>OY728131.1:1091087027-1092417027 GCA_963277665.1 Viscum album
AGAAAAGAAAAAAACTTGTATGGGTTGTGTACTAGGAGGGTCAAAAATCACCATTTTCTTTCCCCATGGATCCCTTGAAGGATCATATGTGGTTAGGTGATGGATGTGAGATCTATACTATGAATAAATTTTGATAAATCAAAATGATAATGAAAAGGGGATGGAAAAGATTCATTTAATTACATACTTACTTGTGGTAAATATGGGTCCAACCTAAGGTAATGGAGTATAAACCTAACTCACCAGATGGAGGAATTTATTCACACTTATCATGTTGCATCTGCATTGTACATTAGAGCGTACCCTCCTTTTGAGCCCAATTTTCACATTTTACCTACCTTCAAACAACCATAGAGTCATTAGAACCTTGTTTCTAAAAGGCCTCAAGATTATTTTTATACATTTCTTTTTCACAGTGGAGATGATAGAACCAATGAAAACCTATGGTTATGAATATTGACATAGGGTATGAACATACCTTACTTATATTTTACCCTGAGTGATGAGAGAATATAATGGTGAGGTTAATTACAAATAGGCATATAACTTATGGAATAGTAAAATGATTATGATTAAAAGTATAGAATTTTTTTAGAAAATATGAACTATGAGGCATAACTAATTTACTAATAAAGATTAAAACTGAAACTTGACTACTTTTCTGGTTACACTTAATATAATTTTATGGACATAACATACATTTATTTCATTGCAAATTTCTTATCATTTTGAAATTTTTGTTGATAAATTTTTCTTTAGGACAAGAAATGATTCAAGTGTGGGGGGTTTGATAAGCCTAAATGTTATATATATTTTTCTATCAATTTTCCATTGTTTTTTATTTATTTACTGGATAATGAACATGTTAGATGTTCAATTTTATAGGAAATATAGCTTCACAAGATTCTAAGGAAGAAAGGTAGAAAAGTTGGAAAAATGGCCATGTACACATCATGATGGCCATGTTCAGGTCGCATACTTAATGATCACAACCTACATCAAGCTGTGAAGCCATGTCATGACCAACCATGATGAATAAATAAATTTCCAATTCACATCATGAATTTCTCCTACACATCGTGACTCAAGTCAAACCAAAATCCAGAAAAATATGAAAGCATTCAATGTGAAAAGCCATATATCCCCGGGGTACATGTCGTGAACCACTAGTACATGATGTGACAATGGTCAAACATCATTAATCGACAGATGATCTGCATGGAAAACTAGAGATCCTAGTTTAAATAACTCAGATTGAGGGCTCCTGATGTGATGAATAAGTACACGTCATGACCATTTATTCCTATATAAGTAACAGCTCTGTAGCACATAGGAAAAATTCTTGGATCCTCTCTCTCTCCCTTTTAGACTCTCTTCAGAATTCCCTTTTCTTTTCCATCTTAAAACACTTTAGCTCTTTGTAATTTCATTATATTTTCAATCAAAGAGACATGGATTCATTTTTCATTAACACCTTCAGTTCCCATATCATTTCAATTCCATTTCACTCATTTCAAGTAATTTTTTATTTAAAGTATTATTGCATGTTCATTTAATATCATTACATGTTCAATTCCATTAGAATTGTTATCATGATTTCTTTTATCCCTTTTATTTTCATTAATTACCACCATGAGTAGATAAATGCATTGGGGGTAGGGATCAACATTTGTTTTATCTACATTATTAATTAGATTTCTAGTTGTAAACTTGGAAAAACTAAATGGATTAGTAATAAGGATACAAAATAATAGTCAAATCCCATTTGTGCGACTGTACTACGACCATTGGATAGTCAAGAAAACGACCCTATCCTAACTGAAGTAAAATATGAGTATGACCATTATCATAGGGAGATTTCTTCAATAAGTGTTGAATTTAATTAATCTTGGACTATTTCTACCCTCCTGACCATAGAATAGTTACATTCTAGGTAGAACTAGAAGACTACACAAAGGATGACTATTTATTATTTCTTTCTTTGTAGACTAAGAACTTAGGACCTTTCCAATTTTAGAACTAGGATGACCTTTATATAGATACCCAGACTTGATTCTAACCCCACTTTAATCAACTGGGGTAAAACCAATGATTAGTTAGAAAACTCCCAAACATTAGAAAACTAGTAAGGAATCCTACAAAGAATTCAAGACTAGATTTATTCTTCCTACATAACAGCATCCCCCTCATGGGATCGATCCTAGAATTCAACCATACAATGCCCCAGTAGTTAGTAAAGTTTGGGACACATATAAATTTTTAATTTGAATCACGCCCTAAAGAATTAATTACTCATTTTGGGTGTCTGATCAGGTTTCTAACATGATCAGTTGTTATCCAAAATCATTATCGACATCCCATGGCCTCCCAATTGATGGGTAGAGTGATTCAGCTTTTCGGCCCTTCTGGACCATGCACACAACTATAAATTGTTCATTTACAGTCTGACCTATATGACCATAAATTAAGATATTCCACTTCCTTGTCACATGATGTTAAACTGCACGACATTTTAGAACTACATATGGCTTGATTCTAATCCTAAGGGGATACATAGGAACGCCCAAACATTTCTTCATTAGGTCTATCCCAACAAATCCCTTCACCCCCTAAGTTTTTTTACCTTTTAGGGATTTTATATGGTATGGTATGAGGAATTATTAGGTCACTATTCACATCAGGGTTCCAATGGCCGCATCATGTGCCCCTCCTTCCAGAACAGAATCCACCCCTCATCCTTACCACAAGATGTTAAACTATACGACATTTCAGAACTATGTATGGATTTATTCCCATCCTCATGGGATACATAGGAACACCTGTACATTTAATCTTCAAGTATATACATATTTATTTAAAGCCATCTCTTCCTTTCAACCACCTGGCATAAGTCTTATGGGTGGTATGTGGTGTGGTGTGGACTTATTTCTTCATTCACGTTGGGTTTGTAATATCCACACCACTTTCCTCTCTCCTGAGACCTCTTTGTTTCCCTTTCCTCCACTCATATCATCAACTCTTCTACTATCAAATTGGGTCCCATGACCCATTTTAGAAATTCAGTAACATGTCAAGATGCACAATGGTTTTGGACCTAGAGTGTTGGATTCTACATGGACATGTTTCCATCCATTTCCATGTTTCATGTTTCCCTTTATTTTCCTTTCCATCATCTTTCACATCTGAAAGGACCCCCAAAATCCATGGATAATAGGCCACAGTTTTCTCCTACTGTCTTGGGCCAACCTCCCCAATGCTTTTGAACCACAATTTGATATAAGTCTCGTGTTGAAAATATGGTCAGCAGTTGACACTCATTTGTTGTTCCGATTTCAGGCCACATGATATTGATGATGTGCTTCGAACATGGTCAACAGTTATCATCCATCATTTTTTCACCCCAATTGACCCCTAAATATTGGTCTTGTGATTCACATCCCCTTCCATTCCATCATGTTCAAGTGTAATTTCATCACCCTTGATTCTTTTTCACGTTAAGAGGATGAATCAATGCCATAGTGTGATTTGAGGATTCATGTTGTTTCACATTTTTGTGTATTCAAAATATTGTACAGATCTTTTCTGCCCTTGTTTCCCACATAGAGTGTTGGTCACATGGGCTTAGGGGATTGGTCGAGGTTTACTCCCACTTTTCAAAATCTCAATTATTTTAGTCCGAGCTCTACGACCTTAAACTAAGACCCCCCAAACCATATTGTGTGATGTTAAATTGCACAAATTTCAATAATAATGTATGTCTTAATTCCCTTTCATATGGGGTTCATAGGAACACATGTACATTTCATCTTTATGTCCATCTCAGGTTCCACTAATCATTTCAACTCTCTTCCTATTTCCCATGATTTGTATGGGATTGTGTGGTGTGGCGTATGTGTACATATGACCTCATTCACAACAGGTATAAAATATCTGCACCACGTACTCCCCAATAGGATTTAGTCTCTCCTATCTCCATCCTTATTTCATGATGTTAAACTACACATCATTTTATAACTATGTGTTTCTTGATTCGTGCCCTTATGGGATACATAGGAACTCCCTAACATTTTCTCTTTAGGTTCAACCCAATATCCTATGATCTTTTCTGCCCCTTTGGCAAAGGTCCCCTCCCTCTGGGGTTGTGCTTGATGTGGTGTGGAATGATGTCCTCATTCGTGTCAGGTATGCATTATCACACCTTAATAATTCCATTTGGAACATCGTTCTTCTATGGGTGTCCAAGAAATATGACATTATACTACATTTCCTAGTCCCACATGACTTTAAACTGTTGTGTCTTTTCCAGACAATGTTAAAATGCATTTTACAGTCCTATAATATGACCCTAAACTTTGACACTATCATCCCGACTACACTACAAAAAATAGAATAACATTGTGGTGTCTTTTTCTATGGGGAATCATGTTTGGTATCGACCTTCCACCATGCCATTTTTCAAGGCCTACATATGTCTTGATTCCTATAGCGATGCCCAGATTCTCTATCCTAGGTTTTTGGATTCACGAAAACACACACATCCACTCTAATGAACAATCAAGATCCATAAAATGCCACTTCATTTGGTGAATGGGATAGACCTACATGATAGCATTTCCCATGGAATTGGTAACCTACCATACCATATTTGATAACTACATGTTTCTTTATTCCCATCCTATTTGGACATGTAGGAATCCCCAGACATTTTGTCTTTGGGTCCATCCCCAAGTGCCTCAAATCATGAACTCTTCTCGGGCCCTTGGACTGAACTCTATCGAAATCATATGGTCTGGTGAGGGCCTCTTAGTTCCCCATTCACGTCAGGTTTATGATTTCCATTCCATTTATGTCCCTTCGTGGATCTTCCTTCCATTATCCTACCTCCTTTCCAGATGACAATAAACTACACAACATCTCCAAGAACTATGTGTGTCTTGATTCCCATATTTATGGGATACATAGTGTCACCCAAACATCTAGTGAGTGGTCCAATCGCAACTAATTTTTCATCCTTGGCCCCTTCTAACTCGGACTCTCTGAAAAGGTTAAAGGTGTGGTGCAGACCTCTTCAGTCCCCCCCTGCGTTCATCCAGCATGACGCTTAAACTTATTGATAAATATTCATGATTCACACATTCCTTAATATGGGTTTCCATAATGGTTCACAACTAGAGAGACCCGCTATGGGTACGGATGTTTGGCCTTATGGATCTCATACAACTTTGGGCCAATGACCCAGAGGATTTTGAATAAAATTATGTGAAAAGTTCCACGTTTCAAATATGGTCAGCGGTCAACCCTCATTTGGTTCCTCCCATTCATGGATAACGGAAAAAGGATATTTTGTTTCAATCAAAATATACAGTTATAATTCATCATCAAAACAGTCCCACTGCATTCCAAATACAAAATTTTTTCACTCACATGTTCAATTCCCCAATCCTTTCTACGGATCATTGACACCACTAGTGTTATAACTCCACGCAATCATGCGCATTGAGTAGGAATGTTGGTACATCTAGGATTTTCCCCACCAAAAAATCCCTTTTACCATTTCATGCTCTCATTAGCCTAGGGAGGCTTGAAAACACTCCTTTTTTACTATGCTGAGCATGGATCACATAGGCTTAGGGGTTGTGGTATGGTATTATCCATAAACAAGAAATTGTGGCACCTTGTTATTCCATGTGAACTTAAACTATGATATTATCATCATCAACACATGATGTCAATCTATAGACCAATCGAGGTCCTTACCAGAGTGGTTCTCTCCCAGAATTAGGCTTGATCTTGGTTCAAATCGATTCTCTCACCCTATGCATTTTTCTCATGGTGGCATAATTTCAAGAGTGTTGGACTTCATTCGAACATCCCATCATTCCACCCCATGATTTAATTTCCCCTTATTCAGATCCATTCCCTCTCACATTTGAAGGAACCGCCTAATGGGTTGGATTACAGTTCTTAAGTCTCCCCTACCATCACGGGCCAACATTCCAGGAGACGGTGGATGACACTTGGAGTTCAACCCCATGTTTTGAATACAGTCAGCTGTTGGCCCTCATTTGTTTATCACCATTTCAGGTGAATACGATACAGATGTTGTGTTTTGAATTTAGTCAACAATAATCCTATGCAATAATTTAATCCTCAATACATCACGAAATTGGGGTATCATAATTCACATTATCCCTTCCCCTTTGTTTGGAATTATTCAAGCACCCCTAAAATCATCCCTCTACTTCACTAGAGTACGTGGGAAAGAGCATTTTGGTTGTTCTAAGGACCCTATTTCTCAGAAATGACCCCTCTCTTTTCTCAAAAACTCTATGTGGTCATCTAGACCCCATGTTTTCAAATGTTTAGTCGGCACTCTCATTAAAAAATTGAACAATTATATAGTCTTCTGTTGTTTCTCACACAGGGTATGGACCACATGATCTTAGGGATGGATAACTAATTACTTCATAGTCATGGTCAAAATAAAAAAGATAACCAAAAAGTCAAATAATTAGTCCATGCATGCTGTTCGGAATAGGAACGTAAAAAAGAGAGATAGGGTTATGAGTTTGGACAATACAAAGCCCTTATGGATCAACACCTTTGATGAATTCCTCCCTTACTTCAACCTTCTGGCTTGTACCTCCAGCGTTACTTCCGACTCCTTGAGATCCCACTCTTAATCAGAAGCTACTGAGTGGAACTCATTAGATTTGGCTTCCACTCATGCCTGCCCAGATTGGAGATCGATCATTTAACGGCTCTCCCACACTACTTTCTCCTGGGAATCTTCCAACTAGGCCCCCAATTGTTCAATGATATTAGAATGGCCCATGATAAACGTCTCTCATTCGTTTTCTTTTTCTTCAACATGTCAGACATGTTGCTCATCTTAATGAAACATTTTTGTATTATGTGATTCCTTTTGACACTAAGAAATACTAGAGTTTTGGATACTCTCTCATATTCTCTCAGCCATAAATTCATGGACGATTATATGAAGACAGTGAGTATCCACCCCTCTCGTATATAGAAAGTGTAGCTGTATGCAAAGTGACCCCATCCTACTCATCCATTGTGCATACGACTGACTGAGAAAGCATTTCATGCACTTCAATGCCTTGGGACGCATCATATGACTTTCCTGAGCTATGTTTGGATTAGATGTGTCCATATCCACAGGGTCTACAAGCATGTACTCAAGAAAAGTAGCCAAAAGTTCAGTAGAAGGGTCCTCTTCTAGAACCCTTTCTTCTTCAGCAACCTCACCCTCACTGGCTTGGAGCTTAATCTTGGTAGCATTATCACCCATGATTGCAGCTTCTTGATCACAAGGTACTAGGGTATGACCAGCTTTAATAGTCAGCTCTACGAGAGCAGGTACAATCACAAGAATGTATCTCATGGACGTTCTAGACTCGATAGTTTTTCGATCTCCCGGATTTGCAATCACTGTATTAGGAAGACATATCTTGTTCAACTAAGATACCCCAATAATAGATGAGAAACAATGAAGGTTAAGACTTACAAGATCCACGTATAGTAGTATCCAAGGCCCAAGTCGCAGTAGGGGCTTCCAAAACAGGAGACTCATCATTACTAATCAATTCAATGATCAGTGTCAGCTCTTTCTAAATGGAGAGAATATTTTGTGACTTTGAGGTCACCATTTCATTCTTTACTTCTAGTTCATCGCTTCCCACTTTATCCATGGTCTGTTCATATCCCTACTCGATCGAAAATTCTCATTCAGGGGGGTGTTCTTCCATGTCCATGGGTATACTTTAATCCCCTATAGGGGAAGCTTCCTAGTTATCAGCGTTAATGTGCTCTGGAATAGGGGCCAAAATAGTTAGCATATTTGAGCTATGAAAAGAGAAAGGCCAGTGGAGATAAGAGTTGTGATTCATCTCATCCTATTTAGTTATTTATGTGTCAGAGCCTATGATTTTATTTCTCTCACATGGGCTTTTTTAGTGGATAACTATTTATGGTGGTCCCTCACCTATGTTACCTTCACCCCCAACCTTCTCTTCTCCCTCTGCATCTTCTTCATATTCTTCCTCCCCTTTCTCCCTTACCTCTTCTTCTTCTTCACCGTCATCATCATCAGGTGGCAGCATTTCATAGCTGTGTTTCGGGATAAACAACACTTTCACCAGGATGTGCATCTCTTCATACTTTCCTCTTTGGCATGTGTATATATCCATGGTTTTCAGGTATGCATGTGTTGATGAATGTATACCCTATATACCACCGATGGGACCACCCCTCATTAGAAGGTGGAGGCACGTTTTCACCTTGCAATTCTCATGCAGATAAATTTCCAGCCCATGTCATCCAAACCACTTGGCCTATTCCTTGTCTCACCTCCCCAATAGTACCTCATTTTTCACCTCTCTGTCCAGACTCCATGCTAGCTTCTTTGATATTATGTATGTGTTTCTAGAAAATTTCCCCTAGGTATGTTGTTGTCCAATGGTTGGCATACTCCATTGATAGGACAACAGTGACATCGGTAGGGGGTGATGACTTCACCAAAACATGAAGTCATCATCATGAGCCACAGTTGAAAAAAAAATTCAAGGATGTCACTCTTCTTGTACCTCTGTGTATACATTATTCAACATCCTCTACATGAACTTGAACTACCTGACAAACCTATCAGCACATACAATTCACATATGATTTTTCCATCAATCTAGGCTACCAGAACACCTCCCCCGATGCATTTCAGGGACTCTTTATGACCCAATGGGCCTCATCCATCATCTACCATCTGGACAGCTGGGGTTCCAAATGAATAAAAATTGAATTTTGTATGGCTGCCAAACTTAAGCTGGATCCCTTCCACTCTAAGGGTTAATGGGTGGATTCCAGCAATATTTAGGAGGGATGGTCGCATACCATCACTTGGAGGGTGTATTGAATTTGAGAAGTCATACCCACCGTAGTGAGCTACAACCCAACCATGAGGAATCTGCAACAACCCGCATATCCTTCTATGAATTCTACCCCTTGAGATGTGTCACTGAATACTATACATCCATGCTAGTACAAGCACACCCAAATTTACCTTGTTCTTCACCTCTATGATTCTGTCCACAACTAGAGTTTCTAGGAGAACCCCCTTCGTTTTGTCCCTCTCTAGAAGTATCCACCCACTCAAAATGTAGCAAGGAACCCAACATATCATTTGTTCATGTCCCGAAATTCATTTATGTCAAATCATGAGGATCGGTACTCACCTGTTTCTAGGACCATCAATTATGTTCCCATCTCCCCCCTCTATGATGTTTTTGGGCATTGCTTCCCCCCATCAGGTAATCTTCACTACCTTTTCCTGCATCAGAAACAGACTAAACCACCCCAAATACGATATATCCTTTAGGATGTACACATTCTATAGATTTTTCTAAGCAAGATTCATTAGATTCCATGTTAGAATAGGGGTCTGCGCCCTATCCTCTAAGACTTTTTCTATTGGGAGGAACTCGCCATATTGGTAGCCCACTAGTGAAATTCCCCTGATACAATGAATGTTCAACAGACTGAAGAATACCTTCCCATGGTGGAGGTGGAAGGTGTTGGTGTCAGGAGACCACCGACTAAACAGATCTCGTACTAGGTCCTACTGACAATAGAAGTGAAACTGTGATGTCCACACAACTTTTGAAATATCGATATACCGCAACTTTGCCCCAAATTTCTCGCTTGTCTGGGTCACCCAGTATACCCATTCTCATTCACTCGGGAAATTTAACCTAGAACATATGTCCCAGTCATTCCAACCTTTTTTCAAATCATTAATGATACTTATAAAGTTGCTCACTTAATGAGCTAGAGATTCCTTAGAAAAAGGATCAAATCCTACCATAGTCCTAGTATTTGGATTTAGGATGGAAATGGATGTGTTCTATGTTTCCCTGGCAGGATGACCATTGTTCATGATATTGAACTACAGAAGGCTATGTTCACCTATTACCCATGACCATGGTGTTTTAGTATCAAATCATGGCATCTACAACTCCCTAAAAATACCCTAATTCCATATCATTAGACAATCACTCAGAACAAAATCCTTATGAACATCTGTTAGCATGCTGAAAATCATTTTATTATCCGACCTGACTCTTATCACATGAAAAATCTGAGGGATGTGGTCATCTGGGTCCACTTTGCAGCTTCAGTATCATCCCTCTTAGTGTTAGTATGTTGAGTATCCATTTCTATTAGGTTTTAAAATTCCCAAAAGGATTTGCATGAAATAATGAGAGGTCGGAGAATAAGACAACTTGTTGGGAACATGATTATCCTCGGTTGCATAAGAATACCACTGAGTCGGGTGCGCACATGAACGGATGATGGTGCGAACGATTCTATGAATGTACGCAAAACTCAGACCAATTGCGATAAAGAAATGAATCTTTTTCACAAATGATATCATAGGATCTTGTCTTACAGAAATGTCAAAGTGGGGACCTGCCCCCCCCCCCCCCAAGCCAATTTATAGGTTCATACTAGCCCTTTTGCGTTCAAAAAAGTGGTTTGTGTGCAGAATGACCATTTTTTCATGATTTAATTTTAGTTACTCTTATTTTAAGTATGACCCTCATAATTCAACCTTTGCATCCCCCTTCAGCTCTGATTTTGAGGGGGGAATTTTTTGACGTTGAATTTCAAATTGGGCCATGAACGGACACTATTGATAAAACATAAGACATATTTTGAATCTGTGAACAATTTGGAGATTCCCAAGGGAGGTGTGTGCAAGATGTAAGTTTTTGACGCTTGATTTTCCATGGCATGAAAAATATTGCATGTCCAATGCGACGTCAAATGGATCCTTCCACAACGACAATCGAAAAACTAGCCAAGTCAATATCATGAAAGAAGAATATCCTGGGTGCAATATTTTCATATGCACACAAGTTCATACCCACCCAAGGTGACGTCAAAATGCCTCTTGCAGACAAATCCTCTTGTGTGACACTGCAAAAGTTTCCAGCTATAAACAAAAGAATACCCCCTCTCTTAGGGTGATAGTTAGAGAAGACGAACTGATTCTCTATCATTAAATAGACATCAATTCTGTAACCACATGAAAGGAATGGCCCCAAGGTATAGGATCTTGTGTGACAAGTCTCCAAGGGGTCCTAATTTGGGTGGACCCACTAGGGCCTGATCCTCATCCATTTCCTTTTACTTTAAGGGATTTCTTTGAAAATATTCCTCTTGCATGCATGTTTTCTCCCATGTCATAATGATCTTGCATGCATCCACTGGCATTGCGCACAACCAACCCATCTTTTGCATACCCTCTCATCTTGCATGCACCCCAACAATCATTAGTGTGACCCCTCCCTATGTGATCCATGTGTCATCTTTATCCTAAGACACCTTGTCTGAGCCCCTCTTACGTGTGACACCCCTATCATTCTCCTACTTCTTCCATATGTCCCTCGAGATTTATACTAAGTGATTTTAAGGTCCCTTTGGCGGTGCTTCATATTACATTTCTTTTCCTCATGCTTCTTCACATTGACACACTAACGACAATGGCTTCTTCACATAGCCATGATAATGTGATCCCCTCAATGTATAACTTTGTAACCCCATCTCCCCATGGCATTGGTGGTTCCTTCCCTTTACCAAGGGTTAAAGTGCACGATTTATAAAAGCCAAAGGGGTGAGGAGTGATTCCTCATCATCTGAGCTACAAGAGAATAAACATACAAGAATCATCATCTCCAGCAACATGACGTTAAAAAGTAGCATCACCCCATGCAATGTACATGGGTTTCCCCACCTCGGAAAATTTTTATGCCCACTCACCTCTACGGGAGTGAAATCTTCCTCGCATAGAATGAAATCCTCCTTGAATGGAATGATATCTATTCATGGGGAGGGGTAATCATCTTATGTAATACCCTATCCTTTCTTTAGGAGGTATCCCTCCTTCTCCTCCTCACCTCTTCTCTGTGAAAAGACCATAGGTGAGATGGGCATAGGTGACTCTTGATACCCCATCCCTCTCCCTTTGGGATCTATCACCATCAGTCCTCCATCATTGTGTAAGTCCAAATCTCCATTTCCCTAGGCTAATAACCTTGTGTAATCCCCTCTATGTTCTTCATGGACTCACTTTTCATGACATGGTAGTCAGGTCTTTGTTTCCTCTGGTTTCCTACACCGAGCATGACACACATGGGAAAAGATTTAGCATTGATCATGACCCCATCCTTTCGTCACCTTAGTGTGTAAGACCCATTCCCCATCAAACCCAACTACATGAAATTTTATCTTTTCCTATTCTAGGTAGGGTATGTAGGATGCCTCCCTGAGGTTCAAGCCCATCACCCATCAGTCCCGACCACTTCTCATTGGTTCACCCTTGTCCCCAAGGATGTTAAACTGTATACTTATGAACTACATGGGTTTTTACCCATATCCTCTAAGTTGGTTATGTCAGAAGCCTCACTGATGTTCAAACCCAAACACTGGTAATCTTTGGTGTCCCCCCTATTGGGACTGACATCCTTGGTATATCCCTTAGAGGCGTTAGACCAACACTGGGGATGAAAACCACGTGTAAGCCCCAATATATTGTTGAGTGGTTGTCCTTTGTGCACACCTTGATTCTAGGCCTCATCTTGAACTATGTATACTTTGATTCACTACCATGGGGATACATAAGAAGCCTATATAGGTTCATTCCTATCACTCATGTCTCATTTTGGCCTCTTCCTTTAGCCTTTGTGTTTTGGGATGGTCATGCTTTAATTTGGCAGTTTTACATCCTATGGGTCCCATCCAGGCATCCATTCTCATAGGACACCTCCCCTGGTGTCCCATAACCCCACCGAACTATGTGTAATTTGATTCCCCTCCATACGGATATGTAGGAATCTTCCCCAGGGATCAATCCCAACATCACTGTCATCTACATGACGATTCCATCTCATTCACCATCTACACCATTTAGCCCTCCATCATCTATAATGGTTCTTACCTGAGCCTCCACATCCCGATAAGATCATTCCATCCACACAGGTAGCTAACCATGTGTAAGACCCACACAATCTAAAAACATCCAACCTAGAGTACCCCCATTGTGATGGGCCACTAACCATGTGTAAGCCCCAACAAGTCTTCGGGGTCTCTTCCATTGTGTACACCCAATCCTCTGATTTAGCCCCTTGAACTACAAGGGTTTTGATCCCTTTACTCTATACTGGGTATGTCGGAGGCCTCCACAAAGATCAATCCTAGCCAATGGTTATCCTTGGAGTCACCCTTTATAGGTACCCAATCATCCTCAGATTCGTCTTCATTGGATGTTTTTATCCACCATATTGATCCACTCCCTGCAGTGTTCTGATCAGTCTGATCCATCTCCACTAGATGTTAAACTCAAGGGAATACCCCATGTTAACAAAGGGAAGCTGGGAAACCCTCACGGACATGACTATGTCATATAATTTCATGCACTGTATGTGGGATTCCTCAGCCTTCTGTGCCCTCAAAAATCCATATAATAAGGGAATAAAATCCAGATGTACCTTTGTTTCAGTGTCTAGACACGCCAGCAATGTCCAATGTGAATACTCCCCTATCTAAAGGTTTCTACCCTAAATTGAACCCTTTGAATGTCCTTAAAAAAACAGTGTAATTAACTGGCATCCATGAAAATATGGCATTGGGAATGAGATTCATGAACATCATCTTAAATCGTTAAGGGAGACCCGAACTAGGTGAAGAATTTCGAGGAGAAATTCATGGATCGAGAGACAAAAATCCCATTATCCTGTTACGATCAAGGATCAAATGTCCCTAAATAAGAACTGGATGCCACCTTCCTTTGGAAATCAGGAATGTGGGGCAACATCCAACGCATCACAGCGTGATGGTTCCCTCCGTAGAAAAAGAATCGGAAACATGGGGGTGGTGATTGATTAATATTTATGTGAGAATAATCCCATTAAAACTCCACTAGGAGGGCACTAGAGTTTTAGTGGCCGAGAAATTGGCCACCAGCACTCTTACATGAACCTTAGTGGAGGCGAATTTGGACACATGTTGGTTCAAATAGTTTTTTGGAGGGAGATATAGGTGTTTCGGTGGGGGTCTTGTATGTTATTTATTAAATTTTATTAATTAATTATTCTCAACATCCCATGTTTTGATCAGAATGAAAATTCCATGGGAATCTGAAATTTTTCATTTACTAGACAACCCATTTTTAAAACTATGTTTCAGAAGGTAAGTTTGAGTGTTAGAACACATAAAAGTGATGTTTTTGGAATTTGTTTAAGGCCTGATATTTATCCTGGGTGCCTTAAGGATTTTTGGGGTGTTGATCCTAAAGAATTAAGTTTTATAGGGTCTTTAAAGGGTTTATAGTTTTTCTGCAACTATGTGGCCTTCAATAGGTGGACAAAGGCTATTACAAGGGGAGAACATGATTTACCGAACCATGTAACTATCCAACATGGTTATTTGTAAGAAGAATTACCTAATAACTATTCACCACACTGTTGGTGATTGGTTTTCGAAATCGTGTTGCCCAAACTATGCACAACATGCTATTTTAAAATTATGATTTAATTAAATTAAAAATAAAAATGAAAATGAAAACTAAGATAAGCTAGAATATACCCTTACTCAAATATCTCAATTCACCCCCACATCCCATGGATTTCTTGACCCTCTCCTCATGGCCTCCTCCTCATGCATCATTTCAGTTAGATTTCATGGGGAATCATGGCCATATTTTTGAGGTGGACCATTCTCCCCCCTCCTCTTCCTAAATTATGTCTACTTTATCTTTATATTTTCCCTACATAGTTTTGGATGAACCCTATGATAGGTTCAATTCAGTTTATTGGGTTTTTTCTCCACTATTATGGCTTGTGAAGGCTCTCTCAAGACCTCTTTTTTCAAGTTCTGACATCAACTACTGGAGGTGAGGAGGATTGGTTTTATTTGTTTCACCACCAATAGTTTGGGGTAAGATTTTCATTTTTTATTCATTTCCACTCAATTAATATTGGTATATTTCTTCTATTATGAGTTCCTGGTTTTTATCACTTAGTGTTTTCAAAATATTTGTGGTGTTTTTGAGTCTCGGGTAGTTTTTGCAGAGCGTTTGAAGACTCCATGAAGGATTTTACTAACATATATAGGTATTTATGTATGTATATCTTCCTTTTACATATTAACTAATATAGAGTGGAATATAAGAATTGAATTAAGGGATATATATATATATAGTAATGTATGTGTGTGAATGTGTGGAAATAATTTGAGTTTCCATCATCAATGTTATCAAGAGAGAAAGTGTTTGGCTTGGTCTCAATTTCAGATTGGATCCCATTCCTTTACCTAAAAATATAATATTATATTTATTCACTACTTTATAATCTTTAATTTCATTTAATTAATTCATATTGATTTATATAATAAATGTTTAATTTTTTATTAATGGATTGTTCAAGGAATAATGTCACAATTTTATGATAAACCCCTCTAATAGAGGTGTAGTGCCCTCTAAACCAAAAAAGTATTGACAATTATTTATATCATTCCTATTTTACTTTTGGTTTTCCATGTGCCTTATTAATTTTCATGGCCCTTACCCCGAGGCTCGTGCCTTGACTACCCCATTCCTACCTTCCATAGGCTAGAGGATGTCGATTAGAACCAAAAATAAATTTCCCTAAAATGGGAAGGCATTGCCTCAAAACCTTTACACACACAAACAAGGTAAACTGTTCCCTAGTAAAATACAATGGAAGAAGAAAGGTGTAACCACAACTAATAATAACAACATAGTTTAAAATTAAGTACTAAATTAAAGGCGTCAGAATACAAGACAAACTGAAATGGAAATATTGAAAAAAGTGAAAACATCTCTTGAGGTCATCTATCATGGATCCTACCTAAATGATAGGTAAATATTGTCACTGTGGCTCTCCACCTCAATCCATCACCTTCGTACATCATCATGTCTTGGATCCTTGAGACTCATTCAAAGATTCTCATCATCTGCACAAGACTCAACAAGGTGCGAGTGAAGCCTGAGCAGAGGTTAGTATAACAATACCCAGTAGGAACACTGAGACCCCTGAAGGTCTCTCAGAATTATAAAACAGAAAAACCAAAAGCATGATATCAATCAAAATACACAATGTAAAAGATAGCTCACACCAGGTTTAACTTATGTACAGAAGTACATATGTTTATTCATAAAACTAGATCATCTTATTCTATTATGAGGATCTCCTATTGACCAACAAAGGATCTCTCTATGATGATCAACACATGATCACTTGGTTTTGATCCACACAAGATCGCTCAGTGTTGATCCATATAGGATCAATCTGTGCTGATACACATAGGATCGCTCAATGATGATCCACAAAGGTTGGTTGTTCATTTTCACAACTCAGTCAGCCACTGGATTTGCACACAAAGAACACATGATTATGAGAGGATCCTCTCCTCAAGACATCAGTCATATTTCAACCAGCATGAAGTCTTGTGAAGAAGTAACCTGATGAACTTCAATGTCATAAGGGTTCCAACTTAACAAATGTCACATTAACCAGACGACCAGTTTTTAAGTTATAGGCATTTTAGTGTAGAGGTCCTGGTTGGATTTGTGTTAGATATAACCCAGTTTTACTCCAACATTCTCCAAAACATAGGTGGAGTATCACAAAATTACCACCTCATCTTATGTGTTTCAGCACCACAAAAATTTCATCAAATGGATGTTCGGTTTAGGAGATATTCCCATTTAAGAATAACTATGTTGAAAGGGGTTCAGGTCTAGTATGACCCAGTCGGACAGAACTGACCTAGACCACTGAGCCCGACCAAAATGGGTGGGGCTTGGCCCAGTTCGTTTGGGCTAGATCTGTCTTGTTGGGCTGTGAGCTCGGCCCGCTTGGCCAAGGGTTCAACCTGCTGGTCGCGGGCGAGCTCGCTGGGCCGAGGGTTCGAGTCGGCCCACCTAGCTAGGCGTGGCTTATTGGGCCGTGAAACTACCTATCCCTTTGGTCAGGAATGGGTTTCTTCTCCCCTCTCAAGCATTTGAGTTATTTAGGACTTCAAAGCAGCATCACCAGATGGTTCCACACCACATTGTCGATCTAGCCAGACCTATCACCTGCAGAACCCACAAACTGCTGATTTTATTCCTTTCCATCCTATTTCTCCATCTCCCACGAAGAATTCCACAAACACAAGATCAGTGGAGGGTTCAGGCCTTGTTTGGCTCGGACTACACCCTCTACATTAGAATTATAACATGGGAAGGATAATATAATTCTAAAAACTCTCATAAATAAACCCCCCATTATCATCCTACATTAAATAATTAAACAAAGATCAACCCATTGGTTGGTTGATCCATCTTTTTCATAATATTCAATAATGGGGAAGAAGGGAGGAATTAAGAAAAGAACCGCTTACATCGAGTTCATTGGAATTTTCTACAGATGGGGAAAGAGTTTCCATGTTTGAGGTTTTTGTGGGTGAAAGAGAAGGTTCACTTCCTTTGTAGCTCATCGTCGAATCCTCCATTTTTCATTGAAACTCCGTTATACGTTGTGGGAAGACGTCACCAACACATCGTTAGAGGTTCCTCTCTTCAGTGTCAAAAACCCATACAAGAGCTTTGTTTGGATAGAAGAAAAGATGAGATCAACCCAACACAAAATTAATGAGGAACATTAATAAATTTGATTAATGAACCTATTAATTTTCCAAATGGTGTGGTTACAGAACCATGTGTAACCGGCCATTAAAAGGTCTGATAACCAAGCAGTCCCGCCCCTGCCTATCAATAGTTACAAAGAAAGAAATAAAATAACTCATTGAGCTATTTTATTACTTTTTTGTAATGTCTAAGAATTTTATTTTTCGTTCGAACCTTGCCGATCAATGTTACATTTTTTCCTAAGAGAATATTGGCATTGCGAATTCAACAGTGCTCTCCGATTTTCAATCCGAGCACTAGTTCAAAAGATACAAATTTCCACTCGCACGTTTACTAAATGTTCATTTAGAAAAAGTTAAAAAAAATTATTAATAGTCACCCTCAACCCATGTAGGTCAAGGTTAGGCTATTCCTAATGGGAGCACGCCCTCACTAGCTCAATGATACTCTCATATATCCAATCTGAGTTGCATTTTACAATTTAAATAATTTAACATTAAAATAATTGTTACTTAATTATTTTATTTATGGACAGAAACTAACATCAACTGTTGGAATGTGATAACCAATGTTAGGATCTACCTATGGAAAGCATAACCTCGTGAGTTTATCAGTGGTATCAAATTTTTAATCCGATTCACCATTCGTGACTTATAAGAATTTGAAAAATAAAATAATTTTATTTAATTATTTTATTAATGGTTATTCCATTTTTGGGTTCTCTCACTAGAGGCCTGTGAAGACTAAACAATAGTCTTTCATATGGTAGACCCACCATCCTAGATGCAACGGTGCCCTTAGATTTCTAATTTGGTCACATGTTTAAGAGTTATTCCACTTTTTTAGGAAAGCTACTCACACAAGCTATTTAAAGATTATGATTTTTCGAATGATCATTTAGGGAACTATGGGCTTTGGAATCACATACTGTCAATTTTCATAGTCTCATAATAATTTAATTTAAATAAAAAAATTACATCGAATTTATGGGTGTCTACATTCTCCCCACCTTAGGGATTTTTGTCCTCAAAATCCACAACAAAGGCTTTGAAAACAAATGGGGGTACTGAGCCCGAATCTAAGCCTCCCACTCCCATGTTTTCTACTAGAGGTTCTCATGATATCACCAAACTTGCACTAGAGGGATCAACCATCCATGAATGACCTTGTCCTATTGACCCTCTATCTCTACTTGGAAATCCACAAAAGTCACCCCATCGTCAATGTCTAGCTCGCCCCAGTCGATAATGTGTGATGGATCATGCACATACTTCCTCAGTTGTGACACATGGAAAACATTAGGCTCCTAGTGCATTTGTGGGGGAAGAGCTAGGAATTATTCCACCTCGCCATCTCTGTTGAAGATATCAAAAAGTCTTATGAACCTCAGAGATAGATTGTTTCCCCAGCCAAATCACCACAATCCTTATCGGGGTGAGACCCATAGGAAGACATGCCCCCCCCCCTTGAACACCAAGAGTCTTCGTCTCATGTTATCATAAGACTTTTTCCAACTATGTGCAGTCTTCATATACTCATAGATAATCTACACCTTCTCAGTGGTAGCCCATACCAACCCTGGACCCATGAGTAATAACTCCCCTAGTTTCATCCAGCATAGATGTGATCTTCATCACCGCTGGTATAAGGCCTCAAATGGTGGCATGCCAATGGTGGAGTGACAACTATTACTTTGGTCAAACTCTACCCATGATAGGTGTTCCTTCCAACTATGACCAAAATCAAGGATTCAGGAATGAATCATGTCCTCTAGTGTCTATATGGTTCGCTCAGTCTGACCATATGTCTGAGGATGAAAGTTAGTACACAAGTGTAGCTGAGTTCCGAACACCTCTGTAATCCCTTCCACTTTTGGGATGTAAAATGAGTGTTATGATCTGAGACGATCAACGATGGTACCCTTTTAATCCGTACAATCTCCTGTACTTAAAGGCGTCCCAAGCCCTCTATTGATACCGACTCTCAAACTAGTAAGAAGTGGGCCGACTTAGTGAGTTGGGAAATGATCACCTAGATAGAATTGTGGCCTCTAGAAATATGTGGTATCCCTGTCACAAAGTCTATGGAGATTCCATACCACTTCCACTATGGTACCTCAAGTGGCTGAGTCCAGCCTACTGGAGCCTGGTGCTCATCCTTCACTTGCTGAAAAGTGAGGTATTGTGAAACAAAATTGGCCACTAACTTCATCATCTTTGGCCACTACTACTGATGTCGGAGGTCCTGGTACATCTTCTCTACTCCAGGATGTACCTCCAAAGGGGATGTGTGGAACTCCCTAATCACCTCCTCTCATAGAATAACCGGTAACATGGTAAATCCTCTGAAAAGGATAACTTTCTCCCCACCTTTAGAAAATCATTCAGGATCACTTCCTGATGTTTTTTTGGAAACTAGGGCCTCGCAGTCAATGCCCCCATGTCGTGCCTCCCATACCTACTAAAGGAGTGGGGGAGTGACAGTCATGGATTGGATGCCTGTTTCTCCATCACTATCCATGATGGATAACTGCAACGTGGATAGTTGTTCTGTCACCTCACTCAACAACTACAACACAGACATCCTGATGAATTCCTCTTCCACCATGTTATGCATCCCCTGAGTGTAGACTAACTCAAAGTCATAGTCTTGGAGGAACTTCATTCATCTCCATTGTCCCAAGTTCAAGTCCTTCTATGAGAAGATATACCAGAGACACTTATGATCAAAGTGGATAGTAAACTGTCCTACCAACAATACTCTTAGAATCTGTATCTCGGTAGGAGCAATCCGATATGCTGTTGTAGATATTGGTGTCATTCTCGGGTACAGGCCAACACAAAAGTCCCTCTATCTATGGTGTTGTAATCCTGGAAACATATTTTTATGGGATGTTCCCAAAATCTTCCACAACTTTTGGGAAATGAAAACATTAAACACCTGATACCATGTGGGTCAGGCTGGCCGACACAAGAGTGATCTGCTACACCCTGCTATGCATGAGTTTGTCTCGTTATTCAATGGGTTTCTTTTTTCACCAACCAAAGTAAGCCACATTCCAGTACTGAAGATATACCACAACCTTTCTTCCCCAAATAGTCAATCTGATAAAGAATTATTGATGACCATTCCATACCTAAACTAATATCGTATGTCCTCGACGCTTCCACCAAGAGGATCAAACTGAAACTTTTCCTCAAGGGTTAGATCACACCATCGGTATAAGTTTGATTTTGGAGTCTCCTACCGTAGGTATCTCTAGAAACAAGGGTCAAGTCAATGGTTTAAATAGAAACTCTAGTTCTTGAAAAAGATTCATGACAAAAAGGAAGGATTATTACATGTAACTATTAATAAGACAGATAGTATTAAACATGGGCTATACTTTGAATCATTCCTAGAGCCCTTGGGTCACACTCCTTAACCAAATGCAGGTACTCCCTTCCCCTATCCTCCACCCCCCTAAGCATAGTGGGGACCACATTGTGGTGATGGTTATAACATGTTGAAAAGTGCACCACCTCATGCTGCTCTACTATCTCCCCTTCCATGTTTGATCCCCTTCAGATTCATCTCTATCTATAACTTCCTCTTCCCAAAACATTTTATACGTCTAAGCCTTTGAGACTGACATCCGTTTTCTACTTTTTCATTGCTGACATTCACTGACTGCATCTACTCAGCCAATGAATTATCAACCACAATAGTTCTCTCTGGAATCCTAACATAAGTAATAATGCATAGAGGAATAGTAATGGATAAGATGTCCTTAAACACATCTTTCACAGAGGTCCGAGCATTCAAGCACTGGCCGTGTTAGATTCATCAAGTACCTAGAACAGTCGGTACACCTCGACGAATACTCAATTAGTGAAACGTAATCCTGTCAAAACTATAGAAGCTACTGGGAACACAAACCCCTTATCATTTCCTGGAAAGAGCCCCCTTCTCTGAGGAAGGTTCTCATTCTTTTTACATGGAAAATGTCACCTCATCATAAGATAGGGGTAATCTAAACCCTTCCATCACTCTCCAAATCCACATAAAATGATCACTATTTGGACCACCATCTGATCTAATGGTGCCCTAGCTATATGGAAACTCATTCTCCTCCTCAAGCGGGTCCTTAGCTGCTTATGAGTTAGGCTCATCTCAGAACCCGAGGGGTATCTGTCACTAAAACTTGTGTAAGTAACTGAGCCTATATTGTCCCGTACTGGTAGTTTCGGCAGTAACAGCTGACCAACGGGCAGTGGTATCACTAGGACACTGAACAAAGGTACCATCTCAGGAAACAATCCTTGTAGTAAAGCCTCATCACACTATGGAACATCCTCATGGACACACATTGTAATCCAAGATAGCTATCTGAATGGAGGCATATTGAAAGAGAATCAAGATGAACCACGATCAATAAGTTATAACTAAGGATATAACTCAAAAGATATCAAAAGTAAAACATTTCAAAAACAAACCCAATTAGTTTTTTTTTGTGTACGGAGTCAGAAATCAAAATTTAGGGTCCTGGTGTATGGATACGTTGTTCGTCGCACCATCACTGGACTCCATGGACTAAAATCCATAATCAAGACACTTAACACTATTACAACCTTGAAAACATATACTTTTTGTTCTTCTGGTCTAACAGACCTCCCTTTGATAACACTTTTCATGACTTGTCCCCCGAGGAACATGTTGTGACTACCCCAACCCTTCCTTCAAAAGGCCAATGGTTGGAGAGGAGTACCAGAAAGTAATTTTACTAAAATGAAAAGGAATTGCCTCAAAACATGTACACACATAGATAGGGTACACTGCGCACCAGTAAAACACAACATATGAAGAAAGGTCAAACCACAACTAAAAAAAACCATAGTGTGTAAAAGTATGTACTAAAGTGAACGGGACAGAATACAAGACCACCTGAAATTGAAATACTAAAAAAAGGGAACACATCCCTTGAGGTCTCCTACCAAGGATCCAACCTAAAGGGTAGGTACAACATGTCATTGTGGGTCTCCATATCACCAGATCGCCTACATACATCATCATGTCTGGGCTCCATGAGACTCAGTCAATGTTTCTCGTCATCTACACAAGACACAATAAGGTGCGGGTGAATCCCATGCAGGGGTGAGTATAATAATACTAGTTAGGACCAGAAGATCCCAATAGGTCTCTCATAATTCCACAAAGTAAAAAACACAAATAATGATCTCAATATCAATTCACAAATCAAAAGACATCTCACACCAGGTTTTACATAAGTACAGAAGTAATAATGTTTAGTCATAAAGCTAGATCATCTTATTTTGTCATGAGGATCTGTTGGTAACCCACATAATATCAATCGGTGCCGATCAACACTGGAATTATTGGTGCTAATTCACAGAGGATCACTCAGTGCTGATCCACACATGATTTGTCTATGCTGATCTCTATAGGATCGCTCGGTGCTGATCCACACAGGATCGCTTTTCATTATTCACATCTCAGCCATCCACTAGATTCCCTTAAAAAGCACACATGATTCAGGGAGGATCCTCTCCTCAAGACATCAGTCATTTTTCCACTACCATTAAGTCCGACAATGAAGTAACCCGATGAATCGCCATGTCACAAGGGTTCCAATGCAATAGAAGAAAGGTCAACCGGATGCCTCGTATGTAAGTTATAGGAATTTTAGTGTCAATGTACCTCTTGGATTCAGGATTGATCCAACCCCGTCATACTCCAGAATTCTCCAAAACATAGTTGCAGTGTATCAAAAGGACTTCCTCGTCCCAAGGGTTATGACACTGTAGATGCTTCATGAAATGGATGTCCTGTTTAGGAGATATATGCATTTGAGCATAACTGGGCCAAAAGGGGTCCAGGTCTGGTGTGACACAGTCAGACTAAACCGACCTGACTTGTTTGGCTCAACCGAGTTCGGTTAGGCCTGGTCTAACCCCCTGGGCTGCAGGTGAGGCCCGCTGGGCCGGGGGTTCGGCCCGGCCAAGCCGACAGGATTTGGCCCGCTGGCCGAGCGCAAGGCTCCACTCCCCTCCCAAACAGCCGAGTGGTTCAGAACTTCAAAGAAGCATCGCCAGATAGTGCTGCACCACCTTTCCTATCTCGTTGGACTGGTCACCTGTGGGACGCATGGATAGCGGGTCCACCCTCCACCGCAGATCAAAGCCGTAGACTTCTTCCACAGCACATCGCCCTGCTCCGACGCGGCCGTATAAGTTTTGCTGCCCCTTTTTCCACATCGGCACCTTCGGTTGCCACCACCTACTCACGGTCGGTGGTAGTAGGTCACCGCCTCCTCCGGTTGTCAATTCCATCACACCGTCGATGCTTCAGTGGGCCACTAACAAAGCATTGGTGGTCCGATTCCTTTCTCGTCTACGCCTACTAGACCCATGGGGTAGCGCCTACACCATGCGGCCCAAAGTTTCGCCTTGACACCATATTTATCAATCGCACATGAAAAATACCACTATCCCATGATTGACAGAGGGTTTGGGCCTTGTTTGGCTTAGCCCACGCCCTCCACGTTAGCGTTATAAAATGGGAAGGATTATTTAATTATAAAAATTCTCATGAATAAACCCTGTATTATCCTCCCACATTAAAGAATGAAATGTTGATATACCCATTGGTCAGTTGATATGGGTTTTTAATAATATTAAACAATGGGGAAAATGGAGGAATTAAGAACATACCCTCGTACCTCGAGTTTGTTGGAAGTCGATGCGGATGAGGAAGGAGTGTCCACATTCGAGGTTGTTGCAGATGAAGGAGAAGGTTCATGTCCTTTGTCGCTCGTCATCGAATCCTCCAACGGTTTTTGAAGCTCTGTTCTATGTTGGTGGAAGTCGTCGTCAGCATTTTGTTAGAGGTTCTGATCTTATGTTTCAAAAACCCCTACCTGATCATCTTTTAAATAGATGAGAAGAGGAGATCAACCCATCACACAATTAATGAGGTTTATTAATAAATTTAATTAATGAACCTATTAATTATCCTAATGGTGCTGTTACACAACCAAGTGTATCTGGCCTTTAAATGGTCTGACAACCCATCAGTCCTGCCACTGTTTCTCTACAGTTACAAAGAAAGAAATAAAATAACACGTTGAGTTATTTCATTAAATTTTTAAGTCCAAAAATTAAATTTTTCATCTGACCGTAGCTGATCAAAGTTAATCTTTTCTTAAGAGAATCCTGACACTGTGAATTTAACGGTGATCTCAGATTTTTAATCTGAGAATCGGTTCAAAAGATACAAATTTCCGCTCGCACGTTTACCGAACGTACGTTAAAAAAAGTTAAAAAATTAATAATAAACACCCTCGACCTGTGTCGGTCAAGGTTAGGATCTCTTAAAGGGGAACATACCCTCATGAGCTCAATGGTACTCTTAGATTTCCAATCTTAGTTACCATTTAAGATTTAAATAATTTAATAATAAAATAATTGTTGCATAATTATTTTATTTACCGCAAAAAACAAACATCCTCTATTGGCATGAGCCGAACTATGTTAGGATATGCCTAAGGAAAGCATACCCTCACGAGTTCATCGGTGGTCTCAGATTTTTAATATGAGTCACCATTTGTGGTTTATAATCATTTGAATAATAAAATAATTTTATTTTATTATTTTATATATGGTTATTGCATTTTAGGGTTCTCTCACTGGAGGCCTATTCCGACTAAACATAAGTCACGCCTAGGGTAAAACCACCATCGTAAAAGGAATGGTGACCTCAGATTTCTAATATGGGAACCCATTTAAGATTTATTCCACTTTTTTCATGAAAACTACCCATCCGCGGTATTTAAAGCAAAAAAAATTTCGAGGGATCACTTCGGGGACTCTGGGCCTCAGAATCACATGCCCTTAATTTTTGCATTCTCGTAATAATTCCATTTAAATAAAAAAACTAATAGAATTTCTGGGTCTTTACATTCATAATACTATTTTTTTGGAAACCTAATATTTGTCCCATTTGATATCCTAAAATAGACTAGGAATTCCCTTTTATAAATATTTATCAAACAAATTCACCTTCGTGGTGTTTGGTACTTCTATAAGTGAAATTTCCCAAGTAGGAACATGGAATGTTACCAAGACACATTTCTTGTTTTATGAGTTTTATTAATGTAATTTCCAAGATCTATAGAGTTTAATGTAATTGTTCATTTGGGTATGATTAGGAATTATGAGTTTCCCATAATTAATTAAATCAAATGTTTTTAAATGAAATGACACAAGGGATAGTTATATCATGACCCATAGATATTCCTTGTTAAATGATTCATGTGATATGTATTGTGTTATTTGGAAATTGAACCTGGTATTGAAATGCACAAGAGGTACAACCTTATGCATCAAATTGTAATGGTGTCAGCGATGATAATGGGTAGGATAAATTCAAATTATGAGAGGTAACACCTCATATCACTCATCATAAGTGTAATAATATTTATTTTCTAAATTTTTTAATAATGAAATGGATAGGAGTTCATTCTTATCCCATGCCAATTATAAATATGCATTTAAAAGAGTCTAGGATATGATTGTAAGAGAGGTCGGGATGAGCATGGAGACACAGGATTCCTTAAATCAATGTTGGACATGGATACCCTAACAACATATTCGATATGGGTGATCAGATTTTTAGCACCATGTTCCATCTTGGAGTGTTTCCATAGAACACACACTCTCCATCCCAAGTGGAGGGGGTAAAGACCCCCACTCTTTTGAGATATTCAGCTTACAACCCCATGAGTAATTCTTAACAACTCATAGACTGGTGTTGAATGGATACATGTTATATCTCGGTCCACTCCAGCAAAATATATACGCATATTAGGATTACTAACCCCTGAGTAGAGATTATCAGCATATAGACTTATATTGGATTCATGAATGTTATGTCCTGGTCCACTCCATCAAAACAAATATGTATTTATATATACTATATATATATAGTGACATGATCAGACTCTAAATCTAGCTATGATCCCAATAAGGTATAGTCGTTAGGTGTCCCTTAGGAACCTAGATGGGTGGTTGTGTATTTATGCCATTATTTTTGTAACTTCTTTATACCCATGCACTATTTAATTTATATTTCACTATCTGAATTAGGCTAGAAAACATGGTTTTCTGCCTCCTAAGATTTATATCTCACACCCTATATAGGTCACCATTTCACTGGGGTGACTGAGTAGACCTTCTTATTCACTGGAACTTATAACTATCTTTTTGTTGTGTGTTTTTACTTCAGAGTTAGAAGTAAAGGACTGATGTAGAGATCCTGATGCACATATTGATTTCCTTTGGTATTTTTCATTATTTTATCTTTATTTGAGTCATATATTGTAATATATTATGATTCATGTATCTTTGTTACCATTTTTTATTTTTTATCATCATCTATCATGCGTGCTTTTATAAATTTGCATTGTCCACTTTAATTAAGTTTTTATAATTATTGCCTTCTACTGATTCGTCATATATTTATTTATAATTACACTATTTTTTCTATTATGCTTTTTTATACCATTGTGCTACATTTATATGAGGGTATATTCTCTCCATTGTCACCTCTTAAGACCCTTGATGGTGATCAGTAGCCTATGGAATATGGGTAGACATGCTTGAGGCCATGAAACCCACCGGTCTGACTGCCGTCTTAGTGTTCAGCTGGGTAGGGATATTAGAAGGTAGTATCAGAGATAATTTTTTAATTTCTCTTACTATTTTTCATTGGTACATAGGAGAATATAAATTTTTTGGTACTTAGTTAATAATATTTATCAGGACTTATCACCCCACATATGAGAAATAACCAATTAGAAAGGGTTGGTAATTTTTGTTTGTGTTGTTTTATGTTATAGTGGATATGATTTAAACATGAGTGACTGGTGTAATTTTATATTCTTATTGATTTATGATTTTATCGTATTTTTACTCTTGGACTAGTCTGATAAGGCATTATCATTGAATTCATCATTATAGGAACATAAGGATTAATATTTGATTCATTTCACAAGCCATGTATTTGTATTATGTATCATGTATGTTTTTATAGTGTGATTTAGTGTTTATAGAGAATGATGCTTGATTTTTTTTCATTATTTTCTGATATACCATGCTTTTTTGTTACTTATTATGATAGCATTCTATGTTTTGTTCATATTTAATGGGTTATAGGAGCTTAAAATATATGTGTTGTAGATGAATGACGACCATCTTTCGATTAGGAGGTGTATGGTAACATTAAAATTAGGAAAGGGTACCCTATATATTAAAACCATCTTGAGAATAATATATACATATATTTTATGGATCTTCTTATAATGGGAAGTCTTCTAATTTAAAATTATAATGTAAATCATTTTTGACTAAAGGGATCAAAAGGCCAAACTGTAAAGTTTATGGGTGCTTTACAGGTTGTTAGTTGGCCAACCATATGACAGAACCATTTTGTTTGACCATGTTAAAATTTTAAATAAGATGGGTTTCAATTAATAGGATCTAATTTAAAATCCATGGAGTGTATGGGAGCTTCATGAATTGGGAAATGGAAACCCATGTAGTTTAACTTTTGTATGTTGCCATGTTTTATTGTGAAACACTTATAAATGTAATGGGCTATTAAATTTGTAATTTTAAAGGAATTTTTTAATAGAAAAAAACACAACCAGACCCCAAGTGGTTTGTTTATGGAATGTTTCTTATGAGGTGGCCCATTTGGGTGTTTTCAAATTTTGGTAATTGAGCAACTGTTATTTGGTTTCACTTTGGATGAACCCATGTTTGCTTATGGGACTATTGCAGGTTTCCTTATTTGTTAAAAGGAATTTTATTTGATAAATTTCCTAAGAAATATGGGATCTTAAAAAATATGTTAGTTTTTAAACGGAGTTTTATGAAAATTGAATATTTTTATCTTGGGGTGTTCTCTAAATCTAGTACCTTGTGAATTTCTTTTAAAAGATGGTAGATGATGTTTTGAATTAAATATTTTAGATGTTTAAATATTTAAATGTGAATAAAAAGTAAAGGTCTAGAAATGTAACCACAGGTGGTGTCCTTTGTTTAAAACCCTCTTGTAAGTTCAGTTATAGTTTTTCATATGAGTTTCCTTGGAATGAAAGAGTGAATGTTTTCTGTAGGCCTTTTTATTTCTAGAAATGGTTTAAATGATAGTCTTTTGAGTCTAATGACCTTATGGTTGACATTAATCCATTTGGGTTGAAACTAGTGTTTTTTAAGGGGTTTCCCATTGTAGGTAGAACCCCTGGAACATAAATTCCTTTCTAATGTCATGTTTTTTCTGACATTTTCTATCATTTAGGTGTCGATGTCCCTTGAAATACATTTAGATTCTCAATGAATATATTGTTTGGATTTTTGTTCATGGTATAATTGACCTTGTTATTGGATTGTAAATAGAGTAATTCTAGTTTTCGGCTGGTAAGACATGCCTGGGGCATGGTCATCTATTTTGTATGATGCTTGGCCATTTATTTTCATCAATAGTGGATGACATGGCATGTAATTGTCCAAGTGAGTGGTCATATACGGTAATATAATGTTGGGTTATATATCTTGTATGTTTATACAATAATTGAATGCAAAGGGGGTGATAAGCCTATGGTTGGTATTTAGGATGTTTTGTTTTCTCATATAACATCGAGGTAGTATGCATTGATATATGTGATTCTTGTTGAGTGTTAAATGGGATAATGAATTAGTTGAGTTTTTTGAGATTCTTGAACCTTGTGCATTTGAGTACATAATTAGGTCATATATATAGTAAAGTGATATGTGGGTTTAGAAATCAATGTCATCCTAATGCATGGGATGGATTTCTTATGACTTGGGTGTTTTGACATGTTGGCCAGCTTGATCTTGTTTTCATACAAAATGCCCTAAGTTTTCGTTTGAGGTGAATATGATCTAGAATAATTTTGAGTGGATGGTACATTTTTTTAGGACTAAGAAAATCCTAGGTGTGGATCATCACATTGGTTCTATATAATGATTCCGTCCAGGTTGAAGGAACACACGAAGAAGAACCATTTTCAAACGGTCGATCTGGCTTAAATGGTCAAGGGCCACAGAGACCATGGAGTTGCCCAGTTCACACAGAGCAGGCCCTAGAAGAGGATCAGGGAAACAAGAGTAGTAGTCACCAGAAGTAGATCTAACTGTATTGTAAGAATGATAGGGTATGTCAACCACCATCGGGACCAAGCACCATGTAGGTTTGTATGGGGAAATGCTAGAAGATCAACAATATAAGGTGGGAGATAGGAGATCAATGATGTATAAGCTGTGGAGGGGTTATACTAGTGGGTTGGGCCTATGGTTCATGTAATGGGCACAGTATATTGGAATTTGAGTCATGTTAGGCCTTTTGACATGGGCCTATGGGTCATGGAAGGGTTTCCCATAAACCATTAAAAGGGGGGTTATCCATAAATAAAATAAAATTAATGACTTCGGGCCATTCAATCATGGTGTTAGTGAGTGTGGAAATGTGTCAGTTCTTTCTCGATAGCATGACATTAGTCAGGTTTGTTGATTATGAAACATTTGAGACACATGGTTGTTGTTGGATGAACTTCAGTGGTAAATCATGAATGATAAAAGGAAAACTCGATTCATAAAGGCTTGTGATTGTTTTCGACCGTGTGTCGGCAGGTAAAATATAGATTCTTCCTTGAAGTTGTCCAATTGTGGTTTGAATGTTCTTCTTTCCATTAATTGGTTATAGGTTACTAGAATCTATGAAAATCTTCTTAGTGTATTTCATATGAGTGATGATAATTTCCTCTATCTTGACTTTATCCTAGATACACTAAGAGAGCTTCATTCTTACACTGCGATGAATCATTAAAAGATATTGAGCTTGTTGGGAGGTTCTCTTTCATTGTTTCCTATTGGACATGTTGTTCATGACAATGTCATGAAATTTTTGAGTGATCCTTATTTTTTTATGTATGATATTCTTGGATGGAATGCCATACACCATTCGTTCTTATCTGACAAGACATCCATGCGGATGCCACTCCAGGATCATTCAATAATCTGATGTGGATGACTTAGCTTTGTACCAACATTCCACATGTAATCATGTGGTGTGGAATACCTAGGAATAGTCCCTTAGTATTTGGTTTTTTAAAATGAGGTTATCCTGGGATAGTAGTGGGGTTTAGAGGTGAATTTTAAAAAGGGGTGGCAATACTAATGGGTTGGATCTATATTGCACCTTTTTCTATGTTGAGGCACAACCGTTTAAATTTTTGGGTGGTGGATTGATCTCTATAAAACTGTAGAGACCCGAAGCTTGATTTACATGGATATTACATTACTTTTACAGAATACATAATACAAAACAAAAATAGACACACAATGACCGTAATAGTTTATTGTCTTTGGAAACTTGGAACGTAATCTTCTAATCATTGTGAAAGATCTTCAACATCTCCCATAAAGATCTTCCACTTTTTTTCCTTACCTAAAACCTTTCTTTTAATCCTGGGGGAAAATAAAACATAAAAAGGGTGAGCTCAAATGCTTAGTAAGGGTAAGCATGGATAAAATAAAACATAGCATATACATTTGAACTTAAAAACATGAATACAATGTTTAATTATCAAAATCTTGAGCAACGACATAAAACATGGAAGTACATAAGGCATAGATCATAATGGAACATAAATCATGATAACATAGTATGGGAATGAAACATGTAATTGTGGCATCTATTATGCACATGTAATGATTTCCATTGTAGCCAAGGTATTGTTGCCAAGACCATCTTAGTGGACAAAGTCCCTTACTAAATTGAGTTCACTCCTTGTTCCAATCATGTATTACTGAACCGGTTTAACTAGATGTTCCATCCATGTCTATCTCAAGAGATAGAAATCATTACCCAATTAATTGGAGGGAGATATAGGTCCCACCCATCTCATATTGAAATCATTCTTTCATGTGCCACAATATAAACATAAATCATTCATCATAACCCAAGAATAAAATGGGTTTTGTTAACATCATTCCATCATAACGTAATCCATACAAAAAAATGGATATCATTTCATCATTAGAAAAGTGAAACCATGTAAATCATAGATACATGATACTTGAAACATACACATGTGAAATAATGTCATCTTAGATGAAAATGGTTTTGATAAATCACTTGAAATGAATTCTTGGGGAAAATATCATTTTCATCAAAATCATTTTATTTTCAAAAAATGTCATGCAATTTTAAAAGAAAATGATTTGGTTGAAAATAGTCATGAAATATTTTGGAGGAAGCTTCATAAAAATAAGGCTTTATAAAACAGTAAAAATCATTTCCTGCTGTATACGTTAAAAAAACATTCTTCTCTTACTTTTTTCGGAAAAGTCAAAAAGTACCTTGTAGGGTAAATAAAAGAAATATTCCTTCCATACCATGGGGGAAAAGTAAAAATGGGTAAAAATTACTTTAAACATACATGAATACACTTTTATAAAACATGGACATGGATGATAGCAATAACCCCAATAAATACTAACGAATAAGAAATCTCGGATAAAAATGAGATTTACAAAATTATCCCTTACCTTAGGTCCGATATGCTTCATACGTATCTGAAACTCTTGTATAATGATTTAAGTAATGTCATTGACTTATTAAAGAATCATATTAATTGTTATGATATCATATATGGTTCACTTATTACTTTATAATACCTGTTCTTTTTAAAATTACATGTTAAAGAGCGTTTTGGGTAAAATCATTTCATTTGTCGTCCGTGTTTTGACTTGTAATTATTAATATGATTACTTAGACAATGATTAATTAATTCCAGAATATAAAACATGATTTGTATATAATATATCTTCAGAATATACATATATATAATAGATCGATAAATGGAAAGAAATACAACGTTCATGGAGATGGTAGGTCGTACGTACGCACGAGCGATGATATCGTTCCCATGATCGTGCAACTTTATTGGAGTGTATGTATACTATTACAGAATAAATATCAATTTACAATAATCATATATAATTATTATTTACACTATTATACCCATCCAAGTAAGGTGGTGGTGGAAAATAGATTACACCACGGCGCGGAGACGGTATTCCGTAAATACGCACGTGCAGTCATTTCGTTTTCCGTAGGATGGATAGATGGTGAAATAGGGTTGTTTCATAATTATAATAACATATCAATATATGAGTTATACTGATGTTATTACATCATAAGGAAACAACTAAAGAATAAGAAGCGGAAGAAGAAATAAAGTTGAAAGAATCGGTAACGGACATTACCTCTTCTTTGAAGCGCCTCTTTGAGGCCTCTTCTTAGGGCACTAAAATTGGTCTTTGAAGAAGACCAGGACCTCTAGGATGTTTCTAGGGAAGTGGAGAAGATAAATTGGCAGGTTTTGGCCGAGCTTGAAGTCTCAATGTGGTGTTAGGAAGAGAGGGATGAGGTGGCCTTTTATAAGGGAGGAGAGGGGCACCTTTGGAGTAACTTAAAATATTATTTTATTATAAAGTCATATTCGGTTTATAATAGCTAATTTTTTTTATTTCGAATATAAAGTGGGGAGGGGTCGAAATCCTCTCATCAAATAGAATTTAGTCAAGTTTAGGTCATTATATTAACCTTATCTTAGTTAATTAGATTGGCATTTACCATGTCACTTTGAATTTTTATATTATATAGTTAATAAACAAACCATATACATCCAAGCGACCCCAAAGTGGTCCATTAATGATACATCTAGCATTATATAAGTATCTTGGTCGAACCGTAGATTTTTAGGAATATAAAAATAATTAATAATATAATATTTGTTTTAAAAACTATTTTATGTCAATATTGACACTATTTGGTAATTGATTTTTGTGAAAATCATAACAGAATGATTAGTTCTAATAAAGTTAATTAAATCAATACTAACATGTTATATTAACATATAAAATTATTTTCAATCATAAAAAGTCTTAAATTATATTTATTTGGGTATTTATAACATCAATTATGTCAATATTTCATTAAAAAATAATTACTGCATCATCATTGTGTCATAAAGAAATTATATTATTTATGTATAAAAATTAAAAATAAAATTCCATTATGTAGGAAATCTTTTTATATTTCTAATGAATATTTATAGTCAAATTTTTCTTATTTATAACCCTATATTAAAAATGATTCTGTTATTAATCATTGATTTTAACTATTTTAACCCTTCTTTAAATAAATTAATAATAAATGTCCTAATCTAATCCAAGTGGACCTAAATGGTCATATTTTATTCATAAGGTTATTTTTGGCATAATTACACATATCCAATAGAATTAGGACATGTTTTAGGGTAATAATAATAACACTTTTACCCTTAATAACCCTATTTACTTTTAACTGTGGTAAAAAAAAGTAAAAAGTTACTATTCACCAAAAATTATTTTCATCTCATTGAACCAAATTTTAGTCCTTGATATTAACCGTGTCTCTCGGATTTTCGAAATTCCACTCATAGAAGCGGTAAAATTAAGTTTTATGAAAAATGCAGTTTTTTAACTACCACTTAGTGGTTTCACTATTCATCAAAAAATGAAAGTTTCCAGAAAAATACCAAAAATTAAGCCTAAGATATATTTGATATTATGAATTCAAAAATGATGTCTACTTTACCAAATTCAAAACGTATCAGTAACATTAACTAATTTAAAAAATTATTCCCGTCGTCAAAACAAATAGCGTGTTTTTTAAGAGAAATAACTATCAAAAGATTGACACTTGTTTATGTCTGGTTTAAATGTGAAATTACATCCAATGACCAACATTTTATTAAATTGTAAAAATATATTCTAAATATAATTTAAAACCACTGAAATTAAAAATTTATCACTATTAATTATTTCGATTAAAAAAGTTGTTATTAATTAATATTTTGTAATTTTCACTATTCATCAGAATATGAAAGTTATCCGAAAAGTACCAAAATTTCATCCTAAGCTAATTTCGATACTCAGAAATCAAAAATGAGGTCCATTTTGAAAGATATAATTTATAAAATTTCAAAAAGTTGGTATTACTATTCATAACGGCTAGTTCATAATAATATTATAATAATATCTCGTTTAGTGAAACTCGGTATTGCGTACTACACACGCTATCGAGGAAGGTCGCGATTGCGTGTAATGCAAGGCTAGTCAGGGATGTTGGATCAAAATAATGATTTAGATGCTCAATATACAAGAGGGGGGTGAATTGTACACTTTAAAATTTCCTTTAAACAAAGGAAAGAGATATAAGTTAAACTAAGCAAATTCACAACATCTCTAACACCAAATGAAAAACTTAGAAAAAGGAATAAAGTTATAAACTTCAAGTCCTATGTACTTTATTAAAACTGGAAAGAGATTCCGAAAGTAGGTTCCAGAAATATGGTTCCGGAAATTGAAACTTAACAAAAGATTACAATATGAGATTCTACTTTAAAGCGTATAGAATCTAAATGAAACAGAGTAAAAGTATGGAAGTATAAGAATGTTATACTTTCCTTATAATACAAAATGCAGTGGAAACAAAGAAGTAGAAATACTATAAGTAACAAGAAATAAGTCTTTTAACCCAAAGAGAAGGGTATCCACAACCTTGGATAAAGGTCCCTTGATTTATACTTTCAAGCAAGTCTGTCTTACCCACACCAGGGTAAGCCCTCAATACAAAGATCGGAGTCTCTGTCTTCCTATCCCCGCAAGCCCTGAACTTCAAGGTAGTTGGAAACCTCTATCTTCCTCATCAAGGAAGCCCTCGAACATCAAGGTAGTCGGCACCTCTGTCTTCCTATCCCCAGAAGTCCTCGAATGTAATCACCAACATTCAGAGTCGCACGAAGCATTGAGAGTTAATAAGAGCATCTCTCTCTAGAAATCACTTCAAGCATGTAATCACATGAGTAGAAGATCAGTCAGCATATCAGCCAGCTCAATCGGTCCCGACCTCTTTCAAATGAGCTCCTATTTATAGGTTCGGTCGGCCTCCTTTCCAATGGTCATATTTTCCTTTAAAATCGGAGGGACCTGTACACGTGTAACATAGCCAATGGTTAGTTTATAATAGAATAGACGGCATCATTTTGTAACAAAACAAGTGTAACAGAATGTACGACATCGTTTAAAGTCTAACATAAAAGTTCAGAATGAATGTTCAAAGTGTAAACACAAATAATTTTTCGGAGTCTAAATAAGTTTGGAGTGTATAAAACAAAGATGATCAGATTATGTTTAATAGGATAATTTAGAAAGAGAATTCAGAATGAAAATTTGGAATGAGAATTCATAATCAGAATTTGTAATGAGAATTCGTCATCAGAATTCATAATGAGAATTCATCATCAAAATTCATAATGAGTATTCATCATCAGAATTCGTAATGAGAATTCGTCATCAGAATTCGTAATGAGAATTCATTATTATAATTCCTAATGAGAATTCGTCATCAGAATTCGTAATGAGAATTCGTCATTAGAATTCGTAATGAGAATTCATCATCAGAATTCGTAATGAGAATTCGTCATCAGAATTCGTAATGAGAATTCGTATCCAGAATTCGGAGTAGAACTTTATCATAGTTCGTATCCGGAATTCTGAATGAAACTTCATTACAGTTCTCATCTGGAATTCGGTACATAAAACAGAATGTTTTTATATCAATGTTTCAAATGATTCTGAGAATATAGAAATGAAACCGAAACTTATACTTAAGAAATACATGAATGAAAATAAGATAAGGATTATTTTTCTTACAAAAGAAATCTTCCTTATAAAAGTGATTTTCCTTATAAAAGCGATTTTCCTTATAAAAGAGATTTTCCTTATAAAAGCGATTTTCCTTATCAAAGTGATTTTCCTTAAAGAAAGGTGTTTGTGATTTTCAAAACAAGAAGGAATGGAAAATTCATAAGTAAAACCTTATTGACTCAACAATCTCCCCCTTTTTGGAAGGCACAAACATCCCTATGAGAAAGAAAGTCTAAGAAGAAAGAAAACATTAAGGCTTATCTCCCTTTGCTTATGGATGTTTATGAATACGACTAACTCCCCCTTAGGCTTTGAAACACTAAGGATCATATTCTAGATTTCCGGAATGATATTTCATTAAGAATAAGAAAGTCTTCTTCAATGAAAAACTCCCCCTTAGATAGACTCTATTACAGTTTGTTTTCTTTCTCGCCCTTTGTTAAGATTATTTTACCCTTTTATTAGGGTTCTTTTCCTTCTCCCCCTTTGTGATTTTTAAAAATAATTCGAGGGAATGGCAAATATAACAAAGTACCTGAAAAAATTAGTAGTAACAACAAAAGAAATGAGCAAGCACAATTTTCATGAAGTTTGAAAGATCAACGAAAAAGAAATTTAGATACAACAAAAGATCAGATCTGTCTATTTTGGATCTTTTTACTTCTCCATGAGACCCTTAAGAATAGTCTTTATTTTCTTCAAGTCTTTATGATCTTCCCCGGCTTTCTTCTCTAACACAACAATTCTTGCATTTTGAGCTTCAATATTTTCTTCCTCAGTTTGAAGCTTTTCCTCCTGAGCCTGAAGCTTTTCTTCCTGAGCCTTCAAGATTTGTTCTTGATTTAAAAACTTTTCTTGAAACTCAATCCAATGATCCCTTTCATAATTTTTGAGAAATAGAATTCAGCTTCCCATTCAGATCCCTGACTTCTTGAACCCGGAAATTCTTTTCATCTGTCAACTTTTTTTCAAAGGATGAAGTAATTTGATTTATCTTCCTATCTTCTGTCTCAAAGGCATCCTTCACATTATCTTGGAATTCATCAAAGAGCCTCATATCTTCTACAGTCTTCCTACACCAACTATTCATCCTCTTATAAGATCTTTTGTGGGCTTCATAGCCAACAAAGAATGTTTTGAACTGAGGCTCTATCTCAAAACACTTGTCCATGACCATGGATACAGAGTCTGTCTTCTGATTCAAAGCATGTTGGAGCATCTGGCATCTTGAATCAATACTTGAGAAAGTCAGAATAAAACCTACCAACTTCTTTAATGACTGAACAACAAAGTCATGACCCAACGAATATGACTCTGAATCCGATACTTTGCTTGGAGAAATTTATTCTTCAATTTTCTCATTATTCTTTTTAGAAGAATCACCAACTTCCCTTCTCTTTACAATAACAGAGCTCGGGGTATCAACAAAATGTTGCTTTCCCTTGTCCTTTTTCATAACGGTTTGTTGTTCCGGAGTCTTTTGTTCACTACCAGAAACTTGAACAACATTGTCTTCATCATCAGCAGCTTTTTGAGCACCATCCTCTAAATTCTCCATTTGAGAAATATCATGTAGAAGTTTTTCCTCCTCTGCATGATAGGCTACTTCTTGTTCTTCTTCCTGGTCATCCTTCCCTGGAGTGACTAACTTCGAAGATTGAGCTTCTGAAGTTTGGAGCGACAAATGATCCGAAGGTGTCCCCTTATAATCATCTACTTGCTTCAAAACATCTTCGATGTCACCACTACCTTCAGCAACTGCTTCTTGTTCTTCCACTTTCTCAATCTATTCAACTTCCTCAACATTCTTTGCAGCTGCCTCTTCTGGAGCGACAAAGTTTCTTCCTGGAGTCTCAGGTAGAGATTCAAAAGAAAATGATCTTGGAAAAGGAATGTTTTCTGAAACCATCTCATTAAACTTCCACAAAGTCTGAGCTACATCGGCTTCAGACATATTCTTCATAAGCTTCGTTTCTTTCACATGTTTTTCTAGCTCATCCGTAGTTTTTTCTTTCAAGGCCCTAGCCTCCGTAGGATCCAAGCCCAACTGAGGCTCCCCTTTCACTCTCTTCTATTTTATTTCCCTCCATTTAGAAACTACTTCATCTGGGTAAGCTTTCTTCTTCTTCGGTTTTAGAGGTGCGGAATGAAATTCATTAGATTTTGAATTCTCTGCTTCAACTTCAACTTCTTTCAACTTCCTCTTCCTCACTGGCTTAGAGGATTGTGGTTCAGTAACTTTCAGAACCGTTTCTCCTTGAGCAGGTAAGTCAACAAACTAACCAGTCTTCTTGTCGAAGGCTACATCCATTCTTTTGAGAGTACCATCACTCACCAATATAATCTTGCAAACAATTGGCTTAGACTTGCAAGCCTCCTTGAAGTACTCAAGGCACTGAACAATCAACTTTGTGAGGATTGCTGGATACATTATGATCTGAGCTCTCAAATTCCATTTCTTAACATTCTCAAGAGTAATAAGAATGTGTTTCATCAAGTTAAACATCCTCAGATTTATTAGAAAATCTAGAATATAAATCTCACTCTTCTTCAGACTATCTTTGTCACCCTTTCTCAGTACGATAAGGCCTTGTGCCCATAATTCTAAAATCCATAAATTTGTAGACAGAGAAGCAATATTCAGAGCCTTGTCATCTTCCAGTCCGAGAGTCTCTAATGCCTTTTCCTTGTCGACCCTTCCCTTTGAATCCGGAAAAACATGAGAAATAAAATCAGCTTCTCCTTCATTGTTCAGCCCTACCAAGCTGGCTGCCTTGGCATAAGAAAGCTTATAAGTCTTGCCATAAGACTTAAACGATAATTTCTCCTTGAAAACTTCCTTATAGAAGGAAACTGTCTCATATAATTCTATAAGAAAATACGAATAAACTTCATCTTGATTTCCGGGCTTGGATACAGCAACATCTTCCCATCCGTTAAGCTTTATGTTCTTCGAAATAAGAGAATCATAGTTGTTGAAGAAATCAGGATGAACTAACCTTTCTCTATTTACTAACCACATTGATGTTGGATTGGAGGAAGACATGTCTTGAGAAGCGACTTCCACATACATTCGGATCTGAAGACCTCTGAGAAGTTCGGAATGGAGAAAACTGAAGTTCGGAACAGCTTTAAAACTGAGAGGCAGAACTTCGAGACATTGGAGCTTGAAAACCGATGTGGGACAGCCATTTGGGGTCCCCTTTATATAGGCAACGAGAAGAAGGTTCAACTTACTCAGTTGATCGAACGGTTGTGGAAAGCTGAGATCATATCTGACGGTTGAAAACCAATTCTCAAGAAAACTTGAATCCAATCTTTTGAGTTTTTTATTAAAACAAAGATATAAGAAAACTTAAAAACCGAAAAAATGTATGAAAGTACCCGTATGTAATGTATGATTACGAAATCTTGAGTAAGAAAATCATACCTTTCGGATTGTCTTAGGAGGATTATTCGTAATGGGTAATATAAAAAAATGACTACGAAAAATCTTTATTACAAAAAGACATAGTTTCCAAAACTCACTACGAAAAAAAAACTCAGTATGGAAAACTAAGCACCAAAAAATTCATTACAAAGAAAATTGAAAAACGAAAAGCTCGTTATGAAAGCCTCGGTACGAAAATCTCATTATTGAAATACCAGTACAAAAATTTTCATTCCGGAATTTTTCAATACGAAATTTTCCATTCCAGAAGATTTCTATATGAAAATATCCATTCCGGAATTTTAGTTCTGAAATGTTTGAAAACAAATTTTGAAAAATTTAGTTACTCTAACAATCAAATGTACTCCCCCTTTGAAAAGGAGTTTATTACTTTAAGGAGACTTTTTCAACAGAAAGTTAATGAAGAATGATTAACTTATAGTTATCATTCTTAGCTTTTGTTTAATGTATTCAAATCTATCAGAAGGAAAAGATTTAGTGAAAATATCAGCAAGTTTATCTTGTGTTCCGATAAACTGAAGAATAATATCTTTTTTTAGTGTGTAATCCCTGAAAAAGTGATGCCTAAAAGCTATGAGTTTTTCACGATAGTGATGTGAATATTTCTTACTTAAGGAAAGGGAACTTGCGTTATCACCCAAAATTTGAGTTTTAGTAAAACATAGGCCATAGTCTGTGAGTGTGTGTTGCATCCACAACACTTGAGCACAACAACTTCTAGCTGCTACATATTCAGATTCAGCAGTGTAGAGTGATACAAAATGTGGCTTCTTATAGGACCAAGAAACTAATGAATCTCCTAAGAAATGACAAGTTCCGGATGTACTCTTTCTATCCATTCTACATCCACCAAATTCAGTATCAGAAAAGATTTTTAGAACAAAATAATTTCCAGAAGTATAAAATAATCCTAGATCCATGGTTCCCTTAAGGTAGCGAAAAATTATTTTTACTGCCTTTAAGTGAGATTCCTTAGGATTGGATTGATATCTTTCACATAAGCATACTGAGAACATTATGTCTGGTCGACTACCTGTTAAGTAAATTAAACTTCCTATCATACCTCTAAAAGATGTTTGATCTACTGGTTTCCCAGCTTCATCAAGATCTAAAGAGTTTGAGGTACCAATAAGAGTAGTTATACTCTTAGTGTTGTCATAACCATAATTTTTAAGATGATCTTTAATATACTTATGTTGAGATATGTAGGTTTCTTCTAGTTTTTGATAAATTTGAAAACCAAAGAAAAAAAGATAACTCACCCATCATACTCATTTCAAACTCAGATTTCATTAGACTTGTAAAAGAGTCGGTTAAAGATTGCTGAGTTGAACCAAATATGATGTCATCAACATAAATTTGAAAAATCAAAACATTTTTCGTATATTTCTTTATTAAAAGGGTTTGATCTACATTTCTCTTAACATGGTTATTTTGAAGCAAAAAACCAGTGAGTCTATCATACCATGCTCGTGGGGCTTGTTTAAGACCATACAGAGCATTGGTAAGTCTAAAAACATGACCAAGATGTTTTGTATCTTCAATTCCTAGAGGTTGTTCAACAAAAACTTCCTCTTGGACAAAATCGTTAAGGAAAGCACATTTCACATCCATCTGAAAAAAGTTTAAAATTAAAGAATGCTGCATAGGCAAGTAGAATATGGATAGATTCAAGTCTAGCTACTGGAGCATAGGTTTCTTCATAGTCTCTTCCCTCTTGTTGATTATATCCTTTAGCAACTAGTCTAGCTTTATTTCTTACTATGACTCCATTTTCATCACATTTGTTTCTGAAGACCCACTTTACTCCAATAACAGAAGTTTCCTTAGGTCTTTCAACCAAGGTCCAGACATTATTCCTTTCGAATTCATTTAGTTCATCTTGCATGGCTTTGATCCAATAATCATCACCTAAAGCTTCATTAGTGCTTTTAGGTTCTAATTGTGAAAGAAATGCTAGATGTTATACTTCATTTCTTAAGGAACTTCTTATTCCTTATAGGTTGATTTACATCACCAATGATACTATCATTGGGATGATTCTTAAGAAACACCTGATTTCGGTTTTGAAAAGCCTATTTATCAACATAGGGTAGAAAGTCTTCTGGGGTAAATGTTTCAGAAGTATCTTCTTAAACATTATCCTTATCAGAAGGTTCTTCTATCAAAGGTTGACAATCAGTTTTTGAAAACACATCCGAGGATGTAGGCTAGGATTGTTTAAAAACAAAAGGATCAGAGTCATCAAATTTTACATGCACTGTTTCTTCAACAGTACAAGTATTTTTATTAAAAACTCTATAAGCCTTAGAAGTTGTGGAATAACCTAAGAAAATTCCTTCATCTGATTTTGGTGCAAATTTATGTAAGTTATCTTTAGTATTCAAAATGAATACATTGCAACCAAAAACCTTAATGTAGGATAGTCTTGGTTTTCTACCATTCCATAACTCATAAGGAGTTTTGTTAAGAAAAGGTCTAATCAAAACTCGATTTATAGTATAGCAAGTAGTACTTATAGCTTCAGCCCAGAAATGTCTAGCTATAGAATATTCACTCAACATGGTTCTAGTTATCTCTTGAAGAATTCTATTTCTTCTCTCAACTACACCATTCTACTGAGGAGTTCTACGTGCTGAAAAATTGTGAGTAATACCTTTTTTACTACAAAAATTTTCAAAATCAGAATTTCGAAATTCTCCTCCATGATCACTATGAATAGTTTTCAATGGATAGTTTTTCTCATTTTTAACTTGAGATCTAAAATTTTTGAAATAAGAAAAAGATTCAGATTTCTTTGCTATAAAATAAACCCAAGTAAATCTAGTATAATCATCAACTAGAACAAACTCATAGTATTTTCCCCCAATACATCCAGTTTGAGTTAGACCAAAAAGATCCATGTGCACTAACTGCAATGCATCAGTTGTTGAGACTTCACCGATCGACTTAAAACTAGATTTATGTTTCATGCCATATTGGAAAGAATCAAAAACTTTAGAAGAATCAAATCTAAGCTCCAGTAGATCCTTAAATAGTTTTTTCATAGTGATTTTACATAGGTTTCTAAGGTTACAGTGACCTAGTATTCTATGCCATAACCAAGAATGATCTTACATTTCACTTAGGCAAGGTAAATCTTGGCTCCTGAGGTCTTCTAAATTTAAGGTGTAACCATTCTCATGCCTATTGGCTGAGAGAATAAACTCTTCCTTGGAATTGTGAAATAAGCACTTATCATTCCTAAAATTCACAAGGTAACCTTCATCACATAACTGACTTACGCTAATGAGGTTGTGCTTAAGACCCTTAACTAAAAGAACATTGGAAATCAAAGTTTTACCTAAAAAACAATATTACCAATACCAAAAATCTCTTCCTTAGCATTGTCTCCGAAAGTTACCTTTCCTCCTTTCGTTTTGATAATCTTTTCAAACTAGCTTTTGTTAACAGTCATGTGCCGGGAACATCCACTATCCATGTACCATGTATTGTTGTTGGTACTCTCTTTATTCTCCTAAAATCAAGAAGAGAATTAGATTTTCGGAATCCAAACTTGTTTGGATCCTATATTTCTAGATAACAAAATTTTAGGTACCCGCATCTTCTTAGAAAAGTAAGCTTTGTGAAATACTAGGGATTGGGTTTTGTTTAAGGAACAATTCATTGCCTAGTGACCACCACATTGACACTTAGTGAAAAATGGGTCACTTTGAGGAACAAAATAATTGTTACTAAAAATAGGTTTTGCATGGGTATAACCAAATCCGGATTTATTTCTTAAAGGTCGTATTTGGGAATACATTTTATCAAAATTTTCCTTACCATGGGTAAAGTTTGATAAACACTTCATTAAGGAAAAAAATTTGGACTTGAGTTTTATAACCATTTTTTTATCCTCAAAATCATTAGTTTTAGAGCTAGAGCTGGGCTCAAAAACATTTTTCTTAGAAATTACTTTTTCTAATTCTTTAGAAAGTTTGTTCTTCTCAGAACATACTTCCTCAATATTTTTTGAAATACTTTCAAAATCATCATTTTTCTTATCAATATCTTTAGAAAGATCTGATATCTCTTTTGTAAGAATATTATTCCTAGAGTTTTCCTTATCATGTTTTTTATTGAGTTTGGAATTCTCAATCTCAAGAAGTTTAGCAAACCAAGAAACTTATTCATAAGTAGGTAAAGTATTTTCTTCATCAGATGAGGATTCTTCATCTGAGGAGTTATAATACTTACTATCATTAGAATTTAAAGAAACATTGGTCAACGATTCCGCATTTTGTACCTCAGCCATAAAACAATGATTGTCAATAGGTAATCTGGCTATAAGACCAAGATTCTTCTGTCTTGATGATTCATAATCAGAAGATTCATCTGAAGAGTCACCACCACTGGCACTCCAGGTGTCATTAGCTTTCAACACTTTCTTAGCTTTGGAATTATAATACTTCTTTCTGTTTCTGTCTGAATGCCTTTCATTCCTTTCTTTCTTTTTGAGCAAAGGGAAGTCTAGTCTAATATGTTCAGATCTATTGCATTCATAACAAGTGACTTCTTCATCTTTCTTATCTTTCCTTTACATATTCTTAGACTTGGATTGGAAATTTCTCTGGTCAGCTATCTTGTTCATCCTTCGAGCAAGATTTTCTAACTCATTTTTAGAGACTTCACTCTCACTAGATTCGGATTGGAAAATAACTTTATTAGACTTGGATCTGGTTACTCTCTCAGGAGTCTTAGCTTTCATCTGATTTGATGTTGTTGTAAAAGCAATAGTACCATTCCCATTCTTCTTTTTGATGTTGTCAGTATCTCTCTTCATTATTGTTTCATGTTTAAGAAGAGTTCCAAATAACTCATCAAGAGAAATTTGAGTGACCTTCCTGTTCTCATCTATAGCTGTTCTTTTGGATTTCCACTCATTGGGCATAATATCAATTATCATGTCCACAAGTGCTTCATCATCTAACCCTTTCTCTCCCACAAACTATAAACTATTGACAATAGTCATAAATATCTGTTGAACTTTACAGATTGGTTCACCATACGGAAAATTGAAGCCATGGTATTCAACTCTAAGCATAACTCTCCTAGTCCCAATCACTTTAGAAGTTCCAAAGATTGTAACTTCTAACTTCTTCCAGATACAATTGGCTGCTTCACAAGAAAAAATTTGGCTATATATATTTCTAGTCATTGACTAAAGTATGGTATTGCGTACCTTATAATTGAGTTGATACTCTTGATTTCCCTGGTTAGTAAAAGTTCTAACTTCCTTATCAAGAATTTTATAATCACCAGTAAGCATAACAAAGTTTTCCACTCCAGTATTGATAACAAAAGTCTTCATTCGATCTCTCCAGTATTCATAATCATTACCATCAAAGATCGGTGGTCCTGTAGGATTTATATTATCAATGGAACCAACATTAATTCCCACCATACTAAAAAACCTTTGGCACACAAACTTGTTAATAAAAAAGTTCGTGATCACAAAGTTCGGAATGAAAAAATTCGGAATGACAAAATTCGGAATTAGAAAGTGAGAAAGAAAAACTTATATGTAAGTATAAGTATTTCAGAGACCTCCTCTGATACCAATTGTAGGATCAAATTAATGATGTACATGCTCAATATACAAGAGGGGGGGTGAATTGTACACTTTAAAAATTCCTTTAAACAATGGAAAGAGCTAAGTTTAACAAATTTAAACTAAGAAAATTCACAACACCACTAACACCAAATGAAAAACGTGGAAAAAGTAATGAAGTTATAAACTTCAATTCCTATGTACATTCTTAAAACTGGAAAGAGATTCCGAAAGTAGGTTCCGGAAATATGGTTCTGGAAATTGAAACTTAAAAAAAGATTATAATATGATATTCTACTATAAAGCATATAGAATCTAAATGAAACAGAGTACAAGTAAGGAAGTATAAGAAAGTTATACTTTCCTTATAATAAAAAATGAAGCGGACACAAACAAGTAGAAAAACTACAAGTACCAAGAAATAAGTCTTTTAACCCAAAGAGAAGGGTATCCAACAACCTTGGATAAAGGCCCCTTGATTTATACTTTCAATCAAGTCTGTCTTACCCACACCAGGGTGAGCCCTCGATACGAAGATCAGAGTCTCTGTTTTGCTATCCCTGTAAGCCCTCAACTTCAAGGTAGTTTGAAATCTCTGTCTTCCTCAACAAGGAATCCCTTGAACTTCAAGGTAGTCAGCACCTCTGTCTTCCAATACCCTGAAGTCCTCGAATGTAATCACCAACATTCGGATTCATACAAATCTTTGAGAGTTAATAAGAGCCTCTCTCTCTAGAAATCACTTCAACTGTGTAATCACATGAGTAGAAGATCAGTCAGCATATCATCCAGCTCAATCTGTCCCGAGCTCTTTCAAATGAGCTCTTATTTATAAGTTCGGTCGGCCTCCTTTCCAACGGTCATATTTTCCTTAAAAATAGGAGGGACCTGTACATGTGTAACTTATCCAACGGTTAGTTTATAACAGAATAGACGACATCGTTTTGTAACAAAACAAGTGTAACAGAATGTAAAACATCGTTTAAAGTCTAACTTAAATGTTCGGAATGAATGTTTGGAGTGTAAACACAAATAATTTTTCAGAGTCTAAATAAGTTTGGAGTGTATAAAACAAAGATGATCAGATTCTATTTAATAGGATAATTCGGAATGATAATTCGGAATGAGAATTCGGAATGAGAATTCATCATCAGAATTCGTAATGAGAATTCATCATCAGAATTCGTAATGAGAATTCATCATCGGAATTAGTAATGAGTATTCATCATCAGAATTCGTAATGAGAATTCATCATTAGAATTTTTAATGAGAATTCATCATCAGAATTCGTAATGAGAATTTGTCATCAGAATTCATAATGAGAATTCTTCATCAGAATTCGTAATGAGAATTCGTCATCAGAATTTGTAATGAGAATTCATATCCAGAATTCAGAGTAGAACTTTATCAGAGTTCATTTCCAGAATTCAGAATAAAACTTCATTACAGTTCTCATATGGAATTCGGTACTTAAAACAGAATGTTTTTATATCAAAGTTTCAAATGATTCTGAGAATATATAAATGAAACAGAAACTTATACTTAAGAAATACATGAATGAAAATATGATAAGGATGATTTTACTTACAAAAGAAATCTTCCTTATAAAATCGATTTTCCTTATAAAAGCGATTTTCCTTATAAAAGAGATTTTCCTTATAAAAGCGATTTTCCTTATAAATGATATTTTTCATATAAAAGGGATTTTCCTTAAAGAAAGGTGTTTGTGATTTTCAAAACAAGAAGGATTGGAAAAGTCATAAGGAAAACCTTATTGACTTAACAAGGGATGCATGTTGTGCAAGCTCCATTTGGTGTAGCGTACAACACAAGACATTAATGAAATTAAAAAGAATATTTTTCATTAAATCTAGTGGTGTTACATTCTACCCCTCGTAAAATGAATTTCGCCCACGAAATTCGTCGGGGTTATAAATGGTTTTCTAATCGAAAGTTTCTTTAATAGAAATCCACATCGTAAAAAGGAATACCAAAACTTGGATTTAAAAATTAATTATGAAATGTAATGGTTACCCAAATTAACTCATCATTGGGTTTCCACGTAGGAGAACATAGGTGAAAATATGGATATGGAAGAAAAATATAACCATCAAGTTCTGATAGAGACTGGTAGAGAACATGGTTATGAAAAAGAAAACAATAACAAAGCCATAAATTTTTTCTGATCTAGGGTGCCATCTGTTTCATCAGATATAAGGGCACTGGGACAACATTTTTTGTTTTCAAGATCATTTCCCTAAAGTTGATGAATTTGAATTAAAATTCTTACTTTATTTTGGTACAATCTCACTATTTTTCATCCCTTGAACAATTTCCACTCCATCTCTTAAAGAAATGAAGTTGAATTTGTTATTCATGAAGTGTTAGAAGATCATGTGATAGAATGACAGGTCATTCCATCTGTCTCAAACAAAAGGTTAGTAAAAGTTATTAAATATACATACATCGATCTATAGTGAGATTAATAATATATGGTTCCTAAAAGGGACTTATACTTCATATATCATACTGCTTAATATAATAAAACTAGTTTCTACTAAACATGGACTTCTTGTAGTCTAGTGGTAGGCGATAAAGGCCAGTTGCACTTCAGTTGTGGGTTCGATTACCACAGCCTTGTCCGATGCGATGGGTTATCTCCCATCCTGTAGGTTGTCCTTTTTCTAAAACTAAATTACTATAACATCCCATCAATACTATCGAAAAAACATCTATCCTTAAACAATACTAAATTATGTCCAACATAATCCATTCCAATCTTTAGGCTTATCCATAATACTGTAGTCCACTCTTATATTATAGTGAAAATGATTACTAGAGATTTCATATAACAAGCATGTTGATTCCATCATTTATCCCCATATATCATAAGATATTTCTTGTTGGTCACATTCCAAACATTCGAAGTCCTTAATCATTTATTCTCTTGAAAAAAATGAATACCCATTGAATCTTCGTGAAAACATGGGTGCTGTCAAAAGTTAACTCTTTCCACATACCAAAACCTCAAACCATGATATAACTATTTCCTTATATCAGTCATGAGCTCATGAATACTGTCATACAATTCATTTTCTCCTTATCCATTAATTATGCGCATATCATCTTTTTTCCAAAAATATCTCAATCACTTTCCATGGTTACAGGTACTATAAAATTATTGAAAACCACAATAGACCAATATATAAATATTCCAATATTCCACGATACTATATACAAAATTATTTTGGAATCCCATTACATAAACAATTAATCATTCCACCATATCATTGTCATATTCAACATCACCAATAGTGATCACATGTGACTTCCCTTTGTCCTTTCCCTTAAGTGGTTGCTCATGTCAATCATCACTAACCCTTGGATTAGGGCATTTATTAGCATAATGCCCCATTTCCTTGCACATGAAGCATTGAAGTGTTGGTGGTGCGTTCTTTGTAGTCTTTTATTTATTCATATCATTAGAAATCCTTTTTCCATTACTTCGACACTCAGTTGCTCGATGACCTTATTTTCCACACTTAAAACATTTTCTAGTCCTTTTAAGACAATCTCCACCAAGCTTCTTTCCACACTTTGAGCATAAGGAAACATTCTTTTTTTTTCACCATTATTCTGAGATTTCTCCTTGAACTCCATATTTTGTTTCTTGTCAAACTATGGGATGGATAAGTAACAGCAACTCCCATTTCTACCTTGATAGCACAACGCACGATTTCTTCATAGCTACTGAAGTCTCTTATAGCTAATGACCTTCGAAGATTTGGTTTTAAGCCACTGAAGAATCGATCAACTTTACTTTCAGGTTGGATGATAAAGCCAGATGCATACCTTGGAATCCTTGTAAAATTCACTTCGTATACACCAACAGATTTATCATCCTTTTGATTTAGTTCAAGAAACTCCTTCTCCATCTTTGTTCGAAGAATACGAGGGAAGTACTTATTGAAAAATAAGTCCTTGAACTCGTCCCATTATATGGACTCAATTTCATATCTTGGCCTCGTATTCTTGATAATATTACTCTATTGATCATCTTCAACTTCCAAATGATATATTCCTAAGATGAATTTATCATGTTCAGAACATTGAAGAACTGATAATATCTTTTCAGTGGTACTAATCCATTGTTCAACGACAAATGGACCAGAAGTCCCATTGAAAGAAGGTGGATGTTGCCTCATGAAGGTCTCAATAGAATATTGTTCCCTTATTTGCTCATTTGGAAGTCCAGAATGATTCATAGCTTGTGTAAGTATAGCAATAAGATTTTTCACTCCATCTCCCATAACATTTGTTTGTTCAGGAAGACAATCATTGCATTTTCCATTGCATTGATCAACATGGTTCCTTCGGGTTCCAGCCATCGTCTAAAACCCAGAAAGAATAGTGTGAGATGCAAAAATCATGCTAGCGAAAACAACATAATAAAGGGGGAGTACCTTCAATATCTAACATCTTAGGTTTAATTCTATGATCGTTACCGTAATTCTAGGACTATAACCTACACTTATACATAACCTTATGGACATCACTAGATATACCTTAGAAATATCTCTAGGGATCTCACTAAAGTTCTTGCATCCTAGTTTCCAAAGGTTGACTAAACAATTCCTCTAATACAAACTGTAGAGACCTGAAGCTTGACGTATATGGATATTACATTACTTTTGCGGAATACATAATACATAACAAAAATAGACACACAAGGACCGTAATAGTTTAGTGTCTTTGTAAACATGGAAGGTAATCTTCTAATCATGGTGAAAGATCTTCAACATCTCTCATAAAGATCTTCCACTTTTTTTTTCCTTACCTAAAACCTTTCTTTTAATCCTGGGGGAAAATAAAACATAAAAAGTGGGAGCTCAAATGCTAAATAATGGTAGGCATGGATAAAATAAAACATACCCTATACATTTGAACTTAAAAACATGAACATAATGTTTAAACATCAAAATCTTGAGCAACGACTTAAAACATGGAAGTACATAAGGCATAGATCATAATGGAACATAAATCATGATAACATAGTATGGGAATAAAACATGTAATTGTGGCATCCATTATGCACATGTAATAATTTCCATAGTAGCCAAGGCATTGCTGCCAAGACCATCTTAGTGGACAAAGTCCCTTTCTTAATCGATTTCACTCCACGTTCCAGTCCTGTATTACTGAACCGGTTTAACTTGCCGTTCCATCCAAGTCTATCTCATGAGATATAAATCTCTACCCAATGCATTGGAGGGAGATATAGGTTCCACCCATCTCATATTGAAATCATTCTTTCTTGTGCCATAATATAAACATAAATCATTCATCATAACCCAAGAATAAAATGGGTTTCATAAACATCATTCCATCATAACGTAATCCATACAAAAAATTGGATATCATTTCATCATTAGAAAATTGAAACCATGTGAATCATAGATACATGATACTTGAAACATACACATGTGAAATACTGTCATCTTAAATGAAAATGGTTTTGATAAATCACTTGAAATGAATTCTTGAGGAAAATATCCTTTTTTCTTCAAAATCAATTTCTTTTCACAAAATGTCATGCAATTTTAAAAGAAAAGTAATTGGTTGAAAATATTCCTGAAATATTTTGGAGGAACTTCATGAAAATAAGGCTTTATAAAATATTAAATATCCTTTCCTGCCGTATAGTTAAAAAAAACATTCTTCTCGTACTTTTGTCAGAAAAGTCAAAAAGTGCCTTACAGGTTAAATAAAAGAAGCATTCATTCTGTGCCATGGGGTAAAAGTCAAAATGGGTAAAAAGGACTTTAAACATACATGAATACACTTTTATAAAACATGGACATGGATGATAGCAATAACCCCAGTAAATACTTACGAATAAGAAATCTCGGATAAAAATGAGATTTGCAAAATTATCCCTTACCTTAGGTCTGATATGCTCCGTACGTATCCGAACATCCGGCATAATGAATTAAATAATGTCATTGACTTATTACAGAATCATATTCATTGTTATGATATCATATATGGTTCACTTATGACTTTATATTACCCGTTCTTTTGTAAATTCCATGTTAAAGAGCGTTTTGGGTAAAATCATTTCATTTGTCGTCCGTGTTTTGACTTGTAATTATTCATATGATTACTTAGATCATGATTACATAATTCCAGAATATAAAACATGATTTATATATAATATATATTCATAATATACATATATATAATAGATCGATAAATGGAAAGAAATACACCGTTCATGGAGAAGGTAGGCCGTACGTACGCACGAGTGATGATATCGTTCCCATGATCGTGGAATTTTATTGGAGTGTATGTATACTATTACATAATCAATATCACTTTACAATAATCATATATAGTTATTATTTACACCATTATACTCATCCAAGTAAGGTGGTGGTGGAAAATAGATTACCCCACTGCGTGGAGACGGTATTCCGTACGTACGCACGCACGGTGATTTCGTTTTCCGTAGGATGGATAGATGGTGAAATAGGGTTGTTTAATACTTATAATAACATATCAGTATATAAATTATACTAATTTTATTACTTCATAATGAAACAACTAAAGAATAAGAAGTGGAAGAATAAATAAAGTTGAAAGAATCGGTAAGGGACATTACCTCTTCTTTGAAGCGCCTCTTTGAGACCTCCTCTTAGGGCACTAAAATTGGACTTTGAAGAAGACGAGGACATCTAGGATGTTTCTAGGTAAGTGGAGAATAGAAATTGGCAGGGTTTTTCCGATAATGAAGGCTCAAAGTGGTGTGAGGAAGAGAGGTAGGAGGTGCCCTTTTATATGGGAGGAGAGGTGAACCTTTGGAATAACTAAAAATATTATTTTATTATAAAGTCATATTTGGATTTTAATAGCTTCAAATTGATTTATTTCTAAGCTAAGGTGGGTGTGGGTCCAAATACTCTCATCCAATAGAATTTAGGCACGTTTCGGTCATTATATTAACCTTATCTTTTAGTTCAACTTTTAGTTAATTAGATTGACATTTACAATGTCAAATTGTATTTTTATATTATATAGTTAATAAACTTACAATATACATCCAAGAGACCCCCAAGTGGTCCATTAATGATACACCTATCATGATATAAGTATCTTGGCCGAACCTTATATTTTTAGGAATATAATAACAATTAATAATATAATATTTGTTTTAATACTATTTTATGTCAATTTTGACACTATTTGGTAATTGATTATTGTGAAAATCATAACATAATGATTAGTTCGAAAAAAGTTAATTAAATCAATACTACCATTTTATATTAACATTTAAAATTATTTTAATTCATAAAAAGTCTCAAATTTTATTTATTTGGGTATTTATAACATCAATTATGTCAATATTTCATTAATAAGATAGTTACTGCATCATCATTGTGTCATAAATTAATTAAATTATTTTAAGTCTAAAAATTACAAATAAAATACCATTATGTAGGAAATCATTTTTGATTTCTAATTAATATTTATCGTCTATTTTATCTTATGTATAAACCTATATTAAAAATGATTTAGTCAATAAACATTGATTTTAACTATTTTAACCCTTCTTTAAATAAATTAATAATAAATGTCCTAATCTAATCCAAGTGGGCCTAAATGGTCATATTGTATTCCTAAGGTTTGGCCGAATTACACTTATACAATATAATTAGGACATGGGTTAGGGTAATAATAACAACACTTTTACCCTTAATTACCCTATTTACTTTTAACCATCTTAAAAAAAAGTAAATAGTTACTATTCACCAAAAATTATTTTCATCTCATTTACCACATTTTTGTCCTTTATATTAACCGTGCCTCTCGGATTTTTGAAATTTAACTCACAGAAGCGGTAAAATTATGTTTTATGAAAAATTTAGTTTTTGAACTACAACTTAGTGGTTTCACTATTCATCAAAAAATGAAAGTTTCCAGAAAAATACCAAAAATTAGGCCTAAGCTATATTTGATGTTATGAATTCAAAAATGATGTCTATTTTACCCAATTCAAAACTTATCAGTTACATTAACTAATTTAAAAAATTATTCCCTTCGTCAAAACAAAGGGCGTGTTTTTTAAGAGAAATAACTATCAAAAGATTGACACTTGTTTTTGTCTAGTTTAAATGTGAAATTACATCCAATGACAACATCATATTAAATTGTAAAAATATATTCTAAATATACTTTAAAACCACTCAAATTAATAATTTATCACTATTAATTATTTCGATTAAAAAAGTTGTTTTTAATTAAAATTTAGTAATTTTCACTATTCATCAGAATATGAAAGTTATCCAGAAAGTACCAAAATTTCACCATAAGATAATTTCGATATTCTGAATCCAAAAATTAAGTCCATTTTGAAAGATAAAATTTATAAAATTTCAAAAAGTGGGTATTACTGTTCATAACGTCTAGTTCATAATAATATTATAATAATATCTCGTTTAGTGAAACTCGGTATGGAATACTACACAGGCTATTGAGGAAGGTCGTGATTGTGTGTAATGCAAGGCATGTCAGGGATGCATGTTGTGCAAGCCCTTTTTGGTGTAGCATACAACACAAGACATGAATGAAATTAAAAAGAATATTTTTCATAAAATCTTGGGGTGTTACATTCTACCCCCCTTAAAATGAATTTCGCCCTCGAAATTTTCCAGGGATATAAATGGTTTACTACTCGAAAGTTTCTTTAATAGAAACCCAATTCGTAAAAAGGAATACCAAAACATGGATTTAAAAACTAAATTATGAAACGTAAAGGTTACCCAAATTAACTCATCACTGGGTTTCCATGTTGGAGAACATATGTGAAAATATGGATATGGAAGAAAAATCTAACCATCATGTTCTGATGGGGAGTGGTAGAGAACATGGCTATGAAAAAGCCAACAATCACAAAGCCATAAATTTTTGATGATATAGGGTACCATCTGATTCATCGTATATAAGGGAACTAGGACAACATTTTTTGTTTTCAAGATCATTTCCCTAAAGTTGAAGAATTTGAATTAAAATACATACTTTATTCTGGTACAATCCCACTGTTTTTCATGCCTTGAACAATTTCCTCTTAATCTCTTAATGAAATGAAGTTGAATTTGTTATTCGTGAAGTGTTAGCAGATCATGTGATAGAATGACGGGTCATTCCATCTGTCTCAAACAAAAAGTTAGCAAAAGTTATTAAATATACATAAGTCGATCTATAGTGAGATAAATCATATATGGTTCCTAAAATGGAATTATACTTCATATATCATACTTCTTAACATAATAAAACTATTTTCTACTAAACAGGGACTTTTTGTAGGCCAGTGGTAGGCGATAAAGGCCAGTCGCACTTCGATTGTGGGTTCGATTCCCACAGCCTTGTCCGATGCAAGGGGATGTCGCCCATCCTGCAGGTTGTCCTTTTTCTAAAACTACATTACTATAACATCCCATCAATAATATCGAAAAAACTTCTATCCTTAAACAATACAAACTTATGTCCAACATAATCCATTCCAATCTTTAGGCTTTTCCATAATACTACAGTCCACTCTCATATTATAGTGAAAATGATTACCAGAGATTTCATATAACAAGCATGTTAATACCATCGTTGATCCCCATATATCATAAGATATGTCTTGTTGGTCACATTACAAACCTTTGAAGGACTTAATCATTTATTCTCTTGAAAAAATGTATACCCATTGAATCATAGTGAAAACATGAGTGTTGTCAAAAGTTAACTCTTTCCACATACCAAAACCTCAAACCATGATATAACTATTTCCTTATATCAGTCATGAGCTCATGAATACTGTAAAACATTTCATTTTCTACTTATCCCTTCATTATGCGCATATCATCATTTTTCCAAAAATATCTCAATCACTTTCCATGGTTACCGGTACTATAAAATTATTGAAAACCACAATAGACCAATACATAAATATTCCAATATTCCACGATACTATATACAACATTATTTTGGAATCCCATTACATAAACACTTAATCATTCCACTACATCGTTGTCATATTCAACATCACCAATAGTGATCGCATGTGACTTCCCTTCGTCCTTTGCCTTAAGTGGTTTCTCATGTCGATCATCACTAACCCTTGGATTAGGGAATTTATTAGCATAATTCCCCATTTCCTTGCACTTTAAGCATTGAAGTGTTGGTGGTGCATTCTCTGCAGTCTTTTCTTTATTCACATCCTTAGAAACCCTTTTTCCATTACTTCGATACTCAGCTGCTCGATAACCTTCTTTTCCACACTTAAAACATTTTCTAGTCCCTTTAAGACAATCTCCACCAAGCTTCTTTCCACACTTTGAGCATAAGGAAACATTCATCTTCTTTCCACCATTATTCTGAGATTTCTCCTTGAACTCCATCTTTCGTTTCTTTTCAAAACTATGAGATGGATACGTAACACCAACTTCCATTTATACCTTAATATCACAATGCACAATTTCTTCATAGCTACTGAAGTATCTTATAGCTAATTCCCTTTGAAGATTTGGTTTTAATCCACTGAAGAATCGATCAACTTTACTTTAAGGTTGGATGATAATGCCAGATGAATACCTTGAAAGCCTTGTAAAATTTGCTTCGTATACACCAACAGATTCATCATCCTTTTGTTTTAGTTCAAGAAACTCCTTCTCCATATTTGTTTGAAGAATACGAGGGATTTAATTATTGAAAAATAAGTTCTTGAACTCGTCCCATTCCATGGACTCAATTCCATCTCTTGGCCTCGTATTCTTGATAAGATTCCAGCATTGATCAGCCTCACCTTCCAAATGATATACTACTAAGATGACTTTATCATGTTCAGAACATTGAAGAACTGAAAATATCTTTTCAGTGGTACTGATCCATTATTCAGCAACCACTGGATCAGAAGACCCATTGAAGGAAGGTGGACGTTGCCTCATGAAGGAATCAATAGAATATTATTCCCTTCTCTGCTCATTTGGAAGTCCAGAATGATTCATAGCTTGTGTAAGTATAACAAAAAGATTTTTCACTCTATCTCCCATAACATTTGTTTGTTTGGGAGGATAATAATTGCATTTTCCATTGCATTGATCAACACGGTTCATTCGGGTTCTAGCCATCGTCTAAAACCCAAAAAGAATAGTGTGACAGGAAAAAATCATACTAGGTAAAACAACATAATAAAGGGGGAGTACCTTCAATATCTAACATCTTAGGTTTAATTCTAAGATCGTTACCATAATTCTCTAACTATACCCTACACTTATACTTAATCTTAGGGACATCCCTAGAAATACCTTAGAAATATCTCTAGGGATCTCACTAAAGTTCTCGCATCCTAGTTTACAAAGGTTGACTAAACCTTTCCTCTGATACCAACTGTAGAGACCCGAAGCTTGATGTACATGGATATTACATTAATTTTTTGGAATAAATAATACATAACAAAAACAGACACACAAGGACCGTAATAGTTTAGTGTCTTTGGAAACATGGAACGTAATCTTCTAATCATGGTGAAAGATCTTCAACATCTCCCATAAATATCTTCCACTTTTTGTTTCCTTACCTAAAACCTTTCTTTTAATCCTGGTGGAAAATAAAATATAAAAAGGGTAAGCTCAAATGCTTAGTAAGGGTATTCATGGATAAAATAAAACATACCATATACTTTTGAACTTAAAAACATGAACAAAATGTTTAAAAAACAAAATATTGAGCAACGAATTAAAACATGGAAGTACATAAGTCATAGATCATAATGGAAAATAAATCAAGATAACATAGTATGGGAATAAAAAATGTAATTGTGGCATCCATTATGCACATTTAATGATTTCCATAGAAGCCAAGGCATTGCTGCCAAGACTATCTTAGTGGAAAAAGTCCCTTTCTTAATCGAGTTCACTCTTCGTTTCAGTCCTGTATTACTGAACTGTTTTAACTTTCCATTCCAGCCATGTCTATCTCATGAGATATAAATCTCTACCCAATGCATTGGAGGGAGATATAGGTCTCACCCATCTCATATTGAAATCATTCTTTCGTGTGACACAATATAAACATAAATCATTCCTCATAACCCAAGAATAAAATGGGTTTCATAAAAATCATTCCATCATAATTTAATACATACAAAAAAATTGGATATCATTTCATCATTAGAAAAGTGAAACCATGTAAATCATAGAGACATGATACTTGAAACATACACATGTGAAATGATGTCATCTTAGATGAAAATGTTTTTGATAAATCACTTGAAATGAATTATTGAGGAAAATATCCTTTTTTCTTCAAAATCATTTTCTTTTCACAAAATGTCATGCAATTTAAAAAGAAACGGATTTGGTTGAAAATATTAATGAAATCTTCTGGAAGATGCTCCATGAAAATAAGGCTTTATAACACCGTAAAAATCCTTTCCTTCTGTAAACGTTAAAAAAACATTCTTCTCGTACTTTTGTCAGAAAAGTCAAAAAGTACCTTATAGGGTAAATAAAAGAAAGATTCCTTCCATACCATGGGGAAAAGTCAAAATGGGTAAAAATAACATTAAACATACATGAATAAACTTTTATAAAACATGGACATGGATGATAGCAATAACCCCAGTAAATACTTACGAATAAGCAATCTCGGATAAAAATGAGATTTGCAAAATTATCCTTTACCTTAGGTCTGATATGCTTCATACGTATCCAAACCTCTTTTATAATGACTTAAATAATGTCATTGACTTATTACATAATCATATTCATTGTTATGATATCATATATGGTTCACTTATGACATTATATTACTCATTCTTTTGTAAATTCCATGTTAAAGAGCATTTTGGATAAAATCGTTTCATTTGTCATCCGTGTTTTGGCTTGTATTTATTAATATGATTACATAGATCATGATTACTTAATTCCAGAATATAAAACATGATTTATATATAATATATATTCAGAAAATACATATATATAATAGATCGATAAATGGAATGAAATACATCGTTCATGGAGACGGTAGGTCGTACGTACGCATGAGCAATGATATCGTTCCAATGATCGTGGAATTTTATTGGAGTGTATGTATACTATTACATAAACAATATCACTTTAAAATAATCATATATAGTTATTATTTACACCATTATAACCATCCAAGTAAGGTGGTGGTCGAAAATAGATTACACGATGGCGTGGAGACGGTATTCCGTACGTACGCACACACAGTGATTTCATTTTCCATAGGATGGATAGATGGTGAAATAGGGTTGTTTCATACTTATAATAACATATCCGTATATGAATTATACTTATGTTATTACTTCATAATAAAACAACTAATTAATATGAAGTGGAAGAAGAAATAAAGTTGAATGAATCGGTAACAGACATTACCAATTCTTTGAAGCGCCTCTTTGAGACCTCCTCTTAGGGCACTAAAATTGGTCTTTGAGGAAGACCAAGACATCTAGGATGTTTCTTGGGAAGTGTAGAAGAAAAATTTTCAGGGTTTGACCGAGCTTGAAGGCTCAAAGTGGTGTGAGGAAGAGAGGGAGGAGGTCCCCTTTTATAAGGGAGGAGAGGGGCACCTTTGGAATAACAAAAAATATTATTTTATTATAAATTCATATTCAGTTTTTAATAGCTCCAAATTGATTTATTTGGAATCTAAGGTGTGGATGGGTCGAAATCCTCTCTTCCAATAGAATTTATACAAGTTTAGGTCATTATATTAACCTTATCTCTTAGTTTCAATTCTTAGTTAATTAGATTGGCATTTACCATGTCAGTTTGCATTTTTATATTATATTGTTAATAAACTTACCATATACATCGAAGCAACCCCCAAGTGGTCCATTAATGATACACCTATCCTGATATAAGTGTCTTGGCTGAACCTTATATTTTTAGGAATATAATAGCAATTATGAATATAATATTTGTTTTAAAAACTATTTTATGTCAATTTTGACACTATTTGGTAATTGATTTTTGTGAAAATCATAACAGAATGATTAGTTCAAAAAAAGTTTATTACATCAATACTAACATGTCATATTAACATAGAAAATTATTGGAATTCATAAAAAGTATAAAATTACATTTATTTGGTATTTATAACATCAATTATGTTAATATTTCATTAATAAGATAATTACTGCATCATCATTGTGTCATAAATAAATTAAATTATTTTAAGTCTAAAAATTACAAATAAAATACCATTATGTAGGAAATATTATTATATTTATAATTAATATTTATAGTCGAATTTATCTTATGAATAACCCTATATTAAAAATGATTTAGTTATTAAGCTTTGATTTTAACTATTTTAACCCTTTTTTAAATAAATTAATAATAAATGTCCTAATCTAATCCATGTGGGCCTAAATGGTCATATTTTATTCGTAAGGTTGTTTTTGGCCGAATTAAACTTATCCAATAGAATTAGGACATGTGTTAGGGTTATAATAATAACACTTTTACCCTTAATTACCCTATTTACTTTTAACCGTGGTAAAAAAAAGTAAAAAGTTACTATTCACCAAAAATTATTTTCATTTCATTGAACCACATTTTAGTCGTTGATATTAACCGTGTCTCTCAGATTTTCGAAATTTCACTCACAGAAGCGGTAAAATTAAGTTTTAGGAAAAATTCAATTTTTTAACTACCACTTAGTGGTTTCACTATTCATCAAAAAAAGAAGGTTTCCATAAAAATACCAAAAATTAGGCCTAAGCTATATTTGATATTATGAATTCAAAAATGATGTCTATTTTAACAAAATTCAAAACATATCAGTTACATTAACTAATTTAAAAAATTATTCCCGTCATCCAAACAAATAGCGTGTTTTTTAAGAGAAATAACTATCAAATGATTGACACTTGTTTATGTCTGGTTTAAATGAAAAATTACGTCCAATGACCAAAATTGTATTAAATTGTAAAAATATATTCTAAATATACTTTAAAACCACTCTAATTAATAATTTATCAATATTAATTATTTCGATTAAAAAGGTTGTTTTTAATTAAAATTTAGTAATTTTCAATATTCATCAGAATATGAAAGTTATCTGAAAAGTACCAAAATTTCACCCTATACTAATTTCGATATTCTGAATCCAAAAATAAAGTCCATTTAGAAAGATAAAATTTATAAAATTTCAAAAAGTCGGTATTACTATTCATAACGACTAGTTCAATATAATATTATAATAATAGCTCGTTTAGTGAAACTCGGTATTGCGTACTACACACGCTATCATGGAAGTTCGTGATTGCGTGTAATTAAAGGCATGTCTGGGATGCGTGTCGTGCAAGATCCTTTTGGTGTAGCATACAACACAAGACATTAATGACATTAAAAAGAATATTTTTCATAAAATCTCGGAGTGTTACAAAAACACTATGTGTTTGGTAGGAAATTGGTTATAATTTTAATTATAAAAACAGAATTACATGGGAGATGGAAACACAATTCCGTTTATAAAATTTGGGACATTTAATTCAGGCGTCTTCTTTAATAGTCGCCTAAAGAGGCTTAACTCTTTTCCTCTCTTGTATAATCTCTATGGTCAGTGATGGATATATCTTTAAGATTTTTTTTGGTGGAGATGAGTGTTGTATGTCTCCTAGGTTTTTCAAAAAATATATTTCATCCTATCAAATTGATGTTGGTGGGGAATCGACCTTTTAACCGTTTAAAATCATACAAGAAGTGTTGATAGAATACATAATGGCATGTGTTGTTGGACATTCTAAGAGTGGGAAGTGTCATGGCATGAAATTTTACTTTAATAATGTATACTACTTAAGTGGAAGGTAAATTTGGACAAATTTTTTATGATATGATGATGTGATCATGTATCTAATTAAATGAGCTTGGGTAACAGTCATCTCATTGTTTCTACTGGAAAACAATCATCTGCTCAGGTGTTGATGGCTTATGTTTTATTTTCTTAATTGGTGCTTAGTTTTTCATTAGGAATTTAGAAATACTATATGACCATTTGAATGAAGCATCAAAACCCTTGTATGTCATGTGATTTTTAGGTAGTTCCCAAGGGATTCTCAAGAATGAGAAGTTCTAAAGTGGTAAGGTAGTAATGTATTGTGTTTTGAACCAGATGGAAATTCCAAAGGAATTTGAAATTTTTCCTTTAATGGATGGGTTGTTTTTAAAATAGTGTTTTAGAACATATCTCAAAGTGTTGAAACCCTTCAAATTTATTATTTTTGACTTGGATGAATGTCTAATAAATTTTAGGGTGTCATGAGGAGTTTCAGTTGTACTGCACCATAAGAATCATGTTTTAAAGGGTATTTATTGGGTGCATGGTTTGTCTAAAACCATATGACCATTTATAGATAATAGTGAGGCCTTCTATAGGTGAACAAATGATATCAAGGAGGATGCACACGATTTACTAAACCATGTGACCTGCCCACACTGTTAGTGGAATGAGGTAGTAACTAATCACTATTCACCACACAGTTCTTTCACAGTTTCCAAACCAGGTGGCCATCCCATTTGGGGTGCTTTAGGTGTTTAGTGGAGGGTGCATGATGGGCGTACAGTTTTCCAAATAGTTCATCCCAAACCATGTGCAATACCATATTTTAAATATATGATTTAGTTTAATTAAAATTAAAAAGAAAAATAAAAACTAACCTAATCTTCCCTCTCTTGTTACCCATTACTTGCAACACTCCCCCCCCCACTCATTACTTGTGAGACCCCTTCCTCACGACCTCTTCATCATGTGGTATTTCCATTGGATTTCATGAGGAATCATGGACAGATAGTCAAGGTGAGCCCTTCAACTCCCTCGTCAGCCTCTATTATGCATTTTCTCTCTTCCTTGTCACCCTACCTAGCTTCAGCCAATCCCTATGTTACGGTTTAACCCTTATTTTTGGTTTTTCACTATTGTTATGGAAGGAGTAGGCCCTCTCGAGACCTCTTTGTTTATGTTCTGTCATCCACTGTTGAAGGAGAGGCATATTGGTTAAATATGGTTCTCTACCAATGGTTTAGGTAAAGATTTTCCAATTTTATTCATTTTCACTCAATTTATATTTTTTTATTTCATTTTTCACTCCAGAATATGAAAACTTATACCAATAGAAATTATGTAACCTAAAATATATCTATTGTTATAAATGGGAAATTCAAACAGATATTATGTTTTATTGTTGTTAAATTCATGTACCAACATTTAATTTTTCCATCATATATATCTATTGTTATAAACTATTCAAAACCAATACATGCTTTAGTTACAATAAAAATTTTACTTTATCAAATTAATACCAACAATTTTTTATAACAAATGATTCTATTGATATTAATTATTCTCACCAATAGTTTTTTTCAACATACAAATCTAATTATAGTATTTAATCACTTCAAAAAAATCATATAAAAACGTATTTTTTTATCAATATCATTTAACACTTCCCAAAAAAATTTATATTGATATTAGACAAAAATATTTTGATAAATATTCGGAATACTGCATTCTCTATATGAAAAAAATAAAACTAGAATTTTTAATTTTTTTATCTAAAATAAATTATTATATGGTATTTTAAAAAAATTCTAGAAAACTAAAAATAAAAATCAATGTTCACATCTAAAAATCAATCATTTAAGAAAATATAAAAAAATTAAAGGATAAGAGAAAGGAAATCTTGTTGTGACTCTGTGTTCTCTTTCTCCCTACTTCAACCCTCATCCTCGGTCACCTCCCGATCTTCATTTCTCGTATAGTGGAAGTCCCCACCTATACTCACATGCCTATTTTGTCACTGTCAATCACACCCATATCATTACCCTTGATTATCTACCATTTCTCACGCCTCCATGTACTGATGTTTGATTTCATTTTTCATCATTCAATTGTAAAGACGAGGTGTGGATAGGGGTATGAAAAAAACCCATTTCACATTTAATTGGTCAATGCTTGTGCCTCTTATTCGGTATGCACTTCAACCATTGATCTTTTAAGAACCAAAAATCACATGTATCTAGTGATTATATTTAATTCCAATTAGGGTTCGAATGAAATTATGAGGAAACATGATTTCTTATTTATGTTCTTGTTTTTTGGTAGATTTTAGAATTCTAATGACATACTTCTCTATAGAAAAGAATTTGACCACAATATTGAATCACGTTGTTGTGTATATGATTCATCCATCATCCAAGACCCATACTAGAGTGATTCTCCCTTAGAAAACTCCTAATATGAATCCTAGAAGATTTTATTCTATTATTACCAGCCATTATAGAAAGGTAAAAAAGTTGATCTTTGGCAGTTTAAATATGGGGAAACTGTTCTGTTGCCTAGTTATGGAGGAATTGAAAGAGAAAAGGTATAGTAAAAAACATTTTTTAATTGTAATTAAAACTAGTAAATCTATCATGTTATATTTCACTTATTAGATGAAAAATAATATATTTTCATGTATTTGTTCTAATTTTAGTATATCATACATGATTTAATTCATGACAGATCATTTTTAAAAGACACATGCCCATATTCTCTTCCAAATTCCACCTCTCCCAAATTACATACCAAACATGCCCTATATTGGAGCCACATTACCTTAATTTCTTAGAAATTTATCTTTGTAAGGCTTTTTCTAGTAAATTTTAAATCCTAGATGCTTTGATAAGAATGAAACAAGATTCTTGAACAGAATATAGTATCTCATATTGTTCATAAAAATAAATGATGAATGAATTTCAACACACCTTTAGGTTTCTCAACCTTTCTATTTTGTTAATGTGTGATATAAAAATTTATGAGAAGATGGACTATTTCTCTCTACCTTATATAATGTAGACTACCATTAAATTTGGATGTTTTTTCCACAACATCAGACATTATATGAAATTACAGCTACATGGAATAGTTGTATAAACTAGTCTCAGAATTTAAATCATATTCCTTGGAACATTCATGGGAAACTAAATATATATTGGGTTAACGAGTTACTACCTAGGAGACGAAGGAATGATACCCAGAAGCATCAACCATAAGATTTGGACTTTAGAAGATCATGTCACCCTTAAAGATATGTAGTGATTAACAATCATCCTTCAAATAAATCTCATTAAATATTAAATATATAAGTGTTTTGGAAGATCATATAAGTGGGAGGAAAATGATAGTGTGTTCATTAAACTACTAGATTGAAACCACGAAAGAGCTAAAAAGAAGAATCACTCAACTCCACATGTGTATAATCATCCCCTTGATCAATTAAAGGTTGTCTGCTTCCCTGTACTAGTAATTGATTCATAAATTTATTGGTGTGTGGATGATATTGAGGCTATCCACATGAACGATTTATTGCAAACATTTGGTTAGGCCTTGGAAGCTTAGGTCCTCAAATTTCATTCCTTTGAGGTCATATGAAACTGAGGCCCTATGTCAGCACTCCAACAAGACCTTCCCGTTCTTCAAGAGACAAAAAATCCTTACGAATTTCCCATCTAGCACCCGCTAGGTTACACTAGTATGGAAGAATTGATGTTAATCTGGACAGTGATAATGTGCCTCATCTTTATGGTGACATGATATGCCTGGAACACTTCACGATTGACCTAAAAAAAGCATTAAAGGTACACCTTCTTGTTTTGGACATTTTATTGTCAACTGCATATTTTTTCTCCAAATTATTTTCATGATGATGAAATAGAATTCACATGATTATATTTTATTTCATCTACTATTTTGTTTTCTTAATGTTTCAAGGAATGTGGAAATGAAAACTGTTTCTTTTGTTAATTTTTAATGAATTAATTAAATCTCTTATCTATTCCAATAAATCATCATATATGTGAGAAATGTTGAGAACAATGCATGTATGATTATAACATTTTGATACATTTTTTTTATTTCTGAATCATTAGCTACACATTGAAATATTTTTCAGCGATGGCTGTATTTTGAGGGTGTGTGATTCGAAAGAACAGTTGGAAATATTTTTAGGGAGTCTGATTTGAAATAAGAGGTATATAAGCATTTAAAATCCTTGAAAAGAAATTTATTAACTCATTTTCCACCAGAACCAAATGGATATATACATATGGGTCATGCTCGGGTAAGTTGTTCATGTTACAAGGTGAGTCTATTTATGCCATATTCTCTATTATTGATTGATGTTTCCATTTTAAAATTACTAGACAATGTTTGTTCATTTTGTTCATGCAAAAGAGAAAGATTTATATTGTTACCTATAGTTACGGTTGAAATTTTAAGCTTATTAAATTTCCCCTAAAATATTTTCATCTTGGTTAGGTATGCTTTCTTTATTTTTATATGTATGATGATAAAAATATTCAATATGAAAAGATAATATTAGAATGATCATGTTGAAGAAATTTTTGAGTGGATGGGTTGGTCCTTCATGATAAAGACACATGATAAATATGAAGAGATATGTGATTTTTATGACAAATATCTTTTCATGCCACATGCAGCTGGGGAAAGTATTGTGGGTGTTGCTTCCAGACATTCAATTGCTTTGGAAAACATGGATTCAAACATTGAGTGGTGGAGATCTTCACAGTGAGCCTTAGGGATTTCCTCTAGATCTAGAAAACCATGGTTGAATCTGTGATGCACCTCCCTGGTTCCTCCATTGATGATGACTTCAAGGATTGAATCTTCCAAGGTCCCTTTCATTCTTTCCCAACCTCAGAACTTAGTGTTGCTAACCAGAGATCTATATACACTAATACAACTAGATGAATTCATCCTTGCAAGCTGATCAATGGATGCCCTTTTGATCTATTTAGTTCCCATGATTTCTTCAAATCATCACTCCCCTTTTATTTTTTACCATTAATTCTGTGTAATCATATATATATGTATAAAAAAGAATGAAAATTAATAGAAATTTTTTGATGTTATCTATTTTTTTATACGGGTAACAAACACAAGTGATTATTTTCAGGATCTTTATAATCGGGTTGTGGAGTTGACTTCATTGGGTTATGCTTATGATGATCATTAGTTAGAAAGATCTGTTATATTATATAAAAATATTTAGAAAAAACACGTTTTCAACAAGTCATTTTAAAATCAATTATTGGAAAAATTTTATTGTTCTTATGTTAAACAGTTCAAAAAAATGTTCTTTAGTTCTAAAAACACAAACACACTCAAATTCACTCACATTATTAATAATAAAAAATTTGTGCAGAATCACTTAACATAGGTGTACGTTCCATAAGAATTTTTTAGTTAGATTTTTCAAATGGATTTTCAACAATATATAAACCTTTTCTAGAATCAGTTGTCATTTATTTCATTCAGGAAAGTGAGTAATTGAATACTTATTTATTTATCATATTTATATTATAAATTATATTGGTGACATGAATATTATTTAAAAAGATATTATTTTATTTTTACCGTAGAAATTTTGTAACCTTCTATTTGGTTATTTATTTAATATAGATACTCTAGCTCATATATTTCTTTAGTTCAAAAAAGATGTTATCACTATTTAAAAATCCAATTTGCAGAGAAATAAATTTTTTATTTTTTTGGAATTAAAAATATCATTTATGTTTCACATATTATATTTCATTATTTGTGAAAATTATTATTTTGTAAATATTTAATCATGTATATTTTTAATAGTACCTAATGATTTGCAATGAATTTATTATGTATAACCATTTTATTTGTTAATGGTGCCACATTTATTTTTTATTAATTTTATTTTTGGTTATTGTTTTTTTCATCTAATGTGTATGTGTTTGTGGTGACGTCTTACAAGATCTATAGGGAAGAGTGTAAAATATGGAATTTGTGGAGATGAGAGGGTGAAGAAAAGGGATGAAAAAGTGTTTGGGTACGAACCCAATATTCACCCCAGTTTCTATAAGGAGTGGTGAATGACATATAAACTTGGATAAGTGATCCCTACTATAGTTGTCTTGTCAAGGTGGTGAATTTCAATTGTTGATCACACCATTAGTGTGAACCATTATAATGATGGATTATGTGTGACAAATTCATAGTGGATGATGTTTGATGATGTTGAATGTAATTTCTTTTGATGTTTGATCATGTTTAACATGATTCTAACATGTGTTTTTTGGTGTTTTGTGATCTTTCTTGGAGTTTGTAAATGTTTTTAAATTATGTTTGAACATGTTTCTCCAGATAAGGATTCTCGTTGTTTGAGTTTTATATAATCCAATTTTATATTATTATACAATATATATATTATATTTTATTAGATTAATAAATATAATATAAAATTTTAGTGATAAATATTTGAATATCTATACATAATATTTTATTTAAAATATAATTTTCAATATGATATTAAATTTTTTGTATTATTTATAAATATTAATGGTTATTTTATAAATAGATAAATCTATCATAAAATATTTTAACCAACATATATATTTTCTGTTTGTATTATTATAATTGAAACAACACTATTTTAATTGTCGCAATAACACTTAGTGATAGAGTTTTTACCAACAATTTAGTGACATGATAGTTTTTGTTGGTAAAAAACATTACCAACAAAAAATATACTTTTACCCACAGATACACCCATATTGAAAAAAGCTAATTGTTTTGTAGTGAATTATGAGTTCTTGGTGGTTTTCTTTGACAGTGTTGAAACTTTATATGGTGTTTTTGAGACCCTAGTAGTTTTTGTGGAGTGTTTGAAGACATTGTTAAGGCTTACACTAACATACATAGGTATGTGTGTATAAATATATATATTCCTTGAACATATTCCCTCCTATAGAGGGATATATGTGAATAAGATTAAGGGATATATATATATATATATTAATGTATGTGTGTGAAATTGTGTAGAGAATTTAATTTTCTACCATCAATGCTTTCAAATTCCAAAGTGTTTGGATTGGTCCCTCTATGAGGTGGGATGCCTTTCCTTGCACTTTAAATTAAATAATGAATTTGTTGACATCATTATGCACTTTCCGTGAATTTAATTAATGATGATTTATGTCTAAAATAAATGTTTAAATTGTTCTTAAAGAATTTTTCAAGGAATTGTTTCACAATTTTATAATAAAACAACTCTAACATAGGTGTTTTGTCTTCTAAACAAAAATGTAGTGATAGTTATTTATATCATTTTTTGTTCTGTTTTTGTTTTTAATGTGCCTTATTATTAGTTTATAAAATGTGGAAAGATTGTATTTATCCCCTCGGATAACTTTAAAGGGTCTATCACTTTCTCATATAAATATTTATCAAACAAAATCACCTTCTAGGTGTTTGGTCCTATTGTAAGCAAAATTTACCAAGTAGGTTCATTCCATGATTCCATGAAACTTTTTCTTGTTTTATGGGCCTTATAAATGTAACTGGTAATGGGGGTTGGATTAGAAATAATGAGTCTCCCTTCCTAAATTAAATCAAATGGTTTTAGATGAAATGGACCAAGGAATGGTTAGATCACGCCCCTTAGGTACTCCTTGTTAAATGTATCATGTGCAGTGTATTGTTTTATTTGAAAATTTAACCTTGTATTGAAATGCATTAGAGGTATTTCCTTAACCATTAAATTTTAATTGTGATAGTTGTTATAATGGGATCTATATTCAAATAATGATTGGTACTTACTCATGGATTACATCATAAATGTGATTATACTTATTTTATAGATGGATTAATAAAGATATATATGAGAGGTTTTTATTTATCCTTGGAAACATATAAATGAACCTTTTAATGTGGCTACAATATGATGGTAAGAGAGGTCTGGATGAACATGCTGACTCATGCTCCCTTACATTGTTGTTGGTCATAGTGACCCTCACCACTAATTCGATTTGGGTAATGAGATTTTGAGAACCACGTTCCATCTTAGAGTGTTTCAATGGCGTGCACACTCGCCATACTTAGTGATGGGGGTGACGACCCCCACTCTATCAGGATGTAGGGATTACCACCCCTGTGAGTAGATCTTATCATCTCATAAACTGATTTTGGATGTTTGTGTGTTATGGCCTGATCTACTTCAAATATATATATCATCCTTACTGCCCAAGGAGTGGAGATTCTAAGCTCATCGACCGGTGTTGGATGCCTACCTATTATGTCCCAATCCACGCCAGAATATATATATATATATATATATATATTGTGTGAGTGTGTGTGTTTGTTTGTGTGTTTGTGTGTGTATCTATAGATACTATATATATATAGTGACATGATCAGATTCTTAATTAAGATATGAACCAAAGAAAGTATAGTCGTCAGGTGTCCCTTAGGAACCTGCACGTGTGGTTGTATATTTATTCAGTTATGTGTATTATTTCTCTATACCTATTGCACTAACTAGATTAGGGTAGTAACTGTGGGTTCCAACTTATTGAGATTTATAACTCATACCCTGATCGATCTTCCATTGTAGTTGGGTACCCAAGTATACCTTCTTGTTCGTAGGACCATTGTATTTTCTTGTTTATATTTTCTTTTATGTGGAAGTTAGGAGGAAAGGAATGAGCTAGATCTCAGGATACTCGTAGAGACTACCGTTGTGATTTTTCATTATTTTACATTTACAAGGGTCATGTATTGTACTGTATTGAAAATAATGAAGTATGTTTACCATTTTAGATTATGTATCATCATCTATCAGGCATGCTTGTATAAAATGGTGTTGGACACATTAATTCAGATCTTATAAATATTCTTTCCCACTGGTTCCTCATTTATTTATTTATTCTTCGACTATATTTAGTCACTTTATTCTATTATATTTATGTGCTACTCTAATATGTGGGTATATTCACCCCACTATCACCTCTTGAGACCCTTGCTGCCAGTCAGTAGCCTTTAGCATATGGGGAGACAAGCTTGATGCCATGTGACCATCTAAGGGGATACTGTCTTAGAGATTTTTCAAGTCAGGATATTACAAAGTGGTATTAGAGATAAATTTTTAATTTTCCTTCCTATTTTTGCTCGGTAGATAGGTGACTAGGAATTTTTTTTATGCACCGTTAATAGCAGTGTTAGGGACTAATCACCCAACATATGGGAAATGACCAAGTGTTCAGGGCTTGGAATTGTTATTCATTCAATTTGATGTTACAGTTGATATAATTTCACCTTAAGGAACTGGTGAAATTTATGATGCTGATTGATTTATGATTTTAGGATATTTTTACAATTATCCTAGTTTTGGAATGGATGAAGCATTGATGTGTTATTATAGACACATAAAGATTAACATGTCATGTTTGTTCCATTCCATGTAGTTTTATTCACTATCATGTATGTTAATATTACATGATTTCGTGTTTATATTTCATTCTTATGGACTTTTTTCATGCTTTGGTGTTACATATTACAATAACACGCAATGTTTTATTGATATGTAATTGGTTTCAAGGGATGAAAATATATGGGTTGAAAATGAATGAGAACCAGTTTTCAATTGTGATGTGTGTGGGTGCCTGCCAACCGGGAAAGGGTAACCCATATATGAAAACCACATTTAGTGTAAAATATACATAAAATATAATGATATGGTTAAAAATTTATGGATTTCAAATTAAAATGATAATGTAAATCATTTTTGATTATAGGGATTCAAATTTAAAATTATAATGTGTATGGGTTCTTTATTGGTAGGAAGGTGGCCACACATATGATTGGACCACAATGTATGAGCAGGTTTAAATATGAAATTGGATGGTTTTAAATTAATGGAAGACAATTATCAATCCATTGAGTGTATGGACACTTCATTAATTGGGAAATCGAAACCCAAGTAGTAAAACATTTGTATGTGACAATGTTATATTGTAAAACACATATAATTGTAATGGATTGTGTAACATATAATTTTAAATGAATTGAATGGCCACAAAATACACAACCAGGCCCAATTATGTTGGTTGAGTAATGTTTCTTATGAGGTAACATGTTTGGGTGTTTCAAAATTTTGGTAAATGAGCAACAATTATTGGGTTTCTTTTTGTATGAACCCCAGTTGGATTATGTGACCATTTTTAGTTGCATTATCTATTAAAAAGAATTTTATTTGATGAATTTCTTTAAAAAACATGGGATGTCAAAAATATTCAATTTTTTAAAACTCATTTTTATAAAACTTTCATTGTTTTCCTTGGGGTGTTATCTAAAATCAAGTACCTTGTGATTTTCTTTTATAAAATGGTACATGATGTTTTGACAAAAATATTCAATATTCTAAAATATTTTTATTTGAATAAAAATTGAAGGGATTGAAAATGGAACCCTAAGTGGTGTCCTTTATTTGAAACACTAGTTTATGGATAGTTTGATTTTTTCCTTTGAGATTCCTTAGAATTGAATTGTGATCATTTTACATAGGATGTTTTATTTTTAGCAAAGTATTAAATAATAGGATTTTGAATCTAATGACATTCTATTTGATGTGACCTCATAAGGTTCTATTCTTGTGCTTTGTAAGGGGTTGTCCTAGTATAGGTTTCACCCTTATAACTTAAATTATATTCTAATTTCATGATTTTTCTGATATTTGGTGTCATTGGGGTTCTATTATCCCTTGTAGGATTTTTAGATTCTTGATGAAACCCTTGTTTGGATGGGTGGTCATGGTATACATGACCTTTTTATGGGTTTTTTCATAAATTAATGGTCATTTTTTCTGGTTAGACATGCCTCGGGCATGGTCATTTGTTTCCTTGGTCACTTACCCTTTCATTTCCTATGTAGTGGATGACATGGAATGTCATTTTCCAATTGAATGGTCATATGAGGTTGTATGATGTTGTGTTAAATCTCTTGTATGGTCATCCAATTATTGAATGCATAGGGATGATAAGACTTTGGGTAGTTTTTAGGATATTTCATTTTATTTCGTAACCTCAAGGTAGTATGTGTTGATATAAGTGATGCTCATTGAGTGTTAAATGGGGTAAATAACCTATTGAGTTAGGAGAAATCATTGAGCCTTATGCTGTAGAGTACGTAATAAGGTCATCTCTATAGTAGAGTGACCTTTGAGTTAAGAAATCAAGCTTACACCAATTCTCAAGATGATTTTCTTGTTACTCATGTATTTTGACATGACAGCAAGGTTGATTTAGTTTTCAATCCAAATTCCTCACATTTCATTTCATGTGAATATGATCTAGCGCACTTGTGAGTGGATGGTATATTTATTTTATATGAATTGGACACTTCTAGGTGGGGATAATCAAATCATTTATGTTCAATGTATCCTTCTGAGTAGAAGGTACACACTAAGAAGGACCATTTGGGAATTGTTGATCTTGCTTAATATTTCATGGAACTCGTGATTGTGGGAGCATGTTGCTTCTTCGTCAGCAACATGATGCTAGTGTGTTTGGTTGTGTATAAACCCATTGAGAAACACTTTTGTCATGGATTTACTTTAGTGATAAATTTTGAATGATTATATGATTCCATGATTGGTAAAGTCTTGTGATTATTTTTTGAAGATGCATCGACATGTGAATCCAAGATTCTTTATTGAAGAATAATAGTTGTGGTTAAACTATTCATCCATCCAGTAATTGGTAAAGGTTGAATGGAAGTCATGAAAATCCTATTAGTGTATCCTACTGAGGTAAAAGTATTTCCCATATTATGACTTTTTCCTAGATACACATAGAGTGTGTCAGTCATATGTTATGCTAAATATTTAAAGGCCATTGAGATTGTTTGGTAGTTCTCATTTGGTGTTTCATACTAGATGTTTGGTTCTTGATCGAGGCATGGTGGTTCTGAGTGATCATTGGGTTCCAAAGTCAGACAATCTTGGATGGACTCTTAGACACCAGATATTCTTCTCTAACCTGTCCGCCAGGTGGATACCACTCTGGTCCCGTTCAATGATCTAATGTGGAGTTCTTGTCTTTGTACTAACTTTCCACATGTAAACATGTAGTGTGAATACCTATGGAATAGTCCCTTAGACTCCAGTTCTATAAATAAAAGCTTATCATAGGTTAATATTCTAGCATATAGGTGAGACTTAAAAGGGGTGGTGATTCCATTGGGTTGGATCTGGATTGCACCTCTCTTTGTGAAGTGGAATTGTGGTTTATATTCTTGGGTGTCTGTTTGATCTCATGACTTCAGTGGAAGTCGGGTAGGGAATTTTGTGTCCATTCTATTTTTAAATAAGGGAATCTTTAGGAGAGTGAATTATAGTTTAGATTATAAATTTCTGGTCATTTAAGTAGAACATCTTCTTGAAAAGTCGTTCAAAGAGACCTTTCTCATTCCCTCTCTTATATAATGTCTATAGTCTATGATGGAACTGTCTCTATGCACGTTGTTAGGTGGAGATGATTGTGGAATGCTTCAGCCTCAGTTTTTCTTAGAAATATATCTCAACATTTCTAAGTGAGTTAGGTGGGGAATCAACCTTTTCACCATTTGAAATCATGCAACAAGAATTGATAGAACACCTATGGTCATGTTTTTTAGAAAATTCAAGTGGTGGGAAGTGTTGTTTCATGGAATTTGATCTCTTTAGTGTAAAATAAAAATGTAGGAAGTATCTTTCTCAATATTTTTAACAGTATTATAAAGTGATAATGTATCTAGTTAAATGAGATCAGGAAAAAGCTGTATCGGTGCTTCAGTTGGAAAAAAACATTTGCTTGGGTGTTGATGGTTTAAGGGCCATGTCCTTAAATGGGGGTTGGTGGTGCGTTAAGTGTTTGGAAATGAATCATGACTCTTTTAAAGAATCATGAAGACCCCTGTAGGTTATGTTATATTTATATTGATCCCAAAGGATTCTTTGGGAAGAGAAGTTATAAATGTGGGAAGTTTGTAACATCCTGTGTTTTAAACTAGATGAAAATTCAAAGGGAATTTAAACTTTTGCATTTATGGATGGTCCATTTTTTAAACTGAGTTTAGGATCTTAATTACGAGTGTTGGGAACCTAAATTGTGATGTTTTTGGAATTTTTTGAAGACTATTTAAGTATATTGGGTGTCTCAAAGTGTTTTGGGAGTGGCAGACTAGAAGAATCTGGTTTTATATTGTGTATATAGGTTACATGGTTTTTTTGAAACTGTGCGGCCCTTTGTAGTTAGTCATGTGGCCTTCTGACTATGGACAGAGGTTGTCACACAAGCAATGCATATTTTACCAAATAATAAACCTATCCAACATGATTAATGGATTGAGTGAATACCTAATCACTATTCACCACATGATTGTTCCATGGATTCCGAACCATGTGGGTAGTCCATGCAGGGTGCTCTAGGTGTCTCGTGGGGGGCGCACAGTTGGAGCATGATTCCAAGATGTGTGACCCATACCAAGTGCAATGACATATTATAAAAATATTATTTAATTAAATTAAAAAAATAAAAATAAAAAACTATCCTAAGATACCCTATCTTCTTACTCACAGCTCACGACACACCCCCCCTAACAGGTCTTGCGTGATCCCCCCCCCTCCTCAGGACCTCCTCCTCATGTGTTGTTTCCATCAGATTTCTTGAGGAATCATGGATGGCTCATTGAGGTGAACCCTTATTCGCACTCCCCATACTCTATTAGTATTTTTTTCTCTTCTTTGTCTCACTACCAAGATATTTTGGAACCCTAGGTTGGGGTATATCTATTTTTTTTGTTTTTCTTTAGTGTTTGGAAGTGTGAAGGCCGTATTGGGACCTCTTTATTCATGTTACGAGATTTGTAGCTGAAGGAGATGTAGATTGGTTGATTTGGCTCACCGCCAATGGTATTGGGTTAGGTTTCCTTTTGTTCCTCTTTTTTGATTATTTAATATTTGGGGCTTTCATATTTAATGAGTTCTTAGAGGTTTCCTTTGAGTGAATTCAATATTTTCATTTTTCCATTGAGTCTCTAGTGGTTTTGGTAGAGACTTTTAAGACTCTGTGAAGGCTCTCACTCACATACATATGTCTATATATACATATATCTATATTCCTTGTACATATTACCGTATGGGGAGTCGAATATGTGCATTGGATTAAGGGATATATATATATATGAATTTATGTGCATGAAAGTGTGGAGGGAATTAGAGTTTCCATCATCAATGTTGTCAAGTGTCAAAGTCTTTGGATTTGTCCCTCTTTGAGATCAGATCCATTTCCTTTCCCTTTAAAATAATGAATGCATTTATTGATTTCTTTACATAGTTTCCTTGAATTTAATTAATGCAGCTTGATATATAGAGTATAATTTTAAATTGTTCTTAATGGATTGTTCAAGGAATAATTTCACGATTCTATAATAAACCCATCTAACAGACCTGCATTGTCTTCTAAACAAAAATTTATTGATATTTATTTATCTCATGGCTGTTCTTGTATGAGTTTTCAATGATCCTTCTTATTAGTTCTTCTATTTTATTAAGTTAGTAATTGGACCCTTTGATTACCATAAATGGACTAATCCTTCCCTTTATAAATATTTATCAAACCAAATCAAATTCTAGGCGTTTGGTCCTCCTGTAAGTGGAATTTCTCAAAAAGGTGCATTCCATGTGTCCATGATACCTTTCCTTCTTTAATCAGCCTTATAAATGTAATTTCAAGGATATAGGGAATTATATTGATTTATTCATATATGTTGGATAACTAATGATGATTTTTCCTTCTTGAATTAAATCAAATGGTTTTAAATGAAATGACCCATGGGATAGTTAGATCATGCCACTTAGGTATGCCTTGTTAAATGATACGGGTGTAATGTAATGTTTTATTTTATAATTTAACATGGTATTGAAATTCAAAATAGTTATTTCCTTATATATTAAATTAAAATTGTGATAGTTTTTATAATGGGATTAACAAGTGAAATGTATGATAGCTACTACCTCATTGATTACATTATAAATTTGATTATATTTGTTTTCTAAATGGATTAAAAAAATATTTTTATGGGTTTTTTTCATTTCCCACGCCTGTTATAAATGTACCATTACAAGAGGTTATGATGTGATGGTAAGGGAGGGCTGAATGAGCATGCTGACTCATGCTCTCTTACATCACTATTGGGAATGGAAACCCTCACCACTACTTTGATATGGGTGATGGGATTTTGAGGACCACATGCCATCTTAGAGTTTTTCCATGGCATGTAAATTCTCCATCCAGAGTGATGGGGATGATGAACACCAATCTATTGAGATGTCCAACTTACTACCCCATGAGTAGATCTTATCAACATATAGACTAGTTTTGGATTTCAATATGCTTCATCCGGGTCTACACGAAATATATATATATATATGGATTACTACAAGAGGAGTACAACTTATTATCTCATAGACTGGTGTTGGATACATGTGTGTTGCGTACCAGTCAAATCCAGTATATATATATATAGACATTTAGTGATATGATTAGATTCTTAATTTTGATATGAGACGACGTAGGTATAGATGTCAGGTGTCCCTTAGGAACCTAAATGGATGGTTTTGTATTTATTTAGGTTTGTTTATTACTTCTCTATACCTAAACATTTTTTCATTTATATTGAAATGTATAAATAGGGATTGACACTGCAGATTTTGGCATACAAAGATTTACATCTCACACCCTACTTCGGCTGCCATTGCACTGGTGTACCCGAGTAGACCTTCTTGTTCACAGGACCATGGACCTTTCTTTTGGTGTTGTTCTCGTACATGGGATTTCGAAGAAAACAAATGGGGTGGAGCTCTAGATGATCATGGAAATTTCCTTCGGGGTATTTCATAATTTTATCTTTACTTGTTTCAAGTATTATAATATACTGAAAATCATATTGTATGTTATCCATTTTAGATATGTATCACCATTTTCCATGAATTCTTATATAAAATATTGTAGTCCACTTTAATTGGGATGTTATAATAATTGTATTCCACCGATTCATCATTTATTTATTGATTCTTAAACTATTTTATACTATTTTATACTGTTATAACTTTGTGCTAATCTAAAAAGAGGGCATAGTCTCCACACTATCAACTCATGAGACTGTATTTTCTAGTTGCCATCCTATCGAATGTGAGGATACTTTCTTGAGGCCATGTGACACACCAATTTGGATACTATCTTAGTAGTCAGTAGGGTCGAGATGTTATATAATTAAGGTTATATAATGAATAGGGTAGCATACCATTAGACATAGAATGATCCACGTATACCCCACTTAAATTTTTCACCCTAAAAGTTATTCACTCCTTTTATCATTTTTTTCAACGTTTTCTATCATAGGGTTTTACTATAACTAGGGCTCATTATTCTTATTCATATGATTTAGGTTTGTCATAGTTGTAATGGGTTTCAAATAAAATCTATATTTTAGGATTTTTTATCTGGTTTCTTGATTTCTTCCTCTAGGGGTCACATAATTCCATGGAATTATATAATAATGATGTTTTTTATAGAAAGGTTTGGGGTGTTTAGTTATTTCCATTATTATATGTCTATTTATTCATTGTGGGATTTGTGTGTGGGGGAGTGGGAGAATAGATGATGAAAGATAGAATCACGTGTGGTTTTTGTGTTTTGAGAGAGATATCACATGGTATTACCATGTGGAAAATTAATAAAAATATTCTTTGTATTGATCATGTTTGGTGGAAAAATTCAAAACCTTCTTGAAATGTTATTCTTTGTTGTTGTGTGATGATACATGGTAAATGTTTCATGATGAGTTTACTTATAAAAATGGTTGATGTGATTTATTTTGTTATGTAGGGATGTGATTATATGGTTTTGTGTGATGTTGATATATCAATCACTGAAGGTAGCGGTGTTGTGATTCAATAGGTTGTGGCTGTTGGTTGTTATTGATGTGGTTCCCCATGTGGTAATTGTTTTTAGGGACATGAACAAATAGAGGGACCCATAAAGTGGTTTTTACCACCAAATGATTAGTGTTATCCTTTATATATTATATGATTACTATAATGGAACTTTCTATTATGTTTGAGAGTGGACACTCCAAAGGTTTTCATGGTAAATGGAGGGTGATGATGTTCACTGATTTGGGTGAGATGCCGTCCATATGTGGGTTTATCATCGTGGATAATGAGTTTTACATTAGAAAATGAGAATGATATTTTGGTTATTTATATAATATTTGGGGGAAATTATAGCGTATTGTAATTTTTGGAAATAAATTAGATGGAGGGGATTCTCTAATTTTGAGTGTGTATAGATCATAAGAATATCGTCCCACTCCCGCTCTAGCTGATGCTCTTAGTATTTTCAACTAGGACTAATCAACCATGGAGTGGAAAGATTTTTATTTACTATAAGGGATTTATATGTTTCAAACTTTATACACCCAAATAAACATGGATATTATCTAGGGACACTATTAGCAATGACTTACTAAGTTCATACTCAAACCCTACATGAGATCTTTGGGATGCATACAGACTTCATATCTTATGATATAGGAATGGGTAAGGGCCCTATGACTGGTGTATATCTAAATAGAGCTTTAGTGGACTCGTAAAAAATATATTTATGTCATTGAAATTGGACTGGGTGGAATCTTGGTGTCACAATAAGAATTTTTTCATTGATTTGGACCTAACATTATGTGATCAACTTATAGATTATTGTTCCCTGATTCCAAAAATCACAAATATATACATGATCCTTTTTTAGAAATGAATACAATAATTACACGATAATTATTTTAGTATAACTTTCTACCTACTTTTCATATTCTTAAATATATTTCATTGTACAATTATAGGTTTTTTGGGGAAGGGAAAAAATAAGGGTGAGCTCAAATTATAATCAAGAGTTATTTATAGAGGAAGCAATAATTAATCAATGAGAATAATAAATATGGAATGGTAATTATGAAAGAAATAGGTCATATAATATATAAAATGAGAAGGAAGTGCGTCAACAATATGACAAGAAGAATATCTAAAAACACATGAAATTTAATAGATGAAATACGAATGAAATTTATCAATAGAAAATATGGAATCCCACCTTTTTATTACAAAACTTTTCATTACATTTTACAAAAGGAGGATCTTTAAAGTCTAGTGTCTTGAAAATAAGTAACATAATGCTTGAAAACAACAAAAAAGATTTGTCTAATCCACTTTTAAGGCTTCATAAAAGGTTCATACTATGTACAATTACTGCATCTTATATCCTAGAGACATACATCAAAGGAAAGGGTGAGCAGAAGGCCTAGTAAAGAGTAAACAAGGGAATCTATTTACTTGTGATATCAATAAGAACTTGATGAAAAATATGAAGACATGAGAAATGGAAAAATAGGAATATCATAATAAAAATAAAATGAATCATAACTTGAATATGTGGCTACACCATTTCATTAATACATTCATGAACATATCACCAAGGTTTATCCCCTAGGTGTCATAAAAATTACCAAGGTTATTCACCAAGGTATAGTGATACTAGTCATCTCTAGGGATTAATTTCTTTACCCAATGCATTGGAGTGCTATAAGGGTGTACCATTAATATTTATTGACATTCATGTGAGCCACAGAGATCATAATAAAACATTTCATAAATAACCCATGGATAATAACCGTAATGGGTTTCATTTCTATATCGCGACGTTTTAAAAGTTCTTATTAATATGATCATTATGTCATTTATAACCCATCGGAAGGGAGCTAGGGTTATATGTATTTCAATTAAATAATAAAATATATCAAATTTATATATTTAGGAACACCCATAGAAATTAATGAGGTCTAGGTATTCAGATACATAAAACAAGAGAATTTCTGGAGAGAAAGAGATAGAAATTTTGAGGTGAAATTTCTAAAGCATAATGGCTATATAACATGGTTTTAGAAAACATTGAAAAGAGAGGGGACAAGGGTCACACACTCATAAATAATTTATAATACAATATGGGTACATAAATAGATCATGGTATGAATATTTTAATGACATAACACATGAATAAGAAACATGAAAAAAAGAGAAGATGCGATTTTTTATGATAAATTAGGCAGCCTAACGACGTCATTTAAAAAATTCAGAAAACGAATTGACAAGAGAGGAAAGGGTATCTCAACAATTAGACATGAGATGGATAGTAATGAGAACATATAAGAACATACACTCACCATAAAGAGATGTAAACTAGAAGACACATCATAATGGTAGTCATGGCTTAAAAGAAGAGGGTGAAAGATTCCATTACCTTGAAGAGTAGCTTCAAAAGATTGAAGGTCGAGACCTTGGGTGTCTTGAGGGAACCTTGGGAGGACTCCTTGGGAGGTAAAGAGACGGAAAATATGTTGGGGAGGATTTGTAAATAAAATTAATGAGGAAATTTTCTTGGTATTTATAAGAGAAGTGAGGGAATAAATCATTATTTTGTAAGGGACACCTCATCAGTGGTATTATCAAAACTATGGGATTTCCCATGGTATTTTCCCATGGTATTGGACACATGGGACACCTAATAGCATATATTACTATTAATAAGTCGAACAATATGATTACATACTTATTACATCATTAATGATGTCATTAAAAAACTGAAACTCAAAACTTTAATTTTTACTATTCACTGAAAATTCAATTGTTTCAAAAAAATCCCAAAAATTAACCTTAATCAAATATCGATGCTCTGAATTCAAAAATGAACTCAATTTTATGAATATAATTTTCTAATTATGAGATATTTACTTTTTTAGAAAAAATACTATTCACTAAAAATTCTATTGTTTCAGAAAAATCCCCAAAATTCGCCTTAACATAATATCGATGCTTTGATTTCAAAAATGAACTTCATTTTATGAAAATAATTTTCTAAATATTTTTAATTTTATTTTTAAATAAAAAATATATTCACTCGAAAAAAACTAATACTTAACTAATAATTTCTAAAACTGTTGTTTACTTATTTTATTGAATTACATTACCTAATCAAGGTGCCTAAATTATATTAATACTTTATTAAGTGACTTTACTATTCCATTTGGTCACATTACTATTCATAAGTGCAAAATTACTATTCATAATTTACTATTCACCTAAATTAATTTTATCTTATTAGACTCTAAATTTCTTATTTACACAACTGTAAAAGACCATTTTTTTTGAAAATTATTACACATTATTAATTATTTAAGGTTTACATAAATATTTTAATATATCCATTTTTTTACAAAATTCATCAATAATATACATCCTATAGTTATCCAGACATTTGAAATTCAAAAACATTACCATAAGAAGAAATAATAATTTTATTTATATCAAAGGGTTATAAAAAGAAGCTAAGGTCTCATTACATATCCCCTTATAACACCAGCATAAGACCAAAGTGTAAGGTGAGCTAAGGTGACATAATCTTGGGGTGGCTCGGACATCATTTCCTGAGTGGTTATTTCTATCGGCTTGAACTTCTCCTTTAGGTGATTCCATTCAAGCTTTATATATTGAAGTTCAGCTTGGGCTTAGCCCAGAGTAAATCCCAGTGATGCTACCTCCTCCCCAAGCTCTGACAGATGGGCTTCATATGGCCTGAGTCAACTGGATGAGGCCAGGCAATCTTCTTTTTGTATTAATAATCCAAGATAATTGTATTTATAAAAACAAAATGGTAATATTATAGTTTCCAATGGTCATATTGACCAACATTCATATAACAGTCGGAATCCAATGGTTTCATTTTAATTATACCCACTTCATTAACTGAAGGATATAGTTTTGTTGAGTATAAAATAAAAAAACACACAAATTTAGGAAACATACATAATTAAAAAGATCGGGTCATTACATTCTCCCCCCCCCTTAAGAAATTTATTCCCCAAAATTTTATCTCATACCCTATGATGAGAAAAGGTGTGGGTAATTTTGTCTCATAGACTCCTCTGGTTCCCACATAGCTTCTTCCCATTTTTGGTTCCTCCACAATACCTTAACAAGGTGGTAAGTCTTGTTGCATAGAACCTTGTCTCTACCATCCAAGATCTCCACCAAGTACCCCTCATAAGAGAGGCCATGTTCAAGTTTTACCACCTATGGATTTAGTACATGTGAAGGGTCAGGTATGTATTTACTCAAGAGGGATACGTGGAAGAGATCATTAACTTGTGCTAGATTTGGAGGAAGTACAAACCAATAGGCCACCATTCTCACACGATCAATGATTTCATATGGGCCAATGTACATAGGGTTGTGCTTCCCCTTTTCCCCAAAAATCATGACACTCTTCCAAGGATAAATTCAAAGAATGAATTTGTCACCAACATCAAACTCTAAGTCCCTCTGATGGGTGTCAGCATGGCTCTTTTGCTAAATATGAGCAGCCATAATGTGTTGCTAGATGGTATGGACCTTTTATGTTATCTCTTGCACAAGATGTGGCCCAAGAAGCTTTCTCTCACCAACTTCATCCCAACAAGTAGTAGTTCTACATCGCGTCCCATGTAGAGCATCATAGGGTTCCATTTGAATGCTTGAGTGGAAGTTGTTGTTGTAAAGTAACTCAACTAAAGGGAGATGTTGATACCAACCACCTTTAAATTCCATTAAGCATGTTCTCAACACGTCATTAAGTGTTTGAATAGTCCTTTCAGATTGGCAATCAGTTTAGAGGTGATAGGCTGTACTGAAATTCAATTCAGTGATTTGATCTTGTTAAATAATTCTCTAAAGTTTTGATGTAAACCATGGATCATGATCAGATACTATAGAAAGTGGAACTCCATGCAGCCTTACCACTTCCTTTACGTAAATCCTAGAAAGTTTATCATGATAGAAATCTTCCCGAAAAGAGATAAAATGGGCAATCTTGGGGAGATGGTCCACCGTAACCCATATCGCATTTTTTCCTTTGGAAGTTCTCAGGAGACCAGTGACAAAGTCCACAGTGATATTGTCCCACATCCATGCTGGTATGGATAGTTGTTGAAATACCCCTTTAGGAAGTTGTCAGTTCACCTTCACATGCCGACATACCCGGCACCATGACGTATAGTCAACAATCTCCCTTTTCATATTATCCCTCCAATAATGATCACGAAGGTCCCTATACATTTTTGTGCTACCAAGATGTATAGAGAAAGTAGAGTTATGATCTTCATCCATCGGCTCCTTCTTTATTTTCAGAATAGATGTAACACATAGTCTTGTATGAAATTTTAGTTAACCTTCTTGATTTGTATTGAACTCAAGAAACTCCCCATCCTTCATAGCCTCAAAATTCTTCCGTAATAAAGGATATTCTTTTTGAGCTTTCATTATCATCTCTAGTAACGACGGTTGAGAAATCATTTGGGTTAGGGTGGATGATGTCCCTTCCTTTATAATTCCCATGTCCAGTTTTAATAGGTCATTGATCAAAGGATCACTTTGAATCCTCATAATGGACAGAAAAACTGGTTCTTTCCTGCTTAAAGCATCAACGACTTTGTTTTCTCTTCCGGGATGATAATGAATTGAAAAATCATAGTCTTTGAGAAGTTCCAACCATCTCCTTTTTATCATGTCCAATTCCTTTTCTGTGAAAATATACATCAAACATTGATGGTCTATTTATATATCACATTTCTCAACATAAAGATCGTCCCTCCATATCTTTAGAGCAATAATGAACGCATCCAACTTCAGATCATGCGTAGGATAGTTATGCTCATGAGTCTTCAACTATCGAGACGTATAAGCAATGACCTTGTTATTTTTCATGAGGACTCACCCAAGACCTTTCAGAGATGCATCGCTAAAAATAATGAATCCATCTCCACTTGATGGAAGAGGTAACACTTGTGCAGTAACCAATCTCTTCCTCATCTTTTGGAAACATTCCCCACACTCCTTTTTCCAGATGAACTTGACCCCTTTTCAAGTTAACTTTGATAATGGATTAGAATTTCAGGAAAAGTTTTTCACAACCGTCCTATAATATCCTGATAATACATGGAAACTTTGAATCTCGGTTATTGTTATAGGTTGAGGCCAATCCTCTATAACTTTTGTCTTCATAGGGTCTATTGTGATTCCATCATTGGTAACAATGTGCCGCAAGAAAGCAACATATAGTAAACATAATTTACATTTACATAACTTTCCAAAAATCCTCTCCATATATAGAGTGTGTAAAATACCCCTTAGACGATCTTCATACTCCTCATGACTTTTGGAATATATCAGAATATCATCAATAAAAACTACCAAAATGTTATCTAGGTAGTCCTTAAATTTTCTATTCATCATATCCATAAAAATAAATGTTTCATTAGTCAGTCCGAAGGGCATATCAACATATTCATAATTCCTATATCTTGATTAGAATGTAGTTTTTGGAATATCTTCTTTATTCACTCTCAATTGATGATAACCTGATCGAAGATCAATCTTATAGAAGAATTGAACCCCACAAAGTTGGTCAAATAACTCATCAATTATTGGAAGTGGGTATTTTTTTCACTGTGATCTCATTCAGTTCTCTAAATTATGCATAGCCGCATTGATCCATCATAAATCTTCAAAAAGAGAACTGGTGATCCTCAATGAGGCAGACTCATTCAGATAAACCCCTTCTCCAAAAGATCTTGGAGTTGTTTCTTTTATTCTTCCAACATAAAATTTTCCAACCTATATTGGGTCTTTGATATTGGATGAGATCCAGGTATGATTTTAATAGAGAAATCTACCTCTCTTTCTGCGGGAGGTCTAGCCAACTCCTCAAGAAATACATCAACGTATTCCGGGACAATGGAGACATTTTATATCCCCAAAATCTCATTTCCTTCTTCTTCTTAACCGATCAATTCCATAACGAAGGATATAGGAGGTTCTTCTAGATAATGATTAGGTTGAGGTATCTCTCTTTAGAAGATAACTGTAGGTTTTCCATTCAAGATTACTGATATTTCCTTACTGCTGCATTTGATCTTAGCATTATACTTTGAGAGCCAGTCCATCCCTAGTATAATGTCGAATTCCAACATGGGAATGACTACTATATTAGCGATAAGATTATTCTCACTAAAGTAAATACCAGATTTTCAAAACACTGACGATGCTTGGATAATACCACTAGGATTCTTGACTGATAACTCTAATTTTATCATGTCAGGGTTTGATTCTAAATTCTTTACAAACTTAGAGGAAATAAAGGAATGCGTAGAACCAAAATCAAACAAATTACATTCTATCATTGAGAGAACTACAAGAGTACCTACTACCACATCATTATGAGCATAAACTTCAGCTGTTGTGATAGAAAAATCACGACCTTACTCCCAAGGCCTTTGTTAAGGCCGATGGTGGTTCCCCTCCACTGCCCTCAAATTTGGAAAGTGATTGTAAAAGTGCCCAAGTTTTCCACACGTAAATCACTATACATAAGGTATTTTCTACACCATATTCCCCTTGTCGTTAGTGTTTGGAAGTTGTGGTTTCCTAGACTATGACAATTCCCCGCGATATGGTCATCTCTTCCACACTTGTGGCATTTCCCACTCATGAGAAGGGAGTTCCTCGAATGCTTCTTCCCACATTTATTACACGTGAGACATTGCACTTTCTTGACTCCTCTTACCTAATCAAAGGTCCTCCCTAAACTGGGATCTATCGATCAATTTTTTTCTTTTGATTTATGAGACCAATGTGTCTCACAGAACTGTTGTTCAACTTTCAATGCACATCGTACGATCTTCTCATAGCTGTCTTAGTCTCAGTTGACTAGACTCTTCCACAGATGAGGTCTCAGTGCACCAAATAATTTAACAACCTTACCATTAGGATCCATGACAAATATTGAGGTCTAATAGGAAATACGTGTAAATTTCATCTCATAGATTCCCATAGATTCAGTCTCCTTATGTTTCAGCTCAAGAAACTCCTTCACTATGGTTGTTCTCATGGAATGAGGGAAATACTTACTGGAGAAGATCCCTCGGAACTCTTCACACTCCATAGATTAAACCTCCAATATTTGTCTCAGGTTATTAATCAGTTCCCACCACTAATCAGCTTCTCCCTCTAAGCAATAGACAGCCAGGGTGACCTTCTCTTACTATGAACAGTGAAGCACAGAAAATTTCTTCTGAATAGAGCTGATCCACTAGTCATCAATCAATGGGTCGGTTGATCCACTGAATGTTGGTGGTTGTTGACGCATAAAGGACTCAATAGAATGTTGTTCCCTTCACAGTGAGATCTGTCTCTTATCTTGATTCAAGTTATATCCAATAACTTGAGTCTTTTCGTTCATCATTCGCATGAATGTTTCCACGCTGGATTCCATCGGAGGGCCGTCAGCACATGGTCCATTGTAGTCATCATTTACATGGTTCCTCCTAGTTACCTCCATTACTAAAAGAATAATATCTTAGTGATAAAATCATTTCATTTATGAATTTATTAACAATAAATGATTTTATATATTAAAACATCTTCAAACAATTAAATTTATCTATAAATTCTTCGTAATGATTCATAAAATGCTTATTATTAACCAAACATATCCCCAAGGAGTGTCATAGCAAAGAGTGCAGCAAGGACCATTGTAATGTACGAGGATACCCTAGGTCATGCCCAAAACTCATTGTCAGAGTTTTCACTCCTAGGCACCTCTATTCCAGAGCCGCCTCTACCTGCTCGTATCCAGACAGGGATGTATTTTCCAGATAAACCACGTACTCAATACTCACAAAAATACCCAGAATGTTTCCTACATTTAAACTTTTCTATAGGATTGTTCCTAAAGTTTCCATAGCCTAATTTCTATAAGTAACTAAACCTCCCTTTGATACCAACTATGGAGTCCCACCTTTTTCCTCCAATGGCCCAGAGGCCTTCATTTTTTATTGATTTTGATAATCCACAATTAAAGGGATGAGGAGGAACCCTACAATGCCTGTAGGCGAAAGATTACATGCCTGTAGGCCATAGAGGCATCATTTCCCATAGGCACAAACATTACATGCAACCCAGACTAACAACTTGGAACTGCTCTTCCCCAGCATCTTCATCATGAAATAAGCTCTCCACCTTCGCATGGCTATTCGGCTAGTCATTCCTGTGCATGCACATGCTTGTCTCGATGGCAGGTGCCATACCCTCTCATTCTTGAAATCTGTTTAGCTTCTATTGTGGTGAAATCTCCTTTTCTCATCCTCCTTGTAGAGCTTGTTCCTTGTAGTTTTGGTCTGGTTTGTATCTACAGGTGCCCCGAAGGCCTTAAGATGGCCCGAAGTCCCAACTGACCCGAAGGCCTGGGTGCCCGAAGGCCAATGAAGGACTTGGGGACCAAATCTGAGGCCCGAAGGCCCAAATGAGGTCATATTTTCGGTTGCTACAGTGCCAAACAGTGTGCTACAGTTCCCGCTACAGTCCTGCTATAGTACTTCACAGTTCCTGCTACAGTACCCTGAAATTCTGCATCCGCCTGGATTTTATCCCTGGTCACATGGATGCACCATCAGAGACCTTCCCAACTGGGCTAAGGCTCATGTGCAGAGTCCCACTTTTTTATTACATAACTTTTCATTACATTTTTCAAACAGAGGATCTTTAAAGTCTAGTGTCTTGGAAATTAGGAACATAATGCATGAAAACAACATAAAAAATTCCTCTAAACCACCTTTAAGGATTAAAAATAGGTTCATACTATGTACAATTACTGAATCTCATATCCTTGAGACATACATCAAATGAAAGGGTGAGCAGAAGGCCCAATAAGGGGTAAACAAGGAAATCAGTTTACTTGTGATATCAATAAGAACTTGAGGAAAAATATGAAGACATGAAAAATGGAAAAAGAAACATATAATAATAACAATAACATTAATCATAAATTGGATATGTGGCTATAAAATTTTATTTATACATTCATGAACATATCACCAAGGTTTATCCCCGAGGTGTCATAAAAATTACCATGGTTATTCAATAAGGTATCGTGAAACCTGTCATCACTAGAGATTAATTTCTTTACCCAATTAATTAGGGAACAACCTTAAAATGTCTTTACTTTCATGTGATCCATGTAGATCATAATCAAAAATTTCATAAATAACCCATGGAGAATAAAATAAATGGGTTTCATTTCAAGATTATGACGTTTTAACAGTTCTTAAAAATAAGATCATTATGTCATTTATAACCAATGGAAAGGGAGTGAGGGTTATATGAATGTCAATTACAGAATTAAATATATCACCTTTATATATTTATGAACACCAATAGAAACGAAATAGGATTGGGTATTCACATAAATAAAACAAGTGAATTTCTGGAGAGAAAGAGATAGAAATTTTGGGGTGAATCTTCAACATCACAACAACTATATAACATGGTTTTGGAAAACATTGAAAAGAGACGGTGCAAGGGTTTCACACTCATAAATAATTCATAATAAAGTATTGGTACATAATAAGATCATGGTATGGATTTTATTATTACATACCACATAAAAAAGAAAACATGAAAGAAAAGATAAGATATGATTTCTTTTACGAGAAATTCAGCAGCCTAATGACATAACTTAAAAAATTACGAAAACAAATTGATGAGAGAGGAAAGGGTCTCCCAACAATTAGAAATGAAATGAACAATAATGAGAACATATAATAACATCCCCTCAACATAAAAAGATGGAAACTAGAATACACAACATAAAGGAAGTCATGGATTAAATGAGGAGGGTGAAAGGTTCTCTTACCTTGAAGAGTAACATCGAAAGATTGATGTTCGGGACCTTGGGAGGCTTGAGGGAACCTTGGGACGACTCCTTGGGAGGTAAAGAGACCATAACATAATTTTGGAGGATTTTTAAATTAAATGAATTGGTGAATGGCTGGGTATTTATAGGATAAGTGAGGGAATAAATCATTATTTCTCAAGGGAAACTTCTTCGGTGGTATTGGAAAAACCATGGGCTTTCCCATAGTATCTTCCCATGGTATTGGCCACATGGGAAACCTCATAGAATATATTAATACACATAAGTATACCAGAATGATTACATACTTATTACATCATTAATGATGTCATTAAACACTAGAAAATGAAAACTGTAATTTTTATCATTCACCAAAAATTTAATTTTTTCTGAAAAATCAAAAAAAATTCACCTTAACCTAATATCAATTTTCTGAATTCAAAAATGCAATCCATTTTATGAAAATAATTTTCAAATTAAGAGATATTTAATTTTAATGTAAAAACACTATTTACTTAAAATTCAACTCTTTCAGAAAAATCCCCAAAAATCACCTTAACCTAACATCGATGATCTGATTTCAAAAATGAACTCTATTTTATGAAAACAGAATTCTAAATATATTTAATTTAATTTTCAAATATAAACACTATTCACTCGAATAAAACTAATACATAACCAATAATTTCTGAAATAGTTATTTACTTATTTAATTGAATCATATTACCTTATCAAGGTGCCTAAATTATATTAATACTTTATTAAGTGAGTTTATTATTCCATTTGGTCACATTACTATTCATAAGCACAAAATTACTATTCATAATTTATTATTCACAAAAAATAAAGTTAATCTTATTAGACTCTAAATTTTTTACTGAACACAACTGCAGATAACCATTTTTTGAAAATTGTTACACATTATTAATTATTTAAGGTTTACATAAATATTTTAAAATATCACTTTTTTCATAATTCATAAATAATATACATCCTATATTTATCCAGACATATGAAATTCACAAACATTACCATAAGATGAAATTAAAATTTGATCTTGGAAGTCAAATATTTGATATTTTAAAATTAATTTGTTTGAAAACCCACGTTTTTAAATTTTTTATAAAATATCCTATTAATAAGATATTATCATATGTACAAAAGTCCCATGAAATAACATATAACCAGGTATCTATGTAGAAGAACATTAGTTGATGGTGTAGATATGTACATATAGGAAATGAATAAATATTTATATGGGTTATTGTAGTAATTGATCAAAAACTAGTGATTGATCAATTTAAATATAAGGGCCGCAAATACATTAATATGTTATGATTTAGAGGACCATAGATTCAACAAAAATTATGGTATTATGACAACATTTTTATTTTATGATACTTTTTAAAATGTTGAATAATTATTTTATTTCCAATGATATAAGGAAACATACTTGACATTTTTTAATTTCATAAGAATAATTTCATATTTTTGTTATATTTTTATCAAATTATAATTCAACCCTTACATCAAGAAATGGATATCCAGAAAATAAATTTGATTCTTAAAGAACTAAAATTCTCATTTAATGAATCGTAAGGACCATAAAATAGTAAAAAAATCTATTTGTCTCTATATATTTTAAAAATCTAATACAATTAATACATTACTCTGAAAACCAAAAAATTATCACTACTAGTTTATTATTATTATTCAGTAGATAAAAATAATGACATATAAACCATAAAATTACATAGGCTCATGGTAGGTGTGAAACCCTTATCATCCTTCATTCAGGGGTTCATTCCCCACCGCCTTAAATTTTATTATTTTCCTAAAACAATATTAATATTTTTTCCTAAATGAATATGATTGATATCCATGGAATTTATTCATTTAATAACCCTTTCGATATGGTATTCAAAACCATATTTTTTTGAAAGCCGAATATATGAATTTGACTATTACTATAATCTGATTAAAGATTATAATCACCCAAAAGGTTATGAACACATTTAAACTAATGACTCTTAAATTTAAATCCAGTATTTAATGAAAAAGTGATACAGTAAAAAAATACTAAAATAATGAATTTTATTTCTTTTAATTTATTCAAAAATATCTATAATCTTGGTATAAACCCATTACATAAAATCATAAAATATGTGTAAAAAATTAGAACTTAGGATAAACCATAATATCATAATATTGTGATAGTACCCATAACTCTTATGTTAATGAATATATATGTTATTTTATGATAATTCACATAGCCTTTATTAGTTTTATGTTCACTTATCTATGTTCTCACAAATCTAATAGCCAAGGTTTTTATTATACTTCATTTGATACCAACTATAGTGCTCCGAGCTGAGAAAAGCAGAGTATGTGTCTTCTACCATTACATTGTAATGATTATAAAGAAATGTATAATGAGGGAATAATCAGTTTTTTAGTCTTATTAAACTAGATACATACATGAGTCTTGTTTTTAAAATAAATTCAATAATTACAACATAATTTTTTGGATAACTTTATTCTCACATAGAATATCCTTAAATATCTTTCATAGTACACTTCCTGGTTTCCTGGGGGAGGAAAAAAATATAGGTGATATCAAATTATCAAAAAGGATAAGTGGAAGTAAGAATGAATCAATGAGAATAATCAAAATATCAAGGTAATAGTTTAAGACACAGGACATGTAATAAATAAAATAATATGAAACAGCATAAAAATATAGAAACGTAAATAAATAAAAACAAGTGTCATTTAATCAATTAAATGAGAATGAAATAAATCTATAAATAATTTAAAATAAAAAATATCATTTATATAAATAACTAAAATAAAGGAAATGATTAATTATCGAACATCATGTTTCCAAGGTAAATGATAACATTACCATCAAGACATAATCTCAAGAAATTTTAAATCTATGGGTAGAAACCAATGAATTCTTCTTAGAAAAAGACTATAAGAGTTTTTCACAATCTTGTTTTAATCCATGAGACTATCGATTAATCAAGTGCATTTCATTAAGCAGTCCCTAACCCATATAGTGAATGTCTAAATCATTCTTCATATATCGAATAATAAATTTAATTAATTAATTGTCTGCCTTAACAAATATCTATATTCAGTAAAGAATACAGATTTATCAATATTTACCCATATAATTAAATTACTAGAAATTTAATTGCCATATATAATAATGGTATACATTTAACCAATTAACATGTCCATGATAAATGATATGGATAATTAGAAGAAATTTAATGTCCAATGTTCGGTGAAAAGTGAATATTTCCATGGGACTATAAAAATGAATCAAGGATGTGAATTCCGATAATATCCTTCTCCAAATGAGTAAAAAATAAATAGGGGAATAATAAAGACGGTATTGATATAACATATCCTATGTAGAATAACAATAATGGTTTTTATCATTGATGAATGGAATAACTATAAATATATTTTTCAATAACATTATTGAGGGTAATATAATTAATATTGTGAAAAAATAATTTGAATTTAATTTCATAGAAATTAACATAAAAACTCTTTATTTAAAAATTAAACTTTTTAACATGAAAAGTAAGATTCAAATAAAATATGTATGTTATTTTTGTTTATGTCATACAAGGTAAAAAACATACCATTTGTAAGTTAAAAATGTTAGAAAAGTGTATTGTTTAGAAAGGAAAAGAATATTCCTTTAAAAAAATGAAATCAAAAAAATGATACAAATTTACTTAATATATCATTTTTGAAAGGTCAAAAACATTTTTAATTTCTTTTAGAAAATAAGGGTTTTAGAAGAAAATGGGTTCTCTAACTAAAGAATGAAATGATGTCAGGTTTATTAAAAATAATTTTTTCAAAAATTTTGAGTAACAGAGAGTGGAAAATTGTTCTATTAATAAAAAAAGTAATGAATTAATATAGGATATTAAATTAAATGGTTTATTCAATAATGATAATATAAATTCATTTGAAGTAATTTTAAGAACAAGCTACCTGGATTAGAATGAGGCTGTGAAATAAACCCTTAAAATGGTCATATTGTTGATGTGAGAATTAATAAATGAATTGATTATGTGTATCAATTGAAAATAAAAATATAATGAGTTTTAATAAACCAATATATATTTATGTGCGTTGTACACATAATCATATAATATTAATGACAATGAGGAAGTAATATAACCCAAAGAAAAGGAATTGAGTTATGAAATGTCTTTACGACTTGGTAATTTTATGTTCAAATATCCTTAGATGATATAATTAAAATTGAAACTGAAAATACAATGAAAACTGATTTATTCATGATATAATATATCAAAATTGGTAGTATATACACCAAAAAAGATGTAAGTGGTGAATATGACATTTATCTCACAAATGTAAAAAGTGAGGGAAAAATATTGGACCTTAAATTTCCCTTTAAGTGAACATCATTTATCTTCTTGTATAATGTTTCAAATAATTTCACTAACATAATAAAAAACAGAATTATATTTATAATATAATTTTTTATCTTATTATAATATCTTATTATTCATTTTTTAATAATCTTCAATTATTCTCACTATTCGAGGGTTTAATTGCCTTGCTTTTCGAGTATGTTTTTAATTGTTATTTTTTCTTCTTACACAGATCCTGAATTAATCATCTCAAAAATTTAAACCATGATTTAATTATAATATATATTTAGTATACATTTATTTATTATTATCCATAATATTTGGAGATAGGAAATGAAATGCATTGTTCCTGGAGACCGTAGGTCATACGTACACATGAATGTTACTTCCATTTCTTTATCATCATTAAAAAAAATGAAAAGTAAATGATATGTGTATATATATGTATATTATAATTCTATTATAATATTTATGATATATATTTCACATATTTTTATTAATACCATCTTTAGTACATTCTATTTACCTCGTTAATGAAATACATCTCTTTGAGGAGGTGGTAGTCCACACCTCCATAAATGAGGTTATCATTTTCCCAAAAAATATAATTCAAGAATGTATGTTTATATAAATTTTCTAAAAGCATAAATATATTTTAAATACTATATATATTATTTATAAACTATTAATAGGTCATTGTTTTTAACCTTGAATGGTTGTAAATGGAAGAACGAAGGACATCTGTTCGAGAGGTGGTTGTCCGTCGTACCCATGAATGATGATTGTGTATTTAATTTTGATGGATGCATGTGAAATTGTACATAAAAATATTATAATAATATAATATTAGTATATTTATTATATTGTGGTTATTTTATAAGAAAAATATAAAATTAATTTTTGGTTTGGATTAGTAAATGAAACAAAACTGATCGTTGACTAACGTTGCCAATTATTCAGGTATCTTCTTTTAGATTATACCAAATACTTATTTGGATCAATTTATTCATAAAAGAAGGATTCTAGGATTAGGTTATGGATTTTGGGATCTTATTTTTTCATAGTTTGGATGATAAAATTACTTTGAGATGTTTGAATAATTAGGAGGGTGAGTTCCTTTTTATAGTGAAGGAGGAGTGGCAATCTAGTAAATTTTATAAAAGGGAATTACCCCTACATTTTTTCCATTTAATATGGATAAAATAATGAACTAGATTCGATACAATAGAGGATATGGTAGAAATATGGCCATCCAACAGTTTTTGAAAAAGTGTTTAGGTCATTTGGGAACTTATGTTTAAGGTCTACTCCCTTTTATGCTATTTTTTCTCTAAATTTATATAATTATTTTTAATCATTTTCCATAGTATTTTTAATTAAACACTATGTTGACCTAATTATAAATTATAAATTATTCGGATTCCAAATAATGAATCAATTTTTCCAAATTCCAATCAATGGTGTGGTAGAAATTAATTTAAAATAATTCCAGTGGATTGGATGAAAAAGAGAGGTTTTAAAGGACATTTTTTTTAAAATGTTTGAGATGTTTATAAATCTGATTTAAATATAAACGTGATTATAATGAACTAAACCAGATTAATTTATGTAATTAAACATTAAAACCAATAAAAATATTGTTTAGTTACTTTTACTAATACTTTTTGTTAAAAACTATGTTATACTTATTATAAATTATAAATTGTAAGTTATTATAATCCTAAATATGGAATCAATTTTTTAAAATTCCAATCACAAAAGTGGTAGAAATTAATTAAAATTTATTCTTGTAAAAGGGAAGACAAATAGGGTTTTAAAGTAAAAATGTTCAAAATTTGGAAATGTTTATATTTATAATTTCAATATAAAATTGATTTGAGTAAACTAAATTGGATTAATTGATGTATAATTTACCTAATTAAACATTAATACCAATATGAAATATATTTTAGCTTTATAAATAATTTTTACAAAAATTTAGTTTTCAGTTCAAATTTATTATTTGTCATTTTTTATTAAAAACTAATACTTGTCATAAAAATACAAAAAATACATACTAAGATTGTTTTTATGTTCCTATTTAAAAAATTAAATTTATTTTTACATATAAAAATTTGGAAAAAAATTAAAATAGTTTTGTAAGTTAATAGATGTAAATCATCTTTTTAAAAAACAACATTTTTTCATAAAATTAGTTTTCTTCTTATCTTGTGTCTATCAAATCTATTGGATGAATGTAAAAAATATAGTATTTAATATATAATATATTATTATTCCATTAATATAATTCCCAAATATCAATTAAATTAATTTTGTAAGACAAAATGACTTTGGAATTATAAAAATAGTTCTTTATAAAAACATTTCCTATATTTTCAATTAGTTTTGATTTACATTTATATTTAATTTAAAAATGATGAATCCAAAAAATTATGTCCATAAGTTTGTTAATTATATTAGTAATCTATAATTTAATCGCTAGGTGATATCTTTTAAAATTAAATAATAATATTTTAATAATATATTGTAGCTCGATAAAACTCGGTCTTGCGTAAAATGCAAGCTATCAAAGAAACTCAGTATTTTGTGTGATGAAAGATAACCCAGCATTGCATGCATTGAAAGATATTTAATATATTAATATTATTTAAAATTTTAAATATAACATAATGTCTGAAGATTTTTTATTCATTTCTATTATGGTTTCTTTGTGTCATACATGCTATTGAATAAAAAGATATTATTTTAGAATTTTTTGGGTGTCACGCAGATGATCCTACATACATTTGTTTGGATCATATAATATTTTAGAAACTCATTTTAAATAGATTATGATATCTATATGGACATGAACATGATATTATATTGATTTTTCTATTTATCTTTTTTCTGGTATTTCTTATATGAATGTATATCAAGGGTTAGAGTCTCTCCACGATCACTTATAAAATGCCCCTCTCTTTAATTATAAAAGGAGTTCACCTCCTCCCCATTTATCTTCCCATTATAAATATTTGGATTAACTAACACTCTACCCTATTATTTCCTCAATGCACTCCCTATTCTATTAAATCCTTTGTCTCACCAAATTACCATGCTATGGATCTTTAAAGAGTTACCCAAGGGAGAACATACAAGGGAGACAAAATACTCTCAATAAAATTTTTCTACCTTTTCTTATTATACAACGCAAAAGTCCCCTATATCCATGAAGGTATTATAACACCACTATTTTTACTAGGATTATGTTTTATTATACTAATGGAATGTTCATTTTACACATTCCTAAATTATTGAGAAACTACTTCATGTGCGTGTGCAGACTACCTCCTCCATGAACAACTTGTATAATTGTCCATCACCCCCTTAAATATAAGGTTCAAAAAGGTTATTTATTTCAATAATATGACATTTATAAAATTATTATAATTCATTAAAGGTAATTATTTCTTTTCTTAACCTCTCTCATTCCATGGAAAGTGAATGTGTCGTTTGTATATATGTGTGGAATACCGCCTTCATGAAACATCATCTGTAACACCCCAACTATAGTAACCCATATCTATTAGTTATTTTACTACATTGGAACAAGAAACATTTTATCACTTCCTACAGGATAAAATATTATATCAGTTTTGGGAGACACTATACATAAATGATTTCCACATTACATATGAAAACATGTAATAAATTTTAGTTAAAGATTTATTATTTCTTCTACATTATCAATGAAATCATTTGTAGATCCCTTCTTGGTATCATGGGTAAATAAAAATATAATGGGTGATATTATATGCTTAATAATGGAAATAATACAATAGAAATTATCCAAGAGTAAATAAATCCTAAAAAATAAGAAAGAAATAATCAATAATAAAATATTCCATATAACTACCATCATAAATGGGAATATATTTATTGATGATATTTAAAAATAAATAATCACAAATATAAAAATAAATTATTTCATAATTATTCAATTTATAATACAAGATATCATAATCATTTTTTCAAGGCCTCATTCCAAGACATCATAACTAATTTCTAGAAAATATAAAAATACATAGGTTAGTTTACCTCATGAGGCCAAATAATGCATCAAGGGGATATAAGAAACCCATAAAAAACATACTATGTATAATTTATTCATTATATTAAATGGGTGAATATTATTTCAATGGATAACAAATATAAACATTCATATTGAAAAACTAGCATACAAAATGATAATAGTTTCCATAATCAATAGTTATAAAAACATAATCATAATACATCAAGATAAATAAGGTTGGTTATATAATTTTATTTTATCCAATTTAAAATATAAGACCTATAAAAGGATTTTTAAATAGATGGAAGTAATTTTAAAAGTGCACTGGAATATTTCTTGAGGGAATTACCATTTTCTTTTTTAAATCACTTATTTAAAATCTAAAAAATTAAAAAATATAAAAGTTTTTTTTAAATGAACCATGAAAAATTATCTAGGAATCGTCATGGTGAATATTAATCACTATTTTATGAAATTCATTTTGTGAGGTAAGTATTAAAATAAATATTAAATTCACACCATTATTAAAAATCACCTCATTCAAAAAATAATAAGAATTTTCCTTTAAAATAATTTTATAAAAAGTTATAAATGAGTAAAAGTGATATTAATAAATAATTGTAGGATAATTAAATCAATATTTATAAAATTTTGAAGAAAATATATACATGGAAGAAAAATTTTACCAAAGTAATAGAAAAAATTACGTTTTCCTTAAAACATTTTTCAGACTTTGCAAGAATTAGGAATAAGAAAATGAAAGGAAAAAATTTAATTTATAAAAATAAATGGAGGATAATTAAATTTACAGTTTTTAATAAAAAAATATATTATATTTACCTGTTGTAAACTTAAACATTACCAATCCTGAATAAGGATGATATTTTGAAATAAACCCACACCACTGTGGTTACTTTTGAAACATAACCCTCACAATAAAGAATACTTCAAATGAAATGTTAAATACCATGAATATAAATATTAAAATTATATATCATATCAAAGGGGTAGTATATACACCTTATAAAAGAAATAAGTGGTGAATATGACCTATGAATCACAAATATAAATGTTAGATGAGAAACCATTATAAAGATCTAAATGTTGAATTAGCAATTAATTAATATAGTTATTATGTGTAAAAAATAAAAATAAAAATAAAAATAAAAAATAAAAAATAATAATTATATGTCATTACACACATAATATAATCATAAATTATTCAATTAATAAGTAATATAACCTAATGATAATAAATTTAGTTATGAAACCCCTTTCCTCGAGTCCAAATCACCGCATACATACTTTTTCTCCAATATAATAAACTGAAAATAATATTTTAATTACATATGAATCATTATATTAGTATTTAATTATTATTAACCATTTTATTTCAATAATTATATTTTCTTATATATTTATTAAATTATTGAGGTTCATGTAAGATGTTTTGAGGATGTTCAGTTCATAATCATAAAAAAACATCAATAGGTTGACCATGGTCAAAGGGCTCATGGTTCCATTATCTAAATAATGTTAATAATTACATAACTATCATTTTTTATATTAAACAAAATTTTATAATCATCCATGAATGGTGAAGTGAAAGGAAAAACATATAATTACATTAAAGAATTAAATATAATATATATATCATAATCATGTCAATTATAAACAAAGGATTGTAATTTAGAGTTTAGGACATGATACGGTATAAATGATTATAAAAAATAAAATTTATACATGTATAAGTTACATTGTAAACCTTATCCTTGGGTTCAACAGCCTTGTTAACAATTTTTAACCTTAATCATGGCAACAAAATGTTTACCATTTATAGGTCATAAATTTACTTATGAGGTGAAATGGGGCTAAAACTATCCCATGGATGAAATTTTATTCAATTTATTATATCACAAGTACAATTTAATTTTATTATTTGAAATCATTTTGTTAAATATTTTTATCATTAAATATCATTGAAGTTGTTTTTGGGACTATTAATTTAATTTGACATCAAAGGCATCAAGAATAAACTTGAATTAAAATATAAATAAATTTACCCTTATCAATAATTTCCAATAACTTATTAAATTTATGTAATACTTAATTTCCTCCATAAAATATTAAGTTTATAGTTTTTAAGTCATTTTCACTTATTTTTCTACTTCTTTCACAAACACTATATCGATATTATGTAAGCGTTTTTGTTAATTATATCATCAATAAAATCAAAAAATAAATCATGACCACAAATATAATATATTCATAAAAAAATATCCATTTATAATAGATCATAATTTCATTTTAAACTACTAAAAATAAATTATAGTTAATAAATGTTAGAGAGTGACATTTTGTAATTTTCATAACTTAAAATAATATAAAGTTCATTATCAATGAGAAATGAAACAAAAATTCTATATATTCTATGTAAGGATAGATATGTTCAAAATAATTCCATCCAATGAAATTGATTCAAGTTTTTTAAATATTTCAAATTCCTTATAATATTTTCATTAACCTTATTTTCATGGTTTTCCCTTTATTATGGTGAATAATATTTAGTATGGTTACAATTCTTAATGACAAAAAATATAAGATAAATAATTAAAAAAATTAAAAACATGATTCGAAATATGGAATAAATTTCTCAATATTAAATTTATATAATTGGAATAAATAACTTTTCATATAAATTTTTAAGATGAAACAATAAATAATCATTATAAAAATGTGTTTTTAAGCATACAATTTAACTTATACAAAAATATAATGTTGATTATTATATTATAATTTATATAATTATTTATAAAATAGACCTCATGTTACTGTAAAATAAAACTTTAAAATATAATGATACTTTTAAATTAATCTATTTAAATAAAATAAAAAATAGTTACACAAAACTTAGTATTTTACACTAATTAATGAAAAATAAATCTTTGAGAAAAAATCCCAAAACAATATCCATAATATAATACTAACATGATGCTGTAAAAAAATTCATTCTTTCCCTCTCATCAATTTAATATAATGGCATAAATAAATTATAATTTCCATTAATACAATGAAATTAAAACCATTTTCGAATAACACATATTTTTGAACTATAAAATATTTTTTAAAACAATCGGGTACATATTTATTGTGAACGAATAAATAATTTTTAATAATTTATAAACATTAAAAATATTTTTCTTAATCTGTGTATTTTTATTTATATATCTAATTTAACTTATCTTCTGTAATGGTCTTATTTAAATAATAATATTTTTATAGTATATCACATTTCACATAAATCTCGGTTTTGCATATTTTGATAGTTATTTAGCATAATGGTCTATTAAATTAAATTTTTGATGTGATTTTCTATCCCATAATAAATAAATTTGATTCTTAAATTTTTTTACTCAATAATATAGGGTTCAACATTTGAAAACACATTATTGAAAACCCAAATTGTTTAAAGTTATATTTAAACTTACTTTGAAAATAAAATTTTGGAGACAAAAAAGGATACCTAAAATAACACATAATAAAGATTCTATATAAGGAGAACATTCGTTGGAAGTGAAAGTATATACATGGAGGGGAAACATTATATCCAAAAAAAATTATATATTGATATATAAAATTATCATGATAATTTTAATGACCACAAAAACATTAATTAGTAATATATAAAAAAGACCATCAATTCATCAAAAATGAGGGTAATAGGATTTTTTTTCAAGATCCTATTACTAGAGATTATGGATTTTCTAACAATAAATATATATAACATAAGAAAATATACTTAGTTAAATAATTTTCGTAAGTACAATTTCATCCTTTGGTTGTGCTTCAATAAATTTTCACTTCTATCTCATCACTAACTCTAAAAAATAAATATTCAAGATGAATATTTCATTTATAAATTACTAAAATAAAGTTTAAATGAATTATAATATCCATTACAAGATAATTAGTTATTTGTAAAATATCTAGATAATACCAAAAATTTTATCACAATTTAAAACAATATCTAATACTAATATATCGTTATATATAAAAATACTACATTAGTCTCTAAAAAATAAATAATAACACCAAAAATTCAACTGAAATCATTCCATAAATCCCTAACCTTAAAACACTAAAAAGATAAAACTAATCAATTTACAAACCCAAAAAATTCAGAAATATTAGATCACATATTTTTTCAAGAATAACTTAACATTTATCTCCAAGCTACTTTAATCACTCCTAAAGTCACATACCAAATTGTATACAACTTAATCATATAATCTAGAAAATATTGTAATATTTTCCATAAAAACCTTAATAATAATAAATTTGTAATAAAATGATATATGATTCCATAGATTAATAAAATATTTATTCCTAAAATTATGTTTACCTTAATAATATAGTGTACCCAATAAATTGTATTTCTTCAAAAATAAAAGTAACCACTTAGTCACGAAATAACTATTTAATCTCATGTTTATATATATAATAAAAGATATGTTCCAAAAAAATTAATAAACAATTTCTCTCAATTAACAATAATAATATGAAATATAATATTAAACATAAGGTTTATCAACACTTTCAAACATATGTAAAAAAATATAAATTCATTCTTCCTCAAATAACTATTCCGCTAAATCAAATACTAAACATAGGGTTATATTTCTCTAAATTCCTCCCAAAACATCTTTAATCATCTTAAAATCCCGTCACATAAAACCTCTAAAAGGGTATGTATGCCTTTAAAAATATGATCAACCTTATACTTATCTACCTCTAACACTTCATGTTTATCCCAAATGGATTTGAAATATTATAGGTTTTCAATGTCTATATCTTCTCCTTCATCAAAGTTATTAATAATGAAAACATGAATTTAACAAATAATATGCATCCTAAGTGTCTATTTAAGTGTTTTGTCATTGGTCCACTCATTGTGTATCAGTTATGATCAATTTAATATCTAATCGTAACCTTTGATAGTCCTTACATCTAGGTATATCTGTGTTACATCTGAATCCACCTTCCAATATCCAGATTGGGATTTATTTTTTAGGAAAGCTATAAAATATCAACTTTACCAAAACGTTATGATTTGTCCCAATAATTAAATTTAAATCTAGAATCTATCATATATTATGGTTCTATAATCTCTATTTTTTAACATATAGTTTCCGAGGGTCCTTCTATAATTTCTGTAATTTCTAATGTAACACCCTAACTCTATAAGATTAGATCATGTGGTTATTTTTCAACATTGTTAAACGATATAAGGGATCACATATTGAAGCATCCAATAGTTTTCCAGTCTTGGGAGATTAGATACATGCATCATTTTAACATTACATTTGAAAACATAAAAAAATTAAAATTATAGTGAGACATTTATTATTTCTTTTAATATATCTCAGAAATAATTCATATATCCTTATTCATATCATGGGGAAAGGAAAACTTATTAAAGGGTGAGATCAAATACCTAGAAAGTGAAAGTATACAATATATGCTATCACAAAATATATAAAGCTTGAAAAATATGGTGAAGATGAAAAATAATAAAATATGACATATAACTCATATCATATAAGTGGAATATACCAATGGAGTATATAAAAAAATATCTCATAGATAATAATATCTAATTTTGTTATGATGGAATGCATAATAACCAACATCATAATCATACATTCAAGGACATGTGCCAATATATCATAAATAACTATTTAGGGATGCATCACATACAAATAAAATTTGTCTCATGAGACATAATGATGTATATATGGGATATATAGGGCACCACTTGTAACTTAAGAAGTCTAATGAATTCATTATTAGGTTGGGTTGACTAAAAATTCAATATATAATCCAAAAAAATATACTTATCGAAAAATTATCTTATAAAATTTTATTATTTTCCCAAATTAGTAAAAATGACAGGATGATAATAATCCATTTAGAGAAAAATGGTGGATTTTATCATTATATTTCATCCCCATTATATTATAATATTCATAAAATGAGGTTGACATGGATGGAAATAATTTTAAAAGATAAGTAAAATAATTCTTGATGAAAATTCTATTTTCATTTGGATATAACTTTTTTGAAATTTAGAAAAAAAATGATTTTTTTGGAAAAACATATTCTTTTAAAAATATTTGAAATAGTTAAATAAATAATTAAGATAAATAATATTCATGATATCAATATAATATGTCTGTACAGTAAGATTTAAAACAAATATTTCATTCACACCTTTAGTAAAAAGTTCCTCATTTTAAATTTGACAAGATAATACCATTAAGACAATTTTATAAAAATTCATACATGGATAAAAATTAATTTTATAAATCATTTTAGGAGGTTAAAATCTTTATTCAAAATATTTTAATGAAAATATATACATGAAAGAAATTGATTCCTGAGAAAATAGAAAACCAAAGTTAGTTTTCCTTAAAATAATTCATTCAACCTTGTGAGAATTTTGGGAGAGGAAAATGAAATTAAAATTAATAATATATATAAATAACCATTTGATAATATATTATATGGGTTTTAAGTTTGAAATATTATATAATTCCCATGACATAAACTTATACATAAATATTCTTGAATAAGGATGAGATTGAGAAATAAACCCATACCATAGTGGTAACTTTTGAATCATAACCCCATGAAAAAAATGATGTCAATTGATACATTAAATGACATGAAAATAATTATATTCATTACATAACAAATAAAACAAATAGTATATACACAAAATGAAAGAAACATGCTGTGAATATGGCCTATGTCTCACATAAATAAATGTGAGATGAGAAACTCTTACAATGATTGTAACATTGAAGTGGGAATTAATCAAAGGAGCGATTATCTAAAAAATATTTAAATTCACATACACCAATTGGAAATATAACATAAAATAATAATATTTCATTACACAAATAATATTATCATAATATATATACTGAAAAAGTAATATAACCTAATAAAAATAAATTGAGTTATGAAACCCCTTACCTCGAGTCTGACTAACCATGTATGTACATTATCTCTTATATAAAAAATTTATATTAATTTTATACTTAATTAGAAACAATTTTAAATTAAATTTACTTATAATTGTCAATTTGATTTCTTTTATTTTCATTCCATATATATTTATTAAATCAGTTAAGTTCATGTCGGAAGTTTTGAGGATGTTCGGTTCATAATTAGAGAACAACTTTTATATATTAAACATGGTAAGAGGGGTCATGGTTCCATAATATCCAGAATTTTATTCATTAAATAACGATAATTTAGTAAATTAAATATAATTTTATAATTATCTAAGCAACGTGGATATGAAAATGAATCACATCACCTTGTGGATGAGGTAGTCCACTTGTACGCACAAGCGACATTAAAATTTTTTAACGGGGGGAGTTGAAAGAAGGAAAATAATATATTATAATTATAGAATCATATTTATGTAATTGATATGATATATATTAATTAAATCCATAATAATAAGCAACCATGAAATATGGTGTTGGAAAATGAATCATATAGCTATTGGGAGGTTATCTTCCATAGGTACATTGAAGTGAAACTTTCATTTCCCATTTAATAAAAATTAGGTGGAAAATGTTTTTACTGTAATCGAAATAAAATAATAGTTTATTTATTTCATAATAAAAATCATGTTTTTATGGATATAATATTTTAATATTAAATTTAGGAAGAAATAAAATTTGAAAGATTCTGGTAAGATGATTACCTCTTATTTAAGAGACATCATATGGATTACACATTAAGCATTATTAGGATGGTCTTTGGAGAGGACCAAAATCTCTAAGAATATTAAAAGTAATATAGTGGGGTATATGGTTAGGTATTGGTCAAGTTATAGTTCTCAATAATTATGATCTATGAAGGATAGGATGTTCCCTTTTATATGTAACAGAACCGACTCATTAAAAATTACTTAAAATATTTTTATATAATATATATCATCATAAATCAAGTGGCACCAAAAGGACATAATTTAATATTTATTACATGATAAGGTTTAAATCCCAAAAAATTATACAAGTATAAGTTACATTTTAATCCTTACCATTTTTTAATCCCCTCAGAAACCATTTTTAACCTTAACCATGGTAACATTGTTTTTAGACATTAAGGATCATAAATTTACTTTTAAGGTGAAAAGTGAATCGAAAAAGGGCCACATATGGAATTTTATTCCATTTTAAATCCCAATTTTTCTATTTGTTTTTTTTATTTTTAAATTATTTAATAAAATATTTTTTATAATAAAATATTATTAAATTTATTTTTAGGACTATACATTTTATTTTACTTCAAAAATATCAAGGAAAATGGAATAAAAATATAAATACATTTACCATTAATTATTATTCATAATTACCATTGAAATTTGTGGTTTCCTACAATTCACCCAAATCATATTAATTTTAATATTTTTCAAATCTTTTTCTATGATTTTCTATTTCATTCACAAACAATATATCAGCATTGCTTAAGAGTTTAATGTAATGATATTGTCACTAAAAAATAAAATATTATAATAAAAATAATGTATTAATATTAGAAATTCCCATTTATAACTGATTGTTAAATTTTTTATCACAACAGAAATATATTCATGATATTAAAATAGAGTGATATTATGAAAATTTCTTAAATTAAAATAATACAAATGTCATTAACAAAGGAAAATTTGGAAAAATTACTTATATTAAAATTTAGTATGGATATGGTAAAATTATTCTCATAGAGTGAAATAAATGAATGTTTAGGATATATTTTTTAACCTTATCACATTATTTTTACCCATAATTACACAATTTACACATTATCGTGGGGAAAAATATTGACCATGGCTATTATTTAAAATGGACAAAAATAAAAGTGTCCTATTTAAAAATAAAAATTACATCATGATTAAAAATATGGAATAAAATTTTCAATATTACATATATATAATTTTTAGAAATCAATTTTAATGTAAATGCATAAAACGCAATGAAAAATTGTTTTTAGATAATTATGTTTTAGGCCTAAAAATGAACATATATAAAAATAAAATAAAATATCAAATCATATGGAATTATTTACCTTATATTTAATAAAATTTATCTTATTATTATTTAAAACTAAATACCAAATATAATTAAACTATTAAATAACTATAATTAAAGGAAAAATGATGGTTTTTAAAAAATTCATATTCTGTAGCATTCATTGAAAAATAAAACTTTTTAGAAAAAAACCAAAACAAATAAGACTAATATATTATAAATATAATGATTCAGAAATTGGTATTTATTCCCTGAAATAAAATTTATATAAATAGCAGAAATAAAATTTAATTTTCATATACAAAACGTAATAAAACAATTTTTTTAAGAAATTTTTTTTATACCATAAATGAATTAACTGAAAATTTTGTACATGTTTAGTATTCTCTAATCAAAACATTTTAATTACATAGAAAAATTATACATATTTTCCATAATGGGTTATTCATATTCATTTCCCCAATTTAACATCATTGTTGTTGTGGTCAAATATAAATAGAAATATTTTTATAGTATATCGTAGTTTTAATAAAACTTGGTGTTTAATATTAAACAAACTATCGGGTATATTATTATTTTAAAATAAATTTTCAACATGCTACAACATGTTTTATTTTCCATTAAATCTTAACATTGATTGCATTAAAATATTATTTAATAAGTGAAAAATATATTTGTGAAACCATTAATGTTTTGGAATAATAATACTGGGAATTCTATATGTGTGATCAATAAGAAATGGTACTAATAACTTTAACCAATTGAAATGGTCTTATAAAGTAAAATTTCATAATTTGGGATAAAATTGAAAAATATATAATAATTTTTATACTATAATAATAAAAGCCATAACCATCCCCAATTATGGAGATAATAAAGTTACATTATAACACCTTTTACCATGATTAATAACACGAAAGTGTTATAAAGAAAATTAATTGAATAACCCTGAGTGATCGGCATAAAAAAGAAAAATTAAAAATAAATAATAAAATATAATAAATGGACCATATAAAATAAATATATGAATAGGTTTCTTTAGGATATATTTTAGGAACATAATTTAATTATTTAATAAATTAAACATGAGTGTAGAGCACATTTGTACATGAGGAAAGGGATTTTTATACAACCCGAATTACATTTAGGTTTCATATTCACATTATTTTCTACATTTTATTAAATATTTATCTCATAAAATTGTTCAATTTTTTTATGTACTTACCTTACATATATACCTATTTAAATATCATTTTCAATTCTTTGGTTATACATGTTCTAAGCTCCTTTATAAATTCCAACATTAAATTCAACCTAGTTTAACGGAACATTATGATTTATTTTCTCATTTAAAGAGACACCTCCATAAAATGTTTTTAATGTATTATTATATTATAAAAAACATAATTATTTTATAGTTAACCCCCTTGTTTTAATTCTAGTTTTACATAAATTAATAATTTCTTCCTTCATTAAAAGTTACTTTAGTTATTTCATAAATATCCACCAAACTAGTTCATTTTTATTCATTCTTCTCTAGATATGTCTAACGAATCTTTTATAATGGGACTCCATGATTTGGGAATTTTACACTTTTTAAATTATGAAAGTCTAAAACAATTGAATTACTTCTTATACTAATAATCCTTATGATTTAGCTTTCGGTAATGCCATGAATCAGAATTGTGAAACTGAATTGATTCTCAAGGGTTTGATAATACTGATGATTTTTGTATGGTTTCCGTTATTTTATGTCATGAATATATATGATTTTCATTATTTAATTGGTTGGACCATAATTATATAATATTTCAATGTGTTGGGTATTGTTTACATCTCATGATATACCATGAATAGTGCATGTGTAGTGTACCTATGTACACTTTGTTGTATGATGTGTGGGACCAAAATTATATAGCCTTCCAATGCATTGAGCAATGATTTATATACCATGAGATGTTATGTATGGGATTAGAACATAAATCTAATTCTATATAGGACTTTTTCCACTATATTTGTGGGAATTGTTAGTGAACCTAATCCACCATGGGACGTTTTCTACTTTTTGATGGTGGTGTTTAGAGTGAACCTTGACATATGTTTATGATGACATATCTTATTTTATTTCCATATATTCCATAATTCCATGATATTGTGATTACATTTCGTGAGGATGCATTTATATTATTATAATCATTATCTTTATGATATAATTTTATAACTCTTGAATCTCATGTCATAATTTATTTCGATATTTATTCTCGTACCATGATTTCTAGCTCACTCTTTAACTTATGTATTTTCCCTATAAAATCACATTTAGTTTTAGATGATCTATGCGAGTTAAGAGAAATTTTTGGAGTTTTAAATTAAGTTGTTTTTTTAATTCAAAATATAGTATTTATGTATCTAATATCATAAATACACTATACCTCTTGATCATTATTTGCTATTTGTTGGAAATCTATGTGAAAAATTATGAAATAATGCATGTTCAAGGCCCGGGTCACTATTATTGGTATTATAGGAAGGAATTGTTATTTATAAATATTAATATGAGAGAACCCTAATAAATCCACTCTAAATGAGTCTACATATAATATAACATCTTGGAATTTTGGAAAAGTATAGAGTATTTTGGTTTCCTTTAAATTGTATCCCAATTTTGATACTGGAAAGTGGATACAGTTGTGGCAAAAATGGACCTAAGGGTAATCACACTAAAAAGGGTTGGTTGATAATTGGATCAATTAAAAATATTATGAAAAAAGAGTGGGACAAAGACAATACACCTAAATAGAAACTCCCAGGGGTTATTATTTGTTTATTCATATGTATTTATAAACTGATATGAAGGATTTCTTTTCAAGTTACTTTGATGGAATTGGTTGAAAATTATAAGGGAATACTAATTAATGTAAACTATGATTAATAATGAATGATATAGTTTAAACCAAGAATGATGTAAGTTAGTATAAGAATGATATATATTAGCCAAAGATTAATACCCTGAAATAAAAAAAATATAATAACTTGATGGTATTATAATATGAAAACTCTTCATGTTAAATATCTCTTGGGTTATCTTGGATACTTTTATTATGATGATAATTTTCCACTACTCATGTTCCCCCATTTCGGTTTTTGTAATGGTTGTAAATATACTGGACCTAGTTTAAAATATGAAATATGGAAAATACATAAATTTTCTAAATGATAAGTGGTATATGGATAGGTAAATCTAGTTATTATTCCAAAACAACTATCATAAAATATGATTAAGCAAGTGAGAATAGTTGAAATAATGATCCTACCAAAGGGAATAATGATAGAGTCTCATGGGAACTCAAATGATGAAAATTATTTTGGCAAGAATATTCAGTATCCTAAATTTCAACAATGTGGGAGGAAGCACGAAGAAAATTGCATCAATGGGATATGAAGATTTTTTACTTTTGTTAAAGGATGTAATCAACTAAAATATTGTGTAGGGAAAAATATTTATACAATAAAGGATGATTTTATACTTTCTTAGGATTCGCTAATTATTAATTATTTTAGATGTGAGGAATTTGGTCACTATGTAACCTAATGCACAAATCAAATATTTAAAGTGGGAAACAACCACAAACCACCACCTAGATCATGGTAACAAAGACAAGCTCATTCATTGACTATTATAAAGGAAGGTAGGTATTTTTAACTCTAGATTTATCAATTTCTGATGTCATTTATGATTTCACCTATAAGGTATTGAGATATAAATAAAAAAAATGGTTGTAAAATTATTATATCTATGGTGTATAAAACTTCTTCAAGGTTTAAGGATGTTTACACATTATATATTTATATCTTATTCACTCATTATTATTATATTAGGAATCAACTATCTTTTTCTAGAAATGTATCATATGAATCTTTTTATAGGGAAATATAAATTCATATCCAAAATAAAACCATGATAAACTACTATTTTATGGTTGATTAAGTGTTCCCTATTGAAATTACTCCCACCATATAAAACTATGGGGATGAAATTTATTTAAAGGGGGAATGTAACAACCAGATATTGTAATATATGTTTTCCTCTAATTAAGTCAAATATGTTCTATAGATTTCTCTACATGAATCACCAAACTAAAAATGTGATATGTTTAGACCATTGAAACATAGACATTGATTTTTCGGTATTAATATGATCTTTATAATTACAAAATATAATAATTTATATTTAATGGTTATTTTAAAAAAACATTACTTAATTCATTATTGTATTTGAGAATCTACTTTTTAGGTGTCTTATATTTTATTAAAAAAACTAAGTATATTAATCTTAAATTATGATTTAAATAGAATATAAAATTGATTTTTTAATACCATCTTTATTAGTGCTCTATATAAATTTTGAATATGAACATATAGTATTTTTAGAAGTTCATTTACTTATAAAAACAATTTATCATTTTGTTTTATCATTTTATTTAAAATTTAAAGAGAAAATTAAAGAAAATGAATTTAATTAAATAATATTAATTTTTGTTTATAGAATTTCAAAATTAGTTTAATATTATTTTTGGTTTTTTTCTAAAAATGAAAATTTTATGTGAATAGTGAAAACAAAAGTTTTTATAAATAATAAGAATTTTATGAAATTATTATATAAGTATTAAATTAATATTCCAGAAAAATTTATCTAAGATAAAATATGTATTTTTTAAGTGAAATTTTCATTTAAAAATATTATTTTCTGTTTACAAACTCGTAGTTTACATTTTAGAACTTCAGTTATATTTTACAAAAAAATGTTATTAATACATTTTACATTATGTTTTTTAAAATTATTTTTTATAAGTTATATAAGTTTAATATAAAAAAATTAATTACATTTTTAGATTTATCATGTGGAAATTATCTCATGATTAATTTTTCGGATTTTTCTGAAATAATTGTGTTTTAGATGAATAGTAAAAATATTAATTTTTCCCAAAATGGTGAATTATATTACCCTATCACTATAAAAGAGGTACATTGAATTTTATAAAACATTTTAATTTACTTAAATAATAAATCTATTTATTGAAAATACATTATTAAAATTTTACGAACCAATTTATATCCTTATTGAACCAATATAATATTTTAATTATAACAAAAAACTATTTTGGTTTTTTCATTTAATTAAACATTATTTTGGTAAAATTAAGTTTTTTATTTATTTAAAATCAACATAAAATTAATTTTTTTACATTCCCAAAATTTATTTCTTAAAAATAAAATTATATTTCCCTATACATAAATTTTAGTTTTGAAATAATCCTTTTATAAGAATCATTTTTACGCGTTATGAATGATAATAATAAAATTAATTTATCTAAATCTTATAAATTTTATTTTATAAAATGATTTCCATATTTTAAATAAGAATTTTCCAATTAGTAAATTATTTTAATTTTAATTTTTTCTATTAAAATTATTTATTGAGGGTGAAAGTAGAGTTACCTCTATAAGGGTAAATTAAAGAAAATTGGCTTAAACCTTGTGAAAGTGGATTAAGCATGTACAAAAATGAATGATATTGGAGTTTGGAGGAAATATATACCTTATAAATTTCCACATGCCATTATTTTCCATTTTTTGAGCATTTTCCTTGAATAATGGTTTGGGATTATTAAAAGGTAAAGAGATTTTACCAAACTACCACACTCTTATAGAAGGATCTCACATAATCCCCATTTATTCACCCATTACATTGATTTGGATCAACCAAAACACTACCCCAATCTCTAATTAATACCATCCTCATACCTTTGAAGCCTTTACCTCACTAGACGGTTAATCTAAGGGACCTTAAGGAATTAACCAGGGGATAATTTCTGGGTTAGTGGTAATACTCTCAACACAACTTTTATAGTTCTTTTATTATTCTACACACCTCAAATTTCATTTATCCATGATGGTATGATAATTTTTTTTATTATTATGATGTGTTATAAGACTAATATAATATTCATTTAATCCTTCTTATAAAATCATTGAGAAAAAGGAAAATGTCTCCATATATGTGTGCATACTACTGCCTCCCAGAATGAGGTGTTCAATTTTCCATAACCACCTAAAATAGAAGGTTAAAAAGGTTATTTAATTAATAGATATTATATTTATAACATTATTATAATTCGTAAATGATAATTATTTCAATTCAAAACCCTTCCCATTTCCATGAAATTGAAAATTTTGTTCATTAGTATGTATGGACTATCATCTTTATGAAATGACATCTATTTTATTCCATTACAATATTACAAGAAGCACTATAAAATTTTATTTAATATGTGTAAATTATATTTTTGACACCATTAATATTCTATAAGAATAATATTTGGTAATCTAAATTTCTGATCAATAAGAAATGGTCATAGTGACATTAACCACCTCAAATAGACTTATCCAGGAACCATTCTTGATTTGGGTGTATTTTTTGATACACTTAAAAAATATATTTTTAGTATTATAATTGAATAATAAAGGAAATAAAAATAACCAGTTATAGAGATCATAAATCTATTTTATAATTCCTTTTACCAAAGTCGACAAACGAAAACTGTTAATAAGAAAATTATCCAAACATCCTTGAGTAACCTATGTAAATATTAACTATATTTAAAGTAATAAAATATATAATAAATGAAAATTTAAAAATTAAATATAGAAATATAAAATTATTGGTTATATATTTAATGAATGTAATTTATTTATTTAGGAAGTTAATAGAATTTGAAGATCACATTCAGACATGAGGTATGGGGTCTTTAATACCACACTCATTACTTGTCAGTTACACATTCCCTCTATTTTTCTCCCTTTTGATATAATATTATTTTCAATAAATTACTCTATAATTTGATTTATTTACATTAAATAAATATATATATATATATTTAAATATCCTCTTTATTTTTGTGGTTATACTTATTTTTACCCCTCATTGAAATTCACATGTTAAATAAAACCTGATTTTAAGGAAGTTTCCATTTTCATTCCTAATGTTAGTAATTACCCTTATCAAATGTTTTGAACCAATGAATAGATTAAAAAGATTCTAATTATTTTTTATAAAAATATATTGGTCAAATAATGGTTTTATTGAAAACCATATGGTCATTCATTCTTTAAAAGTTCCTTTATTTATATCATAGAGATCCGCCGAAGTGGTTTATATTCATTTTTTTGTCTCAATATAATTCTCATAAATTTTATACAATTTAACTCTATGTTTAATACTTTTGTGTTTTATTAAGTTATAAAAGAAAAAAATTAAATTATATCTTATATTATGAATCATTTTATTTTAGCTTTCTGTTATTCCTTGAATCAGAACTGTGAAACCCACTTCCTTCTCAAGGGTTTGATCATGCTTATGATTTTATTAGGTGGAATGAATATGTATTATTTTCATTATGTTATTGGTGGTCTATAAACTATATAAACCTCCAATTCATTGGGTAATGTTTTCATCTCATGAGATGAAATATATGGTTCATGTGTGGTTAGCCTAAGAATTCTTTGTTTTATGATAGGTTGGTATATAATTATATATCCCAACAATAAATTGGATAATGCTTTATATCAAATGAGATATTAGTTATGGGATTAGAGAGTGAATTTAATCCACCATGGGACTTTTTAAACTATATTTATGGAAATGTGTAGTGTACATAATCCATTATTGGACTTTTTCCACCGTATGATTAAGGTTAATGGATTTCCCCCCAACTTATGTTTATGATTTCATTTTGTATGTTAATACCACATATTGCATGATTTTGTGATCTTATGATTTGACTTCCTTATATAATGATTTCATCCTTATGATCATTATCTTTATGATCTCATGTTATTCCTATTAACTCTCATGTTATGCTTTATTTCTATAGTTATTCCCTTACTGAGCATTCAAGCTCAGACTTTTCTATATGTATTTTCCTCAGGGGATCCTATGCAGTTTTAAAAGAATTGTGGTAGTGTGGAGAAATATGAGTTGTTTAAAATAAATATGATTTTTTTCTAAATACGGTGTATTTAAGTATCTTATCTTCTAAAGAGACTAGGCCTCTAGATCCTTAGTTTAAATTTGATAGAAATCTATTTTCAAAAATTATGAAATAATGTTTGTTTAATGATTATGTCCCTATATTAAATGAGTTTGTATGTATATAAGGGTGGATGGTATTAATCATGGGTAAAAGTAGGGAAGTGTATGGAATAATATGGTATTCTATCTATTCCAATTTTTCCTATTTTCTACATATAGAATTTCATATATGTTCGATCATGGTATCTGGTTTTCTATGTTATACCATCTCAATGGAATTTATTAGAGTTTTAGGATGGTGGAGATATTATTCCACTAATATATGATTAAATTTTGTTCATTGATGTCAGATATGAGCTGGAGATATATATGGGGTTTCTTATGTAGCTAAAGCATCTAATTGACCTAGTATAACTATTTAATAATTATCTAATGGAAACCATGGTATTCGTTATCAAGAGTATTCATTAGTGGACATTGGGACTTGATTCTTATAGGGAATATCTAAATAGGTATTTCCAGTCATAGTATCCCTTCTTATTCCAGGTTAAGGGAAGACACCAAAGATGTAAGTTATAGAATAATTTGGTTTATACCAACTTTGATAAAATTGAATTCCCACTAGTGTATATAGTTAATAGGGTAGTGTACATGAACCGGGGACCATAAAAACACATATGGGTCATGAAGGAATATATTTTTGGACATGAGATAATGAATAGATAAGACGTTAAGTTGTGGGTTTTTGATATTTTCATTTCCTAATATGTTGAGGGTAAACCAATGCAACTAGTTTATAAAATTTGTGTGAAGTGATAAATTAGTCATGGATTATGCGGTTAAGATTAAAGAATTGTTTCAATTTCCATAAACACTTGTAAGATATGAAAAAACTATTATACCAATGTTTGAGGATGGTGAGATGAATATAATTTCTGTATAGGTAAACATTTACAGGTTTCCCTCACTCTCTATGATTGTGAATCGGGATAGGATGATAGAGTAGAACTTAAGTGATGATTTTTGATCTTATAAGACTGAGGTATCCAGTGAGGCTGGTAATGGGGCTTTAGGAAATTGAAATCGAGAATATAAGGAGGCCTAGTGGGTGGTCAAAAAAGAGAGTCGTTTTTTCTATCTCGAGGAGGGTTGCATTTTAAATGCTACCAATTCTCGTAAATGGGTAATATTTAGACATAATAATATCAAATTCATAATAATTTTTAGTCTTCTAAACTTATATGATATCTATTTATGTTTTTAAAGGATATTCCATAAGAAAATACTAGTTGTTGATCTATTTAGATGTAAGAATTTAATAAAGGACAATTCTTTGTTTTAAGTTGTAGTTTATGGAGTTTTTCTATGTTTTTTGTTCATGGAAATATACTGACATATCAGTAATGGTGGTGGTTTCCTATGTATAGTGTTATTCCATTGAGAGGTTAAGAATCTACATGTTAGGGTTCAGTATAGTTTCATATAATCATGTTCATCATTTCTAGAAATTCTATAGAGTCATTGATAGGTAATGATACATCATTATTATATTGGTTTTGATTTTTCATGAAGGGTATAGGTGAATAGTGTACATTATATATAACTGGGATGACTAATTGATAGTTTATTTATGGTAATTGGGTATGATTTACGCTAACTACATGATGATGGTTGTATATATGTGAAATTTTTTATGATGGTGGGAGATGATACCATAATTATATCGGTTATTGGGTTATGATGTGGATGGGTTGGTGATTATTTTGATGGTGAGTACCCAATATTTGAATTGGTAGTTTTTAGTCTATTAGATGTGGTAATTAGCACTTGATAGATGAATTTGGTACCATCTTAGAGACTTATGGGTGAAATGATAGGTATTATTGGGTTTTTTCTTAGATTTAGTTAGTGAGTATCCATAAAAATATCAGGGACAAGTTATTTAATGGTTGGGACGTTATAATAATCCAAGTGTTTTGATGAGGTGTTTCGGGTATAACATTGTCCTAGTCGAGTGTATTTTTGGTATATTTGGGATGTTATTGTTGTTACAATAGGCTTTTATTTGGGTTTTGGAGAAGTAAGATGTTGAGAGAGGAAACTAAAGATTATTAAATTCCCACCATAACCACATTGGGATTCCTCCATAGTTCTTGTAGTAAAAGAAGTGGTTAAAAACAGTACAACGAAAAATTTAGTTTAGGGGAACCATAATGTTGGTGGGTTCTAGAGGATTTTCAGTGGTAGAAACCAATGTTTTGGTGGTCCCTTAAATGATCATTTTTTAAATTTTATTTTATTTTAATTAATTAATAAATTAATTAATCTTATATAATGAATAATGGGAGAACATTAAACCTAAAAAAGGCCAGGAACACCTCTATCATGTATTTTCTCCCATGTAAAGGATATTTTCTCCAATATTTGTCGATTAGTTGTACACTATATGATTGGAATTAATTGAGGTTAAGTATCATCAATAGACTTCATCAGTTTATCTTTTTTTCATAATTAAAATGGGTTTCAAATAAATTATCAATTTTAGAGACACTTCCCCTATTTTTTAGTTTCATTCTCCTCATGTTAATTCAGATGATATAATCAGATAAGTATAAACCTATGTATACATGTTTGGTGGGGACTATATTTTCTTATTATTATATGTGTGCTTATATATCATGTGATTTTTGTACATGGGTGAGTATGTGTAGGTGATTCAAAATAGAATCTCTTTATCTTTCATTGGTTTGAGATAGATGTCCATAAGTAGTCTTGTATGGTAAATGAATTGGGATGTGAAATGTAAGGATCATTATTGGTTCAATAATATAGTGATTCTAGGTAACCTTCAGTGTATTATTATTTGATAGAACATGAGATATGTTTCTTGATGTGGTTACGTGGGAAGATGATAAGTGTGACATGTGTTGTTGTATGGTTGTATAATTCATAGGTACAATGTGACAGTGATATCTTATTCACCAATCTGGGGTTTTTTATTTCATTGGGTTGTGGATATAGGGTTCTGGTACTAGAACTCATCATGGGGATTAGTCTGTTTGGATCTTATACATATAGAGCTTTCTATAAGGTGGTGTTGACCACTAGATGATTGGAAATACCCTATATATATGAGTAGATTATATTGATACTATTTAACATCATGTTAGAGGAGTGATATAATATAGTTGTCGATGGTAAATTATGGGAGATGATTATCATTGATTTGGGTGACATTATAATTATATGTTTGTATTTCCTCATTATCAATGAGATGGGAATGGGAAATGAATCCTGATCTTTAGGTTGTTAGTGCGTGCTTAGAGGAAGATTCTAGAGGGTGGCCTTGGTTGAGTGAGATTTGGATAGAAGTAAAAGATTTCCTAGAATTTTGTTTAATATGAATTCAAATTTACTCAAATTAAAACTATTTAAAGTAGGTAGGGTGATCACTCATCGTTAGTTGATTTTAGAGTGGGGTGAGTTGTTTTAATCATGTAGGTTTCTATATGTTTCACTCTACAAATGCTTATATATGGTTGGATATTATCTAAGGACACCATTTTTTGTCTAAAACTAAATTTATAATCACAAATTTCATGGGCCCTCCTGGATTTGGGCATACTTCATGTATTATGACATAGGAAATAGAAAGGTTATTACAATTAGTGAATAACTAGATGGAAGTGCAGTGGATGCATGGGTGATTACTGATGGACTTGGGGTTGGAGTGGGTGAATCCTCAATGTTTCACTAGGGCTTTAATTTATTTATTTTGGACTATATAGTATATTATTGTCCCTTTATTTATCCTTATTATTTGTTATGTCTTTTCAGAAGTGGAAATTCTCATATTTCATACCGTGCAATATTTGTATAGCTACGCGCATTATATTATATTGAGTTTACTATTTATATATTTTTTTCCATTGTTGATACTAGAAATGTATTTCATGGGTTATATTCAAAACATGATCACTTATATAACCTATCCACTTTTCAATAGTCTATGGTATATGGGTAGATTCACTTAAGGATGGTGGAACTCTAACTTGGGTTTCATTCAGGTTATCTAGTTTTTAGATACAACAAATATCATATTCCAAATATTACATGAATATAATAAAATTCATTATAATGTAAATATTTTTTTTATTTGTAGTGACAATTTATGGGAATATAATATTTTTATTCTATGTCATGTTTTATAGGAATAAAGAATTTCTCACAAAAAACCTATCTAGATAAACATAGAGAAAATAAGGTTATTGAGAGGATAATTTTACATCTTCTATATGTATTATATTCTTTATTGTTTGAAGGTTATATTCTATTATACAATTTGGATGAATCACTTAACTCTATAACATATTAAATCATTTAAATTTAAACTTATTTTATTTCTTTTCAGACACCATGTCAAGATCTTAGAACATGTGTAAATTATCCTCCTATCCAAATTTTACAACCTCACATCATTGGATGTATTATTTTTTCTACATAAGAAAGAACTAACAGAATATTTAACATGTTGAACATTGATGTATTTATTATTTGGATATGTTTATATTTTTTATGTAAGACAATGATATGAGGGGTGAATTAAAGGATTCTAAAAAAAATATTATAAATTAAAAAAACCACTCTATTGAATATTGTTCAAATGATATTAAGTAGGGTAACTCTAAATTATTTTCAAAAAAACTAATGAAATATAGTGGGAATATAAATAAAATTAACATTGTAATGATAGTTTGAAATAATTAAATATAAATAAATCTATACAGTTAATTCAAATATAAAGTAAATAATATGTAAAACTTCTGTATAATTTTACGTAAACATTATTAAAGATCCCTAAGAATTTAATAAATAGATAAGAATGTTACAATATTTGTATCTTCTTTGATTTTCATCAAATATGGTTGGATAATCAATAACCTGATTCGAATATAACTAGTTTCAAAGAAATAATATCTTCATTAAATGATTGGAACCAATAATCACTTATCCCTAGTGATTCTTCGATCAATGTGCTCAAAAATGCCAAGTCCTTATCCAAGGAATTATTTAGATAAAAAATGATCAGAAGAGTATGAAATTATTCTAATAATAAAACTCATGTGATTTTTCCTATCAAATATCACACAATTTGAGGCCAAAAAAATATAAAATGTAAGAAAAATCTCTTATACTCTATCATAGAAATTGTGATTAATAATTTTATTATTATTTTATATCTCAAGCTTCAATACCTATTTAAATAAAGCTAAAATTTTGATCATTGTAAAAAACTCTTCATAAATATCATATTGTAGTTTTCTTCTAATAGATCTTTGGGATTTTTAGGATATATTTCCAAAGACCTAGTGTTTTTTAAATGATTTTTTATAGTTATTTTATTACTCTTACTCAAGTACTTATTCTACAATATTTAGAGTGGTTCATAAAAAAAATATTCAAATAAAGGAAGCTAAATATGATTTTAATCTCTATAAAATATTTTATAACTAAAATCAACATCAAAAAATATTAGAATAACATATTATTTTTATTTGATTTATCAAAACTAGGATTCAAAAAGAGGTTATTTTAGATAAAAGACTAAGAAAATACACCAAAATTTTAATAAGTGTTATCAAATTATTATTGGATTAATTTTTATAAGAATTTATATTGGAAACAGTGAGTCAATGGTTTATATTTTAGATTTATTTGTTTTCAACTTTTGTTTTTGGAAATCAACATTGACTTTTGGTAAATAAATATTATTCAAAAAAGGTAATTTTTTTAAGGAGTATTGGACATTTAAATGAATGTTTATGTTACCATATAATAATGATTTTGATGTTTTTATGTAAAATTTTATAAATCAATGTTCTATATATGATTTTAGATATAAAATAAAGGTCGTGTAAGTGAAATTTCAATGGTGAAGTGGCTATATAATAGTGAAAATATTAAATTGTAATTGCATATAAGATTAAAAAAATATGTTATGTATAAATTATTATTAGAGATATAGATTTGAAGATGTGTTAGATGAAACTATATTTTCTAAATATTATGTATGTGAAATATAAATCTATGTAATAGTAGCACAAAAAACTATATTAGTGTAGTGTGATAAAAAATTGTAATTTTTTCAAATATATCATTATATTTTTTATGGGAAGATTAAAAGATAAAATCATAGATGATATAAATTAAATATTGAATTAGATTTATGGGGGTTTAAATGAAAATATTTTTAAAAAAAAATTCTAGATATATAATCCATTATATGTGTGAGAGGATTTAAATATAAAATATGGTTTTATATTAAAATAATTTTTTATAGATATATATCCGAATTAAATACATACTTATAGAAAATGAAAAAAAATATTGGATGTTATATGAAAAATATTGGGAAGAATTTACATGGTACCTATAAGATGAAAATAGTAGATTATATAAGTTGTGTAATATTTTTAATAATTATGGGCATTTTTAATTCATTCTAGTGTTGAAGATAAAATTCCAATGATATATTAGAATTTATTCCAAAATATATATTAATAATTATACAGTCTGGAATCCAATCAATTTGTTTCTTATCATAGTACACGAAGGGAACTCAAGAGAGTAATGCTTTGGGGATCATTTTTCAAGTCTAAAATTATAAAAGTACTCATCTATGGAAAAGAGATCCGTACTCTATATATAAATATTATAGTAATAGATATATAGTGATTAATTAGTACACCACTACTTTATTATATATTTCCCCCATGAATTTTATACATTTTAGTGAGCTAGGAAAATATTGTGTATTATTTATGATTTTATTTTTCTTTTTATCTTGATGTTATATATAAGGACTAAATGTGACAAATTTTAAATAATTTGTTTTTTGTATTAAGGAATAAAATATTTACTTAAAATATATTAGTTTTATGAAACATTGTTACCTTAATTCACTATCAATATTAATGTATCATTATAGGACCTTGGAATAAGAAAATGGAATCACAGGAAAAATGATGAATATTTTTAAATCTATCAATATATAATGTAGTTACTAAATTTTTTTATAATGATAATGATATTCCACATTTTTATAGGATAAATTATCATATCTAAAAGAAAATGAGTAATATCATATTTGATCCATTGGTATTGAAATATATGTTTTTTAAATCTATGGTATTCAAATAAGTGTTTCAATAAATATATATTCATATAATTAGATAAAAAGATATTTAAGGCTGATTCTAAGACATAAAATATTATTCCTAGAGATTTTTTAAACCATATTAACAAAATGGAATGGGATAAAAATTTTCAAATACTATTTGAGAAGAAGTTAATTGTCTCTATGAAGGTAATGGTAAAATAGAGGATGAAAAACATCATGTTTTATGTAATAAATTTGATGATTTTAGAATTATTCTCATTGAATGTATTAGTGTGGTTTATAATATAGTATTTGATGTAGATGGAACCTTGAGATTAATTTCTATATAAATTTATGAACATGAAATTTTGAAGAAAATTTTATTAATTTTTTACCTTTTTACAATTAAAAGGTTTCAAATATGTAAAAAATTGAACGATAATCCATTTTGTAAATATGTTTGGAGATATATTTTAGTTGAATCTATTTATGTTTATTGAGAGCTAGTCTCATTAGAATGAGAAAATCAATCCATAACATGTGTGGTTGTGGTATGATTATTCTGACTTATAGGATAATGATACTTATATAATGCTATGAATAAAGTTATTTAACTGATTAGATCAGTTATTATGAACATTCATGCCAACATGGATTAAATAAATGCCAATTAGTTCTATGGGACATTTGAATTAGTATAAAATATATCGTTTTATTGAAGGTTTAATACATATATTTAATGTGATTTGAATTAAAATTGGGGAGAAAATATTTACATAAATAAATCAATGAATTATTTATATTTTCAAATATGGAAATATTCTTACAGAAATGAAAATATTCGAAGTGAATAATTGAGAAATAAAATAGAAGTTTTGGACAATTCTATATCCCTGAAAGAATTAATTTTCACTTCCATTTGATATAAATAAAAGAAAAAAATATGTAACAAAGATTAATAGTAATAATACTACCAATTAGGTCCATGTTGCGGCTCTACATTACATGATAAATCATGTAACCTAGGTGCATATTAATCTATTTAGGAGGTGGAACTAATTAACAAACATGATATATTTATTTTATTTCCAACTCTATTATGAGTATTTTTAGATTTTTGTTGAATAAAATGAGGGAGATTTGGTTTATAAAATTTCATTAACATTGATTCACACCCCTTAGAGTTTATCTCCAAAAAAGTGATCCTAAAAATTAGTATCAGATCTAGGGTATCACTATATTACCTATCTTAAGGTTTTTATATATCCTTAAAACTCTATCAGTAGAAAAATAATTCCTACATTATATGGAAAAGTATTTAATATCCTCTCTCATTGGGGATTGATGTACTAGAATAGATATAATATGGGATCATAGTGTAATGAGAGACATCATCATTGAAAGGTATGAAATTATTCATTTTACTATTTATTAAAAAAATAAACCTTAAAAAGATATGGGGTGTTAAAAAAAGATTTATATTGTGAAAAATATTTATATAATTAATGAAAGAAACAAAAAAGTTAAGGAAATTCAAATTAAAAATTAGTAGATTATAATTTTAAGATATCAGAATAAAATAAGATGAAATAGTTGATAAATTTTTTTACCAGTGTTAATTTTATTATAAGTAATATCAGAGGATATAGTGACAATCATGAATACTATATTGTTTTAACAAAAATTGAAAGGATTCTTCTTAATAATTTTTGAACCAAGATGTCATATCTTTATTAAATATATCATTATTTTTAACCATTAATGAAATTGATAGAACATTTTTAAATTATTAATTTTGAATAGGATATACCCTAAAAAAGAAAAAAAATGAAGGATAAAGAAATTTCATTCAATAAAATCAAGTACTTGAATATCATGAATGAATAGAGCTCCCCTCCTGAAGATGAACATATAGAAATTCTTCACAAACTCAATCACTAATGTAAATAAACATTTCTCATGGGAAGGGTAATTATAATGGTAATCATCCCATTAAATTATTTAATTGTAGCAAATATTTCCAATACCATGCCAATTATCCCTAAAAATATATAGTGGTAGTAATAATTACGACGCATCCATGTATGTCACAAGTAAGAGAGGTTATCTAAAGAAAATATAATCAAATAAAAATATGATAATTTCACACAAATTTATTAGAATGAACATTACTTTAAATAAAAAAGGTGTTTTAGATAGTGAATAAACTGTTAATGATGAGAAAACACCCATAGAAGCTTATCAACAAGTTCAAATGAAGAAAAAACCGATTCATCCTATGATGACTCATAAATAAATAGATAATATACTATAAAAAAGGGTGAAACAGCCAAAGAATATACAATGATAATGGATATTGAAATATTCATGAATGAGATTGGAAGAAATATAGAATAAAATTTACATCTCTAGAAAATCTCATAAAAACAAAATTAAATTAATGATGGGGTATTTCTAAAGAAAATAGAAAATTTGAAACATGAAATTATAGAGAAATAGAAAATTATTGATGAAATTAATTCAACAATTATTCTAAAAGATGAGGAAGTTAAATGATTCAAAATAAATAGTGTCAAAATGAAGAAACAGACAGATAAATCTAAAACTAACTTAAATATGTCAACTATAAAAATAGGATAATAATCCTATAAACATGCATCAAGTATGTAATATATATGTTTTTTTAGAAGGTACTTATCCTTTAGTTTCTAGTATAAATATATGTTTTTATCTAAAATGGAATTCCTAATCAGATCATAGAAGTTTTAGGAGTGTATAGTCTTTTTTTATCTCAAATCACTAACTTTTGTAGAAACAGTATAGGGCTCGCAGTTGGTGCATGATTAGTAGTAACCATGTGGCACAATTATGTTTCCCAAAAAAGAGACATATATGGTTAGTTTATTCATGCGAGGGAGGCCTCACGACCATGAAAACCCATCAATTTATTGTAGGTTTATTTCGCATTACTTGTCCATGGTTATTACTGACCATCATCCCCAGCTATATAGTGTGTGGTCCTTGGTATAGTGTTGAATGAAAGGCGTGAACATGGTTTTCCTAACAATGCACATAGATCATGTAAGGAAATTCTGCGTGGAAAATGATCCATGTACGATTGGTGCATGGTTATATAAAATATGTGACCAAACCATGAACCTTATTAAAATGGGTGAAATTACTATTTTTCACTTCTTTATCCATAAAAACTAAATCTTTCTCACCTCCATAAAATGTACACAACACCCCATGTCATAATCATTCCCATTTATCCTCCCTAGGATCTGAGAAATCTTATATATCCCAACATGAAATCTACTGATGTTAGTTGCGTTTGATCACCCTTGAGGAAGCTATCAATCTCTTTACTTCATATTTTTCATTTTCATTCTATTTGGAATACTACTTCTAGGTGAGCTAATATGCTCTATTTTTAGGGTGTTTTCGTGGTTTTTTGATTTCTTCAATTCTAGATTGAATTTAATGTTGGTACCACATTAGAATTAATTTTTCATTATTTGGTTGGTGGTCTATTAATTTTTCTTAAAACTTTGGAAATATATAAAGTGTGATGTTGTGTCATGCATTGTACTTACTAAACATCGTAACTTAAATTTAAAAATAATTTATTAAATTTTAATTCCATGAATTATTTAACCCCTGTGAACAATATTTCATCATTATAATTTTACTACTATGAGTTGAACCACCCTTCGAGTGTGATTACATATATTCCCTTGACACCTTTAACATGCCTATATAACCAAACCACCTCCTAAGGTTGTTTACTCATGTCAATTATGATTTAAATGAATCAATTTAATTAATTGAAATGTTAAATGAAATAATGGAAAAATGAATGGAAATCCCATTTCATTTGATTCTTATAAGTTTGTGAATTGTTCCCTTGGATAAATTGTATTAAATGAAATTTTTAATTAGAAAATAGTTTCTCTTGAATTATTCACAAGTATTAAATGTTATGGTTGATGATTTTTATTAATCCTTATAAATTGATTATTTGGAAATAGTGGAGGGAATTTTTAGACATTAAGCTTCATGGTCTCATGATATATTATATTAAAAATGGAATTCCTTATCAATTATAGGGAATTTTTTTATCATTTTTTATGCACCCTTGATATATAATGTTGGACATGACACTCCCCATCAATTATTGGGAAATGGTAGACATGAATTTTTGTATCCATGTTTTTAATTTTTGGGATGATGCCAATTATTTAGAATATGATCCCCTTAGGATACGTTAACATGGAATCATTGGTTTTATGCCCTAAGTCCTTGAAATTAATTATAATATTAATATATATACATATATGATGACACATGTTCAGTGATATTCCCACTTAGACAGAAGTGGATCGAGTTAGATGGGTATCCTCTAGGAACCCAATATGACTTATATTTCACTTTATTTCAATGCATTTAATTATTATTCCTTCACATTACTCACTTTATATTCATAGTATGGATAGTTTTAGACGATTTTAGTGGTGGCCTACTAATTTTTACTTATTATTTGTTCAGGCCAACGATTGGTTCCCGTATAGACATTATGTATGTAGGTAGGGAAAAACTGAAGCACCCATCTATGGATGCTTGAATTTATATACTATGATGTAATTAGATATTTGAGGACCTATTAGTTCTCTTGATACAAATAATTTTTAGATTTTTTCTTTTTGTTTATTTTTGTAGGGAACGTACATTGTATGATTGTTACATTATTCCCTACTCCCTTTTTGTAGAGTATCACGACATCATAATCCTGTATGTGACACTAGATAAAATTTTTGTTTGATTATTTTTATCTGAATGATTTACTTGCATTGTTTCTATTTTAGTGCTTCTGATGATTTATCCATTATCTAACATTGTGCTCCACTCTGATAAAGGGGGTATAGTATCTCCATTGTAACACCTTAGACCCTGAATACTAGTAGGAGTCTTCTAGCATATGGGGAGTCATTCTTGAGACAATGTGGTGAACCGGAATAGTCACTTATCTTTGACCCATGATCAAGATATCAAAAAGTGGTATCAAATATATCCTTATTATTCATTACATAACTATTATGGGATGGTATCTAGGAGACAAGAAAGTATCAAAATTTGGTAAAGAGCTTGTTCCTAGGAGTAGCTAACCCACATGTGTGGGAAAACAAAGTTTCCTTGGAAGGGACATGTTTGTTATGTATTTCTCTTGTTATGGTTGTACTATTTTCACTATAGGGTGACACACATGATATATGATGTTTTTCTTGATTATGAATTTTTACCCTCTTCCTAGTACAATAAGGAAATTTTATACATTCATCATTATAGGCACCTAAAGATTCGCATGTCATGAATATTCCAATTCATATAGGTGTATCTAATTTTTTTATTTTATCTATTTACATTTATTAATTCTGTGGTCATTGATTTCTATATATAATTGTGCTTAGAACATCTCTCCTAGTGAAGAATAAATTGGTCAATTAATGTGTATGCATCAACCTAAGCAATGTTTTCTGAACTAGCTTGATGGTGGAACCTTTTTACCCAATTTAAATGAACAATCATGTAACCTTGGTTAAGAAAACAATGAAATTTAAATTTTTATGGGGCACCACATGCACTTTATATTTTGGGGACAATATAAACTGGAAATGATGACCCATAAAATTGAACCATCATATATGAACTTGTTACATTCTAATACCAAATGTAAAAAGTTGGTTATAGTTATGTGGAGATCTAATTTTAATTTACAATACTTTTTTTATTATAACTTGGTAATGGTTACTCATATTATTGGAACATGAAATATATATTCATAAACCTATTCAATTATGATTGTTAAACGAAATGGTTTCTATTAAATGTGGATTCCAATTTTACGTTAAATAGAATTTTATTCTATAACTTTCAATTGACACCCCGTTTAATTGAACCTCTATTGTGAGATATAGGACCTTGAACCTTAACCTCGACCTAACTTATTAGTGGGAAGTTAGGAGTGTTTGGTGTGTTCTTTATAATCTTCTATTTTACATAACCCATCTTTTAGAGGGGGAATATTTCTATTGAATATTTTATAGGAATTCCTAGTACCTATATTATTCTTTAATTAGAAATACTTTTTTATAAAAAGTTATTTTGATTTATTTATTTGGAATTGTAGATATATTCATCATTGACAGCCCCAACTGAAATTACATAAAGATGGAAATGACCATAAACTAGATATGGTAGGACCCATATCATCAGTATAACCTTCTATATTGCCCCATATAGAACCTCATGTTATATATGATAAGGGAACTAATGTTCAGTTTCCAGATGGTTTCCTATTGTTTATACGAGCCATGTCAGGAGCCCAACAACCTACACCTACTATCGTAGAGTTTATAAAACAAATTATAGAAAAGTGCACCAATTTTCTTATGGGATGGTGGCCCCAGGATGATGATTCTTGGGTAGAGGCTATGCAATATATTTTTGAGTATCTGGATATTCCTCTTGAGATGATGTTCAACATCGCAGCTTATATGCTTAGATCATCATTGGGATAGGATCTAGATGAGTTCCATTGGACCTTTTATTAATACTTATATCTGGAGATGTAGATATTTCTATGATCTTGGTATTATATATATCTATAGTAGGATTTTATGTATTTTTGGACTATTTATCATTTTTTACTGATATTTGGTGTTTCACGCTGATTGTTTATAGTGAATATCCATTGAGGTCAAGATGGTTTAACGATGGGCTCGTATATGCCATTTGATCCTAGGGGATCATCTTCTATTTGACTACCATTTCTGAGATAGTGAACAAAGAACTGTCACTAAGAAAAATGTGATGGAATATGATAGTGTGGAAAAAGTAATTCAACACGAAGATAGTTTATTTCTTCATCCAATATTTGGAAGCGTCACCTAGATCTATCTCATAGGGGAAGTGGTGGTCAGACTGCGCACATTGATAGTTATATAATATTCCATCAGTGTGGAATGAAAGGTCGCATGAATCCCTAATGTAATAGGGACCAAGTTGAGAATTGATATTTAAGTTCAATATTCCATATTTAGTGAGTTTATATATATTTTCCTCTATTAAATTTTCTAATAGGACCTATATTAGATTCGATTTTAGGAGTGGGGCCTACAACTTCATGTCAAGCAAGGAGTGAGAGTACTATCATTCATTCAGGTTGAGGAGGTGGATGACTTCATGGAATCTAGACCAATGATGTGTAGATTCAGTAGATAAAACATGATTAGGGTAGTCAAGTGGTAGCATAGGGTCTTGGATTTATCTTGTTACATGCATTAGAACCTACACCTAAGGACTATAGTGTCAGACCTTACACAGTATGAGCTACGATATTAGTATCTTTTACCTTAGTGTCATATTTATTTTATACAGGAACTTATCAATCATTTACATCTATCTCTTTTAAGGAAATTATTGGATTCGATATCGATTATATATTGGTATTCATGACTCTTGATCCTCCATGGGAATTCAATTAGAGATTTTATGATGCTGCATGGAGTGTCCACTTGAGATTGGCAGTTATCATTTTTTATAGAACCTTTTCATCCATGATATGACATGATCTAATATAATTTTAGATATGGATTGGTCAGTGTCCTATAGTTTTCATATTGAATTTTATTAGCATAGGGTGTCTTTCACATTCGCTAAGGATAGTGAATATAGAAATAATGGTGAATGGGATGTCTAGAAAAGTTGAGTTGGACCAGAGCATTGTGGGCTGGGCAGAGTCATGCCCTATATTTTTGGTCTTTTTTTAAATGATCTAGATGTGTGATAGAAAGTCTTTCCTCTGAAAGAAGACTATTTTCTTGATGTCTTTCCTAATGAAATTTTAGCACAACCTCCTAAGAGAGAGCAATAGTTTATTATTTATCTTGTTCTAGGAGTGGCGCTGGTATATATCCCTCTATATAGAATGGTTCATACTATTCTTCATGAACTCTAAAAGTAGTTACATGACATGAATCCTAAAGGGTGTATATGACCCAGTACTTCACCGTAGAGTTCACATGTTATTTTCTCCCTGGTAGTGGATAGGACACAAAGGATTTTTTGGATTAAAATTGGTTAAATCAGCTTATGGTTATGAACCAAAAACCACTTCCTCATATATACCATCCCTTATTCTATGTCTGGGAAGCTAGTGGCTTCTCAAAGAATGATTAGATATCATTACATGACTAGTTAAAAGTTCGACCACTAGGCATATCATTTATATCATTAAAAATAACATATATCCTTTATGAGTATTTGGTTTTGTCGATTGATTGAATGAACATGTCAGTTGTTTTTATGGATTTTATGAACTGGGTTTTCCACCTATACATGGATTCATTCATAGTAGATTTGTGGAAGATATATTTTATATTCTCAAAAATGACATGATCATTCTAAACACCTTAAAATAATATTGAGTGCACTGAGAGAGCATAGGGTATACTCTAAGATCACAAAGTAACACTTTTGGATTAGTAAAGATAACTTTATTGGTCACATTATCTTAATATTAAGGGTATCTAGGTATCCATAGAATGTGAGAGACGTATTTTCCTAGGAGCATTTCAAGAATGTCTATGATATTTAGATTTTCTGGTAACTAGATGACTATTATTGACATTTCATCTTGTATTTGTCACACCTTGAATCACATCTTACAATCTTGACCAAAAAGTTCATTAAATTTATATGGTCGGAATATTGTGATAAATACTTTTAGGAGCTAAAAGTAGGGTTAACCTCAGTTTCAATCTTGATACATCTAGATCTAGGTATAAGCTATACCGTTTTTTGATGCATTGGGAGTTAGGATAAGAGTAGTTTTTATGTATCGTGAACAAGTATTGGAATACATGTCTCACCATTTGGTACTTCACAATCATTATTACCCAACCCACAATCTCAAATTTGTGGAAATTTTTTATGAATTATGTTGCTAGAAACATTATCCAGTGGGGGATAAATTTTTAGTGTATACAAAGTAAAAAAAATACTCCGATATATATATATATATATATATTCATTTATTGTTATTAACATATCAGATAATGAATATGGGTTGAATATCTTCAATCCTTAAATTTTTACCTTTCTTAAGAGAATGGAAAAGGGAATGTAGTGGCTCATTCACTAATTTGGAAGACGTTGACACGATCAGTTTAGAAATATAACAGTGAGTGATAGTTGATGGATCTATATTTTGAGATGCAGTTAGAGATTTAGGAATTTCACACATAGCCTATACATTCATTATTATCTGTAAACAATTAAATTCTGGATAAAGTGAATATGAGGAAACTTTTTGATTCCAAAGGCCAAGTCCCATGGGAGAGTATTCCAGGTGTGTACTCACCACCAGGTTGGGTCATTGATGAGGATGAGATCTTCTGCATTCATTGATTTGTTTGAGTTACTACACACGTACAAGAGGAATTTATATGAGAATATCACGCTTCAAAGGGTTATTATATCCTTGAATCACCATAATATAACATGATTTATGTCAATAGTATTTGTTTCTTGGGATGAAAAGGGAGATTGCGGTTTTTGTTACTCAGTGTTCCACTATCCAACAAGTGAAGGTGGAGCACCCGAAACCTATTGCATTGTTACATCTCTAACCTATCATAAAGTGGAAATGGGATGAAATCACCATTGATATCATAATGATTTTTTTTGAGATCACCTCAAGTTTGTGACATACTATGGATGATTGTAGAAAGACTGATGATGGTTGACCACTTCCTGTATATCAGGGATAAATTCTTAGTGGATGATCTTGGTATACTACACATCTGAGAGATTATAAACCTTCATCATGATTCATGTACTATGGATTTGCATTGGGATTCTCGCTTCAATTATCTATTATAGAAGGTTTTACAGAGTTATTTGATTTCACAAGTACTTTTGAGTACAACACACTACCCCCAAACTGATTTTTTGTCCAAGCATACTATATAGGTGCTCTATTACATTCTAAGAGTATGCATCCTTGATTTTGTAGGTTCTTTGGACAAATACTTACCTATAACTAATTATTATATAATAACAATTTCCAAATAAAAATTCAGACATATGCATATGAGGTACTCTATAGTAGAAAATTTCATTCACCCCTACATTGGTTAGAGGTATGAGAGGTTGTGTTATGGGGACCTCATATTGGTCAAGAATCTTTATATAATGTAAATTTCATTGTGAAATGTATGATTACAACTCAGTTTATGAAAAAATATTATTTTAATAACCATCACTAAACTCTAGAGTTAGAGGTAATGTGACTTTTTTCCTTAATGTATCATCTAGATTAGGTCATCGATGGATTCAGATACAAGATAAGTTATCACATAGATTCATTGGGCCTTTTGAGATTATAGAGAGAGTCTAGATGGTATCTTAATGTATAGATCTACCTCAGAGTTACAATTACATGAAATATATCTTTTAGGTTTCTTAGATTTACCATTATCAATATGACCCATCCAATTTTTTAGCCTAAGGAAATTTAGTTGGAGGCCAATGCTTATTTTGAGATGTATCGTGTTGGTGTCCTTGATCAAAAAATAAATGATCTTCATGGTAGTTTTGTTCATCTTATTCATGATCAATTGAAATAAAACCATGTATAGTATGATATAAATTCTCAACTTATATAGTTATTCATGTAAGTTGATTGACTACCCTCGTATGAATACTATAAGGATGAGTTGTTTTAAAGAGGTGAGTTTGTAATATTCTTATGTTTTATGATGTATGGATCCTTTTTTTATATATATAAATCTTAGGTTTTATCTAAATGATAGTTTTTAATAAGATCATGCAGGTTTTAGGAGTGTTTGGGATTGGTTCAAATCTAAGAGTACTAGTTTTGTAGAGAAACAATATGAGGTACACAGTTATTAGTAACCGTGTGACCCAAAAATGGATGGGCACAGTTAGTTTAACCATGATAGGGAGTCCAAATGGATAGCAAAAACACAAAAAAAAATTGTAGGTGTATTTAACAATAATTGTGTAAAATTGTTACTAATTTTATTCCTATGAGTGTGGTCCTTGGGAATGTGTTGAGCCCATGGTGTGTGAACGGTTTTTCTAATTGAGTAGATGGACTCTGCAAGGCACTTGTGCATGTATAGTGAAGTACACAAGGTTAGTTCATAGTTATTTTAACCTTGTTACCAAACCATGTTTCCTATTAAAAAAGGGTGAAATTATTATTTTACCATTATTTACCCATAAAAATAAATCCCATTATCTTCCCTCAAACATAAATATGCCTCACCTATTGGAATCTCTCATGTTCAACCTCCCAAGGTTATAAGATATCTTATATTCCCAGAAATGGAATCATATTTCATCAGCTGAGTTGGATATCCCACGCTAAAGCAATCAATCCCCTTTCATACTTTATTTTTTATTTTTTCGATTTCAAATGTTATTTTAATGTGATCTAATATACCCTATTTTATGTTTTTTTGGTATTTCAATTTCTTGTATTCTAGATTCAATCTAAAGTTAGTACCAGATGAGGAGATATCTACAATATAAGGTAAGTGATCTATTACTTTTCCGAAAAAAATTGATGTCTATAATGTGATCCCTTGTTCCACAAACTAACCTTTCCATGTGCATGTATAATTAATTAAGGAAATTGAAATGTCATGAATTTGTTAACCCCTTTGAACCTAATTATGTCATTATAGGTTTTATAGGTTATCTACCTTGACTCAAAAAACCCTTCGAGTGAGATAAAATATATTCCCTTAACACTTTTTTCATGCCTATATGAAAAAAAACCTCATATGGTGGGTTAGTCTTGTCAATTATGGTTCAAATGAGTATATTGAATTAATTTAAATGTTAAATTAAATAAAGTAAATATGAATGGAAAGGCCATGTAATTTAACTATTATAAAATTTTTGATTGCAGCCTTAGATAAATTGGATTAAATGAATGGTGGAATGGAATTATACTTTTTCTTGGCTTATAATCAAGGGTTATATAAAATTCATGATGATTTTTGTTAAACCATCACAATTGTTTATTCTGAAATAGTTAAGGGAATTATTGGACATAACACTTCACACTCACAAGACATAGGATGTTGTGCATGTTGTACCTAATCAGTTGTATGGAATTATTTGACCGGACACTTCACATGCCCTTGATATATGATATTAGACATTATTCTCCACATAATTGATTTGGATTTTTCAAACATGACGCTATGTATCCTTGATTTGAATTCTTGGGAAAATTCCCATTATTTAGAATATTATTCCCTGTTGATATTTTTACATGTAATCCTTGGTCATTTTTCTTAGTTCCATTCTAGTACATAGAATATTTATATGTATACATATTTTATGACACATGTTCAGAGACAATATAACTTAGGATGAAGCATGTAGAGTAAGAAAAGTATCCTCTAGGAACCTGATATGTCTTAGTTTTCAGTTTATTTCACTTATTTAAATTTTTTATACATGCACAATTCTTATTATTTATTAAATGGAAGGATATTTTTAGATGCCATTGATGGGAGCTACTAAGTTTTACTCACACCATTATAAGTACATTTATTGGTACTCAGATAGAATTCATTGAAAAGGTAGGGATAAAGGGAATTTGCCAGTTATGGAAACATAAAATTATATACTAGGATAGAGTATGGGATAAGAGGATCGATCTAGTTCTCATGATACTATTTGAGTTTGTATTTTTTTTCTTGTAGTATGTACTATGTGTTATTAATACACTATTCCCTTACTCCTGTTTTGTATACTATCATAACATCATCATCTTATATATGAGACCCGTTATTATTTATGTGCAATTAAATTCAACTAGATATTATACATACAATTTTTCTATTATATTGATTCCATTTATTTATCAATTATATACTATTTGTATCAACTCTGATAAGGGGATATAGTCTCCCCACCATACAACCTTAGACCCTCACTACAAGTCGGATACCACTGGCTTACGGGGAGAGGAACATGAGTCCATGTGGAAAAAAAAACTTGAAATTATCTATGAACTAGGCTTATGATGTCACAAAGTATTTATTCTATTAAATTTATAATCTATGAAAAGAAATATTCTACTAATGATCCATCTCAAAAAATCTATACATAAAAAATCTAGTTTCAAAATGAATTCATGGTTAGTAAAAAAACATTGAAGAAAAGGTAAATCATTCTAAAATATGGGTAGAGATAATTTTAAGATAATTTTTCATAATAATAACAAAAATTAATCGAAGAGTCTCTCAAAAAAAATTTGTTAAATAAAATCATTGGAATTGAAACAATGTGTCTATACAAATTCCAAAAAAACATAAGAATTATTATCAACGAAAATTTTGTTGGGTTAATTTGTGGTGGTGTGATGTATTTATCCAAAAAACATACATTTATTGGTATAACATGTCTTTACCAATATAGATAATGGACCACTAACCAAGGGGGAGTCCAAAACCAAACATGAGGAATTTCTAAAAATTTTAAGAACATGCGAAGAATGTTAAAGTAAATTACAATGTACAGAGTTTAAAAGTGGTGTGTGGGAGTTTTGATAAACAAGGACCTCCTAAAATCAATTTATAATATTTATTTTTTCTTAGTTAAATATTTCTCAAATATTTGAATTTCTTTAACCATATCCAAAAAAACAATAGGAAAATGTGGCTGAAGTTACATTTAAAGCCTGAAATTATGTGATTTACTCAGTCATGGATAGTGGATATTATTTTCACATAATAGGTGTCTTGTATGGTATACAAAAATATCAAAATATTTGAATTATAATATATAGCCTTCGATAATGTTATGTCACTAAGGATCATAAGAGTTAGAATAACCAATATTGGGGAAAATCATATTAGTCCTCACAATGTATTATTTATTAATGGACTAAAGAATAATTTTTTAAGTTTATAAAAGATTTATTAGGAAATAAATGATTTTATATTAATAAAAAATGGGTCTTTAAATAAGACAATAAATTATTAAGAAGTCATAAAAAAGGGTTGAGAACCAGGGGTACTCTATTTCAAATTAGAGAAGCAAGGATAGACAAGTACTTAAACTTTCAAGATGATAATAGTTTATGGAATATAATTCTTAGACATATTGAATAAAATAAAATAATGAAGATAATAAAATAAGATGCCATGTGAAATATACTAATTTTGAAAGAGGACACTATCACTATTTTTAAATAAAATGAAAGGAAAAAATGGTAAGCCAGAATCGCAAGGGAGGGGACATTAAAACTACAAGACCCTTAGAGTTGGACAACTCCAATAATTTTAGACCAATGATAGAGAATTAAAAAATTGTAGAAAGATAAATTATATATCTTATTAATGGATTCAAAATAATGACATACATTATGTTCATGTATCACAAATATGACACATTAGACATGTTTTAGAGTTTTATAAAAATTGAATAGAAAAAACAGGTCTGTCTTTGAAGTGTTTGAGGTATGGTAATAAGATTGGGTATTTTAATAAATAATTATCTGAAAATAAAGATAAAATGGAATTAGGAATAATTTTAGTGATCTATATACTCCTCAGTAGAATGTTTTTTCTAAAGGAAAAAAATAAAATTACGTTGGATATGACTAGAAAAATGCATACAAATAATGAATCTTATAGATACTTCTCTCTTCTAGAAACTACTAATATTGGAATAATTTAGAGAACATATCGTCTATGTATAAACTCAGCCATGAATCCCTATGAAATTTTTATCCTGAATAATCTAAAAGTAAAACACTTTAAGTTGATTGATATCCCATGTTTTGTTAAAATACAAAAAAAATGGTGGTCAGCTTGATGATGAAGCATAATAAGGAATATTCCTTAGTTATACACTAAATCAAGGATCATACTAATGCTAGAATAATAATACTAAGAGTATTTTTGACAAAATTTTGTGAGATAGTTCAATAAAATAAAAACAATTCAAAAAATCCATAATTATTGATGTTGGGGATGATGTTGTATATTCTGAACCTATTGAAGAAACATTAGTGATCATTTAGATACATAATTAAGATGTAGATTTTTCTTACAGTATTGATTTTTATGGGGTTTAGAAGTCCACATGAGAAAATGATATATCAATGCATTATATTTATGTAGAAAATATAATTAGAGATCAAAATATATGGGTCCAGAAAATGAGAAAATTTGTGAAAACTAGTCACAAATGTTAATTGAAAAAGGTTGGAACTCACACGATTATATAATCCATTGATCATAAAAATAAATTCAAGATATAATTGAGAAGCTGGATCAAATTAAAGATAATGAAACAGGGGATTTTGTGTTAATTCCCAATGAGAAAATTGTTATTGGTGCAAAATGGGTTTTTAGGAATAACCATGATAAGAATGGTGAAGCTTCTAGAAATTAATAAATTATAGTTTTCAATGGGTATTCACATATTGAAAGTATTAACATAGATAAAAAATCCCCATTTTCTAGACTATAAACTACCATTTTTTTATTTCAATTATATCTCAATGATGCTTCAGAGTGGTCAAAATGGATGTAAAATCTTTGATTCTATATTAAGAACATGGTGAAGAAGTATATATGGATAAATCTAGTGATTTATTTTAGGAAATAGATGTAATAAATGTTTTTGAACTAAATATTTCCCTTTATATATTTTAATATGATTTAATATCTCGGTACTTAAAGATAGATGAATAACTAAGGAGCATGGAATTTATTGAAGGGTGGGTGGATAAAACATTACATGAGAATAATTCATACACCATAGAACTCCTTGTGAAAGTATACGTTAAGGATATTGTTTTTTACACAATGAGGATAGTTTTTTTGAAATAGTATCTAAGTATATGAAAAAGGAAATTTGAGATGTAAATAAATGGTGAAAAAATTATCTTTCTGGGTTTTTAGAAAACATAAATTGTTGTTCACATCTTCATCTCATGAGAAACATATTTCCTGGAGCAGTTGAAAATGTTTTTCATGCAGGATTATAGATGGGTGTCTATACTAATTCAGGTATGCATAAAAGTGATTAAATATATTTAAGGAAAACCTTGAATTAAAGGTAATTACAAATATTAATTTAATTTATCTTATTCTTGATTTCATCAAGACTAGACAGTGTATTTGTAGATACTCTTTATACTAGGTATCATCAGATCCCAAAGAATAACATATTTTAGAATCAAATAATTTTTTGATATACCATTAAAATATGTGTAATTATGTCCTAATGTAAAATAATAATAGTTAATTAGATCCAAAGGGGGTAACATCTGTAGATTTGGTATATTTATTTGATGATCGAAAGTCCGCATAATTTGTAGCATTTTTTATTATAGAGATATGTTCTTAATGAAATTTAAATAATAAAACATTAGTTACATTAAACTATATAGAAGCTAAATATGTGGCTTCATTAAAATAAGCTACACATTTGATATAGATGAAAATAAAAATTGAATTTTTGAATTTTAATATTGATAAATCATATACAATGGTTGTGAATATTATAGTGAAATAAATCAAAACTATAATATTATAAAACAACATAGATATAATAAAATTGATAACAAATATCATTTTACAATGGATAAGTTGTGAAATAGATTCCTAAAGCTAGAACTTGTTCCATTAAAGGAACATATTGCAACTATCATCACTAATCCACATACAAATGAGCCTTTCGAGAAGTTTAGGATGAAAATGGGAGAAATTACCTCTTCAAAACATTTAGTTTCTATAAGAATTGAGCTACCTTAACTCTTATATTATGATTGCAATATTAACACATAGAGGAGATGTAATCAAAAAGAGGATAGTAATAACATAACTGTTTAATAGTTTCATTATTGATTTTTATGTGTAAGTATAGAAATTTTTTGAAATAAATATTTTGTTTCCTTACTATATATATATATATATATATAATTTACTATATTTTTTGAGATAATAAAGGTAAAATTCAATGTTTGATCCAACTACACTTTTTTTCTCTACTGATCTAACTCATGTAGACATATAGCTAATTGGTTCATGTCCCACTTATTTGAAGATTTAGATATAATCACAATCACATTTAGAATATCTTTATTGTAAATAAGTTGTAGATAATAAAATAATCACATTTTAGTGACATTGAATTGTTGAGGGGGAGTATTTTGTTTATCTAGATTATGTAATGTTTCAACACTTATAACAAATCCAAAGGAGGAGATCCTTTAAACCACATTTTTATAATGTTGTATCTATTATCAATGAAATTTATTGAGGTGTTGTGAATTTATTTAAAGCTTATTTGAAGTGGTTGGAGGTGAATTTAAATGAATTGATGGAGTTATTATATTTCTTGATGAAATTTAGAAGTTTTATGTTAATGTTGAAACATGGAAAAATCATAATCATTCAGTAATAATTTTTCATATATCAGAAGACCTTTCGTATTCTATTAGACTTTCCCATTTCATATGAAATTAAAGAAATTCCATAAGTATTAAAAAAATATAATAATAATTTGAATCCATTTCATAAGACTTTGAGCACTTCATAAGATATTGATGTCATCAGGTAATAATTTTTCTTCTATTTTGTAAGAATTTTGCAGAGAATTCATAAGACATAATAATTCTTATGAAATATGAGGACAGGCTAGAAAAAAAATTAAATAAATTAATTTTATAAGACTGATGTAATTTCATATGAATTATTAATTTATAAAATTTTGAAAATGTTATAATCATAATACATCTTTTATTTTTGTAAATTGTTAGTTTTAGAGAAAAATTTGAGATTTTATAAAATGGATAAATTGATTTGTTTTTTGGAAATATTAATAAATAATTCTTTGATAATATTAATTACCTAAATATCACGATTCTTCAATTTGAGCCATTATTCTCTCTAAATATTAAAAATATGAAAATATACATATAATTTATGTCATTATTCCATTTCAAAATATACTCTAGCCGAACCCAATGCTATATATTTAGAGGAAATCACACTCTAAGAGTAACATCTTTCCACAATGAATGTTGTCACACCATGATTATTATATATAGGATGATAGTGAGGCCTTAATTGTTATGGGAAGAAAATGATTTGATTGTGAGGTTCAGTGGATGGGGAAATGTGATGTGATCAGAAAATTTGAAACTTTTTTCCTGTTATACCTTGAAATAAACCCCATTAATAAATAAAATCCCTAATAAATTTTCAATTTTAATAACTTTACGAATTCTAGATATAATTGTTAAATTTCCAAAAACATATTTTTTGGTGGATTATTAAATTTTTTATCTATGATGATGAATCCATACATAGATTTTTAAAAATATTTAAATTGATTTTGATTTTGATTTTGAACTCTGACGATTTAAGTTAATATGTAGTTTAAATGTTTAATGGATTTATTCCTGAGTTTTAATTTTTTTTCACCTTTTTTAATTATTTGAAAACCATAAAAATTTCGTTATTTTAAAATGGTAATAGAGAATTTTTTAATAATGGAATTTCATTCCTAAGTTTATGTATATTATAAAAATGAGAAATTGATAATTAATTATGATTTTTAGAATAAAAAAATCTGAATTGAATACATTAACTTTTAGGAATTTGAATTTGATCTGTAATTAAATTAAAGAATAATAATTAAATTTTTATTTTTTTATTTTTTTTATGTGATCAATTTTATTCTTCCTAAACATAAGAAATGCATGTTTTTTAAATTTTTTAGTGAAATTTATAAGGAATGTGTGTTACCATTAAATTAAAAATTATGCTGCCGGAACTATACCACTACCGTAAAACATTATTCCACAGGATTCTTATTTCCAGTTTGTTATTGCTAGAATAAATAATTTTCTACCACCATTGTTCTTTCTACAGCCACCCACCATCCACATAGCCTCTATTTTTCTTCCTCTCATATAGTACTTCCACCCTACGACTATAGCCATTTGATACATTCAATATACATAAATCTAATACTGGTTACCCTACTACCTTTAGAAGTTAATTTCATATAACTCAAAACTATTTGTTATATCCACACCCCTTGTTTATTCTACAGTTATTCCATTCCTCTAATGCTCCTATTTGTTGTTGCTAGTGTTATGCTATCATTAAAAAAATTATGATATATCTAATGATCTCTTCTACCATCATCCAGAGTAATTGGTCACCTTTTCTAGAAACCTCCATGCTTAGTACCACCACATGTGCTATGACCAACCTCTCTATCCCATTGAGTTATGTGCTACCATCATATGGGAGGCCTTCCACCACAAACCTAATACTACCCTATTCTTCTCCCACTATAGAGTCACAACCAAGATCTTTAGATCTAAATTCATGATCAACCAGAAATATTTGATACATGAAGATACACATTTCCAAATGAGTCTAAATCCCCAAACCAAGATAATATTTAATGTGCCACTTCCCTTGATACTGAGGATGAAGCTATTCACGGTATTTCTAAGTGCACTTACTGAATGTGAGTCTATGTTGGAGACCAACTGTATACCCATTATTGAAAACACCAAAATAGATTAGATATCAATGAATTTGAGTCTATACATTCTCAAATAGTGGGAGATGAAATAATAATCCCATGAGGATATACAATTTAATCTAAGAACCATTTGAACAATAAAAGACCAAGAAAAAGGTTTATCTTCAGAGCACACAAAATAGAGCAAGACACTCATTACTATCGTGATAAATGCAAGAAAATACTTAAAGATTATTCTCTAATGAGTAAAAGATAAATCTTAATAGGAATTTATATTACATAGGAATTAGTGAATATCCCCTAAATAAAATTCGTTAAGGCTTCATATTCGTGAAACATGTCAACCATCTGATGATGGAGAAGTCACTGCTTGAAACTAAAAATGATAACATTCCTAGAGTCACCTAAAGAAGAAAAAGATACTAATGTTTCTCACATGGTGATTTTTTAACGTGTTCTATGCAACATTATACTTAGTTTAAATAACACATTTTCCCCAATATATGGGGATACTGACTCTCATTCTCTCAAAGACTATAACACCCCCTAAATTTATAAAAGAGTAATTTTTATTTGATTGCATGTATGACATACAACACCAATAATAGAAAATAAAATTACCTATCTATAATTTATGATATATTGAATATTTTAAATAAATATATTCTATATCTTATAATTAATGTAGCACTGAGTTAGCTTATGTTACACACAAGAACTACTTTGTTCGGTTGTTTTTGTCAAGGAAGATTGAATTTTTCTGATCAAAAATTAATTATTAAGATATTATTATCTAATATAATAAGATAAACCTTATCCATTAAATTAATGGTTAAAAATAGAAATAAAAAATTTAAAAATTTATTTTTGATTTTATTGGTTAATAACTAAATAGAATTGTTTACCAAAACCAATTAAATATATTGTATATGTTTTTGTGAAGAATTATTTGAATTCTTCCAAATGCATTTTATAATAATATGTTAAATTAAGTAATATTATTGAATTATATTAATGAAATATATATGATATATTCAATAAAACATTTTTTATGTTCATACAATAGATTTGATAACCAAAAGATAATAATAAACCTAGTTTTATGCTTAGAATTTTTTTCCTAAAGAAGCCAATTTTGTCGCCTTTTATTTGCGCACAAATTTTAGAACATGATTTTGAAACTTTTATAAACAAAAATTTTAAAATAAAGTTCATTTTTTAAATAATAATTTCTAAATTAACAATGGTTTATTTGTTTATTATTTTCTTGAGAAGTTTACATATTTTGATGAATACTGAAAAATAATGATTTTTAAATGAAAACTATGTTTTCATCCAATTTTTTTATATAGTAAAATTAGAATTAGATTTTTTATTAATGTATAATTAGATATATTTTATATAATTTAATTCAATTTAGGTAATTGTAACCAATTTCTCATTGAAATTGTATATAAAAATTTCTAATGATTTTGGAGGTTTTCAATTTAAACCCTCATTTTGTCGTCCCATCTGTGGGATTAATTTTTAATTAATTTAAGCCACTTATGTGATTACAATTTTAAAAAATGGATTCAATATTTTATTTTATTGTAATTTATAATTTATATTAATTTCAACTTATTTTTTAAAAAAAAATATTAGTGAGTGGAGTTAAAATTAATTAGACTGATTAAGGTAAAATTAAGATTAATAACTGACTAAACCAGAAACATAAGGGATAAAATAAACTATAAATATTTCTAAAAACCTATTTTATGGACATATTTATACATTATACTTATTTTAATATATTTTTGTTCGTTATTGGATGTACATGTTGTAATAAAGGCCTATAAATAGTGTTTATCTTTTTATATTTACATGAATATAACTTCTCCTCCACTATAAATAGATAGACACACCTCCCACTTATTAACACTTATTGTTAACTTTATCTCAACCAAAACCTAACCAAATATCTCCCAAAAACCCCTCCCCAAATCCAAGAATCCTCACATTGGTAATATATCCAACCATGGAAATATTTTGGTATTAACCAAATAGAGGTGACCAAATATGAGGCAACAATCTTCAATGATCACTATAGTTTCATATATTTCCCAAAACCTTAAATTATATTTATATCCTAATTATATAATAAAACAATTATCTAAAATATTATTAAATGTTTTCAATATAATATTTCAAACTATAATTTCACACATCCCTCAAATGGGATTCACAATCATCATGTGTGTGTATAATAGACCAATGCATCGCGAGCTGAAGTCTTTCATTATTCCATTCCACATTTCACAGTTATAATAATGATATATTTATAGATTATATATTATATTTATTATTAATTTATTCTTCTTTAATTTTAATATATCAAATACCTTTATTCTTTTCATTTTTTAGGAATATAATAACATCGTTTGTGGAAGTGTGGACTACCACCACCTCAAAGTGGTGTGATTCGTTCATTCTATACATGGAATACACTAAGGGATTGTTATAATAAAGAAATTATATATATATATGACACTATAATTATAATAGACATATATATATCACTTATGTTTTAAATATGAAAAAGAAATTAAAGTAGTGTTCAAGTGTATATACAACCTATTGTCTCTATTAATAGTGAATTTAACTTCATTTATCCAAATATCATGGATTATTAAATATATATATATATATACTAAATATATAAAATAATTAAATTATGGATTATATTCTAGAGGTTATTAAATCTTAATCTATGTAATCGGGGTAAAAATAAAAAGCCAAAACATACTAAAAAACTAGGCAATTTACACCTAAAATAGTAAAAATAAAGAAATATTGTTAAAAAAGAGGTAATATGATATTATAATAAGATAAGAAATGATTTTATGAATATGATTATTTTTTTATGTAAATAAAATTCTAAGAACCATTACAATGTAGTTTAAAAAATTTTCACCCAAAAGTAAACACTGAGTAAGTTATTTTTCTCAGTTTACATTCCATTGAGACTTATTTGTTGTTATGCACCAATACAATTTAATGTAGTGTATATAATGACACAATTAAATTTAATATCATGATTCACTCATACTTTATGTTATTTAAGTTTAACAGTGAATTATCTCACCCATGGGGTTTATCCTGAAAATTACCACGTGGTAAAAGTTATCTATGCAATCTCACTTTCATTTTTGATTGTCAAATTTATCATAAAACAATATATTTATGGTAATTGTTTCCTATTTGAAATTTCCTTAAATATAATCCTTATTAGGTTATGTATATTTTTATTTATTAAACTATATACCATTTTTAAATATGGTGTTTACTTTGATAGTTATTTTATTATCTGGTGAAATATTGATAAATCCATGTTCTTTAAGAAATACAGATATTTGATAAGGCATATTGTTTAGTAAATAATAAATTAATTGATATGGAGAATTATTTTTGGAATGGAAGTGGCTGGTGGGGCCCAAAATTTATATATCTTATTGATTTATTGATAGGTTCTCTTATGATAAATCAGTTAGCCAAATTAAACGGGTTTCTACCTATAGTTTTTAATTATCTTGTGAAATGCCTTGATGGTATATGTTTTCATATACCTCTTACATGAAATCCAAAAATTAATCATTACCTTCATTTAGAATTAAATTATTAGTATTATTATTATTATTATTTATCCATTATATTTTCACTTTGACATTAATTATGGATTCATTCATTCTCATATTATTAATTAAATGGAATGTGTTTCGGTTATTTACCTTTCCATATTGATTATTCCTTACCAAGTTATTTATATGTCAAGCATTCTCAGTTATTTACCTTTAATGTTAATTTATTCTCATTAATTTATTACTTATTCCATTTTTCTTATCCTTAATAAGAATTTTTTATCACCCTTATTATCTTTCATTTCCCCATGTCATGAAGAGGAATCCTTCAAATGGGTTTCAAGGATATTGATATTTTATGTATGTTATACTTTATTTTATTTTCCCAATATATTATGGGTATTATGTATGTAAACTGGTTTTCTAAAACTACTAAACCATTCATTCCATTGGGATTTTACTCCTTGTAATCATGCCGTTGTAATAATGTAAGGCACCGAATACGGTCTTCTAGGATCAGGGTGTTATAATTGGTATCACATGATGTTTAGTAGAAACCCCGGAAACTAGGTTTAGGAAGACATTGATTAGTAGATATAACCCTAATCTATAATTTGAGGTTAATTATAGAATAACATCCCAAATAAACTATGTTTATGATTGTGATATTAGATATACATAATGGTTTCAATTTATAATAAGTATTTAACTAGTTTTGGGATTAAACATTATGCTAGATAATGTTATGTTATTATCTAGTGCATTCCATTATTTAGAAATGGAACCTTGAAGGAATAATTGTATTAATACTCATGGAAATGTACAGGTTTTCCTACAAAAAAAGATGTTATAGTTGGTATTGGAACTGAATAGGTTATAGATATAATAGAGAATATTAATCAGGTTATAAAACATAACATTCCCCTAAGGGATCAACCTATTCCCCTAACAAGATTCACTGATGTTGGATCACATTATGTAATAGAAGACCCCATCATTTTGTGGAAATACCAACCCAATGGTGGAATAACAATGGATTAAGTATTTGGAGAATATATTCATGAAATTTGGATATATTTAAAAGTAAAAGGTTACACTTGTAGTGTTTTGTCTCAATAGATATGTTGATCAGTGGTGGTAATCGATCTGGAATACTGGGGAAGAAGAGGAAATATAACTCATGGATTGGAATGATTTTAAGGACACATTTTTTAAAAAATATTTCCCTTATGGGAAACAAAATGAGATTAATATAATTTTATTTACTTTTATTGAAAAATTTAACAAAGTGTTGCAGAGTAAGATTATATATTTACATGGTTATAATGGTATGAAATAAATTTCATATAAAACACGAAGTGAAATATTGATCAATTATTTTAAGGTATTAAAACAATTAGTTGATGGGAACCGGTGTATCAAACCTTTTATTCATAAGATGAAATGGTTTTAGGTGTTATGAAGACAAAAAAATAATTCTCTATGTCTAATAGCTTCAAAGGGAAGAAATGGAAGAATATGATAGAAGGGAAAATAATAGATAAATTTAAGAATGGAAATAAGGATTTTCTATTTTGTCGCAACTATGGAAAGAATCACCCAAAAAAAAGTTGTTGAACTACCTGTGAGATTGTTATTTTAATAGTCCCAAATCATTGTTTTATTTATGACAATTTAGTCTTTTGCTTAATTTGTTCTAAATGTATTTACATATGTTTAAATCTTTCCTACATGATGTTTATCTATGTTAATTTATGTTTTACTATTGACCTGAAAGTATACTGGATTGAACAGACACTTAGTGTGAATTTCATGTTTATGACTCACCGTTAGTTATTTTCTTGAGTCACCGATGATGGATGGTCACACTGAGGATGAATGGTCGCACCAATGATGAACAGTTGCACTGATGATGAATGAGCGCACCGATGATAAATGATCACACAGATGATGAACAGTTCCACCGATGGCAACGGTCATACTGATCCTGATCACAAGCTACCGAAGCCGATGCTGATCAAAAGCTACTGAAGTTGATCCTGATCACAAGCTACCGATACCGTTACTGATCACAAGCTACCAATACTGATGCTGATCATGACTTACCAATGCCGATGCTGATCAAGACCTACCGATGATGATGTTGATCGAAGGACCTACCGATACCGATGCAAATTCAAAATGACCTACCGATCTCATGACTCACCGATAGTCATGAAAACGGTTTCAATTTCTCTTAACTCTTATTTAATTACAACCTTCATATTTGTTGTTTTTAATGCAATTAATGACATTTATTGATAGTTGTTTGCATGACAGGGAACTATACCTCGTACCTATAAAAAGGTAATCATTCCTATGGGCATAGCTTGTGGAATATAAGGAAGATTGAGATGCAGTAAAAGAAGAGTCGAAATGGATAGAAAGAGGATTCATTCATGCATTCACATATAAGAAATTAAGAACACATGAGGAACTCAAGAAAAATCATACTCATCAAGAGTAAAATTTCGAAGAAGAAGCTGAAGTTTTATAAAGAACACTTTCACATTCAAGCTGAACACCTATACTGAAAGTGAAGAAACAAGAACTATGACACTCTGTTTTCTTGAAAAAAACCATAGAAGGACTCAGAGATTCATTTACATCAATCCAAGGATTCCAGAGCTTCACTCAAACCACATAGAGCACTCTAAACCCATCTCTATATATTTAGCTCTATTGTGTTATATTAATTTAATTTTTGTGCAGTGTGTGTTGTATTTACACACTAACTCCTAGACTGAACTGGAGGATACTAAATCCTCACTCTATACTTCTTACACATTACTATATCCCACTGTGAATTGTGGATGAGGTCAAGTGTGACCTGGATAGGCTGTGTGATATTGTTTTTGTTTTCCCATGAAAAATTGTGGTAGAGGTCTTAGTACCTGGACAGTCTCTGTACTGTTGTTTGCCCCGATCTTGGGTGTGGATCAAAATTTATATAAATTTATTAAGAGGACTAAGTCTTGGATTGAGACTAAACCTCATGTTTTAAAACTATTGGGATTACCTATTTTAGGATTGACCTATATTGAATATTCTGCTTCAAATTACTTTTAAATATAAAAATATTTTAAAGTTACTTTGATAGTTAATCTAGAAAGTGTTTGTATATATTGTAAATCATTAGGTTAGCTTCAAAAGTTAATTAATCGTTAGATTGAATTAACTGAGAACTAATAAATCTCTTGAGAACCTGACTGACCCTTTTCTCTAATACAAATGGACTACAGATTATCTTGTTATTCAATTTGGGGTATTTTAATAGAAATATTTTTAACAGAAATTTTAATTTGAACTCAATTCACCCCACTCTTGAATATCCACTCCGACCGACATTTGATATTAGAGGAATAGTTTTGTTTATCAAAGTTTACAACATACTCTGTTTTTCAACTGTGATTTTAGTTGTATCTTAAAGATCATAAATTTTTGTTACTTCTTAAATTTATCTATTTAAATATATTTTAAAATCTAACTATAGACAATAGATCAGAGGGTGGTTATACCAACGGGCCATCTTTCTTTAATGGTACAAATTATGCCCATTGGAAGCTTAAAATGAAAATTCATTTAGAATGTGTGGGATTTGATATCTGGACTACTATAGAAACTAAATATAAGATTTAAGACTCTGAATGAACTACTTAGTAATAACCTGCTAAAAAAGCTTATAATAATAACTCTAAAGATATGAATTATTTGTACTGTTCTTTAGGGGATGAGGAATTTAACAGAATATCTTCTTGTAAAACTTCTTATGAAATTTGGGCCACTTTAGCAATTTCCCATGAGGGAACAACCAATGTTAAGGAAATGAGACTGAAAACACACTATTAAATATGGTAATTTTAAAATGAAGCCTGATGAACCCATTTCTAAAATGTATCTCAAGTTCAAGGAAATTTTCAACTCTATGAGCTCACTTGGAAAAGCTGTTTCTACAAAGGAGAAAATCATAAGAATACTAAGATGTATTCCAGACCGATGCAGAGTCATATATGTCTCAATTAGATAATCATGTGATATTGGTACATTGCTTGTTAAGGAGCATATTGGTAAGCTTATGATGTATGAAGAAGAACTAAAGTTGAACAAGGAAGAAGATGATGAACCAAAAAGGAAGTTAGTGGAATTTAAGTCTGCTGATTAAAAGAGCAAGGATAAGGAGAAAATTCACAGACCTACTGAAAACTCAACAAGTGAAAGTTCAGATTCTGACAGTGATGCTGAGATGGCTCAAATAGCCATGAGATTTAAGAAGTTCTATAGGAATAGAAAGTTCTTCAAAAAATAAACTTATAGAGGAAAGTATGATAATAAAGGTCATTTGAAAAAGGATTGGAAAAAGTCTGATATGAGGGATGAAATTGTCTACTCTGAGTGCAAAAAAAAGGGCAAGTAAAAGCAGACTGTCCAAAGTTGAAATTAAATAAGAAACATGAATACAAGGACACTAAATACAATAAGTCAATTAAAGCAACTTGGGGTGCTTCAGAAGACACTTCAAGTGATTCTTATTCTACTCAGGATGATAAATATCAAAAGGCTAATATGTGTTTTATGAAAAACACCACTATGGTAACATTAGACACTCTGGCCAGAAATTCATACTATTATAGAGTTGAATCTGATTCTGAATCTGAAAATATGTCTAGTAAATAACTATTTGAGTATTGTAATATGCAAGAAGAAACCTGTAATGAGCTTAAAGACAAATATAAGACCTTAAAAAACCGCATGCTTTGACCAGCTCTGTAAACTATTCACTTGATATAGAAAATGAAAAGAATGCTCAATTACTTAAGGAAAATACTGAACTAAAATTTCCTAATAAGAAATTAATGAAGGACTTAGAAAAATTCAAAAATGGAAAATATACACTTACTCAAATTCTAGGAAAACAAGTGGCACCAAAATATACCACTAGAATAGGCTATCAGCCTGGACAGAGACAATTTACTAAAACTATATTTATTTCTAAATCTGAACAGAATGGTACTAGTTCAAGTTCTAGAAATTCATATGTCTCAACTTGTTACTCACATACTTACGTATCAAATAAAGTTTATCTTTCAAAATCTATTGATTCTGTAATTTATATGAAACCCGTAAGACAAATCTGTGTACCTAAATCTTCGCTTGCTAACCTATCTGGACCCAAGAAGATCTGGGTATCAAAATCATTTTCCATCTAAATCTGTTTTGTAGTAAACTTTCTTAAAGAGTTCTCATAAGAATATATTGTACTTCGACAGTGGATTTTCAAGGCATATGTCTGGAGATTACTCATGCTTCAAAAGTTTAATCAAAGTTGATGGAGTTTATGTCACCTTTGGTGATAAATCGAAAGAAAAAATCATCGGCCTAGGCCAGATTGGTAACACTGATTCTGTAGAGACCCGAAGCTTGAAGTACATGGATATTACATTACTTTTGCAGAATACATAATACATAACAAAAATAGACACACAAGGACCATAATAGTTTAGTGTCTTTGGAAACTTGGAATGTAATCTTCTAATCGTGGTGAAAGATCTTCAACATCTCCAATAAATATCTTCCACTTTTTGTTTCCTTACCTAAAACCTTTCTTTTAATCCTGGGGGAAAATAAAACATAAAAATGGTGAGCTCAAATTCTTAGTAAGGGTAATCATGTATAAAATAAAACATACCATATACATTTGAACTTAAAAACATAAACATAATGTTTAAACCTCAAAATCTTGAGCAACGACATAAAACATGGAAGTACATAAGGCATAGATCATAATGGAACATAAATCATGATAACATAGAATGGGAATAAAACATGTAATTATGGAATCCATTAAGCACATGTAATGATTTCCATAGTAGCCAAGGCATTGCTTCCAAGACCATCTTAGTGGACAAAGTCCCTTTCTGAATCGAGTTCACTCCTCATTCCAGTCCTGTAATACTGAACCAGATTAACTTACAATTCTATCCATGTCTATATCATGAGATATAAATCATTACCCAATGCATTAGAGGGAGGTATAGGTCCCACCCTTCTCATATTAAAATCATTCTTTCATGTGCCACAATATAAACATAAATCATTCATCATAACCCAAGAATAAAATGGGTTTCATAAACATCGTTCCATCATAACATAATCCATATAGAAAATTTGGATATCATTTCATCATTAGAAATGTGAAACCATTTAAAACATAGATACATGATACTTGAAACATACACATGTGAAATAATGTCATCTTAGATGAAAATGGTTTTGATAAAACACTTGAAATGAATTCTCGAGGAAAATATCATTTTTTATTCAAAATCATTTTCTTTTAACAAAATGTCATGAAATTTTAAAATAAAAGGATTTTGTTGAAAATATTCATGAAATCTTTTGGAGGAAGCTTCATGAAATTAAGGCTTTATAAAACCGTAAAAATCTTTTCATGCCGTATACGCTAAAAAACATTATTCTCGTATATTTGTCGGAAAAGTCAAAAAGTACCTTGTAGGGTAAATAAAAGAAAGATTCCTTCCATACCATGGGGTAAAAGTCAAATTGGGTAAAAAGGACTTTAAACATACATGAATACCTTTATAAAACATGGACATGGATGATAGCAATAACCCCAGTAAATACTTACGAATAAGCAATCTCCGATAAAAATGAGAATTGAAAAATTATCCCTTACATTAGGTCCGATATGCTTCGTACGTATCTGAAACTCTTGTATAATGATTGAAATAATGTCATTGACTTATTATAGAATCATATTTGTTATTATGATATCATATAATTTTCACTTATGACTTTATATTACTTGTTATTTTGTAAATTCCATGTTAAAGATCATTTGGGGTAAAATCGTTTCATTTGTCGTCCGTGTTTTGACTTGTAATTATCCATATGATTTCTTAGATCATGAATACTTAATTCCAGAAAATAAAACATCATTTATATATAATATATATTCATAATATACATATATATAATAGATCGATAAATAGAAGGAAATACACCATTCAGGGAGACGGTAGGTCGTACGTCCGCATGAACGCTGTTTTCGTTTCCTTATTGAATTGAATGGAATTAAGTATATGGAATAAATATATATATACATAAATCCAGTTGCATTATTATTTCATATATTTCATGTTTACTTATTATATATACTTTGTAATCATTCGTGAATGGTAAACATGGAGAATGAATCTCATCGTGTCGTGGAGACGGTAGTCCGTACGTACGCACGAGCGATGATATCATTCCCATGATCGTGGAATTGTATTGAAGTGTATGTATACTATTTCATAATCAATATAACTTTACAATAATCATATATAGTTATTATTTACACCATTATACCCATCCCAGTAAGGTGGAGGTGGAATATAGATTACACCACTGCGTGGAGACAATATTTCGTACGTATGCACGTGCGGTGATTTCGTTTTCCGTAGGATGGATAGATAGTGAAATAGGGTTTTTTCATACTTATAATAACATATCAGTATGTGAGTGATACTGATGTTATTACTTCATAATGAAACAACCTAAGAAGAATAAGTGGAAGAAGAAATAAAGTTGAAAGAATCGGTAACAGACATTACCTCTTCTTTGAAGCGCCTCTTTGAGACCTCATCTTAGGGAACTAAAATTGGTCATTGAAGAAGATCAGGACCTCTAAGATGGTTCTAGGGAAGTGGAGAAGAGAATTTGGCAGGGTTTGGCGGAGCTTGAATGCTCAAAGTGGTGTGAGGAAGAGAGGGAGGAAGTGCCCTTTTATAAGGGAGGAGAGGGGCACCTTTGGAAAAACTCAAAATATTATTTTATTATAAAGTCATATTCGGTTTTTAATAGCTCCAAATTGATTTATTTAAAAGATAAGGTGTGGATGGATCTAAATAATCTTATCAAATAGAATTTATACATGTTTAGGTCATTATATTAACCTTATCTTTTAATTTTAACTCTTAGTTAACTAGATTGACATTTACCATGTCACGTTGTATTTTTATATTATATAGTTAATAAACTTACCATATATGTCCAAGCGACCCCAAAGTGGTCCATTAATGATACACCTATCATGATTAAGTATCTTGGATGAACCTTATATTTTTTGGAATATAATTAAAATTAATAATATAATATTTGTTTTAAATACTATTTTAGGTCAATTTTGACACTATTTGGTAATGATTTTTTTGAAAATCATAATAGAATGATTAGTTCTAAAAAAGTTAATTAAATAAACACTAACATGTCATATTAACATATAAAATTATTGTAATTCATAAAAAGTCTCAAATTACATTAATTTTGGTATTTATAACATCAATTATGTCAATATTTCATTAATAAGATAATTACTGCATCATCATTGTATCATAAATAAATTAAATTATTTAAATTCTAAAAACTAAAAATAAAATACCATTATGTATGAAATCGTTTTATCTTTCTATTTAATATTTATAGCCGAATTTATCTTATGTATAACCCTAAATTAAAAATGATTTACTTATTAAACATTCATTTTAACTATTTTAACCCTTCTTTAAATAAATTAATAATAAATGTCCTAATCTAATCCAAGTGGGCCTAAATGGTCATATCTTATTCCTAAGGTTGTTTTTGGTCGAATTACACTTATCTAATAGAATTAGGACATGTGTTAGGGTAATAATAATAACATTTTTACCCTTAATTACCTTATTTACTTTGAACCATGGTAAAAAAAAGTAAAAAGTTACTATTCACCAAAAATTATTTTCATCTCATTGAAACACATTTTAGTCCTTGATATTAATCGTGTCTCTCGGATTTTTGACATTCCACTCACAGAAGCGGTAAAATTATGTTTTATGAAAAATTCAGTTTTTTAACTACCACTTAGTGGTTTCACTATTCATCAAAAAATGAAAGTTTCCAGAAAAATACCAAAAATTAAACCTAAGATATATTTGATATTATGAATTCAAAAAGGATTTCTATTTTACCAAATTCAAAACATATCAGTTACATTAACTAATTTAAATAATTATTCCCGTCGTCAAAACAAATAGCGTGTTTTTTAAGAGAAATAACTATCAAAAGATTGACACTTGTTTATGTCTGGTTTAAATGTAAAATTACATGCAATGACCAACATTGTATTAAATTGTAAAAATTTATTCTAAATATACTTTTAAACCACTCAAATTAATAATCTATCACTCTTAATTATTTCGATTAAAAAATTTGTTTTTAATTAAAATTCAGTAATTTTCACTATTCATCAGAATATGAAAGTTATCCGAAAAGTACCAAAATTTCACCCTAAGCTAATTTCAATATTCTGAATCTAAAAATGAAGTCCATTTTGAAAGATAAAATTTTTAAAATTTAAAGAAGTGGGTATTACTATTCATAACGGCTAGTTCATAATAATATTATAATAATATCTCGTTTAGTGAAACTCGGTGTTGCGTACAACACACGCTATCGAGGAAGGTTGAAATTTCTTGTAATGCAAGGAAAGTCAGGGATGTGTGTTGTGCAAGCTCCCTTTGGTGTAGCGTACAACACAAGACATTAATGAAATTAAAAAGAATAGTTTTTATAAAATCTCGGTGTGTTACATTCTACCCCCCTTAAAATGAATTTCGCCCTCGAAATTCATTGGGGTTATAAATGGTTTACTACTCGAAAGTTTCATTAATAGAAACCCACATCATAAAAAGGAATACCAAAACTTGGATTTAAAAACTAAAATATGAAACGTAATGTTTACCCAAATTAAGTCATCACTAGGTTTCCAGGTAGGAGAACATAGGTGAAAATATGGATATAGAAGAAAAATCTAACCATCAAGTTCTGATGCAGAGTGGTAGAGAACATGGCTATGAAAATTCCAACAATCACAAAGCCATAAATTTGTGATGATCTAGGGTACCATATGATTCATAAGATATAAGGGCACCAGGACAACATTTTTGGTTTTCAAGATCATTTCTCTAAAGTTGAAGAATTTGAATTAAAATACTTACTTTATTTTGGTACAATCTCACTGTTGTTCGTGCCTTGAACAATTTCCACTTCATATCTTAAAGAAATAAAGTTGAATTTGTTATTCGTGAAGTGTTAGCAGATCATGTGATAGAATGATGGGTCGTTCCATCTGTCTTAAACAAAAGGTTAGCAAAAGTTATTAAATATACATAAGTTGATCTATAGTGAGATTAATCATATATGGTTCCTAAAATAGACTTATACTTCATATATCATACTGCTTAATATAATAAAACTAGTTTATACTAAACAGGGACTTCTTGTAGGCCAGTGGTAGGCGATAAAGGCCAGTCACACTTCGGTTGTGGGTTCGATTCCCATAGCCTTGTCTGAGGCGATGGGTTGTCGCCCATCCTACAGGTTGTCCTTTTTCTAAAACTACATTAATATAACATCCCATCAATAATATCAAAAAAAGTTCTATCCTTAAACAATACTAACTTATGTCCAACATAATCCATTCAAATCATTATCTAAAATACTTCGGTCCATGCTCATAGTATAAAGAAAATGATTACATGAAATCTCATCAATCAACCATCATTTATCCCCCATATATCTTGTTGGTCACATTACAATCATGTGAATACCTTAATCATGTATTCTCTTGAAAAATGAATACCCATTAAACCTTAGTGAAAACATGAATGCTGTCAGAAGTTAACTCCTTCCACATTCCAAAATCCAAAAACACTATATACTCAAACCATGATATAACCTTATCCTTATATCAGTCATGAGCTCATGAATACTATCAAACATTTAATTTTCCCCTTATCCCTTCATTATGTGCATATCATCTACTTTCTAAAAAATATCTGAATAACCTTTCATAGTTACTGGTACCATTCACCAAACACTTTCAATACTTAAGGAAAGACAACAGTGTAACAATACTTAGATGACACTTTATTCCATAGTACCATGAGATTACTTATACAAAATTACACTTGATAAACATGTAATCATTCCACTACCTTCTTAAACCATTGACCGAGCTTCAACAATTCTTTCATCTCACATATCATTTTTAGTCTCTTCATCATCATCAACATAAATAATACCCATACGACCATACTGATTCTCTTCATGAGACTTTCCCTTAGGGTATTGGTTTGAAAAATCCTAGTACATTCCACATTTAAAACATTTAACCATTGTTGATGTCGTAGCAATACCATTATCCTCATCCATGGTGTTAACTGAACCTTTTCCTTTGCACTTACTGGCTTTGTGTCCTTCTTTTCCACACCCAAAGCATCTTCCATTTCCTTTGAAACATTCTCCTTGATGCCTCTTCCCACATGATTAACATAGGGGAAATTGAACTTTCTTTCCTCTATGATCATCATGGCACACCATCTTTCTCTTATTAGCCGAGTCAGGAAAATTACCAAATTTGAGTTTATTGATCATATTATGAGATTGCTGATTTTGGATAATAATGATGTTTGGACTTCCAAATCCCATTTTATTTGGTTGCTCATGAATAATATCATTCCATTGTTCGTTATATCCTCCATTATTGTGAATCATCTTGTTTCCAGCCATTTTCTAAAACCCAAAAAGAATAGTGTGAGAGGAAAAAATCATAATAAAGGGGGAGTAACTTCAATGTCTAACATCTTAGGTTTAATCTAAAATCGTTAACATAATTCTAGGACTATAACCTATACTTATACTTAACATCAGGGACATCCCTAGACATACCTTAGAAATATCTCTAGGGATCTCACTAAAGTTCTCACATCCTAGTTTCCAAAGGTTGACTAAAACTTTACTCTGATACCAACTGTAGAGACCCAAAGCTTGACGTACATGGATATTACATTACTATAGTGGAATACATAATACATAACAAAAACAGACACACAAGGACCATAAAATTTTAGTGTCTTTGGAAACATTGAATGTAATCTTATAATCGTGGTGAAAGATCTTCAACATCTCCCATAAATATCTTCCACTTTTTGTTTCCTTACCTAAAACCTTTCTTTTAATCCTGGGGGAAAATAAAACATAAAAAGGGTGAGCTCAAATGCTCAGTAAGGGTAAGCATGGATAAAATAAGTCATACCTTATACATTTGAACTTAAAAACATGAACATAATGTTTAAACATCAAAATCTTGAGCAACGACTTAAAACATGGAAGTACATAAGGCATAGATCATAATGGAACATAAATCATGATAACATAGTATGGGAATAAATCATGTAATTGTGGTATCCATTAAACACATGTAATGATTTCTATATTAGCCAAGGCATTTCTGCCAGGACCATCATAGTGGACAAAACCCCTTTCTGAATCGATTTCACTCCTCGTTCCAGTCATGTAATACTGAACTGGATTAACATACCATTCCAGCCATGTCTATCTCATGAGATATAAATCTTTATCCAATTAATTTATGGAGATATAGGTCTCACCCATCTCATGTTGAAATCAATCTTTCGTGTGCTACAATATAAACATAAATAATTCATCATAACCCAAGAATAAAATGGGTTTCATAAATATCATTCCATCATAACGTAATCCATACAAAAAATTTGGATATCATTTAATCATTAGAAAAGTGAAACCATTTAAATCATAGAGACATGATACTTGAAACATACACATGTGAAATAATGTCATCTTAGATGGAAATGGTTTTGATAAAACACTTGAAATGAATTTTGAGGAAAATATCATTTTTTCTTCAAAATCATTTTCTTTTCACAAAATGTCATGAAATTTTAAAAGAAAAGGATTTTGTTGAAAATATTAATGAAATATATTGGAGGAAGATTCATGAAAATAAGGCTTTATAATACCGTAAAAATCCTTTCATGCTGTATACGTTAAAAAAAACATTTTTCTCGTACTTTTGTCGGAAAAGTCAAAAAGTACCATGTAGGGTAAATAAAAGAAAGATTCCTTCCATACCATGGGGTAAAAGTAAAAATGGGTAAAAAGAATTTAAACATACATGAATTCCTTTATAAAACATGGACATGGATGATATCAATAACCCCAGTAAATACTTACGAATAAGCAATCTTGGATAAAAATGAGATTTACAAAATTATCCCTTACCTTAGGTCTGATATGCTTCGTACTTATCTGAACCTCCTGTATAATGATTTAAATAATATCATTGAGTTATTATAGAATCATATTCATTGTTATGATATCATATATGGTTCACTTATGAATTTATATTAACATTTCTTTTGTAAATTCCATGTTAAAGAGCGTTTTGGGTAAAATCTTTTCATTTATCGTCCGTGTTTTGACTTGTAATTATTCATATTATTACTCAGATCATGATTACTTAATTCCTGAATATAAAACATGATTTATATATAATATATATTCAGAATATACATATATATAATAGATCTATAAATGGAATGAAATACACCGTTTAGGGAGATGGTAGGTCGTAAGTACGCATGAACGATGTTTTCGTTTCCTTATTGAATTGAATGGAATTAAGTAGATGAAATAAATATATATATATACATAAATCAAGTAGGATTATTATGTAATATATTTCATTATTACTTGTTATATATACTTTATAATCATTTATTAATGGTTAACATGGAGAATGAATCTCATCGCGTCGTGGAGACGGTAGTCCGTACGTACGCACGAGCGATGATATCATTCCCATGATCGTGGAATTGTATTGATGTGTATGTAAACTATTTAATAATCCATATAAATTTAAAATAATCATATATAGTTATTATTTACACCATTATACCCATCCAAGTAAGGTGGTGGTGTAAAATAGGTTACACCACGACGTGAAGAAGGTATTCCGTACGTACACACGTGCGGTGATTTCGTTTTCCGTAGGATGGATAGATGATGAAATAGGGATGTTTCATAATTATAATAACATATCCATATATTAGTGATACTGATTTTATTAATTCATAATGAAACAACCTAATAATAAGAAGTGGAAGAAGAAATAAAGTTGAAATAATCGGTAACGGACATTACCTCTTCTTTGAAGCGGCTCTTTGAGACCTCCTCTTAAGCCACTAAAATTGGACGTTTAAGAAGACCAGGAACTCTAGGATGTTTCTAGGGAAGTTTAGTAGAGAATTTGGCAGGGGTTGTCCGAGCTTGAAGGCTCAAAGTGGTGTGATGAAGAGAGGGAGGATGTGCCCTTTTATAAGGGAGGAGACGGGCACCTTTGGCAAAACTAAAAATATTATTTTATTATAAAGTCATATTCTGTTATTAATAGCTCCAAATTAATTTATTTTGAATCTAAGTTAGGGATGGGTCGCAATAATCTCATATAATATAATTTAGACAAGTTTAGTTAATTATATTAACCTTATCGTTTAGTTTTAACTCTTAGTTAATTAGATTGACATTTACCATGCAACTTTGTATTTTTATATTATATAGTTAATAAACATACCATATACATCCAAGCGACCCCCAAGTGGTCCATTAATGATACACCTATAATTATATAAGTATCTTGGCCGAACCTCAGATATTTAGGAATATAATAACAATTAATAATATAATATTTGTTTTAAAAACTATTTTATGTCAATTTTGACACTATTTGGTAATTGATTTTTATGAAAATCATAATAGAATTATTAGTTCAAAAGAAGTTTATTAAATCAACACTATCATGTCATATTAACATTTAAAATTATTGGAATTCATAAAAAAGTCTCAAATTACATTTATTTGGGTATTTATAACATCAATTATGTCAATATTTCATTAATAAGATAATTATTGCATCATCATCGTGTCATAGATATTTAAAGTCTAAAAATTACAAATAAAATCTCAATATGTAGGGAATATTTTTATCTTTCTATTTAATATTTATAGTCGAATTTATCTTATGTTTAACCATATATTAAAAATGATTTACTTATTAATCATTGATTTTAACTATTTTAACCCTTCTTTAAATATATTAATAATAAATGTCCTAATCTAATCCAAGTGGGCCTAAATGGTCATATTTTATTCCTAAGGTTGTTTTTTGGTCTAATTACACTTAACCAATAGAATTAGGAAATGTTTTAGGGTAATAATAATAACATTTTTACCCATTATTACCCTATTTACATTTAATCGTGGTAAAAAAAATTAAAAAGTTACTATTCACCCAAAAATATTTTCATCTCATTGAACCAAATTTTAGTCCTTGATATTAACCGTGTCTCTCCGATTTTAAAAATTCTACTCACAGAAGCTGTAAAATTATGTTTTATGAAAAATTCAGTTTTTTAACTACCACTTAGTGGTTTCACTATTCATCAAAAAATGAAAGTGTCCAGAAAAATACCAAAAATTAGGCCTAAGCTATATTTGATATTATGAATTCACAAGTGATGTCTATTTTACCGAATTCAAAACATATTAGTTACATTAACTAATTTAAAAAATTATTCCCGTCGTCAAAAGAAATAATGTGTTTTTTAAGAGAAATAACTATTAAAATATTGGCACTTGTTTATGTCTGGTTTAAATGTGAAATTACATCCAATGACCAACAGTGTATTAAATTGTAAAAATATATTCTAAATATACTTTAAACCCACTCAAATTAATAATTTATCACTATTAATTATTTCGATTAAAAAAATTGTTTTTAATTAAAATTTAGTAATTTTCACTATTCATCAGAATATGAAAGTTATCCGAAAAGTACCAAAATTTCACCCTGAGCTGATTTCGATATTCTGAATTCAAAAATGAAGTCCATTTTGAGAGATAAAATTTATAAAATTTCAAAAAGTTGGTATTACTATTCATAATTGGTAGTTCATAATAATATTATAATAATATCTTGTTTAGTAAAACTCAGTATTGCGTACTACACACACTATCGAGGAAGGTCGCAATTTGGTGTAATGCAAGGAAAGTCAGGGATGCGTGTTGTGCAAGCTCCTTTTAGTGTAGCGTACAACACAAGACACTAATGAAATTAAAAAGAATATTTTTCATAAAATCTCGGGGTGTTACATATTCAGTTTTAATTTCTAATGTATTATTTGTTAATGGACTTAAATATAATTTGTTAAGTATCTCTCAGCTGTGTGATGATGGTTTCAATGTTATGTTTGAAAATGATTCATGTAATGTTTTTAAATCTAATTTTTTTTAGTATTTTCTACTTTGTAAAATGACAATGTTTATGTTGTTGATTTAAATTCTTTATCCAAGAAAAATGTTACTTGTTTAATTACTTTTCATATGGAATCTTGGATTTGGCACAGAAGCTTAGGACATTGTAGCATTAATTCACTTAGAAAACTGACTAGGAAGAACTTAGTTAGAGACCTACCAAAACTTGAATTCCCATTAGACAAAGTTTGTGATCCCTATCAAAAGGTAAAGCAACATAAAGATTCTTTAAAATCAAAGAAAGAAGTTTCAACTTCTCAACCTCTCGAGTTGGTTCACATTGACTTGTTTGGACCTTCTAGATTTTCTAGTTTAAATGGAAAGCACTATGTCTATGTTCTAGTAGATGACTTTTCTAGATATACTTGGGTATACTTCTTAGCTCACAAAAGTGATGATTGTTCCTACTTTACTAAATACTCCAAGTCTGTAGAAAACCATAGTGGACTTAAGATTAAGACCCTAAGAAGTGAACATGGTCGTGATTTTGAAAATCATGAGTTTGAATCTTATTGCTCACACAATGTCTATAGTCACAATTTTCTGCCCCTAGAACACCTCACAAGAATGGTGTAGTAGAAAGAAGAAATAGAACCCTTCATGAATTTGCAAGAACCATGCTTAATGAATATGAACTACCTATTTATTTTTTGGCTGAAGCAGTTAATAAAAACTGTTATATTATCAATAAAGTTTTGATCAGATATGTTCGTAAGAAAACCCATTATAAACTTTCGAAAAATATTAATCCTATGGTTAACTACTTTAGAGTTTTTGGTTTCAAAGTCTTCATTCTCAATACTAAAGATAATCTAGACAAATTTGCATCCAAGAGTGATGAATTAATCTTTTTAGGATATTCAACTACTAGAAAAGACTGTAGAGTATTTAATAAGAGAAAAAAGTGTGTGGAAGATTCTGTTCACATCAAATTTGATGAAACTGATCCAAATGAACCTAAACCTCCTCCTGAAAATCTTGAGAAGATCTCTATGTTCTGAACATTAGTGATGAATTCAGTGAACCTGTCGTAAAGACAACCCGTTCTGGAAATGTTCCAGAACCTGTATCTGATGAACCCGAACCGAGAGAAGAACCTGAATTTTTTTGTCCTACCTTTACTAGATCAACTAGGATTCTAAAAAATCATCTTTTAGACGGTGTTGTTGGTAATATTGATAGAGGTACACAGACTAGAGATTCTCTATGAAATCAAGTAGAACATCAAGCCTTTCTTTCACAGTTAGAACCTAAAAATATCAATGATGCTATAAATGATGAATTTTGGGTAATGGCTATGTGAGAAGAACTAATTCAATTTGAAAGAAGCAATGTATGGGAATTAGTAGATAGAACTAAGGACACTTTGACCATAGGCATTAAATGTGTTTTTAGAAATAAAGATGATGATACAAGAAATATAGTAAGAAATAGAGTAAGGATAGTTTCACAAGGGTATATTCAAGAAGAAGGTATAGACTATGACGAAACCATTGCTCATGTAGCTAGATTACAGGCTATTAGGATTCTACTTGCCTATGTTACTCATCTGAATTTTAAGTTATATCAAATAGATTTCAAAAGTTCATTTCTAAATGGTTTTGTAATTAAAAATGTTTTTGTTGAAGAACCACTTGGATTTCCAAACCCCCATTTCCAAAATCATGTTTTTAAACATTCTAAAGCTTTATATGGTTTAAAACAGGCTCCAAGAGCTTGGTATGATAGACTTACAAATTTTCTTATTTCAAAAGGTTTTACTAAAGGAATTGATGATCCCACTCTTTTTATTAAGAGAATTTCCAACGATATCTTGATTTTACAAATCTATGTTGATGATATTATTTTTGGATCTTTCAAACATTCTTTATGTACTGATTTTTCAAAGATTATGCAAAATTAATTTAAAATTATTTTAATGGGAGAACATAAGTATTTTCTTTGATTTCAAATTTTTCAAAAGAAGGATGGTATTATTTTAAATCTAAGTTAATATACAAAGGATATTTTAAAACATTTTGGTTTGTATAGTAATAAGGGATGTGACACACCTATGAGTACTACATGTAAGTTGGATGATGATGAAACTGTGAAACTAGTTGATCAAACCAATTATAGAGGTATGATTGGGAGTCTACTTTACCTTACTGATAGTCGAATATATATTATTTTTATTGAGTGTATGTGTCCATGATTTCAAGCCAATCCTAAAGAATCTCATTTGCTTGCTGTTAAAAGGATTTTCAAATATCTCAAAAATACTACCAATTTAGGTTTATTTTATCCAAAAGGACAACCCTTTGACTTAATTAGTTATTCAGATGCAGACTTTTCTGGTTTCAAGTTGGATAGAAAGAGCACATCTGGAACATGTCATCTTTTAGGAAAGTCCCTAGTATCTTGGTGTAGTAAGAAATAGAACTCTGTTTCATTATCTACTACTGAAGCAGAATACATTGTTGCTGGTAGTTGTTGTGCACAGATTATGTGGATGAAACACACTATGTTGGACTATGGATATCAATTTTGAGATGTGTCTATAAATTTTGATAACACTAGTGCAATTAACATTTATAAGAATCCTGGGTCTCACTCTAGGACCAAACACATGGATGTAAGACAGCACTTCTTGAGAGATCATTATCAAAAGAGTGATATTTCTCTAGAATTTATTGACTTTAGAAATCATTTAGCTGATATTTTTACCAATCCCTTAAGCTCTAAAAGTCTAGACTTTATTAAACAAGAGTTAGGTATGATCGATCTATGAAACTGATATGTGAAACCAATCTGTGCTACCGATTGAGTTGTACAGTTTGTGAAACCGTTAGTGTTTGTCAAAATGACGTTGTTTTACTAAATTGTTATTATTGTTTGTTATTATTATAACCCTAAATGATCAAAATAATGACATGTGGCTATTTATAAATGACTGTTGACCTTCCATCTCTTGTTTTACTCTCTCTTATTTTCTGAATCCCAAACCTTTTGAACCATACGATCCTTTCCAACCGCTCAATCCTCTAGAACCTCTAAATGACCAAGAAAACGAGAAAAAGCAAGGAATCATAAGGTTCCTCTCCTTTGGAACACGCTCGAGTAGAATCGAGCAGCACGACTCAAAGGTCAGTAAACCCAGATTTGAAAAAACTGGTAGTTACTGTAGAAAAGGAAGCGTGTTCCGAATGGGTGTTATCCAGAAAGTATGCTCTTCTAAAAGTTTTGGAAATACGAGGATGTAAAGACTGGTTCTGTGATAATGACCGATTCTTCTACCCGAAGTTAGAGCATGAATTTTATCTTAACAAAAGTATTGTTTTAGATGGAGTAGAAGCTGTGAGATTATCGTCGATAATCAAAGGGAAAAAGATAACTTTTTCATCGAAGTAGTGGGATGAATGTTTAGGAGTACCTCATAATGGTAGATACGAGGATTAAACGGGCAATATCCCTCCTACCACTGAATAATTTTCCTATGAGATAGCTCTAGAGATGTTGACTGGAAATTATGAATCTAGAATAATAACTTCTGATGAGTAAGATAGTGAGTGTAGAATTCTGTTTAAGTTTATTCAACACCAATTCTGTCCTAAAAAAGGTGATTGTTCTTTTGTAATGTATCAAGATGTTTTTCTATTGTTTCTATTGTTGAACGGTGAAAAGGTAAACCTATGTAGATATTTTTTGTCCATATTACTGAGATGGTGAAGCCCTCCAAGAAAATACAACCATGTTCTACTCCAAGAAAATATCTGCCATGCTAAAGTTCTTAGGTTATGTTGAACATGGAGATGAATGTATCTCATCCAGTAGTAGATTTTGTATTATCAAGGATATTTGTTAAAGGATAAAAATCAATTGGAACCCATGGAATAAGGTCTGGGTTGTTGATGAAGAAATGTTGTATGACTCTTTCAATACTATTGATCATCTTAAGAGACCAAAGGGGATGAGAGATCCTAGTTTAAAACCTGGATAAGAATTGGTTTATTCTGATGAAGAAGAGGAAGCGGTAGTTCCTAATGAAACCGGTGAGTCCAGTAAGAAGGGAACAGAAGAAGGGGAAGATGAAGATGAAGCAAATACAGAAAAGCAGCCTGAATCACCTCATGATGATAGGAGTTATCTTGATATGGTTAGTCCAAAGAAAAGAAGAATGGAATTTGTACCCGCTAATCCACCACTCAAGTTACAAGAGATAAAACCACTTTTAGATGATGATAAATAAAGTGAGACTAAAGAATCAAATTCTGAGTATTATGAATCCAGAAGTAATGATAGTTCAAATGAACAATCGGCCAATTATGGTGAAGATGGTGATGAGGGGGATGGCAGTGATGGTGATAGTAGTGAAGATGTCAGAAGTAATGATGATGATTATGCAAGTACTCGACCAGTGAATGGTAAAAATGTGATTCAAGCTGATCCTCAACCTCAAATAAATGAGAAAGAAACTATTCCTGAGGCTGAAAGGACAGTATAGTTAGAGGTTGATGTGGATGAGGATGACTCTCCTGAAAATTCTGGAAGAGATAGTTTTGTGAATCCTTTGAATCCTTCGTGCAAAGTCGCATGGGAAGAACACCCAGGTCTTGCAGTTTTGGTTTTATATTATCCAGAGGAAGAGGAATAAGAAGTGCTTACTTCAAGTGTAAGAGATTCACTTATGGCTTGATTGGTTGTTGAGTATATGCAAGTGACAATAGACAGACCTGGTCCTTCAATTTCTCAATATAGACCTAATACTATAGTGACACAATCTGATCTTGAGAAATTTAAATCTGAGTTACTTCAATCAGTTAGAGAGACAATAAAAGTGGAATTGTGTAATGCTCCAACTTCTACTCCTATGAACTTATGTGAGGCTGTTATGGATTCTCTGACCCAGAGAGTGGTAAGAATCTTCAAACCGGACCTCTTCAATACTGGTGATATGATCAGTAGGCATATTACCTCTCTGAATCAAATTCTCAAAGATTTAAGTAGTGGTTTAGTCTCTTTTTCAGGTTAGTTTAGAACAAACATCTCTGGTATGATGGAAGTGTTAATAAATTTGATAGAACACCTGATGAAAGATGATTTAAAGAATTGAAAGATGAGATCACTTAGATTGTTTCTCAGGCCAGCTTCTCCAAAATATCCAAGATCACTGGTCATGAAATCAATACCTTAATAGATATTATAAGAGGTGAGTTTGCAGCTTTTGGGCAGATCCTGGATTTGGACTCCTTGAAGAAGATGAAAGATAGTAGTGATCATATTCACAAAATGGTGAAGTTGTATTCAGCTAATTCTACTAAGGCTAAGAAAGAGATTACAGAGAAATAGGATCACTAATTTTCTAAGATTTATACCAAGCATGAGTTGAACCATCAGTATAAGGTTTTGGTTGAGAATTTGAGGCTCCCTCCAGTCACTCAAGCTTTCAAGGCTCAAGTCCAGCAGTTGAAGGATTTCACTTCTACTCTGGAAAGTTTCATGTAGAACAAGGATGATTTTGAAAAGTCTATGAAATATGGTTGTGAAGTAATTCCAGATTTTATCAATCTGCTGAAACCATATCTTCATGTGCAAGCGAAGGCAATTGTTCTTCCTACTGCAGAGCCTCTCAGTTCATCATATGTTTCTCCTGGTCTGATTGTAGTGTCTCAGGTTCTATCAAATATACGGCCAGTCATTCAGCATCCACCCTTAGAAAGATCTTCTACTCCTCAGCAAGTGACCTTAGCACCCACTGTGCTACCTTCCAAAGCAGTCATGCCTCCTCTATCCATCCACCTAGATCAACCTCCCACCAAAGCACCCTCTGGACCATCCATTCCTCCTTCTGTGAAAGGGAAAACTCCCTTTCACCCAAAGAAGTAGTTGTACCAGTCATTTTTGATAGGGTGTCTATTTCTTGTACTTTTAAAATTTGTATCTGGTTCTTGTTCTCTTTCTCCGAACATATTTTTAAGTGGCTTTTTCTTCTTATCTACTCTTCTTTTTGATAATCCCAATGAGGGAGAAATGATGAAATGAGGAGAACAAATGAAATGGGGAGAAATGATGAAATGGGGAGAAATGATGAAAAGGGGAGAAATGAATACTTATTTAATGTTGTGTTTATACTCTGATGTCATTCTCTAATGATCTGTTTATCTTTTGACATATTTTATTTTCATGTATGGAGATAATAGTAAATGGAATACTCTCTTATCTCTTCTCTCTTCATTTATGCCATTGATTTGTGATTATCAAAAAGGGGGAGATTGTTGAACTCCCTGTGAGATGATTATTTTAATAATCACAAATCATTGTTTTATTTATGACAATTTATTCTTTTGTTTAATTTGCTCTAAATGTATTTACATATGATTAAATCTTGTCTACATGATGTTTTATCTATGTTAATTTATGTTTTACTATTGACCTGGAAGTATTCTGGATTGAACAGACACTTATTGTGAATATCATCTTTATGACTCACCGTTAGTTATTTTCTTGAGTCACCGATGATGAACAACCACACCGATGATGAATGATCACACCGATGATGAACGGTCGCACAGATGATGAACGGTCACACCGATGATGAACAATCACACCGATGATGAACGGTCACACAGATGATGAATGATTGCACCGATGGCAATGGTCATACAGATCGTGATCACAAGCTACCAAAACCGATATTGATCACGAGCTACCGAAGCTGATCCTGATCACAAGCTACAGATGCCGATATTGATCACAAGCTACCAATACTGATGCTGATCATGACCTATCGATGTCGATGGAGATCATGACCTACCGATGCCGATGCAGATCCAAGGACCTACCGATACCGATGCAGATTCAAAATGACCTACCGATCTCATGACTCACCGATAGTCATGAAAACTGTTTGAATTTCTATTAAATCATATTTAATTCCAATGGTCATATTTGTTGTTTTTAATGAAATTATTGATATTTAATGGTAGTTGTTGGAATGTCAGGGAATCGAACCTCTTACCTATGAAAATTTAATAATTCATATTGTTGGAGCTCGTGGAATATAAGGAAGATCGAGCTATAGTAAAAGAAGAGAAAAAAAGTATAGAAATATGATTATTTAATGCATGAACTTATATGAAAAGAAGAATACATGAGGAACTCGAAGAACACTAATACTCATCAGAAATACAAGTTCAAAGAAGAAGCAAAATTTTTACAAAGAACAATTTTACATTCAAGAAGAACACCTATACTGGAAGTCAAGAAACAAGAACTCCGACACTCTGTTTTCTTGACAAAAACCAGTGAAGGACTGAGAGCTTCATTTACATTAATCCAAGGAGTCCAGATCTTCGCTCACAACACATAGAGAACTCTAAACTCCTCTCTATCTGTATATCCCTATTGTTTTTATTCATTTACTTTTTGAGCAGTGTGTTTTGTATTTACACACTGAATCCTGGACTGAACTGGAGGATACTAAATCCTCACTCTAATCTTCTTACACATTACTATATCCCACTGTGAATTGTGGAAGAGGTCAAGTGTGACCTGGATATCCTATGTGCTATTGTTTTTTTTCACGAAGAACTGTGGTAGAGGTCTTTGTACTTGGATAGTCTCTGTACTGTTGTCTGCCCTGATCCAGGGTGTGGATCAAAATTTATATAAATTTTTTGTGAGGACTAAGTCTCGGTTTGAGACTGAACCTCTTTTTTAAAAAAAATTTGATTACCTATTTTAGATTTACCCTATATTGAATATTCAGCTGCAAATTACATAGAAATATAAAATCGTTTTAAAGTTACTTTGATAGTTAATCTAGCACGTGTTTGTATTTATTGGAAAGCATTATGTAAGCTTCAAAAGTTAATTAATATTTAGATTGAATTAACTGAGAACTAATCAATCCCTTGAGAACCTAACTGACCCTTTTCTCTAATAAAAATTCACAACAGATTATCTTGTTATTCAATTTGGGGGATTTTTATAGATATATTTTTAATAGAAATTTTAATTGGAACTCAATTGACCCCCTCTTGAGTATCCACTACGACCAACAAAAGTTATAAATGATTTTTATTTTTTTATATGTTTAGATAATGGGGTCACTAGGGAAAAATTGAAAGGGTAGAAGGAAAAAATAACTATTTAGTGTTATAATTATAAGAAGTTAGAGAACTATGTGAATAAAAACCCCAATCATCAGGGTAATATACCTTATAATAAGCTAATATATCAAGGTCAAACATATTTTATTATAACCAATAAAGTAGAATGATTAATGTGATTCTGTATTTGGATCTAGAAAAATTTTCGTAAAACAATTTTATTGATTATTTTCTCATTATATGATTTATGAAATATATAATTATTTTAATTTAGTACTTTTTTATTAAAAATTTGAGATCATATGTTGAATGGTACCCTAAAATTTTATTCGGTAGAATGTCGATTTTTTAAAAAAAACCCATGCTTAAGGGAAATATAAGCCTTAATATGTTCCTGATGTTGAGATAATGATGTTTGATAATCATATTATTGATATGGATAAATTAAATTTCCTAAAAACAACCACATGAATTATTCTAAAGTGTTGTATAATAATATTTTTAAATGTTTAACCATATATTAAATGGTTTATGTTGAACTTGGATATAGTTTTCGAGATTGATGTTTTACTTCTAATTATGATGCAACTTGTGCTAAAAGGTCAAGTAGAAAGAGATAAAGACACAACAAAAGGATAATATGGTTTTAATGAAATTGAAATATATCAAGTAAATTTGTTTATTTATATTCATAAAGAGTGTAATAATTCATCAAATATAGGAAAAGGGTTTTGAAATAAAAATATTGTCTTATTATCATTATTTTTTATGATATCAGTGAAATTTTTTATAATTGGGTTTTAAGGATTTGTGGTCATTAACATTTATATAAACAAGTTCTATATCACTCTCCATCATACCATGATAGTTATGTAGGATCGAAATAATGATGTAGATGCTCAATATACAAGAGGGGGGTTAATTGTACACTTTAAAAATTCCTTTGGAACCTTTAAAGTTGGTTATGGATAACTGTGTTTTCCTTAGATAAGGAAAGTTCTAAGTTTAACAAAGTTAAACTAAGAAAATTCACAACACCTCTAACACCAATTGAAAAATTGGAATAAGGAATGAAGTTATAAACTTCAAGTTCTATGTACTTGCTTAAAACTAGAAAGACATTCCGAAAGTAGGTTCCGTAAATATGGATCCTGAAATTGAAACTTAACTAAAGATTACAGTATGAGATTCTACCTTAAAGCACATAGAATCTAAATGAAACAAAGTACAAGTAAGGAAGTATAAGAAAGTTATACTTTCCTTCCAATAGAATATGTAATGGAAACAAAAAATATAATTCTTTTAACCGAAATAGAAGGGTATCCAACAACCTTAGATAAAGGTCCCTTGATTTATACTTTCAAGCAAGTCTGTCTTACCCACACCAGTGTAAGCCCTCAATACGAAGATCGGAATCTCTGTCATGCTATCTCTACAAGCCCTCAACTTCAAGGTAGTTGGAACCTCTGTCTTCCTCAGCAAGGAAGCCCTTGAACTTTAAGGTAGTCAACATCTCTATCTTCCTATCCTCGGAATTCCTTGAATGTAATCACCAACATTCAGAGTCGCATGGAGCAAAAACTGAACGAGTGGTTCAGTATGCACAAAGCATGAAAAGGTTTTTCTCTCTAGAAATCACATTAGTAGCATGTGGTCTCTAGATCGATCAACTTGTATCATTATAGTGTTGAGATCTTTCAAACGAGATCCTATTTATAGGAAAATTTCCAACAGTTGGCTCCCTTTTCCAACGGTCATATTTTCCATGAAATTCGGAGGGACCTGTACACATGTAGCTCAACCAACAGTTAATTAGAAACAGAATAGATGACATCATTTATAAAAAACTTTGCATAACTGAATGTACGACATCGTTTTGAAATGAAGCATATGTAAGTAAAAGCTAATCAATATTTTGGAGTGTAAGCAAGATAAAAGTTTGGAGTCTAACCAAAATGAAGTTCAGAGTCTATGTTAAGAAATATTTAGAATCTGTTTTATAGGAATTCGAAGTCTGGTTTCACTAGAGATCATAATCTGAACTTGCAGAGTTCAGAGTCAAACTACTTAAGAGTTCGGAGTCGAACTGCTTAAGAGTTTGGAGTTGAACTACATAAGAGTTCAGAGATGAACTTCTTTAGAGTTCGGATTCGAACATCTTCAGAGTTTGGAGTCAAACTTCTTCAGTGTTCGGAGTCAAACTTTTTCAGAGTTTGGAGTCAAACATCTTAAGAGTTTGGAGTCGAACTTCTTCAGAGCTCGGAGTCAAGCTTCTTCAGAGTTCAGAGTCTAGAATTCAGATTAAAACTCCATTACAGATCACATCCAGAATTTGGATCCTAAAAACATAATGCTCCAAATATTTTCATTATATGGCTCCGGAAATTTGGTTATGAATCCATTTTTTGAATTTAAGAATAATATTTTTATGTATGATAAAATCTAGGTTAAGTTAAATTTCTTTAAAGAAGTAAATTCTCCATATGGTGGTAAAAAATAATATTTGCTTATGTATAAGGTGTTTGTGATTTTCAAAACAAGAAGGAATGGAAAAGTCATAAGGAAAACCTTATTGACTCAACAGTATCCCCCTTTTTGTAAAGCAAAAACATCCTGTCAAAAAAGCATATAAGGATTTTGAAAATTTTCATTAGACTTTGAAAATTAAAACTTATCTCCCTTTGTTCATAGATAGAAGTTAATACAACTAACTCCCCCTTAGGCATTGAAACTATAAAAATTGTATTCTTAGTTTCTGGAGTAAATTTTTCATTATTGTAAGAATGAAAAAAAAATTCGTAGTGGGAAACTCCCCCTTTCATTAAGGATATTTCTCTTAGAAATTTTTCCTTTCTCCTCCTTAAGAATAGTTATTTTCCTTATCCCCCTTTGTGATTTTCAAAAAGAATTGAATAGAATGGAAAACAAAGTATGCTACCTGAAACATTAGTATATAAAAAGATACAAACAAACCAGATAACCATTTCATTAGAGTTGGGAAAAAATTACAAGGAAAGACAACTACCACAAAAGATCGGAGTGGGTTCATTTTTCTTCCTTTTCCTTCAGAATGAGCTGCTTCAGCAAGGCTCTGAGTTTCTTCAAGTCTCTTTGATCTTCCTCTTGTTGCCTCTCCAAGGATTTTACCTTTTCTTCTTGATCTTCTAAATCCTCTGCCCGAGCCTCCAAGGCTACTTTCTGCAACTTTAACAACTCATCTTGCTTTTCCATCTTTTGCTGAAACTCCATTCGGAAATCTCTTTCAAATTTCCAATTTTAAGATACTCAGTTAAGATTCCCATTCAGATCCCTAACCTGTTGATTTTGGATATTTTTCTCTTGGGTCAAATTCTCAGAAATCTCATTAACCTTTTTATCCTCCATTTCAAATGCATTTTGAACTTCTGCCTGAAAATTCTCAAAGTGAACTAAATCATCATCAACTCTCTTAGACCATTTGGTTACCTTACTACAGGACTTCCTATGCACGTCGTACTCGATCAGAAAACTTTTTCTGTTCAGCTTCCAACTTCACAAGCTTATCCATTACCATGGATAAGGAATCCAATTTCTGATTCATAGATTGTTGTAGAAACTGGCATCTAGACTCTATTGATGGAAGAATTGGAATAGTGCCCACCAACTTTCTCAGATATTGAACCACAAAATCATGCCCGTGGAATGATGATTCCGAATCAGAAACCTCTTTTTGAGATTCCTCTTCTTTAACTGGCTTCAGCATCCTTCTAGAGGTACCACCAACATCTTTTCTTCTGATGACATCTTTAATAGGTGTCTTCAAGAGAGCTTTCTTCCCCTTATCAGATTTTAGAACATGTTCCTTATTAAGGGATACTTCCTCGGATTCAGATACATGAACGATCTGATCTTCATCTGGTTTCTGTTTCTATTGTCCTTCCTCAAGAGAATTCCTCTCATATGATTCTTCTTCATCATATAGAACATTTTCATCTTCTTCTTCTTGATGTTGCTTGTTGGCATCCACATCTCCCTTAGGTGATGTAACTATCTTTTGCGGATTCAACCATATCTTTGTAGTTCTGAACTTGCTTGATCAAAGTATCCAGATCTTCACTATCCTCTTATTATTATTAAACTTCTTCCTTTACTACTTCAGCAACTTCCTTCTCAGCTTCTACTACTAGTTCTTTACCCATGTCCTTTTCTGTAGTGACATAGTTTTTCGTTTAAGTTTCTGGTAAAGAAGGTTCAGCACCAAAAGTTTCCGGAACTCGAAGTCTTTCACAAGCCAACTCTGTATCTTTTAGCAAAGATCTCACTAGTTCACCTTCAGAAATCTTTTTTCACAATTTCTTTTCCTTCGCTTGTCTCTCTAGCTCCTCAGTAGCTTTTTCCTTTAATGCTTTAGCCTCGGTAAGGTCCAGTCCTAATTGAGGATCCCCTTCCTTCCTCATTTATTTATCTTCTCTCCACTTGGCTGCTACTTCATCCTTATAGGTTTTCTGCTTCTTCGGCTTAGGGGGAGCAGATTGGGTTTCCTTAGCCTGAGGAATTTCTTCATCAGTAACCACTTTCTTAGCCTTTCTCTTCTTCCTATGCTTTTTTGATGGTTCCGGAGATTGTGTTTCTTTTTCAGCTGCTTCAAACTACTCCACAAATAAGGGGTAAAATTCTCCGGATTCACTGGAAAATCCCATCTTCATCCTCTTAAGAGTATCATCACTGACTAGCATGAGCTTGCAATTCCAGATCATTGATTTTCAGGAAACCTTGAAAGATTCTAACCATCGAACTATCAACTTAGACAATAAGGCAAGAAACATGATAATTTGAGCTCTCAAATTTCCTTCTTTAATATTCTTGATCGTAACCAAGACATGCCTCATCAGATTTATCTTTCATAGATTTACCAAAAAAATTCAATACATAGATATCACTATTCTTCGAATTGTCTTTGTCTACTCTTCTCGGAACCCGAAAACCTTGCACCCATAGTTGAAGGATTCTATTGTTCAGAGTGATACGAGCAATCTTAGTCGTTGAATCATCTTTAAGCCCAAGAAACTTCAATTCCTTCTCCTTATTGAAACTCCCTTGCACATCAAGAAGTTTGTGAGAGAAAAATTCAGCCTCTCCTTCATATGATAGACCAACCAGGCTTGTGACCTTAGTGTAAGAAAGCTTATAAGTCTTCCCATAAGACTTGAAAGAAAACCTCTCTCTTCCATCATCCACCATGAAGGAAACAGACTCATAAAACTCTATCAAAAAATTAGTTTAAACCATATCATGTTTATCTGATTTAACTATGCAGACATCTTCCCATCCATTCAGTCTAATATTCATTGAAATAAGAGAATCATGATTATAAAAATCCTGATGAACTAACCTTCCCCTGAAAACTAACCACTTTGAGATAGGTTTCACAGTTTACATATCTTGAGAAGTTGCTTCAACAGACATTCTAAGTGAAGTAAACTGTAAGATTTAGATCGACTTTACAAGGTTTGGAACCGGACATAACAAGATCAGCAGAGCTTCGAGATGCAAAAGCTTGAAAGACCGATGTGGGACGAGTCTCGGGGTCCCCTTTATATAGGCAAATAATTTGACCATTGGTCTTCCAAATTCCATCTAACAGTTGAAAAAACTTTTATCTGATCTGACAGTTGAGGACAATCCCGCAAGGAAAAAAAATGACTCCGATCTTTTGAGATTTTTTAAAGAAAACATTCAGATTTGTGGAAAAACTAGAATCCGAACTTTTAAAAACAAGTAGAATACCAGAAAGTAAAATTTCATTACAAAACTATATGAAAATTATAACTTATAGATTAGCAAGAAATATTGTTCATAATTGGTCATATTCTTCTTTAAAAAAACATTATTACGAAAGTTCCAGGACGAAAACCTTGTTACGAAAACTCCAGTCCGAAAATCTCCATTCCGAAACTTATCAGTATGAAAATTCCATTCCGAAAGTTTTCATTACGAAGTCTTTCATTCCGGAAGATCTCATTCCGAGAATTTCAGTCCTGAAAATTTCAGTTCTGGTAATTCCCATTCTGGAAATTTTAGTGTCAGAAATTTCTTTCAGGAAGTTCAGTTCGGAAAGTTTTTTTTTAAAAAAAATTTACACTTACAATCAAATGTACACCCCCTATAAAAAAAAGTTTATTACTATTAGGAGAATTGTTCAACAAGAAGTTAATGAAGAACAGTTACCTTAGAGATATCATTCCTAAATTTTGTTTAATGTATTCAAATCTATCGGAGGGTAATGATTTTGTGAAAATATCAGCAAGTTGATCTTGGGTTCCGATAAATTGAATAATGATATCTCTTTTAAGTGTGTGATCCCTAAGAAAGTGATGCCTAATATCTATGTGCTTTGCACGAGAGTGATGTGCAGGGTTCTTACTTGGGGAAATTCCACTTGTGCTCTCACACAATATTTGAGTTTTAGTGAAACTCAGGCCATAGTCTGTGAGTGTGTGTTGCATCCACAACACTTGAGCACAACAACTTCTAGCTGCTACATATTCGGCTTCAGTAGTGGAAAGTGATATAGAACGTTGATTTTTGTAGGACCAAGAAACTAATGAATCTCCTAAGAAATGACAAGTTCTGGATGTACTATTTCTATCCATTCTACATCCAACAAATTCAGAATCAGAAAATCTTTATAAAACAAAATCATTTCCAAAAGTATAAAATAATCCAAGATTTATGGTTCCCTTTAGGTAGCGAAAAATTATTTTCATTGCCTTTAAGTGAGATTCCATAGGATTGGATTGATATCTTTCACATAAGCACACTGAAAACATTAAGTCTGGTTGACTAGCTATTAATTAAAGTAGACTACCTATCATACCTCTAAAAGATGTTTGATCTAGTGGTTTCCCAGCTTCGTCAAGATCTAATGAGTTTGAGGTACCAATGGGAGTACTTATACTCATAGTGTTGTCATAACCATACTTTTTGAGAAGATATTTAATATACTTATGTTGAGATATATAGGTTCCTTTTGGGTTTTGAGAAATTTTAAAACCAAGGAAAAAAGCTAACTCACCCATCATACTCATTTCAAACACAGACTTCATTAGACTTGCAAAAGAATTTGTTAAAGATTGCTGAGTTGAACCAAATATAATGTCATCAACATAAATTTGAATAATCAAAACATTTTTCTTATCTTTCTTTATAAAAGGGTTGGATCTCCATTTCCCTTAACATAGTTATTTTGAAGCAAAAAATTTAGTTAGTCTATCGTACCATGCTCGTGGGGCTTGTTTAAGACCATACAATGCTTTGGTAACTCTAAAAACATGATCAGGATGTTTTTTATCTTCAAAACCAGGAGGTTGTTCAACAAAAACTTCCTCTTGAACATAACTGTCAAAAAAGCACATTTCACATCCATTTGAAAAAGTTTAAATTTGAATAATGCTACAAAGGCAAGTAGATTATGAATAGATTCAAGTCTAGATACTGGAGCATAGGTTTATTTATAGTCTACTACCTCTTACTAATTATAGCCTTTAGCAACGAGTCTAGCTTTATTTCTTACTATGACTCCATTTTAATCACATTTTTTTTCTGAAAAACCATTTTACTCCAATAACAGAAGTTTCTTTAGGTCTTTTAACCAAGGTCTAGACTTTATTCCTCTCAAATTCATTTAGTTCATCTTGCATGGATTAGATCCAATCATCGTCACCTAAATCTTCATTAGTGATTTTTGGTTCTAATTGGGAATGAAATTCTAGATGTTCTACTTCATTTCTTAAGGAATTTCTAGTCCTTAAAGGTTGATTTACATCACTAATGATAATATCACTAGGATGATTCTTAAGAAACACCTGATTTGGGTTTTGTAAAACTTGTTCATCAACATAGGGTAGAATGTCATCTACGGAAAATATTTCAAAAGTATCTTCTTAAACATTTTCCTTATCAGAAGGATCTTATATCAAGGGTTGAAAATCAGATTTTGAAAACACATCTGAGGTTGTTGGTTGGGATAGTTTAAAAACAAAAGGATTAGACTCATCAAATTTTACATGCACCATTTCATCAATAGTATAAGTATTTTTATTAAAAACTCTATAAGCCTTAGAAGTTGTGGAATAACCTAAGAAAATTCCTTCATTAGATTTTAGTGCAAATTTATGTAAGTTATATTTAGTATTCCGAATGAATACTTTGCAACCAAAAACCTTGAAGTAGGATAGTCTTGGTTTTCTGTCGTTCCATAACTCATAAAGAGTTTTATTAAGAAAAGGTCTAATCAAAACTCGATTTATAGTATAACAATAAGTACTTACAGCTTCAGCCCAGAAATTTATAGCTATAGAATATTCACTCAACATGGTTCTAGTTACCTCTTGAATAATTATATTTCTTCTATCAACTACACCATTTTGTTGAGGAGTTCTAGGTTCTGAAAAATTGTGAGTAATACCTTTCCTACTACATGAAGTTTCAAAATCAGAATTTTGAAATTCTCCTCCATGATCACTATGAATAGTTTTCAGTGGAAGATTTTTCTAATTTTTAACTTGATCTCTAAAACATTTGAAATAAGAAAAATCTTCAGACTTCTTTATATGAAAATAGACCCAAGTAAATATAGTGTAATCATCAACTAAAATAAACACATATTATTTTCCTCCGATACTTCCAGTTTGTGTTGGACCGAAAAGATCCATGCGTACTAACTATAATGCATCAGTCGTTGAGACTTCACCAATTGATTTAAAACTAGATTTGTGTTGCTTTCCATATTGACAAGGATCACAAACTTTAGAAGAATCAAATCTAAGCTCCGGTAGATCCTTAACTAGTTTCTTCTTGTAGAGTTTACGTATGTTTCTAAGGTTACAGTGTCCTAGTCTTCTATGCCACAGCCGGGAAGGATCTTCCATTGCACTTAGGAATGGTAAATCTTGGCTCCTTAGGTTTTCTAAGTTCAATGTATAAACATTCTCTTGCCTATTGGCTGAGAGAATAAATTCTTCCTTGGAATTGTGTGCTAAGCACTTATCATTCCTAAAATTCACAAGGTACCCTTCATCAAATAACTGACTTATGCCAATGAGGTTGTGTTTAATACCCTTAACAAATAAAACATTTGAAATCAATGTTTTACCTAGAAGAACAATATTACCAATACCAACAATTTCTCCCTTTGCATTATCCCCAAAAGTTACCTTTCCTCCTTTCGTTTTGATAATCTTTTTAAAATAGCTTTTTTACCAGTCATGTGCTGGGAACATCCACTATCCATGTACCATGTATTGTTGTTGGTACATCCTCTATCTTCCTGAAAATAAGAAATTAATTAGACTTTTGGAATCCAAACTTGCTTGGATCCGGAATTTCCAGATAAGAAAATTTTAGGAACCCACACTTCCTTAGAAAAATAGACTTTATGAAAACCTAGAGATTGGGTTTTATTTAAAGAACAATTCCTTGCCCGGTGACCACCACATTGACACTTGGTAGAAAATGGGGCACTTTTTGGAACAAAGTAGTTGTTACTAAAAATTGGTTTTGTATGGGTATAACCAAATCCAGATTTGTTTCCTAAAGGTCGTATTTGAGAATACATTTTATCAAAATTTTCCTTACCATGGGTAAAGTTTGATAAACACTTATTTAAGGAAAAGATTGCGGAATTGAGTTTTATAACCAAGTTTTTATCTTCAAAATCAATAGATTTAGAACTAGAGCTATGCTCGAAAACACTTTTCTTAGAAATTACTTTTTCTAACTCTTCAGACTGTTTGTTCCTCTCAGAACTTGCTTCCTCATGTTTTTTCAAAATACTTATAAAATCAGAATTTTTCTTATCAAGATATTTAGAAAGATCTGATATCTCTTTTATAAGAATAGAATTTCTAGAGTTTTCCTTATCAAGTTTCTTATTGATTTTAGAGTTCTCGATCTCAAGAAGTTCAGCAAACCCAGAAACATCTTCATAGGTAGGTGAAGTATTTTCATCATCAGAAGAGGATTCTTCAGCTGAGGAGTTATAATAATTACTATGATTAGGATTTAAAGATACACTGGTCAAAGATTCAGCATTTCGTACCTTATCCATAAAGCAATGATTTTCAATAGGTTATCTGGCTATAAGACCTAGATTCTTCTTTCCTAAAGATTCATAATCAGAAGATTCATCTGAAGAGTCACCACTACTGGCACTCCAGGTGTCATTTTCTTTTAGAATTTTCTTAGCTTTGGTTTTTTAATACTTCTTCATGCTCCTGTCAGAATGATTTTCTTTCTATTCTTTCTTTTTGAGTAGAGGGAAATCTGGTCTAATATGTCCAGCTCTCATGCATTCATAACAAGTAACTTCTCCATATTTCCTTTCTTTCCTTTCCTTTTTCTTGTACTTGGATTGGAAGTTTCTCTCGCTGGCTATCTTGTTCATCCTTCGAGGAAGATTGTCTAACTCCTTTTTTGAGATTTCACTTTCACTAGAATCTGATTGAACAACCACCTTCTTAGACTTGGATCTATTTACTCTCTGAGGAGTCATAGCTTTCATATGATTTGATGTAGTTGTAAAAGAAACAGTACCATTCATATTCTTCTATTGGATGTTGTCAGCATCTGTTGACGCTCCTTTCGTCACAGAATCTCAAGATTGGAAAAGGGGAAGATCTGAGATTAAAATGGTTCGACCTTTGATGAAAAGATCAAAAATCGACAAAGGGATGAACAAGGAGAAATTTTCCCATATTCCGCGCAAGTTTTCTCATGGTCGCGCAAGTGGACTTGCGCGACTCACTTGGCGCACAAGTCACTTGCGCGCCCTAAGTGATAACTTCTCGGTAACCGCTTGGGGTCTTCTTCTGCCTATAAATAGACCCTGTGGGCCCCCCTTTCGAGGAGGATTTTTCCAGAAACTCAGATTCAAGCTCTCAAATCCCAAGTCTCTTCTTAATGCTTCCAGAACACTTCTAAGGAAATTTCTTACCTAGAACGGAAGATCTAAAGAGGAGGAAGGCCTAAGTGTTGAAATGCATCAACACTTGCACGCCTGAGTGGCCAGCCCATAAGGGAAGTGGCCACACTTGCGCGCCGCCTTTACTCCTTTGATAGAACTTACGCGTCCCTTTACTGGAAGAACCTCAAAAAGCTTTAATAAAGGGTCGCTCAAATATTTTAATGCTGGTTGAAAATCGTGCAAGTACCCCACATGTCACGCAGGTATACTTGCGTGACCAATACTTGCGCGCTCACGTAAGACTTGCGTGCCTTTCAAGACGTGCGTGCCCCCTGCCTTTTTTTGGTGCCCATCTTGCCCATTTTACCCCTCTTAAGCCATTTCACCTTTCCTATTCAAGATTCAGTCTTCAAGATACTCTTCAAAGCCATTTATGGCATGATTTCTTGATTTGATTTCCTTATCTGAAAGGAATTCTGTGGAATACCTCTCAAAACATAATGATTTATACATCTTTATGTCACTAAAGATTGAGAGTTCATTCATTCAACCTCATCCTTTAAGATGAGAGAATCCTTAACTTGGGTCTCCTTTTCAGGAATAATCCCTAGTTATAAGTCCTTTAATCTGGGCAACTTCCTCAGGAGTAAGCCCCAAATTCTTAAAGTTCCCAAATCTGGGCATCCTCCTCAGGTGTAAGCCCCAAACCTTAATCCCTTAACTTGGGCCTCCTTTTAATAAGTAAGTCCCAATCATAATCCTAATTTGGGCTTCCTTTTTAGGAATAAGCCCCAGTCATAAATCCTCCAAATTTGGGCATCCTTTTCAGGAGTAAGCCCCAGTCCCCTCATTTGGGCATCCTCCTCAAGAGTAAGCCCCAAACCATAATTCTATTAACCTGGGCTTCCTTGTTAGGAATAAGCCCCAATCATAATTTTGGGCCTCCATTTCAGGATTAAGTCCCAAGTCCCCTAAATTCTCTTTAACCAGTCCTAAATTACATTTGATATGGGATTCCTTCTCATGAGTAAAGCCCAATTATCAATCCTCTCCTAATTTGGGTTTCCTTTTCAGGAATAAGTCCCAATTTAGAGTATTCAAAATCTCCATGAAGCACATATACCTTTATGGACCCTGTTCCAGGATTTTCTCCCTAAATTAAATCCTAACTTTCATTTATCTGGGCAGTCATACATACAAAAGCCCAAATCATTTATTATGATTTCATCTTTCATGGCCCAATTGTCAATTTTATTACCAATAGATCTTGTTTCTCCCACCGAGCATGACTCACGTGAGCTTAGAGGGTAAAAGTAATTATGACATCCTTCTTTGATCCATAAATCATAAACATCATACCCTATTTCTCGAACTACGTGGGTTTTGATTCCTTTTCCAAAACAAAGGATACGTAGGTATCCCATCTGCGGGTTCGATCCCAACATTGAAATAATCCATGTCCATCTGAATGACGATAAACTTCAAGTGCCCCACTGAGTGTCTTTACAACCAGCCTGGTCATCATAAAGACCAAGAGACTTTATATAAATGTTTTAAAGGATACCATTGACCAAGAATCTATAAATAGATACAGATGATTCTCTATTGATGAAGAACCTGGAATACATATAAAATATTCTCTAAATTTCATACATATTTAATCATTGATTGTTAAAAGTAAAGGAAAGCTCATTTTATACTTGGTAATGTAATAAGGATTCACGAACATAACTTAAATCTATAAGGAGAGTCCCGGAGTAGAAAATAATTCCCCTAAAAAAGGTGTGATGAGTCTGACCTCCCATCCTATCGACCAATGAAAATTCCTAAGCCTCATTAGTCCACAAACTAATGAGCACCTACCTTTGGAAAGTAGGTCCAAATATATGTGGAATCATTGGATGTTTCCGGTTCTACGAACAAACCCTATAGAAACCGATAGGAACGTTTGAATCTCCTATCCCGGAGGTCATCCTTGAATTCTGAGGGAAACAAAAAATGGTGAACCCGACGTGAATCCTTAACCAAGTTAAAGTGGTGTTCTACCTATTTGTTAAAGCCCCTATTTAAAAGTCAGTGAGAGGGATAAAAAACAATAATTGACATGTGTGCTCATCCAAAGGATGAAGTGGCTGAATTTATCTTGATTATGTCTGTTATATCAAACAGGCACTCCTTTCCAAGATGTTCTATACTTCCATAATGGCTGCTCTCAAATTCACACTGGTGAATACTACTGCTGCAAATACCAATGTTGCTATTCCTACTGGATCGTTATCCGCTCTGAGGATGACATCACCTACTCAGCGTCTTCAACGCTGGGTATCAAATGCGCTGGTTAAGGAGTACCGTAAACACGGTACCATCCCAACTCTAGAGGCTTCCCAACAGGCCCTCCAAGTGAAAAACTCACACATGTTGTCTGGACAACGACGACCAGTGATCAAGAGGCAGGCGGTGCTGACTACCGTCTCCAACCTTTTCGGGTCATTATCCCCAGAACGCAATTTCCATTCACTCCCTTACTCTGAGGAAGTGAATGAGCAGGTCCCTCAGGACCTTAATTCAAAAAGACAGGAGTCCTTTCTGAGGGCTCCCATCAACAATCGTCGCCAGACTCGTGTGGTAGTGCACTCTCAACATGATGAGGGTACCGACTCCAGGCGTTCGGCTTAGGTTCTTCGAACCAGAGCAGGCAAGACGAACCGCCAGAGGCGGAATCCGGTTAACAATGGGCAGGTTCTCATCCCTGCCATATCCGGAGAAGTCCACCAACCTAACTTGGTGGAAAACAACGAGCAGGCACACACACCTGCCCGTTTTAATTCCGCTGTCCAGCAGACTCGTCTGGCAGCATCACGCCAATCCCGCCAGGTAATTCCAGCGGAGTACTATAGGTAGGAACATATAGCTGCTTATACATCATCAGTTAGTCAGTAGGCTCGTCTGACTACATATGATGGATCTCGTCAACCGCGTTTGGCGAAGTGTAATCAGCAGACACATACACCTGCTCATACTAATCAAGCCTACCAACAGTCTCGCTTGGTAGCGCACGGAGAAGTCAGTCGGAAAGCCCCGACGAAAAACAGGAGGCAGACTCAACTCTCTGCCCCCACACTTGAGTACTGTCAGGATTCACTGATAGGAAAAGGAGGACAGGAGCAGGAACATACACCTACTCCAAGCCTAGAATGGACGTATATCCCCATTCTGGCAGCTGAAGTCACCAAGCATATTTTGTTGATGGTGAAAGAGCAGAACAAAATTCCTGCTCATATTCTGGATGCTTGCCAGGATATCATAACAGCTTCAGCATCATCTCAGGGAAAGACACATAAATCTATCCCTAGTAGTGGAGTGACACATCAACGATTCACTCCGGAACAGACACACACATCTGTTCTAGTCCAAGAGGGTTATGGGGCATATTCCCCCATATCATACGGGCAACCAAGTCAGGCACATACACCTGCTCAGAGAAACCACTTTCGTCAACAAGTGGTTTCCAAAGCGAGTAAGAAGGCATCTAAGAAAAAGATCTTCCAAGCACAGTCAGGAGATCAAAGGCCAATCTGTAACAAGTCCTTGCTTGATGCTGGAGTTCTTGAAGCCCTCATGCATTTATCTATTGGAATTCAAGATTCTAATCCCTCAGTTCCCAATAATGAGAACATTAATTCCGAAAGTCTTCAACAGACACTTTCTCATGAAGGCTTGCATCGTGACAATTCGGTCAATCGTGAAGTTTCATATTCAGATGAGAGCCACAGGAACCCTCTGTGTGGTCAGAAGACCAAGGAGCAAGAGATCTCATCTTTTGCTGTAACCCATTATGGTGGTCCTCCCCATGATGATGAACTTCGCTGCGAAAGTCCTCTGCGCATTAGTGATTCACATTTCCTGGAAAATACTCCAGTGGACAATGTAGTGCCGAGAAATCCCTCTTATCTTGAGGCACTTGCAAATGCAAAACCAGTCATGTCTGATGCTTTATCGCTAACAAGTGAAATACTTTCTCAATCAGAAGATAGCCCAGGGTGTAGGTCATTATCCGAACCACCCCTAAGTCATGCATCTTCTAGTTTGATCAATGATCTCTCTACCAATATTGTTGAATCCGATGAAGCAACAAGGAAACACCAACTCTGGTAAAAACAGGTAGAAGAATCTTCATTTAATGATGAAGAGGAAATGCTGAACATGAGAAAAAAATTGGCGAAAGGTGAGGTGCCAGTCATGTTTTGGCCTTTGGCTGACTCCCAGTATGACATTCCAAAGATGTTGACGGATGATGGAATCCATGATATTCATCTCAACATATGGAAAACTCTTTTTCAATTAAGGAAGAAGGTATTATATTATGATGAATATGAACATCATCCTAAGATAATAGAAGTTCTACAACGTCAGATTGATTTGGCATCTCTATCAGTCTCTCGGTATCCGAAGGCTGAAAAGCAGCAGAGAACCCTTCAACGTTCATGCCTTGGCGCACTAAGAAAATTGCGTCAGTTAATTGTCAATGCTCCATCTGGTGTTCATATCAGAGGATTGGGTGTTCATGGAGCACTACATTTCAAAGTGCTTTCCAATAAGCAAAGCCCGCCGAAAATGGTCTCATGCAATGTTATTGCCCATGGCCAGCCACAGTCAATGGGATTTGTTTTTAATCAAAAGCTTTCCCAAGAACAGGCTTCAACTAGTTCCTCTCAAAGTCAAGCATATAGGGAACAAGTTGTTGAATTTCTCCTACATCATGTAGGTGAGAATATTGCACAAGCCTCTCGTATGGAGCAAACACATCATCAAATGACAGAAATTTCGGAAATCATCCAATGGTCTGTTGAACCAGGTGAAAAAAGTGGATACAGGTTAATGCATCCAGCTAATTTATGAACTAAGGTTCGCAAGATCAAGAGAGATTTTAAGAAGATCTCAGACATAGCATGTCAAGAGACACCCCAGCTTGTCAGACTTGGGACTTCTTTAACCCAACCCTCAGATTCAACAAATGGGATTCGAGGAGTTGAGTGGAAACAGTAGAAACATCCCCAGTTCACAAGACTGGGGACTCTTTCAAATCATCAATACCCTCCTCAGAGAATGTCGGTCTTTTCTCGATTAGGGAAGAATCCATAAGAGGAACGAAGAGCCAAATTATTAGGAGATTCCCTCCAAGTTATAGCTCGTCAATTAGTTCCTAAAAGATTGAATCAACAAAAGGCAATGTCTCATCAAAGACATGAAAGAAGAAAATATCATAGAAATGTTGATAGAAGGGATGTGATGCAATATGCATCAATCAATGTCATCAATTCCGTTGTTGATAATCCACCAGAGGAGGTTCACTCAGGGGACTCAAATGAAGAGTGTCCTGCTCATGAAAATGTAAGCACCGATACAAATGAAGAAGGTGTGCGTACACGAAGTCAAAGGATTACTCAGAACCAAGGTAATCCACTTACCTCTCTCCAAAAGGTATCCAACAAAGGGAAGGGAAAGAATTAGGTTACATATCCTTCCTATGGAGAAGGTCAATCGCTCTCATTAGAGCAAAGGTTTGCACAACAGGAGGAAGAAATGAAAGAATTAAGAAGGTTGAATGCAGAACTACTTCAGAGTAGTCTTCTTCTTAAGAATGCTGGAGTCCGACAGCCGAAGGAATTTGTTGCAGTTACTGAGATGGATCAAGAATATCCTCTTTTATCAGTACACCATCAGAGGTCTAATCCTACAGGTCAAGTACAACAACGGTTGGCAGCACTACCATCAGTTGCAGCACCAACCACCACGTCTGTCCAAGCTCCATTCATTGTACCTACCCAAGACCAAGTTCAACCAGATGTTTCTCAAAAGTTGATAACTACTATTGAGTCATTAACATCTCGGTTAGAATCTATGGAAGGAAAACGGGTGCATGTTCAACCTAAAAAGAAAGTTTACCCTGAATGGGTAGATTCAATTTCTCCTCCATCCAGTTTTGGAAACCTTGTTTTCCCTACATTCAATGGATCAGGCGACCCTGAACAACATTTGACACACTACGTGTCTTGTTGTGATCCTATGATGGGAACTCCAGAACAGCATGAAGCAGTGAAACTCAGATGCTTTGTGCGAACCTTGCAAGGGCTGGATTTTGTCTGGTATACAAGCTTGAAATACCGGTCAACCATCGGATGGGAAGATCTTCACCAAAAATTCCTTCTTCAGTTCATCTCAACTTTTCCAAAAATGACAGTTTTCGATCTTACAAACTGCAAGCAAAGGGAGAATGAAAGAGTCTCTGATTTCATTGCTCACTGGAAAGGATTAACATATTCCCTGAGTTTAGCACTTCCTTAGGAGGAGTTGTTGCCAATCTGTGTGGAAAATTTGCGTGACGAATTACGCACGCCATTGATCCCTGTGAAATACACAGGAGGGTTTCGAGATCTTACTTCAATCGCTCAGCAGATTGAAGATTCCCTTATACAGGCAAAAGCTAAATCTTGTGTAATTCCATCAGCTCCAGGAAGGAGAATGGGTAAAGCAGAAACTACTATAGTTATGCTTAAACAAGCACCTGTACCTATTTCTACTTCAAAACCTTCATCTTCTCGAAGAGCTCCACCCTTGAACGCCAAAAACAAAGGCGGTTTCGTCCAATTGATCAAAAAGATCAACGACGAAAACAATTTAAGGATTTGAAGTGTAAAACATAATCTTTCCAAAATGAGCAGGTTCTTGGTTACTTCATTTCAGCTCTGGAAAATAATTTGGTGCAATTACCAGTGCCCAAGAGGCCAAACAAGGAAGGAGATGAAGACCGTCCCAATTATTGTCCTTTCATCAAATGTTAGGGCATTCCATCGAGGAGTGTTTTGTCTTCAAAGACCTCCTGGAAAATATGGTCGACTTGGGACAAGTCAAGTTGAAAGGATCTTCGACTCAGGTAGCATGTGTTACTGCTACAGTTCCCGAGGAAGAAGGTGAATGGCAAGAAGTCAAAAGCAGAAATGCATAGAATTATGATGATTGGATGGTCAGAAAGACAATCAATCGGAGTCATGCCATTTTGCGAACACAATTAAAGAAACCAATTGTGTCTTCTACCATGAATATTACGGTAAAACCCTCTTCATCAGAGGGAAAGTCCTCAAAGAAACGGCTTGATTCAAATAATAAAAAAGAATTAGAAGAAGATGAGTATGTGTCAAAGCCTAAATTTTCTTTGACTCTGGCAAACTTTATGCCATCTACTTCAAAGCCACGGGCACTGCCCCATCAAACAGAATAGTCTAAACAGGCTAATCAGGCAGAGTCTTCATCAGACGAAGAGTTAATATTCGGTTCTCATTAATCTCAATGGATGGAGAACTCTTCACGACTCCAACCAATGCCAGATTTCTGATGAAATATTTTGTATAAACATGAAATATGGTCCTCAGAACCAAGATTCTTATAATTGGTTCATACCATCATCCAACATAACGTTAAACTGTAGAAAAGAAGATGTCCCCACAACATGACACTAAACTGTGCGGCACTAGTTCGCCCTTGCTATATGACGTTAAACTATACAGCAATGGTCCAGTATGACCTTAAAATCTCCCTTGGTCCAGTATGACCTTAAACTATTCATGAAAATGTCCTCGTAACATGACACTAAACTGTGCGGCACCAGTTCGTCCTTGCTATATGATGTTAAACTATACAGCAATGGTCTAGTATTACCTTAAACTCTTCCTTGGTCCAGTATGACCTTAAACTATTCACGAAAATGTCCCCGCATCATGACACTAAACTGTGTGGAACCAGTTCATCCAACATGACGTTAAACTGTATAAAAGTCTCTTTTGTCCAACATGACCTTAAACTGTATAGTCTCCATTGTCCAGCATGACATTAAACTGTATTATCCCTTTTTTTTGTCCAGCATGACATTAAACTGTAGGAAAGTCTCTTTCGTCCAACATGACATTAAACTGTAGAAAAGAAGATGTCCCCGCAACATGACACTAAACTGTGCGGCACCAGTTCGTCCTTGCTATATGACGTTAAACTATACAGTAATGGTTCAGTATGACCTTAAACTCTTCCTTGGTCCAGTATGACCTTAAACTATTCACGAAAATGTCCCTGCAACATGACACTAAACTGTGCGGCACCAGTTCGTCCAACATGACGTTAAACTGTAGAAAAGTCTCTTTTGTCCAGCATGACATTAAACTGTATAGTCTCCATTTTCCAGCATGACATTAAACTTTATTATCCCTTTTTTTGTCCAGAATGACATTAAACTGTAGGAAAGTCTCTTTCGTCCAACATGACGTTAAAATGTAGAAAAGAAAATGTCCCTGTAACAAGACACTAAACGGTGCGGCATCAATTTGTCCTCACTGCATGACATTAAACTGCACAGTCCCTTCATCGTCCTACATGACATTATACTGTAGGAAAGTACATTCATCCCACATGACGTAAAACTGTGAAAAAGTCCCTTACATCCGGAAAGACGTTAAACTACATAAGCATCAAAGGTCTTGTATGAATTTAAACTGCACCATCCACAGTCTATGCATATGACCTTAAACTATTTGCACTTTCGTCCGACATGACGCTAAATTGTATCGTCCCTTTTTCATCCAACATGACGTTAAAATGTGGAAAAAAATCCCTAATGCATCCAAAATGACGTTAAAATGGTGCACTCTTCTGTCCTCACTGCATGACATTAAACTGCACAGTCCCCCTTTCGTCCAATATGACGTTAAACTGTATTGTCCCCATCGTCCTAACTACATGATGCTAAACTGTATAGAAAGTCCTTGATATGTCTTACATGACGCTAAACTATACTTTTTCCCTACTACATGACACTAAACTGTGCAGCACCAATAGTCCTAACTGCAAGTCTTTAAACTGCATAGTCCCTTCATATTGTCCCTGCTACATGAAATTAAACTGTGCATCGTTAAGGTTGTTGCTACGTCTTTTTTCTCACAACGATTATGACTCACGTGAGCTTAGAGAAAACCTCAACCATAACACTTTCTTTGGGCTACTAACCATGTATAAGTCCCAACAAAATGTTGTAGGTCATTGACCCCAAGAACAACTTGATCATTAATTCATTCTTTAATTGAACTACACGGACTTTGATCCTTGCCTTCTAGGCTGGGTATGTAGGCAACCTCCCAAGGTTCAAGCCCAAAACCAATCTATTCACATCGGTTCACCTCCATCTCATATGATGTTGATTTGTGAAACCGCCCCTAGAATCAATATCATTACAAAGGTTCACATTCGTCCTTGTTATACGACATTAAACTATACAACACTTTTTTCCGGTATGACAATAAACTACAATACTCTTTGATTTCCTGATTTGAGAGGGAACCATTATTTATGTGATTTTTCGATCATGTTTCATTTCAAAAAGACTACGTGCATACATGGAAATGCCTAAACTTTTTACCTTGGGTTAAACCATCATTGTACTAAAGTCCCCTTTCACCCTTCACATGTACGAACCAAATTTGTACAAAGGGCATTTCTAGAACTACGTGGGCTTGATTCCCATCCTTATGGGATATGTAGGAACGTTCGAGTATCCCTCGAATCCAGCCCCAAGTCTTTTGGGCCTAACCCCAAATTTCACTTTCAGTCCCTTGGATGAAAAGTCCTCATGAAAACACACACTGTGTATTCATTATTATGTTCCGAACTCTATGACCCTAAACTAAGATCTCTCATACTTTCGTCCTGCATGACGTTAAACTGCATTTCAAGAACTATGTATGGCTTGATGCTCATTCTTATGAGATAGGTAGTGAAGTCCAAAGGACCCAGCCACAACATGATTATGGTTACCATTGACCTATGTATCTCTATATACATTAGAAAATACCCATATTTATGTGTTATAATCCTAACCTTAAATATTTTGAGATCTTCATAACCCTTTTCATGACTTTTAGTCGCAAAAATGTCAAAATTCTGAGAATTGTTTTTACCTGACTATACAATACGTGCCCGTAGGTGGCCTTGCATAAAAAGTCCACATAACAGACCTGTCAGCCAAAGGATACTATTTATTTGACTATGCAGCCAATGCCCTTATGTGGCCCTGCATAATTCAACCCCCTAACAGGTTTATTAAATGATGGTAACTTCATTCTTGGGAAGAATGCCTTTTTTGTCCTTATTTGTCTTAAACAATAATATGTAGGGATCTGCAAAAAAAATAGTCATCCTTAACATATTTGTCCCATATCCTTTTTTTCATGATCTGAAAGTATTCAGGTCTATGGTTTATTCTTCTTCCCTATGTTTGGATCAGACCTTCGTAGGAGTGATATTCATCCAGTTCATCGATAATCTTGTCTGGAAATATCTTCTCCATATTAAAGCACCTTTTCCATATAGCAAAATCTATACATTGGAAGATTTGAATCTCCATAAACTTTCACTAGATTTTAGCACTAGGAAAGTAAATTTCTGAGAGTTCTTTTTTCCTGACTATGCAGCACGTGCCCATAGGTGGCCCTGCATAAACAGTCTACGTAACAGACTTGTTAGCCAAAAGATACTAAATTATTTAACTATGCAGCCAATGCCCTTAGGTGGCCCTGCATAATTCAGCCCCATAACGGGTTTTGTTAAATGATAGTAACTCCATTCTTGGAAACTACTTCTTCTGATATCTTTTAGCTCTTTTTCATATCATTCTTCATATTCAAATATTCTTAATCCATAGTTTACATTTTTCTCCCTCATACTTGAGTATGGTAATATGTTTTTAGATAAATTGTCAAGGAATTGAATCAATTTTAATCCATTATGGTCAAATTTATTTCTACCTTAAACACTAGCCCCTTTATGTCCGGAGTGCATGACATTAAACTGCCCACAGAAGACAAAGGAACTCTGAATAAAAGTCAAGTTCCAGCTCACTAAATATACATTTTTGTATGATTTAGGTAATATTGATCAATTAAATGATTCAAAGTTTGTAGGGTTATTTTTAATAATCCTAGTAAAAATCAAACTATGCTTACTAGGTCCATTGGATTAAGTAAATTTGAAGCAGGTAGGGAAAGAATCTAAGTACAAATGATTGAAGATGAAACTGTTTTTCATTGATACACAGGAGATAGAAGGACATCCCCAGACTGGAGTCTCTTCTCTTTTTCAAGAATTACAAAAGGCTTTCAACATAACTATTCATTTGATTTACGAAATCCCAAGATTCATCAGCAACCACCTGGAATTCATCCATTCAACTAGATACAATAATAGATGCAATGATACCATCTCTTCTTGGAACAATTGAAAAAGAATGTTCTTGAGTGCGGTTTGAGAAAATTTTCTGCTGATCAAACAGTGACTCTGTTTCTGTCCAAGAGACTTGGAAGATGGATACATGGATTTGAGAATGGAGCATTGGAAGTAAAGATCCATTTGGAGAGAGTACTCTTTTCATATAGTGCTCTAATGCCGTGTTTGTCTTCTCTCCACCAACCGACAGCGGGAAACATTTTAGCCCATGGGTTTTCCATTTTCATATCTACAAGGAAATGGCATGGAAGGAGAACTTGAAAGTTCACACCATTGTTGTTGCTCTTAATTCACAGCATAACCGAAATAGAGGAGTAGCAGTGCATCTGTATCTCAGGTGTATAATTATTTGCATTTGGAACGTTGACTCCTTGCAGATGACCATGACTACACAGAGGCAGATAGATGCTCTGTGGAAAATTATGATGATATTTCTTCAAGTACTTATCCAAATCTGGGAGAGTGCTGTCATAGATATTGTATTAATCATTACCAATGATATTCATCATGTCATCAATCCGCTTGCTAGCTAGTTCATCAGCCGTTCTAATTCCCTTGGGAATCACTGAATCTGCACAAAAGATGAATAAACTAACTCTTAAATGGGTTTATTTTTTCATAAAATTTGAGAAGAAATATGAAAAAATGGCCAAGGCATTAAGGCACGCAAGTATAAAAATTGGCGCGCAAGTGTTCATCTACTGCGCTAGTGTTTAACGCGCAAGTATAAACCGCGCAAATCCAGATACCTTGACAGCAGCGCACCATCAAGGAAACATTGGAAAACAGAGCAACTTGCGCAGCTAAGATGACCTGCGTGACGAGAGCTCGAGAGGTTTGAACTCTGGAAATCCAGATGCTTTGTACGGAGGAGAGGCTGTGTATTTATAGGCAAGAAGGCCTATCTGCGCGCCATAAACAGTGCGCTCAAGGCCTGCGCGACGCCACTTGCGCGCTACCCTTTGCACCCTGACAGACTTGCGCACCACTATTTCCTTTGGATGTATTCGATTTCCTCAGAGTAAAATCCTCTATCTCTCTCTAAATGAAACTCTAAGGGGGGACTTTTGTTGACGCTCCTTTCGTCACAGAATCTCAGGATTGGAAAAGGATAAGATCTGAGATTAAAATGGTTCAACCTTTGAAGAAAACATCAAAAATCGACAAAGGGATGAACAAGGAGAAATTTTCCCATATGCAGCGCAAGTTTTCTCATGGTCGCGCAAGTGGACTTGCGCGACTCGCTTGGCGTGCAAGTCAATTGTGCGCCCTAAGTGATAACTGCCCGGTAACCGCTCGGGGTCTTCTTCTGCCTATAAATAGACCCTGTGGGCCCCCCATTCGAGGAGTATTTTTTACAGAAACTCATATTCAAGCTCTCAATGCCGAAGTCTCTTCTTAAAGCTTCTGGAACACTTCTAAGGTAATTTCTTACCTAGAACGGAAGATCTAAAGAGAAGGAGGAAGGCCTAAGTGTTGAAATGCATCAACACTTGCGCGCCTGAGTGGCCAACCCTTAAGGGAAGTGGACACACTTGCGCACCGCCTTTACTCCTTCGATAGAACATACGCGTCCCTTTACTGGAAGAACCTCAAGAGGATTCTAAAGGCTTTAATAAAGAGTTGCTCAAGTATTTTAATGCTGGTTGAAAATCGCGCAAGTACCCCACATGTCGCGCAGGTATACATGCGCGACAAATACTTGTGAGCCCACGTAAGGCTTGCACGCCTTTCAAGACTTGCGCGCCCCTGACTTTTTTTGGGTGCCCATCTTGCCCATTTTACCCCTCTTAATCCATTTCACCTTTCCTATTCAAGATTCAGTCTTCAAGATACTCTTCAAAGCCATTTATGGCATGATTTCTTGATTTGATTTCCTTATCTAAAAGGAATTCTGTGGAATATCTCTCAAAACATAATGATTTATACATCTTTATGTCACAAAAGATTGTGAGTTCATTCATTCAAATTCATCCTTTTGGATGAGAGAATCCTTAACCTAGGTCTCCTTTTCAGGAATAATCCCCAGTTATAAGTCCTTTAATCTGGGCATCTTCCTCTGGAGTAAGCCCCAAATTCTTAAAGTTCTCAAATCTGGGCATCCTCCTCAGGAGTAAGCCCCAAACCTTAATCCCTTAACTTGGGCCTCATTTTCAGGAGTAAGTCCCAATCATAATCCTAATTTGGGCTTCCTTGTTAGGAATAAGCCCCAGTCATAAATCCTCCAAATTTGGGCATCCTTTTCAGGAGTAAACACAGTCCCCTCATTTGGTCATCCTCCTCAGGAGTAAGCCCCAAACCATAATTCTCTTAACCTGGGATTCCTTGTTAGTAATAATCCCCAATCATAATTTTGGGCCTCCTTTTCAGGAGTAAGTCCCAAGTCCCCTAAATTCTCTTTAACCAGTCCTAAATTACGTTTGATATGGGATTCCTTCTCAGGAGTAAAACCCAATTATCAATCCTCTCCTAATTTGGGTTTCCTTTTCAGGAATAAGTACCAAGTTAGAGTATTCAAAATCTCCATGAAGCACATATACCTTTATGGACCCTGTTCTAGGATTTTCTCCCTAATGTAAATCCTAACCTTCATTTATCTAGCCAGTCATACATACATAAGCCCCAAATCATTTCTTATGATTGCATCTTTCATGGACCAATTGTCTATTTTATTTCCAATACCTCTTGTATCTCACACCGAGCATGACTCACGTGAGCTTAGAGGGTAAAAGTAATTATGGCATCATTCTTTGAGCCATCAATCATAAACATCATACCCTATTTCTCAAACTACGTGGGTTCTGATTCCTTTTCCAAAACAAAGGATACGTAGGTAGCTCATCTGCAGGTTTGATCCCAACTTTGAAATAATCCATGTCTTTCTGAATGACGATAAAATTCAAGTGCCCCACTGAGTGGCTTTAAAACCAGCCTGGTCATCATAATGACCAAGAGACTTTTATATAAATGTTCTGAAGGATACCATTGACCAAGAATCTCTAAATAGATACAGATGATTCTCTATTGATGAAGAACCTCGAATACATATAAAAGATTCTCTAAATTTCTTACATATTTAATCATTGATTGTTAAAACTAATGGAAAGCTCATTTTATACTTGGTAATGTAATAAGGATTGACGAACATAACTTAAATCTATAAATAGAGTCCCGAAGTAGACAATAATTCCCCTAAAAAAGGTGTGATGAGTCCGTCCTCCCATCCTCTTGACCAATGCAAATTCCTAAGCCTCATTAGTCCACAAACTAATGAGTGCCTACCTTTGGAAAGTAGGTCCAAATGGATGTGGAATCATTGGATGTTTCCGGTTCCATGAACAAACCCGATAGAAACCGATCGGAACGTTTGAATCTCCCATCCAGGAGGTCATCCCCGAATTCCGAGGGAAACAGAATCTCTCTTAATTCTGGTTTCATGTTGGAGAGGAGTTCTGAATAGCTCATCAAGAGAAATTTGAGTGACCTTCCAGTTCTCATCTATGGCTGTTCTCTTTGATTCCCACTCATTGGGCATAATATCAATTATCTTATCTACAAGGTATTCATCATCTAACCCTTTTTCTCCCATAGACTGTAAGCTATTGAATATAGTCATAAACCTCTGTTGAACTTTGCAGATTGGTTCACCATACAGAAAATTGAATCCATGGTATTCAACTCTAAGCACGGCTCTCCTAGTCTCAATCACTTTAGAAGTGCCAAAGTGTGTAACTTCTAACTTCTTCCAGATACAATTAGCTGATTCACAAGAAGAAATTTGGAAATATATATTTCTAGTCATTGAACATAGTAAAGTATTGTGTACCTTATAATTGAGTTGATACTCTTGATTTTCCCGGTTAGTGAAAGTTCTAACTTCCTTATCAGGAATTTTATAATCTCCAGTAAGCATAATGAAATTGTCCACTCCAGTGTTGATGAAAAAAGTCTTCATTCGATCTCTCCAGTATGCATAGTCATTACCGTCAAATATCGGTGGTCTTGTAGGATTTAGATTATCAATAGAACCAACATTGATTCCTGCCATACTAAAAAAACTTGGGCAACCAAACTAGTTAGTAAAAAAAGTCTGTAACCACAATGTTCGGAATGAAAAAGTTTGGAATGACAATGGTCGAAATGAAAAAGTTCGGAATGACAAAGTTCGGAATGACAATGTTTGGAATGACAAAGTTCGGAATGACAATGTTTGGAATGACAAAGTTCGGAATGAAAAAGTGAGAAAGAAAAACATATACATGAGTATGATTATTTTAGAGACCTCCTCTAATACCAATTTTAGGATCAAAATAACGATGTAGATGCTCAATATAGAAGAGGGGTGTCAATTGTACACTTTAAAAATTCCTTTGGAACCTTTAAAGTTGGTTATGGATAACTATGTTTTCCTTATATAAAGAAAGTTATAAATTTAACAATGTTAAACTAAGAAAATTCACAACACCTCTAACACCAATTGAAAAATTTTAATAAGGAATGAAGTTATACACTTCAAGTTCTATATACTTGCTTAAAACTAGAAAGAGATTCCGAAAGTAGGTTTCGGAAATATGGATCCGGAAATTGAAACTTAACTAAAGATTACAGTATGAGATTCTACCTTAAAGCGTATAGAATCTAAATGAAACAGAGTACAAGTAGGGAAGTATAAGAAAGTTATACTTTCCTTATAATACAATATGCAGCGGAAACAAAAAATATAAGTCTTTTAACCCAAATATAAGGGTATACATCAACCTTGGATAAAGGTCCCTTGATTTATACTTTCAAGCAAGTCTATCTTACCCACACTAGGGTAAGCCCTCGATACAATGATCGGAATCTCTGTCTTGATATCCCTGTAATCTCTCATCTTCAAGGTTGTTGGAACCTCTGTCTTCCTCAGCAAGGAAGCCCTCGAATTTTAAGGTAGTTGGCACCCCTATCTTCTTATTCTTGGAAGTCCTCGAATGTAATCAACAACATTCGGAGTCGCATGAAGCAAAAACTGAACGAGCGATTCAGTACGCACAAAGCACAAAATATTTCTCTCTCTATAAATCACCTTAGCATCATGTGGTCTCTAGATCGATCAACTTGATTCATTTTAATGTTGAGTTCATTCAAATGAGCTCCTATTTATAGGCAAATTTCTAACGGTCGGCTCCCTCTTCCAACGGTCATATTTTCTATTAAATTTGGAGGGACCTGTACACATGTAGCTCAACAAACGATTAATTAGAAACATAATAGATGACATCATTTTGTAAAAAACTATGTATAACTGAATGTACGCCATCGTTTTGAAATGAAGCATATGTAAGTAAAAGCTAATCAATATTTTGGAGTGTAAGCAAGCTAAATGTTTGGAGTCTAACCAAAATGATGTTCGTAGTCTATGTTAAGATATATTCAGAATCTGTTTTATAGGAATTCAGAGACTGGTTTCACCATAGATCAGAATCTGAACTTGCAGAGTTCGGAGTCGAACTACTTAAGAGTTCAGAGTCGAACTGCTTACGAGTTCAGAGTTGAACTACATAAGAGTTCGGAGTCGAACTTCTTCAGATTTCGGAGTCGAACTTCTCCAGTGTTCGGAGTCGAACTTCTTCAGAGTTGGGAGTCGAACTTCTTCAGAGTTCAGAGTCAAACTTCTTCACAGTTTGGATTCGAATTTCTTCACAGTTCGGAGTCGAAATTTTTAAGAGTTTGGAGTCAAACTTCTTCAGAGTTCGGAGTTGAACTTCTTCAGAGTTCGGAGTCGAACTTCTTCAGAGTTCGGAGTCCAGAATTCGGATTAAAACTCCATTACAGATCACATCCAGAATTCGGATCCTAAAAACAGAATGCTCCAAATCTTTTCATTATATGGCTCCTGAAATTTGGTTATGAATCCGGTTTTTGAATTTAAGAATAATATTGTTATGTATGAGAAAATGTAGGTTAAGTTAAACTTTTTTAAAGAAGTAAATTTTCCTTATGGTGGTAAAAAAATAATATTTTCTTAAGTATAAGGTGTTTGTGATTTTCAAAACAAGATGGAATAGAAAATTCATAAGGAAAACCTTATTGAATCAACAAGTTATATTTCTCTTCTATATCCATGATTTTACTGATATTATCCTATTCGAATTCCCAATTTTGTGGTGACCTTCACATTTTATTTTCCCTATTATTAAGAATATGTGTTATTAAACATATTTATAATTTTGGTTTTTGAACAATAATATTTTAAAATATGAAACCATAGAATACAAAGATCAATATTAAATTGGGATGACACAATTTAATTTGGGTGGGAGAATATAACACCCAAAAAATTATAAAAGAGTAACTTTTATTTGAAAGCGTGTATGATACACAAAACCAAGTGAAGAAAGTAACATAACATCCAAAGACTTTACAATATATTTAATATTTTAAATAAATCTATTCTATATATTTTAATGCAAAAAACAGGACTTTTTTTTTTGCGTTACATGCAAGAACGACGTTGTTTCGTACCTTGAGTTACACGCAAGTTCATGTTTTACCATAACAATATATTTTTATAATATTATTATTTAATATAAAAATATTAAACCCTGACATTAAATTAATTGTTTAAATAGTAATAAATAATGTAAAAATATATTTTTTAATTCATTGGTTTACAAATGAATATAAAGGAATTTTTTTGATAAATAACTATTTTTAAGCTTCCCAATGTGTTTTATAATAATAAGTTAAATTAATTACTATTGGTGAATTATATTAATTAAATATTTATATAATATATTAAATGTAATATCTTTTTATTCATCAAATATATCTAAAAGGCATAAGATAAGAGTAAATCTAAATTTACGCTTAAACATCGTACTTTAAAAAAAAATAAGCCACCTTTTAATGGCCCAAATATTTTGAAACAGAATTTTGAAACTTTTATAAATTTTATTTATTAAAATAAAATTAATTTTTTTAAATCATAACATAAATATTATCATTGTTTTAACTTTTTTGTGTTTTCTGAGAAGTTTAATATTTTGATGAATAGTAAAAAACAATTATTTTTAATTGAAAACTGCATTTTCATCCAATTTAATTTATATAGTGAAACTATGTTTTTATTTGGTCTTAAAAAATAATTATATAAATTTTATTTAATTTAACAAAAATTTATGCCATTTTAACTAATTTTACATTGAAATTGGATATAAAAACGTTTCAATCTTTTTGAAATTTTCACTATAAAAACCAGTTTTGTCATCATGTCTATGGGATTAATTTTTAATTAATTTCTTCCAATTATTTGATTTTGGTTTTGAGAAATGCATTAAATATTTTGATTCCATAAAATTTATTATTTGTAGTAAATTAATCTTTGTTTTTACCAAAAATATTAATGAATTCAATTAAAATTAATTACAACGATTAAGGTCAAATTACGCTAAACAAGGGACTAAACCTTAAACTTATGGGAGACATGACCTAAAAACAAGTTCAATACCTGTTTTATAGAAAAATTTATACAATATACCTTATTTTATTTAATTTGGTTTATTATTTGAGGCTCATTATGTAAGGGAGATATCTCAATAGATTTTACCTTTTATATTTACAAGAATACCACTCCTCCTTCACTATAAAAAGGCCCTCACCCCTACCACTTATTAAAACATATAAATGAAATTAGATCATGAAATACCTATATAAATAGATCCAAAACATCCTTAGACTCATCCTATAATCCTCACATTTGGAATAAATCCATCCATGGAAGCCTTTTGGTATAAACCAAATAGGGTTACTCGAATAAGAGGTAACATTCTTCAACGATCACTTTTGTTTCATTTACATCCCCTTCCATTGAATTAATTTTATATAATAATTATAAAATAAAATAATTATAATAAATATAAAGATATGTTTTAATTATAATATTTCAACCTACACATTCATACACATCCAACAAATGAGATACACAATCATCGTCTGTCTATACGGCGGACTACCACCTCATGAACCGATTATGTTTCCTTATCCCATGTTAGGAAGATGACTCCTTTGAATGAGTTTTAAGGATGTAGATCATTTACTTATGTTAGGATTTAATTTATTTTACCAATTTATTATAGGTATCATGTATGTAATATGGTTTTTTAAAACCTCTAAACATTTTGGTCCCTTGGGATTTTATTCTTTATAATCATTCTAATGAAATAAATTAAGTCACTAACACTGGTCTTCTTGGGTAAGGGAAATACAAAGATTGTCTTATTTAATCACCCAATCATGATATTTGATATCTCTATATTGTATCTATATTTTCATACGTGTTTTAGTATAATATTAATGGATTGGATATCAGATTCAGTATTGATATTAGTTTTTTATGTAATATTATGTTAAGAATGACATATAGAGAAATTTAATGGAAAACATTGGCATTAAGGAATATAAAGGAACTTCCTACCGAGCCACTTTGTGGCTTGGAACGACAATGGATATATAAGGAAGCTAAGAGTTAATATTCAATATAAAAGGATCATGAATTCCATTAAATAAAATTTTTTCATAATATTTGTATGGTCACATGATTTTTTATGATCACATGATGTTTCAAGGGATTGAAACTGATGAAATAGAGAAAAATGAGGCTTTAAATCCAATAATATGACATTAAATATCATGAAAAAATCAAATGATGTGAAAACCTTATATAGATTTCAATAATGAATCGTGATATTTTTTTTCATAAACATCCATTAAATGGTATATTTGACCCATGTAACCTAATGGATTATTTCTGGTATTATAAATATTAGGTTGCGTAAGGAGAAATGTGATCCATTCCAAAGGCATTGGGATTCAACCACTAGGGTGTTGTAACTAGGGTTCCAACACAGAGATTTCTCTTTATAGTTAGGTTTCCTTTATTCTTTCCTTAATTATTCTTTTATATAACATTGGATTCTATTTAGTTTAATTCAATTTTCTTTTCTTTTGTTTCTTTCTCATTCTTTCTCATCTATTCTCTCTCTTATCAAAAAAGGTGTAAGAATTTTGTGAGATCACCCAAAAATTATTTTATAAATCCATAGGAGAGAGTATAATCATTCAAAATGGGTGTATACCAAATTATTCTCTTTATTTATTCACTTTATTAATGATTCTATTGAATTGGTATTTTATTACAATCATTATTCTCTTATCTTTTATTAAATCAATAACCAAATATGTTTAGTAGTATATGAATCCCAACATGAAAAAGGTAATTAATTCACAATCACTGAATAAGCTTATTATTATTCCATTAAAACTTTATCTTAATTCTTCTTGTTATTTTAATTAATCTTTACATGGTGAATTATGGTTTTATGATAGATGTATAGGGATTGGATACTTTTTCCATTGATAAAATTTATTTATTATGCAACCAATGAGTATTAATGTTTTGAATGTGTGGTCCAAATTTCATTTTAGAAAAACTACAAATTGAAACTAATTTCTATCTCTTACACATTTTATATCTTTTTTCCTGAAAATTATTTTATTAAAGTCAAATTGAAATTGGTATAACCATACCTTTAATAAAATGTCTCCTACAACTTTCCCTGTAGTATATGGGATCGACTTTGTACTACAACTTTACAACGTATTAGTTGTTAGTGGAGTTCAAAAATATTATAAATATTTAATTTTATTTTGTTTGAGTAATTAAGGATGTCCTTCAGATACATCACTATTATTACTTACTTTATTTTATTTCATTTTTTTAATTTTTTTCCTAATACTCTGTTAATGGAACATTATTCCAATTATAGTCACACCAAGAAGAATTCCCTAGTTCTCTTATTGATGAATTATAATCAATACTGTTAATTTTAAAGATACTTTATAGATTTTAATATTTAAACAATATGTAGACTTATTATGGTTGTAATGTTTACCTTATTATACTCTAATTATTTGGATTACACACACAAGCCACTTGGACTTAAATCAATATATGAAAAAGAAAGTAGTGGGATAATCCAAGGGTAATATGTGACATCAGATTACCATGATAGGAAAGGATAGGGGAAACACTTATCATTATACTTCTATATCCAAACCAAAACAACTATAATGGAGTAATTAATGATAACTCAATTGATTAGAGGAAGATTAGGGATAAATTTGAATAATTATTCAAATAGGATAATTAGGGAATGTTATAAGGTTATAATATTGATCATTAAAATGACATTAAAAAAATCGTTAACATCAACTATTTAAAATAATTATAACCCAAAATAACAGTATAAAAACACACCATTAATAATTTATTCTCTAGATACAACCCAATTTCCACTATACTATATTTACTTGGGTTTAAAATTTCATTTTATAGTGTCCTCATGACAGGGTGATCATAAATTCTAGGACTATTTTTGGGGAATCTAGTGTTTGTGTTTAAATTTTGATTAAAATAATTTCAAATGATGAGATGCAATTCTTCCCACCTCATTGGTTTTGATCTTGATGTGGAGAGAACTATTCTTTCTCAACTTTTAACTCTAAAAAACACTATACAAATGGAAAGATATTTTGTCACTATTCTATTGGATAACTCTTTTTTATAATATTCTACTTCCATAATATTTTCATTTAGAATTGGAAAAAGAAGAAAATTTTGATCTAGTGAATAAGACATTGAGGAAAATATATGAAACTAATTTCAACATCAATAACCATCAATTTCAATTAAATTAAAAAAATATTCTAAACTAAATTATGAAATTATAATAATTCTTCCTAAATATCATGGATTATTATGTGAATATTCCAAAAAAAATTAGAGGATTTAATGATTTTTCTAATGTATTCAGAACAAAAATAGTCACTGAGGCTCAAATTATCTAGAAGTATTTCTTCTTCTCTCTAAAAGTGCAATCAAAGGAGTGTCTTTAAAATAAGAAACCTAGAGAAGTCCCCTCATTGGATGATCTATGTAGGTACATCCTCTATAAATTCTACTCTACTTCAAGGAGTGATCAAATAATAATGGAGATCTAGATAATTAAATAATAAACTAGAGATATTCTCTATGTGTTTGGGAAAGGTTCAAGAAATTGACTATAGCTTACCCACACTAGCCCGATGAATAAAATAATTTCTTGGTATTAAATTTACAAATATATAAGGATATTTATTGGAAACTTCAAGATGAATCAAAAATAGTAGAACTAATTTATAAGTCACTCATTGAAGTTACAAAACTTATTGAGAGAATCTCCCAAAATTCCCAAAAATATAGTACAAGAACTACCACTAGAGGTATAAATGAGGTAAAAATTTCCAACTCATGTTTATTGGAAAATAAAACTAAATAATTAATATATATTATGATATATATATTTTTGAAAAAGTTATATGATACATCACCTTCAACAATTACTTGAGTCTTTTAGCTATGATTTTCTCGGGAGCATTAAACTCTTGGACGCCCTCAAGTTCAAGGGAATAAAATATATGGTACTATATATCAATGTTAGTTCCAAAATTAACCAAATTAAAACCAATTATTTTGATAATTAAACCTTAATAAATTTGGAGTTAAAATCCAATATCTACAAAGTCCCCCATTCCAACAAGTATTCCAATAGGCTTCTCAATAGCCTTTCCAACCCCCTTTATTCCAAAGTAAAAGTTTCCAACCATCCACAAGCTATGATAAAGGAAAAATTCAAGAAACTACCATGAGTTAATTATGTATATGGGTAATATAATCTAAAAATAGTCAACATATCACTATAACCACTCATGGATTATAGATGAATAAATTCCAAGTATAGTTCGGCCAAATCAGGACAACACTAAAAAATCAAGTAAATCAAGTATTAGTTAGACATCCTTGTCAACAAATTAGTAAACATAAAGTAACTGTGGGTTTTATTACATAAATGATGGTAAATAAGATAGAAAGAAGTTAAGGATCACCCCATGGTGACCAAAGTTGTTGGTGGATAGAATCATGTACATAATAAATCATCCCATGAAGAAGAAACTGAGGATGAATCTATGAAGACACCCCTTGTTATGAAATAATAGGGCAAATATTTTATGGAAAAACCACATCATCGATGACCACTCTTTCCTATAAGTATATAGTTAGAAAATAAAATAAATAAATAATCACTATAGAAGAGATCCTAAAAGAGTTTAGAAAATTATAGATCAATATCCCCTTATTAGAGGTCATCTAAAAAATTACTTGGTATACAAAATTAATTAATGAAATTTTAATAAAGAGAATTATATTATGTGTTAATGAATATGTATGGTTAGTTAATAATGTTTTTTACAATATTACCCGATAAATCCCCAAGAATTACCAAGATCCAGGTATCTTCTCTATCCCCTACACCATTAGTAAGATTAGTTTTTCCAGTGCACTATGTGATTTAGTATCCAAAATTAATTTAAAAACATTTTCAATTTCATATTATCTACATATGGGAGAACATAAAAACACCTAAGTGGTTGCGAAACAAACCAATAATGACACTACATACTTGATAAGTGTTCTTGAATATGTTTTGGTATGTGTATATGGATATCCATTCCATATCAACTTCTTCATTCTCAATGTAGACTATGTAAAATGTAAAAATCAATATCCAATCAATCTAGGTAGGAAATTTTTCATTAAATATAAAACTAAAATAAATGTCAATTAATGAACTCTGTCCATTATTTTTGGTGATGAAATATTATATTTCAACATCATTGACTCAATGAAACACCCATGCGAAGAGAATATATTTTTATATGGAGACATTTTGAATTACCATGTTCTTTTATTAAGGAAATTGAAATGTTCGACGGAATAATAAAGTTAGAAGAATATTTAGAAACACCCAACCTAATTGATGGATATATTTTTTAAAATAAACATAATATATGGATCGTTTTTAGTTTTGAATAATTTGAAGATATTGATGTATTTTATTTGGATGAGTTACATAAATATGCTACTGATAATTCTAATTTAAATATATAAGTGGCCAAGATGGATAAAAATGAGATTAAAATTTCATTAGAACCCCCCCTAACCCAATAGAGAATAAAATACTGCAAAAAAAAACTAGAAATATGACTTATTAATGGAAAATGAGAAACTTACAGTAATAATCTAAAATAATTTTGAGCCTAACCCAAAATGTCAACAGTTAGAAATTCTAAAACACAATGCTTGGGAAATAATATTTAAATAAATGGATCTCTTAGATATTGATCCAACATAATTTAAACATAGGGTTTTTCATGATTATAATCAAAACCAGTGAGAAATCACTAATGTGGTTAAACATAACACTTTTATATGTAGTAAAAAGAGGTACAAATAATTTTTAGAGGTGAAATGATATACCCCATCTTAGAATCCCAAAGGGTGAGTCCTATTAAGATTGTACCAAAGAAAACAAGTTACACAATTGTACATAATGAGAACAACGAGTTAGTTCCCATAAGAATTCAGAATAGCTATAGATCCAGCAAATATTACTATAGGTTTAACAATATAACTTTAAGAAACCATTTTCACATACCATTTTTTGACTAACTGTTAGAGAGACTAGCTGTGAAGAGTCACTATTTATTTCCTATTGAACTTTATATGTATTTTTAGGTTCTAATTACCATGTAAGACCAATATTATACCCCCTTCACTATACCCTTTAGTATTTTTGGCTATAAATGGATTCCTTTTGGTAATTATATTGCTCTAGGTACCTTTCATTGTAATATGATATGTATTTTCTTATACATGATTGAAAATTTTCTATAGGTAGTTCTTGATGACTTTACTATCTTTGAATTTTTTTTCAAATTTATCTATAATTATTAGAGAATGTTTTTAAAATATGTATTAAGAAAAATTGCTTTTAAATTTTAAAAAGTGTCATTTTATTTTTGGAATGGAAACAATATTCCCACGTAATCTCTAAAGATGGAATTGAAGAAGAAAAATTAAATGATTATGTTATTTCCCCAATACCTAACCCCACCACTATGAGACACATTAGATAATTTATATCCCATGTTATATTTTATATAAGGTTTATTAGGTACTTTAGAATAATTATTATTTCCCTTACTAACCTACCCAAGAAGGAAATGAATTTTGTTTTGGAATATTCATATAGGACATATTCTGAAATATTGAAATAATTTTGGAAAAATATCTCCATAATTTTTTCACTAAACTATAATTACCTCTTTGAACACTTAGGTGATGATTGAAATAGATCTACATGGGTTGTTAGTTTTAAAAATATTGATGTAATTCCACAAGTAATAGGAAAAACATCACAAACCATTAATACTTCCCAAATTAACTATACAATAATAGAGAATGAGTTTTTGTATATTGGTGTAGCCCTAAAAAAATTCCAATCTCTTCTTTTAGTGAGTAGAGTAAAAATTAATTCATGTCACGTAACATTGAGATATTTGATTAGGAAAATTGATGAAAATATAAAAAAAATACAAAGATATTGATACAATTATAGTTTGTCTAGTAGATAAAGGACAACAAGGAATATAAAAAATTTAGTGGTAGGCCACATGAGTCAGATGCCTCACACTACCAAATTATAATCAGTCCTTAAGACAAGTGTCGTGTGTTCATTCTATGGTGAGAAACTGTACAACCTCATATGGGTTCCCATGTATACTGATGTAGTTAATTTTATGGTAACATCAAAGGTACTCTCCATCTTTTCAAAACATAAAACATCAATTTGAAATATGAATCAAAATATTATTTCTATAAGGATCACTATTTATGAAAAAATTGAAAGGCCCAATTCATTAGAATGTCTACCATTGTTTATGAAATTGAGTCCTTGGTTTTATTTTTTTCTATACACTTTCATGTTGAGGAAATTTTGGACCTCAATTAACTACTATATAAATTTTAAAAGAATGATTGTTTGGCACATAATTTTTAAAAATTCACCTGATTTTTGAAAAAAAATCCCAACTCCCAGAATACTAGTGAAAATTTTAAAATAAATGAGATTCCCCTATAAATATTTGATTTTTTCTGAGATATTTTATGTACGAGAAATGGACTTCTTGGGCCGATTATTTATGTCATTTAAATTTTACTGCATTTTTTAGTAGTGTAATATGTTTTTAAGTGGATTGAAGAAAAATATAAGTGAATTTATAATTCCAATACAATGACTGAATTTCTAAAATTAAACACATTTTGTATGTTTGGAATACATTGACAGATAATAAATACCCAAGAAACTCAAGCGTGAAATAATAATATTGAATACCTCTAGATGAAATATGGATTACACCATATAAATCCATTATCTACCACCCAAAGAAAAACAGAATATATGAGGTGTCCAATGGAAAAGTCAAAATAATTTTCAAGAAAATAGTGCAACCCATTAACAAATACTTGAGTAAGAAATTTGAGGATGAATTTTTTGATTAAATAAATACCTAAAAAACACCACATAGGGTTATCTGTATGTAAAAATTTTTATAGTAAACATTATCACTTTCCTATTAAGCTATAGAAAAAAAATCCTAATGGGTTGTCAAAAGAGAGATCCCAGATTTTTCCAAGGCTAGATAAAAGAGGAAGATGCAGATGCTGGAGAATGAGGAGTTGAGAAGAGAATTTTATGATAAATCACTTTTGTATAAGGAGAAATATAAAACTACTCATGCTAAATTGATCCACAAAACAAAATTTCAATTTGGAGATAAAGTGTTGTTATTTTCATCATGTATAAAGATATTCACTACCAAACTTCATTCCATGTGGACTAGACTATACATGGTAACTAATGAATTTCCTTTTGTTGAAGTTGTGATCCATGGATAATGTTTAAAGACTCCATTAAAGGGGAATGGACAACAATTTAATATGTTTCACGAGGTATATTAGAAAAAAAATCTATGGTGGAGTCCAATATCTTTCCTAGTATTGCTAAATTTGGAGCTGTCGGGTTGTATCTTTCCCTTGTATCATTTAAGATTCTTAATTAACTTTGAATTATTTCTATTCAAAAAAATAATTCAAAAAATAAATTATAAGAACTTATGAACCAAGTGTGGGTGAAAGGGATAGAGTATTTTAGTTTAAAAAATGAGCTTCAAGAGCCTGTATATACCTTCTTTTTATACTTTGTTTTGAAAACCTTTTCATTTTTTTAAGATAAACAAATTATCCTTAATTATTTCCTACCAAATCTCAATACCAATATGGTTCTGAGGATTATATTGATTCTGAATTAATGATGGTGAATAATTTTTTTTCTGAATATAGCCCAAGATTTAGAGATATATAAGACTATAGAAATGATGTGAAAACGAAAAAAGAACATTATGGAATCAAAATTATAGTTTTCCATCACTGGAATTTTGAAAACAGTCTTGAGTGACCTAAACTTGGTGATTTAATAGCACCTCATAGAGCCTCCCTAAAATAAATTGATATAATTTTTTTAAACATGGTGTTAATTGAGTAATTGGTAACCTACAATGAATCTATGAGATAATGACACTATGTGTGTGATTTTAATCCATTTGTAAACATTTCAAAAATTATTTTTTCACAGTTCATCGCACATACATAGATAAGAAAAATTGAAAATAAAATGATGAATGTCCGTATTTTTCAAAAATGAATTCATTCATGTGAGAGGAATATTGAACCCAGATAAAGGGAGAGATGAAAATATAAAAATATCTTTTAGGAAGTATCAATGAAGTTAGAAATTTTTTTTTGGTTTCAGAATATTTTTAATGAGGGATATATGTAATTTCTACTTGTTAAAAATTTAATTCATCTTAAATCTATAAAATTCACTCAATAAAAAAGAAATTGAATCTGTATAGAAGTAAAACAGAGTGTGAAATTCACATAAGAGGCATGTCCATTTAGTGGTAAAATTATTTGAACCCATCAAATTTTAATTTTTGGTATTTTATGTTATATAGGAAAATCAAAATCCTAGGAATTCAATGTTGGAATTTCCCAGCAGTGCAAGTGTCCAAGTGTCGGGGAGTGATGTCACATGAAAATCAAAAAAAATTGTATATTATTACATGAAATTACTCCCAGAAATTAGTGTATGAAATGGTAATTTATTTACCTTTTTAAATTATATCTATAAGAGTTAAATAGTATAAAACTAGGTTTCTAGTGATTTATTAATTTTTTGGATTTACATTGATGAATCCATACATTGATTTTAAAAAATATTGAAAAAGATTTTGATTCTAATTTTGAAATGTGATGGCTTGAGTCAATATGGAATTTAAATCTTTTAATGTATTCATTCCAGAGTTTCAATTATTTTTATTTTTTTGAAATTAATTAAAAATACCAAAATTAAAATTATATTAAAAGGATAATTGAGAATTTTAAAATCATTAATTCTCATTAGAGAGTTGTTGAATATGTTAAAACTAAGAAATTGAAAATTAATATGGATTTGAAAAAAAGCATATTGGAGTTGTTTGATTTTTTGGAATTTGAATTTCATCTGAAATTAAATTATTGAAATGGTATCTGATTTTGTTTTTTTTATGGTTTATGTAATAAATTTAATTCTTCCTACATTAGAAAATAGTTTTAAATTGTGTTAGGAAGTTTCTAAGGAATGTGTTATACAATTAGAATAAAAATTATTCTATATGTGATACTATTATACCATCATACCGACAATCACTAGCTTTATACAACTGGCCCTCTACCACTAGATGAAATAATTAGATACTATAATCATTCCCACTACTAAAAATAACCTTATTATAGATACTATTTTATTCTTCAACTTATCTTATACCACCACCCTAATACTACCAACATTTGATGCTTTCAATGAAGAAATTATATTATCGGTTTCCATACTATGGTTAGAAGATAATTTCCTACTAAATCAAACCTTCCTATACCACTACATCCACAGCTTCTTATACCATTATTTCATTCCTCTATCACTCTTATTATTACTATCCTCAATGTTGGTCTACCATTATAAGAAAAAAATATACAGCAACAACACTTTCCTACCAACATCCATAACTATTGGTCCCCAATTTTTTCTACATCCCCACCTGGATACACCACATGTGGTATTGTCAGCCAACCAAAAACCTTTGAGTGTTGTTCTACCATCACAAGGGAGTTCTACCACCATCGAACTATTACGATACTATTCAAATACCACCAAAAATCACATCCCATTATCTATGGAATCCAAAACCGAGCTCGATTAGGCATCGTTGATGTGTGAATCTTCCCCATGCCAAATGAATATGAACACCTTAACAAAGAGTACATTAAATGTGACACATCCCATTGATACCAAGGCTGAATTCAAATATTCTACATCTTATCATGCCTAATAAAAGTGAGATACTATTTGAGACTTGTTTAAGAACCACTAATTACAATTTCGAAACTAATTAAATCATGTTTTAAGATGAGTATATTGATTTTCAACTACTATGAGTGGAATTGAAGATAACTCGAGGATATGAAACTATAATTGAACTCCCGAAGTAACACTAAAAATATATCCTAAAAAATAATCATATGGGTATACAAATTATATCATTACTCTCAAAATGATCATGTTGAACTAGATGAAATCCTTGGGTATTAATCTCATAGAATCCCAAGATCAGTCCTCCGAGGAATTTCCTAGATAGAAGAATTTGACAAGATACCTTCAACTGAATACATCCATGACATAGATTCTTGACACATGTCTATCGTTCAATTATTGAGAATACATTTATCACACTACTAGAATTATAGGTATTTGTGATGAGTTATTTTCTACGGGATCCCATCAAAAATAAGCTTTAGCGACGGGGGTCCTATCGCAAATAGCCCGTTGTAGAAAACATCGTCGCAAAAAATGTTATTTGCGATGAGCCCATCATAAATAATATTTTTTGTGATGGGAAAATTCACCATCTCAAATATGTCTCTGATTATATAATTTATATATATAAAATTCTTTGCGACAGGCCCATGCGATGGGATTCTGTTACAACAGATCCCATCACAAATAATAAATAAATTTTAAAATAATTAAATTTAATAAAATTATGATTATTGAAAAATTATTTTTAATATTATTAAAATAAAAAAAAAATAAAAAAATATTAAAATTCTCAATATTCACAAAAAAATATAAAATATAATAAAATATTATTATTATTATTATTATTATTAGTAAAACAAACAAACATTAAAAAATATAATACTGAAAAAATATATTTAATAAAATTATGATTACTGAAACAATAATAATATTATTATTAAAATAATAAAAAAATAAAAATTATTAAACTTCTCAATATTCACAAAAAAACATAAAATATTAAAAATTAAATTATGTAATATTGTCACCGATATAAAAGACATAAACTATAAATAGTTTATATTGCAACAAATGTTAAATTAAAATGTTGTTAACCTAAAAAAATCATTGGGGGTCGTCTTTTGGAGGAGGTGGAGGAGGTAAAGGAGATGGTGGAGGAAACTCCATCCCTAAACTATGAGTTAGATGGCGCATGCACTTCATCTGCTCGTGATACTACTGCTTTCATCAACGCATCTCCTCCTCATGCTTCTGATTTTGATACTGCTACTAATGACGCATCTCTTCTTACTGCTTCTGCAAACTCTCTATAAGGTCATTCTGAGCTCAAAACTGCTCTTGATACTATGAGTCAGAAAATAATGCCTCTCCATGAGTGCCTCTCAAGCTGGACACCGAAATCACAGTAGTACAATAATAAGTACCAGGAGTCACATGACAGTCGATACCAACTACTCGGCCCTTCTGAAATCCATACCGAGTCACCTGCATCCGTGACTCTTCATTGAAATTGTAGGCACTGGCCAAATTAGTCACCTCATCCTGACCCTCAACCTCTGTCTGAGGGGTCGCAGCCTCATATGACTCCTTCAATTCCAATTTGAAATTAAAATTGAGAAAATATTATATGTAGTTAATTGTCAAACTAAAAAATAAGACTAACCACAATCTGACGTTGGGGATCACCTCTAATCTCCCTAGGGGCTGGATCACTATACATCCTCTAATAAACATCGTACTCTATAATATCAGGATGGTCGACTGCCTATATGAATATAAAATAAACTGTTTATATTTGAAGTTATATAAAATATTTTAAAAAATACTTACCATATTCTCTCTATGTGTACTGAATGTATGACTACCTGCTCGATGCATCACCTCCTGGATTCCCCGGTTCTGCCGACCCAATGAAGACCTCCTCTGAAATCCACCACCCAACCAGTGTGCACAAAATCCAGCCCAGTCCTAAGATGAATTGTACTTTGGTCTTTGGACTCTACAAGACCCATCAAATACTGTCAATCCTGCTATTTTAATGGCTGTCATTATCGAATTTTTCAAAAACTGATACAAACGCTCATGCATAGCCACCTACAATGTTGCATGGATATCGTCACGCATGATATAATCAATGTGATACCATAAACCCTAGAAATAATTTATAATATCAAATAATTAATAAAATAATTTTCAAAATAAATATTATTTACTTACATACCAGCCAATGATTGTACATGATGAGCTGCACATCAATAGAAATTTGTTCCCATGTGTTCCATGGATGTGAAAAATAATTACGCAAGATAGCACTCCCCTGTCCAACAGCAACATGCACAAAAGTGTGAAAAATTAATAAATAATCAAAAAATTAGTAAATATAAAAATAAATTAATGAAATATAACTAAAATATATAGTTTTCCATAACTATGTGTGCATGGATCAATGCCAAGATGTGGGCATCGCTCAGGGATAGGATCAGGAATCATCAGTCGCGGAAGACCGTGCACCGTTCGCATACCTTCAAAACCACTGGTAGGCCGAGGGTCAGATGATCCCACATCCCCCTTATCCAATGGTAGATCAGCCTCTTCTAACTCATGAAGTAGATCAGAGTCCATCTAAAACAAAAAATGATTATTGTTAGGAGATAGTTGAAAATAACTATTATAAATAGATATATATTAGTTATGATCATAACCAACTTTTAACTATGTCAACGTTCACCTTCATTATCATCTTCATATATGATTATGTCAATGCCTTCATATTCCTCCTCAGCATCATCAATATCCATATGAGTTTCACTTTCATCATCCATTTCCATTTCAAATTCATTTGTAACATTATTAACATCTTTTTCACCATCGACACGTAATTGTGGGGTGTCATCAATGATATTCACGTTTCTTTGTGAAAAATATGTATTTTGAGTAGTCTCTTGAAAAATTTCAATTCCTTCCACTTCAGCAAAACCACATTTAGTTTGTGTAAATTTCTTTTCCTGAGATTTCATTTTTATTATGCTCCACCAATCACTCAGATCTCTTGTAGTAGCATAGTACTTTGCGTAATAACTTTGATGCGCTTATTGAGCTAGTAAAAATGGTTAATTTACTGCAAGAAGACTTTTATATTTAATATTGATGATTACATGAGTCTAATGAACACGCAAGCCTCTCTTAGTATCCAACCACTGACATTTAAACATCATTATGCAATTCCTTCCAAGATAACATAGCTCAATAATTTCATCCAGAATGCCTTAAAAGTCAACTTCAGTTTCTCTATGATGTGATCCTCTCAAACAAACTCCAATATTCATTGTTTTTTATTCCCCATATTAATGTGTATGAAATCGAAAACCATTCACCACAAATGCATTATAAGATTTAACCATTTTGGATGGAGGGTTTCTCAATATAGATAGTCAATGAATCGTCTTCTTCCAACTATCATCACCTAAAAACATTATAAAAAATATGTTCCTACAAATCCAAATCCAATCTAATGCATAAGATATTGAATACGCCTATATAGCAGTACATTTTTCATAATGTTTTGAGTCGGTGAGAGTCGAAAGGAGAAAAGTCATCGAGCAAAAGGAGTGTCCTCAGTCCACTGGAAATTGTGCCAAGTTCTTAAAATTTATTAAAAAAATTTTCTAACAATTCCTTACTAATTATTATTGTTTATTACTAATTACTATTATTTATTACTAATTATTCCTTTTTATTATTAAACTATTCTTATTTATTACTAACTATTCTTATTTATTACTAACTATTCCTATTTATTCTTATTTATTACTAACAATTTCTATTCATTACTAACTATTCCTATTTATTACTAATTATTAATATTTATTACTAATTATTACCATTTATTACTAATTATTAATAACTATTACTAAATATTCATATTTATTATTAACTATTATTATTTATTATTAACTACTCCTATTTATTAGTAACTATTTCAATTTATTAGTAATTATTCTTGTTTATTACTAAATATTACTATTTATTACTAATTATAACTAATTATTACAAATTATTCTTTTTTATTACTAATTATTCATATTTATTACTTACTATTCATATTTATTAACAAATAATCATATTTATTACTAACTATTACTATTTATTTCTAACTATAAATATTTATTCCAAACTATTACTATTTATTCCAAACTATTACTATTTATTCCTAACTATTCCTATTTATTAATAATTATTACTATTTATTCTTATTTATTCCTATTTATTACTAATTATTACTAATTATTACTAATTATTTCTAATTATTACTAATTATTCCTAATTATTACTAATTATTCTTAATTATTCTTAATTATTCCTAACTATTCATAATTATTCCTAATTATTACTAATTATTTCTAATGGTTACTAATTATTCCCAATTATTACTAATTATTTCTAATTATTACTATTTATTGCTATTTATTGCTAATTTTTTCTATTTATTACTAACTATTTATTACTATTTATTGCTAATTATTGCTAATTATTATTAATTACTGCTAATTATTGCTAATTATTACTAATTATTGCTAACTATTGCTAATTGATTCTAATTATTGCTAATTATTCCAAATTATTGATAATTATTGCTAATTATTTCTAATTATTTGTATTTTTTAGTAATTATTCCTACTTATAACTTTTTATTCATAATTATTAATATTTATTAATAATTATTAGAATTTATTACTAATTATTACAATTTATTACTAATTATTGCAATTTATGACTAATTATAACAATTTATTAGTAATTATTACAATTTATTACAAATTATTACTAATTATTATAATTCATTACTAATTATGAAAATTTATTACTGATTATTACAAGTTATTACTAATTATTACAATTTATTAATAATTATTACAATTTATTACTAATTATTACAATTTATTACTAATTATTACAATTTATTACTAATTATTACAATTTATTACTAATTATTAAAATTTATTACTAATTATTACAATTAATAACTAATTATTACTAACTATTACTAATTATAACTAATTATTAAAAATTCTTACTAATTATTACATATTATTACTAATTATTAATATTTATCTGTATTTATTACTAAGTATCTGTATTTATTACAAATTATTTGTATTTATTCCTAATTATTCCTAATTATTCCTAATTATTCCTAATTATTCCTAATTATTCCTAATTATTACTAATTATTCCAAATTATTACAAATTATTACTACTTATTCCTAATTATTACTATTTATTGCTATTTATTACTAATTATTTTTATTTATTACTAATTATTGCAATTGATTACTAATTATTGCAGATTATTGCTAATTATTACTAATTACTCCTAATTATTACAAATTATTTCTAATTATTTCTATTTATTTATAATTATTGCTATTTATTCCTAATTATTTCTAATTATTGCTAATTATTGCTAATTATTAGTATTTATTAGTAATTATTGGTAATTATTATTATTTATTAATAATTATTACAATTTATTACTAATTATTACAATTTATTACCTGCTACTATCAATTACATCAATTTATTACTAATTATTCTTAATTATTCTTAATTATTACTAATTATTACTAATTATTCATATTTATTACTAATTATTCCTATTTATTACTATTTATTTCTATTTATTACTAATTATTGCTATTTATTGCTTTTTATTACTAATTATGGCGAATTATTGCTCTTTATTGCTAATAATTTATAATTATTACTAATTAATGCTGATTGTTTCTAATTATTCCTAATTACTAGTATTTATTACTAATTATTAATATTTATTACTAATTATTAGTATTTATTACTAATTATTACAATTTATTACTAATTATTACAATTTATTACTAATTATTACAATTTATTAGTAATTATTACAATTTATTACAAATTATTAATAACTATTACTAATTATTACAATTTAATACTAATTATTACAATTTATTACTAATTATTACAATTTATTACTAATTATTACAATTTATTACTAATTATTACTATTTATTACTAATTATTACAATTTATTACTAATTATTACAATTTATTACTAATTATTACTATTTATTACGAATTATTACAATTTATTACTAATTATTAAAAATATTACTAATTATTACTAATTATTACTAATTATTACTAATTATTACTAATTATTACTAATTATTACTAATTGTTTGTATTTATTACTAATTATCTGTATTTATTACTAATTATTACAATTTATTAGTAATTCTTACAGTTTATTACTAATTATTACAATTTATTACTAATTATTACAATTTATTATTAATTATAACAATTTAATACTAATTATTACAATTTCTTACTATTTATTAGTTATTGTTACAATTTATTACTAAGTATTACAATTTATTACAATTTATTAAGATTTATTAGTAATTCTTAAAATTTATTACTAATTATTACTAATTATTACTATTTATTACTATTTATTTCTAATTATTACTATTTATTACTAATTATTACAATTTATTACTATTTATACTCATTATTAATGTTTACTACTCATTATTACTATTTACTACTGATTATTACAATTTATTACTAATTATTAGAATTTACTACAAAATATTACAATTTATTACTAATTATTACAATTTATTACTAATTATAACAATTTATTACTATTTATGACAATTTATTACTATTCATTACTCATTATTACTATTTATTACTAATTGTTACTATTTATTACTATTTATTAATAATTATTAATATTTATTACTAATTATTAGTATTTAATATTATTTATTACAAATTATTATTAATTATTGCAAATTAATTATATACATTACTAATTATCGTTAATAATTATTAATCACTACTAATTATTAAAAATTAGTACTAAATTTTTCAATTTATTATACAAATAAATACTCATGACAAAACAATTTAAATTTAATTTAATTACAACTAATCAACAATAATAAAAATTTCCATAAAAAATGAAATAAATAATAAATTAAATAAAACATAAATAACTTGAAGCATGATTTTCTATTGATGTAGACGGCTTCACAACTTCTTCGTGAACAAAAAAATTAACTTATAAAATTTTTCCCTCTAAAATCAGAGTTCAGAGAGAAAAAGGTTCTAAGAATTGAGAGGAATGAGAGGAAAACGGATGAGGGTAAATATAGGTTTGATTATTTGCGATGGGACTGTTTGCGACGGGTATCCCGTCGCAAATAGTATCTTTTGCGACGGGATCCGTCACAAATACCTGCGCCCGCATTAATTAATGTCGGCAGTTAAAAAGTTATTCGCGACGGGTCCCATCGCAAATACTCCCTGCCGACACACCTTTTGCGACGGGACGACATCCCGTCGCAAAAAGCTATTAACCGCCGCTGGGTATTTGCGACTGTGGGATACCACCGTCGTAAATAACCTTCGAACAGTTCGGCGCGCTAGACGCGCGAAACTTTTTGCGATGGGAGACGAAATCCCGTGGCAAATAATTGGTTATTTGCGACGGGTCGTTACCCCCATCACAAATAACCTCTTGGACCGACTTTTTGCGACGAGATTTATTCCCGTCGCAAAAAGTCCGTCGCAAAAATCTTTTTTTCTTGTAGTGTCAACATTGAAAATGATAACATTATATAAGTCTTCTGATGAAGTTAAGACACTTGTACTGCTCAAAAGGAGATTTTCTAAAGCGCTCTAAGGATCTCTATGAATTATTTAAAATATACACCATTCACTAATCAGAGGGAATTTTGACTCTCACCCACTTGAATACTATTTTCTAAAATTACTCAATCAATTATATATATATATATATACATATTTTTCTAATAATTGTGTTTTATTACTTTGATGACAGTGCAATAGGCCAATTGTCGTCCTTCTAAGAAGAATTCCCCCATTTTCTAATTGATGAATAATAATCAAGACAATTAACTATTATTTTACTTCATCTATGGATTTTAATATTTTAGTAAATTGGTAATTTCTTTTAGCTTCGATTTTCCATTTCTTCTAATATCATTATTTTGATTGCACATACAAGCCACTCAAACATAAATTAAAATATTCAATAACAAGTAGTCAGATAATCCATGGGTGATTATAGATATCTAATTACAAGAATTTGCATTGATTGGGGATACAATGATTACTGTATTTCTATTTCCAAACTAAAACAACCATAAAAGAGTAATCAACGATATATTAATTGAATAAAGGAAGAGTAGGGAAGAATGTAAATAATTCTTCATAGGATAATGAGGGAATGATCTCAGTCTAGACCACTCTTCATTGAACGATGAATAAAACTAATCATTTAAATCCATTATTTGCAACTATTCGAACCCATTAAACAAGATATAAACACACCAATACCAATTTTTTCTCTGAAGACAAACTAAGTTCCACTTTATAAAATTTTCTTGCATTCAAAATTTCATTTTTATATATCCCTATGATATGATTATAATTAAGATGCATTCCAATATCGATAAAATAAATTTTGATGAGTTTTATTGAATATTTGGAGATGAATAAAATCATGAGTTTCTTGGAAGCTTAAATAGAGTTATTTATCATGATTTTAATGAGAATGATTAAGAAAATATTTTCTTCAAAAAAGCATTCATGTATTTCTATATTAAAAAATGGAAACATTCTATAGGGGTTAGAATTTAAAAATTAAAGAAGAGAGAAATAAAATATGTGTGTTGGAAATTGATGTTTCTGTGAAAGAAGAATTATAAACATCTTTTTGTGTGAAGTAAAGTAATCTTTCTATGAAATAAATAACAATAAGAATAAGATCATTTTTGTGAATCCCATTTGAGAAAGAAAGAATACGTCTATGATCATTCTTCCAGAGGATAATTTTGTTCTATTAGTTCTTAATTATATATGTTTAAAATGAACCTTTGTAATAGGGTCAAAGTCAGTCCCTTTCCTGTAGTGACTTCTTGAAAATAAGTTCAGGTTTCTGTGTGCAGGATAAAAACCACAAGTCACCAAGGATGAAGACATCCTTTTTGGAGATGAACTTCATTAACAATTGTGTTGTGTTTATTCAATTTCATACACCATTGTGAGTTTTGAGAACAATTGTGAAATATAATTCACAATTATTTTTAATTACAACATTATAATAACATGAATTACATTTATATGAATAATGAAATAAGTGATATGATTTATCAAATCATATAATATGTTTTCTGAATATTAATATTTTAGAACTAATAAAACTCAAATATCAGAAGTAGTTAATAAATTTTCCTTAATTGAAATTGGAAATTATCTTGAGAAAAATGGAATAAAACATGAATTATCATCTTTGTGTACTCCATAACTAAATGGTGTTGTGGAAAGATAAAATAGAATAGCGAATACCATGAAAAAGACTATTTTTATTAGAAGTATATTGTCAATGTGTTTTTATATAGAATGTATTCAACATCATACCAATATTTATAATAAACTTTTACTTTACCTAGTGAAGGATGTTACATCCTATGAATTATTCTATAGAAGTAAAAAATCTAATAAATTATAGAGTTTTTGTTAACAACTAATTTACTACAAGTTAAGAAGGTACTGAAGGTATGTTTTATGACATTTTCAATCAATAAATAATTATTAGATATACTAAAAAGACAAATAATTTTAAATATTGGTATAAGATTCTAAAAAAATTGTTGACTGATGTGGTGTAAAAAAATATTTATTAATTTTTATATAAACCAAATATATTTTAGTCAAAAATAATTTAGGAAGTGATAAAGATGTTGTATATGTAGAAAAAAATCGTGTTTCTCAAGAAAAGAATCATAAATTGAAATAGAATATAATGATATTATGAATTAAACATCCAAAAACATGATAATCCAAGGAGGAGATACTATGTGGATGAATATGATATTCAATGTCATAATAAAAAACATGGTCAAACTAAAAAAATGAGAGGAATTGAAATTAATATTCTATTATCACAAGTGTATCCTAGTTCATTTTAGTATTAAATTAATACATAATGATTTTTAAAGGCTTTGAATGAGGATATTAATTATATTTAAAGAATAAAACATGGGATCTATTGAAAATTCGATATGAATACAATGTTATATGAATCAAGCGAGTCATAAAAAATAATCTTGAAGAGAATGGGAAATTTTTAAGAAATATATCCAAACATTTCATACAACGGCAATGAATAGGTTAAATGTATTGTCTTTGAAGAGACCTTTCCGATTTTTTTTAAAATTTTTATTCAAATAATATATAGAATATATCAACGTGATGTGAAGAAAACTTTATATAATTATTTATATAAAGTGGAGTTATAAATTAAATATCCTGATATATTTTTTCATGATGATAACAATAAAGAAATCTATTAGTTGGACAAGGCTTTAAATAATCGAAAAAAACACATAATTCTTGGTATGTATTACATGAAACATTTTTTAAATAAAATATAATTGAAACATGAGATGTATATCACAATCTCAATGTGAACAAAACATGTACAAATAATTTATAATATTGGTGTTTGTTGATGGTATTGTATTTGGTGGAATTGAATTCGAATAATGTGATAAATTTAAAAGTATTTTAATATCTAAAATTAAGATATCCACTTCTAGAGAAGTCATATGTTTTATTTAACTTCAATCTAATCAAAAGATATAATTTAAAATATGAGATGTCGATCATAATCTCAATCTGAAGAGATTATGTAAAAAATAATTTAAAATAGAGGTTTATATTGATGATATTGTATTTTGTGGAGATAAAGTTGAATCATGTGCGAAATTTAAAAATATTATAAAATATTAAATTGAGATATCCATGACTGGAGAGATCATATATTTTATTTTCATTCATGTTAATCAAAAGTGTGGTAGAATTTTATCTCATAATTTATGTTTACTATGGAAATAGTAATGAAATTTTAAATATAGGATAGTAAATTATTTTGAACACCTATCATGGAAGGCGTAAAATTTGGAATATTTCATACTGCACAGAAGGTGGAATTAAAACTCTAAATGAGAATGATTTGTAATTTTACCTATCTAACAATAATAAAACTTGATATTGAATATGAAAAATTCTTGGTAGTATATTTTGAAAGTGATTCAAAGGATTATCATTTCAGGGATGTGAGGATGGTATTGAGATAAGTTAAAGTAACTAATGAATATGGTTTTTTTATTCAATAAGAGTAAATCAGAACATATTGTCTTATAGTGATGTTAATTTTGAACGATATTTACTAAATTGAAAATTAGTTAGTAGTAAAGCATTATTTACATTAGAGAACATTTAACTGGTTTCATGATAAAGATATCAGATTTTATATCACATGGTATTATAAAAGTTGAGATTATTCCATCTAGTTAGGCTTTCATACAATTGATTAGGATGAAACAAAAATTAAAAGATCGCGGTGAACATGTGAATAAATAAATTGTAATTTTAAGTGATAAAAAGGGGTTATTTGTCTCACTAAGAACCTATAATAATAATTAATAACCAAACATATTGAGGTGATTTATCACTTCATTAAATATATGTCGGATCAATATATTGTGTCATAGGAACACAAAAGAATTAGTAATCACATGAATGTTTTTTTTACAAATATGTCATCAAAATCCACATTTGAGAAGCACATGTAAAACATTGGAATTATATCAAATCCTTTAACTTATGGAGAATTAGAATGTACCTATCAATCAATTTTCTAATGTTTTTAATAATTGGATGAATATATATATATATTAAGGGGAAGATATAATCCATGGGGGTTTTAACATAGAAATACATAAAAACTATAGTTATAAATAAGAAAGTATTTTGAAAAAAAAGTATATAATGAGAGATTATGTGATAAATAATATTATAAGGAGTTATAAGTTGATTTTAATTATGGAGGTTTAATAGGTCTAAAATTAATTTTTTCTATTTTTTTCTCTTATAGATAATTTAATAAATTGTTTACAAATATGATTATGCATATTATTTCTCCTTAAAAAGTTCATTCTCAAAGAAAATATTAGAAACTACCCTTTAGATTTTTTTTCTAGTGCAATATAATTACTATGGATATTTTATAAAATAATATGCTTTATAAAAAGTAAGAATTTTGAGTATGAAAAAGTAAAGAATTTATTGGATTAAATCACATAGAAAAAATTGGTCTAATGATTGGATGTATTTATTATTCATAAATTTCAATATTGTCAGATATTGAATGTTTAGAAAATAAAAATTGGTAGATTATTAAAACTAGTGAGTTATTGTTTGATATATTAGTTGTATTTATTGTAAATATTTATTTTTGGTCATCAATATTTATTCTTTAGGAATGAATATTATTAAAAAAATTGTTTAATTATTTTGAACAATTTTTTCGATTTATGTGAAACTTTAGGTTAACATATAAGGAATATTTTGATGTTTTGTTGGTGAAACTTTGGAAATCGATTGGTTGCATATGTGTGAAAATGTAAAATAAATGTGATATAGGTAACGAACCTAGTGAGTGGGGCTGCACTTGGGCATCATTACATCAAACCTCCCTATATTTTGGCCTTGAATCATCTTGTTTTCATGGTCATTCACATTTTTTTAAAATAAATAAATGATTATGGTGACATAGGTGAACTTATAATAACAAAATGGATACCTAATAGTTAAAATTTGATGTTTTGATAGTGTTTTTGATTCCCAACTTTTGTTTTACATTTATAAGTTCTCAAAATATAGATATGATGATGTACAAGAGTAAACTGACTTTCCTAAAACTTATGTGTGGGAGATCCTAAGCTATGTAACATTAACAAAAAGATATGTAAATGAGATTTAATAAAACCTGTGGTAAATAATTTAAATATTTTTTAAATACTTCTCAAGAGAAAATTAATGGATAAAATTATGGAAGATTTAAAAGGAATATTTAATGAGATTCCTTGGAGTGTGAATGATATGATTTGTTTCCAAAATATGGTTAGTAATTGTTTGATATCGATGGTTGGATTTAAGAAATTATATTACGATTTATTGGAGTTGAATTTTCCATTTTTTAAATATGTTTAATATTATTAATTATATATTTATAGAAAAATAAAAATGTTAGAAGAAAATATGATAGACATTAGAAATAATTCATAAATGGTATTTGGGAAGGAAGATGTTGGAATTCAAAAAAGTTATAAAAATTGAAGAATAATGAAGGAAAAGTTCATTATATAGTTTTTTAGATAGAAAACACAAATGTAGGGTTAATATTAATTCTAAAATATCTCTTAATCATTATACATTATGTGATCCAATCTATTTTTTGTCAGTAAAGTGTATATAAAGAAGTTGTGAGAGTTACTCTTTGGGAAGGAGTGTACAATCCCAAAATATAAAAGGTAGTTATCCATATAATCAAGTTCCAAAAAATGATCTTTCAATCAAAAAAACAGTGAAATAGTGATCAATTGACAAACAAATATCATATTGTGTGTATTCTCCTTGTATTAGCCCATTAGGGTGAACCAAGTAAATCTACTTCATTAACTATGCTACCCATTATTTTGTATTGATGTTAATAATTAGGGTATCATGTGACATTTTTTAAATCATATATTCAATATAATTAGGAAAAAAGAACAATTTTAAAAATTATAATGTTTTTATAAATATTGAAACTCATATTCACCCCCTCTTAGTGTATCCCTGTTAGATCTGAAATTAATTATGGATGAAAATTATCTTTAGAGTTTGTGGTATTTTTACTCTAAGTATGAAATTATGTGGGAGAATCCAAATGAAATTCAAAAACATGATTATAATCAAACTGAACTTGATCTAAGAAAATAAGTCCATGAATCGTCTTGTATAAACCTGTTTTCTATGATACAATACCATTAATGGATGCATGTGTTGGATCCTAAGAGTTTACTTTGACATATAATAGGGGTTGACTTTTATTATTAAAAATAAAACATTAATAAAAACACAATACCTTTTTACGTAAATTGATTGGATGAAGAAATATCTGAGGATTATAGTATTAGAATCAGAATAAATAATTGTCTGATTATATCATAGTATGTTTTATCAGTATCGCTGAAAAATCTATTAAAAGTCTTATTAGTAAAATAATTATAACCACTAACGTTATAAAACAATGCATAATAGAAAGATATATCCTGTACAAATAAGATATAAAATATTATTAATGTAATAATGGCATAAAATCTATATTAAAAGAAATCAGTATTTTAACCATAAGAGTAATGGTAGTTAGAAACCCAAAATCAATGTATCCACAATTTCATACAAAATGAAAAGTCTCCCTTTATAGAGCTATAAATCACTTGATACAATGAGCAGAACAAGATCCATCTTCCCATCCTTAGAATCCATCAATACAATGATCAAAGGTTGTCTTCCTATCCTCAGAATCCCTCGATAGGATGAATTAGATTCACTATCATCATATCCTAAGAATCCCTTCATGATAACAATTATTAGATCTAGAATAAAAAAATAAAATTCTTCAAAGGAAAAAATCAAGAAAATGAATCCTTAGAACAAAAAATCTCTAAATTATTATAAATACTAACAATAAGAAGTTCACGCTAAATATCATTTGAATACTTGAGTTAAGAATTCTATCATCTCCCAACTCTTAAAATGAAATCCTATTTATAGTAAATGCACTAATGATCACATTTTTGAGTTAGATATAATATCCTCGGAAAGTATTCACTTAATGGACTATAAATAACTGAATTAACAACATTTTATTATTTAGAATAATTACAATGGTAAATTGTGTTCAATATAAGAGAAAGAACCATATATACTCTAATTATAAACCTGTGGATATTCTGATGTACTTATTTATCCTGACCTGACCTGAAAATTAAAATTTTATTTCAAAACACTTTTAAGAAAAAAGTGAGAAACCCACACAAAGTCCACTGCCAAGGGGTTAACCGAAAAATGAACCCCCAAAGTTATCAAAAAAAATACAAAGGATGTTTGAGTCTACCACCCTATAAAGCTTCCAATTAAGAGATGTTACCTGAGTATTTGGATCATTCCTGAGAAGATCTTCTAAATAATCTACCATCTTCTCCCAGGTTTGGAAAAATTATTCCACGTTGATCTTCCTATCGTTGAATCCCCATGTCAGGATGAGGTCTTGTTTGGTGATCCACTCACATTGTTCTTCATTAGTCTCAACACTCAGCATCCGCCCATACATTTTGTCGACAACATCTGGTGAGGTATTGATCTTGAGAGGTTCTTCAAGCTTGTCACCCTATGAATGTAAGACCAGCTCTAGTCTACCCCCATTCCCCACTTCCACCTCATCTTCTAATCTGCTTTCGGTACCATCCGATGTTTTCTCCATGTATGGAACCATGGTCCCTCCATCGGAGGTCTTGACTTCCTTGCATGGGATTGGCTTGCCCAACTCTTCAAACAGCTGCTGGCCCTTTTCAACAGATATTGGGTCACCCAATCCTTTCTCAATCCCATTTCCCCTAGACTTCCTTGAGGATCTAGTAACTATAGTTTCTAGAGGTTTTGAGTAGTCTTTACGGGGTCTTGCCTCTACCCTCCCCCCCCCCTTATTTGCTGGGAAATCCCCAAAGGTAAGGCTCCCTTGCATCCCTTTTTTTGAGCTGGACTCGGCCATCATTTGGTATTCCTCCTCATAGTTTGTTGACACCAAAGATTATACTTTAAAGTCACATGATTTGGTGTCCTCGAGAGACCTTTTCTTGACCTTCTTGCATTTCTACTTTGACGTGTTTGTTTTCCATCCTTCTAGGTCGGCATTTTCCTTTCCATTAGCACTACAACATGCGAATCGATTGTGAATCTGAATTGGCCCTATAGGTTCTTGAGGATGAGGAACTGTGTTCACACCTGGGGCACTAGGCAACTCAGACAAAGCAGCATTCTGACCAGAGGAAACAGGCACCTCAGACAACCCCCTTGCCTCTACAAAGGCAACATCAACACTATGAACAACAGAGGGAACGATCGCTAGTCTGTTACCCAAACCACCAGACTTCACCTTATCAGCAAAGGATGTACCAGCCTCATGCATGATCAGCTCTACCCTCTTACCACTAGCCAGATAACTACTTATATTAGAAAAAACATCTACCATGCGTGGGTCAGGGATCCTAATATAGGGTTTAACTGGGAGGTCAGCAGGAATACAGTTGAACTCACGCCCCAGAGCATCAACGGAGAGGACCCATGGAGCCTCCACATCCTTCAATGCAACTGAAGCTCCTCCACTGGCCTACCCCACTGCAGTGGTTGTCATCACCCGTGCAGGATTAGTCGAAATTGAGTCCTCCAAGCCTGCCAAACCAGAAGTGTCACCTTCCCTAGCTTCCACAGCGATCATCGACCTCTGAATAGAGGTCTTGCCAAGCCTCTCCCCCGAACTATTGATCCTCCTATTCATAATTTCACCAGGGTAGGTGGATGCCATATGGCCCAGTAGAAAACAATTCGAACAAAATTCAGTCCAAGATTAGAAAAAAATGGCTTGCTTCCACCTAAAATCCTCTCCTACTGAAATCCAGATCCATTCGACTGGTGGCTTTGAGAATCCACCTTAATACACAACCGCGGATTTATCAGGTGACTCACAAAGGATGTACGATTATCAGAACAAAGAAAATGGCCCACCAAATTTCTGAGCATACGGATGATTGCTGGATTTTGAAAAGGCATGGGAAGATGAGGAAAACCTACCCATGTCGAGATAGAAGGTGTGTCCCTATTCATGCAGAGATCAAATGTCCATCATAGAAGAGAGAACTTACAGTCTCTACGCCTGTGGGGACCCCTAGACCATGCACAAATCAGGTCTTCTTCTGAATAAAAACATATCATCAGGTGGCGTTTGTCAAGATGACCCATGACTGCGTGGTCTTGCAAGTCCCAATTACCGAAAATGAAGCTATTGAACTCATCAACCAAGGGCCTTAAATTAATGAAGCGGGCCACCTGGGTAAAATATAGAAGACTCCATGTGGTATAGAACTCCCCCTAAATTTAAAACTCCATTGTGATATGATGTAGATTATTAATACTTCTCCCACATAAGATAGTAACTCTTTTTAGAACACTTCCCTTTTTAGAATACCCCCTTAAACAAATCTTCTAATCATTTTTAAAGTTTATCCTTAAGGTTTCTCCCACATTATGATTTTAAAAAATAATGGGAAATTAACCATAGTTTCTCGAAATGTTATAAGTTTAATAATTTTTGAACAAATTGAAAATCTAAAAAATAATATAACAGACATTTATCCAAAAGTGTTGGAATAAATTCAAACCCAAAGTACTGAATAAAAGGACAATCATACACATCAACCATTCAAATATTTTATAAAAATACAATCAGAGTTAAAATTAAAAGTATTCATTCTTTCTTCATCAACTTCTTGACAATGGTCAATATCTTTTTGAACTCATCTCAATCTTCCTCAAGCTTCACAAGTTTTGATTCCATCACTCCTTGCTTATAACCTCCTTCCTTAAAAATTTCAACAACCTAAGAAATATTTTTTTTCTTCCTTCATAAGGATCACTTAATCTTCACATGGTCTGAGCCTGATATTCTAAAACTCTAAACTATGAACACTTTCTTTTAATACTTTCACTTCTTCCTCCCAATCATCTATTGTGTCTCTAAAATATTCCATTAACTTTACTCTACCAAAAATATTAAAAGATGAATATTAAAGGACTCAGGTATTTCTAATAAAAGATTTCATACGTCAAAATATTAATCACCATGATCCTTAATATCACCATCCATATTATTACACCAAAATACCATCTGATTATTTGATTTTTCTAATTCTAACATTTCCTGAAAAAATTTCAACTCTGCCTCGATACAAATAATTGATTCTATTAAAACCATCAAGGACACAAAATTCTTATTGAGGATATTATAAATTATTTGACACCTCTCCTAATGTTTTTGAAGATATGGAAGATTGTCACTTAAACTTCCTATAATTTGGAAAATATATTCAAATCATTTCATAACAATGGTTTTCAAGGATTCTGATGAATGTAATGGAGGTTTTGGAGGTTTCTATCTTGAATATTCAGCATCATGGTTCGTTACTACCTCATCTTTTTCATTTACTTTCCTTGAAACTTTTTTATCATCTAAAACTACTATCACTTCAACAGTCTTATCTCACTAAATATTTCAAGACACTTTTGTTTCAGATTTTGGATATTGTTCTTAGACTTCCTCTGAAGATGATTATTCTTATTTTTTCTTTAAGTAATTTTGTTCCTCTGAGTATGATGATTTTTCTTCTTGGGACACTTATATATTGGTATCATTATCAAAATCGGAAGTTGAGGGTGATGATGAAGAAGATGGTTCCGATGATTTCTTTCCCTTTATCTATTTATTTGACATTATTTCTTCATTATCATCTTCTTATTATTCTTTCTCTTATTATTTTATTTTTCCTTCTTCTTTTCTTATTAATATTTTTCTTCTTCTTCTTGTTCTCATTATGTTTAATCTCTAGTTTCCTCAAGTTTTGTCTCTAATTGTCTTATAGCCTTACGAACTCCCTTTATAACCATTATAATGACTTATTATTTTTTCAGTTCCAATTCATCCTAAATTTTTTGTATTTCCCTCCTCACCCATTGATTGAAAAACCTTACTAATAGCATAACTTTCAATAAACTAAAGTCTAACCCTAGGAATAAAATGATCGTTATAGGAAATTGGAATAATAAGATTCTCAAAAGCTATCTCAACACCTTTCAGAAAACTTTCACATATCTTTACTTATTATAATATTTAATTTTGTTTTCTTTTCTTCTCTACCTTCTTAATGTCTTATTTAGTCATCAATTTTATGTCAAGGTCCTCATAAACAACAAGTCTATATTTTGAATCTCCAGGTTTATTATTTTCCTTTTGATTCATTAGTTGTTCAAATTCATCACCAGACAATCTATTTTCTTTATTTTTTTATCTAGATGGAAAGAATAATCTTTTCTTCTATTTTATTTTCAACAATATCATCCTTTCTGGATGATTATTTCTCTGATGCCACTCCCTCAACCTTATTAACGGGTTTCATTATCTTTGAGTCAAAAACCAATTTCTTACTTGAAATTGTATCTTCACCAAAAAAGAGAGTTTCTCTCTCTTTGGGTATGTTTGGTTCTCAACATTGAAATGTTTCATAACATTAAAAAGTAAATTATTGATAGAATATGGAAAAATAATGATCTTTGACTTTATAGAATCACTCTTAATAGCATCCACTGAAATGAAAAAAATTGACTAAATTAATTTTCCTCATGTTAAACAAGTAATCCAAAATGGATATGTATGATACCTTAATAATGTCAGTATAACCCTTACTAGGTATTTAATATCCCCATATACATAATTCTACATCTCTATTGTATGATAAAAGATGATATATTTTCCTAACATTATCTTAACTTTGGAAAAAGGACTCTTTTGCCTTTGTTTTCTCAAATGATTCATGATTACCAGGTAATTATGTATGAGGGTATATAAGCTTCCCCACCATTAGAAAAAACATCCAAATAAGCTACTCTATTATATGAAATCTTATTTTTATTTTCAATCAAATTGAATTGAAATATTTAATTATCACCATATTTTAAAAACTCAATAGAGGCATGAAACACTATAATTATTTCCGGAGAATACAATTAAAAATCATTATATGATATATCAACACATACAATTTCCCATCCTTTTAAATAAAATATTTATTTTTATATTATAATCATACATATCAAAACAATATATCTCCATAAGTCTTTCTCTAAAAGTATTAATTTTTGTGTAATCGCCCTTAGTTTTCATTGTAACAAGTCTTAAGAAAAATATCAGAAAAAAGCCAAAACAATCAGACTAGTGTCTTTAAGGGGTGATGAGATTCGATGATGAAATTTATATAAAATGATTTTGGACATGTATATGTCCCATCATTATATAGGCATGGATATGAGATGATTTAAATTCCCAAAATAATCAATGATTGAGATTAAACATTACCTAATATGTCAAATGATATTTAATCAAATAAAGTTTTAAATTTATATTTTGGCTCACAATGTTTTAGGAAAACATTTTATTAAAATATATAATAGTCCATTTATAAAATAGTTATCTTTAAAAAAACAAAGTATTGAAACATAAAAGTATAAGTATAATAGTTATTATTTAATAAGTAAAGGATATGTTAAAAAAATAAAAAAAATTATTTTTCGAGTATAAAGATTCATTGCTATAAATAATATGTTGTTTTGGATTTTTGTAACATACACATATTATGATTGTTTTGTAAGAAAAACTCATTTGATTGACATATTGTTGTGTAAATATTATAAATGTTTTTAGTCTAGAAAATCCTACTCTGAAAAAATATTTTCATAATAAAATAATTCTCCTAATAATTTTCTTAAGAAATTTGTGTGTGAAAAAAAATTTATGATAAATTTTTTTAGAAAAATTATATTTTTAGAAAAAAAAATATAGACAAAATAAAAAACAGATGTACTACCCCTATGAAAAGGATTATTTTAATGCATTAATATTATAAACCAGGAACTAGATATAAATAATCACTTAACATTTATCATTCAATGATTTTATTTAATATATTCATATCTATGAGAACTAAGGGGTTTTGTAAAAATAATAGCAAGTTGCTCTTGCATTCTGATGAACTATAAAATTATATCTCCTTTAAATGTGATCTTAAAAGAAACGATGTCTTATATCTATGTTCTTAGGATTTGTATGATATATTAAGATTTTACATAAGGAAATGGAACTTGGGTTATCAAAAAAAATTATTTTTAGTAAAAATAATGTCATCATTAGTGAGTGGGTGTTGTATCCACAACACTTGAACACAACAACATCCAGTTTCCAAATAATTAGCATCAATAGTGGAAAGTTCTATTGTGTGTTTTCTCTTACAATACCATGAAACTAAAGAGTCTCCTATGAAATTAAAAGTTATATATGAAATTTTTCTTCTATTATACATCCTAAAAAATTACCATATGATAAACTGTTTAGTTCAAAAATATATTTAGAAGAATAGAATCTGCATAAATCCATAGATTACTTAAGGTAATGATGGATTTTTTACAGCATCATGATGGGATTGTTTTGGATTGGATTAATATATAACACATAATCATACTAAAAAAATTAAATTCTGACAACTAGTTATTAAGTAAATTACGATTTTAATCATACCTCTTAAAGTTTTCTGATCCACCGGTTTCCTTGCCTCATCAAGATCTAAAGTATCGATGATACCAATGAGAGTAATAATTAGTTTAGTGTTATCAGATACTAATATTTTAAGTAAATATTTTATATACTTATTTTTTAATATAAAATTATATTATGATTTTTGTGATATATGAAAACCATGAAAATATTTTAACTCACAAATTGTAATCATTTTAAACTCAGATTTCATAAGATATGCAAAAAAATCTGCTAAATATTTTTTATTTGATAAAATATTATGTCATCGACATAAATTTTTATTGTAATAATGTCTTTATTAACTTATTTTAAAATAATTTTTTGATATTTAGATCCCATAATAAAAAAAATTTGTAATAAAAATCTAGTTAACCTATCATACTAAACTCTAGGGTCCTGTTTAAGTCCATGAAGTTCCTTGTTATGTTTATAAAAATGTTCAAGATGTTTTTTATTTTAAAAAATATGGGTTTTCCAATATAAAATTCCTCTTAAATATATATATTATAGAAATATCACTTAACATCCATATTAAATAGTTTTAAATTAAATAATTCTACAAAGGATTCAATAATTCTAATAGCCTCATGTCTTGCTACCAGAACATATTTTTCTTCAATGTACATTATTTCTTGTTGGTTAAATCCATCATTAACAGGCATAGATTTATTTATAACTATCATTCCATTTTCATCAAATTTATTTTGAAAGCCCCATTTTACTCAAATTGTATAAGTTTCATTAGGTAGTCCAACTAAAGTCTAGACTTTGGTCATTTCAAACTCATTGATATCATATTATATATATTTTATCCAATCTTTACCACCTAAAACCTCATTAGGATTATTAGGTTTAAATTTTGATAGTAAATATAAATGTTAAATTCTATTTATAAAGTAACTTATATCCAAAATTATTGATCTACATCACCAATGATGTTTTCATTAGGATGATTCAAATAAAAACTAACTTCATGGGTTTTCAAAATTCTTTTCTACTATAATAGGTTGAAAATATTCCTAATGAAAAACTTGAAAAACATATTCTTGGTATATTTTCATATGATAAGTACATTCTACTATTGGATAAAAAACATTTTTGAAATAAAATATGAAGATGTATGTTGGTGTTGTTTAAAAATAAAGGGATTAGTTTCATCATAATTAATATGCATTGTTTCTTTAATAGTAATGGAATTTTTATTAAAAACTCTATAAGACATACTAGTGGTGGAATAACCAAAAATATTCCTTCATTATATTTTGGAGAAAATATATATAATTAATATTTATTATTCATAATTAATACTTTTGAACTATAAACATTGAAGTAATAAACTTTTTGTTTTATTCTGGTCTTCAAATAATAATTATTTTTAATAATAAAAGGTCTCATTAAAACCTATTTATAGTACAATTGGTTATACTAACTGTTTCAGCTCATGAAATTTTAGAAAATAAGCATTCATTCATCAAGGTTCAGGTAATATTTTAAAGAATACTATTTTTAATTTCAAATACACCATTTTGATGTGGTGTTCCTAGTTTCAAAAAGATAGGTATAATACATTTCCGACTATAAAATGTTTTCAAATCAAAAGTTTCAAATTATCAACCGTGATCACTATAAACACTATCAAGGATATATTTTTATAAATTTTGACAGTAGTTAAAAAATTTAAATAACTTATTGTTTTATGTTTTCTTTATAGAAAATAGACACATGTGTATCTAGTGTATTCATCAACTAAAACATATACAAAGTATTATCCATTAATACTTATAGTTTGCATAGTACCAAATAATTTCATGTGAACTAAATATAAATCTTCATAAGTTGATATTTCACAAATATATTTAAAACCTAACCTATTTTTTTTACCATATTAACAAGGATCCCATATTTTTGAAGATTCAAACCTATGTTCTAGTAAGTCCATAATAGTTCATTTCTTAGTCAACTTAGCTAACGTTATAAGGTTATTGTTTTCTAACCTTCTATTCCATAACCAATATTGATCATCTATATCACTAAGTCATGATAAGTCTTAGATCCTAAGGTCTTCTCAATTTAGTGGGTAAACATTCCCATGATGGTTGGTAGACTAAATAAATTCATCCATCAAACAATGTATCATACACTTATAATTTTTAAATTTCATTGGATAAAAATTGTTTCCTAATGGAATTATTTATATAATTTTGTTGTTAAGTCCTAAAATAAATAAAGCATTGTAAATTAACTCTTTTCAGAGAAGCAAATTGTTATCTATACTAATGATTTCTTATAAAGAATTATCTCTGAAAGCTACTTTTCTACCCTTTATCTTCATAATATTCATAATTAAATCTTTGTTTCCAGTTATATGTATTGATAAAATACTATTTTTATACCATATATTCTTTTATTTGATATTATCATTAATTTTATAAAATAAAATAACTTATTTTTTAAGAACTAAAACCTTCTTGGGTTCAGTATTATTAGAAAATAATATTTTTTTGTAACTACGTTTGTCAAATTTTGTTGTTTTCAGAAAAAATAAACTACATGGAAAATTAAACCTTATGAAAACCAAGAGACTGTACTATGTTAAAATAAAAAATTTCTTCCACTATCCACAGGTTTGGTATTTTTGAAAAATGGTTCACTTTTAGGAAAAAAATAGTTATTACAAAATATTTTTTTTATTTGTAAAACCCATTCTGGAATTATTACTATGAGGTAATATTTGTTTACACATTTTTTCAATGTTTTACTTATAGTTGGTAGACTTGGAAAAATAATTCTTCAGACTAAAAATTTATGATTTTTGTAAGATAACTATGTTTTTATCCCCATTAGTAATAGTTTTAGAACTAATTTTTACATGTAAATAATATTTAATAGAAATTGTTTTTTCTAGTTCTATAGATTGATTCTCTTATTTAGAATTAGACATTTCAATATCTTTAGAAAGATGTGATATTTCATTAGTTTTAATTATTATTCTAGAATCATCCTTAACAATTTTTTCTTTTTCATTATCACGTTCTTATAAACCTTATAATTTTCATTCTTGAGTGATTTTTCAAATATAGATACCTCTTCATAAATATGTAATGCATTTTCCTCTACAAATTGAAGAAAAATATTCATTAAATGATTTTAAATTTCTCTTTTCAGGATAGTTTACATTCAAATATATATTTTTATGGGATTAAATAGTGTGTACTATATCCATAAAACATTAATTTTTCAAAGGATTTTCAAAAAATAATCCAATGTTACTTTTCCCAGAACTATATTTTTCTGAAGAACTTTCTTAAGAACTATATCCACCACTAGGACTCCAAGTGTTAGATGCTTTTAGAACATTATAGAATTTAGAATTATAATAATTTTTGTAATTTCTATTTAAATTTCCTTCCTTAATTTATTTTATCTTCAACATAGGACAATTATTCTGAATATGTATAGTTCTCTAATATTTACAACAAGTAACCTCATAATCCTTCTTATCACATTTATCTTTATGAATATTTATGATCTCTAAAAAAGTATTTATTTCCCACAACCATGTTAATCCTTTCTGCAATATTAGACAACTCATTTTTAGACAGTTTTGATGGACATGAATCAGAATAAACAACAACATCATTCTTCCTCGAAGTTTTCACAACATTCACTCTTGACAAAACATTACTAGAAATAGGTAAAAGTGTATCAATAGAAACCCCACCATTTTTTTATCCTTTTAATCTTATAAATTTAATATAAATTAATATTTATTGAGGGTACCAGTATGATCGTCAAGAGATATATTTGTAATGTTCTATATGCTATCTACAAAAGTTCTTTTATATTCCCACGAATTTGTAATTTTATCTACACTATTTTCATCCAAAATATTATCATTAATAAGTTTCTCTAAAAGAGACTATAAATAATTTCTAATATTAATAAACCTTTGTATCATCGTGGAAACATTCTCACTTGGTATAGAATCAAAATCTTGGTAATCTTCATGAATAATTACTCTTCTTGTTTCAATAAATTCGAAAGTACCCAAATGTGTGACTTATTACTTGTTCCAAGTAGAATTATAAGTTTAAAAAATGGAATCTGACTATATATAATTATATTCATGAAAATGAAAAAGTATTCCTCAATCTATAGTTATGTTTATATTTCAAATTCTCTTAATTTGTGAAATTAGTTACAACCTTATTTAGAATATTGTAATTTCTAGTAACATTAAAAAAATTGTCAACTCCTATATTGATAAAAAAGTTTTAATTTCATCATTCCAATATTCATGGTCAAAACCAACATAAATAGGTGGTCGAAATGGATTGATATTTCAAGGGTTCCAACATTTTACCATTCCATATTAAAAACCAATATAAAAATTTTTCTACCCAGAATATTTATTGTATAAAAATTATAAATAAAATGTTAATAAAAACTTAAACAACTTAAATAAGATAAAGAATGTAAAAACACAACAATTATAAGTAGTATAACCTACTTTGATACCAAATTTAAGATCATAATATTTTATTATGACATACAATAGGGGTGAATTTGAGTTTTAAAAATAAAGATAAAATGAACAACCTCTTTTAGAAAACTTATTGGACTCAGCAATGTTTGATGATCAAATTATTAGAATCCGAATCAAAATTTGTCTTATTATATCAGATTATGTTTCATCGGTATCACATAAACACTAGTAAAATGTTTTAAAAAATGATATGTATAAAAACTAAATTTCTAAAATAATTCATAGTGGAAAAAATTGATCTTGTAAAAATAAGAAATACATATATTACTGAAGTAATAATGGCCTATAATATATAATAAAATAAATAAATCCTTCAACCATAAGAGTAAAGGTAGTTAGAAACCCTGACTAAAGGTATCCAATGTTTTAAAATTACTATAAAATAATTATTTTAATTCTAATAAGTCACTCAATAATGATTAGAACAATACCTATCTCCACTTCCTTAGACTCCCTCAATATCATATTCGGTGTTTATCTCGGAATCCCTTAATCTGATGGATCAGATTCAATATGTTCCTTTCCCCAGAATCCCTCAATCAGTACAATGATTAGATTCAAAATAAAAAATGAAAATTTTCAAAAGGAAACAATCCTTAAAAATAATCCTTATAATGAAAACTCTCTAAATTGTTATAAAGGATAAGAATGATAATTTCATATTAATAATTATTTAGAATACTTGAGTTATGAAATATATTATCTCCCAACTATTCAAATTATTACCTATTTATTGGAAAATATCCAACGATCAGATTTATAAGTTAGTTGAAATGACCTAAGATAGATTACACTGGATAACATATAAATAATTTAATGTTTGATGTCATTTTATTTAACATCATTACAATTATAAATTTTGTAACATCTTATAGAAACAAATCTATATTCTCTGATTATAAACTTATGGATAGTCCAATTACTTTCATATTAATTTCCAATACAATAATCATAATGGCTGTCAATATGATGTATCACTTCAAATTTAATTCTAATTGTCATGACTTTTTTTATTAAGACATAATTATATCAACTGGTCATAAAAAAGGTCAATCTTATTGATCTGATGCACATTCATCCTTCTGGATCATATGAATATTAATAAATGTTTATTTCATTTTACATTAAAAACATTTCTATTAATGATAAAATTAATTTTTTCTATAACAACATACTAAAACATGTCAAATATTAATGTTAGTAAACATAGTTTTAAGAAGGTGTTTTTGATTTCCAAAACTAATGTAATGGAAAAGTAATAAATAATACTTATGACTCAACATCATCTATTCATAACCTAATTTTATTTGCTGAATATGGTATTCTATTGTATAAAATGTTTGTAAATTTCCAATATCTTTTTAAAACAATAAACTAATATGAACTACTAAGGAAATAATTCATAGAACAATTATATCAAAGTTTGTCCCAGAAAACCCATCAAACTAGTCTTTGAACCAGAGAACAACTATACTTGATTGGAACTCCCCATCCCCATGGACTACAGACTAGAACCTAGACTTCCAAAAAAACCATTGGGTATGATTTTAATAACCAAAAATATGATACCTAACATACTAGTAGATAAATATAATAATTAAGGAAATATTCCATCACTAAAAATCAATAGTGGTAGTGATACGACAAAGGTAAAAATCCAAAACCAAGGTACATGTCTACAAAAAATACTAAAGGAAACCAATACTACATATAACTAATCCATGTGATATATGGGGAAAATCCCACAATTTCACCACTAGCTACCCATGCCTAGGTGATATCAAATTACACAACCTCATAATGGTTTCATTAAATTTATTATATCAAACAAAACAAGTTTTATGCACATCTGATGGGGTGTACATGGTGTGATAAAAACAGTACAAATATGATCCCTCCTGCATGTTCTATAAAAATTCTTTTTTAAATAATACTAATATTCTTATTATATTGAAAAACATGATATGATAAAATAGTTTTAACGTTCGTATCAAAAGAATGGTAAAAGAATTTCCCTATCCTACAGTTCTATATAAGTTTCCAAATAACATAAGTAAAAGTACATTTTCAAATAAACTATTTATCAAAATATGCATCATTTTTGTTATAAGGGACATAAAAAATAAAATAAAAAGGAGTTAAAAGAACAATATATATCACCCTTAGGGTATCATTGGTTCAATATAGCAAGGTATCTCATACATTGGTCATCAATTCAAGACAGAGTGTGAACTAAAAAAGTGTCTATAACAATAGGGCCTAGAGAATAGAGTAACAACCCATGGTTAAACCCCTATATGAGGGTCCTATAGAATAGAGGAACAATATGACACCTTGATATTTTTTTAACTATTTCAGATAGATTCAATTCCTTTGAGATCTTGTGTTTCAAGAAACACTGAATTTTTACAAATCGTGATATATGATTAATATTATTCGTGAAATGTGTTCATTATAACCCAGTTATTAAACATAGTGGTCTAAATAGTAATTACTAAAATTTTAAAAATAAGTATTAAGGTTTTATATAAATAAAATTCATTAATAGATAAGAACTTATTTTTTAGTAAAGTCTTTAAAATGCTTCGAAAATGTATTATTCTATAAAATGTTTTTTGACAAAATAATAAAATTAATTTTCGAAACTATTATATATTATATTTTTAATTTTTAATTTCATTTTTATAATCTACTTGTACTATTTATCTTAGATTTAATTTTTTATAATGTTTTGAAAAGATTAATTTTTTTTGAATAGTGAAAAATACTATATTTTATTAAAAATTCATTTTATTTTAAATCATATTAAAAAATAAAAATTAATTAAAAATATTTTAAATGAAAAATACGAGTAATTATATTATAATTAATCTCATTTAGTTAATTTTAATCAATTTCTTATTGAATTTTTCTATAATACTTTTTATACTTTTGAGAACATTAAATTTGGAAAAAATCATGTCTAAGAGGTTAATTTTAGTGTAAATTATTCTAATTATAAGAATTTAATTTGAAAAAATGGATTTAATATTGGTAATAATAATAATTAATTTTATTTATGAAGTTGAACTAAATATTTTTACTATAATTAGTATTAAAAACAATTAAAAAATATCATGGTTAAGGTTAAAATGGGTTTACTCGTTGTTAAACCATAAGTATAAAGGTTAAAATGACCTAAATACATGTAAAATAAATATTTTATAGACATATTTCGAATTTATCACCTATAATTTTCAGTAAATACTCATTTTATAGCCTTGTTTTATGAGAAAAATGCTGGTATACATTATTCATTTGAAAAAATTTATATGTGTCCTCTCCCCCACTTATAAATGGTCACCCAATATTCTATCCTTTTCACACTTTAAAATACATTTGGTTCATCCAATAACCTTATAAATCTCTTCCTAAATACCCACCCCACATACTACAGTACTTATTTATATAATTAAACCCTACTAAGAATGATTTTGATAAAAACCAATATAGGCTCTCTGAGGAAGAGGTATAGTCCATTACAATGCATTTTCATTTTATTTATTCCTCCAAAAACTTAAAATATTATGTAAAATATACTGATATAATAACACCATTTTATCCCATAAAATAATATGTAAATGTTTTAATGGAGTAACATATATCCATATCCTCTTCCTTAAAATGGGTAACAAATTCATCGATGGTCTGAACGAAGGACTACCGTCTTACGAGCCGTTGTTATTTTTTCTATCACCACCTTTCAAGGATCGATATAATGAGTAATTTAATGTTTATATAGTATATTGAAGATATAATTGTAATTTTTTAATTATAATATCACATTTCCCTTCTTATATTCTATTTAATGGGAATATGATAACATTACTTATGTGTGTGGTTAACTAACGCCACGTGAAGCGATGAAATACATTTTCACTTATGTTTTACATGGAAGGTAATAAAGATAAATTTATTAAATATATTTGATATAAATAAATTAATAATATATCAATAAATATTATATATTATTTATCTTCCTTTCATTCTATCAATCAAGAAAAATGGAAATATCGTTTAACAATATGTACACCATACCATCTCCATGAATAGTGTGATTCATATCCTATTTCTAACATCTATAGATTAATATAATTAGATATATAAAGAATAAATATTTTATTTAAACTATGGTTAAAAATTTTATATTGTTGAACCATTATAAAATTAAAATTATCGAAAATACTAACCGAAATCATACTATGAAAATGATGCAATTTTCACCTAAAACAGTGATTTTAACAAAGAATTTTTAATTTGTAGGTGATAAAATACTATATATAAATAATATATGGTATGATATATATATATATATATTAGAATGGTTATATAATATATTTATAATAAAATAATATTTATTATATAGGTGGTTTGGATACATATGTAATAAATCATACATATAGTAAGGGTTTCTTATCTGACTTTTACTTCTATGAGCCACTTGTCATATTCACCACTTATTTAATTTTTGTGTTGTATATACAAACATTTGATATGTTATGTCCTGAATATTTTTATTTACAAGGCATTAAATGTTTCATTTGAATTAATAACTTTCATTTTTTTACTCAAAAGTTACCAATGTTGTGTGGGTTTGTTTGACAATCTCCTCATTATTTTGGATTGTTTATATTTAAGACTCCCTTCGGGTGATTTTTTAATATTAATATCTAAAACCAAAAATAATTTCTTATAGAATGGTTACTAATTAATTTTCCATGTAAAATTAAAATTTTCATCTCTTTGGTTGTTAAAATATTAGAGAAAATGTTTTTTTATAAAATCCATCATTATTTATCTCCTCGGTCGAAAAACATTTTCTTATCCAAATCTATGTTTTCTAAAAATGATTCAAAAAATGTTATTAATATTCTCAAAATTATTTTTTAAATAATTTTTTACCCTTGTTTTACTTTTTATAAAATGGTTTTAAATGAATATTCTTTTCAATTTCCAAATGATGTACTTTTTAACCTTTTTACAACAGTGTGAAAGGAATGTTTTTTTAACTTATACAGCATATACGGAGTTCCACACTATCATGACCACTCTATGTTATAATAATTCCTTTAAAATATTCAAAGGGTATTTTCATAGTATTTTCCAAACTTTTATTTTTTAAAATATTTTCAAAGTGAAAATGTTAGTTTCCTCAAAAATGTTTTTAGTGACATTTTTATGGTATTAATATTCTTCAACGACATCATCCCTTTATTGTAATTATGATCCATTAGTGATATGTTTTAATAATGTCATATTTATTCTTTATTTTTTTTATTTATGGTCAGTTTGAGTGAGGATGTGAAATTTCATTACCATTCACTATATTACTTCGGATGGTTTGTGAATATGTTTATTGATTGGGGTAGTAATTAAAATTTTGTCTGATAGTTTTTTAATATGAATATGTATATTGAATATGTTTCATCCCTTTCTTATGAGTAATGAATTAAACTTATTAAGTGATGGGTTGTGCATGGAATTACATATCTCATTGATACTGGAGTTGGTCTCATGAGACAAATTTATTGACCAAATTAAATGGGTTTTTACATATAGTTGTGTATTGTTATGAAAAAGTTTTTAATAGTATGATTATAATGTTTTTAATTATAAATTACCTTATTATGAGATTATTTATTAATTTCCATGTGATTACTTGATTAGTTATGATATCAATGGAAATGTTTCAATATCAACATATTACGTTAATATATTTATTTGAAAATCATTTAATCCTTTCCAATTATGCTCATGTTATTATTTAAATGTCATGTTTTTTAGTTATTTACCTTCCCTTATTAATAATTAATTATTTATTCATGATATATTTCATTTTATTCATACCCTTAATGAGCATCGTATCCCACCCCTTCTTATGTTTTATTTTTTCATAGTATATCAGGAAGTGTCTTATGATTAGTATGAAGGAATATTCTAAGGAGAATAATGTTCTCAAAGAAAAAAATTTATGTATTTTATGTCTTAAAATGTAATGAGAATAAGAAGTATGTATCTAGTTTACCATGACTACTAAACATTTCATTCCTTTTGGATGTGATTGATTATATCTAGTGCTAATATAAAGTAACCAACAGATCTGAGCTAATAATTTAGAGGTCATTATAATTGGTATCATAGAAATTTTAGTATAAACCCCGGGATATAGATTTAGGAAAACATAGATTATTGAATATTACTACATGACTAACTTTTAGGATAGTTCTAAGTATAGGAAAAAATGATAACATTTTTGTAAAGTATATATTATGTGGTTCAACTGGAAATATATCCATGTCTAGATACATCAAATTGAAGTAATTTTAGAATTTATATACCTAGGGGTAATATCTCTAAAAAAGTCATGTTATACATGACTTGAGCATTACCTGATACAAAAAATAGACATTACTATGCACCAGGTTTGACACTCCCATGGGATATACATTTGTTAATTAAAATTTTCATTATAAACTTCAATTAATTATTTTAAAGTATTATTGTGATTTAAAACCTATCCCAATGAAACCTTGTTTATGATTATAATGTTATGCAAGCATAAATTTTTCAATTTTTTTAAGTGTTTTACTAGTTTTGGGATTATAAATTATTTTTCGAAATGTTATGTTTTGATCAAGTGCATTCCAATTTCATCATATGGTTCCTAATAAAAGGAATATTAACCACATAAATTCACTTAATCCATGTTGGGATTTCTCTCCTGGGATAGATAATGAAGTTGAAGATGGAGTTATAGATGGAAATTAACAAATTATAACAATATCGGGGTAGCTGACTCATGCTATGAGTAATACACTTTTTCTAATTGATTAGCATACTGATCTACCACATAGTGTAACAATGTTAGACTACTTCATGGGTGAGAAACCTACATCATTCAATGGGACTGAAAATCCATTTGTATTTGAGTAATGGATAATTTCCTTAGAGAATATATTTCCCTCTCTAGTATGTAATGAATAGGAGGAGATTTTCATGGTAGTTTATTGCCTCTTAGGGGATGCGAATAAAAAGTGTTCATTGATTCAAAACACTTAGTATGTAGAGTAAATATAGAGCACAAAATGTTGGTATTTTTTGGAATTTATCTTGTAAAAATATTTTCCACATGAACATAAAGAGGATATGGAGAGGAAATTCTTGATTCTGAGACAAATGTAAGAATAAATTGTTTCTAACTATGAAGAAAACATTTCAATGTTAGCAAGGCATGTTGTAGATTTGTACATAATCCAAAGGGAAATATTAATCATTTATTTTATAGTCTTAAGACAATATTTTGAAGAGAAATAGTCTCCCAAACATTCTCATAATATGAGGATATATTATCATGTTATGTTATAAAAAATAATGAATTCTCCAAGTCTTATGTATTTAATGTAAAAAAATAGAAAATATTGGGATAAAATATAGATAAGGGGAAGATAGAAAAGTTAAATTTTCTCGAACATTTGGAATGAAGAACCTCATTACATGTATAAAAGGAAATGTAGTGTGCGTTTGGTGTGGAAAAAAAATTCATCACACTAATAAATGATTGTTCAAGGTAAAATCCCTCAAAGTATAGGGTTTTAATTATATTGAGATGGGAAACTATTCCAGCCAATGTCCCAAATTCCAAGGGAACATACAAAAAAAGAATCAAAGGGGGGCAGGTCAAGAGTATGAAATTACTATAGCTGATGTAGAAATACCAAATGACATGGATAAAGATACACTTATCATTTACTCTGGGATTTCAAATGTTTTATTTGATTATGGTTCTACACACTCTATTATCTCTAAATAATTTTATAAGGGCATCTCATCACCACCATAATGATTATATATTGATTTGGCAGTAAAAATCCCTAATGGTATGATGATAACATCTCAAGTATATGAATATTTTTTAATTTATGTTTGTGTGAATGTTCTTCCTAAAAATCTTATTATTATTATTCTATTTGAATTTGATATTATCTTTGGAATGATTCAATTTATCTACAAAATACCCATATCAATTTGTGAGTAAGGGTAGTCACATTTGATATTATAAACCAAGCCATGATCATCTTTCAATGTGAAAAAAATATGAACCTCTGAATGAAATCACATCCACCATCTGGATCTTGATTTCTATTAAAATGGCTGTATATCTCAGATGGTAGGGGGGAAAAGTATATATCGAAAATATGCATTTTATGTAGGATTGTATTGAATTATTTATGAATTATTTTCCTCTTATTCCATTTAATCGTGATGTTGAGTTTTCCAAATAACCTAAACATGGTTCTATGCCTATTTCATAGAATCCATATAGAATGATCCTGATTAGGTTGCCGGAATTGATGAAGAAAATCTTGGAGAATATTTACTAGGGAAATAATCTTCTAAGTGTTTCACCATGGGGTGTAGTAGTTCTTTTTAAAAATATGAAAAATGGATCAATGACACAACATATTTATTATCAATAACTAAAAAAATCACTCTCAATAAGAAATATCATCTACCATATATTGATGATTTATTTGATCAATCATGTGGAACTCAATACTTTTTAAAATTTGATCTTTGGTCTAGATACGATCAGTTGAGGGTAAAAAATAAAGACATACCCAATATATCCTTCCATACCATGTATTAAAACTTTGAATTAATATCAATGCATTTTGGTATTATAAATTCCTCTGTTATCTTCATGGAATTAATGGATTGAGTCTTTAGAAATTACCTTCATCAGTTTTTGGTAGTCTTTTTATATGATGTTATTATATATTCAAATTGAATGGTATGGAAAGAATATCACTTGAGAATTGTGTTAAAGACCTTGATGAAGGAAATTATTTATGAAAAAATTAACAAGTGTCAGTTTTTTAGGAAAGATTCATCATTTGGTCATATAATCTCATGTGAGGGTATTTTGGTGGACCCTTCAAAGAAAAAAGTTATTGAGAAATGTACTAAAGTAGCCCTAGTTACTGATATCTATTATCTTATTGGTTTATCTAGATATTAATGAGACTTAGTGTTTATTTTCTCATATATTTTGAATCTACTCACAAAGTTAATTCAAAAGGGATACAAGTTAGTTTGGAAAGATGAATGTGATTAACCTTTTAAGGAATAGAAGAGAGGTTAGTCTGCATGCCTATGCTTACAGTACCCTGAAATATAAATAGGTTTTTAAGCTATAGTGATGAATAAAAAAATCGGCCAGGATATGTCCCAGTGTAGAGAAATATGGTTATAACTTATTCCTTCGGACAATTGAAGTTTCATGAGTTAAATTTCCCAACCCATGGCTTGGAATTAGATGTGGTAATGTTTTCATTAAAGATATAGAGGAATTATATTTATGGTGAAAAGCGTGATATATATATATATATATTGATCATAATATTTTAATTTATATATTCACGTATAAGGAGCTGAATATGCACCAAATTAGTTGGTTGGAGTTTAATAAATATTATGACATTTTGACACATTACCACACTATTAAGGAGAACAGGTTAGGTGATTATACTAGTCAGAAAGACCATGCAAGATTATCTATGATGAGGATCACAAAATATACAAAATTTATAGTTTTTCTATAGCATGTATCTGTAAATATTAAAGGAAGGAGAGGCATTATATATTTGTAAAATAAATGTTCAACCACTAATCCATCTACGGATTATATAGGTGTAGATGGATGATATGAAGTTTTAGAAGAATGCAATAAATATTCCTAAGTTCAACATTGATTTTGATGTAATGATAAGGTTCATAAACTATATATGCGTCCCATACATACTAGATCTAAAGAAAGAGAAACAAGATGAGACCCATAGTTCATTATTCTATATTCATACTAGTATTATGAAGATAGATAAACATTTGAAAGAGTATTTTTTGTGGGAAGACTTGAAGAGAGATATTGCAGAGTTTTTATCTTAGAGAATGGTATGATAGAATGTTAAGGATGATAGCAAAAAGGATAAGGGAATGTTCATCCACTTCCAATATTAGAATGGAAATGGTAAAACATCACCATGGATTTTGTCTTCATTCTACCTAAAAGGAAAAAATGAAAAATGTTATTTGGGTTGTACCCGATCGCCTTACAAAGTCAGAACACTTCATTTCCATCAAATAAGACTTATCTCTTAATCAGATTTCTATAATATACATTATGAAAGAATTATGGTTTCAAGGAATACTATGTTTTATTGTGTCTAATTAGGATCCAAGGTTTACCTTTTCTTGTCAATTCTTCAATAACATCTTGATACATAATTGATTTTAAGCACTTTATATTTTCCTAATATCGATGGTCAGTTTGAAAGAACATGTCATGACCCGACCTAGCGGGGCTCGAGACACAACAACCCCAATCCAAACTCTAATAGGTCATATGATATAGAATATCACCAAGAAGGAACATTAAACTCATGGGAGGTATTATCCTAAAGTAACTATACATAAGAACACATTTCAAATCCCATAAAATTATGAAATATAAAACAACTAATAAAAATGCATGCATACCTCTATAATCCCAAATCTATAGTAAGACATAAACTAATGGAAAGAAAAAAGGGGCCTAATCAAATTCTAACTAGGGATATTCAAAAAGGTCTATTATCTGTATAATACAAAAACCTATGGGAAATTTCTATGCAGGGGTGAATATAATATTACCCATTCAGACACCATAATATAACCAAACACAAAGCATAAAGTGTAGTCATCTCATTAGATGATATTTCAATGATAATGTGACATATGTAATAAAAAATTGATATATACAAAGAATGAATCCACATCCTTTGTAGTCATAAACACTTCCATCTTTAGAATCACTATGAACATTTCTTGATAATCATCTTCTATGATATTTCACTGTATGATCCATGCCATACTTGATGTAACTTGTCTAAGAGAACATGCTCCCCGATTCATAAAGCACTGATTGTTTCTATCAAATAATTACTCTTTGGGTGTCACCAAAGAAGTTGACACTGGAAGTCTAAAGATAATGATACATAGATGTGGATCACACCCATGTCCATGGGGTATAGAAAAAAATCAATCAATATTAACCCATTAAGTAGAAGATTTTCTCCCACATAGTGTTGGTTTTGATGATACCAATAACACCACCAGGGAAAATATTATGATACAAGATCTCACTTCAAGCCTTATGGAAGAACTCCAACAACCCTATCCCAGAAATATCACTAAAGGTATCACCATCCTATGTGTAGGAAATGATTCCATACTAACCCTAAGGGGATGTAAAAAGGGGACACACTCAATTGATATTGGTCCAAGGAAGCTCTCATATTCTCTTGATGTAGTTGAACTCAGAAGAAAGAGGAATTTATACTTTCTTCAACGGAGTACACAGTGTGTCCCCAAGTTACATGAAGGGTCTCCCTATTCCAAGAAATACCCATGTCTCCGACCGACATGAAATTCACTTATACAGTATACACTATGTATGCAATAGGTACAAAACATGTATATTTTTAGGATAGTACTTGGAATGTATCATGACCATGGACATGTACATTACTATGTACACGACATGTAGATCACCATACACAGTGTGTAGTACGACACTGTTTTTTGGAAATGTGCACCATGTAAATCCTGAACAAGTTGACTAAGGGTCACACATCATGTGGCATGGGCTGCACAAAATGTGATAATTGTATCTACACTAAAACTCTTGTGCCAAAAAAAGAGACTATACAGATTGTTTTCATAGGACTACACACCATTTAGTCTGGTTTTTTACAATAATTCCAAAATGTTCATGCATTATTCTAAGGAATCTCCACCAATCAATTATATCGGGAATCACACTAAAAATCACATATCTAGGGCTGATTGAACCCCCTTTCCTATCGTTGGTCATGTTTTGTCCCTTAAGATCATACCTTCCACTCAGGAATCAACTATTTCTCATTCCTTCTCAAGAACTCATTCGAAAATAGAAGTTTGAACCACCAATCCATCCATGAATCTGATTCTTTAGTCTTATATCATAATAATTTCATCAAATCTCCATCACTGACCCATGGTAACAAATTGTTGAACCAAGGATTGAATACACAATAATATTTCATGAGTTATTCATCGAATCATAGGCCCAATGAAATTTCTTATAGTGAACGCATGTAGAATGGGGAAAGAATGCCTTACACCATAAAATTGATGAACGAGACACATAATTTGTTCATTTCTACCTTCATCCATTGATTTAGGGAAGATAAACGAATAGTTATAAAAATCAACGAACAATCAAATAAAAATTATCCCCAAATACTTCAAATAAAACCATACCTGAAAAATAATCAATATGATAATAAATCCATTAGTCGATTGATTCTTCATCATAGTGGGATAAGAAATAGGGATAAATCTTCAAGAAAATATCCTAACTCTATTAGTATTGATCACAGATAAAGAAAGAATCCACATCATTATTGTTGGTGAGATCCCTGAGTCATGTTGGTGCACGATCCTCGATCTGATCCTATCTGATGTCATCTTCCCTAAATGGACTCCTACAATGGTCCTCTAGGTTAGAAAGGTATAGTACTGAAAATAATATCTCATCATTAATATATATTTAAAGTTGATTTTATTTTGTTGAATCATGAAAAATGAAATATATAATTTCATTATTTTAATTTATTTATTCTCCCATGACTGTACTTTAACCAAACACTCAACGCCGAAAAAACTTATGACATGCCTAAGGTAAAACCTATGTTTTAATCTCAAAGGTGCTCTTAGATTGATGATTTAGGCCCATATTTGGGTGTAATTCCAATTTTTTAGTAAATCATCTCACATTTGATGTTAATATACTTATTACATTTCAAAAATTAATTATGGACACATCGGGACATAGAATATCAAGTCATCTCAGCGCCTCACTCCTAAAATATCTCAAGAAATATTATAAATTATTATATGGAAAAAATGGTTTATTAAATCATTCCCTCCTTCGAGGTTTTTTTGTCCCTAAAAAACAACTAAGAAAAATATGGTGATACTGAGCTCTTAATAGGATCTCCCACTCTCCCAAGCTCTCTTGAAGGTTTTATGTGCTATCAAAAAACTAACACCCAAGGAATGAACTTTACTATAAAGAAAAATTAGCCAACTATTTCTCAACATTAATGTCTCATGGAAAAGGAACTCCACTCCCATGTACCAACTAACCCGGTCCAATTTTGTACAACGATTCGTGTACATACCTCTCAAATGTGACATATGGAGAATGAAAAAAAAACCCAAAACTACTATGACCACAGAGTTAAGTGTTACACCACCTAGAAAACCTGATATAAGACTTGGAAAATAAAGGAATTGAGATTATAAAAGATATCCTACTACCCTGGATGATAATCCATAAATATTAAACTCAAATTTCGTACATTATCAATCCACTATGGACTCTTGACATTTACTGGGTAGTCATCATCCTCCCCTTGAAAAAATGCACCCTTTACAACCACCACTAGCACCAAAACTAGGACCCAATAACTGTAACTCACTAGATATGACTAGTATAATAGTGTTCTATAAGGTCTCTCATACATGGCCTTGAGGAGGATATGCAATAATTCTGGAGTGATAATCATCATGATATTTAAAATCCATAAATTATAGATTATCCTCCCATCCATGGCTCAAAAAACTGACATGAAAACCCAAAGCATGTCCACAAGAACCTGAACGGTCAATTATACCTGGCCTGTAGAATAGGGTAACCAACTATGCTCAACTAAACCTGAGTCTCCTAAGCCTCTCTCTTCTACTCCCAAATTATTCTATGTAGTAAGTCTCATGGTCTATAATGATCTTTGAGGAAATTCCATAAATCCAGATTACCACTTACATGTAGAAGTGTCCCAAACACTCCACAAATCTTTATTAGTCATCAACCTCATATAGGTGTGATAGTTATAAATTTAACAATATATATTTCTACAAATCATTTGGATTCCTAATAGATTCCAAGAGATATTACTATATCCTCACTTCCACTAGATGTACTGCTCTCATAAAATAACCTCCTTAGCACCACTTCATACATTATGACCAGAATAATCTCCCATCCAGTGAAAAAGATGATGTGATTCCATCCTTCAAGGAATTCCATTAGGAATGTATTTAATGGATATCTATTTATGTGAAATTTCATAATCAATATCCCTAATTTGTACCTCCCTAGTTCCCATAAGAATAAAAGTTTAACAACAATCGACTATAGGTACACTGCATAATCCTCACCCACATGGTGTAAAATGTTAAGAGTTTGACTATTCCATCACCTCACTTGAAAATAGAGGACAAAAAAATGTTGTGATAATCCACTACCATGGTATTGTCTTGTGTGGCTCTCAAGCTCATACTACCTCAACCTATGTAGGACTCACTGTCAAACCCATTTCTGAGAAGACATATTTCGATGACTGACTCCATGAGAACTTCCATATGACTAGCACTCTCAGAGCATATCTAACAGTATCATCTTTTGTCCTGAATGATCTAAATATAACATCAAGGATATGAGGGTGACAATTTAGAAGACTATAACAAACTAATCTGGTAATGGATAATTATTTGACTTGAAATCATCATGAAGTATATTCTGGTGTTCAATACACCAAAGGATACCACCAAGGACTGAAATCAATTATAGAGGCTCTAGTAACAATGGTCAGTACATCCACCTATCAAACTTGGAGATGGAGATAACCTATCCCATGGTCAAATTTTGAGACCTACTTCCCCTCCATCCATTGGGAAAGGTTGTTAACATTTTCCAAGAGTGTATACTTTCACTATTTTCACCTACTCCAAGTGGCAATAATCCAAAACCAACCTCCAGCACTCATCTACCTATTACGTAAAAACATAGGGATACCCATGAAAAGGTATTCGGTGTTATGAAGACCCATTCTATATAGACTCTTCTAACCACACCTACATCTCTTAAAGGTATATGAGGATATCTGATATGATAACATAGATACCATGTCGTCCATTGTGAAATTTTATGCAGAAACCTAACTCTATATGGTGAGGTAAACCCAACATGTATTCAAGAAGGATTCCCTCATCCCCCCACCATTAGAGTAACTAAAGACTCATATCATATACTAATCCAAAATTTTGACTAGAAAACAAATAGGAACTTGGTCGTAACATCTTACACATGTTCCCATACTGCTCTTTCCTGGATCACTCCTTATCAAAGGATGAAAAAATCATTCGAAAAAACTTAAAGTAATTTACTCTCACATGTAGAAAAATCTGAGCATGGATGGTAGTAAACCAATCCATACTGATGAAAACATCATATGGTATCATTGGTACTATGAATAGATTACACGTGAGGCTCTCTATCACTTCCTAGAGATAGGTCACACTTTATCTAAAAGAATTTAACCACTGAGCCTCTATTCCAGAGCGTCCAACACAAGGGATGAGAAAAAATGTATCCATTGATATCACTAAGTATAAAATATGGGATAGACGTAGGTAAAATTTCGTTATAAATTTGTGTGAAAACTACAACTAGGGAAGTGAAGGCAAACATCATACCTCAAACACCACTAAAATCCATTGTGAGCTCCTACCTCTTGAAGCTCATTCATTCCATATACCTCATGTTCACTACAACTATAAATATCTCCAAAACAATATTACATCAAAGAACCTAAAAAACACAAGTCATAGAAACTCATCCACCACACATAGCCATTGTTCTCTTTGGGAGAACTTATTCACTTGTATGGTTTTGGATCACGTCTCACGAATGCATCTCAATGGGGGAATTGTCCATCTTCCTTTCATATCCTAATTCTCATCAAACATTACCAAACTAGGACTCTATCAATTCCCCATTTCACCCTAGATAATTATATCTTATTTTACCATCATTAGAGAGGGGTCTTGTCCATGTGGGGAATTCACGCCACACGCTCATGCCAGTCCTTCACAACCTGAGAAGGGGTTCTGGGCCACCATGTAGCATGGATGATCTATAGCTCTAGAACATGAGATTAACACTCATCATAGGCGTTTCATTAGTCAATACCACCAAAATTAACTACTTATCCAGAGATAATATGGTTCAAAAGGACAATCTCTTGATCGGTTGGGGTTTGTAAATGCCAGAAACCTGGATCATCACATTGATTCAAACTTATGACTCATGAGAATCTCTCTTTTCATGGAACCTCAATGATCCCTATCCTTAGAAATCACATAACACACTAATCTTGTTCATACCATTGTCATGTCATACTGGATCTATCAACTTCCTAACACACAAACAATCATCTACTTGATCTATAAGAGGATACATTCACTTATAAACAGGTGGTAGAACCACATGGTTCCCCTAGATAAAAACACCTCTTGAGTATGTCCCTAAACTAAAGCCTCATCACTCATCTGGACATCATAATTAATCTACCTCAAAATAATAACTCGATTCCATCAGAAAAACATCATGATTTTTTTCATGAAATACCATGGAAAAGAGTCTACTTGTAGAGCTGACTCAAGAAGGACATGGAAACCACAACCCATTTCTATATCATGCATGTACCAATGTATTACCTAAAATTAGTGTTTATATATATTTAGTCAACAAGATAGTTTTCAAGGTCCTAGTAAATATATAAATCTGCTTCCACTCCAACACTTTACACTCTTTCCAAAGATCTAATATCAAGACACATTAACATTGTTGCACTAGTTACCAAACTAAACCTCACAACTATAAAAAATAAATACAAAACACTGATCCTAAACCCAGACAATGTCATAAAAATTCAGGTTGGGTGTAACTCTAATACCATTCTATCATAATCTGACCTAATGAAGCCTTAGATTAAAATACCCCAATCCTGCCTCTAATAGGACAAGGTCTGGTGACTAGTGCTAAGAAGAAACATCACACACAAGAGAGTAATTATCCTAATGTACTTGTATGCACATGCATATCTCCAAGACCATCAAACGATGAAATGTGAATCAAATGATAACAATGGTAACATAAATCTACAATCCCACAACCTAAGTACAACATAAAGTACTAGAAATCAAAAAGGGGCCAAATACATGCCCATCCAAACAAGTAAGGTAAATTCTGACCTACTCAGTAGGAGGAGACTGTTTTCAAATGAAACATTAGTAAACACCCCACTATATCTAGCCCAATCTTGCTCCACATACTCCTAGACCACCAAGGACTCTTAAAAAAGGTCAATCATCTACTTAAGACATGACACATGTTGGAAGATCTTATACAGGGGTGAGTATAACAATACCCATTAGGACACCACGATATACCGAAACATAAAGAATCAATATCAGTCAAATAATCATAGGATATGTCAATCATAATGTTAGAAATATAGTAAAACAACCAAATATACATAGAAATCTGACATGTCCCATTTGGTAATAACTATTTATAGACATAGAAACATTGTATAAAATTCATGATAATGCTCATCCAGGAGATTTCACTCCATGAGCCCAGCCATCCATGATGTCACTAAACTGAGATAAAATGATTCCTAAGTTAGATAATATTGATGGGGGTTTTCCAATATATACAACTCATCGGGTCATTCCATAAGAAGTATACACTATAAGTATAAAGAGAATGACAAAACGACGAGGATCGAACCTAAGGAAATGGGGTATACCAACAACTCAATCTGGAGTAACCCACTAAGTAGATGATCAGAACCTGTGTAGTGTTGGTCACAAATATACCAAAAACTCCACCTAGGAAAATATTATGATAGGGAAATTCACTACATGACTTGGGGAATAATTCCATCAACTCAATCCAATAATCCCAACTAAAGGGAACACCATCCTATGTGTAGTATGCAATTCCATACTAACCATCAAGGAATGGACCAAGGGAACACACTCAATAGATATTAGTCCAAAGAAGCTCACACAACCTCTCAAAGAAGATGATATCAGAGGAATGTGGAACATATCATCCCCTCAAAGGACTCCATAGCTTGTACCTAGCGGTACATGGCATGTCTCACTATGCCTGGCACTTCTCGAGTATTGCACTAACATGGCATGAACCTTTAAACCATACATAGTGTATATATGAGGGATATGACATGTAGATTTATAGGATAGAACCATATCATTCCCATGTACTATGTTTGGATCACCATAAATGGTGTGTAGGACCACATGATATCCTAGGCATATACTCCTTATACACACCGAGCAGTGTTCCATGGTGTAGACATTGTGTGGCAAGGCCAACACTGTAAGAAATTATTCTTATCCTCTTGGGAATGTACTACATGTACAAACAAAACTATTTAGTTTAGGTTCACCCAAAATGAGACTTAGGTCACACAACATGTGATAATTTTCTATTTTCTAATACCCTAGCACCACATAGAACGGACCAGATGACATGTGTTCATAAGATTACATGTTGTGTAGTCTGGATTTTCACAGAAATTTCAAAGCATTAACACATTAATACGTGCAATATTTACCCTTACATTCCCTTGGGAATCACACCGCACATCGTAGATCTAGGTTTAACTAAACCCCCATGCCTTTCTTTGTTCTGATTTTGGTTATTTTGACCATACTCGTCGCATAAGAATCAACCATCATCCCACCTCATTAGTAAAACCTTCCAAACCTAGTTTGTGAACCACTTACCCATATGTGGATCTTCATACATAGTAATATATCATATTAATTTCATTAAATGTCTATCCTTGACCTAAATTAATGATATTTTGTGTTAAATATTGAATGTGTGATGATCGTTCATTGAGTATTTATTGAGTCTTAGGCCCAAATAAATATTTTATGATGAATACAAATATAATATGGAGAGAATATCATAAACCATAAAATATAGGAATTAACCTCATAATTTTTTTATTTCAACCTCAATATGTAGATATAGGGAATACAAATAAATCATTATAGAAATAAAAATAGAAAGAAATAATAATTATCCCTAAATAATGCAAAAAATTCCTTAACCACCTAACAATTGATCAGTGAATCAATATTTCATTGGATTGATTTGTGTTCATCATGAGATATTAAATGAGTATAAATACAAAATAAAACATCTTATCAATATTTTTATATATTTTTTATAAATATAGATTTTTTTTGATGTCGTTAGAGATATCCTTAAGCTTCATTGGTTCACAATCCTCAATATGATCTGATTTGATGTTGTCTTCCAAGAACACTGTCCTCTGACGATCCACCAGGTCTCCATGGTTTAGGGACAACCCTTATATCTCCCCATAACTGTGTTTTTTAATACTATTTCATGTTACAATGTAAATATAAATAAAATAAATAATTCAATTAATTTATCTTTTTTTCTTTTTTATTTTCGGCACCTCCACTTTAAAGAAATCCCCAACACCGACAAAGCTTATGTCACACCTAATGTGAAATCCATGTTCTGAACACAACATTACCCTCATTTTTTTTGATCTAGGTCCCTAGTTAGTATTTATTCAATTTTTTCACTAAAAATTCACATGTATGGTATTAATATATTTTAACTATTTCAAAAATTAATTCGGGGTGCATCAGTGCTCCAAATATCATGTTGTCTCAATGCCAATCTCTGGAAATATTTCTAGAAATATTCAAAATTATTACATGAAAAAAATTGGGACATTACATTACAAACCCTAGAGGATATGTAGAGAAATTTTCTAGGTATATCCAAGGTGGTTGGGATCAATACTATATCAACCAATTATTTTTTATAAATATATTACATCCTTTTAGACGAAATCCAATAAATTTCACAAAAAATGCATGAGGGTCATAAATTTATAGTCCCATTGGAAACTTTGAAACATAAAAAACTTTCCCATAAGTTAGATACATCATCTCTTATTAATTTATTCATAGGTATCACTGTTCTAATACATATCATACATAATACATTTCTTCAAAATCTAGATAAAGGAAACATAATAAAGGGTTATCACAGATTCTCCGTAAGAGTAATCATTGTAAATAAATATGAATAACATGAGAATAATGGTATTATAATATGATAATAAAATATGAAAGCCATATTCTAAATATAAAAGGTTAAAATACAGATTTATGGCATTAATATTGGTAGTTCATATGAAATGAATCATATAGAATTCAAACAATATGTGGCTGAAGGTCATAATAATGGCATAAGACATGGAGTAGTGGAATAGAAATATGCATAGAAAATATTTTACATAGAAGACATAGATCACTACCAGGTCTATCATAGAGAAATGATTTCACCCCACAAACCATCATAGTAGTCAAGGTCCACTCCCAAAAGCATCATAGAATATAAATTTCCTTACTAACTTGGGTTCAAACCACATTCTAGTTCTATTTATCTTATGATATAAAAATATTAAACCAATGCATTGGGTGGAGATATAGGTTCCACCCATATTTGTTTATAAAATATCCCCCATAATTAGTTGTATCTTAACCATAGTCAAATAGTGAAAATCATACATATGTATGCCACAATATCATAAAAAATTAATCATATCATAACTGATGAAATTAAATGGGTTTCATAAACATTTCATCACATAAAAGCCTATAGATAATAGATCAGTTCCATAATCATTCCATGATTTTATCATAGCATAACTTGTGTAATTATTTGGGTTTCATAAGAACTTTATCATGGTATAACCTGTTGAAAATAAATGAGTTTCAAAAACATATAATCATTATAAACATAAAAAATTCATATATATAATAAGATTATTATCATTGGAAGATATTGCCATTAATTAGTAGACAAAATTAGTAACGCCCCGACCCTCGTTATCCAGAGTAGGTGCATTATTAAATAACATTGGCATGATCACAAAAGAACATGTCTCAAAAGAAATATTAGTTTTGTAGACTTGGAAATACTAGATACATTCATAAGTATCACATTACATTATAAAATGAAAAACTACAACCACATTGTCTCAATTTTCCACACTTGTATCCCTTATACTATCCATACAGGTCATTCATAATATATTTCTTCGCATCATGGGAAAAATAAAACATAGAAAGGGATGAAATCAGATGCTCTGTAAGGATAACAATACAGCAAAAAATTTCATAAATATGCATTACCATTTAAGGCAATGTAAGACTAAAAAAAATCATTTTAAACATGAAATTCAACATAATATGAAAAAGATAAAATCAAATAATTCCATTTAATTATTCACATGGATATTCTACTAGTTGAAAAATAACATGCAATATCAATAGCCACTTTCATAATGATGGAATGCATAATGCCAGACTTCATAACCACATAGTTAAGGTCATATGCCTTGACAACAAATAATATTTTTTCATTTCCTTATTATAAGACACTTGTTTGTCGCATGATACCTACCTATGCATCGAGGAGCTATAGTGGGCTCCACTCGTCACTTAAAAAGTCCAATGCATTCCTCATATAAAAAGGTTTAAACATAACATAAACATTTGTATTGAAACTAGCATACAAAATGTCAATACATTATCCATAGACCATGAATGGTGTAAAAATAACACATACACAGTCAAACATATCACAAAACCTTCAATACAATATGGAAGTTTTTTATCATAATAAATCAACTTCAAATAAGTTTGAAATCCATTAAAGGATGTTGACGTAGATGAAATAAAATTTTTTTTAGAAAATATCTCATTCTATTTTGAAATCATTTAAATGTCATATAATTATAAAAGAAAACATTAATTTTTAAAATATTCTTATAATATGTAAAAGAATGCTTCAACGATGTTATAATGGCAGAAAATAGATGTACCCGCTGTATAAGTTCAAAAAACATTCTTACCTTAATTTTGTCAAAAGGTCATAAGGTACCTTGTTTGGAAGACGACCGAAAGATTAATTTAAAACCATTTTAAAAAAATTAAAACATGGTTTTAAATTACTTAACCCATTTCTAGTAAATTGTATAAATTTTGTGGAATACATATTTAATAAACATGGATGTGGAGGATAAAGAGGTCCCAATAGATGCTTACGTAAAAACAACCTCAGATAATAAAGAGATTGTGAAATTAACCCTTACCGTGTACTTTTCTAGGGTCGAGGGTATGTTAAACTCCTATATAAAAGTTTAATAATTGTTATTAATTTATACAAGAACAATATAAGTAAATATTATGTCATATATGATATTCTAATATTATATTGTGAATAATATTTTGGTATTATCATTGTTTCGGGTGTTAACTGATTCATTTTCCTTTATATGGTCTATTATGTAAGCAATGTTTTCTATGGATAGGATGTATCTTATTCATATTAAAAATTATATTTAGTCTTTAAACATTATTTTTAATCATCAAATGAAAATTATTCATGAATGGATACGATAGGGAATGAATCTCATCGAGTTCATGGAGACGGTAATCTGTACATATGCATGAGCAACAGTATCATTATTTTGATATTAAAATCAAATATAATTGGACGGTATATCATATATAAATAATCATTATCATTTTATATTTATTATTTACATCATTTATTATCATTATTATACCCATCCAAATGATGATGTATTTGAATAACAAACTACACCATGATGTGGAGATGGTAATCTGTACGTACACACGTATGGTGACTTTATCATTTATAGGATGGATGGAGTAATGAATATATTTGTACCATTTTTATAATAGCGACGTACTATATATAAGATACTGGATTTATTATTCTATAATGGAAGCAATAAATAAAGAGGAACTGGAAGAAGAGAACAACTTGAAAGAGGTGATATAATATTTGCCTCTTCTTCGAATGCTTCCTTTTGATTTGATCAAAATTGCTCCTTAGGTTGGATTTATGACTAAAGGAAGGATACTAAGAGGAAGGTAGTAAATTTTTAAGTATATTTGGATATGGTTTGTTTGGTCCAAATGGATTTTAAGGTGTGAAGTTGAGATAAGTGGAAGAGCCCTTTTATAAGAGAGGTGAGGGGCACCTTAGGAAAAGTTTGAAATATTATTTTATAATAAAATTATTTTCGGTTTCTAATTGATAAAAAATAAATTATTTAAGGTATAAGGTGGGTATGGGTCGAAAATCACCCAACCAATAGGTTTTAGATAGGTTTGGGTCATTATATTAACCTTATATTTTAGATTTAACTCTTAGTTAAATAGTTTGACATTTACTATGTCTCTTTGTTTTTTATATTATATAGATAATAAACTTACTATAAACTACCAAGAGAACCCCAATAGGTTCATTAATGACATATATAATATTATTAAGTCCCTTTGGATGAACCTTTTATTTTTAGCAAAATTATATCAACCAATAATATAGTATTTTTTTAAAAAATTCAATTATGTCAATTTAGACATTATTTAATAAATAATTTTTGTTAAAGTCCTAAAAACATTTTTTCTTAGAAATAAATTAATATGTTCAATCCTATGATTTAATATTAACCTTAAAAATTAATTTAATTCATCAAAAGTCTCAAATTACATTTATTTGGATATTTATAATATCAATTATTTTAATATTTCATTACCAAGGTAATTACTGCGTCATCGTTGTTTCATAAATAAATTAAATTATTTAATGTATAAAAATTATAAATAAAATATAATTCTGTAGGAAATATGGTTGTCTTTGTAATTAATATTTATAGTCGAATTTATATTATGTATAACACTATATTAAAAATGGTTAGTTATACAACATTGAATTTAACTCTTTTAACTCTTCCTTAAATAAAATAACAATAGATGTCCTCATCTAATACATGAGGACCAAAGATGTTCATATTTTATTCCTAAGGTTGTTTTTAGTCAAATTATACTTATCCAATATAATTATGACATGTGTTAGGGTAATTATAATATCATTTATACCCTTAATTACCCTATTTACTTTTAATTATGGTAAAAAAAAGTTACAGGTTACTATTCACAAAAATTATTTTCATCTTATTGAAAAAAATATTACTTACTAATATTAACCGTGTCTCCCTGATTTTTGACATTCAACTCACAGAAGAATAAAAATAATGTTTTATGCAAATTTTCAAATTCTCCTAGGAGGTGGGTAAAAGGCAGTAAAAAGTTTAATAAAATTTTTATATTTCTAAACTCATTATAAAATGACTCCAACGAATTACATTGAACTTATATAGGTATTATGTATCTATTTTGACATAAAATAAATTTAAATAAAATAAATAAATATTTTAAAAAAATTCGGTTTTAAACAATAATTCAGTGTTTTTCACTATTCATCAAAATTTGAATGTTTTTAGAAAAATACAAAAAACTCACCCCAAGCTAATTTCGACATTAAAAATACAAAAATGAAGTTCATTTGGAAAGATAAAATTTAAAAAATTTCAAAAAGTTGGTATGACTTCATAACGGCTAGTTTGATTGGTTTTGGTGTGTTTGAACTCGAAGTTGCGTACAACACATGTTATTATATTATTCAATGGAAAACGTATCGTGGAAGCTTGGGGTGTTACATTCTACACTCCTTAAAATAATTTCATCCTCAAAATTTCTATAATATTACTGCACAAAAAGATTTAGGTGGTTCTTCATCATAATTTTCTATGGTTCCCACGTTTCCTCTTCCATATTATGGTTTCTCCATAGAACTTTTACCAGATGAGCTATCTGGTTTCACAGCACTTGTTCTCTTATATCAATAATTTTCACTATCTCTTCAAAATAAGATATATCATGTTCTAGTTCAATTTCCCCATAGGTGAGTTCATGTATTAGGTCAGGCATGTATTTTCTCAATAGTAATATGTAGAACACATCGTGAACTTTGGAAAGACTTAGCAGAATTTCCAAATGGTAAGCTACAACCCCAATTTGTTCTAGAATTTTGAAAGGTTAGATGTTCCAAGGACTCAATTTATCCTTCTTACTGAATCGTATAACTCCATTCCATGGAGATACCTTCAAGAAAACATGATCTCCTACCAAAAATTCCAAATCCTTCCTCCGGTTATTAACATAGCTCTTCTACCTACTCTGTGCTGCTTTGATGTGGGTTTGGATAACCTTCACCTTTTCTATCATTTCCCCAATAAGTTCTGGGCCTATGAGTTTTCTTTCACCAACATCATCCCAACATGTTGGTGTGCGATATCTCTTGCCATATGACACTTCATATGGTGCCATTAAAATACTTGAATGGAAGCTATTATTATAGGAAAATTCTACCAGAGGTAAATATTAATCCCACATACCTTGAAAGTCAAGTGAGAAAGATCTCAACATGTCTTCTAAGGTTTCAATAGTCAGTTATGATTGCCCATCAGTTTGAGGGTGGTAGGCAGGGCTCAAATGAAGTTCATTATCTAGGGCTCTCTGAAGACTTTTCTAGAATCTTGATGTAAAATGGGGATCACGATAAAAAAACAATTGATATGGGTACTCCATGAAGTCTTACTACATCATTAATTTATAGTATTTCTAGACGTTCAAGTGTTAAATCTTCTCTTATAGCAAGAAAATTTGTTGACTTGGTAAGATAATCAACAATGACCCATATTGCATCATTCCTTATAGATGTCTTTAGTAGCCCCATGACAATGTCCATCGTAATATTATCCCATTTCCACTCAGGTATGGGAAGTGGTTGCATGACTCCTCTAGGTTGTTGCCTTCCAACTTTCACTTGTTGACAAACTATACATCTTGACACAAAATCAACAATCTCCCTCTTCATGTTGTCCCACCAAAAATGTTCCTTAAAATCTCTATATATCTTCGTGATACGAGGGTGTATAGAGAAATTGGAGCTATCAGTGTCATCTAACAATTATCTTTTTAGATCCGGTATATTAGGAACACAAAGTCTCTTCCCAAATTTCAAAACACATCTTCGTATATGAAGTCACTCAATCTCCCATCATTCACAGGTTTAATTTTCTTTTGAAACTCCTCATCATCAGTCTGGGAACTTTTTCTCCTTTCTAGTAAAAATGGTTTGGCAACCATTTTCAAAATAATTGATGTTTGATCTTCCATGATTATTCCCATATCCATTTTTACTAGATCTGTGAAAATAGGATCCCTTTCAACTCTAATCTTGTTCAAAACTCCCTGATCATTTCTACTCAAAGCATCTTCCACCCTATTTCCCTTCCCTGGGTGGTAATGTATTGTGCAATCATAATCCTTGAGTAGTTCAAGCCATCTCCTTTACCTCATGTTGAGTTATTTTTTGTAAGAAAATATACTTCAAACTCTTTTGATCAATATAAATATCACATTTTTCACCATAGAGATAGTGTCTCCATATTTTCAGAGCAAAGAATACAGCTGCTAACTCAAGATCCTGAGTATGATAGTTTTTCTTAGAAATTTTTAGCTGCCATGATGCATTGGAAATAACTCTATAATTCTTCATAAGGAAACAACCAAGTCATTCTTTTGAAGCATCACTATAAATAACAAACCCATTATTCCCCAATGGTAGAGTTAAGATAAAATCATTGACTAATCCTATCTTCAGTTCTTCAAAACATTATTCACACACTTTTGTCTAAAAAGATTAACCCCTTTATGTATGAGTTAGTTAATGGGTTAGCCAACCATGAAAAATTCTAGACGAAACATTGATAATAACCTTCTAAACCAATAAAAATGCATACCTCAGTTATACTCATTAGTGCTGTCCATTCTGGAATTGCATTGGACATTGAAAGATCAACATAGATTTCATCCTTAGAGATAATATGGCCAAAGAAATAAATCTCTTAATAACAGAATTCACACTTGGAAATTTTCCCATATAATTTATTTTTTCTAAGAGTCTTTAGAATTATGCACAAGTGATTTTCATGATCTTTATATATTTTGGAGTATACCAAGATATCATCAATAAATTCCACTACAAAGTTATGAAGATATTCCATGAAAACTCTATTCATTAGATCCATGAAGACAGAGGGTGCATTAGTCAACCCAAAAGGCATTACTATAAAATCGTAATGCCCGTACCTGGTTCGAAATGCTGTTTTTTGAATGTCTTCTTTCTTCACACACAACTGATGATATCCAGATCGAAGGTCAATCATTGAAAAATATTTAGCTCCATGAAGTTGGTTGAATAAATCATTAATGTGAGGTAGGGGATACTTGTTCTTTATTGTTATAGAATTGATCTCCCTATAGTCAATGCACAACCACATAGATCCATATTTCTTTTTAACAAAAATGGAAGGGTCTCCCCATGGAGAAACACTAGGGTGAATAAATATTTTATTACTCAATTCCTCTAGTTGTTTATTTAGTTCCAATAATTCTACAGAGGCAATTCTATAAGGGGTATTTGATATGGTCCTTGAACCAAGAATTAAATCAATGGAAAACTAAATTTCTTATTCTGGAGGATGTCCAGGTAAATCCTCTAGAAACACATCAACATATTCTTGCACAATAGGTACATCCTCTATTCGAACATTCTTTTCATCTCCCATAATTATTTCATTCTCATCCTCCTAAATAATTTAATTTAGTAGAGCTACATAGGGTGTATCTAGATAAGAATCATGTGGTGACATTTCTGCTCTAAAGATAAGGTACTCCTTATCATCATCAAAAATTGTAACCTGCTTTTTCTTAAAATAAACTTTCACATCATTGTCCAAAATCCAATCTATACCAATGATTATATCAAATTAAATCATGGGTATGATGATGAGATCTGAAGATAAAGAACATTTATATTACCTAATAGGAACTTATTCACAAAACATTGTTGCAATGATACTTCCCTTAGGTTTTTTGACTGACAACTCCCTTGTTAAGTCAAATTGAAAATATCTAATTTTCTTAGAAAACTGAGAAGAAATGAAACAATGTTATGATCAGGAATCAAATAATGAATTGGCTAAACTTGAGGAAACCATTAAATTACCTACCACCATGTCTTTCAAGGCTTCAACCCTAGCAGTAGTGACCGAAAAAGCCTGGCCTTGATCCATTGGCCTTTTCTGAGGTAAGTTTATTTGGCGCTTAGGACATTCATTTTCATAATGCCCCCTTTATCTACCATTATAGCATTCAACATTGAGAACCTCTTTCTTCCCCTTCCAATCACGAGCTTGGTGGCCTTTTCACCACACTTGTAACAGACTCCCATTATTTTTGGGCAAGTACCAGGTTATTTCCTTCCACATTTACTATTGGATGGATATTCAACTATTCTCTTGTTCCCCTTATTTCTATTTCTAGAGTGTTTATCAGATCTCTTCTTCTCTTTATTTTTTTTAATGTCATAAGACATAGGGAATTTCTTTTCTGTCTTGATAGCACATGAGGCAATATCATTGTACAACAAGATGAATTGGGAGACTAATGTTCGACGGAGAAATGGTTTTATCCCATCAACGAAATGATCAATATTACTTCTTTGGTTATGTATATAATCTGTATCATGCCTGGATAACCTTGTCAAGTTACCCTCATATTTTGCGACATTCTCATCTTCCTTTGGCCTCAGTCTAAAAAATTTCCTTTCCATATCCGCTTGATGGTCACGAGGAATGTATTTTTTTAAGAAAATATCTTTAAACTCCCTCCATTCCATATTTGATACTTTATCATTTTCCTTTGTGTTTTGAATCAATGAGTATCATTGATTAGCATTTCCTGTGAGGCGATAAACTACCATGACAACTTTTTTCCTTTTGCTACACCCCAAAGCGTGAAATATTTTCTCTAAGGAATTAATCCATTGCTCATATACTAATGGATTTTTACTCCCATTTAATATTGGTGGTTGTTGCCTTATGAAGTAGTCTAACATTGATCTTATGCATTGTGGATCAGGGTTCTCCATATGGGTAAGGTTATTATTCATAACCTAAGTGAGTAGTCCCAATATGGTGATAAGCTGATCAGCACCAGTTCCATCAGCATCTCCCCTATAATTATCTTGAGTAGGATGGAAATCCCTTCACGGATTTTATGTATTGATACGGTTTCCATTCCTTCCACTGAGCACCATTTATAAATAATGGCATACACTAAATTAGTTTATGAACCACAATACATAAATCCAAACATGTAAAACACTTAACATAAATTGAAAAGTTTATAGATATAATCCATAATCATAAAAATGTTTTCTTTGAGGAAGTATATACTCATAAACCCTTCATAATGGTTTTTAAATAAAATTAGAATTATTTTAAGTATATCCACCAAGAGTTTTGTAGCCAAGAGTGCAGCAAGACCCGTTGTCGCGGACCAGTTCCCATTCGAGTCTAGCTCAAAGTGGTGTTTTTGGGTTTTACCCCTAGGTACATCTGCGCTCAAGCTTCCTCTACCTGCTCGTATCAAGAGAGGGATGTATTGGTTGGAAAACTCACAAAATATCTACAATACAAAAATTCTTTGAAGTTCTTTTATACTAATCCTCAAAGTCAATCTTAGGGTAATGTTCTCTAAAAAGAGTTTTTCTAAATCTAGCTTCCATTGTTTGTACTAAACTATCTCTGATACTAACTGTAATGCCCCGACCCTAGTTACCCAGAGTCGGTGCATTATTACCTAACATTAGCATGATCACCAAAGATCATGTCTTGAAATACTGATTAGTTTAGTAGCCTTTGAAATAATAGATACATTCATTAGTTTTACATTACATTATAAAATGAAAAACTACAACAACATAGTATCCATAGGCCAAAATCATATCCCTTATACTGTCCCTACAGGTCCTTCATAATATTTATCTTCGCATCCTGGGAAAAACAAAACCTATAAAGAGGTGATCTCTGATGCTCAGTAAGGATAACAATATAGCGAAAATATTAATAAATAAGCATAAACATTTAAGGCAATGTAAGAATAAAACAAAATCCTTTTAACTTGAAATTAATCATAATACGGAAAAGATAAAATCAAATAATTCAATTTACTTATTCACATGGATATTCTATTAGTCAAACAATCGCATGCAATATCAATAGCCACTTTCATAATGATGGAATGCATAATGCCAGACTTCATAACCACATAGTCATGGCCTTGTGCCAATACTACAAATAATATTTTGTCAAGGACTTGTGCCAAGAGACTAGTTTGTCTCATGAGACCTACCTATGCATCAAGGAGCTATAGCGGGCTCTACCAGTCACTTAAAAAGTCAAATTAATTCCTCATATGAAAAGGTTTAAACATAACATAAACATTCATATTAAAACTAGAATACGAAATGTAAATACTTTATCCATAAAACATGAATGGAGTAAAAATAACACATCTATAGTCAAACATATAAAAAAACCTTCAATACAATATGGATGTTTTGTATAATAATAAATCAACTTCAAATAAGGTTGAAATCCTTCAAAGGATGTTGAAATATATGAAATCAAAACTTTTTTTAGAGAAATACCTCATTCTATTTTGAAATCATTTAAAATTAATATAATTATAAAAGAAAACATTTATTTTTAAAATATTCTTTTAAGATTGTAACTGAAGTTTTGATGATGTTTTAAAAGAGGAAAATAGATGCACCCTCCATATAAGTTAAAAAACATTCTTTCCTTAATTTTGTCGAAAAGGTCATAAGGTACCTTGTTTGGAAAAAAATAGTAAGATTACATTCAAAACATTTTTTAAAAAGTCAAACAAGGGTATAAATGACTTTAACCCATATTGTAGTAAATTGAAAAAAGGTTTTGGAATAAATTCTTAAGAAACATTGATGTGGATGCTAAAGAGGTCCTCGTAGATACTTACATAAAAACAACCTCGGATAATGAAAAGATTGTAAAATTAACCCTTACATATTACTTTTCTTTTGTAGAGGGTATGGTATCCCTCAGTTTAATGGTTTAATTGTTGTTATTAAATTATTAAATAACCATATAATTAGATATTATATCATAGATGATCTTCTAATATTACTTTGTTAATAATATTTTGGTATTACCATCATTTCGGGTGTTAACTGATTTTATTTCCTTTATATGATTTGTTACATAAGTAATATTTGTTAGGGATATGATGTATCTTATTAATATTCATAATTATATTAAGTCTTTAAACATTATTTTTAATCATCAAATGAGAATAAGTCTTGAATGGATACGATGGGGAATGAATCTCATCGCGTTCGTGGAGATGGTAATCCATACGTACGCACGGGCAACAATATCATTCTTCTGATATTAAAATAATATATAATTGGAAGGTATATCATATATACATAATCCTTATCATGTTATATTTTTAATTTACATCATTTATACTCATTATTATTCTCATCCAAATGATGAATTTTTTGAACAACAAACTACACCACGACGTGGAGACGGTAATCCTTACGTACACACGTATTGTGACTTTTTCATTTATATAATGGATAGAATAATGAATATGTTTGTACCATATTTAAACTAACATAAAAATATATAGAAGGTACTGGAGTTATGTAAACTATAAAGAAAGTGGAAGTGGAAGAAGAAAATAACTTGAAAGAGGTGATGAAATATTTACCTCTTCTTCGGGTTCATCCTTCTGATTTGATCAAAAGGGCTCCATAGGTTGGCTTTATGACTAAATTAATTCCTCTAGCATTAAGGGAGTAAATTTGGGAGGATATTTGGGAAGGTTTTGGCCGAGAAAAATGGCTTTGAAGGTGTGAATTTAAGAGAAGAGGAAGTGTCCATTTATAAGATAGGTGAGGGGCACCTTAGGAAAAGTTTGAAATATTATTTTACAATAAAACCACTTTCAGTTTATAACTACTCAAAAATGAATTATTTAATGTCTAAGGTGGTTATGGGTCGAAACCCACTCAGAAAATAGGTTTCAAACAGGTTTGGTTCACTTTATAAACCTTATATTTTAGATTTAACTCTTAGTTAAATAGTTTGACATTTACAATGTCTCTTTGTATTTTTATATTATATAGTTAATAAACATAATATAAACTTTCAACAGAACCCCAATATGTTCATTAATGACATATATAATATTATTAAGGCCCTTTGGACAAACCTAATATTTTTTGGAGAATTATATCAACCAATAATAAAGTATTTGTTTTAAAAAATCAATTATGTCAATTTTGACATTATTTAATAAATGATTTTTGTTAAAGTAATAACAACTTTATTAATTCAAAATAAATTCATATTTACAATACTAAAATGTCATATTAATCTATAAAATTAGTGTAATTCATCAAAAGTCTCAAATTGCATTTATTTGGATTTTTATAATATCAAATATTTTAATATTTCATTATCAAGGTAATTATTTCATCCTCATTGTGTCACAAATAAATTAAATTATTTAATGTCTAAAAACTATAAATAAAATATTATTTTGAAGTAAATTTTAATTATCTTTCTAATTAATATTTCTAGTCTAATTTATATTTTTTATAACCCTATATTAAAAATGGTTTAGTTTTTAATCTTGGAATTTAACACTTTTCATTATTCTTTAAATAAAATTACAACAAATGTCTTAATATAATCCAAGTGGACCAAAGATGTTAATATTTTATTACTAAGGTAGTTTTTGGTCGAATTATACTTATCCAATAGAATTAGGATATGTTTTATGGTAATTGTGATATCATTTTTACCCGTAATTACCCTATTTACTTTTAACCGTGGTAAATAAATGTAAAAAAGTAACTATTCACCAAAAATTATTTTCATCTTATTGAACCAATTTTTACTTAATGATACTAACTGTGTCTCCATGATTTTTGAAATTCAACTCACAGAATCGGTAAAATTACGTTTTATGCAAATTTTCAAATTCGCCTAGGTGGTGTGTAAAAGACGGTAAAATGTTCAATAAAATTTTTATATATCTAAAATCAATATAAAATGACTCCAATTAATTACATTGAACATATATAGGTATTATGTATCTATTTTGACCTAAAATAAATTTAAATAAAATAAATAATTTTTTAAATAAGAAGTTGGTTTTAAATAATAACTCAGTTTTTTTCACAATTCATCAAAAATTGAATGTTTTCATAGAAATACCAAAACTTCACCCTAAACTAATTTCGATATTTAGAATCCAAAAATAAATTCCATTTTCAATAATAAAAATTTGTAAAATTTAAAAATTTGGATATTACAATTCAGAACGGCTAGTTTGATTAGTTGTGGTGTGTTTGAACTCGAAGTTGCATATAACACAAGCTATTATATTATTCATAGGGAAAGGTACCATGGGAGCATGGGGTGTTCCAACATCTATATATTTGACCTTATATGGAAAATTATTTTGAATGATCATTTAAAATATTTCTTGAGGAAGAAATCATTTCCACATAAAAAATACTTTTCAAGAAATAAAATATTTTCAAAATAGATTTACTTCTAAATAAACTTGGAATATTATAAAGGAAGATTCAAAGAAATTATTGGTCATTATGGTGAAGAATTACATTCATGCCTCACACCTTAAAACAAACATTCCTTTCACATTTTTGGGGAAAATACAAACAGACCATGTTTTAGAAAATTACAAGAAGATTCCTTTCAAAACATTTTGCAAAAAGTCAAGCATGGGTAAATATTTCATTAATAAATCATTTTGACAATGTTAAAAAATGAGTTTTTTTTATAAAATATGTTTTCATAGAAAAAAGGTTTTTTAACCAAAGAGAGAAATAAAGATTCTTTTCTTAAAATTATATTTTTAACTCTTCAGTACATAATGATAGGAAAATGAATGTGAAAAATGAATTCTCATAAAATTAAAAAAGGATAAAAAAATTCATGAGTTTCTTGAGATATGGATCATAATATTTTAGAATCAGAAACATAATCATAAACAATTCTGATAAAATTATGAGATTGTATCATAAAATCATTACCGTGGTAGTAACATTCAATTATAATCCTAATGAAGGAATAATATTAAATAAAACATAAAATATAATGATAGTAAATAAATTCATGATATTAAATTTCAAAGATGTTTTATATACACCTCAAAAAAATAATCTAGTTTCATAAGGTAACATATATCTCATTGAAGGAAAATGTTGACAATAATCTCTTACCTTAAATCTCGAATTCATTCATACACATTCAAGCCTCCTATATGATAATTATAAGTGTATTATAAATCTATCAAATAATCCCAAACACACACGCACATGAACATATATATATATATCATACCATATATTTTTTTCTTATTCCATTTTATTACCCGTTTATTAACAATTCAATGTTAAAGACACGTTTTGGGAAATAATTGCTTTGTTTTTCATGTATATTGGGTTTTTTTTGGTCCACCTAATTTTATTATGGTTCCATAATATAATTTTTTTTTACCATGATATAAATATTATTTATATTCTGTATATATTTTTTATAACAATACATAATATTTAGAGATATAAAATGAAATACATTGTTTTTGGAGATGATAGGTTGTATGTATGCGTGAATGTTGTTTCCATTCTCAATAATTTTTGAAAGAAATAAAGGTAAATAATATATTAACATTATAGAATAATTTTTATTTTATGTATATCACATATTTTCATTAAACCCATCCTTATTACCTTCCATGTTAAGAGTGAATGAATTATATCGCTTCTTCAGGCAGTAGGACGTCGTAAACACAGGAAATGTTATCATATTATAACATAATGGAAAGTAATAAGGCATACGTGGTAAAATAATTAAATAAGTGTAATAAATATAATATATATAATATATATTCATTTAATCAATCATTATTTCCATTAGTGATAGGTGGTGGTGGAAAATGAATAACATTGGTTCGTGAGGTGGTAGTCTATTGTAAACAAAAATGATGATTTTTTATACCATTTTATGGAAGATAGTATGGATATAGGTCAAGAACATGTCATATAAAATTAGTATATGGTAGATAATCATGTTAAAATATCATAATGGTTTGATAAGAATTTAATTAGTTTTATGAATAAATAAAATAAAAATGCTCACTGAAGAACGTTTCCTCTTCTTCATGTATCTCCTTTCCATTTACACTAAAGGATTCTTAAGAAAGATTTCTGACCAAAAAATGATTGTAGGATTAGAGGAATTAAGTGAGAAAGTTATTTTGGAATTAATTTCCGGAACAAAATATTTTTTATTTGTAAATTAGAGACGAGAGGGTGGCCCTTTATAAGTGAGGGGAGTGACACACTTGTAATTTTTAAAAAGAAAAAGGTATACCAATGTTTCTCATGTAAACTCTAAAAATGGAAAATTAAGGATCCTAAAATATATAAATTTACAATATGGCCATAAAATGGGTGTTTTAAAAGTTTTGGGTCATTTTTAAACCATATCTTTTAAGTTTAACACCCCCCCCTTAGGTAAACCCATTTTTACCTTAATTATAGTAAAAAAATTATTATTTTTACTATTAATTATGGTTAATAAAATAAAATTTGAACTGATTAGATAATATAAATTAATATGATTCAAAATATTAAATCTATTTTTTCAAATTCCATTTATATAAGTGTATAAATTTATTTTAAAATTAAACCTGCATATGCGATGAGAAAAGGATTTTTCCAGAAGAAAAAGTTCAGAAGTCTAAAAAACATTTATATAAAAATTGAATATGAAAAGATAAACTGAAAAAAAATAAAATAAATTATATATTAATTAATCAATTTTACTTTTAAACCAATTTCAAAACAATATATAACATTAAAAATTCTTTACACCAAAAGATGGTTTTCAATAAAATCCAGTATTTTCAATATTTACTAAAAATTAATATTTTCAAAAAAACTCTGAAAAATTAATCATAAGATGATTCTGACCATATGATTTCAAAAATGAATATTATTTCAAAAATTTATTTTCTAAAACATTCATAAACTAATGTTATTATTGTTCAAAAAAACAAATAAATAATTTTTTTTAATAAAAAAGTATTTTCAAAACATTTAATGACTTCCCTAAAAATTAAGTACATTTTTACAATATGTTTTCTTCATATAAAACCATTATAATTAATATTAAAAAAATATGATTATTAATATCACTATGTTTAATGACTAGTTTATAATGGTTGCGTTTACATATCAATATTAATAATATATCATGGTTTGTTAAAATTAAATGTTGCATGAAATGCTAGATAAAATTGGTGGTAGGTGTGACAAAAGATATAAACGAAATTTAATTTGATCTAAATAATAATAATTCATAAAAACATAGTTTGTGGCAAATACCTTCCTATAGTTGAGTTTACTTACAACAATAGATTTCAAGTGAGTATTCAAATTGATACTTATAAAGACAACTATGGGAAAAAATTTAAAACTCTAACATTTTAGGATGATGTTTGAGAACGAATGATATTGAGTCCTGATCTTTCTAGGGAAATGATAAAAAATCATATCCATTCATCAACATATCATGGAAGCTCAATGTTGATAGAAAAATTAGGCTGATATTTGTCGATGTAATTTGGAGTTCAAAGTTCATTAGAATGTTTTATATGAATTTATTTATAGAATTATGTTATGAGATTATTGATTAAAGTAACATTGATCCCAATTTATATTTTCCAATTCAATATTATTGATTTATTTTGGACAATATATTATCATTTTGGTCTTCCACCATGTCTCTCTTAAGATTATGATTTGTTCCATGTATCTCTCCTGAGGAAGTACATACCAGATCTTTTACATGTAGTAAACTCAATGGTCATACCACTAGAGCATGATCATTCCTATGAAAAATAATTGGTGGATGTTATTTACCACAAATATAAAATTCAATGAAACAATACAACTCACGCGGTTAATTCTTTATGGTGAAACCACCAAATTGAGGAAGCCACATGGGAACCTAAGGATGTAATGTGGTAGAAGTATCCTTAGTTTTTTTATATAAAAGCTAAGGAATTTTAAAGAAATAATTCATTTTAAGGGGGGTTTAATGTACACCCATATATTTTATAATGTCTTTTAAATAGATTTAATTTCTTCAATATCTCATGTTACACATAACACCAAACTTTATCAAACCATAATATTTGAATAATATTATTATTTAAATATAGATGTTATAACCTAAATGTTAAACTTAGTGTTGTGAATAGTAATAGCTATATTTTAAAATTAATTATGAAGCTTTTAGGTAAATAAAATAAATTTACATATAAGAACGTCATTTTTAGTAATGGATTTAAAATGATTTGGAAATAGATTTTTTGAAAAAAATGATTTTTATTTATTTATCAAAACAAATAATAAAAATAATTTTTGAAAAATTTAGAAAATTTATTTGAAAATTTTAATTTCATTTTTATAATATACAAGACAACATTACATTATGGTGAATTTTGTATAATTTTCTAAAAGTATTAATTTTTTAGTGAATAGTGAAAATTACTAATTTTTATTCAAAACCAATTTTCATTTAAAGTATTTACAAATTATGATACACTTTAAAAATTTTATCAAAGTAAAATTAGATTAATTTTAACATAATAAATCTAATTTATTTCTTTTTAAACAATTTAAAATTTAATTTTAAAATAGAAACTTATAATACCTTTAAAATATTTTCCTTTGGAAAACCATTTTTCATTGTATCTATGTGATTAAATTTAATGTAAATTCCACCAATTATATGAATTAAATTTTAAAAAATGGATTCAATGTTTTTATTCATCATAATTAATATCATCTAATAAGTTCAACTTAATTTTTTTACAATAATGAATAGTGAAAATAGTAAACAAATTAATTAGCATGTTTAAAGTTAAAATGGGTTTATCAGGGGGTTAAAATAAAAATATAAGGGTTAAACGGGTTTATCAGGGGGTTAAACTAATAATATAAGGGTTAAAATGACCTAAAGACATATAAAATTCCAATTTTCAGGACATTCTTTTACTATATAAACTATATGGTTCTATAATAACCCTTTTTTACATGTGGAATTTGAAAAACAAGGGTACATATTATTCTTTTCAAATATTCCATGCATGTTCTCTCCCCCACTTATAAAAGGAAACCCTTTTTCTTATCCTCTTCACACATTCAAATCCTTTTAGTTCATAAAATACCTACTCAAATCTCTTCCTTAATCCCCTAAAAACATCATTTACCATTATTTTAATTTTGAAACCATCCTATAAAAGCTTTAGTTATAAACCTAAAGAGGCTCTCAAATGAAGGGGAGTAGTCTTTAACCATGTATATTCATTTTATTTATTACTCTACCAACATAAAATATTTTTTAAACATTAAGATATAATAACCCTTGAATATCAAATATACTGAGATGTTATTATTTTTATGTAATAACCTATATCTATATCCTATTACATCAAATGGTAAATGCAACTATCGATCATGTATAGGTAAGGCTACCACCTCATTAGCTAATCTTATTCATTTTCCCTCACCACCTCTCATGTATATATATAATGATGTATTTAATTTTTTTATATTTTATTTATGGTACTATTATACTTTTATAATTATAATATAACATATATCTTCTTACTTTCCATTCTATGTGAATGTGATAACGCCGCTCCTGTGCATGGAGGACTACCATCTCACATAGTGATGTGATTAGTTTTTAACTTATTATTTAAATGCAGGTTATATATGATATCATAATTAATATAGAATGGTGAAATGTTATTTACATTTCTTTAATTTCATATGTTGTGAAAAATAGAAACACCATTCATCTCTATGTATATCGTATCGTCTCCATGAACAGTGTAATCAATTTTCTATATATAACTTTTATATATCACTATAATTACATATATATTGAATATGTAATATATTTAAATCATTTTTAACATTATCTAGATAATTTTACATTGATCAATATAAAAGGGCCAAAAAGTACTGAACAAAAAAACATGAAAAATGATGGAGCAGCCCAAAATAGTGATTTTAATAAATAATAGTTAATAAACTATTTATAAAAGGCTATAATTCAATATTATATAGTATGAGATATATGATTTTTTTATTTAATCATTTTCTAATAAACATATATTTTTTATAAATTATCTTCAAACAAGTATAATGTAAATCAGACCTAAAGTAAGGGCTTCTCATCACACTTTTACTTTTATGAGACATATGTCATATTCACTACTTATTTCCTTTAGGTGGAATATATAACATTTATATGTTATATAATAAATACCTTACTTTCACAATATTTGATTTACATTTGAATTTATTTATTTCATGGGGTTGAAATTAAAAAGTTTCCAAAGTGGTAATGGTTATTTTCACAATCTCATCATTATTTATGGTTTTTTATGTTTAAGTATCCCTTAGTGTAATTGTTTAATATTTATATCTTACAAAAAATATAATTTCATATCATCTACATATTCATTATTTTTACAAGAAATAGTACCATTTCCATCTGTTTTTTACTTAATATGATTGAGAAAATATTTTTGAGAAAATATGACTTTATATCTCTCTTCAATCAAAAATTATTTTTGATGTAAATCCATGTTTTCAAAAATATTTTTATCATTATAAAACTGATTTATTTAAAAAAAATTACCCATGATTGAAGTTTTACAAAATGGTTTTAATGGAATATTATAATCATTTTCCTAAAGAGAAACTTTTCAACCTTTTTAAAACAGTGTGAAAGGAATGTCTTTTTAACTTATATGACATATATGGAATTTCACACCATCATGAACATTCAATGTTTTAAATAGTAATTTATTTGATTAAAAGGGTATTTCAAACTAATGTTTTTTCAAAATATTTTTTGAACATTTACGTTTAAAATTATTTTCACAGTGAAAAGTTCATTTTCCTTAAAAAAAATTAATGAAATTTTTATTCTATTTCTATTATCCAAGGAAATAAACCCCTTATTATACATATGATCCACTAGGGATATGTTTTATTGATATAATAATTCTTCTTTGTTTTTATGGTTTATTATTTGTTTGACTGAGGATGATTATTTTTACTAATATTCACCATATTACACTGGATGGTTTATAATTATGTCTGTTGATTAGGGTATGTATTTACATTTTGTTTGTTTGTCTTTCAATATGAATTTGTATTTTGATTATGTTTCACCCATTCCATATAAAGAATTCATTATACTTATTAAGTGAAAATGGAAGACCTAAATTATATATCTCATTTATACATTAGTAAGTTTCATAAAACAAATCAGTTGGCCAAATTAAATGGGTTTTTACCAGTAGTTTTGAATTTTCTTGTAAAACGTCTAGAAATATTGTTTATGATGTATGGAGTTATGGAATACTTACTTATGATATAATTTATTTATGTCCATATTATTACATGATTAGTTATGATATTCATGGAAAATTTTCAATCTCACGTGATTATATTTATGGATCTATTTGATCATCATTTCTTCCAACCATATTATTCTCAAGTTATTGTTCAAAATCCATGTGTTTCATTTTTTTAACTTTCCATGATGATTATGCGTTATTTATTCATAATACATTCTATTATACTCATACCGTTACTATTCATTTGAGATAACCCCTTCTTATGCTTTTTTTCTATAGGATTCTAAGATGGTTCTTATGATTGATAAAGATGGATATCTTAAGAGAAATAACAATATTATTAACAAAAATTCTTTGGGAATTGTATGTTTTAAAATTTAATTTTAATATTATGTATATATCTAGTTTTTCAAGAATATTATACTATTATATCCTTTGGGATGTGATTTACTATATTTAGTTCCATTTTAAAAAACCATAGGTTATAGGATACTAGGGTTTTGGTCATTACAAAAACCCCATGAGTGAGCCCACCTATAACTTTACACAATTATGTACCTATAACAATAGGTCCTAGGGAATAGGGAATGCCCAATGAGTGAACCCCTATGAAAACAAGGGAAAGGACCAATAATTAAACTACCCCCTAGGAACCCCAGACTCTCATGTTTTTTGTATGTATAAACATTTCAAATGGATTATCAAATTTTATACAAAAATTTCCAAATAATAATTTTCTCATCAAAATTATTCTTTGGAAACCAATTTCCATAAACCATTACATTGTTATTTAGAAAAATATTTATTTTATCAAAATAAGGGGAAGCTAATATTTTATCAAAAACCCCATTTATGAAAACATATAAATAATATCAATGAATATTAAAATGAACATTTGTAAAATAAGATTGAAAAATTAGAGCATGTTTGGTTCCCCAAATAGTGACTAAAGACATAAATGCCCACCTCACCCATGGGTTCACATGACAACAACAATGAGATCCACACATTAGAAGGAAATTGAACTAACAATAAATTGAAATAATTCCCTGAAAAATGAATCCAAAATATTATAATTGAGTTTGTATAAGAATAGGATTTTAAGTGAAGATAATAGATTCCATAACTGATAGAACACAATATTTGAACCCAGCCAAACAAGATACATCCCCCAATAACCAAACACATAAAATATTTATGGGAAACAAGAGACAAATAATCACATGATCCATAGATCATATCAACACAACATATATTCAATACAAATCCAAGAGATCAATTAAGAATAATAGAAATATGATCAAACATACCAATTCGATGAAAACGAATTGATTTGGGATCAAAACACTAAAAAAAGAAGTTTGAAGGAGCTAATAATGATAAAAGGTATACCTCTGGAAGATACCTAGTCAGATTTTGTTTGTGGAAAATGGACTAAGGTGTTAAAAGAGGTTTTCTATGATTTAAAAAGACTAAAACACCCTTACTTATCCAGCCTGGTCTAATGCCACTAGTAGGCTAGAAGAAACTATATAAGTTTATTAGATACTACCCAAAATACAAGTTGGATGGTGGAGGCACTTCAATTTGAAGTTGGATATAGATATAGTTTTTTATCCAAGATCCCCAAATATCTAGCAAGTGGAGTCCCACTAGCTATTCAGTTCTCCCTATATCCAGATGGGTTTTTGTCCGAAGCATCCAGTTATCCAGTGGCCTTCTGGGTCCAATATTTAGGCCCTACCACTTTTAATCTCCATCAAGTCACCTCTTCCACCTCCTAAACCCAAAATAAAATCTCATAACATTAAAATGGTGGATTACCTCAAAATAGATGTAATGATTATCCCCAACATAGGAGTTTTGATGCCCAAAAATTCATGTAGAAGGGGGATGATCCAAAAGGAGATGAGGTCATTACTCCCTCATCGATGATTCATGATACCAAATATTGTGAGAATCTAATTAATATGACCATAACACTTTAACCAATATAATTACCAAAAAATGCTTTCAACATAGATTTAATTATCTCTATTGGATACTCCCCAACTGATATGTCTGGAACTAAATCAACTTCCTCCCAAATCATAATATGGGTAATACATGGATGATACATCTTGAGTTGAGATATCTTGAAAACATCATGAATACCCATAAAATGATATGATATATAAAATTGATAATATATATGTCCAATATTCTCAATGGTATAAAATTTTCTAACATGTCTCAGAGCCAACTTTCCCTACCTTCCGAGCTGACAATGACTTAACTGAGGGGAATCTTTCAATATGACCGAATAACCAATTGAAAACTTCAATCAATAACATCGATGATCCCCATATGATTTATACTATCTCAAATATATAATAGATCATTGGTGTATATCTTTAATCCATGCCAATTTATTTTGAACAATACTAGGTCCCACAAGAGAGGCATTTCCCACCTCTGACCAAAAAATAGGTGACCTGCATACAAATCCCAAAAAGGGGGAATTCTAATAAATAATTGGTAACTATTATTATAAGAAAAATCAAATAGTCCTATATTTTTACCCTAAGGTTCTTTTAAATCTAAAAAACGAATTTTTGTATAACCTCCAAAATTCAGATGACATGCTCTATTTTTCCATCCATCTTTGGATGATATGTTCTACTGAACCTGAATTGAGTCTGTATCACCTCTTAGATGCCTTTCTAAAACTGGGTTGTGAAATTGAACTTCATATCATAAAAACATGACATAAGGAACCTCATGAAAACCAAATTTTATTTCATGTATAGCTTACCAAGATCATAAACCTTGGTGGTGTCACAAATCAGAATGAAGTGATCTGATTTTCTCATTTGATCAATCACCACTAAATAGCATTATTTTCTCAAGGATTTCATGGTAATCCAATAATGATTACATGTATATGTTGTCCCACTTAAAATACACCACCTGTAGAAGTTGATCTAAACTAGAAGTATTTAGGATATCCACCTAGATTTGAAAATATGTGTAGTAGTGATATACATTGTTAGCAAAGTTATGCTTATTGCCTAGCCACTAGAAATTCCTTATCTTTACAAAATACATCTTCACAATTCCATGATAAATGAATAATGTAGAACTATGAAAATATTTGATCAGTGAATTTCTAATAGATATAGAGATAAATAATTGATCCCTAAGTGAATAATTCCATCAAATGGGGACACTAACCAAGAATGTTGTCCCCTCCATAGAATCTTTACCTGATTCCTCTAAACTCATCATCCTACTAATTTCTCTATAAATAATATCAATGAGAGATTATTAAAGATGAAAATTTTTAAGAATCATATCAGAAACATTCACCTATGTGTCCAAATGTTACTGGGAAAAACCTCCATAATAGTGTTCTCTTATTTTTCTTCTAGGGTGAACTGGGAATGAAATTTATTATTGAAAGAATAAAAAACATTATTTACCTTCCCAATGGGGTAGAAAATATAATATTCAAATTTTTAGAGACAGTCCACTCATCACCTCTTCCAAAGGTTTAGTTTCAACTGAGAGAAGATATAACTTAATCTTGAGTGATTATAATAGACTGTGAACCTCTCCATTGAAATATATTTTTACCAATATTTTGGATAATTTATAACATCAATGAGTTTCAAATATTGAATGGGATAATTATTTTTATCTATTTAAAGATGACAAGAAACTCATGCAACTATATGATCGTCCTATATATTCATGTATTCCAGTCTATAACTAGATTAAAAAATAGCATTACCCTTACTTCATTCTAGAATGTTCATAATATGAATCGATGCCATATACCATTATAACCCATCAAAGGTGGCCTAACACAAAGATCCCACAAGAATTTCATATTTTTTATAGAAAGAGTAGTCAATGATGATTCCATATTTGATTAATATTTTACGAAATTCCAATAATTCCTAGATATGCCTATAAATCATCATATCTAAAAAAATATTCCATAGTTATTACCAAAAAATATATCTGTTAGCTTTTTAAGATTAACTAATAAGTTTTGTTCTGAAATCACATACTAGCAGAATATCACCTCTTAGATATAAAATTTGCATTTCGGTAACTTTTCATAAATGAAGTCACTTCTCAAAATTCCCTAAACATAACTTAGATGGTATACATGCTATTTATTAGTTCCTACATAGAACAAGATATCATCTATAAACACTACAACAATCGTTTTTGAATACTAGTGTAATATAAGGTTTGTAAAGTCTATAAACACTTCAGGATCATTAGTTTGGGAAAAAGTAATTACAAGGTATTCAAAATGGTCATAAATTCCCCTAAAAGTGATATCCATGATATCTGACACATTAACTCTGAGCGGTGATAACTAAACCAATGGTTGATTTTCAAAAACCACTTTACACACATTGACTAATCTAATAGGTTATCCACACAAGTAATGTTACCCAATTCTACTTCAAATAATCTATATAGAGATGAATAAAACAATAAATATTCTTATTAACGAGCTAAAGTTCCACCCATGGTGAAACACTAGGATGGATAAATCCCTTCTCTAATATATCATACAACGATATCATATTTTATGTAAATTTATTTTTTTCCATATCATTAGAGGAATAGATATTGGCTAAAAACTAAGAAACTAATTGATCGATAACTCTACCTCCATTTCTAGGGAAATACCAAATAATTACTCTTATAAAAACATAAAAAAATATAGAATAATCGAGGTAATATCATCATATAAAGATAAATTATAAGGCTCAATCTAATTATCAAACAATATATTTTTAATCATTAGGTTAGAATGTCTAGCACAACTACACCTCAGATCCCACTCTCCCTGAAATTTTCTAGAGATTCAATCAACAAAATAGAAAAAACACACTATTGATAATAATAAATATTAGCTCGATGAGAAACCATTCATTCCATGAGAATTATAAAATCAAAAATATCAATATAAAGAACAAAAAATTTCCAAACAAAATCAAAATTGACTCTAAAAAGAGAACGCAAAGAATAATCAAACTCGCGTTCCTTCCACTTGATAAGTGTCTTCACTAACTTCATAACATAGGAAATAATCACAATCATAAGTATTTAAAAATACATAAATAAGAAAATATAAAATATTGTGAGGAACTAGAATCAAATAAAGTAGTTTTTATATAAGATTCAACAAAAACAGTACCTCTCATTGTAGCTTTACTCACATAAACTTCAATCATCATTTCCTCCACTTTGTGAAATAGCTTCGCTCTGAAGGACTATGGTTGTAGCACTATAAACATTGAATATTTTAAATACACAATATTCTCCATTATATATGGTGTTATAAAACCATATTTATGCATATACATATCCTGGAAGAATATATTTTGATGAACTCAAAGAGAACTATGGTTATAGAACTATTATCATTGAATATTTTTAATATTCCATATTTCTACTTATATATGGGGATATATAACCATAATGATGCATATATATCTATATATTGTAAGAATCTATTTTGATGAACTCAAATATGACATTAATTATAGGTCTTAAATGGTGAAGGGTATGATCATCGGGTCAGCCCATCCCTACTACACTAGAACCAGGTCAAGGGTACACCACTATTTTCTACTAATGGAGTAAAAAAATTAAACTATTATGGTATAAATCCACTAGATCAATGATTATCATTCCATTTCATCTTCTTCCCATGTGTTCTACTAAAATTTCCAATTGGTATAAGGAAACCACCAAACAGATGTGACATTCCTACAAAATCAATCTCTTCCATTATAGCCATGTCGATCATATTAGTATAATTTGTGAGTTTTAGTATATACACTAATTATCAGATATCATATCATAATCCTAGGAGGTATTTTTGGGCCATCAACTTATCATTAATCACAACGTTCTGAGAAAAATGAACCAACTCAGCAAAAGAGTTGGTATAATATTTCACTGAATTATATATCTGCTGAAAGGAAACTAAGTCCATAGTAATCACATTCATCAAGGATTTAGGGAATAACTTTTAAAATAAAATGTACATGATGTATATCCACTCAAATCCCACATGTCGATTCACCTGAACCATAGAATCCTAACACCACATACTAGGTCCCTCAAGCATAAAAGCCACTAACATCACCTTATAAGATTCATGTTTCTCTAGGAAGTCAAATACATGATCAATTATTTTCATCTAATCCACCACCATGAGAGGTTTATTTTTACCATTAATGGATGGGGAATTTTTGAGTTAGATTTATTGGGCTCGTTACCTACCTACTCTAACTCCTTGTTATGCCTCTCGTGTGGTTATAAATATGAGGAACACTCTGATACACTTCATGAACTTCTCATGTGATATCCTCATTGATATTTTGGTCAATAAGAGGATTCCCTTCTGGAGAATTTCCTAATTCAACCTCCCAATGAATCTCTTGAATACATCTCATATACATAATTCTACTTACTAAAATTATAAAGAGACTATAATAAAATTGAACAATATTATTTTAAATCAAAATAATTAAATAATAAACAGATATCTAGACCAAAACCCTATAAAGGATATGCACGACTCAATGTCTTGTGGTGAATTAAGTCTTTTTATGATGATATATTACTAGTCACTAACTCATAACATATCCCTTAATTATTGAAAATCGTCTCTCTTTCGTACCAATCATATCAAGATAAGAACATTTAATTATATACCTACTCAGATGCCAAATTATCATGACCTATCCCATATAACCCATAAAACTTGTCTATAAACCAGATTGGGGTAATACATGAAGAGTACTATCGACACACATGGTCTAGAGATGAGAACCCCGGAATCCAATAACAACTATAATGAAATATTTTACCACCCTAAAAAAATTATACATGTCATGAAAATAGTGAAAGATAACTATAAGGTAAATATTCTATAAATAAACAACAATAGTGTTATTAATATTCCTAAAGTAATAAACAAAAAACCAAGGTATATTTCCAATAAAATAACTAAAGGCAACCCAAACTACAGATATCTACTCTATGTGATACATGGGTAATATCCCACCTCCTCACTACTAATTACCCTTGAAATTCTTACATAAAACCCATACTCCACACTTTGGAACATTTACCTTTCCTACATTATCTAGAAAAAAGTCTACATACTACAGATGGAGTGTATAGTGTGTGATAAAAAAACAACTAGTAGGATTCCACCCAAGTATTCCATAACAAGTCTATCTAAAATATTCCCAATATTCTCAATATATGAAAAAATTACATGATAAAATAGTTTACAAATTTATATAAATGTATGATAAAAATGTTTCCCCTTTTATATATCTAAATTATTATCCATGTATGATATGTCAAATCACATGTTCAAATATACCAATTATCAAAGCATGAAACGTTTTTCATATGAGGAATATAATAAAAGTAAAGACAATAAGAGAAAAAAATATTGGAGATCAACCCTAGGATAAAATAGGTATAGTATATCTAGGTCTCTCATATCTTAATCATCAATACAAGAATTAGTGGGCACAAAAAAAGTGTAACATCCCGAGCTTCCACGATATGCTTCTCTTTCAATAATGCAATAGCTTGCATTTTACGTAAGTTCGAGATTCCAACACACCGCGACCAATAAAACTAGTAGTTATGAATAGTAATACCCACTTTTTGAAATTATATAAATTTTATACATCAAAATGGACTTCATTTTTGTATTCAGAAAATCTAAATTATCCGAAGTTGAATTTTTTGTAATTTTCTGAGAACTTCCAATTTTCTATGAATAGAAAAAATACTTGAAATTTTTTTTTAAATCAAAATAATCTATAGTGATAAATTATACTATTGAGTGGTTTTAAAGTATAATTAGAATATATTTTTACCATTTTATCCAATGGTGGTCATTAGAATTAATTTCACTTTGAAATTGGACATAAACAATTGTCAATCTTTTGATATATATTGTTCTTAAAAACACGCTATTTGTTGTGACAGCGGGAATTAATTATAAAATTAATTAATGAAACTTATAAGTTTGGAATTTTTTAAAATAGAAATCATTTTTGAATTCAGAATATAAATTATAGCTTAGGGTGAAATTTTGGCGTTGTTCTGAAAAACATCAATTTTTGATTAATAGTGAAACCACTAAGTGGTAGTTAAAAAACTGATTTTTTGTTTAATTGAAACATTACCACTTCAGTGATTTGAATTTCAAAAATCTGACATACATGGTTTTCATTAGGATGTAAAATGTGGTTCAATGGGATTAAAATAATTTTTTGGTGAATAGTAACTTTTAAGTTTAATTAATCGCTATTAAAGGTAATTAGTGATATTTAAGGTAAAAATGATATTATAAAAATATAAAAATACCTTTACACTTGTCCTACCCCTATTGGATGTGTCATGGCCGACCAAGAAAATTCATGGGTCAACTTGGGGACCCCATGGAGACACATTGGTAGGAAAATGACATAAATAACTTTTATTTAATGTTGAAGTAAATATGTCACAAACATAAGTTGTTTTACTAAAACAATTTTTAAATGGGGTTATAAAAGTCATATTTTTAACTATAAATATTCATTAGAAAGATAAATATATTTCTTACATCATGATATTTGTTTTATAATTTTTAGACATTAAATAAATTAAATTATTTATGACACCAAGATGATGCAACGATTGCCTCATTAATTAACAGTTTAAATAAAATGGAAAGATAATGTAAAATATAAGACTTAAACTGGAAAAAAACTTATTGGATTAGTATATTTCGAACCCTTATCACCTTATCCTCGAAATATATAAGTGTGGGACCTTTAAAATCTGATACTGGTTATATAATAAAGTGACATTTTAAGACTTTCCAAGAGTGCCCCTCCTCTCCTCTTATAAAAGGCCCCCACCACTACCACATTATTCACACTTTCAAGGAATTTGGCTCGGCCAACCTCTGCCCAAATACTCTCCCAACTTCCCTTCCTTACTCCTAGAAGCCTCACATTGGGCAGACGTCTTCCCAAGGAAGCCTTTGGCTCAAATCAAAAAGAGTTACCCGATTTTAAGGTAATGTCTTCTCTTATGTTATTTTGTTTTATTTTGCATCTCCAGACCCCTAAACTCTTTTTATTAATTTATTTTGTAACAACACCAGTATACTAAATATACTAGGATGTTTTTATAAGAAGGATTCGAGCTACAATTACACACACCCACATCTAATGGTGAAAGGACAGACTATTTCTGTGGATGGTGGATTTCTGCCTCACAGAACGTTGATTGTTCAACACTCATATAACACCTTCAAAGGTGGCCATTAAGATGTAACTATTTTTATATATGATACATAATATGTTTATGTTTTACTTAATCTTCTGTATTTTTCATTTATTTCATACCATTATGATTTCCATTATGGGTAAACGCGATAATTTCATTTTAGGAAGTGTGGACTACCACACCCTCAAAGTGATTTGAATCGTTAATGCCATATGTGGGATGTATAAAGGATGAAGTAAATGGTATTATACATTATATTATACAAGAATTATATTTCAACATTATATCATTATTATTTCATTCCATTAAATACGAAATAGAAATGAAAGTAGCGTTCATGCGTAAGTACGGCTTACCGTCTCCATGAATGGTGCATTTCATTTATTACCTCTAAATGTTATGTAATAATATAAATTCATTTATATAATGGATATATAGAATATATATGATATCCAAATCATGAACATAATTCTTTACATATTGGATATTTTACCATATGAACAACGTGTAATTATAAGAAGTTTATTTTCGACTCAAGTACCTAAGATCGACAAAATGACCGTTATAAACATAAATAATTACATAATGTTCATGACATGGTAATAAGTGATATAAAAGTAATAATGAACTATAAAAAGGTTCTTAATCAATTATAAATTAATTCTAGTTTATTATTCAGGAGATCAAAGAACGGTCGAGTGAATTCGGACACGAGGTAAGGGAACTTCTTAACCCAATTTCTATTCTTTGGGTTAATCTCTTACTTTCAAATTAAGTCATGATATTATTATGTCCAATCTTGTATTTGTACTTTATTTATGTGTACTTATAGTGAATACACATAATAGATCTATTTTATTTAAAAAAAGTTCTTTGTAAGGGACTTCGTCTCAATCTCCTTTTATTGAGGCATATTTTGTTTTATACAGAACTTTCTTTTATACGATGTATAAACACCTTTGACATTGAATTTTATTCAAAATGAATCTTTTTATACGAAGAGTTTTTACTAAATGACAAAGGGAAAGTTTTTTCTTATGTATGTGGCGACAACGACTTCTCCACCGCCGTGAATATTATTTGAGTTTCGGATTCCTCTATAAGCCATAACTTTTTTTTAAAGAAAAATAAATACCATGTTCTACTTTTCTTTTATTTTGGTATTGAAAATGGTTTTGATAAAGTTTTTATTATATCAATGTGTTGTATTGATATCTTGTGATTGACGTGTGGGAATATTATATTTCCTTTATGCATGTTTTATGTGATACAATTATGTTATGGTTTATGATATGTTTAAACCTGTTCATATGAGGAATGAATTGGACTTAATAAGTGACGGGTGGAGCCCGGTATAGCTCCTCGATGCATCGGCATGTCTCATGAGACAAACTAGTGTCTTGGCATGAGGCCTTGACAAAATCTTATTTGTAGTCTTGGCACGAGGCCTTGGCTACGTGGTTATGATAGTCTGGCATTATGCATTCCATCATTATTAAAGTGGTTATTGATATTGCATGTGATTATTCAACTAGTAGAATATCCATGTGAGTATGTGAATGGCATTATTTAATTTTATTTTTCCCATATTATGCTGAAGTTCAAGTTTAAAAAGGTTTTTGTTTTAGATATACATGGCCTTAAATGTCTATACTTATTGATGAAAGCTTTCTCTATATTGTTATCCTTACTGAGCATCTGACCTCACCCCTTTCAATGTTTTAATATTTCCCAGGATGTGAAGATGTATTTTATGAATGACCTGCTGGGATAGTCAGAAGAGGATATGAGTGTGGACTATGGAGAATTTTTTATTATATTTTTTCACTTTATGGTGTAATTTAAGGCTTATGAATGTATCTAGTGATTCCAAGGCTACTAAACTAATCGGTATTTCGATACTTGATCTTTTGTGATCATGCCAATGTTACGCAATAATGCACCGACTCTGGGTAACTGGGGTCGGGGCGTTACAGTTCGTATTAGAGGTAGTTTAGTACTAACCTTGGAAGCTATATTTAGATAAACTCTGATTAGAGCACATAGCCCGAAGATAGACATTGAAGAGAAGTATAGAAGAACCTCCTAGAATTTTGGTATTATAGAGATTTTGTGAGTATTCGGAGCAATACATCCCTGTCTGGATACGAGCAGGTAGAGGTGGCTCTAGAACAGATGTACCAAGGGGTAAAACCCGAAAACACTGCTTTGAGCTAGACTCGAACGGGAACTGGTGCACGACAACGGGCCTTGCTGCACTCTTGGTTACGACACTCCCAAGGGATATGCTTAGGATAATTCTTGTTTTCTTTACAAACCACTATGAAGGGTTATGAGTATATACTTCCTCAAAGAAATTTTTTTATGATTATGGATTATATCCATATATAGTTCAATTTCTGTTAAGTATTTTACAAGTATGGAATTTTGTATTTTGATTTATAAACTAATCTAATTTATGCCATTGTTTAGAAATGGTGCCTAGTGGAAGGAATTGAAACTGTATCAATGCACGCACTCCGTGTAGGGATTTCCCTCCTGCTCAAGATAATTATTATAGAGCTGGAGATACAACTGGTGCTGATCAACTTATTACCATACTGGGACAACTCACTCAGGTTAGGAAAAATAACCTTACTCGTATGGAGCACCCTGATCTGCAACGTGGAGGATCAATGTTAGATCGCTTCATGAGGAAACAACCACCAAAATTTAATGGGGGTAAAAATCCATTAGTAGCTCAGAAATGGATAAACTCTTTAGGGAAAATATTCCATGCCTTGGGGAGTAGTGAAAGGGAGAAGGTTGTCATGGCAGTCTAGCGCCTCACTGGAGATGCCGATCAATGGTGGTCGCTAATTCAAAATACAAAGGAAGATGAAGAAGTATCAAGTATGGAATTGAGAGAGTTCAAAGATATTTTCTTAGAAAAATACATCCCTTATGACCATCGAGCAGATATGGAAAGACAATTTCTGAGTCTGAGACAAAAGGAGGATGAGAATGTCGTAAAGTATGAGGCAAACTTTATAAGGTTAGAAAAACAGGCTGCAGATTATATACGTAACCCAAGAAGTAAAATTGATCATTTATTTGAGGGGTTAAAACCATTTCTTCATCGAGCATTAGTCTCACAAACCTTCTCGTCGTACGAAGATATAGTCTCGTGTGCTATTAAGACTGAAAAGTAATTCTCTAAATCTTATGAGAATAAAGTAAAGCAAGAGAAGAAGAGAACAGTGGAACAAGAGACAGATAAACGGAAAAAGGGAAAGAAGGATTTTCCATTATGCGGTAATTGTGGGAAGAATCACCCCGGTACTTGCCTAAAAGGAATGATAGTTTGTTATAAATGTGGAGAATAAGGTCACCAGGCTCATGATTGTAAGGGAAAGAAAGAGGCTATCAATGTTGAATGGTACAATTGTAGGGAAATGGGGCATTATGAAAATGAATGTCCTAAGAGTCAGGGAAACTTACCTCAGAAAAGGCCAAGGGATCAAGGACAATCTTATGTTGTTACTACAGTTGAAGTGGAATAATTAATGTATTGGTGCTTTTGGACTCAAGGATTATATTCTGGTTATAAGAATAATGTGATATATATAAGGATTGTACTGCAGTACTTATTGTTTTCATTAAGGTTTTAATATGATGAAGGAAATCATATTTTTAGTATGTGACAACAAGAGAAACTTTACTTTTTTTGGGGAATATGATGTTACAATTGATTTTGGAATATAGAGACCTTTTAGAGAAAGTTTGGACAGAGGTATTTCGAATAACAATAAAGGTTGGAATAGATTAAGTTGAACTTTCAATAGTATTGTTTAAGGTTAAAACACTTTTGAAGATTATTTTTGGAATATTATAATACTATAGTTTTAGGAAAAGGACAACCTACAGGTTGGGGGACAACCCATCGCGTCGGACAAAGCTGTAAGAATTAAACCCACAACCATAGTGTGACAGGCCTTTATTACCTACCACTAGCCTACAGGAAGTCCCGGGTTATTACAAAATAGTTTTCCTAATCTAAATGGTACGTGTTAACATTTTGAACCTTTTACGATTAGGATAAATATAATATTTTTGAGTTCTATTATCTTTTTGAGTAAAAGATGAGTTTGTGGTAGAAATTAGTTGAAGGTTGAAACTCTACTTGTCAAGAATAAATATATATATACTTATCTATTATTCTGTGAATAAATTAATTCTTAAACTTTAGTAAAGGGATATTAAAACAAAAATGTGTTATCCTAATTCCTTATGTCTTGTTGAACTGATAATATTTTAAATCAACATTGATTGAAGGCTTTGAGGCCCTCAATTTTACACTTGTTTGTGATTGATGACCTCAAACACTCCCTACAAATATTTATGTTTTTCCTCCAATTATATTTCTCTAATTGCCACCAATGTTCACCATATCGAGATCATAATTTGGTGGTGACTTTTTCATTTCCCTTTCCCTCTTATTAAGGCTAACTTTTATTAACCTTATTTCCGATGTGGGTTTTCCACAAAGGTATTTTCTATTTTCAACCTTTTATTTTCAAAGAAAATTTTCAAATTGCAAGGACGCAATTTATTGAAGGAGGGGAGAATGTAACATCCCGAGCTTCCACGATACGCTTCTCTTTCAATAATGCAATAGCTTGCATTGTACGAAAGTTCGAGATTCCATCACACCGCGACCAATCAAAGTAGCAGTTATGAATATTAATACCTGATTTTTGAAATTATATAAATTTTATACCTCAAAATGGACTTCATTTTTGTATTCAGAATATCGAAATTATCTAAAGTTGAATTTTTTGTAATTTTCTGAGAACTTCTAATTTTCTATGAATAGAAAAAATACTTGAAAACAAATTTTTAAATAAAAATAATTTATACTGATAAATTATACTATTGTGTGGTTTCAATTTATAATTAGAATATATTTTTACCATTTTATCCAATGGTGGTCATTAGAATTAATTTCACTTTGAAATTGGAAATAAACAATTGTCAATCTTTTGATATATATTGTTTCTTAAAAACAAGCTATTTGTTGTGACAGCGGAAATTAATTATAAAATTAATTAATTCAACTTATATGTTTGAAATTTTGTATAATAGACATCATTTTTGAATTCAGAATATCAATTATAGATTAGGGTGAATTTTTGGCATTGTTCTGAAAAACTTCAATTTTTGATGAATAGTGAAACCACTAATTGGTAGTTAAAAAACTAATTTTTCATTTAAGTGAAACATTACCACTTCTGTGATTTGAATTTCAAAAATACAACATACATGGTTATCATTAGGATTTAAAATGAGGTTCAATGCGATTAAAATAATTTTTTGGTGAATAGTAATTTTTAAGTTTAATTAACCGCGATTAAAGGTAATTAGTGAAATTTACGGTAAAAATGATATTATAAAAATATATAAATACCTTTACAATTGTCCTAACCATATTGGATGTTTCATGTCCGACCAAGACAATCCATGGGTCAACTTGGCGACCCCATGACGCCACTTTGGTAGGAAAATGACATAAATAACTTTTATTTAAAGTTAAAGTAAAAATGTCACAAACATAAGTTGTTTTACTAAAACAATTTTTAAATGCGGTTACAGAAGTCATATTTTTGAATATAATTATTCATTAGAAAGCTAAAAATATTTCATTCATCATGATATTTGTTTTATAATTTTTAGACAATAAATAAATTAAATTATTTATGACACCATGATGATGCAATGATTACCTCATTAATTAACATTTTAAATAAAATGGAAAGATAATTTAAAATATAAGACTTAAACTGGAAAAAAACTTATTGGATGAGTATATTTCGAACCCTTATCACCTTATCCTCGAAATATATAAGTGTGGGACCTTTAAAATCCGAAACTGATTATACAATAAAGTGACATTTTATGACTTTCCAAGAGTGCCCCTCCTCTCCTCTTATAAAAGGCCCCCACCACTACCACCTTATTCACACATTCAAGCAATTTGGCTCAGCCAAACTCTGCCCAAATACTCTCCCAACTTCCCTTACTTACTTTTAGAAGCCTCTCATTGGGCAGAAGTCTTCTCAAGGAAGCCTTTGGCTCAAATCAAAAAGAGTTACCTGATTTTAAGGTAATGTCTTCTCTTATGTTATTTTGTTTTATTTTGCTTCTCCAACCCCTAAATGCTTTTTATTAATTTCTATTGTAACAACACCAGTATCCTCAATATACTAGGATGTTTTTAAAAGAAGTATTCGAGCTACACTTACACACACATACATCTAATGGTTAAAGAACATACTATTTCTGTGGATGGCGGATTTCTGCCTCACGGAACGATGATTGTTCAACACTCATATAACACCTTAAAAGGTGGCCATTAATATGTAACTATATTTATATATGATATATAATATGTTTATGTTTTACTTGAGCTTCTGTATTTTTCATTTATGTCTTACCTTTATGATTTCCATTATGGGTAAACGCGATAATTTCATTTTAGGAAGTGCGGACTACCGCCCCCTCAAAGTGATTTGAATCGTTAATGCCATATGTGGGATGTATAAAGGATGAAGTAAATGGTATTATACATTATATTATACAGGAAATTTATTTCAACTTTATATCATTATTATTTCATTCCATTAAATACGAAATAGAAATGAAAGTAGCGTTCATGTGTACGTACAGCTTACCATCTCCATGAACGGTGCATTTCATTTCGTACCTCTAAATGTTATGTAATAATATATATGCATTTATATACTAGATATATAGAATATATATTATATCCACATCATGAATATAATTCTGTATATAATGGATATTTTACCACATGGACAACGTGTAATTATAAGATGTTTATTTTTGACTCAAGTACCTAAGATCGACAAAACGACCGTTATAAACTTAAATAATTACATAATGTTCATGACATGGTAATAAGTGATATAAAAGGAATAATGAACTTGAAAAATGTTCTTAAGAAATTATAAATTAACTATAGTTTATTATTCCGGAGATCAAAAAATGGTCGAGTGAATTCGGACATGAGGTGTGGGAACTTCTTAACCCAATTTCTATTCTTTGGGTTAATCTCTTAATTTCAAATTATGTCATGATATTATTATGTCATATCTTGTATTTGTACTTTATTTATGTGTACTTATAGTGAATACACATAATAGATCTATTTTATTTTAAAAAAAAGTTCTTTGTAAGTGACTTCGTCTCAATCTCCTTTTATTGAGGCATATTTTGTTTTAGACAGAACTTTATTTTATACGGTGTATAAACACCTTTGACTTTGACTTTTATTCTAAAGGAATCTTTTTATACGAAGAGTTTTTACTAAACGAAAAAAGGCATGTTTTTCATACGTATGCGGTGATAACGACTTCTCTGCCACCGTGACTATTATTTGAGTTTCGGATTCCTCTATAAGCCATAACTTTTTTTTAAATAAAAATAAATACCATGTTTTACTTTTCTTTTATTTTGGTATTGAAAATGGTTTTGATAAAGTTTTTATTATATCAATGTGTTGTATTGATATCTTGTGATTGAAGTGTGGGAATATTATGTTTCCTTTATACATGTTTTATGTGATACAATTATGTTATGGTTTATGATATGTTTAATCCTGTTCGTATGAGGAATGCATTGGACTTAATAAGTGACAGGTGGAGCCCGCTATAGCTCCTCGATGCATCGGCAGGTCTCATGAGACAAACTAGTGTCTTGGCATGACGCCTTGACAAAATCTTATTTTTAGTCTTGGCATGAGGCATTGGCTACGTGGTTATGATAGTCTGGCATTATGCATTCCATCATTATGAAAGTGGTTGTTGATATTGCATGTGATTATTCGACTAGTAGAATATCCATGTGAGTAAGTGAATGGAATTATTTAATTTTACTTTTGCCATATTATGCTGAAGTTCAAGTTCAAAAAATTTTTTGTTTTAGTTATACATGGCCTTAAATGTCTATACTTATTGATGAATGCTTCCTCTATATTGTTATCCTTACTGAGCATCTGATCTCACCCCTTCCAATGTTTTAATATTTTCCAGGATGTGAAGAAGTATTTTATGAATGACCTGCAGGGATAGTCAGAAGAGGATATGAGTTTAGACTATGGAGAATTTTTTATTATAGTTTTTTAATTTATAATATAATGTAAGGCTTATGAATGTATCTAGTGATTCCAAGGCTACTAAACTAATCAGTCTTTCGAGACTTGATCTTTTGTAATCATGCCAATGTTACGCAATAGTGCACCGACTCTGGGTAACTGGGGTCGGGGCGTTACAAAAAGTACTTATAACAACAAAGCCTAGGGAATATAGGAACACCCCATTATTGATCCCCCTATTGTGTCATAGAATCAATTCCCAAGAATAATAGGTCCTACATAATATAGGAACACCCTATGAGTGATCCACTTCTATAAATAAGGACAATGCCTAATACAAAATCCACTACCTAAAAACCTAATTCTGCCATGAGTTACGTACCTAAATTTTTTTAAAAGGGATTTTTTTTATATAACAATTTATTGACAGCCCTTTTTATCCAAACCATTATTTGGAAACCAATTTCTATTAAACATTTCATTGTTTTTTGAAATCATAATTATTTTTTAAAAAATAAGGGTAAAACCAAATTTTATTATAAATAATTTACAAACTCCCATTGATATGATCAATGATCATGGCTATCTTTATTTGGAAAACAAGTTAGAAAAACTAGAGCATGTGTTGTTCACCAAACAATGACTAGATACAGAACCCCCAACCTCACACTTGGGTTCACACATCAAAAAAGTCAGGACACACACACTAGAATGAAAGGGAACATATAATAAAGTGGGAAAGACCCTAAAAATAAATTCTAATCAATTAAAATCAAGTTCCCATAAGAAACCATCCAGCGGCCCGAAGGACTAATTTTTTTTTATTATTCTAAAAAATCCCCCTATAAGGGAAGAAGGGGAAAACGAAAACAGACTCCATATACCTAATAAAAAAATACACCCAAATGACCAAAACTGTAAAACCCAACTAAAAATAAGGAGTTTCCCCTCCCAAAAGCACAAGGCCAGCCAATATAATAAATGATCACATATCATCATGAACATTTGATCCACACCCAACCAAACAAAACCTGGATACTAAGAACTAAAAAGACAATATATATAGATTGATGATAGGAATCATAACATAATCGATAGATCATATAAACACAACATAAATCCACTTCTAATCAAAGAGATTTAGAAAGAATGTTAGAAATTAGATCAATCTTACATATTATATGACAATTGATTTATCTCAAATTTCCAAATGTATAAAATAAGAGGATCAAATTACACCAAAGGGAAGCCTCTCTCTGATCCCTGGTTGGATTACATTCAGGTAATAGGGATTAAAGAGTTAAAAAATACTTTGATGTCTTCAAATCGCAAAAAACTCTAACAAAACAGACCTAGCTGGGAATCATTGGAAAGTCGGTGCTCACCATTCACTTTTCGGTGGCCACTATAGAAGTGTAGTTTATATTTCCTAGTATACTAGTAGTGGGGTGGATACAAGAATAATTCTTATATGTTGGATCTTATAGGAACTTATCAGTGGGCACCTATATCCAGATAGGGATCTTCCCAAATCCACTGGTCGGCTTGTGGCCTTATGTAGCCACCATTTAGGAGAGTTCACTTTGAAACCCCACTGAGTCACCTCTAGAACCTACAGAACCTGAATGAAAACCTCTAAAACTTATAATTTTTATGTACCACAACAATTATGTCACAAAGTCACAATAGGTGTTCCCAAATAAACGTATGAGCCTTCAATATCCAACAAATGTATGTATTATAAGAGATAGTTTGTTTCTATCCCTAAATTGTTTGAATAAAATTAATATTTTGTTAATAAATAGATAATTGTATATATTCATATTAATTTATATGAATATTTAATCCATTCAATGCAATGTATTCAATTAATGATGAGATAATTTACTTATAAAAGAATAAACCATGAAATCTAACTAATTATCCACTAAAAAAGAAGTTAGTGGGATAAATATGAGATTATTTAACAAATTTTCAATATGATTTCACTATTAAATACATTCAGGTAAAAATTTATAAAATTTATACACTTAAACTTAAGGGTATAATTATAATGATACATTGGACTCTATCGAAAAAATTAATACTATTAGAGTACTTTCATTTATGGCTAGTTGTAAACATAGATAGGACCTTGCGGTAATTTGAAGTGAATAATTATTTATTTCATTAAGAATTAACGAAATAAATATATAAAAATAAACTAATTTGATTTATAATGACTAAAAAGGATAAGATTATGATGTTTAGATTTTATAATTCAGTATATGGACTACAAAATATTTAATAAACAAGTTTTTACTATTGATAAAATCTATTATATAATTTATATATTATCAAAGAAACTTAAATAATACCTTGTTTTTTTAATAAATAAATTTAAAATCAATTCTCTTTTTATTTATGCCAAAGGAATGGTACACATAGAAAATGATATAAGATAAATGAAGTTACTAGAACAGTAATTTTCCATGTTATTGGGAATGAAAGATCTACCCTTAAAATATTTTCCAGGGAATAAAGTAGCTTAGTAAAAAAATTCCATCCTAACTAAATTACAACCATGAATTATTGAAAGATTAATATATATATGTATGTAAATATATTGATACCCCAATGGGATAAGTATTGAAATCACATTTTAAGACCAATCATCTACTAATTCATAAAGTGATATATTAGTGGCTTCTAGGATATTTGATACACTTAAAAAACTAAATCAAACTTATTCCATTAGTTTTGTAAGTTGGTTTATATATAACTACAGAGAAAAATTTGAACTAAAGATACACTAATTCTACTTTAGGATAAGGGATAATATTCTATAATAAGGAGGATTGAGTGAATGTAAGTTTTTAAACATACATTGATTTGGACAGAGTAAGAGAGGATAACATATCATATTTTGACTAATCTATTGTTTATAAAGAAATCATGTCACATAGAGAAGAAAATAATTGTCATTTTTTGACCAATTATATAATAACAATAAAACATACACCATATGGGATTTATAAATACATAAAGATAATAAATTTATTCAAATATTGGAGCTACCATTCGACACATATAACTCAACTTTGTTTAGGTTATAATTTAGTATTTTATATTTCCGGTAATCATAACAAAAGCTATCAAAAAAAATTAAGTGGATATAGTTTTCATTAAATTAAATTTTTGTAAAGATATTATTTAGATACCAAATAATTTCAGAAAACTTCTATTAGTACATCTTTCTACTAAGGTAGTATAAAAATGTGTCTTTTTTGTGTTTTAAATTTTTATACAAGCTCAAAATTTATGCCCCAACATGAATATTGGGGGTTGACATAAATGACTTCTCAATATTAAGATTTCATTGTTAAATTAATGTGAATATTTAGATTTTTTTACTTTCTAGAATTTAATTAATGTTAATATTGTAAATTCTTAAATAATAATATATTTATTGAATAGTTATAAATTTGTTGGAATATTTATATATATATATATATATATATATTATAACATCAACGTATTATATATAATACACTAATTTATTTATTCGAAAATCCCTTAAAATGATCAAAAAAAATATATACGCAAAGTAATGTAGGGTCTCTTCTTAATATGAGAAACATAGTAGAGAAAGTATTAGTCAATCTATATATTAGATATAATATTTTCCCTCTTCACAATCTATATAGATACAATGGAAGAAGTGTTGACTATTCATTATCTAAAATATAGTATGGTGCTTATTAATAGAATAAGTTAATTAATATCAATATATAATTCAATAAATATTAATAATTTAACTTGTATACATATTGTATGATCCAATAACATCCACCATTTAGAAATCACTATTACAATTTTTGGAAAAAATATATATTGGATATGCGGTACGTTTATATTTATAGAAAACTAGGAAAAATGTCATTATAACCACTTATTCAACATATCGATATATTTATATATTATAAAAAATAAAAATATAATATAATAGTTTTAAACATATATAAATAACTAGAAAAAAATATTTGGTTATCCATAAAAAAATTTCATCATTTTTTCCACAATAAAATCTCATTTATAATTAATTTTAATAAAATAAAAATATAAATATAACAATTAAAATATTCTATATATTTGAGAGTTTAAAATGTTTTAAAATTTTAAAATTATTTTTGATTCATTTTGGGCACAACACATGTTTCATTAACATTTTTTCCATACAGGCTGAAATTTAATCTATGTTAATGTTTTCTAAATTTTTATGAAAATGAAATATCATTTTATTGTTTTTAATAATTGGATTCACGTTTTAACTCATTAAATACATTTAATTATAAAAAAATTGATCAATATGAACACAACATATTCAGATCGAAACATTATCAATTATCATTGAAACAAATTGTCAACGACCATTGACCAAATTTGTTAGGTTAGTATGAGCTCATTTACACATTTTTTGTTATTTTATAGACATTTTTTCCTAGAAAATTGAATTAATTTCAAAAAATCTACTATTTTAAAAATTGGGGCCGAAACCTCTTTTGATTGTCAAATGAAGGTCCACATTCTATCTAGGTGGAGGGAGACCCATTACATAGTTCGTAGGACCAAGGACAAGTGGTACATGAACATGTTTGAAAGTCCCTTGGGCTGGAAATCACTAATTTTAGTACCAAAGTCCCCTCTAAGGAATTGTACTATTATAGTACCCATAATTATAGACACCCGAAGCTTGACGTACATGGACATTACATTACTTTTGCGGAATACTTAATACATAACAAAAACGGACACACAAGGACCGTAATAGTTTAGTGTCTTTGGAAACTTGGAACTTAATCTTCTAATCGTGGTGAAAGACCTTCAACATCTCCCATAAAGATCTTCCCTTTTTTCTTACCTAAAATTCTTCTTTATATAGTGGGGAAAATAAAACATAAAAAGGTTGAGCTCAAATGCTCAGTAAGGGTAAGAATGGAGAAAATAAAACAAACCATATACATTTTAACATAAAATCATGAACATAAGGTTTAAACATAGAAATATTGTGCAAGGAAATAAAACATGGAAGTACGTAAGGCATAGATCAAAATAGAACATAAATCATGATAAAATATCCTGTAAATAAAACTTGTAATTGTGGAAAAACATTAAGCACATGATATGATTTCCATAGTAGCCAAGGCATTGCTACCAAGACCATCTTAGAAGACAAAATCCCTTTCTGAATCAAGTTCACTCCTCATTCCAGTTCTGTATTACTAGACCGGTTTAACCTGCCACTCCAGCCATGTCTATCTCATGATATATAAATCTTTACCCAATACATTTTAGGGAGATATAGTTCCCACCCATCTCATAATTAAATCATTCTTACTTGTGCCCAAACATAAACATAAATCATTCATCATAACCCAAAGAATAAAATGTGTTTCATAAACATCATTCCATCATCACGTAATCCATATAAAATAAATGGACATCATTTCAAAATAAGAAAAATTAAACCATGTAAATCATAGAGACATTATGCTTGAAACATACACATATGTAATAATGTCATCTTAGATGAAAAATGGTTTTGATAAAGCACTTGAAATGAATTCTTAAGCAAAATATCCTTTCTTATTGAAAATCATTTTCTTTTCACAAAATTCCATTCAATTTTAAAAGAAAGAGATTTTTTTGAATATATTCATGAAATAATTTGGAGGAATCTTCATGAAAATAAGTCTTTATAAAACCGTAAAAAATCCTTTCATGCCGTATAAGTTAAAAAACATTCTTCACGTACTTTTGCCAGAAAAGTCAAAAAGTACCTCGTAAAAAAATATTCCATACATTCCATGTAGTAAAAGTCAAAAATGGGTAAAAAGGACATTAAACATACATTAAAATATTTTTAGAAAACAAGGACATGGATGATAAATATAACCCCAGTAAATACTTACGAATAAACAATCTCCAATAAGAACGAGATTGGAATAGTTATCCCTCACCTGAGGTCTGATATGCTTCATACGTATCCAAACCTCCTATATAATGATTTAAATAATGTCATTGACTTATTATAGAATCATATTAATTGTTATTATATCATATATGGTTCACTTATGATTTTATATTACCCGTTCTTTTGTAAATTCATGTTAAAGTAGCGTTTTGGGTAAAATCATTTCATTTGTCATTCGTGTTTTAACTTGTAATTATTCATATGATTACTTAGATCATGATTACTTACATCTAGAATGTAAAACATGATTCATATATAATATATATTCAGAATATACATATACATAATATATCAATAAATGGAAATAAATACACCATTCATGGAGACGGTGGGCCGTACGTACGCATGAACGATGATTTCGTTTCCTTATTAAATTGAATGGAATTAAGTGTATGACATACATATATATGTAACTAAATCCAGTATCATTATTATTTCATATATTTCATTATTACTTATTATATATACTTTATAATCATTCTTGAATTGTTAACATGGAAGATGAATCTCATTGCGACGTGGAGACGGTAATCCGTACGTAGGCACGAGCGATGATATCGTTCCCATGGAATTGTATTAGAGTGTATGTATACTATTTAAGAATCAATATTACTTTACAATAATCATATATAGTCATTATTTACACTATTATACCCATCCAAGTAAGGTGGGGGTGGAAAATAGATTACACCATGGCGTGGAGATGGTATTCCGTACGTACGCACGCGCGGTGATTTCATTTTCCATAGGATGGATACATGGTGAAATAGGTTTGTTTAATACATATAATAACATATCTGTATATGAGTGATACTTATGTTATTACTTCATAATTAAACAACTAAAGAATAAGAAGTAGAAGAAGAAATAAAGTTGAAAAATCGGTAACGAACATTACCTCTTCTTTGAAGCGCCTATTTGAGACCTCCTTTTATGGCACTAAAACTGGTTTTTGAAGAAGACCAGGTCCTCTAGGATGTTTCTAGGGAAGTGGAGAAGAGAATGTTTCAGGTTTTTCATGAGAGTGAAGGCTCAAAGTGGTGTGAGAGAGAGAGGGAGGAGGTTCCCTTTTACAAGGGAGGAGAGGGGCACCTTTGGAAATATAAGAAATATTAGTTTATATTAAATCCCAACCCCACATAAATTCTTCAAAAATGACTCATATACAAAGCTTAGATGCGATAGGGTTGTAATTGCATCAACCAATAAAATTTAGACATGTTAGGAATTTATTTTAATCATTATCAACTTGATTTATCCTTATTTAATCAATTTTATTTTATTTGTGGTAATAACATTCTAAATTTTACAATATAACAAATAATTACTTATTTTTTTAAATTGTTCATAATTGGATAATATATTACATTTTATACTATATAAATTTAAATTTATGATTTTTAAATATTTTTTTGATTTTTAAACAATTTTATAATATGTTATTTTTATAAAATAACAATAGTGTCAATTTTGACACTATTCAATTATTTGAATTTAAATAAAATATATACAGAATATATGTTCTAAATAAAAGCTTTAATAGATTCATTAAAGGTCATATGTATCTTTAAAATTATTGGAGAACGTTAAATAGTTCATATAATATTTATTTTATTATTTTTAAAACCATTTATTTTGTTTATCACTTAATAAAATAATTACTACATCATTTTTGTATAATTATTTAATATACTTATTTGTTGCATTAAAATTAAAAATAAAATCCTATGATGAATATAAATCTATTAACTTTCACAATAATACTTTTAATATAATTTATCATCTTAAAATAATAATATTTTAAGTGTTATATTTATTAAATTATGAAGGTGACAACTTTTGCATCATTTAAAATAAAATAATATAAGTGTCATAATCACCTTAATAAGAATCCAAATGGTCTTCAATTAGTCAAGTGGATTATTATGGTTTATATATACACTAATAATAAGTTTTGTGCAGATTTTTGGGCCTTTTGATATGTATTACTATTTCAATAAAAACTATATTATTGATTTTTTACTAAATAAATAATTTCTGCATCATTAATGTATAAGATAATAAGGTAATTAAATAACTCCTAAAAATTACAAATAAATTACCATGAAAAATAAAAACATTATTTATTTAAAATTAGTATTTATAACCGAATTTATATTCTGTATAAACTTATATTAAAAATACATTAATTATTATAGTTGAGTGAGACAATTTCACTTTCCATAAAATATAATAAACTAAAGGTCTTAATCACCTCCAAGTGGGTTATAATGGATTTAATTTTGACCCAAATTTGCCTTAGGACAAATTAAATTCATCCAATTTTATTAAAAAAAGTATAAGGATAATTTTATAATATTATATTTACCCTTAATTACACAATTTAACTTTTACTATGGTAAATAAAATTTACCGTTGCTAATATTCAAAAAGCTCAAAACTAAAAATTAGTCTATTAATATAATTAGGACCCACTGATTCCAAGTATGGAATCCATTCTTTTAAATTCAATACATAGAACTTGCAGAAATTAAATTAAAATTAATCTCGTTGTCGAAAGAAAGAGGGTTTTTGTTTAAAACATTTCAAAAGATTGAATTTATTTAACCTCTAAATTCAATGTAAAATCTAGGCTAATGGAATACATTATATTAAATGGTAAAAATATATTTCATTTATACTTTAAAACCATTCAATTTTATAATTTAACCACATAAGTTATTACGATGAAAAAAGTTGGTTTTAATTAAAATATAGCGTGTTTGTACTATTCATTAAAATATGAAAGTTATCAGAATAATATGAAAAAATTTTCCAAGGTAAAATTTTATATCCTGATTCCAAATAATAATTTTATTTTGTAAAATGGAACATATAAACATGTCAAAAACTAGATTTAAAGTGGGTGTGCCATCAAAAGGCAAAAAATCTACATTTTTTGAAAAATACTTATTTTACCCGAAAAATTTATTTTGTTCTTATACCATGTTCTAGAAAATGTGTAAGATGAATAATAATGTTATATAATTCAAAATTTAGTTAATAATATTCATAACAGCTAGTCCATAAGAATATTATTACAATATATCGTTGTTTAGTGAAAGCTGGTATTGCGTACAACACATGCTATCGTGGAAGGTCGTGATTGCGTGTAATGCAAGCCAAGTCAGGGATGCATGTTTTGAAAGTTCCTTTTGGTGTAGCATAAAACACATGAAATTAATGAAATTAAAAATTATATTTTTCATAAAATCTATGGTTGTTACATTCTACCCCCCTTAAAATGAATTTCTCCCTCAAAATTTGTTGGGGTTATAAATCATTTACTATTTATAGAAACCCACATTGTAAAACGGAATACTAAAACATAATTTTAAAAACTAAAGTATGATATGTACCGATTAACCAATGTAACTCATCACTGGCTTTCCATATAGGAAAATATAGGTGAAAATATGGATATGGAAGAAACATCTAACCATTAAGTTTTGATGGAGAGTGGTAGAGAACATGGCTATGAAAAAGCCACCAATCACAAAGCCACAGATTTGTGATGATCTATGGTACCATCTGATTAATCGGATATAAGGGCACTAGGAAAAAAAATTTGGTTTTCCAGATCATTTCCCTAAAGTTGATGAAATTGGAATTAGAAGAAATACTTCCGTGATTTTTGTACAGTCTCACTGTTGGTCGTTCTTTGGATAATTTCCATTTCATCCCTTGAAGAAATGAAGTTGAATTTGTCATTAGTGAAGTGTTAGCAGATCATGTTATAGAATGATGGTTCATTCCATCTGTCTCAAAAAAAAGGTTTTAAAAGTTATCAAAAATACATAAGTCCTTCTATAGTGATATTACTCATATATGGTTCCAAAAATGGACTTATACTTCATATATCATACTGCTTAATATAATAAAACTAGTTTCTACTAAACAGGGACTTCTTGTACGCCAGTGGTAGGCGATAAAGGCCAGTCACACTTCGATTGTGGGTTCGATTCCCACAGCCTTGTCCGACGCGATGGGTTGTCGCCTGTCCTACATGTTTTCTTTTTTCTAAAACTACATTACTATAACATCCCATCAATAATATTGAAAAAATTTCTATCCTTAAACAATACTAACTTCTTCCCAACATAATCCATTCCAATCTTTAGGCTTATCTAAAATACTTTGATCCAATCTCATAGAATAAAGAAAATGATTACTCGAAATGTCATCAACCAAGCATGTGAATAACATCATTTATCCCCCATATATCTTGTTGGTCACATTCCAATCATGTGAATACCATAATCATGTATTCTCTTGAAAAATGAATACCCATTAAACATTAGTGAAAAAAGGAATGCTATCAAAAGTTAACTCTTTCCACTACCAAAATTCAAAAACTCTATATACTCAAACAATGATATAACCTTCTCCTTATATCAGTCATGAGCTCATGAATACTATCAAACATTTAATTTTATCCTTATCCCTTCATTATGCACATATCATCTACATTACAAAAATATCTGAATAACCATTCATGGTTACTGGTACCATTCATCATACACTTTCAAAACGTAAGGAAAGACAACAGCGTAACAATCCTTAGATGTCTCTTTATTCCATAGTGCCATGAGATTACTTATACAACATTACACTTGATAAAAATGTAATCATTCCACTACCTTCTTAAACCATTGACCGAGCTTCAACAATTATTTCATCTCACATATCATTTGTAGTCTCTTCATCATCATAAACATAAATACTACCCGTATGACCAAACTGATTTTCTTCATGAGACTTTCCCTTTGGGCATTGGTTTGCATAATGCCCGTACATTCCACTTTTAAAACATTTAACCATTTTTTATGTCGTAGAAATACCATTATCCTTATCCATGGTGTTAATTGAACCTTTTCCTTTGCACTTACTGGCTTTGTGTCCTTCTTTTCCACACCCAAATCATCTTCCAGTTCCTTTGAAACATTCTCCTTGATGCCTCTTCCCACATGATTTTCATAGGGGAAATTGAACTTTCTTTCCTCTATGATCATCATGAAAATCCATCTTTCTCTTATTAGACGAGTAAGGAAACTTACCAAATTTGAGTTTATTGATCATATTATGAGATTGATGATTCGGCATAATAATGATGTTTGGACTTCCAAATCCCATTTCATTTGGTTGCTCATGGAGAATATCATTCCACTGTCCATCATATCCTCCATTATCGTTAATCTTCCTGTTTCCAGCCATTTTCTAAAACCCAAAAAGAATATTGTGAGAGGCAAAAATCATGATAGGGAAAACAACATAGTAAAGGGGGAGTACCCTCAATATCTAACATCTTTGGTTAAATTCTAAGATCGTTACCGTAGTTCTAGGACTATATACTATACGTATACTTATCCTTAGAGACATGCCTAGACATACCATAGAAATATCTCTAGGGATCCCACTAAAGTTTTCACTTCCTAGTTTCCAAAGGTTGACTAAACCTTTCCTCTGATACCAAATTTATAGACCTGAAGCTTGACGTATATGGAAATTACATTACTTTTTCGGAATACTTAGTACATAACAAAAACAGACACACAAGGATGGTAATATTTTAGTGTCTTTGGAAACTTGGAACGTAATCTTCTAATCGTGGTAAAAGATCTTCAACATCTCCCATAAAGATCTTCCCCTTTTTTTCTTACCTAAAACCTTTATTTATATCTTGGGGAAAAGAAAACATAAAAAGGGTGATCTCAAATTCGTAGTAAGGGTAAGCATGGAGAAAATAAAACAAACCATATACATTTGAACATAAAAACATGTACATAATGTTTGGACATAAAAATATTGTGCAATGACATAAGACATGGAAGTACGTAAGGCATAGATCAAAATAGAACATCAATCATGATAAAATAACTTGTAAATAAAACTTTTAATTATGGAAAAACATTAAGCACATGATATGACTTCCATAGTATCCAAGGCATTTCTTCCAAGACCATCATAGTGGACAAAGTCCCTTTCTGAATCGAGTTCACTCCTTGTTCCAGTCATGTATTACTGAACCGGTTTAACCTGCCATTCCAGCCATGTCTATCTCATGACATATAAATCTTTACCCAATGCATTGGAAGGAGATATAGGTCCCACCCATCTCATAATGAAATCATTCTTACTTGTGCCACAACATAAACATAAATAATTCATCATAACCCAAATAATAAAATGGGTTTCATAAACATCATTCCATCATCACATAATCCATATAAAAGAAATAGACATCATTTCATAATAAGAAAAATGAAACCATGTAAATCATAGAGACATTATTCTTGAAACGTAGACATATGAAATAATATCATCTTTTATGGAAAATGGTTTTCATAAAGCAGTTGAAATGAATTCTTAAGAAAAATATCCTTTCTTCTTGAAAATCATTTTATTTTCACACAATGCACTTCAATTTTAAAAGAAAGAGATTTTGTTGAAGATATTCATGAAATCTTTTGGAGTGAGCTTCATGAAAATAAGTCTTTATAAAACTGTAAAAAATCATTTCATGCCGTATAAGTTAAAAAAACATTTTTCTCGTACTTTTGTCGGAAAAGTAAAAAATTACCTCGTAAAAGAAAGATTCTATACATACCACGTAGTAAAAGTCAAAATGGGTAAAAATTACTTTAAACATACATGAAAACATTTTTAGAAATCAAGGACATAGATGATAAATATAACCGCAGTAAATACTTACGAAAAAGCAATCTTGGATAACAACGAGATTGGAATAGTTATCCCTTACCTTAGGTCCGATATGCTTCATACGTATCCAAACCTCCTGTATAATTATTTAAATAATGTCATTGACTTATTAGAGAATCATATTCACTGTTATTATATCACATATGGTTCACTTATTACTTTATATTACCCGTTCTTTTGTAAATTCATGTTAATGTAGCATTTTGGGTAAAATCGTTTCATTTGTCGTTCATGTTTTAACTTGTAATTATTCATATGATTACTTAAATCATAATTAATTACATCCAGAATTTAAAACATGAATTATATATAATATATTTTCAGAATATACATATATATAATAGATTGATAAATGGAAAGAAATACACCATTCATGGAGACGGTAGGTCGTACGTACGTATGAACGTTGTTTTCGTTTCCTTATTGAAATGAATGGAATTAAGTATATGACATACATATATATGTACATAAATCCAGTAGCATTATTATGTCATATCTTCATTATTAATTATTATATATACTTTATAATCATTCTTGAATTGTTAACATGGAAAATGAATCTCATCGCGTCGTGGAGACGGTAATCCGTACGTACGCACGAGCAATGATATCGTTCCCATGAAATTGTATTGGAGTGCATGTATACTATTTCAGAATAAGTACCACTTTAAAATAATCATATATAGTCAATATTTACACTATTATACCCATCCAATTAAGGTGGTGGTGGAAAATAGATTACACCACGGCGTGGAGACGGTATTCCGTATGTACACACACGCAGTGATTTCGTTTTCCATAGGATGGATAGATGGTGAAATTGGGTTGTTTCATACTTATAATAACATATCAGTATATGAGTGATACTGATTTTATTTCTTCATAATGAAACAACTAAATAAGAAGAAATAGAAGAAAAAATAAAGTTGAAAGAATCGGTATCAGACATTACCTCTTCTTTGAAGGGCCTCTTTGAGACCTCCTCTTAGGGAACTAAAATTGGTCTTTGAAGAAGACCATAAACTCTAGGATGTTTCTAGGGAAGTGTAGAATAGAATTTGGTAGGGTTTGGTCGAACTTGAAGGCTCAAAGTGGTGTGAGGAAGAGAGGGAGGAGGTTCCCTTTTATAAGGGAGGAGAGAGGCACCTTTGGAAATATAAGAAATGTTAGTTTATATTAAATCCCAACCCCACATAAAATCTTCCAAAATGACTCATATCCCATTATTAGTTGAGATAGGGTTTTAATATCATCAACCAATAAAATTTATACATGTTAGGAATTTATTTTAAACATTATCATCTTGATTTATCCTTATTTAATCAATTTAATTTTATTTGTGGTAATAATATTATAAATTTTAAATTATAAAAAATAATTACTTATTTGTTGTGAATTGTCTATAATTGTATCCTTTATAACATTTTAGACAATATAAATTTAAATTTATAATTTTTAAATATTTCTGTGATTTTTAAACAATTTTATAATATGTTATTTTTATAAAATAACCGTAGTGTCAATTTTGACATTATTCATTTATTTGAATTTAAATAAAATATATACAGAAGATATGTTAGAACTAAAATATTTAATAGATTTTAAAAGTTTCATATGTATCTAGAAAATTAGTGTATAACATTAAATAGTTCATATAATATTTATTTTATTATTTTTAAAACCATTTATTTGGTTTATCTCTTAATAAAATAATTACTACAACATTATTGTATAATTATTTAATATACTTATTTGATGCATAAAAATTAAAACTAAAATCCTATGATAAAGATAAATCTAGTACCCTTCACAATAATACTTTTACTAGAATTTATCATCTTAAAATCACAATATTAAAATTTTTATATTTATTAAATTATGAAGGTGGAAACTTTGTCATCATTTAAAATAAAATAATATAAGTTTCATAATCGCATTAATAAGGATCCAAATGGCCACAAATTCGGCCATGGGATGATTAGGGTTTATATATACACTAATAATAAGTTTTTTTCAGATTCTTGGGCCTTTTGATATGTATTACTATTTCAATAAAAACTATATTATTGATTTTTCACTAAATAAATAATTTCTGCATCATTAATGTATAATATAATAAGGTAATTAAATAACTATTAAAAATTAAAAATAAATTACCATGACAAATAAAAACATTTTATCTTTAAAATGAGTAATTATAACTGAATTTATATTCTGTATAAACTTATATTAAAAATACTTTAATTATTAAAGTTGAGTGAGACATATTTCACGTTCCTTTAAATAAAATAAACTAAAGGTCATAATCACATCCAAGTGGGTTCTAAGGGATTCCATTTCGACCCAAATATGCCTTATGACAAATTATAATAATCCAATTGTATTAATACAAGTATTAGGATAATTTTATAATATTATATTTTCCCTTTAATTACACAATTTACCTTTTACTATGGTAAATAAAATTTACCGTTGTTACTATTCATAAGGCACAAAAATGAAAATTAGTCTATTAATATAATCTGGACCCACTGATTCCAAATATGGAATCCATTTTTCCAAATTCAATACACAGAAGTTGAAGAAATTAAATTAAAATTAATCCCGTTGTTGAAAGAAAACGGGTTTTTGTTTAAAACATTGCAAAAGATTGAATTTATTTGACCTATGAATTCAATGTAAAATCAAGGCTAATGACATACATTATATTAAATGGTAAAAAAATATTAAATTTATACTTTTAAACCATTCAAAATTATAATTTAACCACATAAGTTATTACGATGAAAAAATTTGTTTTTAATTTAAATATAGCGTATTTTTACTATTCATTAAAATATGAATGTTATCAAAATAATATGAAAATTTTGTACAAGGTAAAATTTTATATCCTGATTCCAAATAATACTTTTATTTTGTATAATTTAAGTTATAAACATGTAAAAAACTAGATTTAAAGTGGGTGCGCCATCAAAAGGCGACAAAACTGCATTTTTTGAAAAATACTTATTTTACCCGAAAAATTTATTTTGTTCTTATACCGTGTTCTAGAAAATGTTTAAGAGGAATAATAATGTTATAAAATTCAAAATTTATTTAATACTATTCATAACTGCTAGTCCATAATAATATTATAACAATATATCATTGTTTATTGAAACCTGGTATTGCGTACAACACACACTATCGTGGAAGGTCGTGATTGCATGTAATGCAAGCCAAGTCAGGGATGCGTGTTGTGCAAGAACCTTTTGGTGTAGCGTACCACACATGACATTAATGAAATTAAAAATAATATTTTTCATAAAATCTCAGGGTGTTACAATACTGCTACTATACCACCACAACTATAGTATGTGTTAGAAACTTATTTAAATCTATGTAGAGGTAAATGAATTACATAACTTGTAGGATCAAGTCCAAGTGGCTCATGAACATGTCTCGAAGGCCTTGGGGTTTGAAATCCCTATTTCCTGGCTTGGAATCCCTTTTGTTGCCAGATAGACCGTTTGATGAATAGTACTGTTATCGTACTCAGACTCCTATAGTACCACCACCACTATAGTGCTTGTTATAGTGCTACTACGGCATCCTAGAAAATCATCCCTTACATGTTTTTAACCTAGAACTTTTGGATGCAGGATTATGGGGTTTTACACTAAAAAACAACCCCAATTACATTAAAATTTTAATTTTTATCATTAACAAAACACCATGCGATAAATTTATTTCTCTTCCATTCATATATGTCAAAAATTAATTCATGATAATTTTTATTGACTTTCAAGACAACAGTAGCACAATTTCTTAGTTTTGATAGTTTGAAACATGTTTTTAACATTAAAAAACGTTATAAAATTTTAATAGTCACTTTCAATCATTTTAATAAATTAATACACATAATTGGAATGTTTTTTAAATATATAGGTCAAAACATAATGGAAGAATAATTCTATTATACTTTCATGACAATACGAGACTATTTTCTTGATTTTTATCATTTAGTGATATTCTTTAACATAGAATATATTTTAAAAATTTGAAATTCTTTTTTAGTCAATATAATAGTACCACATTCATGGTTGGTACAAAATCCTTTCCAACTGATTAAAAATTATTCCTTTAATATTGTGTAAAATTTTCACTATAAAAATGATTTTTTTTATATGTTTTGATCATTTGATGAATATTTTTTTCATAGAAAATTACTGTAACTTTATAATGATCACATTATTATTTTGACCAAATGATGCACCCAATTGATGTATAGTTAATTCTTAAAAACCAAAAAATAATCCATGATAATTATCTTCTATTTCCACAATAATTTGAGTTCACTTTCTTATCTTTTATTGTGTGATTCAATTTTTAACTGTGAAAATAATTTAAATTCTAATGAATAAATATTGATCATTTTAACCACGCCACAAGAAAAATTTATTTATGTGATTACTAAAACAAAAATATTTTTATTTTATTATTGACATATATTTTAATTAAAATACAAATTTTTTTCTTAATTTTTATCATTTGAAAAAAAATTATCATATAAAATAGTTTTATCTTTAAAAATTAAATTTATGTTATTTCAACCACACTACGCACTAGACTGAAATTTGTTTCTTTCCAACTATCCAAAATCTAATAAAAAATAATTTAAAAATATTACCATGATAAATTTAGCCTAGTTTCAATATTTTTTAATGTGTATTTTTTACTTAATAATATAATTAAGTCTGAAAAAAATTATAATTATCACTTTTTGAGGAATAAGGTGATCAAATAGGGAAGAGGTTTAATCATTATTTAAAACAAAGGCACCCTTTGGAAAAACAAAGGAACCCTTTTATGTTACACCTTTATGTTAAATATATTTAATAATTTTTATTGAATTTATTTATCCAAATTGATATTAAAAATACAAGAAAAATGAAGGGGGAAATATCATGCGTACATTAACCTTGATGAAAGATTTGGATAGACACTCATCTGAAAATACTAGACAAGAAAAAGGAGTTACAGGATGAAGCTCATAGTTCATAATTCTCTAATCATCATTGAAGTATAAAGATTTATAGATATATGAAATATTATTTCTTATGGTATTCCATGAAAATGGATATTATTGGGTATTTTTCATGATTCTAGTTCAATCAGTAAGTTAAGGTTGCATGATAGAATTTTAAGGGGATGTAACAACCATTACCTTTACCATAATGGAAGTAGGAATACATTAATGTGTATTTTATCATTAGACTCTCAAAGAATCTAAAAGGATCAATGCTATTTTGGTTATAGTCAATCACCTTACAATATCATCACATTTCATTACTATCAAACAATATTTATATCTTTATCAGCTTTCTAGGATATACAATATGGAAGTGGTAATGTTTCATGGAGTAATACAATCTATTATATCTAATTGGTATGTAAGGTTTTCCTTAGTTTTATAGAGAATACTTCAAACATATATGAATATTGAGTTCAACTTTAGTACTACATATCATCCTTATACAAATGGATAGTCTGAGAGAACCATTGAAACCCTAAATGATATGTGGATAACTTTTTCTATGAATTTCAATGTTTTTTTTTAATAAAAACACATTCCATTGGTTTATTTTTCTTATAAAAATATCATTCACTCAATAATTCATATGGATACTTATGAATATATATATATAAGGAAGTTAATAACTTCAATGATATAAGATAAAGTTCCATAAAGAAAGCTAGTGGGACCTAATCATACTAAAGAAATGGTAGAGAATGTTTTAGGTATTCAATATCATGTCATGGGTGCTCATAGTTGATGGAAAAGTTATGTGGACTATCATCGATGAGATTTGGAGTTTGATGTTATTGAGAAGTAATTCTTATAAAATTATACATTGAATAAGGTTATGATATTTTGAATGAATAGAAAGGTAAGCGAAAGATATATCAGACACTTTAAAATTATTCATCATATTGGGACATTTACTTATCACTTGGTGCATTAACTAAATCTCTCTCAAGCTCATGATGTGTTCCATGTATCACTCTTGAGGAATTAAATACATGATCATTCACACATTACAAACTAAAATTTCATAGAATTGGAGTATGATTTATCTTATTAGGAACAACCATTATAGATTTTAGATCAAAAAGATAAATTGGTATGAAACAAGACCACTCACCTGGTCAATGTTTTTTGGTTAAACCATGAATTTGAGAAAGCTTCATGGGAACCTGAAGATGTGATGAGGAAAAAGTATCATCAGTTATTTTCATCAACATGATATAATTTTAGGGTAAATTATTATAAAGGAAATAATGGAATGGAGAGTGGAACCATTACACTATTATTTTATTGGCAACGAGCATTGACGAAGTAAATTATTTCTAAGATTATTTGTATGAATAAAACATCTGGATTGTGATTTTTATATGTTCTCATCAATTATTATTTATTTTTATGATTATTTTCTCTTATAACATTTGGATATTATTTTAACAGAGTTTTATTTTATGATTTATGATTAATTATATTTGGAAAATTATGTAAGATTTCCATAAGTTATTATCATGTTCTCATACCCTTGTTCTTATCTTATGCGCACTTATGATAATTGATTAACATTTCATATGTTTACTCTTACTGATCATATGAGCTCATCCTTTCTTATGTTTCCTTTCCCCATGTTATGAAGAAAGGTTTTAGGTCGGGTATGTCCAAGAAGTGTTCCATGTGAGAAGAACATCATGGGAGATGTTGAATATATTTCATGGAATAAGATGATTATATTTCTATTATATAAATAGTCTAAACCTTTATAGTCCATGATCATTTAATATTGTCAAATATATTGAATATTGAATTAAATTTATTCAATATTAATATATAAAATGCCTAAGTCATCTCATATGTGGTTAAACTGACTCAAACAAGAACACATTGTAATTAATGGAAGATTATGAACGGATTTAGTTATAAAATCACTATAAAAATAATAATAATTACCTTATTTATATTTTATTAGTGTGTTATAACAAAATTGTATTGAATTATAATAAGAATATAACCTATAAGAATCTATTTATCAGTATTAAAAAATCATTTTTCCTATTACAATGCTCTTTTTGATGATTGAATTTACCATGGTTATTTATTGATCATATTTTTAATAGGTCGTCTTATTTATCATTAAAGAAATATTATAACATCATAAGAATAATATTTATCAATAAAAAACATTATAATGAATATGAATGTAAGGTATTTATGAAAACCAACGTAGAAATAAATCATTCCATGGTGGTGGTAGTCTACATGTACGCATGGTTGTTGATTTTGTTTCCCATAGAACAGGAAAATGAAAATTTTGTTTTATAATTTATGAATATAAAATAGGCTTAAAATATCATCCTTATTTATTAAATTCAACACTAATACTATATATGTAAGGTTTCTCTTTAAAATGAAACATGATTCTTTTTGTGGTTATAATCCACACACGCACACAAATATCATTGTCAATATTCAGTAAGGGAAAATAAGAAAGGTGGATGATAGTTATTCCCATATAATAAAAAAATTAATTATAAAAAAATAATTATTTTATTATATTGGAATGATAAATGTATATTCTTAAATTTAATATATAATAAAAAATAAATTATGGGAAATTAGTACTCACATTTAGTAATTGGGCATTCCGACAGAGGACTCCTTAAAGTGGAGGGATTAGGATAATCTATTTTATAAAAAATATAAATTGGGTTATATATGATTCTAGGAGAAGTAATAAGTTAATAATATTAAGATAAAACTAACTTATTTTAATGGTATTGAAGTGGTTCTATGTGGATCCCTTAATAAATGGAAATAATGGAATTTTTAAAAAAATCAACTTAATATAAAGAGGGAACATGTTTCACATTTAAAGTGGCTCCGAAAAGGAAAATAATTGATTGATTAATTATATATGGTCCATAATATATCCATAAACTAATCTAAAACACATTATAACTTGTTTCAAGATCCTTTCAACTAGATTTATTACTTTTATATTTTTGGTTTTACCATGGTAACAATTTTTTTATATGAGAAATGAATTTTTTTTCTTAAATATAAAATTAAACATATTAAATTATTTTCATATAAAAATTAAGAATGATAAAACCATTTTACCAATAAATGTTTTTATAATAATATTAAATATTAACATCAGTTCATGTAATTCATAAAAACCCATTTCTAGAAAAGGTTTATTTTTATGTTTAAATTGTATTTGTTGGGTACATTTATCAATGTCATTGATTTTCAAGATATAAATTTAATTATTATAAAATTAATCTGCATTTAGAAAATCCAAAACCAAATATTACTAAAATAAAATTTAATTGATGTAAAATATGAAAATAAATTTTTATTGGAAAATATTACTCAAGTCCTTAAAATGTTAATCATATGTTTTCTAAATTCAATTTTTTATTTTTTTTAAAAAAAATTACATATTAAGTAAATATTTTACATATTAAACGGTTTTATACACTAAGTTTTTACTTATAAATCCATAAAATCCATATCTTTGGTGAAACCCTATTTTTCAATACTCTCCGAAAAATATTATTTCATATAAATCTCATATATTCATTTTAATCTAATATTGAAATTCCAAATCAAAAAAATAAAAATTTTGTTAAATTCAAATTCAAATTTTTCTTCTAAATAAATTAATGAATAAATTAACTTTATAGTGTGCATTATTTAATAGTTTTGGTATGTAGTGTCTACCTTATATAGTAGGGTCTCTATTATTATATTGCATTTGATGTATAATGAGAGAGTAAATTTCACACAGTGTTACATAGTCTTGTACTTGGAAATACCAAATCTTTCCCATGTGGTTTTATTAGTTTTGAATAAAATTTAGATACATTTTGGCATGAATAACCTTTTGAAATGTTCGAATTTTAACACACTCCAATAGGATGAAACTTATGGGTTTAATGAGATGGAACTTAATACAATGATACTCTTTATTTAATGAAAAGTGTTAGGGAAAGCCTAGGAAATGAATAGTTCTCTTTGTTTTAATGTGACATTGATAATATTTATTTATCAAACACTATTCTCCACAATTTATTGTTTTCCCCATGAAAGAGGAAATATAATCCCTTAGATGATAGATGATCCTCATGATATAATCAAGGATCCCTGTTGAATGTACTCCCACTAAGATGGGAATCATTTGTTTACTTATTTTTTATCACTATCAACAATATATTTAAGATTAAAACTTATATTACTCATTTATATAATTATTATTTATATTTTATTCAATTTATTACATGTTGATATTGTTCAACATATATCAGGCATTGCATGGGTTTGATTCTACTACCATTGATCATTTCTTAGTAACTCTAAACCCATCGTTTTATACTCAATCTATAATTTTTTATGTTTTTTAAGTAATGAATGTAAATATTTTATTGAGGTGTGGGGGCTTATTGTTTTCCATAAACATCCACTTCTTTTTACTTGTGATCTACCAAATTTATATATTTTTTTATGTTTGAAACATTTCACTTGTGGGAAAGTGTTTGATTTCCCTATTAACTCTCTATGTTCATCCTTAGTTTCTTTAGAATCATGTATGCACTATCTTCTTGATGTCATGTTAGGAGTTTGAAATATCTCTTTATCATCAATATGTTTTCATACATTCATGAATTTAAATTCAATTTCCCCTATCTCAATAACATTTACCTTAATATAATTATATAATCCATCAATAATCTAAGCATGATCTTTGATTTTGAGCTGAAGGAAAATTTATTTCTTTGAGTTTTCAATAATTCAAAATTTAATTTATTTAATTTTAGTCTAACATTTATTATTTTCTCTTTTCTATTGTATATAAAGTTTGTAATTACATATCACTCCATTGTATTTCGTCATTTTGTTACTCCAAACATCAATTTCTTCTAGAGTAACTTCTAGTTCTGGATTGACATATACCCTTTCGTTAATTTTAGAACTTGTAAAATAATTGTTCAATAAATTTGTTCTATCTATAAAATATATAAGAACATCCCCATTCATGCCCTTGATGTCTTCAATTTTCTCCCTTTTTTTCTCAGCTAACATCTTCCTATGCAAGAATGTTCTCTTCTTTGATGAATTTCTATGAGGAACTCATATTATAATTTATATGCTTAGATGATTTCTTCTTGGGTTTTTCATATAAATATTTATCTTGGAACTTATATGGACATATTTTATTGTGATCTAAAACTATTCAACACTATAAGAAAGTATTAGAAGGTTTCAATTAAATTTTCATTTTCCCCTATTGAGATCTGAGAAAATGTAAGATAATACATCATCAATATACCTATATTTAATAAAATATTATAATGTGAGTTTACTCATCACGTTGAATGATAATTTCTAAAAAAATTCATTTTCCAAGGCAACGCGCACCATACGCCAGAGATCCTCTCATCCCCTCTACTCCATGGGAACTGGTCCAAGCCCAAGGTTGGCCTCCTTGGGCCTAGCTGGGGACGTGCGACAGGGGGTGGGTTAAAGCCGCCTCAATACCCTCTAAACGGACAACACGTTCTCCCGTGGGGGCTAGGTGAGTTGGCTCAAGGTGGTGGCATCTCGTCGATGAGGTTCCGGGTTCGATTCCTCGCAAAGGCAACACGCACCATACGTCAGTGATCCTCTCATCCCCTCGACTCCGTGGGAACTGGCCCAAGCCCAAGGTTGGCCACCTTGGGCCTAGCTGGGTACGTGCGACAGGGGGTGGGGTAAGGCCGCCTCAATACCCTCTAAACCGACAACACGTTTGCCCGCGGGGGTTGGTTGAGTTGGTTCAAGGCAGTGGCGTCCCGTCGATGAGGTTCCGGGTTCGAGTCCTCGCAAAGGCAATGCGCACCATACGCCAAGGATCCTCTCGTCCCCTCGACTCTGTGGGAACTGGCCCAAGCCCAAGGTTGGCCACCTTGGGCCTAGCTGGGGACGTGTGATAGGGGGTGGGGTAAGGCCGCCTCAATACCCTCTAAACCGAAAACACGTTTGGCCTGCGGGGGCTGGGTGAGTTGGTTCAAGGTGGTGGCGTCCCATCGATGAGGTTCCGGCTTCGAGTCCTCGCAAAGGAAACGCGCACCATATGCCAGCGATCCTCTCGTCCCCTCGACTCCGTGGGAACTGGCCCAAGCCCAAGGTTGGCCACCTTGGGCCTAGCTAGGGACGTGCGACAGGGGGTGGGGTAAGACCGCCTCAATACCCTCTAAACCGATAACACGTTTCGCCCGCGGGGGCTGGGTGAGTTGGTTCAAGGCGGTGGCGTCCCATCGATGAGGTTCCGGGTTCGAGTCCTCGCAAAGGCAATGCGCACCATACGCCAGTGATCCTCTCACCCCCTCTACTCCATGGGAACTGGCCCAAGCCCAAGGTTGGCCACCTTGGGCCTAGCTGGGGACGTGCGACAGGGGGTGGGGTAAGGCTGCCTCAATACCCTCTAAACCGACAACACGTTTTGAAGTGTAAAAGTAGAGAGAGGTGGGTGGATGAGACCGTAAGGGGCACCATCTCCTTAGGTTTTTTCCCTGTCGCTGCCTCTCCTCCTCGCCTCGGATCGTCTTCTGAGATCTCTTCGGCGTGCCTTCTCAGCGTTTTCGTGGCAGTGGTCCCTCTCACAGGGGTGGTGTTGAGGAATCTGCGTTGGCGCGACCGTCTTGGCCTCCCCCACCGTTTGCTGGCCTACATTTGGCAGCACGGTGTTGACAGAGGTCGTTCCTCCTGGTCGAGGTCCGACGCTTCCTCTGTGCCGGCTGGGGGCACGGGCGACGGTTCGATGAGGTCTCTGAGGGAGATTGCGAAGGCGGCGACGGGATCTGTTCAGATTTGCGGTGGAGCGTTGCATCCGTCATCGTGGATTTGTATTCTCTTCGTGTTTCTTTTCCCTTTATGATTTTTCTAGGGTATGGTTGAATCCTGCTTTGGCGTATGGTGATTCTGGTTATGATTTGTGGTTCGATCTGCTTCGGACGACGACGTGGACACAACGCCGCTGGGTGGTGGTGCCTTGCCCGCGGTGATGACTATGTTGGTGTGTGGCCAACGTTTTGTGGTTCCAGTTTCGGGGGTTTTCTTTTGAATTTGGTTTCGAATTTTCTGGTTCCTGGTTTGTTTAGTGACTCTTCCTGATGACAGCAATGATTTATTTCATTTACATCCCTGGTCAAGGTGGTGGTATGAAGTTGTTCGCTTTGTGGTGGTTCTGAGTTCTGGTGTGTTTACATTTCTGTGTAATTTTCTGTTCGGTGATGGTGGTTCTGGCGTAGGTGGCTTCGGTGTGGTGGCCGATGGATGATACCGCTTGGGGAAGGAGATAGTCAGGGTGCACAGCTCTAGGCGGTTTGCAGGACAAGGCATTGAGGTTTTCCTACTTCAATTTGAACTGCATAATTTTTAAATTTGAATCCTTGGTGTTGCTTGAAAAAAAAAGTTTATATATTTTGAGAAATTTCTCAAACATGGCGTGTGTAGATTTATATGGAATCAACTTCATGTATATTTCATTACATATTGCACCTATTAACATTTTGAAACCTTTGGAATCATTATCAAGCACCCTTTGAACATATTCTGATAAAACTATTTTCTATTCGATGACTGAGATGCCATGTTTTGAATCCATGTATACATCTATTTCCAAATATTGAAAATAATGTTTCATTTTATTCATACGTAATTAGAAAAAAATTCATATAAGAGTAGAATTACCTTATTCTTAATAGTCACTATCATTACTTTAGATAGATAAGACTCCACTAAGAAACTAGACATTATATAACTTACGGGTCATAATAAATGAAAATACCCAAAGGGGTGTTATTTAAGTTATAAATATATCTTCATATGGACCTCAATAATTTTTTAATTATACTATTATTTTGAGCACTCAATCCCTCATAATTGATATGATGTGAGAAGGAAAATAATATAGGTATTTAAGAAATTTTAATTGGTTCACCAGAACAAGGATAAACCAAAAATAATGGAAAATAAATGTGTTGATGCAATATAAACACTAATCACACAACTAGTTTTTTTAGTTAAAAGTGGTTAGAAACACCCTGAATATTTACATCCCTTATATAACAAATAATTCACTTATCTCAACCACATGGGTAGCTCACTATTTCTCTAAGTTTCATTGTTTTTATTTACAAAAACAAAACATGATTTTATAATAGAAATGGTGTATCAATAAATCTTACCTTTTAATATATGATGAATTATTTGAAATCAAGTTATATATCCACTTATAACTCCTTTATAATATTCTTTGACATTGCAACATAGGTCTATAATTATTATTCTTCTTTTTTTCTTTCCATAAAATTTTCATAATTCTTTTTTCCTATTCCTTATCAACTCAATATATAGATATTATTATTATTTTAAAAAATAATTGCATTTAGTTTTATATAGAGAGTCTCTACATTTTTATCTTTCTTATTTATTCCATTTTATTTTTTATTCATCGAATAATCACATGAGAGATGTTTTCTATATTTGAATATGGAAACTCCAAAAATTCAATGATGTGATTTTTTTTCTTCATCTCTTCAAAAGCATAAATATTTATTATAACCTAAAAGGATAATTTTCCTTAATATTGAAATCAAAATGAATATATCTAATATTTTGAAAAAAAATCTATCATCTTTATGGGGTGAAACCATTATACATAGTATTATTCATAATAAAATTATTGTTTCATTAAATATGAAAAAATATTGTACTTAAATCATAGGAATATCATGGAATGATCCTCCTTTAATAATGACATGATCTTTTCAATCACCGATAGATGAACTATAATAAATTTTTGCATGCCAACTTTTATCCTCAAACCGAAAAGGAAATAAGCCTTACATATCACCTACTGAGGCCAACACTCTTTTACGTGTCACCATATTTCACTTCGAGACTTTTACAAATTTAGAAACAGAAAAAACCATTATGTATGAGCTGGGTTACGATTATTCATAACCTGATGACCTTTACATACCACCCCTTCTTGGTGGGAATGACCTTTCTATTTTTTTTCTGGAGTTGAAATAACTTTTATGTATTAGATTAACTACCATTTTGTATTCTAGTAAGTGTTTAGGAATTATCCATTTTTCTCTACTCAGTTCCAATTACTCTTACCTATCACCTACACACTATTACATATTACATCGATTACTTTACATAACACAGTGTAGTTCATTACTTTTTAATTACATCACAAAATTTTAATATGTGACTTTTCTGTATCATCTTGGTGACCCTTATCAATCTCAATGAAAATTTTTAATTTTTCATATTTATTAAGCACATCCAAGATTAATTTTATATATCAAGTTGATAACCCTTACATGTCATAGTGATAATTCTTTAAGACTTTTATTTCTTTAAGTCTATAACCTTGATACTATTGTGTATACAAGGAACATCTTGAGGAATTTGATTTATTCCACTGTTTTTCTTAACTACTCTTATATACTAGCTTGGGTTACTTTTATGTATTGTCATTGTGACCTTCCCATACCATGATTTTGTTATTTTTCTTATCCAAATTACTCAGTATTAGTTACCCTTGTTCATGGGGTTTTGGTAACCCTTACATGTGGGACTTTACTAATGTCATAGATCTGGTTCTTCTCAAAACTATATTCCTCCTAAACTCTTTCAGAACTCCTAAATCCTTCTAATAAAATATTAATTATGAAGTTTTAAGCTAAATTGGATGTTATTTAAATAGCCTTGTCAATAAACGCATTCCAAAAAACACTCCATGGGGTTTTTTTCTACCAGTTTATTATATATAACATAGATGACGGTTAAGTGGAGTGGGACTAGATTTTATTAAGAATGAAAATACTAATTAATATATTTTCACCTATATTTAACAAATAAAAAAATTATAGTAATATTTATTTCTACAAGACACGATGAGGGTAATACTCTGTGTAATAATGAAAACATATATTTGATGTAGTATGAAGTTTACTTAATATAGGTCAATTTACTATGATTATTTTAAATGATTTACACATGACAAGAATCTATCATGAGAATAAATATTTGGGGAATATTTGAAATATATTTTTTAAATATTTGGCTCATAGAAATATATTTGGATAATGTGGAACACATGGAAAGTGGGGATTTTTAAATGATGATTATGGTGCTTTGATCGAATATTTGTGATCAATGGTAGTTAAATCGTGATCATGGGTGTCTAAAACCATGTGAAACTGACTCTGTATGAATCAATAATATTATGGAAAATCAATGAGTTGGATTTTAGTGAATTATTTAATCATTCATTGAGAACCTCATTAAGTTATTTAATAATTTAGAATTGATAAGAGATAAAAATTGAGTTTTTGTAAAATTAAATAATGGTAAAAAAAATAAAGTATATGAATATTGAGAGAGTAAAAATGTATAAAAGTCTACATGGGAGAATTTATTTCACTAATAAGAATAAATAATGATTAGTTATAATTTCCATAAAATTTAATATAATATTTCTATCTTCTTGAGGGAATTATTTTGATAATGCTTTTATGTATTTGTTAGAACATAGAGGTTTATATTCACTTTAAATGTGTTTCATTAATCAATGATTAAAAGAAGATCTCAGTGTCTTTTTAATATAATATCAAGAAGGATTTCATGATGATTTTATTTATAATTTGTTCTTAGTTACACTATCTACTATTTTAGGTGGTAATACAAGAATGAATATGGGATACCGATAAAATTAAAGGGAGAAAGAGGAATAAGTTTGGCTGGTCAGGAGGATATTTTAATGTATTGATGGAAAATACCTTCCTTATGTTAAAGGGTAATTACTTCCCAAATATTAATTTATAATATGATAATAGTGTACTTTTGTGATCTTGGGTGACAAAAATTATATAAAGGATGTAATCACCCACACTAGAAGTGAACCTTTTCCAAAAATTAGTATTTTTATATGTTTTTTATATTTTTTTAGTTTGTATTTTAATTTATTGATTTTTGTATCATAATAACGAATATTAAAATTGAAATATAAATCATTCTTCTTAGCTAAAGGGAAATGTAAATTAAGAAAAAAAATTAAAAAATGGTAATTTTTTAAATAATTTATCCTCCTATTAATAAATAAAAGGGGCCTCAAAAAATTCTTTATTAAAGTTTCATTCATTAAATCCTTGTTATTTTCATTTATTTGGGGTCTAATTATTATATAAGTAAGACAACCATAGTGGGGGTTGAATCAATGTATGAAAATTTCAAATGACCCTTTTAGATAATTTTTTATGATTTTTTGAAACATTATTCTCTACCTCATAATGAAATATGAATGTTAAAATGTATAAAAGAGACACACAATAATTTATTACTTGGTCTTCCCACATTTGGATATTTATATGGAGCATACAATGATGATGTGTCAGTGTACTAAATTTGAGAAACCATTTTTCTTGTTCGTTACAATTTTAGAGTTCTCACAGTAACCTACTAGGATTGAAACCTTCACAATCAAAGATAACTCACTACCCTCCTCACATAGAAAGATCAAGATAATTTTCCAAGTGCTTCTATAATTTTCTTTGAACCAAAAATGAAAATTAAACCAAAAATGGTGTCTCAAAATGCTATTATTTAATCAATTTGATGAATCTCTACAATATTTTAGTGGTAAAAACTCCTAAATAAAATTTTTCTTATTCAAGTGATGACCCAAAATTATTCTCTTTTTAGAGTACTCTCATAAAATGATCTTTTCATAATTTTATATAAACAAATATCCATTTTATCCTAAAATATTAAAAAAAACCCTAATTAATATCTCTAAATTTTCTAAATTATGATGTGAGAAGTCATCCAAAATTACCCTTTAAATATGAGTTAGACTCCTTGGAGACAGATCACTTAAAAAGACTAAAATATTTAAACTTTGAAATATAGGAAATTTGTATAACTTAATATCTTCATATAATTACCAACACAATATCAATGTAATTCTTACTTCTTTTTTTATTCACAACTCAAACTCTAAAATCAATTTCATGTCAATTCATTGAAAATATATTGCATCAAATTGAAATCCATTTCTTAAATCGCAACTACCATTTTCTAGTGAAGTTCCAAATTTTCATATCCTTTTTATTATTGAATGAAATACTATCTTTTAATATTAGTTATAACTATTAAATCATGTCTTGATAGGTATTTAAACATTAATTTAACTTACTAGTAATTTAACCTATAGGATAAATTCAGAAAGATATTACTCGGTCATATGAATACAATGGTAGCCGATGACATCGATAGGTGCTTGTTGGTTAGAATATAATATAGTATAATATTTTTTACTATTAAATTGTTGGGAAGATGTGTGAATGAATATTATAGGTATAGTTTGGGACATCTAAATGATAATATGTGAAAATCACTCACCATATGAAATAGATGTGTGTCATTCAGTGGAATGTTATAGTGCATCTCACTGTTCACCAGATGTCAGTGGTTAGATATTGATTTTTATAAAAAATCAAAGGTTGATAGTGCCTAATTAAGGGACTTCCATGAATATCAAAAGTTATTGTGACCAAGAAGATTGAATTACACCTACGATAAGTGTATGGAACCACTTGTACATCACTGATAATGTAATTGAAAAATTACATGTAATTAGTTTTTTAATTGAGGGATTAGTCAAACTAATTGTAATTGTTATAAATTCCAAAGGAAAGAAAATATAGCATTGAATTCAAATGGAAATTGGACTCAATGTAAAAATCATGTAATCCATTATCTCATTTACTTTATGTTAATTTAAATTTTCAATGTTTACTAGATTTTTTGCATGGTTAACCTCTATGTAGTGAGTTAGGGTGACTCTTTTATTATTATATTATAGTATATTGAGTTCATGGGGTATATTATAATAATTAGGAGTTTATGTTCTTTTTTCTACCATGAATAACTTATATGGTGTATCTTTCAATGTATCAGTGGGGTTTTCCACTAGTAATTGGTATCAGATCACAGTTAAAATCTCAGTAACAAACTAATAACTAACTTGAGTGTCTTCACACTTTTCATGAAGTAACATAAATTTAGCCAGAGTTTATTATTATTTGGAGTTATTGAACCTGAAGCTGGAAAATATTGAATAGGAAAATTTATGACATAGACTACAGTTTTTGAAGAATGTGGATGGAGTATTTTCTCATTCAAAATGGTCTATAAATACCTTTGATGGTGGTAAAACTATAGAATATGGATAAAAGGAATGAAAATGGTTGGATAGGATGTGAATTGGATTTTTTAATATGTATTTTTTTTTGGAATGTATCCTTTCATATCAATGAATAGAATACCATAATATATTTTATGATATATCTAGGGAATATATAAAATAAGTCTATAGGTTTGAACAAGGTGTTAGTGATGCAATGGTTGTTCTGTATGAGGTTATCATAAAGTAAATCAATGGTTGATCATGTTAATGACATCAAATTGATTTTTGGGTAGATCTAATTGGTTTCTTTGAAGTTAATGGGAGATGTATGGGTACATTTATTATTATATTTTCTACCAAATTGTTTGCACATGATGGTTACTATTGTAAGAAATGTTTTCAAAAAGACTGACTTGGTGTTTGTGGATGTCAAAGAAATTTTCTAAATAATGTTAATTAATGAAGGGAAACCTAAGATCCTTTTAAAAATAGGATAAATAGCAATTTTATATGATATTCACCACATATGATGTCAATATAGAATAAATAGGAAGATAATTCCCAAGATATGGTTTGAGGTAAATTAACTAAATATAAACCTATATACAAGAACTATGGGACAAGAGGGATTATTAAGAAGGATTATAGGGATCTCGTGTTTAAATATATAAGTTTATCTTCTAGTAATTCAATTTTCATTAATTTATATGAAGGTATTTGTATTATTCCACTAATCTTAACATACTTGTGGAATCATGGGTGAATGGTTTAGGTTAATCATTATACTCTTTAAAAAAGAAAGGTTGAATGGTAAATTTTGTATCCTGAAGGTTATTTATGGTTTAATTAGATTATAATGTGGCCTATAATGTTTTGAGGTAGGAAGATGAAAACATATATGTAATGAATCGGCCAGGTCTATCCCTTTGGTGGATTCCCAATTTGGCATGCCATTATCCCAAAGGTAGTTATTGATCCCCAAGGGAAAGAAACTAGTGAATGGGCATAACAGAAACACAATTTGGAAGGGTTTCACAAAATAATCATAGTAAAATATATAATTAATAAAGAAAATATTATTTTGAAATGACCCATCCATACATCATACGTCCACACTAGAGAAAAATAAAATAAAATTGTAGCCTACTATCAAACTAGGAAAATTGAAAAATATCAGTGAGATCCAAAAACATCATTGACCCTTGGAACACCATTTCATGTAAGGTAAAGTCACCCAAAACCAGTGGATCTACTTCACCATCCACAAAATTTATCTACCATCCCTCATTAGAAATAATTCAAATCCTAGTTGGCCAAGAAAATCGAATAAATAGAAACTTTACATACATTTTATGAAATTAAATTCAAGTATAGCTGAATCATTGAATTTGAACCACAAGAAGAATATATTAAAATAAATATTAACCCTTTTAATCAATGCTCTCTAGAGAATCCCAATTGAGAAGAACTAAGAACCTATTATTGAGATAATAATAGGTGTGAGCACATAAGCACTCAGCAGTCCACCACTACCCACTAAATCTATGGAAATCCATTAAAAAAATATCTTATGAAATTCTAGTTTAAATATAATGTATAAAATAGTTTTTCACATAATTTTAAAACTGAATCACAAGAATTCTTTGAAACAAATATCCATTTTTTTAAAAAACAAGGATAGTTAAACATTTAAAACTATTCATTTAAAATATGTAAATCAATCCAAAACACATTTCCTCTATTTTAAACCATTAAAATCTTACTTTAATTAATCATAAAAAAATACCATTTCTCTAAATCTCTTAAATATATTCCAAAAATGTTTTCCTTTTTTAATCTCTATTTCAAACCATTTAAATAAAAAATTGATATTAATCTAAACAAACACATAATAATTCCATACAAGTCATAATAAAATACAACAACAAAATAAGGAAACTCATACAATGTCAAGGATAAATCATAAAATATATAAATAGTTAACACATGCATAACATAACAAGTAAGTAACTCACATTCTCAATATAAAATAAAGAACGTATACTTGCCATACATATCATGTGGTGATTCTACAAGGAATAATGGGACAAGTAAAATTAGTGAAAAGGGGGCCTACTTCCAGAAAATGAATGGTCACACATCTTTGAAATGAATTACTCTCACCTAGTTTCATTAGTTACACCCCAATATATAGGTAATATATATAACGAGGGTTGAATCATCAGTTTTTAATATTAGTTATCATATACATGACCCCTAAACTCTCGCTTAGTAGCCTAGGGTCACTCATGGAATAACCAAGATGTAGGAAACTTTCAATATAACTATCTTATCTTGAGAATAAAAAATCTCCAATAGTAACACCAAAAAAGTGTACTTTCCACCTTCTATACTACCCTTAAAAAGATTCTTAATACAAAATAAAAACATTAATCACATATCAAACATCCATCACATGGATACACATATCCATCATAAATAATAAAAGGGGTTTCAAAAAGGGTACAAAAAATCAATCAATTGAGTATCACATCACAATTTCCAGTTGGGCGTTTAATTTATCACTTATATTATATACCCTAGAAAAATAAATTTCTAACCAAGCTTATCAAATTACAATTAACATGGACACTTACACACAAATACACCTAAATTTATATATGTAGATACCCCTTATGCCAATGTACAAGAACTCATCATTATATGTTGAGATGCATAATTAGGTAACCTATATATATATATATATATGTATGTATATACGTATATGTATCCAAGTCACATTAAAAAGGTAATGAGATTTATAAACCACACACAACCCCAATGGAAGACAAAAAAAAAATCCAACCATAGACCGAACAACTCAAATAAATCTCAACATCATTTCATAAAAGGGGAAAACCCACAACTTTTATAAAACAACCCATTTTAAAAATTAATCATACACTTTTCTAAAAATCGAACTATCTTGAAATATATTTTAAAGTATTAAAATTCATTTAGTGAATCCAAAAATATCATTTAATCTGACACTTGGTATATGATTGGGGTCCATGCAAAGTGGTTTAACCTTTCTAAGACCAATTGAAAATAAAATTAGTAATTCTAACATTTATAATTTCATAAGAGAATATTAAAAAGGATTGAATCAATATTAAAGAATAATTGATGGTATTTTGAATATGGTTTTCATGTTTCCAAGGCCCATGAATAGTGATAAAAACTATTGAAAATACATTTCAAGCATATAATAGCATATAATAATATTTTAAAAATATAAAAAGTAATTTAAAATCATTAAAGAAAATTATAATATGAAACACATGGGGATTCTATAGAAACAAAGACCTTAAAAATAAAGGTGATCCAAAACTATCTTAGTCACCTTACTTTTTGTGGTCGATGTTGAAGCACGTGACAAGAGGACCTAGAAGACCCATTATATTCCCTAACAATGGAGGAGTTCCCAAAAACATGGTTGACCTTTTGTCCTAGGGTTTGACCAAACAAATTGGACAATAGGGATAAGAGAAAAAAACTCTAAATGGAAGGAGGAGTAATGTGGATTCATTAACATTGAGGATCAACTGTGAAATTAAAATAATTGGGGAGATAATTTTTAAAGAGAATCAGTTCATCAGAGAAGGGAGAAAATACCCTAGGTGGAAGGGGGATAGGGTGTTTCCCAACACAGAAGAGAAGGACAGGGAGAAAATAAATAAAATGGGGGGAAAGAAAGAAAAAAATACTAAATAAATTTTAACTTTTTTAACGATACATGTCATAATTTTTAGGTGGACGATTTACCAAACCATATATTAACTGTGATTCCCCAAAATAACAAGAATGATGAACTCGTATTGCTACCCCTATGAAATTCTCACAGTTGATATAACCATTATCAATCTGTGTAAATTTGATCTATCAAATACATATCCCTTGTGCATGATTGGTGTGTGGTTACTCATAACTATACACAACACCACTTACATTAAAATGTAAAAAACTTCCTTATTAAGTTATTAATAAATCAAAATGGAAAAAAATAAATAATTAATTAATTAATACTATAGTTATACGACATGTGTCAAAAACTCCCCACCATACCACTTTCTTCCCCCAAAAAGTATCAATTCCAACTATAGGTAAAAAATGGAATAAATATATAATGAAACTACAAAAAAAAACCTTAAGTTACCAAACTTCCTGAAAATTGAAACCAATACAAAACCTAAATCAAAAGAATAACCTAAAGAAACAAAGACGGAACAATAGTGTCCCAAACATTTAGGAAAGAAATAAAATGGTTGAACAACATACAAGCTACTACTATAAAATATTTGAATGTCATTGAGAAACTAGCTTATATAAATATTCAAAGGTAATCAAAAAACATTATAGGATGAGTCCAACCAATCCAAATCCAAAAGGAAATTAGTACATTGGAAAACATCCAAAGGGATACAAAAGGGGATCACAAAATATCAATGTTTCCAAAAAATAGATTATAAGAATAGGATATGTGACTCGTTACGAAATAAAAGAGTTATAACATAAGGGTCACATCTATAATACAAGGGTGTTTAGATCCAATTCCTAAGATAACCATCCCATTGTAAATATAATAGAAATAAAAACCATGTGGTTTCCACATATAACCAGAAGTAAAACTACACCCAGAGTATCAATACATACACCCTTGGTTCCTCACCTATCCAAGGAATAAGCTCAACAATTTCCAAAAAAAAATAATTATCCCATGGTATAATCCACATGATGGAATCCAAAAAAATATCAAGTGATGGGTAACAAGAAAACCCTAAAAGAAAAATAGTCTATAATAGGAAATCAAAGAGGAACCCCAGAAACACTGGGTCAAAGATTCCCTAATCCAAGGTAGTTCTAAACACAATAAGTAAATTTTTCACAAAAAGCTCTTCATACTGAAGAGATAAAACCAAACACCCAAAGGTTACACAAAAAATGTTCACTCTTCCGTAAAACCACAAATGATTTCTAACTTCATCTTATATAACTGATTCGAAAAGATTAGGAATCCTCATAGATCCAACCATCATCCAGAATTCTAGGGTTTTAACCAATAGACCCAAAAATCACCAAAAGAGTCACTAGAGAAGTATTACCTCTTATAAAACCAAATTATGACACTCTGATAAGGAAATGACACATTCCACTCCATTAGAAGCTTTGGTAGTGTAAAAAAGGGGTAAAACCCATAAGATGAATTATCTACTATCACATTGGACTTTTTTGGGAGGGAGGGCCCCATCATGATACCTTATAAAGATATTGTCATGCATTAATTCCCCTAAAATCACATTGAGAGTTTCCAAAACACCCAAGGGACAGAAAAAATATTTAATAAAAAAAGCTAATATTTTTTCCAAATTTCCATTTTTAAAACCGATGAACCACAAATATTGGTCCTTCCTTTACTCAAACTCCAATAGAATCCATTTTTAAAAGTCAAACCTGATTCATTACATGACTTTGTAAATTTTAACAATTTTCCAAAACTGACTTCAAAGCAACCACCAACTTGTTTTAAAATCAAAACATTAAAATGAAACACACATTTTCTTTTGGAAATAGTTTTCAAATAACATAAACTTTTGAAACACCCACACAAAGGGTAAATATTAAAATTTTTAAATTATTGATCACCATTAATAGGGGAACCCCATATTTTAAAACATGTGCACGTGATTAAAAAATCATACGCATGTAAACCATTTTGAAAATTCCAAATCAAATCATCATTTTCAAAAAAAAATTGAAACTAATATTATTTTACAAAAAAACCCCTAAGACCTTGTTTTAATAATAAAAAACATGTTATTGGAAGTAAATTTTTCGCAAAAAAAAATTAATTTAACATCACATGCACAAACTTCATAACGAAGTCATAGAAAAATCCTCAATCAAAAATATATCCATATATTCGCACATATTGCAAGACCAATCATGACCCCCATCTTGTTTCCTTTAATTTAAATAGGTAGTATAAGGGTCTTGTGATCTAAATAAAAAAATCCATTTGGATATAGAATCATGCTCAGATTGGCCACATGGTCGATAACCACAAGCCAATAGGGTAATGGTTCTTAAAGAATGTCTATAATCAAGTGTTTGGTTGTCACATAGTTTGTTAGGCCCCATAAACTAACCACAAAACTTGACTTTATTCTTTTCCACAATACTAAATTGTCACAAATAAACCCCAGGGAAACTCAAGCCATGACATTGATGATCAATCAACACCACCACTATATGATTCATCCATAATCCAATAACTCCATCAAATAGAAAACCAAAATTAAGGGAAAACCCAATTTTCCATTGAAAGAAGAGGCTCTGAGAAAGAAAAAGCATGCAACACCCTCCTCACACAAACCTCCCGAGTCTCGGCATCCTATTTTACAAACTAAAAACACCCAAAACAATAAATTTCATTCAAAATAATTTACCTTAAATGGAAAATAAGAACCTAAACATGCTTTTATAAAAATTTTAACATACATATTTTGGTCATCCATTTGATGTACGCCTAAACTAGTGCTACACTAGCCTGAAGGAGATTTTTGATCCCCGTGAGCTAGAAACTAGTATTGGGAATCATGATAAAACACTTGGGAATGGTTTCACCCAATAATGAGTGTAAAATATACTGTTAAGAAACTAAATAAAATTTCAACATTACAGGTCCATACATTAAATATCTGCACTAGAGAAAAATATCTAAATTGAAACCTAATATATAACTAGGAAAATATTGAAGAAAAAAAGGACACAAAAAACCACCCTCTCCCTCTATACACCCTCTCCTATAATGAAAAGATACCTACCTACAATGGCCCTGCTTTACCCCCCAGAAAAAATAGGTACCCTTAGTCTGTAGAATTCAATGAATTACAAATTGGACAAGTAATTAAAATAAAGGAAAATTTACGAGAATTTATAATAAAGTAAATAAAGGTCCTACTAAACCAATAAATGGGAACCATAGTCTGAATGTATTAAAATAAATAATGACTTCAATAAATCATCACTCTTAAGTGAGGTCCGAAGAAGAACAACCTGGAACCTGCAACTATGATAATAATAGTCATGAGAGCATTCGCACTTAGTAGGACACCACTACCTTCTGAATCCCTGGAAATCACTTAATAAAATATTTTATAAAATTATTTTTTGAACATAAATTATAAAATATATTTTCATAATCTTTGTAAAACCAAATCATAGGCACACTTTCAAACAACTATAATTTTTATATAACAAGACAAGGATACTTAAACCTTTTAAACTAAACTTTTAAAATAATTAAATAAATCCAAATAATTTTTACACTTTTTCAAAAATGTAACATGAAAATATGATTTCAAAAAACTATTCCAAGGAAAATATGATTTCTTTAAATCTCTTTAAAAATACACAAAAGTTTTTTCTTTTAAAATATCACGTTAAATTGATTTAAATATAATAATTATTTTGATAGTAATCCTAAAACACACATAATGCTTCCATAAAAGTCATAATAAATGAAAAATAGAACAAAAGGAAATTCATAAAATGTTATATGTCAATTATAAAATATCCAACATGTCAACACAATCATCACATAACAAGTAAGAAACGCACAAGATCAATATATAATAAATATGGCATAGTATACCATAAATATGATGGGGTGATTCCATAGAGACTAATGGGACCTGTAAAACATGGGAAAAGTGGACCTACATCCAATAGGTCTACATTCACACATCTATCAATAGAATCACTCTCACCAAGTCTCATTGGTGACACCCCACTATCCATGTATTATGTACAACAAGGGGTGAACCATCTGTGCATAATATCAACAATTATAGACACCCCCCCACTTATATTTCTAGGTTCCCTCATCAAATAATAAATAGGATGTGGGACACTTTAAATATAATTGAAATATCATGATAGTAAAAAAATCCCAAAGGATAACACCAAAAACATGTCTTTCCCACCTATCTGTCTCTACCATTGAAAAGACCCTCAATACATAGTCACAACATTAATTAAATATCATACATCTGTAAAATGGATAAACATAGAAATTATCATCAAAAAAGGGGTCTCAACAAGTGTACAAAAAATCACTCATTTGATAATAAATTCACAATTTCCAATCATTAATTTTATTTATCACTTACAGTATACACATTTGAAAAGAAAATCAGCCAGTATTATCAAATCCAAAGTCACCTTGGACACTTTTACAAATATACACATTGATTTATATATATAGATACCCCTTATACCAATTTACATTTCCCCATAACCATATATGAATATGTACAAGGTGGAAAACTATATATATATATATATATATATATATATATACCACATTTAAAGGGTAAGGTGATTTATAAACCACACACAAACCCAAGGTAAAAAATAATCAACACCAATCATTGCCCAAAAAAATCAAAGAAATCTCCATTTCATTTCAAAAAATGTGAAACCCTCCACTTTTATAAAAATACCTCTTTTAGAAATTTTTCGCGGCCTTTTCAAAAAAGAAACTGGATCAAAACATATTTTAAAATATCCAAATCCTTTTTGTTAAGTAAAAACTCTTATTTAATCTGACACGTGGAATATGACCAGAAATATTCCAAGTTGTTTAACCTTTGAAATACCAGTTGAAAATATAATCCGAAATGCCAAGAATTTATAATTTCATGACAAAATATTCAAAATTATTGATACAATTTTAAAGATCATTTGAGAAATTTTGTAAATACTTGGCTTGAGTACAAGGTCCATTCCAAGTGTTAACAAATAATCCACTATTATTTAAGTATAAAATAGAATATAGTGAGATTTTAAATTTATATAAAGGAAATTAAAATTTATAATTAAATTTATAATATTCCATACATGTGAGTTCAATAGAAACACAAACCTTAAAACAATAGTGGGTGTGTAAATATTATCTCAACATATTTACCTTTTGTGGAGGATGTGAAAGAACACAAGAAGATGACCTGGGAGACCCATCACATTTCATAACAACATAAGGACTCCCAAAAATTGGGTTACCCCTTTGAACTATGGTTAAAATGAATGAACTGGGTGAAGGGAGAAGATAAAACAGCATAAATGGAAGGAGGAGGGATTCATCGGCCTTAACTTGGTGGATAGACCGTGAAATTACAAGAATCTATCTTAAATCACAAGAAGATGGGGAGAACACTAGAGGATGGAGCATGTGGACAAGGTGGGAGGGAGTTGGCGTTTCATGCACCAAATAGGATAGGAATGGGTGAAAATAAATAAAATATATTAAAAAATGGAAATAATATTATATTTTTTTACTAGACAAGATACACAGTTTATGTGAAAGGTTTACTGAAACATTCACTAGATATGCTTCACCTATTGTAAAAACATAAAACAATTCACATGGTTACCCCTATGAAACTAACAAAGTTGATTTGACCGTGCTCAATCCATATAAATCTACTCCATCAAAGGCAATCCTCTCACACATGGTTGGTGTATAGTTACTCATAATCCTATGCAAAAATGTACACATCACTGCTTTCCATGAAAAAATTAAAATTTCCACCCAAAATTATCAAAAAACATAAAATTTTACAAAATTAATTTATTAATACCACCATGATATAATTGGTTTTGTAATTTAGTTGATGAATGGGACCCACTTGATGTTGAAATAAATTTGGCATATACCAGGCCTATGGAAAAATATAATTTTTTTTGTCACTTGAATGATGTAGGATATGAAACAAGCTTAAAAATAGAGGGTTGAAATTTAATTAGGGATATATGGTCTTGTAAAGATGATAAAAGGATTGAAATTTTTATCTAACTGAAATATTGTAGGGAATGAAAAAAAAAATTTATAACATTAAATGGTCTCGAGTTGTGGCATTGTCAACTCGTTTATATCAGTGAGAATAATATGAATTTTCTAGTGGTATATAGTGTCTATAATCCTGATCACAATAAAATTATAATTTTTCAATATTGTATAATTTCTAAGGGGAAAAAGGTATCGTTCATTTTAAATATAAGTAATCTAAGATCTTATATGATATAACATTTTCACACATATTTTTAGGGACTTTCCCCAACTCATTTTCCCAGGGGATCATTTTAATTTCTCACATTCAACTATAAATAAATAAATAAATTATTTACATAACTTATCATAATTATATTTGAGTTCTCTATAGTGTGTGTTAGATGGAATGATATATTGAAATAGATACTAGTGGAAAGAGAAATCCTTATGGTTTGATAACAGTGGTGAGTACAACAAAAGTGACCATTGAAAGTACTGATGATATAAGGAAATCCTGATGGATAATATTTTTTTCGGGAAAACCATGTAAAAATGTTGTGTCTAAATGAATAAAGTGGGGGTTTAATACAAAATTCATGGAGCATGAGGATACATTCTGGTATGGAAAACAAAATTTGTGTAGAAACTGTCACTTGTGTAGTGTACTTAGTTTATTGATTTCTTTGAGCACCAATTGGGAAATAGATTCCCTTGAAGCTATGGTTCATAAAACCAATGAAAGTTATCCACCATAAATTTTCTAAAATCCTATCCTATATCCATGTTGATTCCATGTAAAGATATGAAGTTGGAGCAAAATACCATTCATGTTTCATTACAGTATGAGATAATGAAAACATTGGATTTTGAGTTTGGGATTATAATAAAAAATAACTCATAAAAAGTAAGAACGATATCATTAATTATAAGTTCATGTCGGAAGACTAAAAACTAGCTAAGAAGGAAGTTAATAACAATGAATCAATATACCATATCTAAGTTGAACTGAATAAGAAATCTAAAAGGATATTAATTATATAGAGTTTATTGAGCATGGAATGTTTAGAATATAGGTCCATAGAAGATGTACCAAAGAGATCTAGGACTGCGAAATCTTTGGTAAGATTACCAGAAGGTGATATTCCAAAAATATTAGATCTACATAGTCAAAAATTAATATCTTCCAAATTTATATATCTATTATAATGGTTTGGAACTGATATGAGATTTTTAATTTAACCCTATTTGTAAGAAATTGGATTTACTTTTTAGGTATAGAAGTTGATTTCAAGTTGTTTTGAGGAAAGGAAAGAAATGGGGTTTTTCTAAGTACACACTATGTACTTCTGAGTACACGCTGTGTACCCGGTTACCACGTACAGCTATGTATTGGCCATGTGATGGCTGAGTACATGGCTGTGTGATGACCTGGCTAACCCACATAAGTTGGGAGCTAGTTGAGGCTAATACACAGTGTGTACATAAAATTAACACAATGTGTACTTTTATTTTTAATTTATAAATCAGACTGGAGTCACATCTCATCCTTATAAATACCTTCTTCTACCCACGGTTCATATATGAGTGTTAAGGAATGGATGAAAAAGTACAACCCCCTCCTAATTCTTCATCAAAGCTCTGATTAAGACATTGTCAAGTGCATTAAAATCCCACCGGTGAGTTCTAAAAACCCCTAGAGCCTTTATTCCTAATTCTTCCTCTCTAGTGAGTTATTCAAGTTTGGGTTTTTTTTAATATTTGTGTATATCTACACCGTTATAGGCCGATTCAATGGATGGCGTTCTAGTATATCAATCGTGAGACATTAAGGTAGGTGGTTTGTGCCTTTCTTTGTTTGTATTTGGATTATATAATCTAAAAGTACTGCATATCCATGTTTTTAGTGTTTCTTGATTTGGAATTTAACCATGAGCCTTTATTACAATGGTTTGACTGATTTCTAAGGGTTTTTTGAATAGGCATAATGTTTGATACCTTGTTTACGGGACACCCCATGGGGGTTTTCCCCATATTTGATTGTTTATAGTCATTTGGTCTAGAATTTCTATTAGGCGTTACTTGTTTTCTATGACATAGTTAATTATGGTGGATTTAATTGACTATATAAAATGTATGTGTTATGCTTTTTGAATGTTTAACCATGTAGTAGTTATATATTACATGTGTTTCTTTGATATGATATATGTGATGTTTTTTTAGTGGACCGTGAGAGCCTTGGACTAGGAAAACAATGGGGGATTTCATGTTTATTTACATAGGATTATGAGAGCCTTGGTGTAGATATTGACCTAGGGGTATTAACTGAAAAATATACCTAGGTGGTCATTTATGTTTTGTTTATACTATATTGACCTAGGGGTATTGACCCTGATAGCTACCATAGAGGTCATTTATAAGTTATTTATGCCTTATAGACCCAGGGGTATTGACTGTGAGAGATTCCTAGGTGGTCATTATTTAATGAACTGGTGCTATGTTAAACTAAAGGGTTTATACTTTGAGAGTTTTACTTGAGGGTTGTTTATGAATTATTGAATGATTGTGACAAGTCTTCCAAGAAAAAAAACAAGCTTATACTTAGTATTACTTGATTGTTTATATGGTCTTATGAGACATCTATTTTTTTACTATTACAGAAGGGAATATAGATATTAGGCAAGATCCCAAGATTACATGATTAAAAGGAGGAATAATAATTGGAAATTAATGTATTCAAAATTTTAGGACTGTTTAATTTTGAGTACTTCCCAGTTTATTTCTTCATTTGGGCATATTGTCTGGTATATATATATTCACTAATAGTTAGGCATATATCATTTTGTGGTTGCCTACTAGGATTCATCTCAAAACCTATTTGGGACATGTTTTGGACCCAAACAGATTATATGGTTTTAGGTATAGTTAAGGCTAATTTCCCTTCTTCTTCAGGTACTTGGTTGGTGTTTGATATAGAGAGCATGCTACCATGTTGAGGATTGTGATGTTGTTGGAGTTTAATTATTCTTTTGTACTTTGGTTTCTGTATTTCTTTCCAGCATTATGAATTTTTTGGATGCTTTCTTAGATACATATCCCATGCATCACACACAAACACACACACACACACATATATATATATATATATATATATTGTGGCCTTTTTGGATATGTTTTCTGTCGTCTGTTGTTTACTTTTGTTGGTATTACAGCTTCCACTATTCTTTAATATTTTTTATGCTATGCATACTCTTCAAATGAGAGCATAGTTTCCCCAATATCACACCTTGGACCTCACTGCTAGTTGGAAACATCAATCGTTTGGGGAAATTCACTTGAGGTTTTGTGACCAACCGGGTTCAGGGCACTTGTGGGTGGCACCCGAATTCGAGACATTACAAAGTGGTATCATAGGAGGTTTATTTTCTTCTTTCTCTTAATATTTTGAGCTAATAGACTGGGATGGGTTGTAATATGTAGTTGGTAACAATTTTTTCTCAGGAGTATCTATCTCATGTATAGGGAAAATATATGTCACCTCAAATATTACAAAAAAACCAGGTTTTTCAATTTTTACAGTTGATTTGATTCCACCATTGGGTGAAACACTTGTTTTTTGTTATTATTATTGATATCATTGTGGTTATATTTCTATGGGAACCTAATAATATGATAGAATTACATCCCATGCATCATATAGGCACTTGATAGATATCACATTTCATTCATTCTTATCATTCCATATAGGGTGCACTACAGATTGCATGTTGTTGTCATAGATTTTTTTTCTAGATATGAATGTTGTTTCGACATATTTCATGATTGAAATACTTTATATTTTTATATGATATTAGTATTTGTAAATTTTCATTTCTATAGATGCCATGCTTTGGTCCGTGAGGTGTTATGGGCCCTCTCTGATCATAATTTGGTGTATCATGTTTGAACTTTAATTGAATTATGTCATGAAAGAAGTGAAAAAAGATGCCAAACATTTATTTGTTGGGATTATGGGATCTCATGAGTCATAATTGTTCATTAAATGGAAAAAAAATTTGTATTTAAGGGTTCTAGAGTAGTTTTAGAGTCTTACTGTCTGGAAACTGAGATGACACAGCGTGTGATGTTATGAACACATGCCATGTGTTCTTTGATTCTGGAAGAACTGACTTTTCTTAACTAAATGTTGTGTACCATATGTACACATAATGTAGTTGTGGACCATGTGACTGAATGAGTGAAAAGAAACAAGGGGTTGATAAACGTTTTGTAGAACACGTCGTGTACTAGGAGTACATGTCAGGCTGTAAAAGACCATGTATCCTGCCTTGTGACTAAAGACACGGGTGGATGAAACAAAGGTTGTACACATTGTGTCTCAATTATAAAAGTCATTTAGAAATCAACCATGTATCCAGATGTGTGACTAATGAGACAGGTGGATTGAACTTATATGGTACATGTTGTGTCTTGATTATTCATGTTGGGTAGTGTTACACTAGAAGAACCATGTAATTCTAGCTCATTAGGAGTACTTTGGAAGGAGGGAATATTCAAGTACACACCGTGTCTTGTGAGGAACATGCCTTGTGTATGGTGTGTTACAAAACTATGTTTGAAGAGGTACATGCCCTTGTTAAAATCTTACAGGAACATGTCGTGTGGTAGTTATACACGCTGTGTTACCCTATTTTGTAAAACATGAATTCTTTACTTCTCCTGTTTTATTAATTCACATATAAGTTTCTATCCTTGACAAAATTTAAATGTGCTGTGTGATTTACCTTTCTGAGTCATTCCACCAAGACATCCTCTATTTGTATGCCAGGTACTGGGTGATGATAAGACACCAAAAATGGTAGATAAGGAACTACCAGCAGATCCTCCTGACATGTCTGTCATGGCACCAGCTGTTATATCAGATGCAGGTGTTGATGCACAGTTCCACGAAGGTTGTATGAGGATGATGCAGACTTTTTAGGGAGCACCAAATCCTGCCCCGACTATGCAAGAGTTGTCATGGGTGTTCTAGAAGCCGCATCCTCTCACTTTCTTTGGGGATAGAGGACTAGAGGATGAAGAGTAATGATTGGAGGAAATTATTTCTATTTTTGAGAATTTAGAGACACTTCCGAAGAGGTGGGTGAAAATCATGAATTACATGCTATGTGATTTCTCAATGAGATTGTGGGATTTTGTCTCATGGGCGGTACTATATCTGGATATGTCTTGGGAAGAGTTTCAGAGGACCTTCTATAATTACTTCTACCCTGAGACGTTGAGGTGAGATCGAGATTTGGAGTTCTTTCATTTAGAGCTGGGTGCTCTTTCAGTGATGGATTACTCTTCTTGCTTCATGGGGATTTAGTTATTCTCACCTGTTTTAGGAGGTGATGAGTTATCACTAGCTATGTGATTTTAGGATAGTCTCAGGTATGAAATATGATCATAGGTGAATGTTTTTAGGATGACTTTCGTGACTTTTATAGTAAATTGGGTGTAGATTACCGTGCTCAATCTGAGGGAGTTGGGAACAACGATCTAGGGATGTTCAGCATCCAGGGCTAGTACTGCTTCATTTTATTTAAGGAAGAACCACTGGGAGCCTTTGCATGGTGAATCCAGTAGTAGGGATGTATCTTCACATAGCCAGGTGAGGTACTGCCAGTGCAGAAAGAGTGGGTACACAAGACCTTAGTGGCTGAGATACCCAGTTGAGTGTTGATCTTGTGACAAGATGGGTAATCTTTATAATTTCTTCTTTTTTTTCACTAATAGTTGGTTAGATGGGGTCTGTTATGAATCCATTTTTAGGAGTAGGACCAGTAGTTTCTCCTCAGATAGGGAACCAGAGTTTGTCAAGACGTTCAAGTTGAGCAGGTGATCGTGGTCATGGTATCCAGGCAATAGGTTTTCTTTGAAATTAGGGTGGATTTGCTCAGGGTTTCTAGGAAGGGTTGTAGGGCAGCAGTACAGGTCAGACTTTTTTAATGGAATAGACCCAGTAGAAGAATAAAACAATAGCCTCTATGGTTAGAGGTATGATTCTAGTTTCCCTAGTTTTATCTTCATCATTTTTTATACATGGTCTTCCCATAGTTTCATATTTGTTACTATTATAGAGAGACTCGGGATCTTCATATTTACTTATGATGATGTTATAACACTAGACAATCCTTTGTAAATTAGGATGGATAGTGTACATTAGTGTAATGAGTTATCTCTTGAGGTTGGGGTGTCACTTATTTTGGGACCACTTTGTCTTAGCGATGAAAGGATTCAATGTCATTATTGGAATGGACTATTTGGTCTCCTTTTAGGAATTTTTGACATATATCATTGTAGGGTGAGTTTCATATCAGCAGAGAGTGGGTCTTTTCCACACAAGGTTGAATGGGATGTCCCGGAGAGCAGAGATGGACCTGAGCATCATTGGTAAGGAGGAATTACTGCCCAGATTGCTAGTTTAAATCTGGATGACCAGGGGACTTCACATATAGACATACCTCTAGTGGTGGAATTTTTCAAATGTGTCTTTCCATAGGAATTTTCAGGTTCACCTCTGGTGAGATAGGTATATTTCCCTATTGAGACTATTCCAAGAGTGACACTGGTGTCCATTCCTCCTTATAGGATGGCTACACCATAATTTATGGTGCCCAAGAAGTAGTTGGAGGAATTTCAGGTAAATGATTTAATCTGATCGAGTACTTCTCCTTGTGCTTCTCCTGTCATTTTTTCTAAGAAGTCGGACAGTAAGCTCAGACTTTGTGTGGATTATCAGAAGTAGAACCAGTTGATGGTCCAGAACTTATATCGCTTTCTTGGAATTGATGATCAATTTGACCATATTCGAGGAGCTCGGGTGTTCTAAAATATAAACTGGATATCTAGTTATCATTAGTTGCACATTATACCAATAGATATACCTCTTATAGCCTTATAGAGTGGTTATAGTATATAAAAGTACTAGGTTATGTCATTGGGTCTCACAAACGCACTGGCAGTTTTCATGGCACTGATGAACCGAGTGTTCAATCATTACATGGATTCTTTTATGATAGTTTTCAAGGATGATATTTTGGTTTAATATCACACTTGAAATGACCATGCCACTCATCTTGAGATCATATTGAGTACACTGAGAGAGCATCAATTATATTCCAAGCTCTCAAATTTCCACTTTGGGAAGGACTAGATTCACTTCATGGGTCCTGTCATCTCAGTGACAGAAGTATCAATAGACCAAGAGAAAGTGAGAGAAGTAGTTTCATGGGAGAAGCTGAAGAACATCTTTGTGGTAAGGAGTTTTCTAGGGCTGGAAGGTTACTACATGAACTTAATTCCAGACATTTCACGCTTAGCAGTGCCACTAATGGGTCTGACTAAGAAATGTGTGAAGTACTTGAGGATAGATTCCTATGATTCATCATTTCAGTAGCTAAAATGGAGATTAACTTCACCAATTATAATGATTTTTCTGGAGTCGGGAAAGATTTACAATATTTACTATTATTATTTAGGTATCGGGCTAGGAGTAGTGTTTATGTAGGGGGGAGGAGTCATTACGTACAAGTCTCGGTAATTGAGGCCACATGAGAGGAATTACCCGATGCGTGATCTAGAGTTGTCTGTAATTGTGCATTCTTTTCACTATTAGAGACATTATATTTTGGGAGAGCATTTTGTGGTATAAACAGACCACAAAAATCTCAAGTTTATCTTTACTCAGTGTGACCTGAATTTGAGATAGAGAAGGTGGGTTGAGTACCTTCAGTCTTTTGATTTTGATCTTGCCTACACGCCTAGTAAAGACAATGTAGTAGATGATATTTTGAGAATGAGTACTATGATAAAAGCAGTTCATGAGGACAATAGTGATTGGAAGATTATGGACCTGTTCTCTATGATACATTTGGAGGTGCATGATAGAAAAGTACATATGTTTCTTTATACTATATTTTTTACCTCTACTCTATTGGATTGAGTGAGAATAAGGTAGTTATCTGATTCCGAAGGCCTTGTCCTATAGGAGAGTGTTTCAGGCAAGGACCCTACTCTTGGATTGAATGTAGGTGAGGATGAGGTTTTGAGTTTTCCTAGGCATGCATGGGTGTAAGTAGACATGCTCGATGAGTTGTTGTGATATTTTCATGCCTTCGTACGGGCATTTCATCCTGGTGTCACAAAGATTTTTCTAGCTCTACATTGTAATTATTAGTGGCTAGGCATAAAGAGGTATGTAGATAGTATTGTTATGATATGTTCCACCTATCAGTATGTGAAGGCATATCATCTGTGACCGGAAGGGTTGTTACTACAATTACTCTTTCCCGAGTGGAAGGGGAATGATGTCTCAATGGATTTTGTTACAGGTTTACCAAGGTCACCCCGAGGAAATGATGTTGTATGGGTTGTTGTTGATAGAATCATGAAGGTTTCACATTTCCTACAGATCAAGGAAACCTTCAGTGTTAATGATCTTGAAAGGTTGTACATCTATGAGATCATACGTTTTCATAGGGTTACGTGCTCTATCATTTCATATAGGGATTCCCAGTTTACTTCTTGTGTCTGGAAAGGACTACAGAGGGATTTGGGTACATAAGTAACTCTAATTATAGATTACCATCCCCAGATAGATGACCAGTCCAAGTGCACTATTCATGTTTTGGAGGACATTCTTCTATCATGCCTCTTGGATTTTGGGGGCTCTTCAAAGATACACATACCCATGGTGGAGTTTTCCTACAATAATTTTTTTCAGGCAATAAATTAGGTGTAACCTTATGAGGTTGTATACAGTAGGCCATAACAATCACCCCTATGTTTTCTAGAGGTTGTAAAAGAATCTATGATGGGACCTCATATTGTCCAGGAGACCAAAGTGTAGGGGGGAGTGGTTTCGGAAGAGGATGGATACTTCACAATCTCACAAAAAATCTTATGTTGATTAATGGAGATGAACTCTGGAGTTTGAGGTCAGAGATCATGTTTCATTACGTGTCACACTGATGTTGGGACACAGGAGGATTATGAGACAGAGGAATATTTCACCAAGATATATCATGCTGTTTGAGGTTTTATAAAGAGTCAGTTCAATTGCCTATTAGTTGCAGTTACCTCATAGGTACTGGGCTATACACGATATCTTCCATGTTTCTCAGCTACAACGTTACTTTTCAGACCCATCTCGACTTTTTCAACCTGAGGAGGTTGATTTGAAGGTGGATTCATCCTTTGGGAACCACCCTATTCGGATTGTGGATCTCAGCATGAAGGTTCTCTGTAGCTGATATGATCGTCTGGTATGAGTGATAAGGTAGCACGAGTGAGTACATAACAGGACTTGGGAGAGGGAGGCTGATGTACGATCACAGTGGCTATATTTGTGTGAAGTTTCTTCTTCACCACCCTTGGAAAGGTAATTCAGGTATTAATTGCATTAAGGGGGATGTTTATAAGAACTCTGGTCTTCTTTTTAGGTATAGATATTGATTTGGGGTTTTTTTAGAAAAAATAACGAAAATGGTGTTTTCTACATACACGATGTGTACTCCTGAGTACAGGTCCTGTACCCGGTTGTTGTGTACAACCATGTACTAGCCATGTAACAATAGATTGGATGGTTGTGGGATGACCTGGATAACCCACCTAAGTTAGGAGTTGGATGAGGATAATACATGGCATAGACATTAAATGAAAACGCCCTATAATTTTCTTTTTAATTGATAAATCATAGTGGGGTCACGTCTCTTCTTCAGAAATACCTTCTTCTGCCCATGGTTCATACAGAAGCATTGAGGAATGTCCAAAAAACTCCAAACCCCAACCAATTCTCTATTTGAGCACCAATTGAGACATCATTAGGTGAATTGGAATTCCACCAGTGAGTTCTCAAAACTCCTAGACACTTTCATCCTGATTCTTCCTCTCTCGTGAGTTATTCAAGGTTGGGTGTTTTTTATCTTATTGTAGATCTATGCCATTATATGATGATTCAAGGGTTTATGTTCATGTATATCGAGCATGAGTCATCAAGTTAGGTGTTTTGTTCCTATCTTTGTTTGTATTAGGATTATAAATTCTAAAGGTGTTGCATATCCATATTTGGAGTATTGCTTGATTTGGAATTTGACCCTACTTCTTGCATGCAATGGTTTGACTGATTTCTAAGAAGTTATTGCTTTGGTGTAAGGTTAGATACCTTGTTTATAGGATACCCCATGGGTGCATTTTCCCTTGTTTCACTGTTTATGGCCATTTTCTCAAGAATTCCTATTAGGAAAACCTTGTTGTCTATTTCTTGGATGATTAAGATGGATTTGATAGATTATATGAAATGCATGTGGTATTATTGGATAATGTTTATCCATGTAGTAGTTACAGATTACATGTGTTGCTTTGATATGATATGCACGTTGTTTTTCTAATATACCATAAGAGCTTTGGACTAGGAAAGCATTGGGGGTTTTCAAGTTTGTTTACACAAGACCATGAGAGCCCTGGTGTAGATATTGACCCAGGGGTATTGACTTTGAGATCTACCCAGTTGGTCATTTATGTTTTGATTATGCTATTTTGGCCCATTGGTATTGACCATGACAGCTACCCAGGAAGTTGTTTAAAAGTTATTAATGCCATGTTGACCTAGGGGTAATGACTATGAGAGCTTACCAGGTGGCCATTTTTTAATGAATTGGTGCTATGTTAAACAACAGAGGTTAGACTGTGAGATATTTCCCTGAGGGTTATTTATGATTCATTGAATTATTGTGACGAGTCTGCCAAGCCAAAGAACAATCTTAGACTCAGTCTTAGTTGTTTGTTTAGATGGTCTTCTAAGACATCTGTTTTGATACTATTACATAGGGAGGTATAGAGATTTGGATATATCCTGAGATTAAATGATTCAAAAGATTAATAATAAATTTAAATGAATTTAATTGAAGACATTAGGATTGTTTACGTTTGAGTACTTATTAGTTTATTGCTTCATTTCAGAAAATTGTCTACTATATATATTCACTGAAAGTTCGTTACAGATCTTTTGGTGATTGCCTACTCGGATTCATCTCAAACCCTATTTGGTTCATTTTTTAGACCCAAATAGATTATATGGTTTCTTGTATAGATAAGGGAAATATCCCTTCTTCATCAGGTACTTCATTATTATTGGTGCTGGAGAGCATTGGACCAAGATAAGGCTTGCAATGCAGCTAGAGTTTACATGTTCTTTTTTACTTTGGTTTCTGTATTTCATTCCAACATTGTGACTTGTTTTGATGATTTCTTAAATACATTTCTCTTGCATCATATATATATATATATATATACATATATATATATTGTGGCATTTGTTTTATTTATTTTCAGTCATCCGCTATTTACTATTGTTGGTAGTATTTCTTCCACTATTGTTTACTGTTTTTTTCCATTGTGTATACTCTTCCAATGAGGTTATAGTTTCCCCAATATCACTCCTTGACCCTCGCTACTAGTTTAAAGCCTCTAGGGTTTTGGTAAATGAGCATGACGTTATGTGACCAACCGGGTTCGGGGTACCTGGGGGCAGTACCCGGATCTAGAATATTACACAATGATGTAGAACCTAAGATCCTGGAAGAATTAAAAAATATCAATTAATCTATAGAGTTATATAATGATCTAATTTATGATCTATATTTATTTCATTCATATGAAAACTAGGTTTAATTCCCATGATTCAATAAGAGTAAGTAATATTTTCTTCTAAAAAATAATAACACAACACACATAACTTTATTCAAGAATGTGATTAAAACCTAAATTAAATAAAATTATAAATAAAATTTGGATTAATTCATCATATAAAATTATATTGTAATTATTCTTTAATATTATTCAGAAATAGTTTATTTTTGGATGAATAGTGAAAAATATCGATTTAACAAAAATTTAACATTTATAAAATTATAATGATGTAAGAATAACTCTAATGTTTATGGAACTATTTTTATAGACTAAATATATATTAAATAATTCATATAATTCATATAGAAATATAATTTTGAACCTATAAATATTTTCTTAACATTTGTAAATCTAAGTAATGTTTCTGTTTAAATAATAATTTTTTTAAGTTATTTTATTTAAATCATGAATATAAAATATACCATTCAGTTTTATGTTGGTTTTAAATAATAATAAGTATTATTTAATTTAACACAATCCAATTAAATACATTGGAATCAATTTTATACATAATTTTTCTATAAAAAACATATTTATACTTAAAACAGACATTTTTCTAAAAATAGTTTTCATTGAGATTTCCAAACATATATTAAAATTAATTTACACCACTTGTAGTAGTTGAATAAAGTAAAATATATTTCATAATTGGTATCAAAATAATTAATATTTAGTAGGAAGACAACATTTTTGTCATATTGAATAGTAACCATGGTAAATATTTATCTCCTTGGTTATGGGTAAAATGGGTTAAAACGGTCAAAAATAAAGTCATAAGGCTTTAAGATAACACAAAAAACATAAATAAACCACATTTTTTATATCCACATTCAAAATAGAATGACTATATTATTAAAATAATTTAATTAATTTTTTGTGTGTCCCTCTCCTCGCTTATAAAAAGGGAACCTCTTAACATCCCTTGTTCAAAAACATCAAGAACTCTATCTCAGCCAATTCTTACCCAAAATATTCCAATATTCCTTCCCATTATTTTTATCTTCTTTTATTCTCATAAACCCATCCTAATAAGGCTTAAGGTATAATCCAAAGGAGGTCTCTCAATGAAGAGGCAATATGTTTTACCGACTCATTCAAAGTTACTTTCTTATTATAATACCTCTAAATATGTTGTATTCATCCAAACATAATTAATAAATATTATAAATATAATTAGATGTTATAATGATTATTTAAAAACCATTTTCATCCTATTTTAAATTATATAGGAAATGAAAACGTCACTTGTGTGTACAAACGGTATATCGTCGCCACGTAGTAGTGTATTTCATTTTTCATCACCCCTTTACATGTATAGTTAAATAAATGGAACTTAAGAAATTATATAAAATTTTTAAAATTATTATTATTTTATAAATATAATAAATCATTTATCTTATTACCCTTCTATCTGTTAATAAATGATAACATCGCTCATCCGTACGTCCAGACAACCACATTCATGAAGGGATGTGATTCATTTTTCCTATATGAATTTAATGAATGGTTATAAGTATCTATATAATGAATATGTATAACATTTATATAATTATTATCATTCTTAATATGATTTAACCATTTATGAAACCATTTACTATAAAAAATATACAGAAAGTATTTGAGAAAAATTGACTGAAGAACCATTAAATGGTCGATGTAATAAATAACTATTCAATGAATGGATTTTAAATGATTATTAAAGGAAAATAATAAATTAAATAAAGATAAAAAAAATTATTCATTATATATTTTATATATTTAATTTAATTATATTAGAAAATAATATGTCTAAGAATAGAAACATGGAAAGGGGTTTCTTTTACAATATCATTTAATTTTGGGATTGTTTATATCCATATTTCATTTGGGAAAACTATAGGATATTAATATCTTAGACCCACTATATTTACTTTCCCTCTCATAATTATTGTTCTTTACATGTTTATTTTCTATTTAATTTATTTTAAGATCAATAATCAACAAATAAGTTACATGTACGAGTCTTTCTTTTAAAATCTTGTTTTGATTTTTTTATCCTGGTTTTTTTCATCCATGTCTATATTTACCATAAAACTATTTAATGAATATATTTAATATTCTATAAATATATATTAAATTCATTTTAACAATGTTTTATTTTTTATAAAATGGATTAAAATAAATCATTATTTTGTTTTCCAAATGAGGAAATTTTACAAAAGGTGTGAACATAATATTTATTTTAACGTACACTGCATGAATAGATTTTCTCACCATTATGAATTCTATTTTCTCCAAATCATACTTTAAATGTTTTCAAGATTATTTTTAATGAAAATTTTTTCCCAATATTTTGGGAATTTTTATTTTAAATTATTTCAAAATAAATGGTATTACTTTCTTAATGGAACAAACAGAATTTAAAAAATTTATTAATTACCCTTTTCTCATACGAACTAACAAGAAAGTTATTTTATTTTATAAATTCTTGTTTTTATTGAAAACCCTTAATTTTTATGAATTTATTTTATTCTTTCAATAAAAAATGGATTATACCTTATTTTGAGATCATTCACATTCTTGGGGTCATGTTCTCAATCACATTACATTATTCATTAGACATTAACAATAACCTTAATGAACATATTATTAATATCATGGGTGAATTGAAAAAAATTTCTATTATATTTATGATTTTTCAACAATATACCATTTATATATATGGTATGAGATGAAGTAATATTGTTAAGTAATTTAGTTCCTTTTATGTGGAAATATTGATGTTTTGTATTCTCTATTCAATATGGATAATTTTATTTCTTATAATGACTGTTGAGACCCAATTGGTTATTAAAAATATAAATAATATATTAGAAGTGCCAGAAATGGTTGGGTCCTAGCAATATATATCCCCTTGATTCATGTATAGGGATCATGATTCAAAATAGAAATAATTATACATTATATGGGTATATGGTTAAAACCTACCCATTGGTTAAGAAGGGAATCTTGGTTGAAAGGCCTTAATGGTAAGATTAATTGTATATTATGTTAGAGTCCTCAATCATGAAAGTCTATAATTATGAATTTAATTAATTAAGAATCCTGTTTCTTTTTTCAAAATGATTTAGTTTTTGACATTATCCAGTGATGTTCATTGAATTAAAGTTTTTGATTGAATGACATGTGTTTTGGTTATCTACTCTACCATATTGATTATGCTTTATTTACTCATTATAACTTTTATTGCACATAACCCTTACTGAGCATCTAAGATAACCCTTTATTTTTTTCCTTTACCTATGATTCTAACAGTGATAATATAAATTAATTCAAGGAGGAAATAATATTTATTTTGCTATATTTTTTTATTTATAATGATATATAATAATCATATATGTATCTAGTTTTACTAGACTTATAAACCGATTGATCATATATGGTGTGTTCCCCTGTATCTTGTACCAATGTACTAAAGTAGAAACATTCTTTGGGTTTATAAATTTGGGATGTCCAAATTGGTATTAGTGGAAGTTTAGAAATACAAATGGTAACTACATTTTAAATGAACATGGCTAATATGAAAACTATGATAACCCTTTGGGTCATTTCATATATTTTAAAATAATTTTTTTATTCTATAGATTAATATTAATTATTATTATTATGAGCTAACTCATTATGTGGCATTCTTTTGATAAATAACATAGCCAAAGAAATGGAATCAACACTCATAGTCAGTATTGGGATTCCCCATTAAGGAAGCCAATATAGTTAGTGTTTGAACTGAGAAGATCATGGCAATATTAGGGTAGTTTATTTGGGTTATAATGAATAACCTTACCAATATTTTGAAACTTTTTGTTTCATATCATGATTCACCTATATTGGATCACATCATGTTATATAATCCTCAATATTTTAACGGAACTACCAATACATTTTTAGAAAATTAATTTATTAAATCCATAAAAAAATATTGTTGGATTTAGGAAGTAATGAAAAGGGGAAATTGATTCTGGTAATATATTTTCTAAAGGGGTATTTTGATCAATGGTGATCATTGATATAAAACACTAAATAAGTTGATGAAATAAAAATTATTGAATGGATAACATTTAAAGTGATGTTATTTTAGAAATACATTACATCGGAGAAACAAAATGAAATAGAGGTTAAGTTCCTCACTTTAAATCATAAGGAAGAGGAATGTGTTGTAGATTATAAGGAGAAATATACATGATTATTTAAACATGTTACAGACTACATGAGTAATTTATAAATAAATATTGACCATTTCATTGATGGTATTAAGTTGCGAATCTAATGGACAATGATTTTTCAAATGTTATTTTCATAATATGATATAGTAACAAGTATCATTAAGATAGAGATAGAATTCTCTAGGTCTTATATCTTCAAGGTAAATCAAAAAAATAAGTTTTAAGTTAATAACCAAGAAAAAATTAATATTTCAAAGAAGAAAAAAAGGATTATGTGATTTCCATCATTTGATAATTTTTGAAAGAAACACTTAGGTTCTTAATTAATGGGTACATGGTATGGTTTCAATTGTGTATAAAGGGGTTACAAGGTTCTTTAATGTAATTAAAAAAACTATTGATTTCCAGTATTTTAATTTTAATTAGATTAGTTATTATTCAAACCAATGTCCCAAGTATCATGTTTTTATCATTGAAAAGTGTCCAAGGGAAGAATTTTTAGATTATGTGATAACTATAGTTGATATTGAAGTTTCTAAAGATGTGGTGATGGGTACTTCAATTAAAACCTGAAATTTTTCTAATGATTTATATTATTATAGATATTTGAACAGCTTTATATCTTCCATTTTTTCAATAAAATTAGAAATTTTCCTATTACCTTAATAAGGGAGCGTTCAATCAACAATTATAGTGTAAATATCATTATAATATGGATGTGTTAGTTAGTTCTCATTATGATGCATAAATATACTGTATTTTTAAATTTGAATATTGAACCTATGTTATAATTTGATATAATCCTTGTTATGAATTTTATTTCAAATTACAATACAAAAAAAATATTTCCAAGGGAAGGATATTACGATTCATGTTGGAGATATGGAATTGATTATCATCATAATGTAGACTATATCATCTAAATCAGGCTTGTATCCACCTATAGTAGCCCTGATTAATGATATTATTATAGAAAATATCCAACACAAACTATTAATGGGATAAATATCGTTATAATAGAGGATATAATTATTTTTCAAGAATATATAGATGTGTTCCCTAAATAATTCCTTGACATCCACCCGATCATAAAGTTTACTTTTCTATTTATCTCAATACTAATGAAAAATCCAATATCAAAGACTCCCTATAGTATGGGAATAGTGAAATTAGTTGAATTGAGGAAACAATTAAAAGATTTGTTTGAAAATGAATTTATATACCCTAATGTTTCACCATGGGGAGACCAAGTTGTTTTTTTAAGAAGAAATACGGATCTATGAGGTTGTTTATATATTATTGGTAAATAAATAATATTACCATAAAGGAAAAGTATATTATTCCCCATATTGGTTCCTTTTTGATCAACTTCAATGATATCACTATTTTTCATATATTTATCTTCTTTCTATGTATCATCAACTATGAGTAAAGGAGGATATTCCATATATGACATTTTTAATGTGGTAAGGAAGTTATTAATTTATAGTAATTCAATTTGGATTGACTAATTCACCCTATATTTTTGTGCATATTATTAATATAGTGTTTAATGATTATCTTGATAATTTTATTGTGGTATTTATTGATGATATCTTGATATACTCTAAAAGTTAATATGTGAATAAGAATAATTTATGAATCATTCTTAACACTCATTAAGAAAATGATTTATATGGAAAAATTAGAAATTGTGAATTATGGCTTTGAGAAGTTTTTTTTCTTGGAAATATTCCCTATAAAGATATAATTTAAGTTGATCCTTAAAATATGTAGTGATGTAATGACAAACATTGATGAATACAACTAAGGTATGCAATTTCCTTGGATTGATAGGTTACAATCGATGATTTGTTCAAAAAATTCTAAATTAGCTAACCCATTAACCAATTTGACATATAAAAAGGTTAATTTCAGATTGTCAAAATAATGGAAAGAATTTTTTGAAGAATTAAATAGGATATTCATTAATTAATTCAAATTAAATTTACTATAAATAAGGGATATATTTATGATATATAGAGATTCAACAGAGAACAGAATTGGATGTGTTATTATATAGAACAAAAATGTTATTACCTAGGCATAATAGAAGATAAATATTCATAAAAAATTATCAAATGCATTATATTTAGTTGGTAGTCATAGTATTTTCATTGAAGATATGGTGGCATTAAATTTATGGTGAAAATTAGGAAAAATATACAGATCATAAATTTTTTAAATACATCTACTCATAGAAATTACTCATAATGAAGAAAAGGTAGTCACTACAACTGGTCAAGGATTATTATTTCTCAATACACTATCACCTTTTGAAGGATAATAAGGTATCCAATGGGTTGATAAGTAGGTATCATGGAGTATTAACTAAGATGAGGATTGATAATAATTATTTATTTAGGAAATTAGTAAATTTGTATATATGAATTATTACGTAAGGCAAACATCACTCTTTTTCCAAATGATTTACAACCCAAAAAAGATAAAAATTTCCCATCTTGATGATATGAATTTTACAAATAAAATCAAATTATTGAATAATGGGAAGTTTGGAGAATTATTTAAATTTAGAAAGAGGCTACATGTTCCATTCATTTATAATATAAAGAGAGAATTATTGGATAAATCTCATTGATCAAATTTCTCTACACACCTTGGCGGAACTAAAATGTTTTAGGATTTGAAGGAAACATTATGATGGCATAATATGAAATGTGAAATTATAGACTATATCAATATTACTAGTTTTTTAATATGTAAATACTAATAGATAACATTATAAAGGAGTCATGCAACCTAAACTAAATCATAAATGAAAATGGGATGAAATTAATATATACATTATCACAAGATAACCAAATACACAAAGAAATAATGATGTCCTATTAGTTATTTTTTATCTCCCTACAAAGTATAAAAATTTCCTTGCTATAATGAATGAGGTTCCTTTTGAGACCCTCATGAGCCTCCATATTAATGATGTTGTGAAGCTTTATAGTGCACCACTTTTGATTATATCTCATCATGATCCACGGTTTACATAAAACTTATAGAAGAGTCTTTAGAAGGCTCTCAACACCAAGATACATTTGAGCACTATTTATTATCCTCAAATTGATGGACATTCTGAAAGTAATATTCATACATTAGAATGCGGATTGAGGTCATTCTCACTTGACATACAGGGTATATGCAATAAGTATTTACCTATGGTGGAATTTTCATAAAATAATACCTTCCATTTGAGCATTAAAATATAATCATATAAATAATTTTATAGGATAATATGTCATACAAAAACTTTTAATGATGAAGTTGGTGAAAGGAATAGTTCAAACCCAAAACTTACTGAGTACATGATGATGAAATTGAGAAATATTCATGGTCATATCAAGGAAGTTCAATGTAGTAAAATGATATATAGAGATAACCAAATGAATCATTTATAATTTCATATGGTATATCATGTTTTATTGAATGTATATCTACGAAATGGTGTTATAATGTTTGTAATGAAAGGGAAACTAAGTCCCAGTTACATCAGTCCTTTTGAAATTATAGAGTCAATTGGAGAAATGACTTACTCTATAGAAATTACACCTATCACAAATAAATTTCATGATGTGTTCCACATCTATTTATAAAGGAAGTACATTCTAGAAGGATTTCATGTGCTCACCTTTGATAAAATATAATTACGACCTAATTTATCTTACTTTTAAGATCTGGTCTAGATTCCTGACACTATAAAATAAGTGTTATAGAATCAGATGACTCATTTAGTGAAGGTACATTGGAGAGATCATAAAATAGAAGAGGAAATGTGGGAACCTAAATAAGTTTTGATGAAGAACTACCCACCAATTTTCCTGATGTGAAAGTATATAAATTTTTAGGATGAAATTTTTTGGATGAGGGAAGAATATAACACCTGATATTCAATTATAATAACATTTTCTTTCAAAAGTAACAATATCATAAAGCACATAACATTATTCAAGAATGTAATTTAATCCTAAATGCAAAAAAATTATAAATTTAATTTTAATAAATTAATTTTATTTTTAATTTAAAATATCTTAATTATCTTAGGATGAGTTCATTATATTTTTCAGAAATGATTGATTTTTGGGTGAACATTGAAAAATATCAACTTAAAAAAACTATTACTTTTATGAAATTATAATGAAATAAGAGTTACATTAAGGTTCAAGAAAACTATCTTTTAGAAAAAAATATTATATAATTAATATAATTCCTGAAAAATATAATTTTTAACATAAAAGTATAATCATACCATTTTTGGAAGTCTAGTAAGTTTTTTGTATAAAAATCAATTTAGTTCATTTCCTTTAATCATGTATTTACAAGGTATCATTCAGTTTTGGCTTGTTTTTAATAAAATAATTCACCTTTAAATTAATATAATAAAATTTATTGTATTTGTAACAACATAATACATTATTCATCTGTAAAATTATTCTTAATATTAAAATAAACATTTTTTAAAATGATATTCTTTATGATTTTTTAACTTATATTAAAACTAATTAAAGCCACTTAAATAATTTGAATCGTTTAAAATTGATTCCAAATTTGGAATCGTTATAATTAATATTAAGTAACAAGGTAAACATAATGTTTGTCCATAATGGGTAGTAACCATTATAAATATTTAGCACCACGGTTAAATGAAAAAATGGGTTTAAAGGGTTTAAAATAAAGGTATTAGGATTTTAGATAAACCAAAACACTTGGTTAAATCTCATTGGTTAGTTTTATATAGAATTTAATATTATCATCTTAAATTGTATGAAAATTTTGTGCTATATGAAGTGCCCAGATCAGTGTGAATCACTGAGAGGGGGAGGGGGTGAATCAGTGATCCCTTAAAACTTTTTACTAATTGATTCTTATCAATTAAACCTCTATGGCTGGTTAAATCCTCGATCCACTCTTCTTGTATCTCTCAACCTTTCCCGAATGATGCAGTAATGAAAAGGCACAGGACACAAGGATTTACAAGGTTCGGCACCAAAGGCCTACATCCTTGCCATGATCTCCCAGCATGGATTCTCCCATTATAACTTGTTAGAATTACAATGGTCGATACAGCTTCCCATCGTATCTCTCCTGAGTCCCACAGGAGGGTCTTTATACTGCGTCTCACAGTGTTACCAGAGTCCCACTGGCCTGCTCCAGAATCCCACTGAAGACTTCTTCTCCCTAAGTCCCACAGGGTCATCTCCTGGCTCCTCGAGTCACACGAGTAGCTCTTCTTCACTTTAAGTTCTTCAAGTATCCTCAGCAGCCTGGGATAAAGGCTGTTGGCCTTGCTCTTCTTCTGATCACTTGTGGTGAACAGGTCTTCTCGTCTTGCTCAGGATTTATCTCCTTCTTCTAAGGATGACCTGGCTTCACTCCAACTACTGAATACTCAAACAACTGATATCTTTAACTTCAGTCTGGTCCAGTCTCACTTCAAATCATCTTCATGCACTGAGTACATGGCAACTCTGCTTCCTCATGCACTGACTGCATGGCCTTCTCAATTTCTTCAAGAACCTCCTGGTCTTGGACAACTCAGATGCACACAGCCTGATTTAGCTTTGTTCACGTGCGCACGTGCATGCATGCATGCATGCACTTCCCTCTTTCTCTTCTTGGTGCAATAAACCCTCAAAGGGTGTAATCAATTATAGCACACACCTTCTCCACAATATTCACACACTATATTCAAATTGTTCACACACTTAGAAGTGTGTTTTACTTTAGTGTGGAACTTCTTCTTCTTCTTCTAATGTGTATACACTTTGGTTTTCTCACACACGGGCTACGACCTTCTTCTTCAAATGCACACACAAAGTGTGTTCTTCAATTTGGCACAACCAAGGTATGCAAGTCTCGGGTTCTCTTCTCCACTTGGCACACACACGAGGCAAGGCCTCGGCCTTCTTTGGCACACACACAAAGTGTGGTCTTCCACTTCACTTGGCACACAAGGCACTAAGGCTCGGCCTTCTCTTCCCTTCTTGCACACACACCCGAGTGTGTCCTTCCCCACTTACACACACACTGCTTGGTGTGGTCTTCTTGTTTGCACAGGGCTACGGCCTTTCCCTCCTTTGCACACAAAGTGCCTCGGGTATTCTTTGCACTTAGCACACACCGAAGGACGCAAGGGGCTCGGCCTTCCTTCACTTCAACAACCGCGCAAGCCTCAAGGGTGCAACCAGTGCAAGGCGCGCAAGGCCTCGGGTGGCCACTGCCGCGCAAGTGCTTACCGTGCAGGGGGCCGCGGTGCACAGAGGGGGCGCGCAAGTTGGCGCTGCCCTTCCTCCTTCCTGTCGCGCAAAGGATAACGCGCAGGGGACTTCAGCCAACCTTCTTGTCGCGCAAAGAAGTTGCACGCAAGGAACTCAGCCGCGCAAATATAATTGCACGGGGGCTTCAAAATCTTCGCGAGGCAGAGCACTCACGGGGCTTCTTTCAAGTTCATCAGCAAGCAACAATGAGGTCTCGGCCTCTCCTTTTATAGGCAGAGAATCCTCAAGACTTCCGCGTGGGATATCTTTTAATCTCCCGAAGATTTTGGGATTTCAAGATTTCCTTAAATCTTGTTTTCTTCTCTCTGTTCACGCGGGTTCCATTTATTTTTTCTCTCCTTCTCATGCAAGAGTCGCGGAACGTGTGCATGGCCTTTGTTTAGGCCATCCCATGCAAAACACGAACACCCGATGCCTCGGCAACTTCGTTTGCCTCGGCCTTCATAGAATTTCCTCATTTGTTGCATGCAAGTATATTTTTATGCATGATCGTGTTCGGTAGGTCCAGACGAGCTCAATGGAGCCTTCGGATTCGGAAATGGTGGCCGGGAGCTCAAAATCATCGTTCGGGAGGCTCTGGTTCATGCGGCGGCTCGCGGGTGGCTTCGGCTCGAGCTCGAGGTGTAAGACGAGCCACGGCCGTCGGATCAGGCGATGGAGATACATCGGACGGCCTGGATCAGATCGCCTCGCCGCGGATCAGTTGTGCGGCCGAGATCTGGCGCGCGATCGATCGTGCGGCCAGGATCACTCCCGCGGAAAAAATCCGCGTCCCACATCGAAACGGGCTCCTGTTTTTCCGCGGTTTATCAATATGCTGCTCCCTCAACCCCACAATTGAATCTTCTCCCTCCACGGTGCCGCCCCGCACCGTGTTCTCCCTGCGGGCGCGCTCAGCGCCCACTCTCTGCTCCTACGGGCGCGCTCTAGCGCCCACTATGCACACACGGGTGCGCGGGCTTCACCACCGCGTGCCCTCGGGGGCTTATACACGGCCCCCTGCCGCCTTGTGCTTGCGCCATGGGATCCCCCATGGGCGTGGCGCCTTAGGCCCACAAGTGCCTTGGGGTTGAACCCGTGGGCTGGCCTTGGCTGGCTAATTTTTTGCTTAAGTAGAGACTTAGGGACTTTGTATAAAAACAAAGTAACCCAAGTTCAAATGCCAAATGCCACTTCTTCCAAGCCATTCTTCCTCTTCATTTCTTCTCATCTTCTTATTCATTTGAATTCTTCAATGATTCTTCTTAGGAATTCTTCTATTCTCTTTTCATCATGTATTCAATAATTAAGAATGGAATTCTCGAAGGGTCTTCCTTCAACCGATGCTCCTGAATCAAATAATTCATCAACATTATTCAATGATCTAATCAGAGATCAAGTTGGATCATCTTCAATTCATCATGCACTAAGAATTAGTACATGGGCTTCATTAGCACCACTTCATCCACTTAGTGATTGTGGATGGATCATTTCATCTCCTCATGCATTGTGAAGACAATGCATAGTCTTCTAACATTGTTGTGACTTTGTATCATCAGGATACAAGTTCTATGAACTTAAAGATCAGCTCAACAATCGCCAGATGTTCATGGAGAATGTTTCAACCACAATTTCCAATACCACTTAGTGAATCTCCTAAGTGACATGCATCTTAGTACCATGGCCATTCTCCTTCATCACCATCACCATCACATCCTTTGACATTCACATCTTGACTCCTTGACATCCATTCATTCCAAGACAACTTCATGCCTCATTGACAACAAATGCAACACAATGTACTTCAATCTCCCCCTTTGTATTTGTTGTCAATACACTCCTTCATCACATATGAATGGGTCAATATGTGTGCCAATATTTTCTCCCCCTTATTGGCAATCAAATGCAAAGGTGTGGTGTGGTTCTCTTTAAAAAAAATCTCTTCCTCCCTTCGAATAGCATCTTCTTTAAAAACACTGAGAGAGGGATGATGTCACATGTTCTCTTTAGCAAAGACCCTTTAGTAAATCAACTCTAAGTCTACTTGGGATAACCCGGTGTAGAAAACAAGAGTGATGTAACCAAGATTTTTCAATGCTGTCCACATTTCACTATACATGTGAGATCATGCTTCAGGGGTTTGAAATTTTTCAGATATAACAATGAATTGCTAAATCCTGCACATACATCACAAAACTCATTAGAAAGTTCAGGTGCAAAGATAAAGCTCCCCCTTTCATCTACTTTCTCAAGATGATATTAATTTCAGAACATCATCTTCTTCAGATTGGCTCCCCCTAAAGGGGTGCACTCCATTCAATCCAAACCATCCTCCAGCTGAGAATGATCATCATCTTCAATTCCCTGCAATGTTAGCACATGTAAATACCAGAAGTATAAGGGAATAAGATGGAACCTCCTTGGTTCATCAATGTGAACAACAAGGTTGAGAAGATTCTCTCAACCGAGATGTCCCATTTTCACCATTCTTCAAACTTGAACATTTGATCTTCAATGATGTTGGTGCTGGTGTGGATCTCAATACATCTTCATGTGAAATATTCTTCTTCCCTCTTGCCTTAGCAATTGCCAGAACTTCATCTTCTGCTCTTTGCAAATCTTTGGCAAGTTGCAACTGATTTGTCCATATGACTAGTAAGTCACTTGGAAGTGTGGCCTCAGTTCTGGATATTCCACATGGTTCCTTTGATTCTGTCAAGCTACCTCTCTTAGGCAACTTGTTTTCAATCAATACCTTCTGCTTCTTTTGGATTGATTGTCTGTTTGAGTTCAGTTGTCTTCTATTGATTTCCATGGCTTGTTTGCAAAGATCCATGGTATGACCTTTCTTTCCATAGTAGAAGCATGTCTTCTTGGTGGTCCTACTGTATGACTCACCCTTCTTGGACTTAGACTCCAAGGTCTTCTCTTCCTTTTTCATAATCTTCTTGGGAGCATCTTCCACTTTCTTCTGCTTGCTTCCCAAGGATTCTCTCTGAGCCAGGTTCTGTGATCTTTTCTTCTTTTGAGCTCTGGATACAGTTGGAGATTGACATGTATCTTTTTGACCACTTTTGCAATCATCCTAGATGTTGTCAAGTAATCCCAATCTATTTGCAGTAAACAGATGTCTCTGGACCTGTGGATGCTGCTTCTTTTCTTCTGGCTTGCTCCCCCTAGGCATGGGCTTCCTCTGTGCTTTGGCATTCAGTGGATTGTACCAACAATCCTTTGCACAATGCCCATACTTGTTACAACACCAGCATTGTCCCACGAATCTTGACCTCTTCAGTCCTTCTGATTGTAGGGTACTTTTCTTGACCTGTTGTGCTGTTTCATGAGAGCTCTGCTTCTTTACTGTCTTCATCCATATTTGTTTGGAATTATTCTTCCATCCTGCACTTTTTGTGGAAACACAATTAGAAGCATCAGTACAAGATGGTATGGATGGTACCTTCTTTCTAGAAGATGTTGCACTTTTATTAGAGGATGTATTTCTCTTAGAATCATCCTGCTCAAAGCATACTTGAGTAGCAACATGTCTTCTTCCAGCTGATTGGGAGGCTTTGGCTTTGGGTGATTGCTGATTGTTCAATATCACCTCCAGTTCTAAGCATTTCATATTAAGGGAGTTCTTCTCATCCTCAATAGTTCTTAGCCTTCCTTCCCATTTCTCTTCCAGCTGTTCTAACTGGTCTTCATGCACCTTCTTCAATTCAAGCAATGAGTTGTCAAGCTCCTTCACCCTTTTTACTTTGTCTTCAAGTTGAGCATCTTTAACAACCATTGATACTCTATGCCTCTTATCCAGTGCATGGTAAACATCTTTGATTATTACTTTAAAGAATTCTTTCTCAGAAAGGCTTCTTTGCAATTATTCAGTAGTTTCTTCATATCTTTCATTGCAAAGGGAAACGGTTTCATCTTTAGCCTTCACCAGCTTTCTGAGAGTGTTGGTTATGCCAACCCTTTTAGCCAATTGATCTTCCATTGCATTGGCTTCTTCTTCTAACTGTGATTTTTCTTCTTGAAGATCAAGGATGCCTGTAGCTATACACATTGCTACTTCCCTGGGGACTGTCTTCCGAAGATATTCGATTGCATTTAGAAGATCATTGTTTCTTCCATCTTCATCACAGCTAGGACAGGCTTCACCAGAAGAGTGATAAAAGGAATTGTCATCTGATGTGACTTTAACATTTCTTTCCATAGAAGGAGTTTCTCTGATTGCACCAGCCTTCTTCTTCATCTTCTTTGCCTGTTTCTTCATTCTGTTTTTCAGAGTCTTGGCAGATATCTCCATTTGAGGCTGTTCTTTTATTTCCTCAAATCTGCACTCCATATAGACTCTCTTGGATCTTTTAGAGGTAACCTCCCTTTGATACCAATTGAAGTGCCCAGATCAGTGTGAATCACTGAGAGGGGGAGGGGGTGAATCAGTGATCCCTTAAAACTTTTTACTAATTGATTCTTATCAATTAAACCTCTATGGCTGGTTAAAGCCTCGATCCACTCTTCTTGTATCTCTCAACCTTTCCCGAATGATGCAGTAATGAAAAGGCACAGGACACAAGGATTTACAAGGTTCGGCACCAAAGGCCTACATCCTTGCCATGCTCTCCCAGCATGGATTCTCCCATTATAACTTGTTAGAATTACAATGGTCGATACAGCTTCCCACCGTATCTCTCCTGAGTCCCACAGGAGGGTCTTTATACTGCGTCCCACAGTGTTACCAGAGTCCCACTGGCCTGCTCCAGAATCCCACTGAAGACTTCTTCTCCCTGAGTCCCACAGGGTCTTCTCCTGGCTCCTCGAGTCACACGAGTAGCTCTTCTTCACTTTAAGTTCTTCAAGTATCCTCAGCAGCCTGGGATAAAGGCTGCTGGCCTTTCTCTTCTTCTGATCACTTGTGGTGAACAGGTCTTCTCGTCTTGCTCAGGATTTATCTCCTTCTTCTAAGGATGACCTGGCTTCACTCCAACTACTGAATACTCAGACAACTGATATCTTTAACTTCAGTCTGGTCTAGTCTCACTTCAAATCATCTTCATGCACTGAGTGCATGGCAACTCTGCTTCCTCATGCACTGACTGCATGGCCTTCTCAATTTCTTCAAGAACCTCCTGGTCTTGGACAACTCAGATGCACACGGCCTGATTTAGCTTTGTTCACGTGCGCACGTGCATGCATGCATGCATGCACTTCCCTCTTTCTCTTCTTGGTGAAATAAACCCTCAAAGGGTGTAATCAATTATAGCACACACCTTCTCCACAATCTTCACACACTATATTCAAATTGTTCACACACTTAGAAGTGTGTTTTACATTAGTGTGGAACTTCTTCTTCTTCTTCTAATGTGTATACACTTTGGTTTTCTCACACACGGGCTACGGCCTTCTTCTTCAAATGCACACACAAAGTGTGTTATTCAATTTGGCACAACCAAGGTATGCAAGTCTCGGGTTCTCTTCTCCACTTGGCACACACACGAGGCAAGGCCTCGGCCTTCTTTGGCACACACACAAAGTGTGGTCTTCCACTTCACTTGGCACACAAGGCACTAAGGCTCGGCCTTCTCTTCCCTTCTTGCACACACACCCGAGTGTGTCCTTCCCCACTTACACACACACTGCTTGGTGTGGTCTTCTTGTTTGCACAGGGCTACGGCCTTTCCCTCCTTTGTACACAAAGTTCCTCGGGTATTCTTTGCACTTAGCACACACCGAAGGATGCAAGGGGCTCGGCCTTCCTTCACTTCAACAACCACGCAAGCCTCAAGGGTGCAACCAGTGCAAGGCGCGCAAGGCCTCGGGTGGCCACTGCCGCGCAAGTGCTTACCGCGCAGGGGGCCGCGGTGCACAGAGGGGGCGCACAAGTTGGCGCTGCCCTTCCTCCTTCCTGTCGCGCAAAGGATAGCGCGCAGGGGACTTCAGCCAACCATCATGTCGCGCAAAGAAGTTGCACGCAAGGAACTCAGCCGCGTAAATATAATTGCGCGGGGGCTTCAAAATCTTCGCAAGGCAGAGCACTCACGGGGCTTCTTTCAAGTTCATCAGCAAGCAACAATGAGGTCTCGGCCTCTTCTTTTATAGGCAGAGAATCCTCAAGACTTTCGCGTGGGATATCTTTTAATCTCCCGAAGATTTCGGGATTTCAAGATTTCCTTAAATCTTGTTTTCTTCTCTCTGTTCACGCGGGTTCCATTTATTTTTTCTCTCCTTCTCATGCAAGAGTCGCGGAACGTGTGCATGGCCTTTGTTTAGGCCATCCCATGCAAAACACGAACACCCGATGCCTCGGCAACTTCGTTTGCCTCGGCCTTCATAGAATTTCCTCATTTGTTGCATGCAAGTATATTTTTATTCATGATCATGTTTGGTAGGTCCAGAAGAGCTCAATGGAGCCTTCGGATTCGGAAATGGTGGCCGGGAGCTCAAAATCATCGTTCGGGAGGCTCTGGTTCATGCGGCGGCTCGCGGGTGGCTTCGGCTCGAGCTCGAGGTGGAAGACGAGCCACGGCCGTCGGATCAGGCGATGGAGATACATCGGACGGCCTGGATCAGATCGCCTCGCCGCGGATCAGTTGTGCGGCCGAGATCTGGCTTGCGATCAATCGTGCGGCCAGGATCACTCCCGCGGAAAAAATCCTCGTCCCACATCGAAACGGGCTCCTGTTTTTCCGCGGTTTATCAATATGCCGCTCCCTCAACCCCACAATTGAATCTTCTCCCTCCACGGTGCCGCCCCGCACCGTGTTCTCACTGCGGGCGCGCTCAGCGCCCACTCTCTGCTCCTGCGGGCGCGCTCTAGCGCCCACTATGCACACACGGGTGCGCGGGCTTCACCACCGCGTGCCCTCGGGGGCTTATACACGGCCCCCTGCCGCCTTGTGCTTGCACCATGGGATCCCCCATGGGCGTGGCGCCTTAGGCCCACAAGTGCCTTGGGGTTGAACCCGTGGGCTGGCCTTGGCTGGCTAATTTTTTGTCTAAGTAGAGACTTAGGGACTTTGTATAAAAACAAAGTAACCCAAGTTCAAATGCCAAATGCCACTTCTTCCAAGCCATTCTTCCTCTTCATTTCTTCTCATCTTCTTATTCATTTGAATTCTACAATGCTTCTTCTTTGGAATTCATCTATTCTCTTTTCATCATGTATTCAATATTTAAGAATGGAATTCCCGAAGTGTCTTCCTTCAACCGATGCTCCTGAATCAAATAATTCATCAACATTCTTCAATGATCCAATCAGAGATCAAGTTGGATCATCTTCAATTCATCATGCACTAAGAATTAGTACATGGGATTCATTAGCACCACTTCATCCACTTAGTGATTGTGGATGGATCATTTCATCTCCTCATGCATTGTGAAGACAATGCATGGTCTTCTAACATTGTTGTGACTTTGTATCATCAGGATACAAGTTCTATGAACTTAAAGATCAGCTCAACAATCGTCAGATGTTCATGGAGAATGTTTCAACCACAATTTCCAATACCACTTAGTGAATCTCCTAAGTGACATGCATCTTAGTACCATGGCAATTCTCCTTCATCACCATCACCATCACATCCTTTGACATTCACATCTTGACTCCTTGACATCCATTCATTCCAAGACAACTTCATGCCTCATTGACAACAAATGCAACACAATGTACTTCACTATATTCAATAGAAAATAAATTTATATTACTACAATCATAAAAGTAATTCCATGAGTATCCCTCCACTCACTTATAAAATGGAACTTATTATCATTACTTATTCATAAATATTGATCTCTCTATCTTAGATAATACCTACCAAAAAACCTTCATATCTTCCATACACTTTTTTTTATCTTTTTTTCTTCTCCCAATACTATCCAAATAATCCTTATGGTGTAATCCATGGGAGATCTCTCAAAGAATAGGTAATCATCTTTACCAACATTTTCAAAGTTTCATTATTCTTATACTTCATATAGATATATTGAAACCAAAATAACATAATGAATCTATAATAATCAATAAACTTATATGGTTTAATTTTTATGGTATAACTATTTTCCTTCTTCTTTCCATTCTATGGAAAATGAAAACATCACTCTGGTATATATACAACTTAGCATCTCTACTTAGTGATGAAATTTATTTCTCATCACCACATTACATGGATAGTTATAAATATGAAACTAATGAATACATATGATATTTATAAAACAATTAGGATTATGTAAATATAATATGTCATTTATCATCTTACCCTTCCACCTATTAAAAATTAATAACATCACTCATTCGTATGTATGGATTTCCACCTCCATGAAGGGATGTGACTCGTTCTTCATGTCTGAATTTCAATTATAATTATAAATATGAATATAATGAATAAAAATGATATTTTTATCATTATTGAAATTCTGAAGATAATGGAACCCTTTCATAACAACTTTAACCACAAACAATATAGCAATGAAATTTTGAAAACTTTTACTTAACAAAATTAAAATAGTTGATGTAAGTAAGAACTATTCAATGAATTGATTTAAAATTATTACAAAAAGGCAAAAATAATTTAATAAAATTAAAATGTTATTGATAAATTATTTTACACATTTAAATTTGTTATACAGGATTAAGAAATATGTATGACTAAGAGGATTCCCACAGTAAGGGATTTCTTTTACAATATCATTTTATTTGAGGATTATATAAATTGAAATTTAATTTGGGAAAATTATATGATACAAATATATTAAACCCCAATTATATTATTTCTATGGTCATTTTTTTCATTTTTTTGGTGTTTTCTCCCTTTTTGGATAAATAATCAACCAATATATTTCATGTAAGGTACTTTATTTTAAAAATATTATATTAAAGTTTTTATTCCAAATATATTCTTATATATCCATATTTTCTATAAAATGTTATGAATGATGTTTAGATTATTCTAAACATGTTGCTTAAATTAATTTTTACCCATGTTTATATTTTTATAAAAAGTTTTAAAATGAATCTCTATATATTTTTCCAAATGAGGAAAATTTTCCAAATGTGTGAATGAAATAATTGTTTTAAAATACTCTTTATGAATAGATTTTTCCAACAACATGACTCAAATGTAATCTTAATATTCCTTTATAAATTTCCATGGTTATTTTTAAATAAAAAAAATTCAATATTTTGGGAATTTTTATTTAAAATGATATCAACAGAAATGGAATTATTTTCTTAAAGGAAAAAAATAATTTTGAAAATTGATTAATAAATATATTTTTACATAAAGTTAAAAAAAAATATTTATCAACAAGTTTTTTTTCTAAAACCCATCATTTCTAATGAATCGATGATATTCATTTACAAATAATAAATTATACCTTACTTTGAGATCATTCACTTTATTGTGATCATGTTGTCTATAACTCTCTATTATTCATTGGACACTATTTTTATACTTTATATAAATAGTTTAATATCGTGAATAAATTTAAATCATTTCAATTAAATTGACAATGTTTCAACCATACACTATTTCTACATATGGTAGAAGTTAAAGGAGTGTTATTAAGTAAGATATTTCTTTTATTTTGGAAATGTTGATGTTTTGTATTCTTTATTCAATATGAATAATTGTCAACTTATAAGTATTTTTTAGAATTAATATTTCATTAAAAATGCGAGGAGTACATGGGGTGTGAATGTTGTGAATGGGGGTTAGTTATAGATAGACAATTGATGCATCAACAGGTATCATGAGAAAAAAATTGGCATTCCATATTAGATGGGGATTCATTTTAGATCTACCCATTAATTAATAATGATTTCTTGATTCTGAGGCCTTAATGGTTAGATTAATGATATCATGGTCAAAAGGACTTGATCATGAATATCCTAAATTACGCATTTCCTTTAGTGAGTATTTTTTCCATTTTAAATGTAATTTCTATGTTTATATTATCCATGGGTTCATTAAACAAAATTTATTGATTGTTTTTAATGGGTCTTTATTATCCACTCTATCATATTGATTTTTTCTCATTTACTTAAGATATCTTCCACTATATGTAACTGTCATTGAGTATCTAGGATCACCCTTTATTTTTTTCCTTTTCCTATTATATAAAAAGGGATATTATGAATGATTTTAAAGAAGAAATAATTTTTCTGAGGATATGTTTTTTTATATGTCGAATTTGATATGGGAATCATGTAAGTATCAATTTTTCCAAGACTTAAAAGTTAATCAATCAGGATTAGGGATTCGTATATGTCTTGTACCAATGTAATAAAGTAAACACCAAAACCAGGTTTCTATAGTTGGAATGTTACACTAAGAACTAATGTAATTAATATAAGGAAATAATATTGAGAATAAATGGGTCTTTCAGATAAAATAATTTGATTATAGTAGAAATAGATACAATGTTAGGATTACTTTTAAAGTATTTTAGTAATAGTATGTAATTAAAATCATTGAAATATTTCCGGTAGGTGTTTTTAAGGACAATTGGAATAAGAACATCATGTTTAATATATAGTGAAGTCTATATGACTTGAAATAATCCCAAAGACAATGGGACCATAATTTTAACATATTCATGGTGGATAAGGGTTTCATGTAGAAAAACATGAACCACTATTTCTTTTTAAAGGTGTTATATATTGGATGTTTCATCATCACACTATTATACATAGACAATGTGTTATTAGAATGATTTGAAATTTGGTTGATTTAGAAGATGATTGATGATATTTTTGGTTTATTCACGATGAAATATATTAGGGAGGACTATATAATATTATGGTAGAGGAGTGAGATAGAGAGGAAAGATGTGTGTTTAGTACTGTCACAATAGGAGTACTATATAATATTATTAGCAGTATGTAACATGATTTATACTATGGTATGTGCAGTAATGCATATTTCATAATGAATCTGGGGAAATATCACTAGAAAGTTAGTGGATTAAGGAAGTGGTAATGGATGGATTCAATGAAGGCAGGTTGGCTAGAAGATGATATCTTTTTATGGGTATGTACTGGTCAATTTTCTAAACTATGTACAAATACTTGTTATGTGTCTAAATTGGGACTTTTTAATAGTGATGTGTGAAATTAATTCCCAGTAGGTTTGTTTTAATGAGTTTTATGCATAAGATTCATTTAATAGAATATAAGAGTAACTAACATTATTTATTGGATTTCAACAATCAACTACAGATTTGTATAGGTAATGAGAGATTTTTGAAGCTCATAAAATATAATTCCATGAATATAGATAGATAGTGTAACTAGAAAGATTAAATGGGGCCTATTATAATTTCCTATGACCACATTTTTATGGGTGATAATTTCATTTTTAAATTACGCCTAATTTTTGATCTAATTTACTCATTAGTCAAATTAATAGAAATTGTTGTAACTTATAAAGGAATGAAAATGAAGAAATGTCCTCTAATGGATATGGGACTCAATGTATGAATCTCATAATCAACTATGTCCTTTAATTTGATTTCATTTCTATTTTGAGTGTTTTCATGAGTGTGTATGAAGTTTGAAATAGTGAAATGAGTTAGGATGATCCTTTTCTTCCTATCTTCTGGTACATTGTTGTTATGGGGTTTCTTCCTATTATTAGAATTTCTAGTTATTGTTTCAATATTAGACAGCTTGGATAGTGTATATTTTCATAAAATAGTGGCCTTTTCCCCCAATATGTCCTCCATTCTTCACATCACAATTTCTCATCCAGCCTCACTTCCATTTCTACATATAAAAAATTCATTATGGCATGACTAGTCACCTTGAATCAATAATACCCCATAATTATTCTTACAAAGTAAAATTGGATTCCTATGAAGACTATTACAACCTGATATTTTTTTAAATGGTGAAATCAATATATTTTTTTTATAATCCCATAATAAATTTTCAAGGTTTGTTTCTTATATCATGAGCATTAACATTATAGTGCATTAGACGTCACGATTGTTAGATTTTTTCCATTAATATAGAATATCTCCAAGAATCTTCCAAGCTTCACTAAATTTCTTGAAACCACTTCTCTATGATTATTTGTGTACTTTTGTAAGATTCTTCACCTGCATTATCATCAAACATAACATAAAATGTATCCAAGTATTTTTTTCTATCAAGGGTACAACATCCTTCATGACTCACTAAAAAGTCATCATGTTTTAGAGAAAATACGGTTAATGGATCCATTTGAGAATGTCATCGATATTTATTTTACTTAAAATAATAGTTAACATTACTATAATCAAGTTTTAAATAAGATTTAACTACGCATCAGATGTTATAATGAACTCACATAGTGGATTTTAACAGGATATTTTTTTTAATACATATTCATTAGTAAATTTAATTATTAAAATGCAATGGACATTTACAGTGTAATTTAACGGTTAAAATTTTTAGTAGAGATTAAGAATTGAAAATGATAAATATTTTGAAATAGATTTTAAATATAAACTTAAATATGAAATGTTTTGGGGGAAATTCATTTAGAATTCAATGATATTCTTAGGGTAAAATATTTTTTATGTCTAAATGGTTTGTTTCAATGATATTTACACAAGATTTTACATTGTGAATTTATAGTGTAAATTAATTCTATAAAATTTTAGATCAAATTTTCATTATTACTTTGACATTGTAATTTTATATAAATTTAAAGTTCCAATTTATTGTTTTAATTTTAATTGGATATTTGAAATTTAAAATTTAATGAATAATTTTTTCCAAAATAAAATATTAAATAGAAATTTTACAACAGAAATTTTTTTCTCGATTGATTTTCCTGGTGAAATTAAAATATATATTTCTAATATAAATTTATAAAGGGATTTTAGTGTTTCTTTATTTTAAAAATTTATAGTGAAATTTTACAATATAAAATTCCACTAAAAAAATATGAAGAATTAAAATTTTTATTGTAATTTAAAAAAAAAATTATAAATTGACGATAGAAATTTGGTGTATAAAGTTAAAATAAAAAATTTAAATATAAATATGAAATGGAATTTTCATGTAAAAAATGTATTGTACATTATCAAATTAAACACAGTGGAAATTTTAAGTGAAATATTTCAGAAAAAAATTAACATATCAAAGGTGGAAATAGAAAATAAAATTTCATTATCAATGTTTTTGGAATACAAAATCAAGAATCTATATGAATTTCATAATTAAAATTCACATTTTTTTTTATTAAAAATATAAAATGATATTAAAAATTTTATTTTCACCAGGTAAATGAAAATATTTACAAATAAATATAGGTAAATATATTATGGAATATTATTGAGGAATTGGTTATATAATTTAATAATTAAATTTATTGTATGAATTTAAAATGGAGTTTTTTATATGATTTCTTTCGAGTTCCTTTGGTTTTTTTTCATGAAATTTACATTTTAGATTTATATTGTGAATTTGCAGTGAAATTTTTTATGGTATTTTTTATTAGTAATTTTGAATGTTACATTGATATGGATCTTTCATGTAAGGATTTATTAAATATTACAAAGAAAATTTTCACTTGGTACCAAAATATAAATTCATAATATAAATTTTGAAATGAATTTAAATTTTTTAAAAGGGGAAATTTATAATATATTTTTCACTTCCTTATGAAATTCCAATTTTCATTTCCACTATAAATTTATAGTGAGATTTTACTATATAATACTCCCTTTAAATTTTAAAGTGAAATTTAACATTATTCATCTTTAAAAAAATATAATAGAGTTAATATTGTTAGATTGACATGATATGTGAAAAAAAATTAAAATACAAGAATAAAAAATTTACAAATTAAATCATAGTAATGTTTTTTTGATGATTTCTTAGTTGAAAAAACATTGTAGGTCAATGTTGTTTATTATTATGAAATTTTCACTGTATTTTTTAATCATGAATTTATACTTTAAATATCACTTATATAGGTTTTGATAAAATTTTCATTATTACTTCTACATATATATTTTATGAAAAAATGAAGCATCTAACAATTAAAATTCACATTGGATATTTGTACTGTAAATTTCCAATAAAAATATGGACTCAAAATTTTAAAAAATAAATGTAGACTTTTTAATGGAAATCTCAAATTAATCATTGAGATTATTAACATAAAATATTTTATATTTAAATAGATTTTCTACTTGAAATTTTCAAAAAACACATCCCTAAAAAAGTTATAATGTAATTATACGGTGTAAATTTTTAGTATAACATTATGGTGGTAATTTTTACTAATTTATTAATGTAAATATTTTAGATATGCATTTAATGTGATACTTTTTCATGAGATATTATGATAAAAAATTCCACTATAATATTTTAATGAAAAAAAACTATGAAAAATTTCACATAAACATTACAAATTAATTAGAGAAATTTCAATAGAAATTTGATGTACTGACCTAGGATTGACTTTGAGTACTACATAGCTTGGAATAATATGTTGTCGTCTGAATATAGGTTTTAAGATGAATTTATATATATATTTGTTAATTTAGTTGTCTCATTGGTTTTTTTAACCACATGATAAATCTGGATAATAATAAATTTAATGAGCTTCTAGGCTGGTTAATCTATTTAGACCCCAAACATCAAGCTGAGAATATTTTTTCTTGTATTTATCAGATAATACTTGCTTCAATTCAATTTTATTTTTTTTTGTGCCCATATTTTTTGAAATGTACCCCATGGTGATTTTTTAGGACACTAAGAGACATTTGGAAAGGATTTGAAACATAAGGCTTCAAGCCAATTCATCACCTACAAATGTAAATTTCTTTTGAATGTTGTTTCATATTGAGAAACATGATGTGTGAATTATTCTAAAATGGAGTTTTTTATTTTGAATAATAGTTTTATAATTTTATTTGATCATAATATTATCTTGATAAAATAAAAATAATTAACAAATATTATATAGAAGGGTGTAATGGCATTAAGCCCCACCATCCCTCTCTCTACACTCCCTCTCTCTCATCATAAGTAGAATTCAAGATACGGTTGATGGACTAAAATAAAATTGATTATATAAACCCATAAATTTCATAAATAGATATTAAATTTTCATAATTTAATATTCATTATATAAAATTATGATACATACTAGAATTTTAAAGCTTTATTTTCATTGGACTCTAAATATGTGATCTTCATATTTCATGAAAGATATTCAACATCACCCAAAAATATCTTCGTACATAGTATTTTTATTATAAATAACCTAACTAAAACAATTCTTCATAACCTATAGAAAATGAACATTAGAAATAGTGATCTTACATACTCAGTAATTTTAAATGAGGGATTTATAAATAATCAGTAAATTATATCCTGATAATAAGGGTGTGAGAATATGAGATTAACATATGAAAATCATACATGGAATATCATATATCATAATCATGAATATTTTAATAAATCCTAGAAGTTTATAAGCCATTAATATTAAATAATAAAATAAAATGAGTCGTGAGAGCATGACATTAGCATAAGAGATAATCTTTTGGAATACTCATAACCATAGAAAATAATTTTTTAGTAAATTTTCACTACCAAGACTATCATAGTTGATTGGTTTCACTCCAAATTCTATTGTATCATTAGTCAATGTCCACTCCCAAGACTGTGATAGTGAACAGATCCCCTTACCTAATTGGGTTCACTCCCCATTCTAGTAATAATTATCTCATGAGAAATCCAAAATTACCCAATGCATTGTAGGGATATATAATTAGGGTTCCACCTGTTATATAATCATAATCAATTAATATTTTTTCCAAAATAACATAAAACATTAACCATATATCATAACCCTTAAAATTAAATGGGTCACATAAAAATTTCAATATTTCATAATTATATAACTCATGGAAAATAAATGGGTTTCATAAAAATCTCATCATACTAACCATAAACCATGTATAGAAAGAATAATTATGGAATAGTTGGATCATATCCCTAGTAAAGAATAAGTAACATAAATATATTTTTTATTAGATTAAAATTCATTTAAAGGGTTACTTGGAATATTTCCTGAGGAAAATACACTTTTCATTTTGAAATCACTTCATAAAAATATAAAAATATAAAAAATATTAGAGAAAAAATTTCTTGAAAATACCAATGTAACTTTTATTGTATGATTCACAAATCTGATTGACCATGATGGTGGGAGATTCCATTTATGTTGTGTACATTAAATAAATATTTCTTTCAAATTATCAGTAAAAAATCAAAAAGCACCTTATTTAGAAAATAATAAGAATATTCTTTTTAAAAGATTTTTTAAAAATTATGACATTATTAAAAATGATATTAAAAAATTATTTTAGATTACTAAAAACATTCTTGAAAATATTTTAGAAAACATTGATATGGAATATGATGATTCTTAAATAAAGAGGAAATAAATTTTTTTTCATACAAAAAATCACAATAATATTAAGTGAAAAAAGAGTGTAAAATGGTATAATTAAATGATAATTTCATGAAAAAAAAATAAAAAATAAAATAAAATATATTATTGATTATTATTACATGAAATTCCATAATCAGAAACATAATAATAAACAATCCTAGAAAATAATGAGATTTTATGATAAAACTATTACCTCATGGTGGAATTCCTTAGAAATCACTCAAACCTCATGTATAATAAATTTAAATTTATTATAATTATATAAGATTGTAATTTAAATAATTATTATATCATATATGATCCACTTATATCACTTAAACACCCATTTATTAGTAATTCCTTAATCAAATTAACATTTTTAGGTTTTAACTACTACATTTTTCATGAGAATTTCAATTTGATAATTCTAGTCCTTGTACTTTGATAAGAATTACATCATCTTCAAAATGATAATCATGATATAAAGATAATATATATTCATTATATATATATATTTTTTTATTTATATTCACCCATAAAATTTATAGATAAAAAATGAATTACATCTTTCATGGAGACGGTGGGTTGTATGTATGCATGAATGTTTTTTTCACACTTTGAAGGATGGGATAAAATAAAAATAAATAATAATTCAAAACTAGATAATCATAAATATATATATATATATATATTATTTATTAAATGTATCTTTATTTCCATACATGTAAATCAAAAATAAAAAATGAATCACATCGCTTCGTGGATGTGGTAGTCCACACATACGCACGAGTGATGTTGTCATTTTCTAATAGATTGGAAGGTATTAATTTAGATATAATATTATAATTATAAGATAATTGTTATATAAAAAATATCATTTATAAGCATTAAAACCATCACAATAACTATCCATGAAATATAGTGATGGAAAAATAATTATATCATATACGTAAGAGTGATACTTTCACTTCACATTTGATGGAAAAGAGGGTGAATAAAGGTGGTTCCATAATAATAATAACATTTTGGTACATATGGTATAATTAATTTCTTATTTTATGGTGAATACTACGTGTTTTTATGAGGTAGAAGAAGAAATAATTTTAAATATGTCTAGTAGGATGATTACCACTCCTTTGGTTAGCCTCCTTTAAATCCATTTATAAGGACACTTGGAATAATATTTTAATAAAATAGTCACATATATTTCATATATATGTAATTTTAAAAGATAATTGGTTAGGTTTTTGTTGATTATTATGATTATAATGGTGAAAATAATATAAAGTATAGGTGTCCTTTTATAAGTGGGGGACAGGACGCACTTAGAATTTCAAAAAAAAAGATTAAAATTTAATAATTTTATTCACAAGGAAAATACTTAAAAATGTAAATTTACTAAAATTTAGTATATTAGAAAGTATAAATATATATATAAAATATTATTTATACAATTTCATTTTCAAATATTACCCTTATATTGTGGTTTACCCCCCCCCCCCCGGTAAACCCATTTTAACCTTAACTATGGTAATGAATTTTTACCTTAGTTATTATTCATAAAGACTAAAAATAAGTTAAAATTGATTCCTAATATTAATAATTTTGATCCCAAAATATTGAATCCATTTTAAAAAATATTATTCATATAATTGGAAGAAATTATTTTAAAACAAAACCCATAAAATCTGATGAAAAACAATTTTCCAAAATAATCTTCATATAAAAATGTTTTATATAGGAATTCAACATAAAATTTATTACGATAAATTAATTGGATTATTAATAATATAAATGATCTAATTTTACTTTTAAATTATTTTAAAACTAAATTAAACTTCATAAATCTTGGAAATAAAAGACTAATTTCAATAAAAAACAATATTGGTCACTATTCATTGAAAAAAAAATCTTTTTAGAAAATTCACAAAATTTAAATCTAAGAAAATATTGGAAATATTATTTCCAAATTAAATTTTTTTAAAATAAATTTCATAAAATTGGAAAAGATTAATTATATTATTTCTCAAAAACTCAATGAAACCTAATTTTGAGAAAAAATATATTTTTAAAGAATATAAAGACATTACTTAATATTAAATACTTTTTTATCAATATATTTAATTTATAAAATACTTGTAAACTTAATTTTCAAAATTTATTTATTAATATTGATATCTCTAATTTAAAAACTTGGTAATAATAATATACTATATTACGGTTCATTTAGATTTGGGTTTGCGTGTATCACAAGCTATCAAAAAAATTATTTTATTTTAAAAGAAATATTTCATAAAATCTCATGGTGTAAAATTATATATCCCTTAAAAAAACACCTTATGATTATATCACTACAATAAAGACAAATGGGGATATATCTATTTCTTCTTATTCTTAGTTTTCTATGTTGAAAATTCAAATTTCTAATTACAATAATGATCATTAACCAGATAAATATTCATGTTTCATAGAACCTTATCTATATTATACAAGATTTATACTAGTTATTATTCAAATGAAAGATCATTCTCGAAAGGTAAAACCTTGATGTTTAGTACATGTGAAGGTTCAGGTATGTACTTCCTTAGTATATATACATGGAACACATTATGAACTCGAGATAGGTTTAGTGGAAGCCCCAAGCGATAATCTACCATCCTTACTCGATCAAGAATATCAAAAGTGAAAATATACCCAGGGTTCAAATTTCCCTTATTTAGAAATCTCATAACCTTATTCCATGGAGTAATTCATAGTAATACCTTCTCACCAACTTTTAATTTCATATTTCATCAATTATTTTCACAATAAATTTTCCGTAGGTGCTGAGTATCCTTAGTGTGTTGCGGAATGGATCTAACCTTCTCTATCATTTACAAAAGAAATCTAGTCCCAATATCTTTCTTTCTCTAACTTCATCCCTGAAATTTGAAGTTATATACTTCTTTCCCTAGATGGTTTTATAAGGACGCATTTGAATGATATATTGAAATGTATTGTTATAAGATAATTTTCAAGATGATGATTTTGATCCCAATCACATTTTCAATCTAGCTAATAGGATCCCAACATATCCTATAGGGTTTTAATGCTTCTATAATAATAACCATATATATGAGGATGATAAAAATAATTAAAATAAACACTAAATTTAAATATTTTTGAAGGTTTCACCAGAAATTTTAGCTAAACCTCATATCTTGATCAGATTTAATATAATGTGTTGCTTTATGCTGCCTTATCACTTCCTTAGTGTACATTTTGGAAATATGATAAATAAATAAATCATGTTTGATATCCATAAATTTTGATAACTTTATAAGGTGATAAACTAAATCCCAAATAACAATATATTCTTTAAACATTATTGGGCATCCAATTATTAAATACATAGTAATGTTTTCACATTTTAATTCAGGTATGGGTAATAGTTGTCACATCCACTTAGACTAATATCTATCAACCTTATCTTGGTAGCATACCAAGCACCAATATTCATTTTATAAAATATTTATCTTCATGTTATCCAACCAAAAATACCTTTTCATATCTCTATAAATCTTAATACTTACAGGATGAATAGATAATGATGAACTATTAGCTTCTTCCAACAACTCAATCTTTAAATCTAGAATTGAGTGGGACTATACATAGTTTAGAAATATAATTATTACATAACAATAAAGGTTTAACAAAAAAATATTTCCCACCATCTTTTACATCTCCACGTCTTCCTTATGTGCCTCTTTAATCGTCACTTGCATAAATGTTCTAACCCTCATTTGGTAGAGATAATATTTCTCTATATCTTTCATTATTTTAATGTCCATCCTTTGTAAATCTAGAAATATTGAATTCTCTACAATCCTCCTCATAAAAAAGCTATTGTGATCCTTTTGACTCAAAATTTTCCCCACCTTGTTCACATTCCCAAGGTTAATTTATTAAACATTCAAAATATTTAATCAAATCCAACCATATATTATGGCGCATGTTGAACTCATTCTAAGTTCATATAAAATTTAAACTTTTATGTTTTGAATAATATGTCACACCATTCTCTATAATGATAATCCGACTATATCATTAATTCAATAATTACAATAGTGAACTCTAAATAATGAGTTGAGGTAATTTTTATAATGAACCTTTAGTTACAATGAGGAATAATGTATAACCATATTATTTTTCATTAGAACACATCCTAGTCCATTATATCATCTTATCATTATAGATTATAAATCTTTACCTACTATAGGGTAGTCTAAGGAAATGTGTGATGAATGGACTTTTCTTTATTTCCTAGAAATTTTCCCCACATTCATTTATCTAAATGAACTTGTCTCCCTTATGAGTTAACTCGATGTGTGGTTTTGAAAACTGTGATAAATTATCCAAATAGTGTTAATAATAATGATCCAAACTAAGAATAATATAGATTTTAGTAAAAGTATTTGGTATGGTCCAACATTATATAACTTATATTTTTATATATAACCACATATATAACCTCACATGATATTATATTACCCATAAATGATTGTTTTTACAGCCAAATTTCTCACTTGGTAAAATATTCATACAAATTGTCTTTCCTTAAGTACTTCAATAAATTTATTTAGTGATATTCATATTCTCCCTTAATATTGGAATATATAATAATATCATCTATAAATTCAACAAAAAATTATCTAAGTAATCTCAAAAGATTCAATTAATTAAATCCACGAATATAATAGGGGAATTTGTAATATCAAATGAAATCAATATAAGTTCATAGTTTCCATACCTCATATGGGTTTTTTTACATGGGTTTATCTTCAGTTTTGACCACCAATTAGTAGTATGAAGATCAAAGATCAATCTTGTAAAAGTATCAAGCTCCTAGTAATTGATCAAATAAATCACCAATATATGGAAAACGATACATATTCTTAATTGTGATCTTTTTAAGTTCATGTTAATAAATATGATGTCTCATTGATCAAAATTTCTTATAAACAAAAAATAATAGGTCCACCCTATAGTGACACACTTATCCAAATAAATCTTTACCAAATTCTCTAAGAGTTTCTTCTTCAATTCATACAACTCAATAAGGCCATTCTTTATAGTTTTTTTAAAATAGGTGTAGCACTTTTAATGAATTATATTGGAAACTCTACATCATGATTTAGATAAATATTAATAAAATATTCTATAAAAATATCAACAAACTCTCATACTCTAGGAATTTCTTTGATATTAATTTTCTACCCAACAATTTGATATAAACACCACATTTTGAATAGAAATTAAGGCCTATATAATGATTTAATTTCCATTAGATGTTTATATTTATCATCAAATAGAAAGACGAACATAGGTTTGTTTTTGGAATATCAATTTTTTTACCTTCCTTGTAAATAGATTTGGGGTTTATATAAAGAAATATAGTTCATACCCAAATATCATCAAATTAAACTATAGGTAAAATAGAAATTTTTGTACGAAGAAAATTTCTATAAACATAAATTGAAGAATAATAATATAATTGATATGTTATCATCATACTATTACGATATTTAACTTATAATTCAAAATATAATCATTTAGGTTGTATTTTCATACCCGTATAAAATTATTCATATATAAAATACTAGGTAGATCTATAATAAAATATGATATTAGTAGTTCTACAGTGGTTGGTATGTGAAAATTCCCCCACTTTATTATCATAACCTACATTGGAAATATTTATCCCATAAAATTTCTATTTATCTATGAACTTAAAAGGTTATTGGCATCGATCACCATCATTAACCTTTGTATCTGATAATTTGTTAGCATAATTATCATACACCTTTCATTTGAAACACTAGAGTTTGGGTGGTCATTATATGTTATTTTCTCTCCATCATTAGATTACTTCTTCCCATTACATCAACATTTGATTACCTAGTGACCTTCCTTTATGAACATAAAATATTTACCAATCCCTGTAAGAAAATTTCCTCCATGTCTCCTTCCACACTTCCGGCATAAGTAATGTTTATCTTTTTCTCTCCATGGTTTTTATTATTATTATTTCATTCAAATTTCATCTTTATTTTTTTATCAAAACTATGAGAATGATGGGTAAATACTATATTCATTTCCATCTTCATATCACATCTAAAAATTAATTCATAGTTACTAAAGGCACATATATCTAATTCCCATCGAAGGATTGGTTTTAGGATATTGAAGAATTGATCAAATTTACTTTCGGGTTGGATGATAATACCATAAGAGTACGTTGAATGTCTTATAAAATTTTCCTCATATGTTCAAATGGATTCATAATCCTTCTACTTTATATTAAACAATTATTTATCTATTTTCTTATGAAGAATATGAGTAAAGTACTTATTGAAATATAATCTCCTCAACTCATTCCAATCAATGGAGTTAATTTATTCACATTCCCTGATGTTCTTGATAAGAGTTCACTATTTATTTGACTCTCCTTCCAAATGATAAAATTATAAAATAAATTTTTCATGTTACGAACACAACAGTAAGAAATATATATTTTTAATGTTAATAACCCATTGACTGTCAAATAATGGATCATCAGACCCACTAGAACTAGTTGTATGTTTCCCCAGGAAGTACTCAGTAAAATTTGTTCCCTCCTTTTATTTTTTGGTACTTCAGAATAAATCAATCCTTGATAATGTTTCACAAGAAAAATAATAATATTTTACATTTTATCTCCCATAACATTTGATTTTTTAGGAGGAAAATCATTTAATTTTTTGTCACATTCAATATTTACATGGTTCATTCAGGTTCCATGTATTAAATAAAACCAGAAAGTATAGTGTGATTTATAGTAATCATAGTGGGAAACCACATAATGGTGAAAAATAATTTATATTATATCTAAATCATGAAACAATATTTTTAATCTATGACACCTTATGTTCAACATACATTGTTCAAGGTCAATATATATTAAAAAAATTATAATAATATTTTAATTAACCCAAGAATATCCCCTCAGAGTGTCAAACTAGGTTTATAGTAAACGCACACTCACCATATACCCAAATGATAGTTTATATACTCGGCCAACTCTTTTTAGGGTTATTACACCTGGATGCATTTTTTCCAAAAACACATCCACTTGAATTATCCAGATACTAATGTATTTCTATGAAAACAATATATTCTCTTCCATTAATAAAAATAGTTAAGATATTATCATATACATTGACTTATCCCCATATTTTTTGACAAATTCCATTAGATATATTCTCCAAATATTAAACAAAACCATATCTAATATCAATTATAATGACCCCTAATTTTAATAAATATATATTAACTCTTAAAAGATAAATTTTCATCACATAAAATTATGATCCATGCTAAAGACACAAAGATTAAGTGTATTTTGAGACTTTATGTACAATCTTCTCTTTTCATGAATTATCTTCAAAATCTCCCAATAATATATTCCCACATAATACTATTTTAAGACATACCCTACTTAAAAACATTCTCCATAACCTAGGTAAAATAAACATAAGAGAGGTGATCTCAGATTCTTAGTAGGGGTAAACAAGGGAGATATTAAAGATAACTTTATAAAATCATGGAAATAATGGTATGAGAACGTGAGATTAACATTAAAAACCATACCTAGTATGGTATAGATCATAATCATGAATCATGCTATATATCTTAGCATCCTATAAGACATGAATCTTAAGGGAATCAAATAACACGATCCATAATATAATAGTCTTGTCCAAATAAAATTTTTTGTCATATAAAAATGAATAGAAAATCATTTCCTTAGTTAAGGATCACTACCAAGTCTGTCGTAGTGGATTGGGTTCACTTTGTATTCTTTTGTATCCTTAATCGATGTTCAATCCCAGGACTATCATAGTGCAAATAGTCCCTTACTGAACTGGTTTCACTATTTATTTTGCTCTTAACTATATAATAATATATCTATCCTTACACAATGCATTCTGGGGATATAAAATTATATTCCCACCTACCACAATGTCATAATTTCTTAGAAACCAACCCAGATACCTCAGTATGCTAATACTTGAGTTGGTCCAAAAATAGTTAAAAAAGAATTCCTGATCCCAATGGATTAATGACTAGATCCTAGCATCATATAAAAATAAAAAGGGAATCTTTTTCCAAAATTATGATAAAACATCATAAGTATGATCAAAACATAGTCAGTATTCTAAATAGTCCCCAACAAGAAATGTTCCACATTTGATAGTTAAACTACTCATAGAAAAAACACCATCTGAAGAGAAAAAAACCATCAAGATAAATTCAAATACATGTGCAACAAGTGGACATAAACTCCACTAGTCAACACCATCACTAAAGAGTCCCAAGATTCAACCACAACTACAACCTCCAAGTGGATCTTTCTCTTTTTTAGGAACTAGCATGAAAAATCAATAAACACTTGATGGAAAGGTTGGGTGTTATCTAGATAGCCCATTATGGTCCCACCAAGATTCCATGATAAACTATTTAATAATTAAACCATTTATGAATTAAATTTAAAATAAAACAAGGCATCATAGTTTATTTAAACTGTAACACCCCAAGCTTCCATGGTACGTTCCTCTTTGAATAATAGAGCAGCGTGTGTTGTACGCAACCTCGAGTTCTAACACACCGCGACCAATAAAAGTAGCAGTTATGAATATTAATACCCACTTTTTAAAATTATATAAATTTTATATTTCAAAATGGACTAAATTTTTGGATTTGGAATATCGAAATTAGCCTATGTTGAATTTTTTGTATTTTTCTGAGAACTTCCAATTTTTTATGAATGGTGAAAAATACTTAAAAAAAACTTTTTTAATCAAAATAATTTATAGTGATAAATTATACAATTTAGTGGTTATAAAGTGTAAATAGAATATATTTTTACCATTTTATCAAATTGTGGTTATTATAATTAATTTCACTTTGAAATTGGACATAAACAATAGACATTCTTTTGAATGATATTCTTTCTTAAAAAGACGTTATTTATTGTGACAGTGAGAATTAATTATTAAATTAATTATTTAAACTTATAAGTTTTGAATTTTTTAAAATAGGCATCATTTTTAAATTAGGAATATCAAATATATCTTAAGGTTAATTTTTGGTTTTGTTTTGAAAAACTTCGATTTTTGATGAATAGTGAAACCACTAAGTGGTAGTTTAAAAACTAATTTTTAGTGTAAATGAAACATTACCACTTCTGTGTATTGAATTTCAAAAATCCAACATACATGGTTTTCATTAGGAAGTAAAATGTGGTTCAATTGTATTAAAATAATTTTTGGTGAATAGTAATTTTTAAGTTCTACTAATCGCGATTAAAGGTAATTAGTGAAATTTAAGGTAAAAATGATATTATAAAAATATTAAAATATCTTGACACTTGTCCTACACTTATTGGATGAGTCATGGACTAACAATACAATCCAAGGGTCAAATTGGGGACCCCATAGAGCCACTTGGGTAAGAAAATGACATTAATAACTTTTTATTTAAAGTAAAAATAAAATTGTCACAAACATGTGTTGTTTTACTAAAACAATTATTACATGGAGTTATTTATGTTAAATTATCAACTATAACCATTTATTGGAAAGATAAAAAGATCTCCTACATCCTGATATTTTTTATATAATTTTTAGACATTAAATAAATTAAAATGTTTATGACACCATGATGATGCAACAATTACCTCATTAATTAATAATTTAAATAAAATTAAAAGATAATGTAAAATCTAAGAGTTACACATGTCAAAAACCTATTTTATGGGTATATTTCGAACCCTTATCACCTTATCCTAGAAATATATAATTATGGGACCTTTTAAATCTGAAAAGTACTTTATAATAATGTAACATTTCATTACTCTCCAAGAGTGCCCCTCTTCTCCTCTTATAAAAGGCCCCCACCACTACCATCTTATTCACACCGTCAAGCCATTTTTCTCAGCCAAACTCTGCTCAAATACTCTATCAACTTCCCTCTATTACTCCTAGAATCCTCACTTTTGGAATAATTCTTCCCAAGGAATCCTTCGGCTCAAATCAAAAAGAGTTACCCGATTTTAAAGTAATGTCTTCTATTATGTTATTTTGTTTTATTTTGCTTCTAAAACCCCTTAAAATATTTTTATTCCATTATTTTGTAACAAAAACAGTATCTTCAATATACTATGATGTTTTTATGAGATTTATTTGATTTACAATTACGCACACCTTCGTCTAATGGTCAAAGAACATACTTTTTCTGTAGTTGGCGAATTTCTTCCTCACGAAACGATGACTGTTCAATTTTATTTTAACACCTATCATGGTGGCCATTAAGCTATAACTATATTTATATATGATATATATTATGTTTATGTTTTCCTTATGCTTCTGTATTTCTCATTTATATCATACCTTTATGATTTCCGTTATGGGTAAACGCGATAATTTCATTTTAGGAAGTGCGGACTACCGCCCCCTCAAAGTGATTTGAATCGTTAATGCCATATGTGGGATGTATAAAGGATGGGGTAAATGATATTATATATTATATTATACTTTAATTATAATATACCTTTATATAATTTTGATTTCATTCCATTAAATACGAAATAGAAATGAAAGTAGTGTTCATGCGTGCGTACGGCTTACCATCTCCATGAACGGTGCATTTCATTTCTTACCTCTAAATGTTACGTAATATTATTAATGAATGTATATAATGGATATATATGATATATATGATATCTACATCATGAATATAATTCTGGAGATAATTTATATTCTACCACATAAACAACTTGTAATTATAAGAAGTTTATTTTTGACTCAAGTACCAAAGATCTACAAAATGACCGTTATTAACATAAATAATTACATAATGTTCATAACATGGTAATAAGTGATATAAAAGGAATAATGAACTTGAAAAAGGTTCTTAATCAATTTTAAATTAACTCTAGTTTATTATTCAGGAGGTTAATGAACGATCGAGTCAAGTCAGACATGAGGTAAGGGAACTTCTTAACCCAATTTCCCTTCTTTGGGTTAATGTTCTACTTTCAAATTATGTCATGATATTATTATGTACTATCTTGTATTTGTACTTTCGTTATGTGTTCTTATAGTGAATACACAAAATAGATCTATTTTATTTAAAAAAAATGATCTTTGTAAGGGACTTCGTCTCAATCTCCTTTCATTGAGACATATTTTGTTTTATACACAACTTTCTATTATACGGTGTATAAACCCCTTTGACTTTTATTTTTATTCAAAATGAATCTTTTTATACAAAGCGTTTTTACTAAACAACAAAAGGAATGTTTTTTCTTACGTATGCGGTGACAACGACTTCTCTGCCGCTGTGACTATTATTTGAGTTTTGGCTTCCTCTATAACCCATAACTTTTTTTTAAATGAAAAATAAATACCAAGATTTAATTTTCTTTTATTTTGGTATTGAAAATGGTTTTGAAAGTGTTTTTTATTATATAAATGTGTTGTATTGATATCTTGTGATTGATATGTGGAAATTTTATGTTTCCTTTATGTAGGATTTATGTTATACGATTATGTTATGGTTTATGATATGTTTAAACCTGTTCATATGAGGAATTCATTGGACTTAATAAGTGATGGGTGGAGCCCGCTATAGCTCCTCGATGCATTGGTAGGCCTCATGAGACAAACTAGTGTCTTGGCACGAGGCCTTGACAAAATCTTATTTGTAGTCTTGGAATGAGGTCTTGGCTACGTGGTTATGATAGTCTGGCATTATGCATTCCATCATTATGAAAGTGGTTATTGATATTGCATGTGATTATTCGACTAGTAGAATATCCATGTTAATAAGTAAATGGAATTATTTCATTTTATTTTTGCCATATTATGCTGAAGTTCAAGTTTAAAAGGCTTTTGTTTTAATTATACATTGCCTTAAATGTAAATGTTTATTTATAAAATCATCTGCTATATTGTTACCCTTATTGAGCATCTGAGCTCACCCCTTTCAATGTTTCAATTTTTCCAGGATGAGAAGAAGTATTTTATGAATGACCTGAATGGATAATATGATGGGATATGACGACAAGATTTTTTTGTAGTTTTGTATTACTTTATGATGTAATGTAAAACTTATGAATGTATCTAGTGATTCAAGGCTACGAAACTAATTTTTCTTTCGAGACTTGATCTTTGTGATCATGCCAATATTACACAATAATGCACCGACTATAGTTCACTAGGGTCGGGGCGTTACAGTTGGTATCAGAGGAAGTTTGGTACTAACCTTGGAAGCTAGATTTAGATAAACTCTCATAAGATCACATAGCCCTAAGATAGACTTTGAGGATTAGTATAGAAGAAGTTCCTAGAATTTTGGTATTATAGAGATTTTGTGAGTTTTTCAAGAAATACATCCATGTCTGGATACAATCAGGTAGAGGTGGCTCTGGCACAGATGTACCTAGGTGTAAAAGCTGATAACACCGCTTTAAGCTAGACTCGAATGGGAACTGGTGCATGACAATGGGCCTTGGTGCACTCTTGGATAAGACATTCCCGAGGGATATGCTTAGGATAATTCTCAATTTCTTTACAAACCATTATGAAGGGTTTATGAGTATATACATCCTCAAATAAAACATTTTTTTTATGGATTATATCCATAAATAGTTCATTTTATGTTAAGTGTTTTGCAAGTTTGTTATTATGTATTTCGATTCATAAAATAATCTTGTTTATGCCATTGTTTAGAAATGGTGCCTAGTGGAAGGAATGGAAACAGTATCAATGCATGCAATCTATGTAGGTATTTCCCTCCTGCTGAAGATAATTATAGTGGAGCTGGTGATACAACTGGTGTTGATCACTTTATCACCATACTGGGACAACTCACTCAGGTTATGAATAAGAACCTTATACGTATGGAGCACCCTGATCTGCAACGTGGAGGATCAATGTTAGATCGTTTCATGAGGCAACAACTGCCAACATTTAATAGGGGTACAAATCCATTAGTAGTTGAGCAATGGATAAACTCCTTAGATAAAATATTCCATGCCTTGGGTAGTAGTGAAGGGAGAAAGTTGTCATGGCAGTTTACCGCCTCACTGGAGATGCCGATCAATGGTGGTCGCTGATTCAAAACACAAAGGAAGATGAATAAGTATCAAGTATGGAATGGAGGGAGTTTAAGGAAATTTTCTTATAAAAATACCTTCCACATGACCATTGAGCAGATATGGAAAGGAAATTTATGATTCTAAGGTAGAAGGAGGATGAGAATGTCGCAAAGTATGAGTCTAACTTTACAAGGTTAGCGAGGCATGCTGCAGATTATATACGTAACCCAAGAAATAAGATTGATCGTTTCTTTTATGGGTTAAAACCATTTCTCCGTCGAGCATTAGTCTCACAAACCTTCTCGTTATACGAAGATATTTTCTCGTGTGCTATCAATACAGAAAATGAATTCTCTAAATCTTATGACCATAATGTAAAGCAAGAGAAGAAGAGAACGGTGGAACAAGAGAAAGATAAAGGGAAAAGGGGGGAAAATGATTTTCCATTTTGCGATAATTGTGGGAAGAATCACCCTGGTACTTGCCTAAAAGGAATGAGAGTTTGTTACAAATGTGTAGAAAAAGGTCACCAGGCTCGTGATTGTAAGGGAAAGAAAGAGGCTGTCAATGTTGAATGCTACAATTGTAGGGAAATGGGGAATTATGAAAATGAATGCCCTAAGCGGTAAGGAAACTTACCTCAGAAAAGGCCAAGATATCAAGGCCAATATTATGCTATTACTACAGTTTAAGCGGAAAACATAATGTATTGGTGCTTTTGGATGGAAGGATTATATTCTAGTTATAAGATTAATATGATATATATAAGGATTTTAATGTAGTATTTGTTATTTTCATTAAGGTTTTAATATGATGAAGGTAATCATATTTTTAGTATGTGACAATAAGAGAAACTTTACTTTGTTTGGGGAATTTGATGTTACAATTGATTTTAGAATTTATAGTCCTTTTAGAGAAAATCTGGATAGAGGTATTTCGGATAACTATAAACGTTGGAATGGATTAAGTTGAACTTTGGATAGTATTGTTTAAGGTTAAAATATTTCGGATGATTATTTTTGAAATATTATAATTCTATAGTTTTAGGTAAAGTAATACCTGCAGGTTGGGGGATAACCCGTCACATCGGACAAAGTTATAGGAATCGAACCCACAACCATAGTGTGACAGGCCCTTATTACCTACCACTAGCCTATAGGAAGTCCCTGGTAATTACAAAAATGTTTTCCTAATCTAAATGGTATGTGTTAATATTTGGAACCTTATACAATTATGATAAATAGAATATTTTTCAGTTCTATTACCTTTCGGAGTGAAAGATGGGTTTGTGGTAAAAATTTATTAAAGAATGAATGTCGACATGAAAAGTAAGTATATTTCCTTATGTTCGTTGTAAATCTCCTAAATAAATTCCTCAACTTTATGAAAGGTAACTTAAAAAAATTTTGTCGGTTAACTTTTCTTATTGGGGAATCAATGACTGTTTAACCAATCACAAGTTTCTGATTTTATTGTAGTTAACTTTTTCCTAATCCTGTTTTATACAACTCACCATCAGACCTTGATGGTTTTTCTTCCTCCATGTCCTTATTTTCATAGAATCCTAGTATGGGCTATCTCGGGTGACCTTTGTACTTCCCTTTCTTTCTTTTAAAGTTATATTTTTATTAACCTTATTTCTGCTGTGGGTTTTCCACAAAGGTATTTTCTATTTTCAAACTTTTATTTTCAAAGAAAATTTTTAAATGGTGAGGATGCAATTTATTGAAGGAGGGGATAATGTAACACCCCAAGCTTCCTTGGTACGTTCCTCTTTGAATAATAGAGCAGCATGTGTTGTATGCAACCTCGAGTTCTAACACACCGCGACCAATAAAAGTAGCAGTTAGGAATAGTAATACCCAATTTTTGAAATTATATAAATTTTATATTTTAAAATGGACTTCATTTTTGGATTCAGAATATCGAAATTAGCCTATGTTGAATTTTTGGTATTTTTCTGAGAACATCCAATTTTTTATAAATAGTGAAAAATACTTAAAAACAACTTTTTTAATAAAAATAATTTATAGTGATAAATTATAAAATTCAGTGGTTCTAAAGTGTAATTAGAATATATTTTTACCATTTTATACAATTGTGGTCATTATAATTAATTTCACTATGAAATTGGACATAAACAATTGACAATTTTTTTGATTGATATTCTTTCTTAAAAACACGCTATTTGTTGTGACAGTGGGAATTAATTATTAAATTAATTAATTCAACTTATATGATTTTAATTTTTTAAAATATACATCATTTTTTAATTAGGAATATCAGATATAGCTTAAGGTTAATTTTTGGTGTTGTTCTGAAAAACTTCGATTTTTGATGAATAGTGAAACCACTAAGTGGCAGTTTAAAAACTAATTTTTCATGTAAATGAAACATTACCACTTCTGTGTGTTGAATTTCAAAAATACTACATACATGGTTTTTATTAAGAAGTAAAATGTTGTTCAATGGGATTAAAATAAATTTTGGTGAATAGTAACTTTTCAGTTCTATTAATCACGATTAAAGGTAATCAGTGAAATTTAAGGTAAAAATGGTATTATAAAAATATGAAAATATCTTGAAAATTGTCCAAAACATATTGTATGAGTAATGTAAGACCAATAAAATCCATGGGTCAACTTGGGGACCCCATGGAGCCACTTTGGTTAGAAAATGACATTAATAACTTTTTATATAAACTAAAAATAAAATTGTCGCAAACATGTGTTGTTTTAATAAAACAATTATTACATGGGGTTATATAAGTTCACTTTTCAACTATAAATATACATTGGAAATATAAAACGATTTCCTACATCATGATATTTTTTATATAATTTTTATACATTATATAAATTAAAATTTTTATGACACCATGATGATGCAGCGATTACCTCATTAATTAATGATTTAAATAAAATGTAAAGATAATGTAAAATCTAAGACATACACTTGTCAAAAACCTATTGGATGGGTATATTTAGAACCCTTATCACCTTATCCTAGAAATATATAATTGTGGTACCTTTTAAATCCGAAAAGTACTTTATAATAATGTAACATTTCATTACTTTCCAAGAGTGCCCCTCTTCTCCTCTTACAAAAGGCCCCCACCACTACCACTGTATTCAGACCTTCAAGCCATTTGGCTCGGCCAACCTCTGCCAAAATACTCTCTAAACTTACCTCTCTTACTCCTATAAGCCTCACTTTGGGAATAATTCTTCCCAAGGAAGCCTTTGTCTCAAATCAAAAAGAGTTACCCTATTTTAAGGTAATGTCTTCCCTTATGTTATTTTGTTTTATTTTGCTTCTACAACCCCTTAAAATATTTTTATTCCTTTATTTTGTAAAAAAACAAGTATCTTCCACATAATAGGATGTTTTTATGATAATTATTTGATTTACACTTACACACATCTTCTTCTAATGGTTAAAGAACATACTATTTCTGTGGTTGGCGAAGTTCTGCCTCACGAAATGATGATTGTTCAATCTTCTTTTAACACCTCTTATGGTGGCCATTAAGATGTCACTATATTTATATATGATATATATTATGTTTATTTTTTCCTTATGCTTATGTATTTCTCATTTATAGCATACCTTTATGATTTCCATTATGGGTAAACGCGATAATTTCATTTTAGGAAGTGCGGACTACCGCCCCCTCAAAGTTATTTGAATCATTAATGCCATATGTGGGATGTATAAAGGATGGAGTAAATTATATTATATATCATATTATACTATAATTATAATGTACCTTTATATCATTATGATTTCATTCCATTAAATATGAAATAGAAATGAAAGTAGCGTTCATGCGTACGTACGGCTTACCGTCTCCACGAACGGTGCATTTCATTTGTTACCTCTAAATGTTACGTAATATTATGAATGAATGTATATAATGGATATATTTGATATATATGATATCTACATCGTGAATATAATTCTGGAGATAATGGATATTTTACCACATAAAAAACTTGTAATTATAAGAATTTTATTTTTCACTCAAGTACCTAAGATCGACAAAACGACCGTTATTAACTTAAATAATTACATAATGATCATAACATTGTAATAAGTGATATAAAAGGAATAATGAACTTTAAAAAGGTTATTAATAAATTAGAAATTAACTCTAGTTTATTATTCAGGAGGTTAAATAAAGATCGGGTCACGTCAGACACGAGGTAAGGGAACTTCTTAACCCAATTTCTGTTCTTTGGGTTAATCTCCTACTTTCAAATCATGTCATGATATTATTATGTCTTATCTGGTATTTGTACTTAATTTATGTTTACTTATAGTGAATACACATAATAGATTTATTTTATTTAAAAAAATGATCTTTTTAAGGTACTTCATCTCAATCTCCTTTCATTGAGACATATTTTGTTTTATAAACAACTTTCTATTATACAGTGTATAACCTCATTGACATTTACTTTTATTCAAAAGGAATCTTTTTATACAAATCGTTTTTACTAAACGACAAAAGGAATGTTTTTTCTTACGTATGTGGCGACAATGAATTCTTATCCGCCGTGACTATTATTTGAGTTTCGGCTTCCTCTATAAGCCATAACATTTTTTAAATGAAAAATAAATACCAAGATTTTATTTTCTTTTATTTTTGTATTGAAAATGGTTTTGAAAGTTTTTTTTATTATATCAATGTGTTGTATTGATATCTTGTGTTTGAAATGTGGAAATTTTATGTTTCCTTTATGCATGTTTTATGTTATACGACTATGTTATGGTTTATGATATGTTTAAACCTGTTCATATGAGGATTGCATTGGACTTAATAAGTGATGGGTGCAACCCGCTATAGCTTCTCGATGAATCGGTAGGTCTCATGAGACAAACTAGTGTCTTGGCATGAGGCCTTGACAAAATCTTATTTTTAGTCTTGGCACGAGGCCTTGGCTACGTGGTTATGATAGTCTGGCATTATGCATTCCATCATTATGAAAGTGGTTATTGATATTGCATGTGATTATTCGACTAGTAGAATATCCATGTGAATAAGTAAATGGCATTATTTAATTTTATTTTTTCCATATTATGCTAAGGTTCAATTTTAAAAGGCTTTTGTTTTAGTTATACATTTCCTTAAATGATAATGTTTATTTATAAAAGCTTCCACTATATTGTTATCCTTACTGAGCATCTGAGCTCACCCGTTTTAATGATTTAATTTTTCCAGGATGTGAAGAAGTATTTTATGAATGACCTGAAGGGATAATATGAGGGGATATGAATACAAGATGTTGTTGTAGTTTTGTATTACTTTATGATGTAATGTAAAACTTATAAATGTATCTAGTGTTTGAAGGCTACTAAACTAATCGATCTTTTGAGACTTGATCTTCATGATCATTCCAATGTTACATAATAATACACTGACTCTGGGTAACTGGGGTCGAAGCATTACATAAACATTTTATTCCAAAATTTTGTTTCAAAAAAAATAAAGAAATATATCATTACTTTATTTAAAAAAAATTATATATAAAAAATTTATACAAAACCATTAGTATATATAAAACAGTTCAATAAACAATGGCATTTAATAATCAAATAAAAACTAAAAAAAATATTGCATATTCCTTGTGGTTATTTATTACCATGAAAAAGGATCCTCGCATGTCTCGATCAATCATCACATCTTATTATATTTTCACATGTTCATAGGTTTAGGCCATCAGGATAGTAAATCAATACACCATTTGTTGAAAATAATGTCAAGCTTGTTTTTGTTGGTGTTTTCATCATCAATACATTGCATGTGATTCAGAGTCGTAGTGTTCATGTCCTGATCAGATACTAAATACTCAGGATCACATTATCTTCATTCATTCATTCATTTATTCTTATTAAAATTATTGATTTCAAATACATTCATAATTCAAAATGCAATTTCCCAATTCCAAGTTCAATATCCACATTTAAATTTCAAAACCAAATCATGGGTTTTCATCAAATTCTTTCCTTTTCAAATCTTCTTTCATTCTAAGACAATTTTATCCAAAATCAATATTAAACATATTTTTCAAATAAAATTTCAATTAAATCCATAATATTTCTCAAAATCCACTCAAAAATTTAAATTACATTAATATTAAGGTCTTCCATATTTTCCATTCCCTATTCAAATCATGCATAAAATCATCTCAAATCCAGATTATTAAATCAATTAAAAACTCATTTAAAATTTTTCAATAAATTTAGGTTTTCAATTGTAGGATAAAAAGTTATAGAACCACGAACATTTAACCACATGATAAAATTATAAAACCAAAAACTAAAACAAGAAACACTAAAATAGAATGAAGTCTAAGAATATCTAGAAACAATCCTTATAATCTTAACTGAAAAAAAAACAAAATCTAGATCCCTTAATATCATGATGATCCAATACTCTTATAGAAGACTAAATGAGAAAATATAAGATATCAAATCAATTAATGATATATTACTAGGGATGAATCTAACACTTCCACCATAGATTCAATCGAAGATTGATGGTGGTCAGAGGATCCAAAAAAATCCCTTTTTTTAAGGTGATGCCTTGGTCAAAAGGACCAAGTATTATTTATTTGAAAAAAAATTAGGTTAAAAAAGTCTAAATGATATATTTTTATTATAAAATTTTTCAAAAAAAAGAAAATAAATCTAGAGGATGATCATTTGTCCAGGTGATGTCAGTGTTAACTCCTTTGTTAGAAATCCCATCTATGACCGAGTTCACCTCTCAAAATTCATGGTTAATGATATAGTTGAATCCTGAGATAAAAAGTATTCAATCCATCCATATGGCTATGAGGGTCCATGGAAGATGATTCACATAATTATGGTTCACTTACATAATGTTGGTAGATTCACTTTGGAGATAGAGGTTTTTCCATTCTTTTTTCCTAATAAAGGACACCATAATGATAACACAAATATTTTTGGCTTGTAAAGAAGATTTTTTTCCATAACTTCCATAAAAACATCCAAGAATCTATCTCTTATTGTTCTAATTGAAAACTCCACAACTCAAAGGATACAAACCATATCTTTGGAGACTTCAAAGGCCAAAAATTTGAGTGAGGATTGAGATGAGGGAAATTGGAGTTAAAATATGGCTCAATAAATTTAAATCTAAAAAACATAGGTCAAACTATTGCCAAAATTTTTATGGTTCATAATGGTAAAAATACCCATGATCACGGTGAGGCCACACCAGACCATGGAACAACGTCTCCATGTCAACCAGCCTCCAGAAAACATGTCGCAGATCCCATTTAAACAAGGTAAGGATATGAAACAGCCCACACACCATGCCCCAACTACCTCCTAAAATGGAAGAGGCACCCACAACTCCTCCCCAAGGCTCACGGTGTTGTCAAATATCTACTCCATAAGGGTTTCCAAAATTTTAGAATCATCCAAATCCATCTCTTGAACCCTTATGTTGCAGTATCCTCCTCTAAACCACAGCTAATACTCTCCATGTCATAGCCCCTACACCAAGGCACAACTCCCTACTTAAACCCATAATTATTTTTAAAACACTGAAAGACTCAAAAACAACCCCAAATGAAAGGTACAAATAAGTAATAAGTAGTACCTAAAATTGATAATAAAATGTTGTAACCTTCCAAACATAGAATTTTTTCCCACAGAAATCCTTTCAAAAATAATACATGTCAAAGAGATTCACCAAAATCTCTCTCATTAGTACCTCACACTCCCATGAATTGTGTGATGAAAAAAATGCTTCCATATCACAAAATCAAATGGTATATACTTCCCATAAAGAATATTTGTCGAAGAATCAATAGTATCAACTAACCTCTCAGTCATAGATAAATGGGTTTCAACATCAATATCTTCCTACATTGGGACATAAGAAATTTCAGAAACATACTTATTAAGATTTGATATATGAAACACTTCTTGGATAAATGTAAATTGTACTTGTAAGGATAAATGATACACCACATTATCAAACTGATCAAAACAATCATAAGGATCCACAAATCTCACCACAATATTTCCCTACATTCTGAGATATTGATGACCCAACCAAAGTGAATCTCTCAAAAAGACATGGTCTCCAACTGAAAACTCTAAAGGGAATCTATAATGATTGGTATAAGAGTTATACCCACTCTATTTTGTCACCATTATCTAGTAAATCAACTGAATTTTGTAATCATACTTGAACCAAGCTAGGTCCATCCAAGGAAACATCACCGATTTATTTCCAAAACAACTGATATTTACACCAATGGACATAAAAGTCCTAAAAGGATACCATAAGGAAGGAATAATGGTATTTTTTGTTCTAGAGAGACTTAACTAGTCCCAAGTGGTTGTCTCAAGCTCCACTAAAGTTGGGAACACAAGAATGATGCATTCTTTCCAAAATATGTATATCTTATTTAATTTCTCCATCCATCTGTGGATAATACGTTGTGCTCATACTCACATGGGATCTCAAAATATCTTGGAGGACTCCCAAAAAGTGATATGTAAAATTGGGATGCCAATTGAAAACTATATTACATAAATATTTATAATCTATTTCATATAGAGACTTCTTAGGTCTTCAACTTTGGTAGTGTCTCAAATGGGTATAAAGTGATCCAATTAGATCCACATCTTGATCAAAAACAATAACATAATATTCTCTTTAGGGGTACATAGTAAACCAACCAAAATTCCATATAAATATCATCCCACTTCTATGTTGGCACTGGAAGGGGATGATGCAAACTTGAGGGATTATGGTTCATATCCTTGACATGTTGGAAAGTATAACAGTGAGAAGCAATGTTAGCAATGTCTCATCAAATACCTAGACATCAAAATAATCACCGCAAATAATAAAATATATTCATGGTTATAGGATGAACCACCCACTAACAATTATGTAAATCAGTCATCACATCCTCCCCCAATAGAGATAGCATGAAAAAATAATTTCCAAAAACATAGGATACCCTCCAAATAGATTTTCCACTCACTGATGGCCTACCCACCATAATTAGAGCCCCTAATTCCATTGAATTTATCATAAATATTATACTCCTAAAGAATCATTTCAATAAGGTAGTTGGTCAAATAAAAAACTAGTCAGAACCGTATTTGTCTCATTCTCTATAACTATCAAGTGCATACAAGAAAATATGGAAATCAAATTCCACTCTTATAATGATTCCTTCACTAACTGGTTCAGAAGTTTCCTACCCAAAGCATTAGAAAAAACATTCCCCTAACCATGGGTGTAGGTAATGTTGAAATCAAAATAAAATAGGTACTCCACCCTATACCTCTAATAGAGATTAAAATATTTTGGATATAATATATAAATCAATATTTTATGGTTAGAAAAGATTGTAAACCTTTCTTTGAAAAGGTAATCCTACCAACTATTAAAATCATGAATAACTACTGTGAGTTCTAGATTGTGGATCAAATAATTCTTCCCATGTGGATTAAGAAGTTAGGAATCGTAATCCATCATGTGATCTTTAGACATAAGAACACAACCCAAACCCAAATATGATGTGTCACAAAATACCACATAGCTTTACCCAGCCTATATAGGATTCAACACTGGTGTAGGAGTCAAAATATATTTCAACTAAAAAATATGTATTACATATTTCATCCCAAATAAAATTTAATCCCTTATGAGTTAATAAAGTCCGCAAAGAATCCCTCTTTGAAAAATTCTTTTTAATCCAATGGTAATACTCCATTAAACCCAAGAAACTCTACATATTGAAAACATTAGGTGGTTTCACCTATGTCATCAGAGTCTTCGCCTTATCAATATCAACTAAAATACCATATTTTGAGACCATGTGTCCTAAGAACATAACTTTCTGAATTTAAAAACTGAACTTCATTAGCTTTGCATAAAGTCTATGATCTCTCAAAATTTTCAGAACTTTCCTTAGATGACATAAATGATAGTCCTTGGTTTTGGAGTGAAGTGGAATTTCATCCACAAATACCCTAATGAACAGGTTAATGTAATTTTCAAATATCATGTTCATAAAATCCATAAAAATATCTGGATCATTTCTTACACTAAAAGGCATCATAAGATAATCCTAATGTACAAACCTACTCCTGAAGTTGGTCTTCAGAATGTTAGATTCTTTAATTCTTAAATGGTGATAACTAGATCAAAATCAATGATCAAGAACCACTTTTCTACTTTCAACTAACCAAAAAATTCAACAATACGTGGAAATGGATACTTTCTATTTACCATAAATAGATTTAGTTTCTAATAATCAACAAAAAGGTGAATTTATTTGTCATCCTTCTTTGAAAAGAGGATAAGATTTAGCCAAGGTGACACACAAATAATATAAAACCTTTCTCCAAAAATTCATCACACTAAGTATTCTACTATTTTAGTTCAACTGAATATATATATACATTAAGAAGTAATATAAATTGGTTGAGAACCAACTACCAAATCAATGTAAAACTCCCCTTACTATACCAATAGAATATAAAAACCCAATCTTTTCATACATTTACATTACAATGTTTTTGTAGAATTCTTAATACATCACACAAACAGACACCCAAAGACCATATTAGTCTAGTGAATTTGTAAAAATATATACATAAAAATTGGTTTATAGGTGATCTAAATTATCTCCTACTAGGTTCTTCTTGACTAGAACCCTTATTATAGACATCTAACATAATACATATCTGCATATCTTGGGTGAAAGGAAACAGAAAAAAGGTGTGAGATTAGATGTTTGGTAAGGGTAAACCATGGGGATATGTCAACATAATCATGAGCATAAGGGTATGAGAACATGATTGTAAAAATAGAGTATCATTCCCTATATATTAAAGATCATAAACAAAAATTATGGAATAAATATTGAAGTTAATAAGACATGAATCATAAGGAAATAAAGAACAAGAGCCATGAAATCGTAACCTAAGAATAAAATATGGAACTATGTAAGACATGTAAAAATATAATAATTATTTATATAGTAGTCAAGGAATCAATGTCAAGGTTGTCTTGGTGGTATGGGTCCACTTCCCATACAACCTTGGTAGTCAAAGATCACTACAATGACTATCTTAGTGGAAAAAGTACATTATGACCATCTCCTAAGATATAAATCTCTACCAAATGCATTGGAGAGAGATATAAATCCAATCTATCTCATAATTAAATCATACATACATGTACTACAATATTTTTAACAATCATATCATAACCAATGAAATGGAATGGGTGTCATAAACATGTAATCATATCATAACCTATGGAAAAGATATAGGTTTCATAATCATATTATCAAAAGTACAACTCATGAAAAGAAGTAGGTTTCTTAAATATCAATCCATTAAAACAAAACCCATTCAGAGAAAGAATTTGAAATATGTTCTTGAACTATAATAAATTATGTCATCATATATGGGGAAGTATTTTGAAGTGTCACTTGTAACATTTATTTTTCTTAAAAATTAATTTCTCAAACATAAAACATTATCAAAACCCCTTTATATGAAAACTTGTAATGAAATATTGAAAATATTTTGAAAACCTTTTTCCTTAAAAATATCTGAAGGAAGCTTCAAAAAAATTATATCATTTTCCATTAAAAAAAATTAAAACTTATAAAGGAATCCTTGAAAATTATATTAAAATACAAAACATTTCCTTAAAATCCTTTTCCTTTAAGATTTTCTTAATAGATACTTTAAAACATTTCTTGAGAAAAATAATCATTAAATATTTCAAAGTGTCCCTCGCTACTTTAAAACATTTGAATAAAAATCCCCCTCAAATAATAAAATTATAAGAAGCTTAAAATGTCATAAAGAAGAATAATATTACTTGTGAAACATGTTAAATGGAAGTATATACACCTCTTAAAAGAACAAAGGTGTATAAAAAATGTGTTTGGAGAGAACGAAGATTGAGACAAAACTACCTTACTCATTTGGTAAATTTTGAACCATAAAACCCCATGAAATAGAGATAAAAAATTGATTTGTAAATAAATATAAATTAAATTATAAAAATAATATAATATATTTATGGTAAGTATGTACACCACACAAATGAAATGTGTGGTGAATAAGGCATGTATCTCACAGAAATAAAAAATGAGATGAGATTCCTTTGTACCTTAATAATCTATTGAATTGTATGCCCCCTAAAAGAAATAAATCTATATGGATATAAAAATACAATAATATTCATAATAATACTCATAAAAGACATTTATGGGAAGTATATACACTGTGGAAAAGGAGCCAGTGGTGAATATGGCATGTGTCCCACAGAAATAAAAGTGAGGCATAAATCCCTCAACTTAGATCTAATTCCCTCCAAACATGTCTAAAAAACATTTATATGGGTTTTAAAAAAATTATTAACTATACCATAACAATAATAATATTTATGATATCACATAATATTTATTTATGACTTTATATTACCCTTTTACTAACAATTCCATGTTAAAGCAATGTTTTGGGTAATTACTACTTTGTTTATCGTACGTGTTTTGACTTGGAATTATCGATCCTATTAATTATATCATGATTTAATTAATTAATTAACATTTAAAATGATTTTTATATCTTATATATTTATTATATAAATATATGAAAGAGATATGTATATGAAATAAAATACACCATTCATGGAGAGGTAAGCCGTATGTATGTGTGAACATTGTTTCCATTTTCTTATCATACTGAATGGATGTGGATAAATAATGTATATTTATATATGTAAATATATTATTACATTAGAAGTATTATGTCATATATTTAATTTTTATTAATTATATACATTTTTATAATCATTCATGAAATGGTTAGTGTGGAAGATGAATCTCATCATGTCATGGAGATGATAGGTCATACGTACACAAAAGCGACGATATCATTCTCTTAATGGTAAAATTGTGAGGAATTATATGGTATATTAATTATTAATAATATATATCATTTAATATTTGTTATTTATATCCATTATATCATAATTATACCCATCCAAATAATGTAGTTATGAAAAAACATATTACACCACGGTGTGGTGATGGTAAGTTGTATGTACGCATGCGTGGTACTTTCATTTATCATAGGATGAATAAAATAAGTAATATAGTTGATCCATAATAAAAATAAAATATCATCATAAATTTTATATAGTAGTTATTACATTATAATGGAATCACCACATGTACTCAAAGTAAAAACGAAACAATTTTGAAAGATTCGGTAATAGGATTACCTCTTCTTTAATTATCTCCCCTAGATCTCTTTGGGACAATAGAGTGGGAATTTTTAGAATAAAAAAACCTATATAATGTTACTAGGGAAGTTTATAATGGAAATAGTACGGTTTTGGTCTATCTTTAATGTTCAATGTGGTGTAAATAAGTGAGGAAGGACTTACCCTTTTATAATTGAGGTGAGGGTCACTTTAAGAAACTCTTAAAATATTAAATTAATATAAACTGATTTTTGATTTAAAATAGATCCAAAGTGATTTATTGAAAAAATAAGGTTATTATGGGTCTAAATACTTTCAACTAATGATTTATATACTTTTTAATGTCACAATGTAAACATTATATTTTGGTATTAACCCTCAATTAATCCCTTTAACTTTTACCATGACAACATGGATTTTTATACTCTACGGTTAAAATAATTACTATAAAATTCCCGAAGAACCCCAAATAGAAAATTGATGAAATTTATAAACATATTATATTTATTGGCTCAAATTATATATTTTTATGAATTTTTTATCATTTAATAAATTATTATTTATTTAAAAGTATCATTTATGTCAATTTTGATACTATTCATTATTTTTCTTTTAAAAAAATATCACATTAACATGATAACTTCAATAAAATCTTCTAATATCTCACTAATATGTAAAAGTTGTCTATAAAGTTTTTGGATTTCACTAGTTATGTTAAATTATATTTATTTTAATATTTTTAATATCACTTATTTGATATTTTCATATATTAAAACATTATTGCATCATTATTTTTAAATCCGTCAATTAAATTATTTATTTTTTAAAAATTAAAAATAAATTATAATAATTAATATAAATTTTATTATATTTAAATTTAATATTTAAAGTCCAATTTATATTCTCTATAAACATATATTTAAAATGATTTACTTATTAAAATTATGAATATGACATTTTTAACATATCTTTAAATAAAATATAGTTAATGAAATATTCATACCCAAGTGGCATAAAAAGGTAATAATTTTAGAATAACATTGATTTTTTTTCAAAAAAACACTCATCCAATTAGAATGGGACAAGTGTAAGGGTTATTTTATAATATTATAATATTATTTTTACCTTTCATTATCCAATTTACCATTAATTGTGGTAAATAAAAATTTACTAAAGATACAATTCATAATATCAAAAATATTAATTTGACACTATTTGAATATAAATATCATATTTATTACAATCATGTATATCAATTTTTTGAAATTCAAATCAAAGAAATGGGGAGATTAAGTTTAATTTTAATCTCGAAGACGCGGTGAGAGGGTGGTTAAAAAGAGAATTCTAAAGTTCAATAATTTTTTATATCAAATTTCAATAGAAAAAAGATTAAAATGCCCTAAATTGTATTAATATATATATAATTGATATACTATGGATTTAAAAATAAATTTCAAATATATAGTTATTTAAATTAAAAGACATTTTTAACTACAATGTAGTATTTGTCACTATAAATAAAAAAAGAAACTTCTTAGAAAAATAATAATTATCCCTAAGATAATTTTTACATTAAAAATTCAAAAATTATTTTTATTTTATAAAATTAAATGTCTCATATTGTCTAAAATTAATTTAATTATTGTTCATAGAAGGATATAAAAAGTACTTCCTTTAAGAAAATTGTATTTCTAAACATATAAAGATATTACCAAAAATTATAAATTGCAATGTAAATAAGTTTTATTTATGTGAAAAAATTTAAAAATTAGTTATTAATTTTAATATTAATATATTTAATGTCTATGTTATAACAATATAATTTAAAAAAATTATAATAAAGTGTTGTTTTGCAGAAACTCAGAGTTCTGTGTAACACAAGCCAAGTCAATGTTGCATGTAGCGCAAGCATAACATGGTGTTGAATATAACATAATTCAAACTTAGTTATTTGATATAATAAAAAATTATATTTAGAGTTTTGTGAAGTGAAAATATCCAAAATTTCAAATTAATTCATAAAAAAATTATTCACAAAATCTTGGGGTGTTACATTCGACCCTCCTAAAAATGAATTTTTCACTAAAATTCCATCTGGGTTATCCAAGTATAAATACTTAAAATTTTATTTCATAGAAACCCACATTACCAAAATAAATTCAAACATCCTTTAATAAAAATTTAAAAACATAATGGTTTCCCAAAGTAACTCATAACTAGGTTTCCACATAGGAAAAAATAGGTGGCAAATGAAACAATGACATAAAACAGAAATCTAACAATAAATATATGATGGGTAAAGATATAGATCATGGTCAGAATAACGTTAACAATCAAAAATCCATAACTCAAGGAGGTTTTAAAACGTTCATTTATGTCATCCAAAATGATTATTACAAGACAACCTTTTACATCACGATTCATTTCCAAATGTTGAATATTTTTCAAAAGAATATATGATTACTTAATTTCAAGATAATATCACAATTTTTTTCCTTGATTAATTCCCACATAATCTCTTATTACAAGGAATGGAGTTGATTTATTTCATTCCTAAAAACATTAGCATCTCATAAATATAATTATAAGTAATTCAGTCTATCTTTATTGAAACACAAGTTATCGAATATATATAAATCCACCTATGGTGAGGTAATATATTAATATCACAATCTTATCAAAATTTTAACTTAAACTTTCGATAAATTGATAATCCCCCAATCCTTCAGAAATCTATAATTCCAAAACTTTAGAAATAAGGGTTCAAAATCATTTTAACATTTATCTCCCATATATCATAAGTTAGCTCTTGGTTGTCACATTAAATCATGTGAATATCTTCATCATGTATTCTCTTGAAACATGGTAATAACCTGAATTAAGAACACGTAGGTTTCCTAATTTTATAGTATGTTGGATATATTCATTAAATCAAAATAAATTTGTAACCTTCATCAATTATAGAACAAACCACATTATAAATAAAACCTTAATAAGTCCAACAGTTATATGTACCGTCCATCATATATTTATCCTAATATCATTATTTCAACATTATGAATAAATTAAGGGTTACCTTCCCTTAATCAAAATATCACCATTCATGAAATCACTTTTATAGTATGTCAGAACCATCCAACACATTCTTTTAAATACTTAACAAAACATAAATTTGAAAATCCTTAAATATATCACCTTTTATAATTATAGAATCTAAATACATAAATGTTTCTATTATTATACTTCATGTGTAATATATTAACAATAATACCCCATCCTATTACTTAATACCTCATTTATTTCACATTTCTACTTTATTTTCGTCATAAACAATAATATAACCATTACTTCTTCCATATTGATGACTCCTTTCGAAATGTTTCCCCATAGGACGTTGGTTTTCATAATGACCATTCATTTCACTAATAAAACATTCAACTATTGGTATTATCTTAGGGAGGCCAATATTTCAATCCATAAATTCAACTAAACTTTTCAATTTCCATTTTCAATTAATTGCTCTGATTCCTTCTTTTCCACAGAAAAAACCTCATCTTTTTCCACTAAGACATTCACTTAAGTGTTTCTTTCCAAATTTTCAACATGTAGGAAACTGAATCTTCTTTCCCCCATAGTCTACATTACCCAAACTCTCAAGTAATTTATACTTTCTCTTATTTGGTGAGTCTGAGAGTTGGTTAAGGTATACATTGTTAATCATTTTCTATGAAAAATGATTATTAATGATCAAAAAATTCTTCACTCCAATGATCATCAAATTTGACTAGTCATCAAAAAAATTTCAATCACATTCAACATTACTCAAGTTTCATCTGGTTCTCTCCATTAACTAAAACTAAAATCCTAGCGTATGAAATAGTAATCATAGTGAGTAACCACAAAATCATTAAAAACAACTTATATGATGTCTAAATTATTATACCTTCCTTATTCTATGATACATAGTTTTAACCTAGATTATTCTTAGCCAACACCCACTTAAATATTTCATGATAGTTCATAAATATTTATTGAATTTCAAAAGTATATTCACCGGTGGTGTCAAAATTGGTGTGTATTAGGGCTCTTTATCATATACCAAGTTACCCTCAAGTCTAGCCTGATGTACCTTGTTAGTTTTGTTCCCCTAGGTTCATATTTTCTATATCTAAATCCACTTGTAGAATCTATACATGGATGTAATTCTTGGAAACCACTCACTCTATACCTTTCCAAAATTCCAAGACATTTTTTTAAATATTTACTCATTCGTATATTTATCTTTAGATACATCCCTAGACATATCCTTAGAAATATCCATAAGTATATCACCAAGATTTTCCCATCCTAGTTTCCAAAGGTTAACTAATATTTTGATCAAATACCAACTATTAGTACCCACACTTTTCATAAATTTGAATTATTTCATTTTCTGTGGAATTCTTATTACATTACATAAAAACAGACCCAAATACCCTATTATTCTAGTGCCTTTGGAAACAAGGAAACATAAAAACTAATACATAAGTGATATACATTATCTAAAAATAGGTTCATATTGACTACCACCTTTCTTAGCAACATGAAACATAAAACAATATTCATAACCTGGGTGAAAGGAAACATAAAAAAAGGTTGAGCTCAGATGCTCAGTAAGGGTAAACAAGGGATATATGTAAACATAATCATGATAATAGGGGAATGATAACATGATCATGAAAATAGAAGATCATACCTTGTATATAAAAGTTCATAAATATAAATAATGGAATAAATATTAACAGTTTATAAGACATGAATCATAATGAAATTAATAACATTAGACATGAATGCATAATATAGTAATAAAACATGGAACTATAGAGGTCACAAAAGCCTATAATAATTATTTTTTAGTAGTTAATGCATCACTTCCAAGTCTATCTTGCTAATATGGGTTTCATTCTTGTACCACCATAGTAGTCATAGTTCACTCACATGACTATATTAGTGAAAAAAGTTATTCATCTCTATCTCACGAAATATAAATATTTATCTAATTCATTGGAGGGAAATATAGGTGTCACTCATATCATAAGGAAATAAAAAATACATTCTCCACACAATCATAAAAAATCATATCATAACTAGTGAAATTGAATGGGTGTCGTAAACATATAAAAATATCATAACCTATGGAAAAGATACCGGTTTCATAATCATTTCACTAAAAGAGTAAAACAGGAAAAGAATAATGTGTCATCAACATCATTCCATTAAAACATAAACCATTTAGAGAAAAAATATAAATGTTATCCATGAAAAATAATAAATTATGTCATATTAGATGATAAAGGATTTTGAAAGATCACTTGGAACATTAATTTTTCATAAAATCACTTTTTAAAACATAAAATAATTTCAAAACCCTATTCATTGAAAATAGACATGAAAACTTGAAAATAAAACGTGAAAACCTTTTGAAAACCTTTTTCGTTAATAAAATATGATAAGGGATTGAAAGAATAAATAAATAAATTTTCCATAAAAAATAATTAAAAACTTATAAAAGAATCCTTGAAAAACACATTAAACATAAAAAATTTCTTTAAAATCCTTTTCTTTAAAAATTAGCTTAATAGATCTTTTAAAACATTTCCTGAGGAAAATAATATTTAAACATTTCAAAGTCCACCATACTACTTAGAAACATTTTGATCATAATCCCCATGAAATAATAAAATTATATTAAGCTTAAAATTTCATTAAAATAATTATATTCTTGATATAACTTGTAAAATGGTAGTATATACACCTTGTAAATAACAAAGGTGCATAACAAAACATGTGTCTCAAAAGAAGGCGGATTGGGACAAAACTACCTTACTCATTTTGTAACTTTTGACCCGTAAAACCCCATAAAATAGAGATAATCAAATGGATATGTATACCAATAACATAAATTATAAAAATCATAGAATGCATTCATGGGCAGAATGTACACCACATAAAAGAAATGAGTACTGAATAAGGCATGTATCTCATAGAAATAAAAAGTGAGACGAGATTCACTAACACCTCTATAATCAGTAAAATCATATTCACCATGAAATAAATAAAATAAATAGATATTAAAATACCATAATATTCAAAATAAGACTTATAAAATAAATTTATGGTCTATATATACACCATAAAAAAAGAAGCAAGGGGTGAATATGGCATCTGTCCCACAGAAATAAAAGTGAGACATAAATCCCTTAACTTAGGTCTGATTCACTCTGTATGTGTCTCAAACTCATATATAGTAGTTTTAAAAAAAATATTAACTTATAAAATAATAATAATAATAATTATGATATCATATATGATTCAATTATGACTTTATATTACCAATTTATTAGCAATTCTTAGTTGAAGAAACATTTTGGGTAACAACTGCTTTGTTTATCGTTCGTGTTTTGACATGTTATTATTAATCATATTACTTATATAATGATTTAATTACATAAAGGGTGAAAAAAATTATTTATATATCATATTTATTTAGTATATAAATATATATAAAAGATAGGTATATGAAATGAAATACAATATTCATGGAGATAGAAAGTCGTACGTGCACAGGAACGTTGATTCTATTTTCTTATCATAATGAAAGAAAGAAATTAAATGACATATATTAATATATATATATATATATATATATATAATTTAATTATCACTATTATTTAATATATTTTATACATATTCATTATATACAATTTTATAATCATTCTTGAAATGGATAGTGTGGAAGATAAATTTCCTCGTGTCGTGGAAAAGGTAGGTTGTACGTACGCATGAGCAAAGATATCATTCTCTTAATGATAATAGGGTAAATAATTATATGGTATATTAATTATAAAAAATAAATATCATTTCATATTTTTTATATATATCCATTATATACATAATTATACCCATTCAAATAACGTAGTTATGAAAAATATATTACACCCCACTGTGGAGACGGTAAGTTGTTTGTACACACGCATGGTACTTTCATTTTTCATAGGATGATTAAAAGGTGGTATATGGTTGTATCATAGTCAAAATAAAATATCAGGATTTATTTGACTCTGTATTTATTAATTTAGAATGAAATCAATGAATGAATAGTAATTAGAAGAAGAAACGATGTCCAAAAAGCCCGTAAGGAGATTACCTCTTCTTCAACAATCTCCCTCTATATCTCATCTTAGTGACACTATAATTGGTCTTTTGAGAATAACAAAACCTATATAATATTACTAGGGAATTTTATATGGTAAATTTTCAGGTTTTGGTTGATCTTGAAGTCCCAATGTGATTTGAATAAGTGAGGGAGGAGGTTCCCTTTTACAATTCTGGTGAGGGGCACTTTAGGAAACTTTTAAAATATTAAATTAATAAAAATTTATTTTTTATTTAAAATAGATCCCAAGGGAGTTATTTAAAATAAAATATGATTATGGCCATAAATAATCTCATCCAATTATTTTTAGATAAGTTTAGGTCACAATATTAACCTTATCATTTGGCTTTAACCCTTAGTTAAACCCTATATCTTTTACCCTGACAACTTGGATTTTTACACTTTAGGGTTAATATAGTTACTATTAAATTCTAAAATAACCCCAAATGGATCATTGATGAAATTTTTTACCTTATTATGGATATTTGGAAGAATTATGGAACTTTTTGAATTTTATATCATTTAAAAAAATATCATTTATTTTAAAGTATCATTTATGTTGATTTTGATACTATTCATTATTTTCCATTTAAAAAATATCATATTAACATGATAAATTCGAAATAAAACTTATGATATCTCAATAATATGTAAAAGTTATATATATAATTCTTTTATGTCATTAATTATTTAAATTTTATTTATTAAAATATTTTTCATATAATTTACTTGATCTTTCTATTAATTTAAAATTTATTACATCATTATTATACAAGAAATTAACTAAATTATTTCTTCTATAAAAATTAAAAATAAATTATCATGATGAGTATTAAATTATTTAATTTAAAATGACTATTTATTTTCTAATTTATCTTCTATATAACCCAATATTAAAAATTATTTACTTATTAAAATTATGAGTATGACATTCTTAACTTATCTTTAAATAAAATATAATAGATGTAATATTCTTAACCAAGTGTATTAAAATGTTATAACTTCATTATAAGGTTTATTTTTTATGAAAACCACTCATATAATGAAATTAGGACAAGTGTTATGGAAATTTTATGACATTATAATATTATTTTTACCTTTAATTATCCAATTTACCCTTTACCGTGGTAAATAAAAATTTACTAAACATACTATTCAGAATATCAAAAATATAAATTTGATACTAATAAGCTATAAATATAATACATATTAAAACCATGTATATACATTTTCTTAAACTCAAATCATAGAGATAAAAAAATTAAGTTCAATGCCAATCCTGCAAACATGGCAGGAAGGCCATTAAAAAGAACACTCAAAAGTTAAATAATTTTTTATATCTAATTTCAATATTAATATGATTCCAATGACCTGTAATGGATTATTATATGTGTAATTTATCTACTATAACATTAAATATCAATTCTAAATATAATAATTATTTAAATTAGAAGGCATTTTTTAACTTCAATGTAGTATTTTTCACTATTCATCAAAAAATGAAACTTCATAGAAAAATACTAAAAATTCAACCTAAGTTTATTTTTGTCATGACCCGCCTTCACCAAAGGGAGGGAAGGGTCATCATATTTCCAGGACCTTCCTTCTCTAAGTTGAAGGAGAGATAATGACCCCCAAAACCCGCCTTCAATAGGTCTCGAAGTGGCAACTAGCACCAAGGGTATAAAAATTTCTCACAAATGGAAGGCATTACCCTTTTTATTTTATAGGATCGAGAGATAAGGAGAAGAAAACCCCACAACACCAAGGTAAAATAAAAATAAGTCCAAAAATAAACCACTCCCACATGCATGTTCCAAAAGTAAAGCCACAAGTACAAAAGGTGACTACAAGGTAAGTACCAAAGAGGAAAAGAAAAACAACAACTGCAACTGCTCCAAATGTCCAAGCTAGTAAAGTCCTGAACGATCCCCAAAGTCCTCCTTGAAACTTGAAAGCAGTTTTATATATGTAGGGTGAGCATACAAGTACACTTAGTAGGGAAAAACCAAAGACTCTCGTGCACAAGTGGGGGAACGTACTAAAGTCCTGTGAGAAAAAGAATAAACCAAACACCTAACAAGGCAAACTATCCACCCCAAGACTCACCAAGGCACACTCCCCAAATAATGCAAGTCAAGTAATATATATAATAAGAGCACATCGATGTTTGGGTACCCCGCACCACTTTCCCACTGGTTATTGAGACATCCTACGCATCAGACCAATCCCGCCATTCTCAACACAGTCCCACTGCCACACCCGCCCGCACACACCTGGGCCACAACTACACGCAGTCCCACTGCCGAAATCTCGCCCGCACACACCTGGGCCTCAACCGCACACAGTCCCACTGCTGAATCCGGCCCACACACACCTGGGCCACAACTGTTACATGTAACCATGCCTGCAAACACCTAGGCCAGAACAACCACCACCACGCCCGAAGACACCTGTGCTAAAGGATCCACTGCCACGCCCAAAGACACATGGGCCTCATCCCGAAGACACATGGGAAACCACCTACCTCACACACCTGTCCAACCACCACACTACCCCGCCCGAAGGTTCTTGGGATAATAATGGACCTCAGGCAATCACAGCCTACCCGAAGATACTTGGGCTATCCGGGAAAGGGAGCAGAAAAGGAGCTAATAACCAGCCACTATGAATAGTGTTGGAAAAAACATCCTCCCCCATGAAATGGGGGTGTTCGGAACTAAGTGCTCAAGTTGGGTGGGGTGCGAATAAGAAACACAAAGATACAATTATATATATTTATAGGTAACAAGCACTCACCCAAGCTAGGTTTTTCTTCAGACAGCCAACAGATCACAACAGCACTCAAGTCCGAGTCATGACTCACGCTAACAACCCATGTGTCCCCTTTCTTATTTCACATTCAGTAATAATGTTTATGTTTAAGCACTACTAGGCAACTAGTAGGCATAGGCATAAGTCCAGGAAAGTAAACAGTCAAACATCAACCAAAATGCCCTCACCTAGTTCTCAACAACAGAGGATTCCACCCCAATTCGTGATATAAACAAGTAACCACCCAGATTTAAAACTCACAACCACCGAATCCATACCAACATGAGATCCCATCCCCCAAATTCACACAACCATCGAGAGTATAAAATAACATGGGATCCCATCCCCTCCCACATCTCCAGCAATCGGCCCGAATGGAAAACGACCAACTACCACCGTAAACACAAGCAGGGCCTTGCCGATATTTTCAAATTTAAACGACCTAACACACTCCATGATTAAAATTACATGTGTTCTAACCGGGAGTTATCACAGAAGGTTTGATCCTGGTGCTTTCAATTATTCAGCCGGATATACATGATTAACCGATTCACTTTTCACAACAGGAGTTTACAACCAAAAACAATCCATTTAAAACATCAGCAGGGTTCATTAGTGCACAAACAACGACCACCAATGGCCTCAATTTTCAAGAGGCATAAGCCAGCACAACTCAACAAGATGGTCATAAAAAAACAACATCAAAATATAAGACCGCATCAACAAACACAGTCCCCCCCCCCTTTCTTTCTTTATGGAGTTTTTTCATTATCTTTATTAAGTTCGGTCCAACCAGTTCTAAAGAAAAAAAAATCACGCCCACCACGCATGATACACAAAAGAGAGAGACGAAGGATAAATTCCCTACTTGTTGATAGATAATTGACATTTAGGCCGGGGGTGCGGAACTTTACGGATAACTATGTGCCCGATGCACCAGAAGCTGTTTGTGAAAAGCCACGATCGAGGAAAAGAGAAACCACGGCTAACCCTTAGTTTATAAGAGTCGAGTACGGTTCAGGTGAAAACACGAAACCGCATAAGTCGTGGGGGTCGTTGGTTGACCACGCGGCTCCACTCGTCACAAAAAGGGGTCGGGTGGTTTAAGCCGACTCATGAATTTATTAAGTATTTAATTAAAGCTCTTATGCGTGTTACGGGTCTTAAAAACACGCTTAAATGAGTCAAAATCAGGTTTAAAACCCTATTTGCACAAAGGAGCACTACTGACACCGTTCGGTCTCACCGATCGGTCTCGCCAATCGGTCTCACCGAGACGCGACATGGATTTTGGAAAAGGAAAGGACCATGAGAGTCTGGGTCATCACATCAGATACCTCTCAAACTATTCTCATCCCCGAGAATTTAAACAACCTAGAAGGAAAGGGCCGGTCCGAACAACCACCCCAAAAGATACCTCTCAAGAGTGAACCTCATCGTTAACTAAGAACACCTTCCTGTCACGAACCAAGCAACATACCATGCCAAACTGCCCGGGCATGTGGGTTGGGGAGTCTCCTCCCCCATGTCAAGATATTATCCGCTTTGGGCGGCACTGACTCGCACGCATGGGTTTAATCGCATCCACCTTAATGCATCTTGATTAGGGGTTCGGTTCTCTCCTTCTCCATAGCCAGGGCTTTCCACACACAAGCAGAGGATGAAAACCAGTACATTTCATAGCCAAAAGACAAAACGTTCTATCCCAACAGGTACAGCAAGGAAAAAAACTTAAAACAACTCTGAGTACTGGGTACGCATCTGTGCTTCCCTCTCCCACGTACTCTCCTCAAGCCCACCGTGTCTCTACAACACACGAACCAAGGGAATGGTTCGCCCGCGAAGCACCTTTTCTTTTCGATCCTCGATCGCCACTGGTCACTCCCCAAAGTTCACGTCATCCTCGATGTCCATCTCACCAAAATCAAGGATGTGTGAATCGTCGTGAAGATATCGACGGAGCTGGGACACATGAAAGACATCATGTATCCTTAGTAGCGGTGGTGGAAATGCTAGCTGGTAAGTCACTTCGCCGACCCGCCGCAACACTTGGAAGGGTCTGATGAATCTGGGAGAAAGCTAACTCCCTTTGCCGAACCTCCGCTGCCCACGCCGAGGGGAGACCTTTAAGAACATGTGGTCCCCAACTTCAAACTCCAAGGGCCTCCTCCTGGTATCAGTATACGGCTTTTGTCAGTCCTGGGCAGCCTTTATCCTTTCCCGTATGAGCTGAACCTTATCTGTCATGTTCTGCATGGTCCCCCTCTGATCTAGAGTAGACCAGGATGTCGTCGATGAACACAACCACGAACCGATCCAGGTACTCCCGGAAGATGGAGTTCATAATCCCCATGAACACAGCCGGGGCGTTCGTAACACCGAAGGTCATGACTACAAACTCGAAGTGTCCATACCTACACCTGAACGCTGTCTTTGGGATGTCGCTCTCTTTCACCCTTAGCTGGTTGTACCCAGACCGCAGGTCGATCTTCGAGAACCATCCTTCCCCTTTCAGCTGGTCAAAAAGATCATCTATCCTTGGGAGAGGGTAGCGATTCTTGATCATCACCTGATTCAGCCTCCTGTAGTCTATTCACAACCTAAGACCACCATCTGACTTCTTTGCAAACAAGACCGGAGCACCCCACGGTGACGCACTCGGATGAACATAACCCCTATTCATCAGATCATCAATCTGTATCCGCAACTCTAGTAGCTCCGAAGGTGCCATCCAGTAAGGATCCATCGAGATTGGATGAGCGCCGGGTTGCAGGTCTATCCCGAACTCGATATCACGTCTAGGGGGTAGAGTCGTCACCTCCTCAGGAAAGATGTCCATAAACTCACAGACGATCTTTGGCACTTCCACCATTTCAACATCTACTAATTCCACTGTTAGCTCGGTCAACAAAAAGAGTAGAGGTTCCTCTCTCCTGTTTCCCTTTGGATTGCTCCGCCTGTCGGTGAAGGTAACACGCCGGCTGTCCAAGTCTGAGAACACCACCCTTCTTCAAAAACAGTTGATGACGGCGCACACAGAAAATAGCCAGTCGATGCCTAGGATGACATCATATGGCTGAATCTGTAGCAAAAGAAGATCCCTAACCAACTAATGTGGCCCTAACATCAGTCTACATCCCCGACAAACGAACAACAAGTCGGTCTGACCTCCAACTGGTGTTCTCAACACCAGGGGCACTGGAAGTCTCTCGGCATCTAGACCCAAGGCACGGGCTAGACTGGGTGCAACGAAGGAGTGAAAAGCTCTGGTATCGAACAAAGCATAAGCAAGAGTGCTAAATAGACTGATCGTACCTCGAACAACCTCTAGCCCTGCTGGAACTGCTGCCTCTGCAGCATGAAACGGTCCATGCCCAGCTCCCCTGCCCCTCGGCTGTCGGCCACCTCCCCGACCATGCCCTGGTCGAGGTCCCTGTGGAGCGCCCTGAGGTCGGCCTCCTCCTCCTACGTCTGCCCTCGGAGGAGCGGGAGCTCGCAGTCCCTACTGCTGCTGCTGGAAAGGTCTTGCTGGAAGCTGCTTCTGGGGCGGGTGATGGGGATGACTGCCACTACTGTACTGAACCCGGTTGGGGCACTGACTCCGGAGATGCCCAGGGCTCCCACAGATGAAGCACCGTGGTCCCGGGCCCGTAGGAAAAGGGCGAGGGTCGGGGGATCCAAATTGAAACTGCTGTAGCCTTCTCCCTACGGGTCAGAACCTAGAGGGTCCTGACGCTGGAGGCCTGGTGCTAACGACCTTCCCCTTCGATGGTCCCAGCTGGATCCCCTCTCACGACACTCCCCCTAGAGCATGCATCTGCTCCACCACTTCGGCCTTCTTCTTGACCTCCAATTACGTCGGCATGGTAAAGGGGGTAACAGTATACTGGAGGAAGGGTCAGAGTGCCTCCTCCAAATGTCTTTCCTGGGACTCCTCATCGGTAAAGAGGTCCGGAGCAAAACGTAGGAGGTCCTTGAACTTGATCCCTAGCTCCCTCACAGACATACTCCCCTGCTGGAGGGAGAGTAGTTCCTGCCTCTTTTCGGCCTTCATCGTCGAGGAGAGGAATTCCGCCCAGAACTCCCTCTCAAAATCCACCCAAGCCACCTCAGACTCTCTCCTCTCCCCTAGGTAAAGAATCCACCACTGACATGCTGCTCCCCGCATCTGGCTAACAGCCAGAGGAATCCAGTACTCGGTCGGGGCCCGAATCAGGATTAAGGCTATAACTAGCTCCTCTATCTAGCCTTCCGTCTTCATATCATAGGTTTTACCCTCATACTTTTTGAGGGCCTCTCGCTGGAAGGCTCGAAGAGTCTTCTACCACTGGTCGTCCCCTTTTTCTCGATTATCTCTCTTCTGATTGGCCAAAGTAGTCTTTGGGGCCTCGATCTCCTGTACCACACGTGGTCGCCTTCCAGGTGCCATAGCTGCAAGGTAAACAAGGAATGCCTAAGCCAAAGTAGTGCAAAATATCGTTCTTAAAACTTCTTAAAATTTTATTTATTCTTAATTCCCAAGACATCCCAGAAACACAAAAACACAAGTCATTATGGTGCATGTACCTTTCCTAGGGTCTCTACCCTACAATCAGTGTGGCCTTGCTTGGTAATTTGGTAGGTCCAGAGTCCTTGCATCAAATCACGGGGGGGCCTAAAATCCCATGTCCTAGTCGGTCTTCCCTGGACAAATTCATGCTCCAAGGTCACCCAACACTGTTGCCTTACCATTCCATGCAATCCTCACTGTGCCTAACTCCAAACGTTATCCTATAATCTCTCAAACATCGCCTCTGATACCATTCTGTCATGACCCGCCTTCACCAAAGGGAGGGAAGGGTCATCAGATTGCCAGGCCCTTCCTTCTCTAAGTTGAAGGAGAGATAATGACCCCCAAAACCCTCCTTCAATAGGTCCCGGAGTGGTGACTAGCACCAAGGGTATAGAAATTTCTCACAAATGGAAGGCATTACCCTTTTTATTTTATAGGATCGAGAGATAAGGAGAAGAAAACCCCACAACACCAAGGTAAATGAAAAATAATGCCAAAAATAAACCACTCCCACATGCATGTTCAAAAAGTGAAGCCACATGTACAAAAGGTGACTACAAGGTAAGTACCAAAGAGGAAAAGAAAAACAACAACTACAACTGCTCCAAAGGTCCGAGCTAGTAAGGTCCTACGTGATCCCCGAAGTCCTCCAGGAAACCTGAAAGCAGTTTTTTATACGTAGGGTGAGCATACAAGTACACTCAGTAGGGAAAACCAAAGACTCTCATGCACAAGTGGGGGAACATACTAAAGTCCCGTGAGAAAAAGAGTAAACCAAACACCTAACAAGTCAAACTATCCAAACCAGGCCTCACCAAGGAACACTCCCCAAATAACGCAAGTCAAGTAATATATATAATAAGAACACATCGATGTTTGGGTACCCCGCGCAACTTTTCCACTGGTTATTGAGACATCCTAAGCATCGGACCAATCCCGCCATTCTCACCACAGTCCCACTGCCACACCCGTCCGCACACACTTGGGACACAACTACATGCAGTCCCACTACCGAAATCCCTCCCGCACACACCTAGGCCTCAACCGCACGCAGTCCCACTGCTGAATCCCGCCCGCACACACCTGGGCCACAACTGTCACATGTAACCATGCCTGCAAACACCTAGACCAGAACAACCACCACCACACCCGAAGACACCTGGGCTAAAGGATCCGCTGCCACGCCCGAAGACACCTGGGCCTCATCCCAAAGACACTTGGAAAACCATCTACCGCACACACCTGGCCAACCACCACACTACCCCGCCCGAAGTTTCTTGGGCTAATAATGGACCTCAGGCTATCACAGACTGCCCAAAGATACTTGGGCTATCCGGGAAAGGGAGCAGAAAAGGAGCTAATAACCAGCCACTATGAATGGTGTTGGGAAAAACACCCTCCCCCATGAAATGGGGGTGTTCGACACTAAGTGCTCAACTTGGGTGGGGTGCGAATAAGATGCGCAAAGCTACAATTATATATATAGGTAAAAAGCACTCACCCAAGCTAGATGTTTCTTCAGACAACCTACAGATCACAACAGCACTCAAGTCCGTGTCACGACTCACGCTAACAACCCATGTGTCCCCTTTCTTATTTCACATTCAGTAATAATGTTTATGTTTAAGAACTACTGGGCAACTAGTAGGCATAGGCATAAGTCCAGGAAAGTAAACAGTCAAACATCAACCAAAACACCCACACCTAGTTCTCAACAATAGAGGATTCCACCCCAATTCGTGATATAAACAAGTAACCACCCTGATTTAAAACTCACAACCACTGAATCCATACCAACAAAATATCCCATCCCCCAAATTAACACAACCACCAAGAGTATAAAAGAACAGAGGATCCCATCCCCTCCCACATCTCCAGCAATCGGCCCAAAAGGAAAACGACCAACTACCACCATCAACACAAGAAGGGACTTGCTGGTATTTTCAAATTTAAACGACTTAACACACTCCATGATTCAAATTCTGTGTGTTATAACTGGGAGTTATCACAGAAGGGTTGATCCTGGTGCTTTCAATTATTCAGCTGGATATACGTGATTAACCAATTCACTTGTCACAGCAGGAGTTTACAACCACAAACAAGCCATTTAAAACTTCAGCAGGGTTTATTAGTGCACAAAAAACGACCACCAATGGCCTCGATTTTAAGGAGGCATAAGCCAGCACAACTCAACAAGAAATTCATAGAAGAAACAGCATCAAAATATAAGACAACATCAACAAACATAGTCCCCCCCTTTATTTATTTATGGAGTTCGTTCATTATCTTTATTAAGTTCGGTCCAACCAATTCTACAGAAACAAAAGCATGCCCACCCCGCATGATACACAAAAGAGAGAGACAAAGGAGAAATTCCATACTTGTTGATAGATAATCGACGTTTAGGCCGGGGGCGCGGAACTTTATGGATAACGATGTGCCTGATGCACCAGAAGCTGTTTGTGAAAATCCACGATCGAGGAAAAGAGAAACCATGGCTAACCCTTAGTTCATAAGAGCCGAGGACGGTTGAGTTGAAATCGAAAAACCGTGTAAGGCGCGGGGGTCGTGGGTGACCACGCGGCTCCACTCTTCACAAAAAGGGGTCGGGTGGTTTAAGCTGACTCATGAATTGATTAAGTATTTAATTAAAGATCTTATGCATGTTACGGTTCTTAAAAACAGGCTTAAACGAGTCAGAATAGGGTTTAAAACCCTATTTTCACAAAGGAGCACTACTGACGCTGTTCAGTCTCACCGATCGGTCTCACCAATCGGTCTCGCCAATCGGTCTCACCGATCGGTATCACCGAGATGCGACCCAAATTTTGGAAAAGTAAAGGACCAAGAGACTCCGGTTCTTCACAATTTTGAAATTAAAAAATAAAAAATTATGTTTATTTTATCAAATTAAATTTATAATAGTGTATAAAATTAATTTTATTATTGTTCACAGAAGGACATGAAAAGCAGTTCCATTTAAAAAATAGTATTTCTAAATATATAAAGACTACCAAAAATTATACATTTCATTATAAATATTATTTATTTATGTGAAAAATTTTATTAATTAGTTATTAATATTAATATTACTATGTTTAATGTCCATGTTATAATTATCTCATTTAAATAATTGTAATAATAAAGTGTTGCTTTTGAGAAACTTAGTGTTGGGTGTAATGTAGGCCAAGTTGGTGTTGCGTGTAGTGTAAGAATAACTTGGTGTTGTGTATAAATTATTCCAAACATATTTATTTTATATAATAACAAAAATATATATTTAGTGTTGTAAGAAATAAAAATATCAAAAATATTAAATTAATTCGTAAAAATTTACAAAATATTTGGGTGTTACATGGAAACCCGGAAAATTCAAAAGAAAACATGTTGAGAAACTCAATGAAAACTGGAGGAAGATCACTATTCAAATATTGTTACTCCAAATAAAAATAAAATTCCAATATCACTCTACCCATCTCTATTATATGAGTTATGAATCTACTTGATCTTGTGTCTCATTCTTCCAAAAAAACATGGCACACAACAATGAGCATAGAAAAAGAGACCTATCGAATGTAATAATTAATTTGTGATTTATGGAAAATCATACAACCCATACCAAAACTGACTCCTACAAGTTTCATATATAGGACCATAAAATCATATGTAAGATCAATATCTGATATATTGAAAACATAATAGGGGTAGCGGATACCATTCTCTCTCTTCATTCCGAGGGGCACACCAATATCCATCACATAAGACAAAAGATCCATAAGTAGGTTTATAAAATCCAAAATTTGAGTCAATAATAATGATTTATATAAAAATATATATAATAAATAATTCACTAAATATTATTCTATAGTGATGTTACCTCTCACTATCACTGGACCCGCATCAGCTTCTTCTAGATACTCTTTCACTGCGTAAAGAACCTTCATTCATAATTCTTGAGTTTGGGACCCCTTAGTTTTGAAGCATCTAAATGCAACAAAGTACTTTTTGTTGATTATGATCTTATACCACTACATGGATCAATAAGATAAAGAATAAATTCTACAAGTTACCTGAGTAACTGCACGAACTAAAAATATCTTGTTCCTAAATACACGCTCTCTTTGAATGACCTAGCTTTTTATGATAAAAGAATGTTAAAGGGCCTTTTATAGACATTGTAATAGGTATGGATGGCACCTGATGTTAAGATCCACCACAAGACCCATCATGCTTCATATTTACTCTAAATGAACTCAAAAAACTACCACTATGGGAAAAAGGAAATCCCATCAACCCAAACTTACTAGCTAGGTCATTCTTATCCATTAATGATCTATCCAGAATGTTAGAATAAGAAGTGATATTTAGTATGAAAATATTTGATCAGATATTAGATTTAAGACCCATCTAAAATATTCATTCCATTATTTTATAATTGTACACCAAACCAAGAGAAAACTAAACATGTTCAGAAAATAATCTCACATATTGAGTCAAAATTTTATCGCCATGTTGGAGGTTTAAAAACTCTAGACACTATAACAAAACCATTAACTCTAGATATATCTATTTATTAAAGAGGTCTATAAATTCCTTACACTCCAGTCCTTCATGTTTCTTTGCTACAACAAATGAATCCAACTATCTCCTACTAGGACCAAAAAGTATAAAGGAAACACATTTCACCTTTATTCCATTTAGAATCTCAAAAAAAACTCAATATGAGACTCAATATTTTTCAACTAATCCTCAGCCTCTTGATGATAATTATAGCCTTGAGTAGATGGGTTTTTTGGTAAATGTAACTCTTTATCACGATCTTCATATTCATCCCATCGAGGTTCCATGAATGGGACCTAAATAGGAATCTGCACATGATCCTATCCCAAAGCATGGACAACACGGACCACTATCACAATGAGGTTTTGATCAATCATGGGGTTTTCTTGTCATGGTTTATTGAAATATCCCTCCTAATGTGTGTCCAAATACATTTAAGGGGGAATATAACTACCCATTATCAATAATAAACACTAAAAACATTATCAAGGATACTCAAGTCATCAACTCAATCAAGAGATTTAAGAAATTATAAATTCCATTAGGTAGAGAATTAAAAATTCTAGGATTTCAAAGTACATGGATAAAATTAGAAAAACTATACTAGAATCAGATCAATTTATTACTCAAAGAAACATTCTATAAACTACCTTGCTGACTTAAGACTTATTACGATGAGTGGTTTCTAGGAACTTTCTTCTAACTACCTCCTATGTCCTGAAAATCATACCTTCAATCTACCATGACATGCCAAATTGTATACCAACATCAAGGAAAGTAATTTTTCAAGAACCAACCTAGATAGCATGCTAAAATATTATCCAAGTCTATATTGACATTACTTTATGGGTGTTCTTAATCACTATGGGATTGAGAATAGAAATTGAAATCATATCAAGATAAAAAAAGGGAACAATTTTTTCATAACAATGTTAAAACTGCACAAGACTGATCAAAACATAGTAAATATACCAAAAATCACCAAAAGGAAAAGTTCCACAATTTGATAGGTAAACAACACAAAGATAAAACATCATCTGAATGATGAAAACATCCCTCTGGAAAAATTTTAATCCATGTGAAATAAGTGGAAAACAGATCCACCAGTAACCACCATCACATTAGAGTCCAAAGATTTCAAGCACTACTATCACCTCTAATTGGAACATTCCCTTTTCATAGACCTAGCACTACAAAATCCATAAATACCTAATGGAAAAGACAGGGTGTGATCTCTATTTCCAAATAGGGTATTGTAATGTGTTCCATGATTAATTATATAAAAATTAAATCAATCATTCTTTAAATTTAAAATAAAACAAGGCATGGTATTTCATTTAAAAATTTTAATCAAAAATATTATTCTAAAAAAATTCGAAAATATATCCAAACTATATTTAAGGAAAATTTTATATAAAGCATTTATATTGAAGAACTGGCATGGATGACATAGTTCAATAAAAAATTGAATATAATAATCATATAAAAACAAAGATAAATATTTCACAAGCCTTGTGGTTAGTTAGATCTAGGATATGGGATACTCATACATCTTATTTAATCATCACATATTTGTAATTGTGCACACTTCCCTAGGTTCAAGACATCAGGATATTCAATAAACCCCCCATTTATGGAAAAACCATGTTGAACTTGGTTTAGTTAGTGATTTCATTATAAATACCATTATAGGTTGTAAGAGTGATAGTGTTCATTTCATAATCGCCTACTAACTACTCATGCTCATAGGTGATTCAATAAATCATTAATTCTCGGTAAAATCATTCATTTCAAATTAATTCATCATTCATAATGAAATTCTCAATTTCAAGTTCAACATTACCTTTTTCAATTTCAAAACCAAATCATAGGTTTTCTTCAAATTCATGCATTTTCAAATAATCTTTAATTTTAAACCAATTTTATAAAAAACAAACATAAAATAATTTCATCAAATAAACATTCAATTCATGCCATCCTTTTCTCAAATTCCACCCAATAATATCAATTCTATTGAAATTAAGGTTTTTTCATAGCAACTATTTCATTTTCAAAGAGTATATCAAATAAAATCAAATAATGGTTTTCAACTTAATTACAAAATTTAAATAATTCAATGAAATTAGAATTTTAATTTTAGGCTATATCCTTATGGAAAAACCTACCTTTATTCATGATATCAGATGATAAAAATCATCACTTGCAGCATGAAATGCCACTGGAGTACAATGGTGAATAATATCATGGAACAATCCCTATAATCATAAGTTCAATAAAACATCAAGATCCATTAATATCATGATGATACACCACTCTCAAAGAAGTAGAGGAGAGAAAACCCAGTGTTTAAAATCTAGGAGAGATCTCTAATTAAAGTGGAATCAAATTCTTCGATGAGTGCTTAAATATAAGAAAGTTAGAAGTTGTATGAGCCAAATCATATTTTAGAAGCCTTCAAAAGTCAAAAATTATATGGAGGAACCACTAGTTCAGAAAACGTTTTTAACATTGGTTATTTTTCATTTTTTACGTCATTTTTTAGCTGACGTTAGTACAGATGACGTTATAAATATTGTCTTTACGTCAGTTCTTTACAAACCGACGTAAAAAACATAACATCGTGGTGTTTATAACGTCAATTATTAATTAAATGATGTGAAAAAAATAGGGGGGGAGGGTTTATCACATCGGTTATTATATAACTGACCTGATAAAACAGTGTAGGGGTGTTTATCACGTCAGTTATCTAATAAATGACATGCTAAACCATTTCCCCAGCCTTTATCACATCAGTTATTACATAACCTGCGTGATAAACCGGCGGGGTGGGGGGTGGTTTATCACGTCGGTTAATATATAACCGACATGATAAACTGGTCCGGGGGCCTTTTATCACGTCGGTAATTTCATAACCGACGTGATAAAAGGCCTGGGAAATGGTTTATGACATCAGTTATTATATAACCGACACGTTAAACCAGTACAGGGGCCTTTTATCACATCGGTAATTTCATAACTGACGTGATAAAAGGCCTGGGAAATGATTTATCACATCGATTTTTATATAACTGATGTGATAAGCCAGTCCAGGGGCCTTTTATCACGTCAGTAATTTAATAACCGAAGTGATAAACCATTCCACAGGTGTTTATCAGGACAGTTATTCAAATAACCTACATGATAAACCCTTCCCCATTTTCATTCACGTCGGTTATAAAATAACCGACGTGAAAGACCAATTTTTTTAAATGGAATTTAGTCCTCTGCTATCCCCAAAAACAACCAAAAACCAAATCAAGAATACAAACCACAAAATAGAAGTAGACCAAAACAATAACCAATGAAAAATTAAGCATTTACCCCACTGGGTAGCTCCCACCACAACCCTGCACTGCCCCTCAACCACCTGGACATCCCCAAACAACCTAGGACAACCCCCCAACCTCATGTATACCCCCCCACACCCTGGACAACACTCCCACACCCCTGGACATCCCCCCACACCCCCGGACATCCCCCACCCCCTAGACAGCCCCACACACCCCTGGATGACCCCCACCCTCCTGGACACCCCCCCACACCCCTGGACACCACCCACCCTCCTGGACACCCCCCCCACCCGACCAGATAGCCCTCCCACACCCCTGGACACCCCCACCCCACTAAACACCCCACCCCCTTGGAACCCCTCCCCCTAGACCAGAATCCATACCAGAAAAACCATCATAAGTAGACCAAAAAAAAGTAGATCAAAATTAAACATTCACATTTATAACATTCAAAACATACACTTTCAACTTCAAAAAAAACTAAATCCAACCCAAATGACTACCAAATACCCAATTACAATGACAATATTCAAAATTTCATTTTACACTAGAAACAACTAAAATTCAATCAAACCTATAAAATAACTTTACCACTCCACTTGAAATTTCTTGATGTCTTCAGCAGTATAGGGTTGAGGGTCATCAAATAGCTACAAATGAAAAGGATTCTAGTTAACGTGTATAATAAATAAATCAAATTGAAATATTATGGCAATTTTGAAAAGGAAATGGTCAATGTTCACAACTGTCGCAGTTGTTATTATTTCATACATAAATCATAACATATAATATCTTCATTTGATGATGCCTTATTGTTCATGACAATTCTGTTTGAATCAGTATAATATCAATATATTATTTTTATTGAATAAATCAAAAAGTAAAAATTATAAATGGATATTTACCTTCAAATTTACATATTTGATCTTTGAACTCCTTTACTTTTTGTTTTTTTGAAAGTAGACCCATGCCCTGTTAGAAAATAACACAAATATAGTAAATTTAAAATTCATTATAACATATAAAACTATTGAGAAATTGAAACTTACTTTTACAATATATTCATAAAAATTTATCGCACATCATCATGGATAGAGCATATCCAATAAAGTGTTTTCTCCCTTAGGCAAAAAAACTCTAACATCTAATGATCACTGATAAAATAAAATTTAAGGTTAGTGGTTTTCATTGTTAAAAGATAATGAACTCTTTGAGAGAGATGTGTTTCATAACTCTCACAAAAAGGAATCATCCAACATTGTGTGACTATATTCTATTCAGGTCTTTCAGCAATATAAAGCATTCTTTGTTCCTCATCCAATGCACATGCTTCATGGGAAATCAATTGTGGGTCCATTATTCCATATATATCTGTCATCTCATTCCTCTCACAAATTTTATAAAGATACCTAATACAAAATAGACATAAGTATACATTTATAATAAATATAATGCATAGAAAAGGTGTTAAGACATACATGGAAAAAATTTCCACCACGTTGATGCCCAACTTATCTCTAGTAACAAGCTCCATGATATCAGTTATCAAAATCCCCAGAGTTATTTCACGTCTGCAAACATGATCTTCCATTGGAAACTCATAATGACCCGCCAATAATTTTGAATATCTTGAAAATCTGTCAAGAAAACTAGAATCTGTATATGATGTCATAGTCATTTGTCTTTGTTGATTTCTATACTGTATTTCATTACCTTTAACGTATTCCTGTAAAAATAAATAGAAAAATATATTAGTTTTCAAATGATAAAACAACATTAATAAAAAATAAAATAAAAGATATAACATTAAAACCTCTATGGTAATGAGTTGAAGAAGTCTGGATGGCCAAATTAATAAATGGTCGATACTATATCAAATTTTCGTCACCTCATCTATAGGTGATGGTACTCAAGCTGATCTATCTATAATATCATGTACAGTGACCCTTTGATTCTATACCTCTAATTGTTGATGATAAACTCTATTTCATATACAATATACAAACCCATATGCAACTATATGATGTTGATCAGGATCATCAACATACAACTCTCAATAAGTAGGAAGTTGCGGCAGAGGAGTATGATAAAAAATGGGGTCTACAGGCAGAGGTGGGGGAGTGGGAGCTACTGGTGGAGGTGGAGGATAAATAATGGGGTCTGCAAGGGGAGGTGGAGGAGTGGGAGCTGCAGTCTGAAATTTCCTTTTCATGTTTGCAAACATAGACTGTACTGACGCTCTAATATTTTCCTCCATTTTCACATTAATTTTATGAACTTCAGCCTCCAAGGATTCTATTTTTTTTTATAAACATCCTCAATTTTAGAAGTTGAAGAACGTGGCAATAATTTTCTTACCGATACACCTGCCGGATATCCTCTTACACGACCAGGATGTTCGGGCTTTCCCAATGCTGTAGATAAAATATATTGCCTCCCAGTAGCTGTAAATGCCCTCTTTGAGCTCTTCTTCTCAAGAGAGTCCTGTATTAATTAATTGAACATTTTTGTAATGATTTAAAATATATGAATAAAATAGTTAACTTAACTAAATAAAATAGATATCTTATAATCCTCTCAGCTACGATTCTCGATTCTTCCGAAAGATATTTCCCTTTTTTCCCATCCAAGATCTCTTCAATTTTTCATGTCTAGATGGAGGGGTTGGAGGGGTCACCTCTCCAGAGCATGAAGTCTCAGCTCTTAGTTTTTGAAATTTTTCCACCATCATTTGTTCTTCCAAAAATGCATACCCTCCACGAGATAAACTATGGGGGTATACATTTTTAGATTGGATCTCCTGGGGATATTTCCTTGTATGCAGTAAATTTAGAATAATAAATCATTAAGAAAACATTAATAAGATAATTTATATAAGAAAGCTTAAAAAAGTTTACATTTCCTTTACCAAAAATGACTCTTTTCTTCTAATTTCAACAAATTTTCTCCATCTGCATTCATCTATAAAAGGATATATACGACATGTATTTTCATGACTCCTATGACCAAAAATGAAATCAGATGAGAGGGTTGATTTGAAATCCCTCCATCTCCTGGAAGCCATCGATAAGCATTTCTTTCTGACTACTCTAGTGTCATGAATATCAAATGTCATCTGATGAAGAAGAGGTTAAGCATATTATATATACTATAAACATTTATATAATAGTCAAAAAATAGAAAAAATCTTACCAAAATCGTCTCCTACAACTGAGAGATTATCGCTTTATCCACACTTCTCCAGTCAACATACAAAATGATTATTTTGTTCTTATCCTGATTTGATACAAAACTCTTTAAATCTTTTGCATTTGGACTTCTAGGAATATCATCATCATCAAACTCAATGAGTATCCTCTGATCATGCGTACATGCAAGTGCTAATTGTAGTAAACATGTGCACCCATGTTTACCAACTCTTGAACTCTTTGTCGTAATAGGAGCACATGATGAGGATTTGGGAACATCAAGAGGAGCATATGAATGTTCCTCCCCATAGGTATGACCAATATACTCATCTCCAAAATCATGTGGATGATCAACCGAATGATCTTTCATTATCCTTCAAATTAATAAAAAAAATTAGTTCACAAATATAAAAATTCAAATATTTTAATACTACTGTAATCAGAAAATAGAAAATTGTAATAAGTTACGTAATAGTAAAGATTGTTAATATGGTAAGCATGTTAAACAATGGTAAAGATGGTAAAGATGGTAAAGATGGTTAACATGGTAAACCTGGTAAACCTAGTAAACATGGTAAAGTAATTGTCACTGAACAAAAATAATAGATATATAATTCATGTAATGGTAAACATGATAAAGTAAACTAAACAAACTTAAAACAAACAAAAACTTATACTTATTTTGTTTTAATACATGTTTTAATAAATAAAAAACCTAGAATATCTTACATTTTATGAAAAAATTAAATGTAAACAAGAAATAATCCTATGTTACCTGTAATTTTAGGAATGTACAAATGGATTATTTTCCCAAATTCCTTCGTCATGATCGTTCCTTATGGAACAACCCATGTATTCAACATGCTCATCATTATGTTCTGTTAATCTTTCCATGGATGTAGGGATATCAAATAAATCAGCATATTCATCAAGGTCATCCTCACCAACATATTGTTTTTTCCCTTGTAAAACAACATCCCACTGCATATCTGATTGATCTACTACATAGAAAATTTGTTTTTCATGTGTTTACATTATAAAAGAATCAGTTGTGTCTTCCAATCTATTCAGATTAACATGTGTCATTTGAAATTCATCGTGTCTAATATTGTTGTTACGGATAAACCATTTACAGTTAAAAACATGAAATTTAATTTTAAAGTAATCAACCAACCATATGTCTTCAACCACTCCAAAATATGAACTTGATGCAGAAATTGGGTTTTTGTCCTTAGAAATCGAAAAATTCATTGCTTCTGCAAACACCAATACACCACTATTCTGAACTACACTTCTGTTGTCCTGAGCTTTCGTATGAAATGTATAGCCATCAATGTCATAACTGGACCATGTTATCAAATTTAAACATGGACCACCCACTATCCATTTTAATGTCTCTGATTCATCTAATCTACCAAGCAAGGTATTTGTAAACCATGATAATAATGTTTTGTTGTGCTCATTCAAAATCCACATTTCTTTCTTCATTTGATGACATTGTTTCAACTCATTAATATGCAATGTGATATACGGTTGAGCATTAGCTATGTTATTCAAGATGTATGATTCTAACTTCTTCAATTGTTTAGCTGACAATGATTTGAATTTCAAGCCACAAATCCCCTTTCCCTCATTATTAACTCGTTCGTGGTGAGATGGAGGCAAACCTATGTGCTGCGCTGCAGCCATGTAGCTCATACAAAACTCTGCAACCTCCTCAGAAATATACTTTTCAATAATAGAGGCTTCAGGTCGTTATGGATTCTTAACATACCCCTTCAATATTTTCATATACCTTTCAAATGGAGACATCCAACGAAGATATAAAGGTCCAAAAAACTTTATTTCTCGAACCATATGAATCATTAAATGCACCATTATATCAAAAAAAAGTTGGTGGAAAATACATTTCCAGTTGAAAAAGTATAAAAATTGAATCCTTTTCCAAAATGTTCAAAGCTTTCACATCAATCGCCTTATTAAAAATTGAATTGAAAAAATAACACTACTTCTTTATAGTATTTTTGACACGGATGGGCAATATTCCATACCATTCAACTGGTAGAATTTTCTGCATCATGACGTGACAATTATGTGATTTCATACCTATCAACTTCAAGTCCTTCAAGGAGACAAAATTTTTTACATTTGAAGAATAACCTTGAGGAACTTTGATATCATTAAGACACTAAAAAAAGATATTTTTCTACCTCTTCGATAATGAATGACAAGTCTGGGGAAGAAATGTTCGTCTTCCTTTAGGAGTGGGAGCTAACTCCAAATTTATTCCCATTGATAGTACGTCTAATCTTTCATTCAACCCATCTTTTTTCTTTCCTTTAATATCTAACAATTTGTCCAATCAAACAATCACAAATATTCTTATCCACGTGCATGACATCAATATTATGTTTAACTTCATGATATCACCAATATGTTTGCTCAGAAAATATTGACCTTTTCTTCCAAATATGTCTATCATTACCTGATTTCTATGTGTTTCCCAATGTCACATCAAGGTTTTTAACCCTTTCAAAATACACAATAGGGGATAAAGTTTTTTGAGCAATATCAAATTCTTGTGACCCATTGAATGCTTTTTTTAGTCTTCTATAAGGGTGATCCATTGGAAAACACTTTCGATGACCCATGTACATTGTTTTCCTCCCATGATGCAATTGACAATATGACGTCTGTTGTTCGCAAATTGGACATGCTTTATGCCCTTTAAAACTGTATCCAGAAAAATTTTCATATGCTGGGATGTCATTTATAGTGAACAAAAGCACTGCATGAAGATGAAAATATTCCATTTTATAATAATCATACACCCTAATACCATAATCCCAGAAAAGTTTCAAATCATCAATCAACGATGATAAGTAAACATAAATATCATTGTCAGGTTGTTTCGGACCAGAGATCATTATACTCAAAATGACATATTTGCACTTCATAAAAACATCAGGAGAGAGGTTGTAAATTACTAATAAAACAGGTCACGAACTATGTGTGCTACTGAGGGTTCGTTATGGATTCATTCCATCTGTGTGAAACCCTAGTCGGAGATTTCTAATTTCATTTCCAAATATAGAATATTTATCATCAATTTTCTTCCACTGTGTACAATCAGCTGGATGACGTATTTTTATATCACATAACTGCACATCCGCATGCCATATTAACCTTTTTAAATCATGTGAATTAGCAAATAAACATTTGAAACGATGAATTATAGGAAGATACCAAAATAACTTTGACGGGATCTTTGTAATCTCTACATCAGCCTGTGATTTTGCTTTCACCTTATACTGTGATGTCCCAAATTTAGGAAACTCTGATAGAAATTCATATTCCTTCCTATATATAATACAATCATTCGGACAGGCATGTATTTTCTTATTTCCCAATCCCATAAGGCATAATATTTTTTTGGCCTTATAATGTGAATCTGGAAGATCATTTTCTTTTAGAAGAATTCCTTTAATCAATTGTAGTAGCTCTGTAAAACATCTTTCACTCCATACATATTTTTCCTTCAGGTTAATCAATCTTAAAACTGCTGAAAAACCCATAAAATCTGTACAACCATGATATAATGGTTTTTCAGCATCACCATATAGACGTGAAACTGTCGGTTCTATTGCAATTTGTTCTGCTGAAATATCGCAAATCATTTCATCAATTCCATCAGAGTTATCATCTTGAGAATCATCATCATCAGTGACATTCCGTCCATCTTCACCATGAAAAATCTAAGGGATGTAACTCAGATTTAAACCATGACAAATCAGATGATCTTTTATCTCTCTAAATTTTAACTTCTTAATATTCAAACATTTTTGGCATGGACAGAAAAAAATGTCACTACTTGGAACATTTCGTTTACCAAATTCCAAAAAGGCATCAATACCATCCTCATATTCATTTCTCATTCGATGTGTCGTAATCCAATTTTGACTCATTATTACCTATAATAAATATCAAAATTTTACATCTTTTTAAGATAAGAAAAATATATTTTTCTATGAAAAAAATCATAATTTGAATGTAAAACAATTTTTAAATATAAAACAAATCTATGTGTATTTAAAAAAATAAGCTTTAATATGACTTTAAAAAGAAAATATAGTTAGATATAATAGTTTTAAATTCCATTTAATCAAATAAAACCATGGGGCCTCCAATGGACACCCTGGACACCCCCAACCCTCTGGACAGCCCCTTGAACCCTCTAGACACCTCCCCCACCCCATTGGACACCCCCTGGACACCACCACCCCCTTGGACAGCCCCCCACCCCTCTGGACAGCCCCCACCCACCCCATGGACAGCCCCCACCCCTCTAGACAGCACCCCCACCCCTCTAGACAGCCCCCCCACCCCTCCTGGACACCACCCCCCACCACCTACCCCCTTGGGCACCCCCTAGACAACCCCAAACCCTCTGGACATCCCTCCAACCCTCTGGACAGTCCCCCCACCCCCTGGAAAGCCCCCACCCCTATAGACAGCACCCCCACCCCTCTTGGACACCACCCCACCCCTACCCCCTTGGACACCCCCTAGACAAACCCCAACCCACTGGAAAGCCCCCCACCCCTCTTGGACACAACCCCCACCCCTACCCCCCTTAGACAACCCCCTGGACAACCCCCAACCCTCTATAAAGCCCCCAACCCTTGGGACAGCCCCCCCCCCTAGACAGCCCCCACCCCTCTAGACAACACCCACCACCCCTCCTAGACACCACCCCCACCCCCTACCCCTTGGACACCCCCCTTGACAACCCCCAACCCTCTGGACAGCCCCCAACCCTCTGGATATCCCCCCACCCCTTGACAGCCCCCACCCCTCTAAACAGCACCCCCCACCCCTCCTGGACACCACCCCCCACCCCTACCCCCTTGGACATCCCCTGGACACCCCCAACCCTCTAGACAGCCCCCCATCCCCCTGGAAACCCCCCCCCCCCCAACCCTTTGGATAGGCCCCCACCCCCTTGGACACCCCCCACCCACCCACCCACCCACCCCCTTGGATATCCCCCCACCCCCTTCGACACCCCCCACCCCCTGGACTTCCCCCCCCCCCTCCATGGACACCCTGGACACCCCCCAACCCTATGTACAGCCCCCCGAACCCTCTGAACACCACCCCCACCTCCATGGACACCCCATGGACACCACCATCCCCTGGGACAGCCCCCACCCCTCTGGACAGCCCCCACCCCCTGGACAGCCCCCCACCCCTCTAGACAGCACCCCCACCCCTCCTAGACACCACGCCCTACCCCCTTGGACACCCCCTGGACACCCCCAACCCTCTAGAAAGCCCCCCACCCTCCAGAAAACCCCCCAAACCCTCTGGACAGGCCCCCACCCCTTGGACAGCCCCCCCCCCCCCCCCCCACCCACCCCCTTGGACAACCCTCCCACGCCCTTCAACACCCCCCCCCCCACCCCCTTAGACCCCCCCCCCCCCTCCACACACACACCTCTGGACTACCCCCCCCCCCCACCCCACACCTCCAAAGACACGCTGGACAGCCCCCAACCCTCTGGAAAGCCCCCGACCACCTGGATAGCCACCAACCCTCTTGACAGCCCCCAGAACCATGGGATTTTAACCTCAAGCTACTAGTTTTGGAATATCTAGGGATTTTAACCTTAAGCTACTAGTTTTGGGATCATGCCATTATTCAAAATGAGAACCATGAACTGAATCTCCTACTAGTCCAAAATGATCTATTGTGCAATGAATTGTGTTTTAATAGCATATGAAAACTTATAATAGTCCACGAAAATAAGCGACGTAAATAGATTATGGGACTAAAAATAGTGATACCCAAAATAGAAACAACCAAGGATCCAAAACAAAAATTACACCATGAAAACCCATATATACTTAAAAAATAAATCACACCGGTACACGGAATGGGTGTATCATAATTATTTACATTTAAATTGTAGTAATATTGGTGAATGAGATCATTAGTTGTCAATGACAACAAAAATTACCATCAATGTCGGGCATCCGCAAAACAAAAACAAACAAAATAGAAGTAGGTGAGGCTTACATGAATATTGCAAGTCAATATAATAGATCTAGTAATAATAAATAAGATGATGATGGAAAAACAAGGTAAGAGGGTTCGAAATCGAAGAATCTTACCAAGTTTAAACAGTAAAATCGCAAAACATAAATATAGACTATCCGGGAAAAAATGAACGAAATAAGGTCATGGGAGGCTTACCTGAGTGTTGAGAGTGGAGATAATAGATCTTAGGAGAGTAAATATGATACAATATGATGGCTAAATGATTTTAACGAAACGAGAATGAAGAGTCGATTAGGGTTTTCCGCACGAGAGAGACGAGTCGCCAAGATTTCGATCGAAAAGTCATACATGACAAGCCACAGGGCATGTTAATTTTTTAAATGTTTTATAATGTCGGTTATTTAATAACTGATGTTATAAAATATTTTTATCACATTTATAACATCGGTTATTATAATAACCGATGTTATAAATGTATCAGATAACGCAGATTTTACATCGGTTACAAAATAACCGACGTAAAAAAGAGTCGTGTGTTGGTTTTTCACATCGGTTATTATATAACCGATGTAAAAAACCAATCAGAAATCATAGTTTTTACTTTGATTATTTTATAATTGACATAGAAACTGTCGTGTGTTGGTTTTTTATATTAGCAGGTTGGGTTTTTACGTGGTCTATTTGATAACCGACGTCACAAAGGCCTCACATGCCGCCTTTTTTACGTCGGTTATTTGATAACCGACGTAAAAAATTCAATGATACCTCATTTTTTACGTCAGTTGTCAAATAATGGACATAAAAAATGCCGCTCTTTGGTTTTTGACATCAGTTATAACATAAATGATGTAAAAAACCAAAGTGCGGGATTTTTTATGTCAGTTATTAAAATAACTGATGTAAAAAATTTAGTATCCGTATTTTTTACGTCGGTTATAAAATAACCAACCTAAAAAACCATGTATCACAGATTTTCACATAGGTTATATATAACCGACATCCAAAATGGTGACTTTAAAAACATTTTCTACACTAGAGAACAATAGGAAGGATTGTGAGATTTAAAATATCCCAAAACATTTATGTCTCTAAAACCAAATCCTCGTCTCTTCCCCCCATGGCCAAGACTGATAAGGGTAAAAATACCCATGACCATGATGCATCCACACCACACAATTCCACATCACCTCCAAATCAATGAAACTATGGAAAATAAGAAGAAACCCCTATTTAAATGGGGTAAGTCTCTGGTGTATCCCATAAACCACACCGTAGATACCCCTAAAAATGGTAGAGGAACCCAAAACTCCTCCTCAGGGATCCATGGTGTAGCCGAATCCCTACCCCATAAGGGTGACCAAAAAGGAATAATTGGCCAAATCAATATCTCAAGTAGAGATTGACTCTTTGACCCTCCAGGAGGAGGCGAAACCTATGCTTATGGGATTATCCCTTTACAACCAGAAGAACCTTGAGCTATCCCAAGTGGAGACTGAATCTTTGACCCTCCATGATGCTCTGATTTAAAGACATGCTCCCCCTTGGTCCATATCATATATGTTCAAAAAGTGAAAAACACTTTTTAACAGCAATATACAGGTGGCTCACACGCGGAGAGAGGGTAACAAGGTAGAAGACTATTTCACCTCCATGGAATTTTTGGGGTTAAATATTTTCATCAACACACATTCTTTCAAACATGAGGGTGCAAATTTGATTAGAGGAGATGCTCTGGGTCTCCATTAATTTAGACCCCCATAGGCTTGCTTTCATTTTTCTCTCCCTTTTCTCTCTTCCTCTTTTGTATTGTTGGATTATCTTTAATAAAAATTTGATGTTTGATGGATGGAATATCTCAAAACCTTTTAATGTAGAAACCTTCTTTACACCATAGTTTAGACTCTCCACGCCATATCTCCTAAACCATAATATACCTCACTTCTTTAAACCATCATCTTTTCTAAAACAAAAGAGGATCAGAAACTGTAATTCCCTAAAATTTTGTGAATTAGTTTTCAAATTAATTTAATCATTTTGACAATTAATCTTTTCACGTAACACAGAAAATAGAATTTCATATTAAATCACTATTTTTGGATTTTTTTTATATGAAACACTAAGTTAATTATGCACTATATGAATCATAAAATTTAGCTTACTCTACACAGAACACTGAGGTTATCTTATATTACACGCAAGACTGGATTTCCTCAATGGATTATGTAACACACGAGACTAAGTCTTACCGAATAATAATATATTATTGAAATTTTTATTATATAATATAAAAATATATAACCTAGAAGTTATGTTGGTGGTTATGAAGAAGATTAACTAACTTATGAAAATACATGGTTAAATTCATTGGTTACAAATTAATAATAAATGAATATAAGATTAAATTTAATATAAAGAGAATGTTTTTATAAAAACTAATTTTATGATCATAAAAGGAATTTTATTCGAACAAATTAAATTAATTACTATTGAGGAAAAATACTAATGAATTATATATTTTATATATTTAATAAAATATTTTTTAAACTCATCCAATATATTTGATTGGTATTAGAAAGTAACAAACCCAATATTAGACTTAAAAAACTATTGTTTTATAAAAGTAGTTTTACCGCCTTTTAATGGTGAACCTATTTTGAATATAAATTTATAAACTTTTTTATATTTTATATTTCAAGTTTAAATAAATTTTCTAAATATAATCATTAAAAAATTAGGTTAAATTTTTTTAATTTGTTTTGTGAAGTTTCATTTTTTGATTAATAGTGAAAAAAAGTGAATTTTAATTCAAAATTTCTTTTTTATCTAATTTATTTGTAAGGATAAATTATATAAATAACTAAATATAAAGAATAATTAAATAAATTATACATAAATTAATTAAATTTAGGTCATTTGGGATCATTTTAAATTTAAAATTAGATATAAAACTTAGCAATGTTTTGAACATTTTTAATTTAAAAACATGTATCGTCATCCCATATGAGGGATTAATTTTAAATTAATTTATTCCACTTTTGTTTTAGGAATTTGTTAAAATTGATTAAATATTTTAGAAAATAATAATATATAATGTATAATAAGTTAAAATTATTTTTTGAGAAAAAATATTAGTGCATGTAATCAAAATTAATTATAACAATTATGAGAAATATTAGCTTAGCAAGGGACTATACCTTAAACCTAAGAGAAAAAATTAACTATAAACTTATAAATACAATTTTATAACTATATTTGGACTATATACATTCATGGTTATAATATTATGAGTTAGTAGGAAAATATTCAATAAAATTTCCCTATTTCATAAGTTAATTAAGGAAAAAAGACAAAAAGGAACTTTCTTTACCTTTAACATTTATAAAACTTTGAGATATAGGTAGAAAAATATTTTCTATTATTCATATATTTTTGATATATAAAAGATTTATTTTTATCATAATGATTTATCATTATTTTTTAAAGATTAATTAGTTACATTAAACTCCTAACAAGCACTAATGGTTGGATTATTTAGTTAGTAAATAAATAAAATAAAAGATCCTAAAAACATTAAAACTAAAGTAAAATTAATGAGTTGTTGTGTTCAGTTATTTTTTTAGATAAATATATAATGTTACAAAAATTTTAATTTTATATAATTTAATTCCAAATTTTTTTGATATTTTTTAAATTAAAAATAAATAAGTATTGTACTATTAAAATTAATGTTATTTTAAAATATATTATATTTTATTATATGAATTAAAATTAATAAAAATCATAATTTCTTACAAGTGAGTTTTAAGTTTTAATAAATATAAAATATTTCATATTAATGGACCAAATTATTTTATAAAATGAACATATATACCCCCAAATAGTTTAAAAAAATTAGCACAGTTCGGGTTCAAGTAGTGTTTTTGTGCATTACATGTGCTTGTTTTAAAAATAATTTCCAGCACACATGAGCTTTTTATTTTTTAAAATTATTTATCATATTTATAATTAAGTGTTATTATATTTTTTAATAAATCACTCATTAATTTAGTCTTAATGGTTAAATTTCATAGGTGGGAACACTAGTTACCCAAATGAAAACCAAAATGAGTAAAAAAAACTTAAAGGAAAAGGAATAAAATTATAAAAATGCACTTAAATTGTGTGTTAGAGATTTTTTTAAAAATTATTTCACTTAAATACATTGTTGTTTTCATTTTTTAATAACATTAGTTAAACGATACCTCCCATTAGTTCTTACCTTTTTGTATTTACAAGAATGTCACTCCTTGTCCACTATAAAAAGGCATTCACTCATACCCTTCCTCATGCTTCTAAATACACTTTATATCATAAAATATAAAACCAAATAGTCTCCAAAAATACCTATGTTCATCCTAGAATTATCAATTTGAGGATAAATCCAACCAATAAATTCATTTTGTGCAATATAAGAGGAGTTATCCAAAGAAGAGCTAACATCATTCATCAAACTCCTTTGTTCTATTTTATTTATACTGACCATAACATATTTTTATTCCATGCATATATTATAAAACTAGTATCTTAAATATAGTGAAATTTTATTATTCTATCTTTTTTGACTTTAGTTACACACACTTCCATCTAATATGTAATGAACTTACAGTGCTTATTTTCAGCGAACTACCACCTCGCAAAACGATGATCTTCATTTTTCTATTACCACCTATCATGGTTGGGAATTATGGTAAAAACTATGTTTATATATTATATATATGATATTTATGTTGTATTTATTCTTTAGTGATTTATTATATAAAACATGCATTCTTGAATTTCATTTCATGTAAATACGATGGATTTGTTTGTGGACATGTAGACTATCGCCTCCTTAAAGTGATCTGATTCATTCACACCTAACATTTAATGTATTAAGGATAGTTATAGTGAATATATATGATATATAAGAAATAATAATTCTATTAAAATTATAATATATATAGATATATAATTTACTTTATTTCTTTCAGTGTGTTAATAAAATGGAAACAACATTCTTCTGTACGTATGACGTACCATCTCCATGAACGGTGTATTCCATTTCATACTTATATATTGTATAGATTATTATAAATATTTATATACATAATATATATTATATTTATATCATTCATTAAATTATTTAAATTATTATATCATTATCTATGTAAGAGGATCAATAATAACAAGCTAATGCATGTATGAAAAACAAAGTTGATATTACCCGAAACACAATATTAACATAGAGTGTTTAATAAATGGGTAATATAAATTCATAACAAAATCATATATGGTATGAGATATAATAATATGGTTCTATGGTAGATTTATAATAAACTTATATTTATCATACATGTGGTTTGAATGTGTACAATGAAATTCAAGACTTGTGGTAATGGGATTTCTAGTCTCACTTTTATTTCTATGAGATTTACGTCTAATTCACCACAAATTTCTTATGTGTGGTGTGTATAATTCCCATTAATATATTAAATTATTATTATCATAAAATTTATGGTAATTTATATATCCATTTTATAAACTCTCTTTCAGGGGTTTTATGTTTCAAAAGTTACCAAATTGGTAAAGTAGTTTTGTCTCCATTTGCATTCTTTGAGACACATGTAGTGAATTTTAAAACCCATTTTTTGATAAATGTTTTCAAAGATGATATTTTATGATAATTTTCATGTAAAATGTATTTTAAAAATGGTTTATAGTTTTCAAATAAACTTTATTATTTTTAAAATTGTTTACATAAATATGGTTTTCAAAATGTTTTTGAGCTTTCTTTTTAAGATTTCAAAATATTTTCAAAGAAATGGTTTTCAAAACATTTTCAATATTTATTTATAATTTTCAAAGGTTGTTCAAATAAATGGTTTTAAAAAAAATTTCAAGATTTATTTATAATTTTTTAAAATAATTTCAATGAAAAATGTTTTCAAAATGTTTTTAAAGCTTCTTTTATAAGTTTTCATATTTATTTTCAAGAAAATGTTTTTCAAAAGGTTTTATGTTTTAAAAATAATTTTCCAAATAATAAAGGATATTTTCCTCAAGATATCTTTTTGAAATATATTAAAGATTTATTTTCCATATAATATGGCATATGTTAGTGTTACTCATGCCTTTTTGGGGAAATGATCCAAAGGTTCCATTCATATTATTTCTCTAACTAGTTTATGTATTGATGGAATTAAACTCATTTATCATTCGTAGGATATATATATGAATCTCATTTCTATTTCATGGGTTATATACTTAAAAAAACTACTTCTTTTCATAGGATATTGTTTGTTGAAATGGTTAGCAAACATGTCTCTTTTTTCCACAGGTTAAGGTAAAATTACATTTTTATGCCACCCATTTCATTTCATGGGTTATGATATGACTGTTTATAATCTTGTGGCACATGTATATATAAATTCATTATGAGGTTGGTGGGACCTATATATCCCTCAAATGTATTGGTTAAAGATTTATATCTGATGAGATAGTGATTGGAATGAATTCAACAGACTTGATCTACTATGGAAGATAAGAAAATCTAATCTACTCGGGGATGATGGGGAAACCAAACCCACTATGGGAAGATAGGGATACCACATACACTATGGGAATATGAGGATACATGATACCCTAAAATGAAAATAATATTATTTGGGATGGTGGTGTGGCATTCCCAATAGGTTTAGTGCCCATGAAGTGTCCTAATAAGTTTTGGTTATGCACCCTGACTTATAGAGAATGATGTTGCATGTTTATGTGTCTACACAAATTTTTATTTCTTATGTATTGATATGATCACATGGTTCATATTCCTAATTATCTTTTGATTAGTGTCTTATTAACATCCAATCTTTATAACATTTCTCAGGAATATGATCTTTTTATGCAGGGTAAGATCTTAAAATGTTATTCTCATGTTCTCATACCCTTATGTCCATATTTTTCTTATGTATTTTCTTTATTTACCCTTATAGAGAATTTGAGCTCTCCCCTTTCTTATGTTTTGTTTCCAAAGTTTATGAAGAAATTTTGTGAGTAGTATTACTAAAGATGGAGATATTTAAATTAGGTGTTGAAGATAATCCCCCAAACTAGAAGAATGTGTTCCATGTTTCCAGATACACTAAAATATTGTTGTCCTCATGCATTTATTTTGGTAATGTGTTTAATATTCATCTAAAATGATTTAATATCCATGTTTTATAATTTTATGTCACTATATTTGGTATAAAATGAAATATTCAGCCATCCTTTGGAAAATATGATGATAAAACTTTAGTGAGATCGTTAGGGATATTTCTAAGTGTGTCACTAAGGATAACTCTAAGGATGAGTTAATGTTTAGGAAAATGACCTTGAATTTTGGTAAAGGATAGAGTGAGTGGTTTCCTAGAAATACACCCTTGTATGGATAAAATAAGTGGAAATTGTTCGAGAACATATGTACCATGTAGTAATAACTTGGATAAGGTCTATCATTCTAGACTCCAGCATAACCGTGTACACGGTAATGGTCCGTAATGCACACCCGATTTGACACTACTAGGGGATATGCTTTGGGAATTGAAAACATATTCATGAACCATCACAAAAAGATTTAAATATAGGAATATTGTGATTAACCTAAGATAAACCTAATTTTTCCTATATTCAAGAAGTAGGTTTCACGATTTAGACATCATAAAAGTAATTTTTCAAGATTATGTGGTTTCTGTAATGATAACTGTTTCTCATTATAAGATTTCCCAAATTTTTCAATAGTATGAACTAGAAGGAATTGGGTTAAAATTGAATGTTTCTAATGAGGAAATAATGGGCATTATACACATCGATTTCCAAATTCGAAACCTCATGAAAAGAGTCGGGAAGGTGGTACGAAAATTGGATATAAATATATAGAATGAACTGTGAATGGTATAGAATGTTCTTAAAGTATGTGTTACATTAAACATAAGAAGAATTATTAGATAAAGATTAAGGAACAATAAGACATTATTTGTATTTCATATTCTAGGAAATATGTAATAAATAATAAGTTGATGAATCCAGGGTAATGGTTTAAGAATAAATTTGGATTATTGAAGTTTATATGTTTTGGAATTCAAAATTATGTTATATGAATCAGGTAGTATATAAGGATTGTTTGTATAATTTTTTGTTTATATAATTTCAAGAATATGTTAAATGTTACTGATAACCTATAAAATCAATTTAATGGAAGGGTTATACTAAGGTAAGGTAACCCTTAACATGTTTATGAGGATAATAAAATTATATTTTATATGGATAATGTGGTGATGATGTGAAAAAAGAAAATTGGATAGTAATTATGACATTAGAATTACTAATGGATTTGTTTAAAAATTGGTCTATGTTATCATCGGTGAAGATTAAAACTTATTACATTTATGGAACATTTCAATTAATATTTCAAATAATGGAGAATTCATGTTTTCCAAAATTATTCATGGTAATTCCGGTTTTTACCATGTTCCGATAGAATATACAATGAGGGTATTCACCTCTTTGGAATATGACAACCATGATAGTCTTTAGGATATATGGAGGATCAATGTTAATCTAATGTCATGACCTTCCTTAAAAATTTTGTGTTTTTATCTTTTGGAGGGGTTATATGGTTAACCATTTATGGAATTTTTAAGTTATCCTTGGGATGAAATTTTTTATATTGAATTATAATCTCACCACCTGAGGATTTATGCATATTAGATAACCTATTCTAACCACAATGTGTTGATGGTAACTGAAGATAGATGGGATGAATTATCATGGATTTAATGATCTATTAGTACATCAAGAATGAAAAATGTACATTTATTTAATAGAGATAGATATGAAGTGGAAATAGAAAAAAGAATAACTAAAGGGTGAGATTATATGAAAAGAAATAAAATCAAGTAAGTATTTCTTCTTGTAAATATTTTTTGAGTTTTAGAAAAATAACCATGTGTAAAATCATGTTATAGTTTTTAGGTATTCTTAAACCCTTATTTTGATCATGTTTTGGTTGGGTATCATTTGTAGTTGTTTTAAGTAAAATTTTAGTAATATTGAATTTTTATGAGATGTTCACAGTTAGTGAACAGTTTGCCTAAACGTGCACCCTCTTAGAGGAAACCATGAAAACCCAGACAGTGGGGTTTTTCACAGGTGGTTCAGGTTTGACAAACTATTCACCCACTAAGGAGAAATTGTGCGACCCCATTAAAAGGGGGACATAGCTAGGGTGCATGGTATTGTCTAACCGCAAGACACTTCCCAGCTAACCATTGTATAGGATTTCTTTACATAAAAAATATTTTTTAAATACTTAAATCACTTTTTAGATGCTCAAAATACATGTCATACCCCATAAAATTTTATTCTTCCCTAGGATCTCCCAGGAGGTGATTGTTCCCCTCTATACCCCTCTAAAAGAAAATCTAATCTAGGTGAATGGTGTTCGATCTCTACCTCATAGGTTCCCTATTCCAGTTCTTTTTCTCCTCCATTCTCCTCTTTCCTTCATAGGGTTTTGTATATCTATATGTTGTTGGAAGATCTAATCCCTAATATTTTATATCTCGAATCTAGGGTTTATTCTTGGATCCTAGTTGCTGACTTTCTTTGTTGGAGATTCTTGATTTGGGTTTTTGTTTCAAAATCCCATGATCCTACGGTAGGTGGTTCTGTTTGACTGGAAAATTTCATCAACCCAAAATTTCTTAATTTAAATTAAATTTTTTTATTTACAATAAATTTAATTATATAAATTAAATTTCATTCGATTGGATTTTTTAAAACCTAATTCAATTGAATTGGGGGTTTGAAATTGGATTACACACAAATTGTGGAAAACAACTAATACATTGAATTGGGGTGTGTTTGTGAAATTGATGTAATTTTTTGAAATTTAAATAGTTTAATTTAAATTGTGAGCCAAGTGTGATGAAATTTATTTCATGTTTTTATTTTAGAAAAATTGATTTAAAAGGGTTTGATATAAACCCATTGGTTTTATCTTGGAAAATTAATTATTTGATTAAAAAACTGAGTATTGGTTTTTGAAGAGAAATTGGTATATTAGAAAATGTTAGAATGGGATGAATTTTAATTTAAGAAGTATTAAAATAAATTTCCCATCATTTATTGTATTATATCACATAAAATCCTAGTAGTTAAAGAGTTATTGGGGTAGAACTCTTTTAATGATTTACAACACTAACAATAAATAAATGTATCAGGTCACATCCTTAATGGGATGGCGATAATTCCCCTTTGAGAAATGACAAAGGGACATGCGTACACATGTTGTCATGATGGGTATTTGAGTGTGAGGGATTCATATAGCCTGTAACTATTTTACCTTTTGGAAGATGACTGTGTTGCTCATTTTTTGTATTTGAAATATATGTCATTTTTTCTAAACTATTTACACTTGCCTTCTAATTTATATAAACTATTTTATATAAAATGATCACTTAATAAGTTTTTTATTAAAGTATTTTCATCATTTGAAATGTAAATTTTCATTATTTATAAATATGATTCTAAAATTCCAAGCCTGATTTGTTTAAAATTGAAAGATTCATTTGGTTTAATTATTGTAGAATCTTATTTTTTTAATTTTTTGTGACACCCTATTGCGATTTTAACACACACCCTACATATGCTCTCAGGTTTTTGTAGATTATATTCATCCTGGTTAGAGTAAGGGTAAGGTGCCACTTGGAGGTGGTGGTAGTTATTGATCATTGGGCTTAGATAGTTGTGTCTGTTGAGACTTTGGGTTTTTACATTCCTATTTTCTGGTACATTACTATATTAATTTGTGTTTTTTACTTATTTTATTTCTGGTACACTTCTCTCAATGAATTTTTTATTGTATACATATTGACTTTTTTATCTTAGTTCCACATTTTTTTGTCAAAAATTCATTTCCAATTTTATTTCATTTGATGTCAGGTGATAGTTTCAAACCCATGGGGATTAAGAATTCCCTTCATGCTATGTCAGAGTCGCCTCAGTAATCGGCTTTCCAAGATACCAAATTTGGTTTGTTACAAAGTGGTATTAGAGATCAAGATTGAGATTATTGTATTGGTTTTGGTATGAAATTGTGGAATATTTTTGGGACTCAGTAGGTATTTGATATTGAGTTCTTGGATTACTCTCACTACAATGAACCATAAATCACTAGGGTTGGTTTGGTAAATATTTAGTGGGGATTAGTTCTATTCTTTTCCCTGGTTTTTATTTGGATAGATTAAAATTCCAATATTTCTTGCCTATCTGTTAGGAATAATTTCACAGGATAATTTGTTTGAGTATTTTTATGATGTCTTCAATGTTGATTTATGATTATGGGTAGCATCATGCTTCTGAGATGATGTGCATATAATATCTAGGAGGAATCTATTGATTAACCTCAGTGAGTGAACCTTTCAATGGAATTGAGTATTGTTGTGGTGATTGTGTGTACCTTCTAAGATTTGGGATAGGCACCTACACTAGTTCTGATTCACCCTCCAGATGTGGAACCTCATAGGAATGTTTTATGAAATCATTCTTAGGAGTATCTTCTCCGAAATCCAACACTGCTCAAAGTCTCCAATGATCATCAAGAGGCTGAGGAATGCTTGACCAAGATGGAACATTTTTTTGGGGTTCATGGATACACCTATAAAAATAAAGGAAAATTGTGCCACCTTCATGTTGGAGGGACTGACTAGGAGACAGTGTGACATGACAGTGATAGTGAAGAAGCACGAAGGATTAGAGTTGAAATAATTAAAGGTTATTTTCACCAAATAGTTATATCCAGAGTTGACATTATTTTCCATGTATATTGTGTTTTTCAAACTCAAGCAGGATGAAAAGACTATGATAGAGTATACAAACCATTTTACTAATCTTGTGTAGTTTTCACCTAAGATTGAATCAAATGAGAAGATGGATATTCAATGGTTTGAGTTGGGTCTTTGAGATAATATTTCTCTCAGGTTTTCTTAATTAAGATTCCCCCTTAGGATGATGTGTTGGATAGATCCTTGATGTTCTAAAGGGACCTAGATGGAATGTAAGGGTTGTTGGTAATTTCTTTCTCTCCCAGTAGAGGTGAAAGTTCCTTTAAAGGAAATAGGAAGCATTATTAATCTCATAGTGGTTCATGATTGAAGGGTTTTTCAAATCCTCTTGTAGTTCCTAGAAGAGACCCTTTAATTTTATAACAATTTGGAAAGCCTGGGAATCATAAGAGGGTTTTAACTGAGGTACCCAAGATATATGGCTCATGAAAATGCATGAGTCACCTACAAAAGTTATTTCATGTATTTTCTACTCCCCATAGTGTAAAGGGATCATCAATGCATGTTAAAACTATGGTGCAATCATATTGTTAAATTAAAAGGGTGTTTCAGCCATAGGTGTCTAGAAAAAATATTCTTCTCGTAGTTTAAGAGTATTCAGATGAGAAAGATGTGGTTCTAGCGATCATTAGAGGTACCATAGCTTTAACTTCATCATTTATGACTACTTTATTTGATATTGTTGCATCTCACACATTTATTTCAACTAGTATTTTTAATATACTAAATCCTCCTATGGAAATTTTTTCTTATGTGATTGATATTACTATGCCCCTTAGAAAGAAGAGATAGAAGGGTCTCTATAGTCCTTATTAGGCTTTCTAGTTATCATATGTTGATATTTATTATATTTTTCTAGTTCTCAACATGAAATTTCTTTATGTCATGTTTAGGATAGATTAGCTCATTTTTAATAAATCTTATATTGATTGTTATCTTTTATGGGTCTCCTTAACTACACCCAATGGTGTGTGTCGTGTCTTCCAATGAGAATGGGACCCAAGGAGGAGTAAAGCTGGACCTTCTTACCCATTGTGGGGAAAAATATTAGTTCTTTCTTTTTATATACTACTGCAATCTTTTAGTGGTAATGACCCTCTATATTTTATCAAGTTTCCTGATGTGTATCATTATGACTTCTCTGATTTCCTATCAATTAAGAAGGTAGAAATTTTAATTGATTTAGTTCCTAGTACTATACCAGATTCTACTCCCTCTTACCACATGGCACTAGCTAAAATGAAAGATCTGATGACTCAATTGGATAATCTATTAGATAAAGTGTTTATATTCATGAGTGTGTCACCTTGGGAAGAACCAGTTCTCTTTTCTAACGAATCTAATGGTTCACTTATCCTTTGTGTGGATAACTGTAAACTTAATCGAGTTACGGTAAAGAAAAAATATTTGTTTCCATAGATTTACGATCTATATGATCAGTTGAAAGTGTAAAAGTGGTTCTCAAATATTAGTCCTTGATCTGGTTACCATCAGTTGATAATAAAATAATATGACATTCATAAAACTACCTTTAGTGGCATGTAATACTATTAAAAGTACATTATCATGCTTTTTGGTCTAACTAATTCTCCGGTAGTCCTTATGAAATTGATGAACAAGATTTTCCATGAGTATATTGATACTTTCATTTTAGTATATGTGGATGAAATCCTAGTTTAATCTATGTTTGAGGAGGATTATTTCTGTCATTAGACATCATTTGTAGAATTATTGATAAATCACCTACTTTATGCCAAGATTTTAAAATGTGATTTATGGATTTGAGAAGTGAAGTTCTTGGGAAATGTGGTGTCGGAATGTGGTATTTTAGTTTATTGTAAAAAGTTGAAGGATAATATAACATGGGAACAAACATAAAATGTTTTGAACATTTATGGCTTCTTGGGTCTAGTGGGGTATTATCGACTGTTTGTTAAGGACTTCTAGATGTTGTATTTTTTGATGAATACTTTAACTAAGAAGGGAATAAATTTTTCTTGGGATGGAAGGTGCCATAGGTAATTTGTTTAGTTGATGTATCTTTTGACTATTTCATTATTGTTGACCATTATAGAGGTCGATATCAACTATTTGGTCTTATAGGATGCATCAGTTTTAGGATTGGGGTGTGTTCTTATGTAGGGTGATCATGTCGTTATTTATAGATCTAATCAGTTTAGTCCACATGAGAAGAATTACTTGACCCATGACCTTGAACTCACATCTCTTATGCACATACTTAAATCATAGTGGAATTACCTTTTGGATAAAGGTTTACCTTTTATTTAGACCACAAGATCGTAAGTAATATCTTCTCTCCAAGAGATTTGAATCTCCACCAGAGGTGTCGGGTAGAATACCGGTAGTAGTTTTACGTTGAAATCTCTTATACCCCAGGGAAAGGGAATATTTTCACTAATGCTTGGAGTAGGAAATTTTCAACCCCGGATGTGATGAAATCATCAGAAGAGTGGAAATTGATTGCTCTATTTACATAGTTTCTTATTGGAGTCTAGGAATCAGGGGATAAGGTTTACATGGCCAGTTTTCAATTAAAATTATCTTTTCTTGAGTTGTTTCTTCAGGAATGAAAACTTTATGATTAATTCCATGGCATTGGAGACTCTATTTATAGTGTGTGGACCATTCCTAACTGGTCATTCTCTATTGAGGGAATTCTATGCTCTCGGAATCTCTTTGTTATATTGTTTGCAGTAAGGAAAGATTTGATGGGGTATTTTCATAATTCATAGTGGTAAGTGAACCCATGAACCAAAAATATTTTCTATGACATACATAATCGATTCTGGTGGCTAGGTATAATATAGGGTATTGTTGATTTTTTTCTCTTTGTTATAAGTGCCAGTAGGTCATGCCTAAGCACTAGAGACCTTGGGTTTTGCGTCAACCACTTCCAATTACAAATTGGAAGTTGGATGAGATCTTAATAGGCTTTAGGATTAGTTTTTCATGTATCCAAAATAATAATAATGATATATTGGTTGTGATCAATATGATAAAAAAGTCAAATCAATTTATACCCATTTGTGTTACAACCAAATTTGAGGAGTTGGGAAATCTATATATGAAGGATATTGTTTAGTTGAATAGTATTTAGTCTAGTATAGTCACTAATAGGGATCCTTGGTGAACTATTCATTTTTGAAGAGGCCTTCTAAGGGCACTGGGATCTCAAGTCGATTTCAGTATTCCAAATAACCCACAATCAAATGTCCAAATAGAGTTGTATAGATTCTTCAGGATATGCTTCATGCGTCTGATATTTACTTTGGTGGGATAGATATGATCATTTGGGATTGGTTGAGTTTATATATAACAATAGTTACTAATATATGATCAGAATATATCATTTTTAGACTTACTATGGATATCCTTGTAGATCTTTGTTGGGTTGGTTGGAGATCAGTGAAAGTTCCTAGGATGAATCGAGATTGGTTCAAGATATGACAGAAAAGATTTGGTTAATTCAATATAGAATATAGATGGTATAGATTTGGTATAATTATTATGTAGATTGTCATCACATACCACTGGAATATTCATTTGTTGACTAGTTATTCTTGAAAGTTTCACCCCATTTGTCTCATCGATGGCTTGGGAGGAAAGGGAAGCTTTATCCTAATTTTTTGGGACCTTTTGAGGTTGTTGAGTAGGTGGAGAATGTTTGTTACCAATTATCACTTCCACTATAGCTAACGTCGATAAATAATATGTTCCCTATAGCTCACCTATGAAAGTATCTATCTGATATGTCCCATTTTCTAAGATGGAGTGATCTTGAGGTTGAACGTGATTTATCTATGACTAAACATCTGATCGAGATAGCCGATTCTAAAAACGAGGTGATTTTTGGGAGGAAGATTCCATTGGTTTCAGTGATATGGTATCACAGTTCTGATTCTCAATAGGGATGGGAGAGGAAGGCACTAATTAGAGAGCAGCCACATCATATTTTTGACATGGAAGTTTTTTAGTAGGATTCATGGGGATTGAAAGTTTTAATATTTGGGAGGCTATAACATCCTTTTAATATTTTTATATATTTTTAAACCCATCTTTTGATCATTAATTGGTTGGGTTTCATTTGGGGTTTTTTTGGTTGAAATTTAAATAAACAATTAATGTTTCTTGGATGTGCACGGTTGGTACACGGTTTTCCCAAACTGTAAGACCTATTAGAGTAAAGTGTACAAAACCAGATAGTGGGGTTTTTCATTGATGGAACATGGTATGAAAAATCATGCTACCACTAAGGAGAAACTTTGAATCCCCACTAAAAGGGGTGCATAGCTAGAGAATAGAGTTTATTCTAACCATGTGGCCATTCCTAGATAATCACGTGTACGAGAGTTTTTAATCTAAAAATTATTTTTAAAATCCATAAAACCCTATTTTTAGATACCTGACCGACTTGTACAACCCCATAAAATTTTTTATTCCATAAAATATTCTAAGTGGATATTTTTTCTCTTCTATACCCCTCTAAGAGTGAATCAGATCTATGTAAATGGGATTCGATCTCTACCTATTAGGTTTCCTCTTCTTCTTCTATTTCTCCTAGTTTCTTCTTTGTCCTCCCTAGGGTTTTTTAGATCTCCAAGTTGTTGGAGAATCTGATCCCAATGGTTTCATATAATTAATCTATAGTTAATTGTTGAATCCTCATTGTCAACATTCTTCATTAGGTTGTCTGGATTTGGTCATTGAGTTTTAAGATCCCTTGATCTTGAGGTAGGTGGCTCTATTTTATTGGCCAAAATGATTAACCCAAAATTACTCTATTTAAATTAAATTGCTTGATTTGAATTCAATTTATTGATATAAATGAATTTCCTTTCGATTGGTTTGTTGAACCCCCAATTCCATTGAATTGAGGATTTTAAATTGGATTTGGAACAAATAGGAGAAAACCTCCAATTCCATTTAATTAGGCTATGTGTGTGAAATTGATTGAACTTTTTGAAATTTAAATTTTTGAATTTAATTTGGGAACTTGATTTGATGAAAATAATTTCACAATTATATTTGAGAAAAATGGATTTAATGGTTTTGATAGAAACCTAATGGTTTTATATTGAAAATTGTATTATTTGTTGAAAAACCCATGTATTGGTTTTTAAAGAGAAATTGGCATATTTGAAAATCGGAGAATGGGATGAATTTTTTTTTAATAATTCTTTAAATAAATTTCCCATCATTGATTTTATAAGATCATATGAAATATTAGGTTGTTAGTGAGTTATTATGATCAAACTTTATTGAGGATTTAAAACACTAAAAATACATAAATTCAACAGGTCACATCCCCAATGGGATGGGGATGAGTCCTCTTTGACTAGTTCTATTGGGATGTATGTACACATATTTTCATGATGACTATTTTAGTGTGTGGGAATCCCATAGATTGGAACTATCATACTATTTCAAAGATAACCATGTTTTCTAAATGTTTTCATTTGAAATATATGCCATTATTTTGTAAACTGTATACACATGCCTTATGATTTCTATAAACTGTTTTGTATAAAAGTTTTACATATGACATTTTTTAAAATTATTTCCACTATTTGAAATGTAAATCATGATTTTTGAAATTATTATTTTGAAATTCAAATTCTATGTTTATTAAAGTTGAAAGAATTATTTGGGTAATTAAATATGGAATCTTATTATGGAATCCTTGGTGAGACCCTACTGGTATTTTATCTCACACCCTACCTACACAATTAGGTGTTTGTAGATTGTATTCTTCCTGATTTGAGCAAGATTAAGGTGCCACTTGGAGGTGGTATTAATTTTTGATCATTGGGCTTGGAGATTTGTGTCCATTAGGACTTTTTTGATTACCTTATTATTTTCTAGTACTTTTCTATAGTAATTTGGGGTTGTTTACATTTTAGACTTTTGGTACATTTCTCCATTTAGTGTTTTTCTTATATTCATACTGACTTGTTTATCTTACCTGCACATTATTTGTGAAAAAAATGTTTGCAGATTCATTTTTATGATTCTAGTTTCTACCTGAAAAATCATGGGGATCAGGAACTCCCTTCAGGATATGTCAGATCTGGATATGTTATGAGGTTACTAGGTTACCCAGGTTGGTTTATGACACCTTGAAACCAAAAATTTTGTCCTAGTACCTTCATTTCTGATGAATCAAATGGCCCCTTATATCATCACATATTTATGGATTTGTGATTGTTAATATTCTTGTAAACATGTTCCCTAACACCCTCCATCAGAAATTGATATTTATATTTCTCTTCCATGTCCATGTTTTCACTTCCCACATATGTTATCTTTAGTGGGAAACTAGCTTTGAGTTGTATTGGTGACCATTATGGTTTAGACTTTCATATTATAAAAGAAGTTTGTGTATTCATTTTTACAATGTGGGTTTCTATGAAAGGAATTTTCAAGTATTAAACCTTTGATATCCTAGATGAATTTTGAGGGGGAAATTCATTTTAAGGGGCTAAGAATATTACACCCCAAGATTGTTTGAATTATTTTTTGAAATAATTTATATATTTGAAATTTAATAATTTCACACAACATTGAAAATAGTATTTTATATTAAATTACTACATTTGGATTATGTTATACACAACACCAAGTTAATCATGAACTACACGCTACATAAATATTAGCTTTATCTACATGGAAAAATGAGGTTATCTTACATTAAATGCAATATTGACTTTCCAATCTGGCTGGTGTAACATGCAATACTGAGTCTTACCGAACAGTAATATATTTTTTAAAATATTATTATCTAATATATAAAGATATAACCTAGAATTTAAGTTGTTTATTATGAATAAAATTAACTAACTTATAAAAATACACAGTTTGATTCATTGGTTACAAATTAATTATATATGAATATAAGAACCGATTTAATTTAAATGGAATGTTTTTATAAAAACTAATTTTATTATCACAAAAGGAATTTTATCCTAATAAATAAAATTAATTACTATTGGTGAATTATATTAATGAAATATATATTTTATATATTAAAAAAAATATTTTTTACACTCATTGAATATATTTGATATGCATAAGATAGGAACAAATCCAATAATAAAACTCAAATTATATATTTTTATAAAATTAGTTTTACCGCCCATTAATGGAGAACCTATTTTAAAGATTAATTTTGAAACTTTTATAAAATATATATTTCATAAAAAATAAATTTTTAAAGATACACCTAAAAAATTTGGTTTGGGTAAATTTTTGTTATTATTGTGTTAAGATTCTTTTTTCATAAATAGTGAAAAATTATGAATTCTAATTCAAAACTACTTTTTCATATAATTTATTTATAAATTTAAATTATATTAATAATTTTTTTAAATGTATAATTATATAAATTGGACATAAAATAATCCAATTTAGATCATTGGTATCAATTTCATTTTTAAATTTTATATAAAAACTTAGCAAACTTTTGAACATGTTTACTTTAAAAACCAGCATTGCTATCCCATCTACGAGATTATTTTTTAATTAATTTCTGCCAATTGTGTGATAGGAATTTGGAAAAATGGATTTCATAATTGAAATCATCATAATCATTAATTTATAATATGTTAAACTTAGTTTTCTTCCAAAATTATTAGTGAATTTAATTAATATTGGTTTCAATGATTAAGAGGAAAATTAGCTTAAAGGGGACAAAACCATAAACATAAGGGAAAAAATGACCTAGACACTTGTCCAAAATTCATTTTATGCTCATATTTAGACTATATAAATTAATTGTTATAATTTTAGGAGTTATTAGAATAATATTCAATAAATATTCACTAATTCATATGTTAAGTAAGGAAAAAGACAAAAGAGGAACTTTCCTTACATTTAACATTTATAAAATTTTAAGATATGGAAAAAACAACATATTTTCAATCATAAATATAATTTTGTAATATAAATGAGTTATTATTATCATAATTATTTATAAATAATTTTTATATATTAATAAGTTACATTAAACACTTAAAAAATCCTAATGCATCAATTATTTAGTGAATAATTAAAAAAAATAAAACATGCTAAAAATATTAAAATTAAGTAAATTTAATTAATTATTGTGGTAAATTATTTTTTGTAGATGAATATATCATGTTAAATAGATTTGAAATTAATATATTTTAATTAAAATAATTTTTTTATATCTTTTAAATTACATTTAATTAAATAATATACAAATTGATATTAATGTTATTTTGAAATAAACTATACTTTATTAAAATATTTAAAATTAATAAAAACCCTACCTTATTCCAAGTGATTTGTGAGTGTTAATAAATATAAAATATTTCCTATTAATGTAAAAATTTATCTTTTATAATTAACATATATACCCCTAAATTGTAAAAACATTGTTAGCATGGTTCGGGTTAAAATAGTGTTTTTGAACCTTACATATTCTTTTTTAAAAAATAATTTTGAACACACATGATATTTTTTTTAAAAAAATTAGATATAATATTTATAATAAATTGGACCTATATATATAATAAATCCCAAATTAATTTATCCTTAATTGTTAAGTTACAAATGTTGGGAAACTACTTACCTAAATGGAGAACCAAAATGAAAAAAATAAGGAAACTTAATGACTAAGGAAAAAAAATTATAAAAATTCACTTATTTTTATGTGGTAGATATTTTTTGCACCTTGTCTTAAATTTAATACATTATTTTTCCATTTTTAATCACTTTAGGTAAGTGATACCTCTCATTAATATTTGCCTTTTTGTATTTACAAGAATGACACTCCTCCTCCACTATAAAAATGCATTGACTATTCCCCTTCCTCACACCACTCAAGACACTTTTGATCATAAAAAATATGAACAAGTAGTTAAAAAACGTCACTTTCTTAATTATTTAATACCCCATTTGAGAATAAATCCAACCAAGAAATCCATTTGGTAAAAACTAAGTGGAGTTACCCAAAGAAGAGGTAACATCCTTCGTCAAGCTCGTTTGTTTTATTTTATTTATACACCCCAAAAAATATATTTATTTAAAGATTATATAATAACACATGTACCCTTAATATAATTTTATTTTTTATTATAAGTTTTATACCTTCACTTACACACACTTTTATCTAATGGGTAATGGACATAATATTCATGTGTACGGCGAACTATTTCCTCACAAAATGTTGTTGTTCATTTTTCCTTTACCACTTATCATGGTTGGGAATAATGATGGAAAATATATTTTTATATGATATATATTATATTTATTATGTATTTATGCTTATTTAATTTATTATATAAAACATACCTTCATGATTTCCAATTCATGTAAATACTCTAACTTCGTTTGTTGATGTGTGGACTCACCTCCTCAAAGCGATATGATTCGTTCATACCTTACGTGGAATTAATTAATGATGATTTTATTGAAAATATATGATACATATGAAATAATAATTATAATATAATTATTAATTTTATATACACATATATGTGATTTAATTTCATTCGTTCAAAATGAAAATAAAATAGAAATAGTTTTCAAGCGTATGTATGGCTAACTATCTCCAGGAATGGTGTATTCACTTTTATACTTATATCTTTTATTTATTATTATAAATATTTATATAATTAATATATATGATATTTATATCATTTTTTATATTAATTAAATATGTATACCATGTTCTAATTATGTGGATCAATAATAACAATCAAAAACATATACAAAATACAAAGCAGATATTACCTAAAATAAAAATATTAACATAGAGTACTTAATAATAATGTAATATAAAGACATAAAAAAATAAAATATGGTATGAGATATAATAATATTTTTATATGTCATATTTATAAAAAACTTATATTTATTATATAGGATTTTTTAATGTGTACTAAGAAAGTCAAGACTTACGGTAAGAGGATTTCTAGTTTCACTTTTCTTTTTGTGATATTTATGTCTTATTCACCACTAATTTCTTCTGTGTGGGGTGTATACTACCCATGAATATATTCAATGATTATTATCCTTAAATTTATGGGTATTTATATATTCATTTTATGATCTCTCTTTAATGGCGTATATATTTCAATAGTTAAGAAATCAGTAAAGTAGTTTTGTCTCAATTTCCCTTTTTTGAGACACATGCCATGAATTTAAAAAGACATGTTTTCAAAAAGGTATATAAATATAATATTTTACAAAAACTTTAAATTAAAAAGTATTTTAAAAAATATTATGGTTTTCAAATAATACATTCTAGTTTTTCAATTTTTTCTAAATAAATGGTTTTCAAAGTTATTTCAATCTTTCTTTATAAGTTTTCAAATTGCTTTCAAAGAAGTGGTTTTCAAAAAAATAAAGATTATATTTATAATTTTTCAAAGTCTTTCCAAATAAATGGTTTTCAAAACGTTTTCAAACATTATTTATATGTTTTAAAAAAAATCAAATAAATGGTTTTCAAAAAAACTTCATGATTTCATTATAAGTTTTCAAAAAAAATTAAATAAAAAGGGTTTTAAAATATTTTTCAAAGATTCCTTCATAAGTTTTCCGGTTTATTTTAATGAAAATGGTTTTTAAATGTTTTATGTTTCAAAAATAATTTTAAAAAGAAGAAATGGTATTTTCCTCAATAAATTTTTTTGAAAGATATTTAAAAAAAATCCATCTAAGATGACATCCATTGGTGTTTTTCATGACTTTTTTGGGAAATTTTATAAAGGTTCCATTTAGATTATTTCTGTGTGTGGTTTATGTGTTGATGGAATGATACCCATTTCCCATTAAAGTGTTATATTTTTATGAAACTCATTTATATTTAATGGTTTATAACCTTATAAAATCCTCTTTTTTATTGGTTATGCTTTGATCAAATGATTATGAAACATGTCTATTTTTCTATGGGTTATGGTATAATTACTTGCTTATGATAACCATCTCACTTCATGGATTATGATATGAATTTTTATTATCTAGTTTCACATGTATGTATGAATTAATTATAATTTGGGTGGGACCTATATTCCCCTCCAATTCATTGGGTAAAGATTTATATATCATGCAATAATTATGGGAATAAAGTTGACAAGCTTAATATGTTATGGAAGATGGGGAAACTCATTGAACTATGAGAAGATGGGGAAAATCAGTCCACTATAGGAAGATGGTGAAACTCAATATACTATGGGAAGATGGGGAAACCAAATCCACTATGGAAAGATGGGGAAACCAGATCCAATATGGGAATATGGGGAAACCAGATCTCTTATAAGGAATGGATTTTTACTAGGGATGGTGGTGTGTCATGTCCAGTAGTTGTAGTCCCCATGAAGTGCCCTAATAAGTTTCTGTAATGTTCCATGAATTATAGAGAATGATTTTACATTTAGATGTGTCTGCCACAAATTATATGTATTATGCATTGATATGATTTCATGGTTCATATTTTTATTTTCATATGATTCATGTCTTATGAACATCCAATATTTCTGCCATGTAACATGATTATGATCTTTTTATGTATGGTATGACCTTTAAATGTTTTGATCATGTTTTCATACCCTTATATTCATGTTATGCATACGTCTTTCTTTTATTTACCCATACAGAGAATTTTATCTCACCATTTCTTATGTTTCTTTTCCCTAGGTTGTGAATAATTTTTTTAAGTATGAGTATTAAATGGGTGATATCTTTAAAGGATATGTTAAAGGTCTTTCAAAGAACTAGAATAATGCCTTCTAAGTTTCCAAAGACACTAAACTATTATGGTACTCGGGCATGTATTTTTGTAATATTCTGAATATTAATCTATAATGTTTTGATATCCATGTATGTTAAGCCTAGTTCACTATATAAATTCACCCAAATAAATGGAAAAAAACAGTGTATAATTATTAATTAAAATTATTAACAGGATGTTACATATTCCATCCATATGTGTGTCACAAGATCATAAAACATTAATCATATATCATAAACATAAACCATTTAAAGAAATAATAATCATGGTATTATTGGATCAAATTCCCAATAAATCTGAATTAACATCAAAGGATTTCATCTTAGATGGAAATGCCTTTGAAAGATCACATGGAATATCTCTTGAGGAAAAATTATCCTTTCATTTGAAAATCCCTTATTTAAAATATAATGAATTCTAAAATACTATGGATTATATTTTATTTAAAAAAAATCTCGAAAACGTGTAATTTTATCTTCGATCTTACTATTAGTCATGATTATGGGAAATCTCATTCTCTTTGTACATGTTAAAACAAATAGTCCTTTCATATTTTTAGTAAAAAGTCAAAAGGTCCTCGCTCAAAAAATGATAATAATATTCTTTTTAATATATTTTTAAAAAACTAAAACATGGTAAAATTTAATTCAAATAATCATTGAATATTATTAAAAACATTATTAAAAATATTTTAGAAAACATGGACATGGAAGAAAATTATTTCCAACCAAATAAAAAATAAAGTCTATTTCTCATAAATACATTTTCACAATCATTTTAGTATAAAAGGTATGAAAATAAAAATGTTACATGAAAATTTCATGAATAACAAAAGTATAATAAAATTCATCAGATTATTTATAGGTTTATCTAGAAATATTATTATCAAAAATTTAGTCACAAATAATCCCAATAAATAATGAGATTGTAATATAAAACACTTACCACAAGTTTGACTTTCTTAAAAAGCACTGTAACCTCTTATATAATAAATTTAAATTTATTATAACTCTCTAAAAAATTATTTCAGATAAATATAGTATCATATAAGATCCAATTATAACCTTTTGACACATATTTATTAATAAATTATTTTTAAAATCATTATTTCTATATGTTCAGTGTTTTGTTTTTCCTAAGAATTTCTCTTCGGTAATTTCAGTCATTATACTTTGATCACGGTTGAATCATTTCCCTAATTTTAATCATGATATAAATATAATATATATTAATTTTATTTATATATATATATATTTTTCCCTAAAATTTAGATATGGAAAAATTAATTGCATTGTTCATAGAAACAGTATGTCATACATGTGAATAAACGTTGTTTTCATTTTTTGACGGGTGGAACAACAGAAATGTAAATAATTATTCACATTTAAAAATAATTATTATATCATATATATCCATTAAATATATCCTTATTACCATCTATTTAAATCAATAATTAAAAACGAATCACATCGGTTTGTGGAGGTGGTAGTCCACATGTATGCAAGAGCGATGTTGTAATTTTCCCAAGGATGAGAAGGTGATAAGGTAGATATGATATTAAAATTATGGATGAATAATTAAATCATAAATATAATATATAAAAATTAAACCCATAATAATAAAAATCCATAAAATATGACAATTCAAATTGAATCACATCGCTAAGTGGAGGCAGTAGTACACATATACGCATGGGCGATACTTTTACTTCCCATATGATAGAAATGAGGGTGAATAAATGTGGTTCCATAATAATAATAAATTTTCAGTATATTTAGGATAATTAATTTATTATTTTATTATGAATAGTAATATTTTTTTAAGTTATAAGAACAAATAATCTGAAAGAGTTAGGTTTGGTTGATTACCTCTCCTTCAATTTCCTCCTTTATATTCTTTATTTAGGGAACTTGGAATGATCTTTTAAGAAGAAAAAACCCTCTAATTCATGTAAATCAAAGTTGAGAGGAAAATTAAATAGGTTTTTCTTACCTATAAGTCTTAACAATGTGTAAATATAATAAATTATGGGTATCCTTTTCTAAGTGGGGGATAGATCACACATGGAATTTCTTAAAATATTAAAATAAAATAATTTCATTCTCAAGAAAAATACTTCAAAATGAATTCAGATTCTAATTTATGATATCATAAGGCAGAAAAATGGCCGTAAAATAATATTTTAAAAAATAAAATTGGAAATATTTCCCTTATATCTTGGTTTAACCCCTGTTAAACTCATTTTAACCTCAATCGTGATAACGAATTTGTACCACCGTTACAATTAATAATGAAGAAAAATTAAGTTTTCCTTATTACCTAATATTTATTATTTTTATTCTAAATATAGTATCAATTTTAAAAAATACAATTTACATAATTGTAAAATTTTAATTTAAAATTAAACATTCAAAACATATTGAAAAACTATTTTTCATAAAAATGGCATCATTAGTAAAAAACATTTTACCAAAATTAGACAAAAAATTTATTCTAATGAACTTAATGGGATTATTAATAATATAAATTAACTAATTTTAATTTTAAATAATTTTAAAATAAATAACCTTTTTAAATTCTTTAAATGAAAAAAGAAAGTTTCAATAAAAATATGTATTCTTCACTATTCATTGAAAAATCAATCTTTTCATAAAATTCTCAAAATTTCACTCAAATATACATTTCACATTATGATTTCAAAAATAAAGATCGTATTTTCAATTAAAAATTTCAAAAGTGAATAAAATTAAATATCTTATTTTCTCACAAAAAGAAATAAAAACCATTTATTAGGAATAATATATTTTGGAATCATATAAGGACTTTACTAATAATTTAGAACTTATTTATAAATATATTTTACTCAGATAAAACCTATATAAATAATTTTAAAAAATTTGTTATAATTATTGCTATCTACAATATAACTACTATTATGTAATGGTATACTATATTGTGGTTCATTTAGACTCTAGTTTTCATGTATGACATGCAATATTTGAAATTAAATTTATTTCAATAAAAATATACCATGAAATCTCAATGTGTTGCATTGAACTCATCAAGGAATTATACAAGAGGTATAGTTCTTTGATTTGACCCCATAATCTCATTTATTTATCTTCATTTTTTTATTTTTTAGATTGATGCCATTATTTTATGTATTATATATATGGATTTGAATTTATCACTAAGATGAGTCCAATGGTATATGAACCTTGATGATCTTATAGTATAATCTAGAGAATTCATAGAAATATTTTTTATATGGTCCACTTTCTTTCTAAAATTTTAAGGTCCTAATGGTAAGATCATGAAACTATAGGACTTATTTCAATTTAGATTTATGAGACAGATCTATACTAAGAATTTAGGTATAAATTGAAGTCCTCATCTAGTCCGTAGTAACAACCAATAGGGGATGCAACTGTATGGAACCTACCCTAGTTGCCTAGACCTGGTGCCTAATTTTAATACATTGGAATGATTACAAGGAACGAAATATCGAAGGACCAAGTAGTTTTTTAGTTTTTTAAAACCATATACATACATAGGTTCAACATTACAACATGAAAATAAATACAACATAAATTTTTTATTGGTAACATCCACAACTCTAAGTTTATCCCTGCAGGTCATTCATAATAAACTTCTTCATGTCCTGAGAAAATGAAACATAAGAAAGGGGTGAGCTCAGATGCCCAGTAAGGATAAGAAATATAATGGAGGATATTATAACATAAACAATAGGTATGTTGAATAACTAAAAACATATGCCTTTAAGAAAACATGAACACATTATGGCAGGATTAAGAGCTGAATAAATAATTCCATAATCATGGGTATTCTACTAGTTGAATGACCACATAAAACATCAATAATATTTTCATAATAAGGGATCTAATAATGTGGTACATCATAACCATACATTTAAGGCCACATGCCAAGACCATAAATAATCATTTTGTCAAGGCCTTGTGCCAAGACCATAGTTTGTCTCATGAGACCTACCGATGCACTGAGTGGCTATAGTGGGCCCCAACCAAAACATACTATTTCCAATGAATTTTTATTATTAATTTTTATTAACATAAACAATATACACATTCATATTTAAACTAATATACTAAATTTAAATAACTTTCCTTAATCATTAATCCTAAACACTAACCATTTAGAGTAATATGGTGAATGGTTTCAAGATAGCACATCCACAGAAAAACAAATCATAAATAATTCAATAAAAATGGTAGATTATATCATAGGAGATAAACCTCAATGAAGTAAAATATTCAACAAATTATGTTAAAGTAGATAAGGATACTTTTAAATGAGACCATTGAAAATTTCTTGAGGAAATAATCCTTCATCATTCCCAAGTGTCCCATAACACCATGAAACATTCAAATCCTAATCACTTAGAATATTATGAGAATAAGTACACTCTTGATATGATATACCAAAGGTAATTACATAAACCACAAGACTGAAATAAGTGGTGACCAATGAATATATCTCATAAAAGTTAATGTGAGATTAGAAAAAATCCTTTTTACTTTTAGAAGAAGAGTTCTTTTGAAAAATCATTTATATTTTCCATAAAATGATATTGAAAACATTAATATCACATAAAATAAAATTATAGGACATTTAAATTATATTTTAGTCATAAATGAAGCTCCACTAAAGTTAAATCATGTTAAAATAGTTCTTAATATTCTTTAGAAATAAATCATTTTAGAGCATTTTAAGGAAAGTATTAAAGAAAATTTTAATGTAAAAAAGGTATGTTTCTTCTCTTAAATACAGAAATTATCCAAGGTCATTTTTCATGATAAAATTATTGTTTTTATAAAAATAATGCGCTCTTAATACAGATTTTGGTATAGACTATAAAATTGGTAAGAATTCAAAAAGATCCCTATAATTGGGTTTATATTTAGGCAATAATGTTCAAAGATCCTTTTAAAACATGTAACTCCCCATAAAATAAGAAATAATTATGGTTGGTAAACATATATAAAACACTCACCCATAATTTATGAGGTGTGTATAATAATACAGAATAATTTCATTGAGATAACAAGAAAATAAAAGTAACCCGAATAAAATGGAGGTTCGGGTGGAAACCCCTTATCACTTTGTAGTCAATCGATTTGTTTGCCTCAAAATTAATAATATTAAAATGATACATTTAATACCATGAAAATAAATATATTAATGATATTTTAAATAATTTTTTGTATAGATACACCATACACATTTATTAGTAGTTAATACATAGAATCTCAGAAAAATGGAAGTGAGATGAAGAAACCCTTACCTTAAGTCTGATGGTGTTATTCAATTGATCTTATGGTCTGAAAATATGTAATTATACTTATAAATAACTTAATTAATAAGATATAATACATTTATTTAGTAAATAATAATTTTATTAAGTTCATTATGTCCTTATTGATTAGTTATGACATTTTATTTCGTCGTTCTAGAGTGTTCGTTTTCTTGATTTTAATAATCGGTACAATTATTTTAATGTAATAGAGTTCGTGTGCAATGGTTGTAAATATTTAGAATTGAAAATACATATTAATTATGAACATACAGAAGTTTTAATTTTCATTTATATCATTTGTTTACATGTAATTAGGATGAATCATTATATGAAATATTAATGACATTCACTTAGATTATTTTAGCATTATTTTGATTATTAGGAACAAGTTTAGTCATATGATTTAATAATATGTACCTATACTGGGTCATGAATATTAATTAGGTTATAATAAATGTATTATATTCTTTTTTAACCATAAAAATTATTTAATGACCAGTAATGAAGGAGAAATTTAAGAACGAATCTTTTTAATTCACAAAGGTTATAAATCAGAACCTCATAATCATTGATTTCATTTATAAAATAAAATTTAGATATTAAGAATTTTTATGATGATTCTTCCATTCACATGATATAATTACATTATATAGATTATACTAGATGAATAATGGTCATTTTGACAGAGGATGTCTGGAGAGAATAATAAAATAAGATAAATTTAAATGAAACAAAATGAAAAAGAAAGATGATTTAACTTTGTAATAGCCTCCTTGAGAACCTCCTTAAGGAAATGGTTTTTTGTATTTTGGAAATACCAAGAGATTTTTGGACGTTGGTAGTGACTAGATAAGGGTAATTGGGTAGAAATTTGAAGATATTCAACTCTTAGAGGAGTGAAGAGAGGAGGAAGTGAGGGTAGGTTATAGTGGAAGAGATGAGTAAATTTTGAATATTTTATTCATTATTTTATTATTTCCCTCAATACAACCAATGGTGTTGTTTAATGTGACCCCTAATAGTAATAAGTTCATGTGAGTTAGAACCAAGTGTAATTAAATCCCTTATTATGTTATAAATATAGTATTTAACTAATAATTTGTATATAAGGTATTTTACCGTATTTCACTATTCATCAAAAATTCAAGAATCTCAAAAACAAAAAAAATCACCCTAACTATTTTTCAATGTGAATAATTAAAAAATAAACTCCATTTTTAAAAATAATTTTATAAATGTTATTAATTTAATATTTAAATAAAATCATATTTAATTCAAGAAATAAAAATTTTAAAGGTAAAATTAGTTTTATATCACATTGAAAAATTAATTAAGATTTCATTATCATATTAATTTAAGAAAATAAATTATTATTATTATTTACTATTCGTAAGGATCATATTAATATTCATATTACTATTCATAAGGGTATGTTACTATTCATAAAAATTATGTTTGTCTTATCAGACTCTAAATATATTTCTGAACGCAACCGTGTAAGTTAGTTTTTAAAAATTCAAGTCACAGAGGTGGAAAATTTCTGTTTACATGGATAGTTTTTAACAAAGAGTTGTTTTTAGAGACTTAGTGTTTCATGCATTCAATATTAAATCTATTTTTAAATTCTTTGGTTGTTACATTATCCCCTCCTTACAAAAGAGTTGTCCTCGAAATTTTAAATTGAACTTTAAAAGTTAATGGTTGAAACTTTAAAATTCCCTTTTAGGAAACCCATATCAATAATATGGTTAAAATACCCTATTAATAATAAGAAATTGAAATTAATTTTTTACTAGAAAACAAAACATTATAATTTTACAATAAATTCATGGAATAATAATCAAACCATCATGTAGTGATATTAAACTCTAAAACACCATACAATGATCAATATAAACCATTTCTTCAATGGTTACAATTTTAAAAATATAATGATTCTACACATTATAATAAAGATCTATGAATTTCCAATATGAACTTATCATTAACCCTTAATCAACATGAATCATCTCTAAAATTCACATTCCAATCATGTGAATAGCTTCATCACGTACCCTCTAGAAATGTGGTAATAACTTGAATAACCATTAAAACCATATTAGAAACATTCATTCATCCATATTACTTAAGTAAGACACATGTTATTGGATATATTCCTTAAATCCAAAAGTGTTGTAAACTATATAGATGATAGCATATACCACTTCTTGACAAGTAAATAATCAGTTTCAAGGTAGTCGGTACTTAATTGAATCAATCATTTCTTCATCATTATCCCAACATCAGATATATATCAAGGGTTTCCTTTTCCTAAATCATGTTTTTCCTAAAAAAAGGTTATCTTTCTACTGAATGACTTTTCCTTTGTACCATTAATCATTCAAACTCAAATCCTTAATAAAATATTAATGTGGTATGATCCTTATATATCCCATAATTCTTACAACAGATATATTACTGAAAAAATATTCAAATGACATGATTCTTGAATAGGAATATTAATCATTCTACTTCATCTGTGGTAGCATCATACCTTGATCATTTTCTAAAATCATTATTAGGGGTATATTCCTTTGACTCTTGGGATATTGATTCGCATAGTGTATCATCTCCTTGCATTTTATGCATTGAATATAGGAAAATTATTTCCTTCTCTTTCAGTTATGATTATGGTGGCCTTTTTCTCCACACATGAAGCAAACTCCTTTTCCTCTCAAGAATGTACCAAGGTGTTTCATTCCACAATTATCACATGTGGTAAATACATATTTCTGTGTTCCCTTTATCCATGTTTTTCCCTGTCATCCTCTTCTTATTTTGCTTCCCTTCAAATACATAGGACTTAGATAAGTCTTTAAATACCTTGTAAACACATGATACTATTTCCTCATATGATGGGGATAATTGGGATACAATCTTCCTTTGAAATTATGGCTTGAGACCATTATAGATATGATCCTTCTTACTCTTCACATATCATGCATTGGTGAAGTTCCAATTCCTTCTCCTATTCACCATTTCTATAAAATTCCATATTTTATATTAGATCATAAAATTATGAAATCTCTATATATCTAAACATGTTATAACACATAACATAAATTTAGGCATCATGATCCATGAACCATATAATTTGGCTACTTTTGGGGAATAATTCCATCATAATTGTTTGTAATAATCTTATAAATTTAACGAAACATGTCCCTCATGAATTTCAAACCAAGAGTGCAGTAAGGCCCATTGTCGTGCACCAATTCTCATTCGCGTCTAGCTCAAAGTGGGGTTTTCCGGTTTTACCACTAGAAACATATGTGCCAGAGCCACCTGTACTTGTTCGTATCCATATAGGGATGTATTTTATTTATAATCCACATAATCTATTACTTACCAAAATTCTAGTAAATCTATGTATTCTTATCCCCAAAGTCTGTATTTGGGTTTTGTACGCTAATTTACTTTTTCTATATCTAGTTTCCCAGTTTTCTACAAAACTTGTGTTGATACAAACTGTAAGGACCCGACCCCAGTTAGCTGGAGCTGGTGCCTTATTTTAATACATTGTCATGGTTACAAGGAATCAAATCTTGAAGGACCGAGTAGTTTAGTAGTTTTGTAAAACCAAATATATACACAGGTTTAACATTACAACTTGAAAATAGATAGAACATAAAGGTTTTATTGGGAACATTCACAACTCTAATTTTATCCATACAGGTCATTCATTATAAACTTCTTCATGTCCTAAGAAAATTAAACATAAGAAATGGGTGATCTCAAATTCTCATTAAGGTTAACCACTATAGTGAAAGATATCATAACATAAACATTAGGCATTTTTAATAACTAAAAACATATGCCTTTAATAAAAACATGAACACATAACTTTAGGAATAAGAGCTTAATAAATAATTCCACAATCATGGGTATTTTACTAGTCAAATAAAAACATGAACCATAAATACTATTTTCATAATGAGGGATTTCATAATGCGGGACATCATAACCATACCATCAAGGCCTCATTCCAAGACCATAAATAATCATTTTGTTAGGGCCTTGTTCCAAGACCGTAGTTTGTCTCATGAGACCTACTGATGCATCAAAGGGCTATATCAGGCCCCACCCAACACATAATATGTCTAATTAATTCTTATTATGAATGGGGATAAACATAAATAATATACACATTCATATTGAAACTACCATATGAAATGTAAATATCTTTCCCCATTCATTAATCATAATCACTAACCATTCAAAGTAATATGGTGAATGGTTTCAAGATAGAACATCCATAGTAAAACTAATCATAACCCATTAAATAAAAATTGTCGATTATTTCATAGTAGATAAACCTTATTTAATTAAAATATTCAACAAATTATGTTGACATAGATGAGGATACTTTTAAATGAGACAATTGAAAAAACCCTGAGGAAATAATCCTTAAACATTCCAAAGTTTCCCATACCACTTTGAAACATTAAATACATAATCCCTTATAATATCGTGAGAATAAGGAGACTCTTTATATGATATACCAAAGGGTAGTACATACACCACAAGAAATAAATAAGTGTTGAACAATGAATATATCTTCTAAAAGTTAATGTGAGAATAGAAAAAACATTTTTACTTTTGAAAGAAGATCTCTTTTAGAAAGTCATTTATATTTTCCATGAAATCATATTGTAAAAATTAATATACCAGAAAATAAAAGACTACTAAATTGAAAATATATTTTAGGCATAAATTATTTTTGACTAAAGTGAAATCATGTAAAAATATGTCTTATGATTCTTTAGAAATTATCATTTTAGAGCATTTTAAGAAAGTATTGAAGAGAATTTTAAAGTGAAAATTCATGTTTGTTATTATAAATCCAAAAATGATACAAGGTCATTTTTCATGATAAAATGAGTATTTTTATAAAAATAATGTGGGATTAATATATATTCTGGTGTACACTTGAAAATGGGTATGAATTCGAAACGATCTCTTAAATCGGTTTTGTATTTAAAAAATAATTTTGAAAGTTTCTTTTAAAATGTGAAACTCCTTATAAAATATGGAATAATTCTGGTTGGTAAACATATATAGAACAATCACTTAAAATTTATGAGGATTAAATAATAATTCATAAGAATTTCAATGAGGTAATTAGACAAAAAAATTAACCCGAATTAACAGGAGGTTCGGGTGGAAAACACATATCACTTTGTAATCAATTAATTTCTTTTCCCCGAAAATAATAATATTAAAATGATAAATTTAATAATATGAAAATAAATATATTAATGATATTTTAAATCAATGGTCAATAAAAATACACCATACATAAGTATTAGTAGTGAATACAAAAAATTTCCCAAAAATGGAAGTGAGAAGAAGAAACCCTTACCTAATGTATGACGGTGTTATTCACTTGATCTTAAAGACTTGTAATATGAAATTATACTAATTAATAACTTAAATCATAATCTATTATACATTTATTTAGTTTATAATAATTTTATTAAGTTCATTAAATCCTTGTTGATTATATATAAGATTGATTTCTGTCATTCCGGAGTGTTTGTTTTCATGATTTTCAAAATCGGTTCACTTATTTTAAAGTAATGGAGTTCATGTGGAATGGATGTAAATATTCAGAATTAAAATTACATATTATTTTTGAACATCCAGAGTTTTTAATGGTCATTTATATCATTTGGTTACATGTAATGAAGATGAATCATTTGATGAAATATTAATGACAATCACTTAGATTATTTTAGCGGTATTCTTATGATTAGGAACTAGATCGATTATATTATTTAATAATATGTTTGTATCCTAGTTCCTGAATATTAATTAGGTTATGATAAATTTATTATATTCTGGTTCAATAATAAAAATTGTTTCATGACTAGTAATGAATGAGAAATTGAAGAACGAAAATTCTTCGTCCCTGAAAGTTATAAATTTGAACATCATGGACATTGATTTTGTTTATAAAATAAAAGAGAGAGATTAAGAATAATGATTATGGTTATTCCATTCACATGATATAATTATATTATATAGATGATACTAGAGAAATCATGGTCATTTGTACAGAGGAGGTTCGAAAAGAATAAGAAAAGAAGATAAATTGAAATGAAACTAAATGAAAAAGAAAGATGATTTAACTTTTGTAATAACCTCTTTGAGAACTTCCTTAAGGGTAGGGGTTTTGGTCTTTTGAAAAGAGAAAGATCTTCTTGGGCATGGGGAGTGACTATGGATGCTTAATTTGATAGAACCTTTAGGAGATTCAAGGCTTATAAGAGTGAAGATAAGTGAAAGTGAGGGGGTTTTTTATAGTGGAGGAGTGGAGTGAATTTTGAATATTTTATTCATTATTTTATTATTCCACTCAAGACAACTAATAGTGTTTTTTTATGTGACTCCTAATAGTAATAAGTGCATTTGAGTTAAAAAAAGTGTCCCTACAACACTTATGATTTCATAAATAGTGTATTTAACTGATAATTTTTTTATACAGTATTTTACTGTATTTCACTATTAATCAAAAATTCAAGAATCTAAGAAAAATCCCAAAAATTAACCCTAAAATTTTTTTGAAATGAAGAATTCCAAAATAAACTCCATTTTTAAAAAATTATTTTATTAATTTAATTATTTTAATTTTTAAATAAAATCATAGTTAATTCGAAAAATAACAATTTTAAAGTTAAAATTTGCTTTATATCACACTGAAAAATTAATTAAGATGTCATTATCTTATTAATTTAAGAAGATAAATTAATATTATTATTTAATATTCATAATGGTCATATTACTATTCATAAGGGTATGTTACTATTCCCCAAAAATTATGTTTTTCTTATCAAACTCTAAATATATTACTGAACACAACATTGTATGCCAGTTTTTCAAAATTCAAATCACAGAGGTGGAAATTTTATGTTTACTTGGATAGGTTATAACAAAGTGGGGTTTTTTATAGACTCAGTGTTTCATGCATTCTATATTAAATCTATAGTAAAATTCTTTTGGTGTTACATAAACTATTTGTTATATGCCTTCAACAAATTAAAAAATAGTCTTGCCCAAAGACCATGAATGGTAGCTGCAGTACCCCCCCCCCCCACCAAGGTCATCAAATGGTCGACGAAAGTCACTAGTAGTGGGAGGTGGAATATAGTGTTAGGTATTGAAAGATGAATCATCTATCATGATTTATTGAAAAAAATTATCATAAAGGCCAAGAGTGGTAGTTATAGCCCCACTTGAATTTAAAAAATAATTATTATTAAGAAATTTCTAGAAAAAATGATCAATCCATATAAAAAAATAGTGTGAGGGGGGCGCATCCACCCAACACAAACACATACCCAAATACACACATATATATATGTATAGTTTTAATGTTTTAATAATAATAATATATTATATATTAACTATACAACACTTTAAATATACTCTCATTTTCTAAATAATTTAATATTATATATTAAGTGTATAGTACATTACGTATACTCTCATTTTATAAATAATTTAATATTATATAATTTTCATGATATGTCTTCAACACCATGATAACAATTTCTATATGAGTAATTAAAAAAATATTATTGGTGATTCTAACACATAGTGAGGCTGCTAGGATAGCAATATAGTCATTATTAGTATAAAATTTAAAAAATGGGTTTTCATATGATATCTATTTTATGAAAATAAATATACAATTTTACTTATTTTTACATTTATATCACAATGGTTATACTTTCAATCCCATTTAGGTTAATTAAAAATTTCATTTTTTGATACTTTATATTTTTTAGCACTAAAATTTATAACAACTCTTATCAGAGATATTTTAGTAATATTTTAGTGTTCATCATCGTAATTAGAATATAATTGTCACGACCTGTCCTCAGAACCCGTGTCGTGACTACCCCAAGCCCGCCTCCCATAGGCCAGGGGCTGGCGACTAGCACCAAGGCGTAAATCCCGACAAAAAGGGGAAGGAATTTCCTTTATAAGTAAACAAACACCACAGAGTAAGACAGTATAAGTAAACACTAAGTAAAATTAGTACATATAAGTGCAGAAAGTAAATGGGCCAGAATACAAATCCAAACTGAAAGTAAAGTACAACTGGAAAGAATGTACAACAACTGAAAGTAAAGCAGCAATGTCGAGCCATCCACTGGAAGTCCCACCTGAAGGGTGAGTACAGATAGCCAACTTAGCTCCTTGGGTCCAGCCATCCGCTCTGTGTACATCCCTCCCAGTGGTCCACCTCCAGGTACCGACTGCTCCACTAGCCTCTATCACGATTGGCGCTATCCGTCGTCTACATCCAACACAACATAGTACGGGCATAGCCCGTGCAGGGGTGAGTATACTCTACTCAGTAGGGACCCCGAGACCCCTGAAGGTCTCCCAGAATCCACAAAGGATAATCCACAAAAGAAAGATACAATCATGAAGTAACAACCAACACTACTTAGGTATATGCCCATACATATACCTAAGTCATCAATTCCAGTTCGGCTTCAACGCCCGAGTCCAAGTTAGATCACGTCGACATAGGATAGTACAACCCAATCCACATAGGAAATCAAGTCAATCATATCAAAGATAATGATTGAAATTCAAGACTCATCTCACATAGGTATACCTCTTCGGTGATATAGATGATTAGATATAGCCACTGATTTATCTAAGCTGGGACCCACGTAGGATACTTAACCAGCTACTCTGCCAGGCCCACATAGGATAGCAAGAACAGAGTCAGACACTGCCAGACCCACATAGGATACAAGAATAGTATTCATTGTCATCGAACCCACATAGGATTTCATCACAGTCTTCATCCCTACCGAACCCACATAGGATTTCAGTGCAGTCTTCATCTTCATCGAACCCACATTGGATTTTAGTACGGTCTTCATCGCTGTCGAACCCACATAGGATTTCAATTCAGTCTTCATCTCTGTCGAACCCCCATAGGATTTCAGTACGGTCTTCATCGCTGCCGAACCCACATAGGATTTCAGTGCATTCTTCATCTCCGTCGAACCCACATAGGATTTCAGTGCAATCTTCAAAGTCGCAGCCATCTCTAGGGTTCCCGTACACAGCATGCTCGTTTCCAGGAGGGTCTTCTCCATGAGCCAAGGGGTTGATACATCAACTGACATGTAGTCTAGATTTGATGTATCCGAAAGTTCCGTCTCGACAAGAGGAACTCAACATGACAGATGGCGCGTCAATCGGACGCCCGATCTGAGTGTTATTGGCTTTTTTGTTCCAGGGGCCCGGTTGGTTTTTAAGTCAAAACCAACCTAAATACACACTAATTGTGTCCAAACCTCGAGTGGATTAAGCCAAAAGTTCCGTCTCACTAAGAGGAATCCAATAAAGTCGACGGCACGTCAATCGGACGTTCGGAGTTCAAGTTATAAGAATTTCCTCTCCGAGGGCCCGGTTGGTTTCGTGTTTGAACCAACTCCGTCATACTGAAAGTTCTCTGAAACCTTGAGTTTAATATACCTAAATGACCGTCTCGATCAAAGGATCGCATCGTAATCAATGGTGTGTCGATCGGAGGTCCGTAGCCCAAGATATGAGCAAAAGACCAGAACTGGTCTGAAAATGGGCGGTCTGGGCCCGGTCCGACCCGGCCCCACCCCCCTGGGTCGGGCCGAAACGGGTCCGAGTCCAGCCCATTAGGGTGCGGCCCGGCCCGGCCTGGTGCGGCCGGTCTGGCCCGGGGTGGCTCGGCGCGGGCCGAGCAGGGTCGGCTCGCCGTTGGCCGAGCGGCCGCGCAAAGGGGGCGGCTGCCCCCTTGATTGTCATCGCGGCCCCTGTGTGGGGGTCGTTCCTTGCCAGCGGACGTGGCCTAGAGCCGCGTCCCCCCCCCCCCCCCTTGTCCCGCATGGCTGCGGGACCAGACGCCTTCTTCCGCGGCTTCAGTCGTGGCAGTCCCTCCTGGCAGCGTGCTAGGACGCCACCACCTCCGGGTGGCCGGCCGATGCCGGCTGCCACCGCCGGTGAATTCCGTGGGCCACCGGAGTTGCTCCGGTGGTCCGTTTTCAATTTCGTCTACGCCAGCGTTCACCTCGGGTCTCACACTTTACTGCGGAATCACCAAACCGCCTCTGCGGCCCGTTCTATCAATTCTCATTGATCCACCGTCAGATAAACAATTTGCGGAGTCTTCAAATCACCGCAACGGCATGGCACGACGTCGCCGCGCTTCTTCACCCGTTCTTCATTGTTTCCGTGCGGTGTCGTTGCACTGCTCCACCCTTGCTCGTACCGCAACAAGTACAACCAACAATGGGGGAGGAGGGTCGACCATGTTCGTGCGGTCCGACCTCCTCCTGTTATTACGATAACAAGTGGCCCAATAAGAAGTCGATGAACGGCAAAGGAAAATTCATGAGCAAAAACAATTAATCCCCTACCTCAAGGTTTCGTCGAACGAAGGTTCGTCGCGGGAAAGAACGTCACGGAATAAGGCATCGCGGAAAAAGGCATCGCAGAGAAGAGAATCATTGGTGTCGCAGTACACGGCATCGCATCATTGATCTCCGAGGTTTCGGAATTCTTCGTTGCCCTTCATTGGAGGCCGGTGTTTTTCGTCGGCGACGGTGTGTTCTTCGCGTTCTTGAAAGAGGAATATTAAGTTCAAGACTTGATCAACTCCTCTCCAATTATTCTCACACAATGAAACAACATAATAAAATAAGGCATTGCCTAATTTTATTTCTCATGCCAAAGGTTTTTTTGAAATTCCAAAACAGATCACGATTTAATTATCGAGCATTGACATATTAATGTGGTGTTTAAAAATTAATTAAACGCGAGAGTTGACTTGGCATTTAAGAGGGGGTGCGGGTGAGTTACATAATTAAATGCACATGGGAGGTAAAGAAGAAATAAAGGGGTGGGGCTCGTGTGGTCCCCACCACACTAATATCCTACCTAGGTGTTAGGATATCAGTGGGTCCCACTCCAACCACCATGCCTAGGTTAACACTACTTAGATTAAAAATAAAATCGGTTGCACAAGACTTTATTTTATTCTTTAGTTAACCCAATTAATTAATAACCTCACCCGAGAAAATGAAACTCCGAAAAAGGTGTTCTTAAGCAATTATCGGCATTTTGATTCCATTGGTGCCCTCGAAATTTGATTCCGAGCACCAGTTCATAAGTTAGGAAAACTCGCTCATTCGTTTACTTAACGTACCCGAGCTAATCTTCGGAAATTGATTCCAGGCACACCGGGCCTCGGAATCAGCTGCTGTCGGAAACTGTGTTCTTGTAAAATCCCAAAGAAAATTAAGAAAAACAATTCCCTTGAATTGTACAGGTCTTTACATTACTCCCACCTCGGGGCTTTACATCCCCGTAAAGATACATCATAAACTTGGGGAACAAATGTGGGTACTGAGCATGCATCTGAGCCTCCCGCTCCAAACTGCTCTCCTAGAGGTTCTCATGCTGCCATTTGATGCGCACTAGAAGTATCGACCGTCCACATAGGACCTACTCCTGTCGATCCTTGTTCTCCACCGGGACCTCCACAAAGGTCTCCCCATCATCAAGGTCAATCTCCCCATGGTCGATGATATGCGTCGAGTCGTACACGTATCTCCTCAGCTAAGATACGTGGAATACGTCATGCACCCGGTTCAAATGAGGTGGTAGGGCCAGGCGATATGCAACCTCGCCTGTCCTGGTGAGGACCTGTAATGGTCCGATGACGCACAGAGATAACTTCCTGCCTCGTCCAAATCTCTATAATCCACGACGAGTTGAGACCCGTAAGAAGACGTGGTCACCATCCTCGAACTCCAGTGGATTCCGTCTCCTGTCAGCATAAGACTTCTGGCAGCTCTGAGCTATCCTCATCCGCCCCTAGATGACCTGGACCTTCTCTGTCAAGGCATGGACCATCTCCGGTCCCACAAGTGTTGACTCCCCAGGGTCTGTCTAGCACAGAGGTGATCTTCAAGGTCGGTCGTACAATGCATTGTATGGTGCCATCCCGATGGTGGAGTGGTAGCTATTGTTGTATGTGAACTCCACCAAGGGTAGGTGGTCCTCCCAGCTATGACCAAAGTCGATGACATGTGCACGGAGCATGTCCTCGAGAGTATGAATGGTCCTCTCTATCTGACCATCCGTCTGAGGGTGAAAGGCAGTGCTTAGACATAGCTACGCCCCAAATGCCTCCTGCAACCCCTTCCAAAGCCGGTAAGTAAAGAGAGCATGGAGACGATAAATGATGGCACACCATGAATCCATACAATCTTCTGAACGTAGAGACGACCCAAGATCTCTACTGATCTCTGCTCTCTGATGGGTAAGAAGTGGGCCGACTTGGTGAGTCGGTCGACAATCACCCAAATAGAGTCGTGACCTCTGGAAGTGTGTGGAAGTCCAGTCACAAAATCCATAGATATACCATCCCACTTCCACTCTAGGACCTCCAAGGGTTGTACCAAGCCTGCTGGTACCTGGTGATCTCCCTTCACCAGCTGGCAGGTGAGGCATCGAGAAATGAACTCTACCACAACCTTCTTCATACGCGGCCACCAGTGCTATCGTCTGAGATCCTGGTACATCTTCTCCACTCCTAGATGTACCGCTAAAGGGGAAATGTGAAACTCTCTCATCTCCTCCTCTTATAAAGCAACTGGTACCATGGATTGTCCTCTGAAAAGGACGATGTGCTCTCCTCCTATAGAGAGTCCATTAGGTGCATGTACTGAGGATATCTGTGCATGCCGCATCTCACAGTCAGCATCCCAACACTGTGCCTCTCTGACCCACTGCAGTAGTGGAGGAGTGACTATGAGTGGCTGAAGAAAGGCTGCTACATCTCTATCCATGAAGGATATCTACAAAGCAGCTAGCTGCTCCGTCGCCTCCCCGAGTAGCTGAATGCTTGTCCTCTTGCTGAGAGCATCAGCTACTACGTTCCCCTTCCCAAAAGTATAGACTATCTCAAAGTCATAGTCCTAGAGGAACTCGAGCCATCACCACTGTCTCAGATTCAGGTCCTTCTATGAGAAGTTGTACCTGAGACTCTGGTGGTCAGAGTAGACTATAAAGCGCTCTCCCATCAGATAGTGTCACCACATCTTCAGAGCGAAGACCACTGCTGCTAACTCCAGGTCATGGGTAGTGTATTGCTCCTCATGCTGCCTCAACAGACGTGATCCATAGGTGATCACGGCCCGCTTCTACATCAGGACACACCCGAGTCTGGTCCCTGATGCATCACAGTAGACTACGTACCCTACTCCCTCCTCTGGTAGCCTCAAGATAGGTGCGTTGGTCAATCTCTGTATCAGCTCTTGGAAGCTCTGCTGACATCTGTCTGACCACTCGAAGGGTTTCCCCTTCTTCGTCAAAGCTGAGAGTGGTGCTGCAACTCTAGAGAAGTTAGGCACAAATCTCTGGTAGTACCCAGCTAGACCCAAGAAACTTCGCACCTCTGTCACGCTCCTCGGTGGCTCCCAAGCTAGCACTTCCTTGATCTTCGCAGGATCCACCGCAACTCCCGCCTCAGAGATGACGTGTGCTAAGAAGTGGACCTCACGTAACCAAAACTAACACTTTGTGAGCTTTCTATAAATCTGTTGCTCCCGGAGTGTGTCTAGTACAACCCGCAAGTGGTAGGCATGCTCCTCCTTAGTGCTTGAGTATATCAATATGTCGTTGATAAATACCACGACAAATCAATCAAGGTATGGATGAATGATCCTGTTCATGAGACCCATGAACACTGTTGTAGCATTGGTTACACCGAATGGCATAACCAAGAATTCATAGTGGCCATACTGACATCTGAAGGTCGTCTTCTGCATGTCCTTGTCTCGAAATCTGATCTGATGATAGCCTGATCTAAGGTCTATCTTTGAGAACCACCGTGCTCCCTTGAGATGATTGAAGAGGTCGTAAATCCTCGGTAGCGGATAATTGTTCCTCACGGTCACTTGGTTCAGGCGAAGATAGTCAACACAAAGTCGCAATCTTTTGTCCGCCTTCTTGGTGAACAATATCGAGGAAGCCCAGGGTGAAACACTGGGTCGGATGAATCTCTTTCCCAGCAAGTCCTCCAACTGTACCCGTAGCTCTCGAAGCTCAGCGGGGGACATCTGATATGCTGGAGTGGATATTGGGGTTGTCCCAGGGTACATGTCAATATAAAATTTGACCTCTCTGCGGGGAGGTAGTCCTGGAATGTCGTCCGGGAAAACGTCCGCATAATGATCCACCACTACAGGAAAACTAGAACTCTGCACATCAACTGCTCCTAGGATGAGGCTGGCCAACTGATGACTGATGCATTGTATCTCCTCTGCGAGAGTCCATCCTATGCTGCAAAGGCTCCCTTCTTGCCGGTGAAGGTGAACCTTCTCCCATCGGTGCGTACACACCGCCCCTTGCACCTAATACAGTCGATCTGAGCATGGACTGTGGATAACCAATCCATCCCTAAGATGACGTTGTAAGGCCTCGACGCTGCTATAAGAAGATCCTAGCCGAAGCTCTCGCCTCATAGAGTAAGCTCACACTGCCAGCACCAGTGTGTAATCATCGAGTCTTCTCCAGTAGGGGTCTCTAGCCACAAGGATCAAGCCAACAGCTCTGTCGGAATCTCCGAGCTCCGAACAAGGGTAGCATCAATAATGGAATGACTCACTCCTGTGTCTATAAGAATAGCAGCAGGGGTGGAGTAGACACAGATCGTACCTTGAATCATCTCTGGCGCACCGTGGTTGTAGGCCTCTGCTGCCTGAAGTTGATCTTGTCTCTGCCCGCCAGCTCCCTATGGTCGGGGTGGACCTCCTGGTGGTGGTGGTGGTAGAGCCTCAAAGCATCGCCCACCACCTGCTGCTCGGCCAGCTCCCCTACCTCATCCGCCTACTCTCGGAGGACCACCACGGTCGACCCTCTGCATCTACCTGGGTGGCCCCTCAATCGTCTGATGCACCTCTATATGGTGGGTCGGGAAATCATGAGCCATGTGGCCCTGCCCGCTGCCCACGTACCACGGCCTGCTTCTCAGAAGGCTGGCTCTGCGCCCTGTGCCCCGCACCTCTGAGCCAGTGACCTGAGGTCGTGTGCCTCATGGTCCGGTCCGCCTGGACCCCTGTGACATCCGTCGACTGCCAGGTGCAAACGACTCTGCTACGTGCCTCCCAATGGTAGGTCTCGCTGCTGGAGTAGGCTCGGTAAGAAAGCTCTCTATGAGAAGAGCTCACTCCAGTACTCCTGCCTGTGTCGGAATGCTGAGGGAGATCATCAATGCCCTGATCTCATGCCTCAGTCCCTGCTCAAAGGTCCGGGCCTGGAAGCATAGGTCTCATACCATGTCTGTCGAATAGAGTGAGAGATCTATAAATCTCGCCGAGTATTGGGTGACCGTCATGCTGCCCTGCCGCAATTGTAGAAGCTCCTGGATGCGCACCGCACAGAGGGTGGCTGGGACGAACTCTGAGCGGAAGAGGCTCTCAAATTCCATCCAGAGGAGTGATGCCCCATCGTGCACCTGGAGAATCAACCTCCAACATCTGCCTACTGCCGCGTGCAGGAGGCTCGCTGCGAGGATCAACCTGAGGTCAGCTCGTGTCCCCACTAACCTAAAAGCTCCCACAACCACCTCCAGCCAATCCTTGGCTGCCTGAGGGTCTGTCTCTCCGTGGAACCTGGGCGGTCTCTGACACTGAAACTCGTTCAGTGCACTAAGGCGATGTGCACAATCAGTGGCTGGTGATGGTAGCATCGGTGGCTCGGTGGGTAGAGGTACCATCAGTGCCTCCGCTGTCAAAGGGCCTTGCACCGAGGCCTCATCACTCAGTGGGATGTCGTCTCGCACAATGCTCGGAACCCTAGCTGGTTGTCATCGTGGGGCCATCCTGAAAATAAACAGGTGTGCCACGGTCAAACAGTATACCTAGTGAGCGGACACAAATTAATCACAAATAAAGCTTTTCAAACACACATGCAATCAATGTTTTTGTGCATTGAGTCAGAAATCAGAAGTCAGGGTCCAGGGGTATGGATATGTCAGCCGCCGCACCAACACTGGACTCCCTGGACTGATAACCATACTCAATACCCTTAACACTATAGCTTCACATAGAAGAAAGATCTGAGTCTCGAGTTCTGCGGTAGAACCAAACTCCTCTGATACCAATTTGTCACGACCCATCCTCAGAACCCGTGTTGTGACTACCCCAAGCCTGCCTCCCATAGGCCAGGGTCTGGCAACTAGCACCAAGGTGTAAATCCCAACAAAAGGGGAAGGCATTGCCTTTATAACTAAACAAACACCACAGAGTAAGCCAGCAGAATTAAACACTAAGTAAACTGAGTACAAGTAAGTGTGGAAAGTCAATGGGCCAGAATACAAACCCAAACTGAAAGTAAAGTACAACTGGAATGAAAGTACATCAACTGAAAGTAAAGCAGCAATGTCGAGTCTTCCACTGGAAGTCCCACCTGAAGGGTGGGTACAGATAGCCACCTCAACTGCTCGGGTCCAGTCGTCTGCTCCGTGTATGTCACGCCCAGTGGTCCACCTCCAGGTACCGACTACTCCACTAGCCTCTACCATGATCAGTGTTGTCCATCATCTACATCCAACACAACGTAGTGCGGGCACAGCCCATGCAGGGGTGAGTATACCCTACTCAGTAGGGACCCTGATACCCCCGAAGGTCTCCCAGAATCCACCAAGGATAATCCACAAAAGAAATATATAATCACGAAGTAACAACCAACACTACTTATGTATATGCCCATACATATACCTAAGTCATCAATTCCAGTTCGGCTCCAACGCCCGAGCCCAAGTTCGATCACGTCCACACAGGATAGTACAACCCAATCCACATAGGAAAGAAAGTCAATCATATCGAAGATAATGATTGAAACTCAAGACTCAACTCACAAAGGTATACCTCTTCGGTGATAGAGATGATCAGATATAGCCACTGATTCATCTAAGTTGGGACCCACGTAGGATACTAAACCAGCCACTCTGCCACACCCACATAGGATAGAAAGAACAGAGTCAGACACTACTAGAGCCACGTAGGATACAAGAACAGTAGTCATTTCCGTCGAACCCACATAGGATTTCAGTACAGTCTTCATCGCTGTCGAACCCACATAGGATTTCAGTGCAGTCTTAATCTCCGTCGAACCCACATAGGATTTTAGTACGGTCTTCATCGCTGCCAAACCTACATAGGATTTTAGTGCAGTCTTCATCTCCGTCGAACCCACATAGGATTTCAGTATGGTCTTCATCGCTGCCAAACCCACATAGTATTTCAGTGCAGTCTTCATCTCCGTCGAACCCACATTGGATTTCACTACGGTCTTCATTGCTACCGAACCCACATAGGATTTCGGTGTAGTCTTCAAAGTCATAGCTAGCTCTAGGGTTCCTGCACACAGCATGCTCGTTTCCGGGAGGGTCCGCTTCATTAGCCAAGGGGTTGATACATCAACTGACACATATTCTGGAGTTGATGTATCCCAAAGATCTGTCTTGACAAGAGGAACTCAATGTGACAGACGGCGCGTCAATCGGACACCCGGCCTGAGAGTTATTGGCTTTTTCGTTCAAGGGGCCCGTTTGGTTTTTAAGTCAAAACCAACCCGACCGCACTCCAACTACGTCCAAACCTCGAGAGGAGTAAGCTAAAAGGTCTCTCTCACTAATAGGAATCCAAAAAATTTGACGGCACGTCAATCGGACATCCAGAGCTCAAGTTATAAGCGTTTCCGCACAGACGGCCCGGTTGGTTTCATGTTCGAACCAACATGGCTATAGCCAAATATCTCTGAAACCTTGATTATCATATACCAAAATGACCGCCTCGATACAAGGATCACATCGTAACTGAAGGTGCATCGATCGGAGATCTGTATCCCCAGATATGGGCAAAAGACCGGAAGTGGTCAGGAAATGGGGGGTCGGGGCCCGGTCCGACCCGGCCCAACCACCCCTGGGTTGGCCCGAACCGGGTCTGGGTCCGACCCATTAGGGCGCGGCTCGGCCCGATGGACGCGGCCCGGCCCCACTGGCGTAGCCCGGCCCGGTGCGGCCGGTCCAGCCCGGGGCGGCTCGGTGCTGACCGAACTGAGCGGTCGCGCAAAGGGGGCGGCTACCCCATTGATTGCTTCCACACCCCCCCCCCCCCCCCCGTATGGGGGCCGTTCCTTTCCAGTGGACTGCCTAGCACCGCGTCCCCCCCGCCTTGGTCGCGCGCGGCCGCAGGATCGGATGCCTTCCGTCACGGCTTCATCCATGGCAGTCCCTCTTGGCGGCGCGCTGGGACGCCGCCGGTGACCCTCACCGCCGGTGAAATCCTTCGGGCCACCGGAGTTGCTCCGGTGGTCCGTTTTCAATTCTGTCTACGCCGGAGTTCACCTCGGGTCTCGCACTTTACTGCAGAATCACCAAACCACCTCTGCGGCCCGTTCCATAAACGCCTATTGATCCGCCATCAGATAAACAATTTGCGGAGTCTTCGAATCGTCGTAGTGGCGCGGCGCGACGGTGTCGCGCTTCTTCACCCGTTCTTCATTGTTTCCGTGTGGTGTCATTGCACCGCACCACCCTTGCTCGTGCTGCAATAAGTACAACAAAAAATGGGGGAGGAGGGTTGGCCGTGTTCGTGCGGTCCGACCTCCTCCAATTATTACGATAATAGGCGGCCCAAGAAGAAGTCGATGAACGGTAAAGAAAAATTCATGGGCAAAAACAAATAATCCCCTACCTCAAGGTGTCATCGAACGAAGGTTCGTCGCGGGAAAGAACGTCTCGAAAGAAGGCATCGCGGAAAAATTTGTCGTGGAGAAGTGAATCGTCAGTGTCGCGGTACATGGCATCGCGTCATCGATCTCTGAGGTTTCGGCGTTCTTCGTCTACCTTCGTCGGAGGCCGGAATTCATCATTGGTGATGGTGCATTCTTCACGTTCTTCAAGGAGGAAGATAAAGTTCAAGACTTGAGAAACTCCTCTCCAATTCCTCTGGAACAATGAAACATCAAAATAAAATAAGGCTTTGCCTTATTTTATTTCTCATGCCAACGGTTTTTTTGAAATTAAAAAACAGATCACGATTTAATTATCGAGCGTTGACCAATTAATGAGGCATTTAATAATTAATTAAACGCGATAGTTGAATTGGAATTTAAGAGGGGGTGCAGGTGAGTTACATAATTAAATGCACGTGGGAGGTAAAAAGGAAATAAAGGGGTGGGGCTCGTGTGGGCCCCACCTCACTAATATCCTACCTAGGAGTTAGGATATCAATGGGTCCCACTCCAACCACCATGCCTAGGTTAACACTACATAGATTAAAAATAAAATTGGTTGCACAAGATTTTATTTTATTCTTTAGTTAACCAATTAATTAATAACCTCACTAGAGCAAACGCAACTCCGGAAAATGTGTTCTTAAGCAATTATCGGTGCTGTGATTCCATCGGTGCCGTGGGAATTCGATTCTGAGCACCGTTTCAAAAGTTAGGAAAACCCGCTCATTCGTTTACTGAACGTACCCGAACTAAACTTCGGAAATTTATTCCGGGCATACTGGGCCTCAGAATCAGGTGCCGTCAGAAACAGAGTTCTTTTAAAATCCCAATGAAAATTAAGAAAAAAATTTCCCTTGAATTTTACGGGTCTTTATAATAATTTTGACTTATAATGTGTCCTTTAGAGTTACTAAAATAATTAATTTCTTAAATTATGATTTTAAATGCCATCATGTGATAATTTAGTATAGAGATAACTTCATATACATTGATAAACATATATCTTCTGGGGAGACCCAATGTCTTGGGTAGGATTATGGTTACACATTTACAAGGATGACTCAACTTGAAATGAAGTTTTATCAACATTATTTATAGCGATGATCAGTGAAAAATATGTTGATCCCACTTTATATGAGTTGCATTTATTGTTAGGGAAGGTCAAAATGTTGAACAATTTTCATTGAATTTTGGTTAAGAGAACGCATTCATGTTGGAACTAAATCCAATGTATATGTGAATGATTATTAAATATCTTCGTTTATTAATGTCTCAAGTTGTTGAGGAGTTATTATAATGGTATTTTGGTAAATATATTTATTGAAAAAGTTTTTCTAAAATTGATGTTGGTGATGGAGATAAATTATTGATTAAAATAGAGAATAAAATGGAAGGCTGGAATTGGCTCTTGTGTTTGGAATTGATATTTTAAAAAGGAAATATTTTGGGAGTTAGCAAAAAAAATATGGAAAATCAATCAAACACATCTGCATAAGCATCAATGAATCACATACACACATGATCTCAAAGGTTGAAACTAGTATTTATTATATGTCTATGAGGATAGGGATATCATGTGCATTTGTTAGGTATATCCTACATGGGATGAGTATAGGTAGGTATACAGTAGGTGCATGTGAAGTTTAGCCTCTCATGTATAGGTTGGCATTGGAGGCTGAAGGAGAACTGTAGTGCCCCAGTGGTCTTGAATTCCCATTATTGGAGTTGATATTTATAATAATAAGAATCCTTTTGAATTAGAAATCAATGTGTGACTTGGAATTTGTGTAAATTATTCTTCAGTTTAAAATATGTGAATATTTTATATAACATGTGACTAAGTAATAAGACTTTGGTCCTTCACCTCCTACCCTAAGAAACTAATTTTGTGAAATATCCGAAACTCATACACCATGATCTGACATAATTAAAATCAAGAACTCGAGAATTAACATGATACTTCAAATATAAAATCAATGGTTGGAAGGAAAAAATCATATATGATGTAGAATAAAATAACTATGGCCCTCACATAGTAGGTAGAGTGATTATGATCCTCATGGTAAGTTGAATTTATACTTTATCAACTACCTGACAAGTTGATCGAATCCATTGTAGAACATTCACATGGTTGGATGACTTGACATATAATGATCAACTGAATGACTAAATAGTTGACCATAGGGTATGTCGATCATGATTTGGAGAAGTAAATGTTTCAAAAAAATCACATGTTGACTAATGGTATCCTTATGTGACCATAAAGTTCATTCCAAGTTCCAATTAGGTGAATAAAGGTTCTTCAAGAAACTTTTTAATGGTGTTCACATTTTCTAAGTAAAAGTAAGATTGAAATTTCATAGGACTTATAGAGTTAACGCCTATTTTCTGCTGGATATGTAAGGGTTTCCCATTATTGTGTAAAGGTCTTATAGCTAATTCAAGAGTTGTGTAAGGAAAAAAATGAAACTTCAGTACAAAAATAAAGGTTATCCAACAACATGTAAAGGTAATTCTTGGTTTTAAATCTATGCAAGGTTAAATAAAAATTCATAATAAAGGATTAAACCATGATCACAAGAATAAATTTACATATTTATGAACATTATTATCATAGATTTATAAAACCTAGTCGATTCTAGGTAAATTATCATGAATAATGAATAAATATCACAAGTTGTTTCCATTGTGATATAAGAATATTAAAAAAGAATGAATGTTTGAAAATTAATGTAATAACTCATGCATGAATCTATAATAATGAATAAATTTTAGGGGTAACCCAGATTGTGTGGGAGTGGTATGTACCACAAATAAAGGGAGCCATGAAAACATTCACACATGAATATATTTATATACAGATTTAATGCATGTGGTAAATTAAATAATATCATGGCTTGAAGGAGTTGAATTTTAAAGGGATAAATTATGAGTAATTTTGATATTATAGAAGTAATAAGGAAGAAATGTTACTTACTACATGATTCATATAGGATTAGAACCTGGAGAGATTTATGTGAGATAATACCATGATAATTCTTATTTATCATAGATGAATTGGGAATTTAGATATATTTTTATAAGGAAACTTATGGAATATAATATTGGTGATTTGAATTCAAATATTCTTATGGAATTTTGTCATTCCATATAAGAAAGGAATGATGTTGTGGTTATTAGTATTCATATATATATTAGTTTAGGTTAATGATGAAAGGATTTTATAGTTTACCAAAATTATTTTATAGAGAATATTTTTTGTTTTCTAAGATAGAGAAGGCCAAATACCATATACTATTAGAGTAATGCATTGGTGTTGAAGAAGAAAAAAACCCAGTGCAAATATATTTATTCACTAATATATAAGAATAGTATAAGAAGAGGGAATAAGATAAAGAAAAATAATCGGCTAATCTGGTCATGAATTTCATCACAAGAAGAAGATATTTGTCCAATCCTTCTTGCACATAAGAAGAAGAATAAAAAATTAGAAGAATAAGAAGAAAAATTGGTATAATATCAATTTTCTACTCTGAATAAAAATAATAGGTATCTTGTAGTGTTTTTCATATAAATATAAAAATTCACATTATATTGTAAAAGGGAATAAAATAATGAATATATTTTAAGTACACAAAAGGTATTATTCTTAATTGGTGTCATAATAACTTGTTGTTACCCCCATAATCAACTATAATGTTATAGGATGTACCAAATTATGGGAAGCACCAAACTGAGTAGTTTGGGATTCATACTCATACATTGTTAGGAAACTATACTATAATTCTTCCATGTTGAATCTAATGGGTTGTATGATTGTTGAGGAATTTATATCTCACAGTAGACTGTCTCTCTCACATTAGTAGGTGAACATTTAAAATTTATCTTCCACTTCGTTATGTGTGTTTGGTTTTGTTAAAATAAATAAAAAAATTTATGACAGAGAAAAATAGTGATATATTTACCTTAATGAGTGGAAGAGGTAAAAAATAGATAAAATATTTAAGTCCCCAATAATGATTCACTCTCCTCCCTTATCATTATGGTTCATATCTCATCTTATCCCCTTCAATTAGTATCATATCCCATTTTAACTCAATTATATTCTCTACATTTTATGTTATTCTATTTTTTAATATTTGATGTTTTTTCCTATTTTATAACAAAGTTCATTTTTTGGAGATGTTATGTCTATCTGAGTTTAGATTTAAATTCATACCAGGACTATGATGAACATGAATAATAAAGAGAATAAGATGATGATAAATATTTGTATCTTTTTAAAATAAGTGGAACATCCATGTTCACCATGAAATAATGGTAAAGTAAATAGATTTGGTATTAAAGGAGAATAGCAGGTGGTTCAATATATCACCAAGGAGTTGTAAAAAACTTCTACCTCCAAATTATCATTAAGTATATATTATATTAAGGTATGTAAAAGTTATTATGAAAATTTTCCACAATAATAATAACAAAAGTGGAAGTGATCATATGTTAATAGATATTTCTATTGATATAATGAAATACATGATGCATGGCAACCCGATGAATTAGTTTTGTAATAATTGGGATAATTGAAATAATGAAGGATAAGATCGTCCATATTAATAGATAGGTAGATAATATTGATAAATCATTGATTGAATACTTATTAACCTATATAAATCTCTCTATGTATTTTGGAGCCTCTAAAGAAGAAATTTTGGAGGTCAATGATAAGTTATATATATTTTAATAGGATTGACTCAAAATAACCATGTGAAGGATGAGGAAACTAAATAATTTAAGTAGAAAATCATTTTTTCATAAAAAAATCAAAATACATAATTTTTGTTAAGAATTAATAATTGTATATTAAATCTAATAAGGTTAAGTGTCTTAAATAATTGTTATAATAAAATGTCAATGTGAATGAGTTTCAAGTTATTAAAATGGGTAAATATTGTAATAGGAAGGTATAATTAATTTAATATCAGAATAATGATATCAATATTAAGTTTCTGGAATTGAAAATAAAATTTTTCAACTAAGAAGTGACCCATATTAGGTATTCATCGATGAATAAATAAAAATATAATTCTATAAGATATTCTAAGGAGGAATATGATGTCAATAAATCACCATTATGTGGAAATAATATTAATACATAATCAACTAGTACATATCATGATATTTTAAAGGAATAGGAACCATATAACCTATATTTAATGATTTTTATAAATATATTCTTATAGAAAGTGTAGGTTTAGGAATAAATATATACAAGTATGGATGATGAGAAATAGATAGGATCCAACCACAATTCCTATGGTGAAAAAATAATTATAATGAGTTTTTTTCCCCAATAAGAGAACAAAAAGTGATAGATAAAGCCCAAAAATATCATGTTGTAAATTCTAGATATCAATCATTTTTAAAAAAAATATTAAAATTTGTTAGGATTTGTTGGTGTTATAACCTAGTTTGGAATTTTCATTTTATTTCTGGTAAAATCTATTCATATTAGAAGTAAAAAAATTAATCTCATCTCAAGGTGGATTAAGCTAGAAAATAATAAACGAAAACAAACATCATTTAAATATATCTACTTAAAATATAATTAAAGAACTAAAATATTTATGTGGTAACTATAGTGACGGTGAAAATAAAAATAGTGTATAGTTATCTCAGCATGTATCCAAGTCAAATGGTGATAAAAGACTACAATAGGAGGTTAATAGTGAAGTTTCAATCATGGGAAAGAAGTTTAATTGAGATGAAATTCTAAATACTCCCAATAAAATTACAAATAAAGTTGATGGATTGTCCTTGGGTAATAAACCCAAGATTATTAAGAATATGTTTTCATCTAAAAGAAATAATGAGGTGAAAGGCACCCAAATATTCCATGTGGAGACTCCAAGAAGGATGGGTATATAACCAAATATATTTCCATTATTTGGATATTAGATTTAGAAATATAAAGTAATATGGAGTAAGAAAAAGAAAAAGCTAGTGCTAAATGAGATGAAGAAATTTCAAATGAAAAATTCTAATTTTATGATAGATTTATTATAAATGAAAACATTTATAATAAAGAAGAACTTTGAGGGATGTTTAGAATGGTTGGATGTAAAGCCACATATTTCTTAACAATCTTTATAGACCAAGAATATACTTTGAATAAGATAAATATTTAATTTGGAAATTACTAAGTCCAATGGTATAAAAAAGAAATAAGAAACCCATATGAATAATATGAAGAGGATATGAAGAGGTTCATTCTTTCAAAATCCAATTTAGATATGAAAAATAGATATGGAAGGATGAATAGTAGAGTAACTTGGTTGAGAAAAATATCAAAACCTTGTTTATTTAATTTAGAACCAAGGAATATCCACATAATCACCTTCATATTTATGCATTATATTTTTTATTATAATACAAAGAATTTAAGGTTAAACATATTGTTATGGGGAGGCCCTAAGAATATGAAAAGGCTATCAAAATCTAGATATTAATGATTAAAAGGTTTCTATCTTGGAATTATTGGTCAATTAGTATCCAAAATGAAATATTATAAATTGATCATCCCTTATGAATATGTGGAAGTTGTCAAATATGGACACTAATATGAATTTTAATGGATTATCACCTTAAGGGTGAGACATGTGAAGAATGTTAAATAATTCACCATATTTATTATTTCATAAATATTTTATTATTCTTTAATATGATTGCATGAATTTCATTGACAATGTATGTTTTCTTATTCTCTCAAACTTTTTTACTAAGATCATATTTATATATAAATTTGGAGAAATTTTTTAATAAATAATATAAAAATATAATGTTGAAGAAGGGTTTCAAGGTTGTTATAATACCTACTATGTTTGAAGGGTTTAATATGTGTATTCAAGTAGATATACGAAATTCATGTTGATATATTTCATGATAATTTTATCTAAATTGGTATTTATCCCATGTCATAGCCTAAAAATAGTTTCAAAACGCATGAAGTCATATTTTTAATAGTTTCATTTCAGTTGGTATAATATTATTTTTGATACAGGAAAACTTTTTTACCTAAATCAAACCCACTTGTTTTCTACACTGAGCATGACTCACATAAACTTAGAGTGGAATAGTTGATGGAACATTTCTTTAATATTAAATGAAACCATCAATCTCAATGAACATTGTATTTCATATAAATGAGGGGTTGTGAAATTAAAAATGAATATTGTTCTGTAAAGCGGAGAGGAGTGAAGAAGATTAGAAGATTTTATATTGTCAAATCATTCAAAATATATTACAAATAAATACAAAGGTGGATTTTGTTGAGATATCTTTGTGTATGTGGTATTTGTTTTCAAGAAATGTTAATATGTTGATGAAGTTTCTTATAAGTTTGGTCAAAATAACCTAAAAATATTATGAATATATACTAAGAAGGTGTGAATGGTTATTAAATATCTTAGATGATTTATGTTTGAAGTTGTTGAAGAGTTCTTGTCTTTGAAGTTTTGGAAATATATTTACTATAAAAGATGTTTGAAAATAAAAGTTAGTGATGGTGATGAAGTATTTATTAATGAGAAGAAGAAAATAGAATGATGTAATTATATCTTGTGTTTGGAATTTATATTTTTCAAAGGAAATATTTGAGGAGTTAATAAAATATATACCAACATGTCACGAACCATCCTGAGTCGACCCAGAACCAGTTACCCAGGCTTTCCCATGAAAAGTACTGAGAGGCATTCCCGATCCCCCCTATTTAGAATCAAGCACCAATGACATTAATAGAGTACATAAGGTAACGATTTCACCTAAATATAAATAATCAAATAAACAGCGGAAGGAAATGGACATCCCAAAATGTATTTACATAAAAATTGAACTGTACATTATTTGTACAAGAAACTAAAATTAAAACTAAACCAAAAACATAACTAACCTATCCTAAAAACCAAAAAACTCCATGTGTCCCCGCTGGTCACTCTCCAATATAATTATCACATGTCTCCCAAGGAGATCGAACACAAGTTGAAACCTGCACAAGGGCTAAAAACAAAATAAGACTATTAGTGTGAGTATTAAAAATCTGTAGGATAGCCTGATATTCTATTACCAATTCCCTTCCTTTAAAATATAAGAAACATCAATTTAATGTTTTAAATACAAGATATAAAAGTTTTTTTTCCAAATTAGGATCCATTCTATAATAATTATCAGATAAAAACGTTCACGTTTTATAAACAAGAATTCTAGTAACAATTTTTCAAAGAGGTGAAACTTAAAAATGAAAATAGTTTTCAAGACAAATATTTTAAGGAAGGTAAAATTTTAAAAAAAACATACCCACCGCTGAATTTACCAACCAAGAAAATCATATTCAAATAGTTAGTATTAAATAGCCAATGAGCACAAGTCACAGGAACACCCCTAGGCACTAGTACGTTGTGGTCCCAAGGTACCTCATATCTCGGCATAAAATTAGCCATAAAAATATCCATTCCCATGCACATGATCCACTAGTAGGATAATAATACATATCCTATTGGTCCCTAACATCATCATCATCATAGTTTAGTTAGTGTTTTTAATGTTAAACTTTCTACGCGAAACAGGGATAAAACCCCTCTGAATCACAAGCATACTTGTACATGTCTGCCCACCTAGATACTTGAGATTTCCCTTATTGTGCTAAAAAAAGTTAAAAATATATAAAATATCATTTTCTCATGAATATTGAATTTATAAATCATACATAAATCCAAAATCCCACACACATATCTCACATTTATTTCACAAATCAATAAACCACCAAAATTTTTGTAAAAAAATTCAAGAAGAAAAACATGGACTTGCACCCAAAATCCTTTATAAAATGATCTTTTAAGGACAAAAAACCACCAATAAAATATCAAAACGTATTTCGAAGCCCCAAAACCAATTAATAGATCAATTTCATGGACAATAAAATGGACCAAAAGGATATAACATCAATTACACATAGAAACAATACTTACAAGAAAAATGTCAAACAGGCCTTTTAGCCATTGTCAAAACTAACATTTTACAAAGGTAAGGATTTAACTTTTATTAAGGAGGTGTATAAACACAATTTACAGTAGAAACAAACTTTCATAAATAAATTAAAACACTCAGGTTACATATTCAAAACAAAAATCATTTTTATAAGGATGTGAAACGGGCCATTTTTGGGAAACTCAAGCCAAAACATGTTGTAAACATAAACCCATTTTTTCGTAAAAAAAAATCCAAATTTTAAATCCATAGAAGGACCCAAAAATAACAATTCTAATTCTAACAATGAATTTATAAATCCAAAAAAATAATTTTTAAATCACACTTAACACATAAAATCCAACCGTGTAATTTACCGAACAGATGACATGCACTTTAAAAAAATATATTTTAAGCACATGGCAAGGAATAAAACACAAATTTCATGAAATAATTTTATTAAGGATACATTAAAACTATCAAAATACCATAAAATAGGTTATAAACCTCACAAAATAGGTGAAAATATAATGAAACATTTAAACGAAAACTTGGTGTGAAATTTTATGGAAAAACAACACTACTTTTCACAAAATAAGGCTTAATCAACCATTTTCCACACCAATAAAATTATCAAAATGCTTAAAAACAATAATAAAAACATATATCACATGCCGAAAATTAAAAAAAATGATGAAACACAAATTATAATTACATGGGAAAGGGATATCCTACCTCAAATCCTTAGTGGAATGGAAACACACACCTGATATCACCATCTAATGGTTTATAAACCCTAAACCTATGATGACCAGCCCCAAACAAACAAAAACCCAAACGAAAATAATTTTATAATATAAAACTAGGTCTAGAATGGGTATGGGAGAATAGAAAACCAAGAAATAATGAAAGGATCAGGAAGAAGGAGATAGGAGAAGGAATCTCACCATAGAAACTAGAAAACTCTTCGTCTTCCGTTATATCTGCACCTTTATAGGGAAGGGAATGGAATGGAAATCTTTGGAGAGGCTCCTAAGATCTATAAGAACCAGGAAAAGAATATTTGGGGGGAAATAGTATGAATATAATTATTTATGGATGAGACAATTTACCTTTGAAAAATTAGGATGATTTGAGAAACATTGATAAATGTTTCCCTATTCTATGACTAAGAATAGTTCCAAAGAGAAAAAATGGAAAATGGGGGTGCACCGAGGGTTCTTGTTCTATGTTGGGAGGTTTAATAATCAATAATTATTAAAAAATGAATAATATTTAAAATAAACAAATTATATTTTTCAAACTGGAAATGGGCCCATAGGCTAGTCCAATACCTGAATAAATAACCTAGAGTCACCATGATTATGAATTCCTAAGGGGTAAAAAGAGTATGGTGGTTTGAATATGTCCAGAGAGGAAAAGTGGGAATTCTAATGGGTGAAAAATGTTGAAAAATGAAGGATTTATGAAAGAAAAAATTTTGTTTTTTAATCTGGAAATGGGCTCACGGTTTGGCACAAATCATGAAGTTACCACTCTTTCTCAAAAAACTCCCAAACAAGAAATGGGGAACCCAAATTACGATGATTAGAGATATACTGAACTTAAAATATAAAAGTTAGTCTCACCAAAAACCCAATAAATGTATCCGGATTTCCAATCCATCGGATCAAAACCTAGATATGAAAAAAAACAAGTGTGACAATTCTCCCCACCGTTAAAGCTTTTCGCCCCCAAAAATCATAACACTTTACAGCGGATAGGACAAGACCTAAGGATTACTCATCAATATGATCGTACCTATCAAGACAATTAAATATAATTCACCATAAATAGAACATAATCTTATTTTCCAAACAAAACACCAACTCACAACCACTTCCTGAGAATTAACAGAAAGATCAAGCCACCACCTACAAAACCAATCCAAGAACCAGATTATTGGGCCTTCTACCAATGAACCCAACAATAACCAAAACCAAAATTCACTCCTAAAAGCCAATGAATTTTGGGGGAGGCTATAATGGGCTCCCCACCATTAAATCACACCTACCATATGACAAATCCTTAAAGGAAATATCTTTGAGGCTTGTAGTGGGTCTTCCAACTATTAGAGACCAACAAGAAGTGAACAAAAAAGAATTCAACATGAAGTAGAATCAGTCCTCACCCACACATTTCCACCAAAACTCTCCCAGAATAACCTAAAAACCCATATTAATAGGGTTATAACCTGAAAATCTAATCCACCCACTCCCATACGGATGGGACATGAACTAGGCCAACACTTTATGCACATATCAACACCCCCATCACTCAGGGAGGTGTGGGAATGGGACCTAATCATTAGACCACTGAAACCACACAAAAAAGGAACTACCCAACACACTCCACCTACTAATAGGTAACACCAACACTGCACCCGATTTACACAGGCAGTCCACACAAGGACATTGATTTGAAACCCACATTCATAAAGGAATAACCATAGACTTTGTGTGAGTGGTAAGTACACCACACTCATTGCAACAGGAGAAAATTCACAATGATGGGAACCACAAAAGAGACATAGAAACTGCCTTACCACAATGGTGGAGGCAGGTTCCTATCCAAGCTCCCCACACCTATGGTAATTTCTTAACGGCGTCAAAAGAATCACTATAAGGCTATGGATGGACCCCAGATGTTTAAAGAATCCATTGTGCCACATCCAGGAGATAAAAATCACATTACCTCATGAAACACACTATCTCAAACAAAACACCAATACCTAATAGAGACTGAGGGATACACACCACCATTCTAACTTACATAGAATGAGGAGTGAAATGAACAAGGAATATGGTGAAACAAATCAAGAATCACCGACCATAAATTTTATAACCAATAAAATCATCATAACAGAAAGGTACTATAAATTGATCCCAAACAGCTCTCTATTTCAACAAAATAGACAAGGAATTATTCAAATAGGTGGATCTAGCTTGTGAAACATGAGAAAGAATCTTTAGGATGGTCAACTAGAAATCTTGAAAATAGAGAACCATCTATGGCCACATCACAACTTCCAACACATCTTTAGAAATCCATGGAATGTTACTCCAAAACAGAGCCACAAATAAGATACCTTCTAAAGACACAACAAGATTATGACTTCCAAATCACAAGGAATCATACTGAATAAAAAAATCTATAAATACATGGAAAAAAACTAGCCACATACCATTGGTTTATAAATAAATGCCATAATTTTTTAAATCAAAACACTTTTGAAAAATGAACTAACTTGGTGGATTTCCACATTCACCAGTGGTGTTTCATCAAGTCTCACTCAAATTCACATTTACATTCCACCCTATGCACAAAACCACCATCCCATGTAGTCCATCCTTCCAGATATCAATAAAACCATGCATGTGAGCATCCACGAAAACCCCAAAGGCTAAAACAAAACAACAACATTTCAAAAATCGTGTACCTTCAAAAGGAACACTAACCACCAAGTTAAAAACCCTTTCCAAATATCACAAAAGAAACCACACTCCTTCAAGTCCATTTTCTTAAAAGAATACCCATTTTCATTTTTAACAACTTTTAAAATAACCAAGAAACTCCAAACAATGCCTTCCCATTTTCTAAAATTCACCAAAGTATATTTTCATAATATGATGTTCATTAAGACCAATACCCTTTCTAAGAAAACACCAACTTCTCAAAATCAATTTCCAAAACCAATTCATCAGATTCAAACACTTTTAAACATCCCGAAACACCCCATTTAAAACAAAGATTCAGAATCACATTAAATTGATTCACACTTTCAATACATTTTATTTTAACAAACCACAATTTTAGATTAGGTAAAATCCAATATTGTTAAATTATTTCCACTTCCTCCCCAAAATTTGTTTCACTAAAACACAACCTTCCAAAACCATTGTTATATTTGATTTTTGAAAACCCCTTTTCCACTTTTCAAAATAAATCTTTCCTTTAAAACCCATTTCCATAATTTTCACAAAGGGATTTTTAAAACAACAATTCCAAATTAATGAAATGTCCAAGAGACCCACAAAAGGGAACTAGTGTCGGTGGGTGACTTAACCATATGGTTGGCGGCCATATTTCAAACACAAAACCAAGATGGAAAGACTTATTTGGACAATACCCCAGTACCACATGACTTTCCAGGCCTTGTAATCTCACAGAGTCCATTAGTTAGACTCCACTTGTTATATCCCAACACCAAACAATCTTCAAGAACAAGGGACATTAATAAAACCGGACTTCCCGTGGAAACCTAAGGATCAGAATGATCAGGAGTTCCCGATGCTCTTCCCGAACATACCCCTAAAGTCCCAAAAATCATAATCCATCTATCTTGACACCCCCAAATAACAAGGGCACTCTAAAAAGAAAGGTCTGCTAAGATCCAACCTCCCTTTCATGCCATTTTTTTACAAACCAGCCCGAGTTATCCCTAAACTAGTCACCCAGGCTAACCCGAGACAAGTCTTGAGAGGCATTACCAATCTTTCTGGGATGGAAAAAAGTGCCAATTTCATAAATAGATTACACAATGGAATTATTTCACCCAAATATAAGTAATAAAATAAACATCAGAAAGAAACAGATATCCCAAAATACATTTACATAAGAATTGAACTAAACATTATTTATACAAGAAACAGAAAGTACAACTAAACCAAAAACCCAACCAACCAAACCTAACAACCAGCTAACTTCATGTGACCCCACTAGTCACACTCCAACACAATGATAACACGTTTACCAAGGTGATCAAACTCAAGCTGAAACCTACACAAGGTCTAAAAACATAAGAATATTATAGGCATGAGTATTAAAACTCAGTAGGTTAGCCTGATTTTCTATTCCAAAATTCAGTTAATTTAAAATAAAATAAACATAAATTTAAAATTTAAAATACAAGATATAAAATTATGTTTTCCAAATTTGGTTCCATGCTATAATAATTATCATACAACAACTTGAAAGTTTTTTAAATCAGAATGCTAGTAACAATTTTTCAAATAAGTGAAACTTCAAAATGAAAATAGTTTTCTAGAGGGATGCTTTAAATAAGTTAAAATTGTAAATAAAACACACAATATTATTAATTTACTAACCAATCGCACTTTATGCTGACGGTGAGTACAAAATATCCAATGATCACAAGTCATGGGAACACTACTAGGCACTAGTTTGTTGAGGTACCCTGGTACCTCATATCTCAGTTTAAAAGTAACAATAACAAATATCAATTCTCATGCACACGATCCACTTGTAGAAGAATCATGCATAAACTAGTGTGTAAAGACCCGTAAATTTCAAGGAAATTTTTTTTCTTAATTTTCTTTGGAATTTTACAAGAACGCAGTTTCTGACGGCACCTGATTCCGAGGCCCGGTGTGCCCAGAATCATTTTCCGAAATTTGGCTCGGGTACGTTCAGCGAACGGACGAGCGGGTTTTTCTAACTTTTGAACCGGTGCCCGGAATCGAATTCTGAGGGCACCGATGAAATCGCAGCGCCGGTATTCACTTAGAAACGCCTCTTCCGGAGTTGCGTTTGCTCGGGTGTGGTTTTTAATTTTCGGGCTTAAAGTTAAGAAATAAAATTATTTTGCGACAACTTTATTTTATTTCGCTTAAGCCACTTGGAAGCCACTTGAAGCCACTTAAAGGCGGCTTGAACTGAGTTGAACTGGATAGGATGCTATCCAGAAATATCCTACCCCTTGGTAGGATATTTGTGAGGTGGGGCCCGCACGATCCCCGCCGTTTCTTTCCGCTAGGAAACGCACCCGTAAAAACCCGTCTTAATGAAAGTCAACTGACGCGTTTCTTAAAATCTTAACAGACCATTTAATTGGGTTGTTTCTTTCGTAAATTAAATGAGCTGTTTCTTTCGTTGAATTAATTCTATGAATTAATGGTTCGTTTCTTATCTTTTGAATTTCAAATGTTTAGTTGTGTAAATAAAATAAGGCTTAAGCTTATTTTATTTTGGGTTGAAAGTTGTGGCGTGGAGAGGATTTGGAGGAAAGCGTTCTTCTTCGGCGAAGAACGCGAAGAACGCCAAACCTGTGGAGATCGACGACGCGAATCCTTGTACCGCGACGCCAACGGATCTCCCTTCGCGACGCTTCTTCCGCGACGATCTAACCCCGCGACAGCCTTCGATCGACAACAACCAAGATCGTCGACGCGACGCCCTTCCGCGGTGTGACGATCACCTCCTTCCGCGACGGTCAATTCCGCGACGACCTCGCATCCGACAGCGACGGCGAGGTAGGGATTTTATAATTTCAAATACCCCTCTTTATTGCCGTGAACGTTCTTTAAAAATTAAAGAACCAGTTTAAATTGAACAATTTTATTTTATTTTATTAAAATTGTTTTTTTTTGTTCAAATGAGGAACCCGTTAATGAAACAATTTTATTTCATTAAAAATTGTTTCGGATAGGCATTCATGTGTTGAACAAATTTTCTCCCGGTTGTTTATCTCTAACGCGGAGGGTGCGGGTCAAACGAACACGGCCCGACGACCCTCCGCCGTTCTTCTTTTTGTGCGGATTTGACGGGCGACGACGGAACGTGCCGCAACAGATGTTTGATGATTCCGCAGTGAAGGATGAGTCCCGGGAGGAGCAGCGGCATAGGCGGGAACAAAATCGGACCACCGGAGCGATCCTGGGGGGCCGCGGAACTCGCCGGCGGCGCGGGTCGCCGGCGCGGCGGCGCCGGCAGCCGGGAGCGGCGGCGCCCCGACGCGCCGCCGGACAGGCCGCCGCGACTCAGCGCAGCGGCGGCGGCACCCGCGGACCGCGGCCGCGCGGGTCCGGTGCCCTCGGACGAGGCTGAAACCGCGACCCGACTCAACGCGGCCCCAGTCGGGGGACCGTGGCATCACCTGGCCACGGGGGCGGCACCCCGCATGCCACGGCCTTCGGCCGTTCGGCCGAACCGGACCAGACCGGCCCGACCGGCCGGGCCGCGCCCTGGCCGGACCGGGTCGGGTCGACCCAGTTCGGGTCGACCCGGTTCGGCCGACTCCCGGGGGGGTCGGGCCGGGTCGGCCCGGGCCCGGACCCCCGTCTTCGGACAGTTTTCGTTCAAACACCCGTAACTTGAGCTACGGGCCTCCGAACGACGCGCCGTCAACGGCAACACGATCCTTGGATCGAGACGGTCGTTTCGGTATACTATACTCAAGGTGCACCTTCCTTTTCGGGAGCCTACGTAGTTAAAACTCCGTAGTTAAGCGTGCTTGGCCTAGAGCAGTGATTAGGATGGGTGACCTCCTGGGAAGTTTCCCAGGGTGGGTGTGGGACGAAAAAGCCAATAACTCTCAGACCGGGTTTCCGATTGACGCGCCGTCTATGACGTTGAGTTCCTGTTGTCGATACGGAACTTTGGGCATCCTCCGCCTGAGATTTGGATGCGGATCGATAGTGGCCGGGTTGGATCGCAACGAAATCCAACCGGGCCCCTGGAACGGAAAGGCTGATATCTTTCAAACCAGACGTCCGTTTGACGAACCGTCAGCGGCGTTGGTGATTACGTTGAGTAACGGTCCCTATGAGTATACCCTATGGGAGTTCGGGGTACAGTTGAGATACGGCCGGGATTGGTTTGCTCACGAAACCAACCGGGCCCCTGGGACGAAAAGGCTAATAACTCACAGACCGGGCGTCCGATTGACGCGCCGTCTGTTGCGTTGAGACCCCTATGATGAGGCGGTCCTTTGAGATACTTCTTCGTGGGACCTTGAGATACTTGGAGTATCGACCAGTAGCTCGTGGAGCGGACCCTCCCGGAGATGAGCGTGCGGAGTACGGAGACCGTGTAGCCGGCTGAGACCTGACGACTGCTTGACCGACTCGACTTGGAGTGAGTCGACTAGCCCAGTGGACGGAGCGCCCGGTATTTGGTAACAGACCCACGGCGGATGGAGCGCCCGGTAGTTGGCCGCAAACCCGTGGTACTCGACAGGAGGAGTACCTCTGTAGTCTATTGGGGGGAGCGCCCGGTATTTGGCGACAGACCCACAGCGGACGGAGCGCCCGGTAGTTGGCCGCATACCCGCGGTACTCGACAGGAGGAGTACCTCAGCAGTCTTAGGTTAGTGAGCAGTACCTCGGAGTCGTGACAGGACCACTGTACACTCTAGAGACGGAGCTCTTCAGTAGTTACGGTTTCGACAATGAAAATCCTGGTTTGAGCTGAGACTTTTGACCGTTGTGTTTCCTCATGATTGAGATGGGTTACTTGATAACTTAGGTATATGTATGGGCATATACCTGGGTAGTGGTTATCCGTTGATCTCATGATCCTTGTGTTTCCTCATGATTGAGATGGGTTACTTGATAACTTAGGTATATGTATGGGCATATACCTAAGTAGAGTTTATCTGTTGAGATCTTCTTGTGGTTATCCTTGTTGGTTTTAGTGAGACCTTGAGGGTCTCGGGGTCCCTACTGAGTATCGTTATACTCACCCCTGCACGGGCTATGCCCGCACCTCGTTGTGTTGGTTGCAGACGACAGGTAGTGCTGACGGAGGCCGAGTGTTCGAGGACTGGACGGTACCCAGAGGTGGACTACACGACAAGTCAGTGTCCGGAGGTGGACTTCACGGCGAGACGACACTCGGAGGAGGTTGACGGACGAGAACACTGTGGAGGCTATCTGTACCTACCCTTCTGGTAGGATTCGTGGTGGACGATTGAGGAGCTGCGCCATCTGTACCTACCCTTCAGGTAGGATCTGAGGAGGACGACCCAGGAGCCACTTCCGTCCCTCCAGCTGTTGTCTTTTTCAGTTGTAGTTGTACTTTCTTTTGGGTTTGTATTCTGGCCCATTTACTTTTCAGCACTTCTTTTTGTACTTAGTGTTTTACTTCCGCTTGTACTCTGTGGTGCTTGTTTTCTTTTATAAAGGCAATGCCTTCCCAGTTATCGGGATTTTACGCCTTTGGTGCTAGTCGCCAGCCCCTGGCCTATGGAAGGCGGGCTTGGGGTAGTCACGGCACGGGCCCCGAGGACGGGTCGTGACAAATTGGTATCAGAGGTGGTCGGTTCTACCGCAGACTCTGATCTTTCTTTCTATGAAGCAATAGTGTTAAGGGTACCGAGTGTGGTTTTCAGTTCAGGGAGTCCAGTGTTGGTGCGGGCGGCCGACGTATCCATACACCAGGACCCTGGAAACTGATTTCCGACTTTGTGCACGAAAACACTGATTGCGTGTGTGTTTTAAAATTTTTCCCCCCTTAAAACAGCTCAAACCAGGTCAGCTCACCAGGTATAATCGTTTGACCGTGTTACGTTGTTTCTTTCAGGATGCCTTTTCTCGGACGACCAGTTATAGCCCAGAGGGATGTGCGTGCTGACAGCCTGTCGAGTGACGAGGCTTCGGTACAGGGCCCTCTTGCAGTTGAGGCGCCAGCGGAGGCACCAGCGGTACTACCATATGTTGGGCCACCGATGCCACCAGCCCCAGCAGTAGGCGATGCCCGCTACTTGAGCGCACTGCATGAGTTCCAGCGCCAGAGGCCACCCAGGTTCGGGGGAGAGACGGACCCGCAGGCGGCTGAGGATTGGCTGGAGGCTGTGGTGGGAGTCTTCAAGCTAGTGGGGACGCCATCGGACTTCATGGTGACCTTTGCTGTCAGCCTTCTTCAGGCAGCAGCAGGCAGGTGGTGGAGCCACTTGTTCCAGTTTTGCGATGGGATGGCATTCACATGGGAAGACTTCGAGACCTTCTTCAGGGTGAAGTTTGTGCCAGTAGCTCTACACCCCGAGCGTGTTCAGGAGCTGCTGCCTTTTCGGCGTGTTTTTCAATCCGAAGCTGAGTCATCTGTGGGAAGTAGACAGATGATGCAGAGGTCTAGGAGGACCAGACCAGCAGTTGGGAGATCTTGGATTTTAGGACTGGTGGTGCGGGGCACCCGGGGTGGGGTCAGAGCCAGGCGTGCCAGAAGCAGACTGTGTTACTCGTGCGGTGGAAAGGGGCACCTGGAACGTGACTGTCCGACTCCTCGTACAGTTGATCCATAGGCTTTTGAGGAGCCACCGAGGCAGAGGCAGCGACTAATGCTTGAGCAACAGTAGAGCAGTGGACAAGGCAGTAGAGATCCTGGAGCAGGTGGACAGGAGCGGAACTAGTGGATACGTCTCTTGTACTTCTAGTTCCATGTTGATGTTGTTTTTGTGTCTTTGTACCATGAGCTGCAATAAAATAAAGACACTTATCTTGTGATGTTTTCCTTCCTGTCCTCTTTTGAGATGTTACTGAGTGGTCCTGGTTAAACTGTTGACTTGACCCTCACTTTTGAGATTTCAACTGGAGGAGACCCAGTGACCTCACACTGATGCCGACAGTGTGACTCGACCCTTGGAGGCGAGAGTGACAGTTGGATCTCTTAGTAGTTACGTCGAGGCCTTACGACGTCATCCATGGCATGAATGCATCCTTCATGCCAGGATTGAATGTATTAGGCAATGGGCGTGGTTCATCTAGAGAGGGGATGAGACCGGGTTTCTCTTTTCGGCAAAGGAGAAATTTTAGCAGCTCTTCCAGATCAAATGCAAAGGAGGTGCAGTTCATCCAGGAGCGGATGAAGACTGCACAGTGCAATAAGAAACAGGAAACCAGTGCCAGTCTTAGAGACTCGGGCGTGTTAAATGTTTCAAGAAGAGGTAGCTTTAAATAGAGATGAGTCTGTGAAGCGGTAGATGTGGAGGCAAAGCTAGGAGAGCAGCATGAGGTGGTGTACATCTTAACATGCTTCAACCACCCGCCTTAGTTATTCCCGCCAGGCTCAGGGAGCTGGAGGGCGGAGGAAGAGTGCGGCTGCATGCGGTCAAGGAGTGTGACCCAATGGCTCTAGAAATGATTCAAGGGATGGTCTGTGTCCACTACTAGCTACTGTAGTAACAGACGTCGATATGAATCATTCCTCGCTTCCACAAATCTTGTTCCAGACCTAGAGTTTCCGGTAATCCGTGGACTTGACCCTCACGTCTGGAGATACCTTGGGAGGAGACTCGATAATCACACTTACGCCGACGGTGTGGTCAGACCCTCGAGGCGAGAGTTCTGGTTGGAATCTCTTGGTGGCAGCGTCGAGGCCTTACGACGTTAGTTTGAGTATGTAATGGGCAATAACTGTTCATACTCAAATTGACGGTTTTAGGCAAACGTTGGGATGGGTTTTCCTTGGTCGGCGGAAAAGGAAACCCCAGGGAGTGCAGGGTAACTCTTGCACAGGAGGGTGCGACCGATCACTCTTGAGTCGGTCAACCTTACCCTCATAGCAGCAGTCGTTTTGAGTTTCAGTTCTAACAGGAATGGAGACCTCTGGAGTTCGAGGATGACGACCTTGTCTTCTTACGGGTCTCACCTCGACGAGGTTTACGGAGATGTGGCCTGGGAGGCAAGTTATCTCCGAGGTTCAACGGACCTTTCTAGGTCCTCAGCTGGGTAGGCGAGGTGGTTTACCGCTTGACCCATCCACTTCAGTTGCACTAGGTGCACGACGTTTTCCACGTATCCCAACTGAGGAGATACGTGCTCGACCCCTTCGCATATCATCGACCATGAGAAGCTAGACGGTGGCGATGAGTGTCTTATACGGAGGTTCCCGTGGGGATCGAGGATCGACAGGAGCGGATCCTAGGAGGATGGTCGATTCCTCTTGTGCACTTCCTTTGGCAGCGCGGGAACCTCCAGGTGAGCACATGGGAGCGGAAGGCTCAGATGCGTGCTCAGTACCGCTTTGTTTCCCTAAGTTTGTGGTGAAGCTTTACGGGGACGTAAAGCCCTGTGGTGGGAGTAATGTAAAGACCCGTAAATTTCAAGGAAATTTTTTTTCTTAATTTTCTTTGGAATTTTACAAGAACGCAGTTTCTGACGGCACCTGATTCCGAGGCCCGGTGTGCCCGGAATCATTTTCCGAAATTTGGCTCGGGTACGTTCAGTGAACGGACGAGCGGGTTTTTCTAACTTTTGAACCGGTGCCCGGAATCGAATTCTTAGGGCACCGATGAAATCGCAGCGCCGGTATTCGCTTAGAAACGCCTCTTCCGGAGTTGCGTTTGCTCGGGTGTGGTTTTTAATTTTCGGGCTTAAAGTTAAGAAATAAAATAATTTTGCAACAACTTTATTTTATTTCGCTTAAGCCACTTGGAAGCCACTTGAAGCCACTTAAAGGCGGCTTGAACTGAGTTGAACTGGATAGGATGCTATCCAGAAATATCCTACCCCTTGGTAGGATATTTGTGAGGTGGGGCCCGCACGATCCCCGCCGTTTCTTTCCGCTAAGAACGCACCCGTAAAAACCCGTCTTAATGAAAGTCAACTGACGCGTTTCTTAAAATCTTAACAGACCATTTAATAGGGTTGTTTCTTTCGTAAATTAAATGATCTGTTTCTTTCGTTGAATTAATTCTATGAATTAATGGTTCGTTTCTTATCTTTTTAATTTCAAATTTTTAGTTGTGTAAATAAAATAAGGCTTAAGCTTATTTTATTTTGGGTTGAAAGTTGTGGCGTGGAGAGGATTTGGAGGAAAGCGTTCTTCTTCGGCGAACAACGCGAAGAACGCGAAGAACGCCAAACCTGTGGAGATCGACGACGCGAATCCTTGTACCGCGACGCCAACGGATCTCCCTTCGCGACGCTTCTTCCGCGACGATCTAACACCGCGACAGCCTTCGATCGACAACAACCAAGATCGTCGACGCGACGCCCTTCCGCGGTGTGACGATCACCTCCTTCCGCGACGGTCAATTCTGCGACGACCTCGCATCCGACAGCGACGGCGAGGTAGGGATTTTATAATTTCAAATACCCCTCTTTATTCCCGTGAACGTTCTTTAAAAATTAAAGAACCAGTTTAAATTGAACAATTTTATTTTATTTTATTAAAATTTTTTTTTTGTTCAAATGAGGAACCCGTTAATGAAACAATTTTATTTCATTAAAAATTGTTTCGGATACGCATTCATGTGTTGAACAAATTTTCTCCCGGTTGTTTATCTCTAACGCGGAGGGTGCGGGTCAAACGAACACGGCCCGACGACCCTCCGCCATTCTTCTTTTTGTGCGGATTTGACGGGCGACGACGGAACGTGCCGCAACAGATGTTTGATGATTCCGCAGTGAAGGATGAGTCCCGGGAGGAGCAGCGGCATAGGCGGGAACAAAATCTGACCACCGGAGCGATCCCGGTGGGCCGCGGAACTCGCCGGCGGCGCGGGTCGCCGGCGCGGCGGCGCCGGCAGCCGGGAGCGGCGGCGCCCCGGCGCGCCGCCGGACAGGCCGCCGCGACTCAGCGCGGCGGTGGCGGCACCCGCGGACCCGCGGCCGCGCGGGTCCGGTGCCCTCGGACGCGGCTGAAGCCGCGTCCCGACTCAACGCGGCCCCACTCGGGGGACCGCGGCATCACCTGGCCACGGGGGCGGCACCCCGCATGCCACGGCCTACGACCATTCGGCCGAACCGGACCAGACCGGCCCGACCGGCCGGGCCGCGCCCTGGCCGGACCGGACCGGGTCGGACCGGGTCGGGTCGACCCAGTTCGGGTCGACCCGGTTCGGCCGACTCCCGGGGGGTCGGGCCGGGTCGGCCCGGGCCCGGACCCCCGTCTTCGGACGCTTTTCGTTCAAACACCCGTAACTTGAGCTACGGGCCTCCGAACGACGCGCCGACAACGGCAACACGATCCTTGGATCGAGACGGTCGTTTCGGTATACTATACTCAAGGTGCACCTTCCTTTTCGGGAGCCTACGTAGTTAAAACTCTGTAGTTAAGCGTGCTTGGCCTAGAGCAGTGATTAGGATGGGTGACCTCCTGGGAAGTTTCCCAGGGTGGGTGTGGGACGAAAAAGCCAATAACTCTCAGACCGGGCGTCTGATTGACGCGCCGTCTGCGACGTTGAGTTCCTGTTGTCGATACGGAACTTTGGGCATCCTCCGCCTGAGATTTGGATGCGGATCGATAGTGGCCGGGTTGGATCGCAACGAAATCCAACCGGGCCCCTGGAACGGAAAGGCTGATATCTTTCAAACCAGACGTCCGTTTGACGAACCGTCAGCGGCGTTGGTGATTACGTTGAGTAACGGTCCCTATGAGTATACCCTATGGGAGTTCGGGGTACAGTTGAGATACGTCCGGGATTGGTTTGCTCACGAAACCAACCGGGCCCCTGGGACGAAAAGGCTAATAACTCACAGACCGGGCGTCCGATTGACGCGCCGTCTGTTGCGTTGAGACCCCTATGATGAGGCGGTCCTTTGAGATACTTCTTCGTGGGACCTTGAGATACTTGGAGTATCGACCAGTAGCTCGTGGAGCGGACCCTCCCGGAGATGAGCGTGCGGAGTACGGAGACCGTGTAGCCGGCTGAGACCTGACGACAGCTTGACCGACTCGACTTGGAGTGAGTCGACTAGCCCAGTGGACGGAGCGCCCGGTATTTGGCGACAGACCCACGGCGGACGGAGCGCCCGGTAGTTGGCCGCAAACCCACGGTACTCGACAGGAGGAGTACCTCTGTAGGCTATTGGGGGGAGCGCCCGGTATTTGGCGACAGACCCACAGCGGACGGAGCGCCCGGTAGTTGGCCGCAGACCCGCGGTACTCGACAGGAGGAGTACCTCAGCAGTCTTAGGTTAGTGAGCAGTACCTCGGAGTCGTGACAGGACCACTGTACACTCTAGAGACGGAGCTCTTCAGTAGTTACAGTTTCGATAATGAAAATCCTGGTTTGAGCTGAGACTTTTGACCTTTGTGTTTCCTCATGATTGAGATGAGTTACTTGATAACTTAGGTATATGTATGGGCATATACCTGGGTAGTGGTTATCCGTTGATCTCATGATCCTTGTGTTTCCTCATGATTGAGATGGGTTACTTGATAACTTAGTTATATGTATGGTCATATACCTAAGTAGAGTTTATCTGTTGAGATCTTCTTGTGGTTATCCCTGTTGGTTTTAGTGAGACCTTGAGGGTCTCGGGGTCCCTACTGAGTATCGTTATACTCACCCCTGCACGGGCTATGCCCGCACCTCGTTGTGTTGGTTGCAGACGACAGGCAGTGCTGACGGAGGCCGAGTGTTCGAGGACTGGACGGTACCCAGAGGTGGACTACACGACAAGTCAGTGTCCGGAGGTGGACTTCACGGCGAGACGACACTCGGAGGAGGTTGACGGACGAGAGCACTGTGGAGGCTATCTGTACCTACCCTTCAGGTAGGATTCGTGGTGGACGATTGAGGAGATGCGCCATCTGTACCTACCCTTCAGGTAGGATCCGAGGAGGACTACCCAGGAGCCGCTTCCGTCCCTCCAGCTATTGTCTTTTTCAGTTGTAGTTGTACTTTCTTTTGGGTTTGTATTCTGGCCCATTTACTTTTCAGCACTTCTTTTTGTACTTAGTGTTTTACTTCCGCTTGTACTCTGTGGTGCTTGTTTTCTTTTATAAAGGCAATGCCTTCCCAGTTATCGGGATTTTACGCCTTTGGTGCTAGTCGCCAGCCCCTGGCCTATGGAAGGCGGGCTTGGGGTAGTCACGGCACGGGCCCCGAGGACGGGTCGTGACATAGTGGTACCCACCGTCATCATCATAGTTTAGTTAGTGTTGTAATCATCAAAATGGCTACATGACTGACTGAAAATTCATTTTTTATTAGAAGGGAGGGAAAAGCCCCGTCAAACACAAAGAAGTATCAAGGTAGTCTATAGTGATGAAGGCCAAGGGAATCCACTTGGATAACCATTCTACATTCAGAAGGAAGAGAACCCACACGATCAAAGAGAATAAAAGGGTCAACTGGACTGCCAACCTAAGCAAGAGAGTCTGCTGAGAAGTTGCCTTGGTGCCAAGTGTGACTCACCATTTATCCGCCATTTGTATCAAGGGAGCAACTTGTGGTGATGTAAGCCAAGTCCCAAGGAGCGACACACTTCCCTTGAAGAGTTATAACCAAAACCTCTGAGTCATACTCGACCTCTAGCACCTGAATGTCCAATATTTTACACAACTTAAGACCCATATGAAGGGCCCTAGCTTCCGCACCCAGTGAGCAACCAGGGTCATATAATGGGCTAAAACTGAACCAGACAAAGCCCCTAGAATCCCTGAGAATCCCCCCACCCCTCATCTACCCATTCATAAACGATCCATCCACATTAAGTTTCAGGCCATTTGAAGGGGGTTACCAACCAATCCACTATACTCTAGTCTGTTCAACCGTAGGGATTCTACTCATCATAATAGACGGGACAAATGGGTTACATCCCCCCTTAAGAAGAGCTCTTAACTCAACCAGCAAAGATATTACTCTCAAAATGAGATAGTTCCTGGATCAGTTGTGGCCCATTTGAACCTGGTTGTAGGCATCCTAGAGAGTCTAACAGATGGAGGCGAAGATGACCGACCGCACCTTGGACTCCATGCCATTCTCTACACCATGAAACCAAGCAAGGATGAAGGACTGCATAGAGAACTATCCTGTGGAGAGGAGGATATGATGTATGAAGGAGGACTAGAGATAGATATCCCATTCACTCTAGAAGAACAGGTGGGTAGAAGACTCTTCCATAGGGGAACTACAGCAGTAGCATCGGGAGGCCATAGAAATCACCCTTCTCTAGACATTCTCATCAGTTGGGAGTGCCTGGTTTCTTAAAAGCCAAAGTATAAAATTCATTTTTTGGGAGGATATCTACACCAAAGATAGGTCCCGCACTGATCTTGATCCACTACTGCATGATGAACTCTCCATAAATCACTAGAGGAGAAAGAACCTAAGCTCGTCCCAATGTAAGAACATCTATCAAGATCGTTGTTGAGGGAGATCAACTCGAACAACTCCCACTGCTCCAGTGAAAAGAGAAGTCTAATTGTATCCTAATGGTTACTAGCCTCCCTAAAGGAGCTGCTCTGCAATAGACAACCTGGGATGAAAAGGGCCTCTCCTACCCAATTGGCAGTCCAAAAGTTGATGTCACCATTCACGACAATACACCTGGCGGAATCCTGCAAATCATCCGGCATAGAAAAAAGAGAATGTGCCAGACTAGATGGCTGGCCACCAAGGTGCACTCCCCCTCCCAAGAGTTCCCGTACCTCACATAGAATAAATACACCCACATGGAGTGCCCTTCAAGAATATCCCATGTCAGGCATCCTTACAAGCCATGCATGGTTTCTGAGATGTCCTTGACGCCCACCCCACCTTCCTCAATCGGTCTAGCCAACTGTTTCGATGAAGCCCAGTGGAACTGTCCAGAAAGAACGACATCCCACATGAACGCAGTCAAGAATTTCTCCATAATATCAATCAAACCTTTGGGAGGAGCAATGGTAGACAAGATATGCATGGGAATGGAAGTGCGTATGATGTTAATCAGCGTAACTCTTCCTTTGAATGACAGAAATTTATTCTTCCAGTTGAGAATCCTACCCAGAAACTTGTTGATGTTGTCCTCAAAGAAGATCTTTTTGATTTGTCCAAACAAAATAGGTGATCCAAGGTAGGTCATAGGAAAGTGCCCGTACTGGATTCCCCAGAGATCTTGAATATCCCTGCCACGCCACGCCGTACATTTCATTGAAATGAAGACCCAACCCTTCCTTGAGTTAATTCTATGTCTGCTCAAGCCCCCATAGATGGACATGACCTCCAAGAACCATTGAAGAGATTGTTTCCTCCCATTAGAAAAAACTATAATATCATCTATAAACATAATATGAGACACTGGGTGCAAAAGATAACAGAACATTTAAACAAACACTTGGTGTGCACTTTTATGATAAAACAACACTACTCTTCACAAAATAAGGCTTTAACAACCATATTTTCCTCAAATAAAATTATAAAAATGCTGAAAAACAATAATAAAAATATATATATGGTTTTTAAAATAATGAAATAATGAAACATAAATTATAAAGGCATGTTCAATGGATATCCAACCTCAAATTCTTGGTAGAATGGAGACGCACACCCAATATCACAATCTGAGGGTTTATAAACCATAAAACAGTGATGAATATACCCAAACAAAAAAACCATTAAAAATAATTAGATTATTGAACCATAGATCTATAATGGAAAGGTCATAATAAAAAACCAATAAATAATTAAAGGAGGAGGAAGGGGGAGGAGAAAGGAGAAGGAATCTCACCTTAGAAACTAGAAAACATATCGTCTTCCCTTAGAGCTACACCCTTAGAGGAAATAGAATGGCTTGGAACTACTTGGAGAGAATCTTAAGGTCTATAAGAACTAGTTAAATAATATTTGTGGGAAAAATAGTACGAATTGAATTATTTATGAATGAGACAAATTACCTTTGGAAAATTTGGACAATTTGGGAAACATTGAGACGTTTTTCCTTAATTTGCGACTAAGATGAGCTCCAAAGAGGGAAAATAAAACATGGGGATGTGCTTATGGTTTTTGGAATTTATTGGGAGGTGGAATAACTAAAAATTATTAATAAATTAATAATATATAAATTTTTTTTAAACTGTAAATGGGCCCACATGCTGGGGAAATACTTGAATAAATAACCCAAATTAAAATGGTTATGAATTATTAAGGGGTAAAAAATGATATGGTGGCTTTACTATGTCAAGGGGGGAAACTTTTAAAGTGTAATGGGTGAAAAATGTTGAAAAAAAATATTTAAAAAAGAAAAAAATTCTTTTTAATTCTGGAAATGGGCTCATGGTTTGGCCCAAATCATGAAGTAACCACTCTTTCTCTAAAAACTCTCAAACAAGCAATGGGAAACCCAAAGTAGGATTATTTGACATATATGGAAGTTCAAAATTAAAAATTAACCTCATTAAAACCCCAATAAAAGGGACATTATTTCCAATAAACTAGATCAAAACCAAGACATGAAAAAAAATCGGGTGAGACACAACTCATGCCAGCACATCCACCTAAGAATTAGAGAATCACATGGATAATCGAGATCAAATATGGACTGATAATTGAGAAGTTATATATAAATAGTGGAAGATAATGTGCACTCATCAAACATGGTACATGATAGGTGCACATGATTAGAAAATACTAGGCATGTGTGATGTTTATCATCTCACTTGTGTGATGAAATGGGAGATCGAGAATGAACTCTGACACATTTTTTATCTTGAATACTTAGTATTAAAGTGGATGTTAATATTAATAAGTGTCTTTTTAATAGAAAATTTGATATAGGTCTTAGAATTGGTGGATATTATTCATCCATTTCAAATATGTGGACATTTTATATACAATTTCATTGAGGGATATGGGATCATTTCCTTAATATCCTACCTTGAGAAACTGATATTGCAAAGTTCATAAACCCCTAGTATGTGATGAAACATTTATGAAAACAATATCTTTAGCATCAATATGATGATTCAAATATGAAATATTATCTTTGAAAGAAGAAAAAAATACATTGTGAAGTAGAGGAAAATAATTGACTGTAGACATCACATGGTAGGTAGGGTGATTGTGAGCCTTATGTTATGTCTACTGACCTATCCTTCAACCTCATGAAAAGTTAATCAACCACATGGTAGTGTTTTCACACATTTCTATGACCAAACACATGACTAAATAGTCAACTTCATGGTAAATATTTAAAAATCTGGAGACAATGATGTTTTATACAAATCCATGTTTTGTAAAGGTATCCTTATGTGCATGTAAAGGTGATTTAGAGTTTTAATTACATTAAAAGAGTTCTTTTATCTTCTTTAATGAGTTTATTCAAATCCTTTATGTAAAATTAATATTGAAATTTCATATGGTATATAAAGGTGACTTCTGTTTTCTACTAAAGGATTAACCATAGTTAGTTGTTGTGTAATGGTCTTATAGTTAATTTAATAGCTATGTAATGGTAATAATGAAGCTTCAATGCTTATGTGGGGGTTTCCCAGTATAATTTAGAGGTAGTTTTGTAGTGATATTCTATGTAAGGTTAACTTAAAATATATATCAAATAAATAATCCATAATCATTGGTATATATGGATAGATCTATGCATGTGATTATCGAGGACTGAGAAAACTTAGCCTATGCCATGAGTTGTTTTCATAATAATGAAGGAAAATTCATAAATAAATGAATACATGAGTTGTGATGTAATTTCATGTAAATTAATCTCTAATAATGAATAACTTTTAGGAGTACTTCACACTACAAAGTACTGGTTTTCTCACAAATAAAGGGTTCTATAAAAATTTAATTATGTACATATATTAATATAGAGATTTAATAGATGTTGTGATTTACATAATATCATTGATTAAAGGAGATGAATATTTGGTGGATAAATGAGGAGTAATTTCTTGATTATGGAAGGATGAAATAATTCTCATTACTTACTTCAATATTCATGCGAGAAAATAACACAATAATTTTGAACTATTGAGGATTTTTTGAGAATTTAGATTCAAGTTTATAGGGTAGTTTATAGATGATAATAGAGGTGATTTGAATTCAAATAATCAAACATTATTATATAAATGTTGACAATAATAAACTAATTTTTTAGTTTTTATAATTCTTATATTATATTATTGTAGGTTGTTTAATAAAGGTTGTTGTAGTTTGGAACAATTATTTTATATAGAATATTTTATATGTGAAAATACATAGAAGATCCAATCCCAAATAAAATAAAATAAATACATATGTATCAAATAAGAGGAAGAACTAGTGCAATTTTCTTTATACACCGAAGTATAATAAGAAGAGTTGAATACAGAAGAATTGAAAGAAGAAGAATCGATTGAGTTGTCCATTAAGTTCATCACAATAATAATAGATATGTGCACTCTTATTTTCATAGAAGATGAAGAAAAATAATAACAGTAATAAGAAAGAAACAAATAAATAAGAATAAGAATTAGCATACCATTTTTCTACTATAAAAAATTAATATTCTTTGTGTAGTGATGTGCATGAAAATAAACATAGCAGATTACTATTGTACAAGGGTAGAATGAGAGGTAATATGAAACACATCTAAAATAATGTAGTATTCTTAATTGGTTTCAAAATACTATGTTTTTAGCCCCAAAATATATTGTAAAGGTATTATATGTACTTGAGTGTGGAATTCACCAAACCGATCAATGTGGGACCACACTCATACACTATATAATGATATAGTTTAATTCTCACATGATAAATCTATTAGATCATGTGATTTTGGAAGAATTCATGTCACACAAAGTAATATAACTCTCACAAGATATGTGAACATTATAAATTCATATTACACTTATGTGTGTGTGTTTCTTTGTGTTGAAAGAATGAATTAAACTGAGGATAGATAAAAATATTCATCCATTCACCATAATAGGTGATTGAGATAAAACAATGGGGATTAAAAGATTTAAAGTCGCCAAAACTGTTTCACCCTACACCCTCTTAGTGTGGTTCATATCTGAGTTATTTCCTTTAAAAATATTTGAATGGTACATAAATATTAAAACTTCTAGTGAGTGATATGCATTAAAAATTGATTGTTATGATTATCTCTTTTAAAAATTATAGTAAAATGTTGCAGTTGATGTTACAGTACTTGTAACTTCATAAGAATGATTGAGTGGAAAAATTAGTGTGTCAAAGTATTCAATTGGTGGTTAATCCGTGGTAATGATGTGTAATTATATTATTAAATATGGGAGTGACTCATGTTGAGATAGACTTGTCAAGAGGATTACGTCGACTTTTCATGGTTATGTAATAAGCTTATTTAGGTGATTTTATATAGTAACCATGGTAGTGAGGTGAGCATTATGATTAGATGTTATGTGTTTCATATGAAGGAACTGTGATCTATTCAAAGGATTCAGTGTTTATAAGATGAAACTAATAATGTTGTGAACTTTTAAATCACATCTACTTTCTCATCTACTTCCTAGTTTTCTGATTAATTATCCATTAATATGATGCTCTAATACGAGACTCATGGTCAATATTCTATAATGATTTTTGGGACCAATTTGATGATACAATTTTGAAATATTCCTATAATTTCAATGATTTCACTACAGTTGAAAATCGCCTTTAATTATTCTCAGTGAGACCATAACTCAAGAATGATGTGTTTAATGAATATCTATTTAGATTTTATATCTATGGGGTTTATGTATTCCTTTGGACACCATTACTTGATACATTGTGTGATCCTCTAGAGACTATTTAGTGTAGTTTAGTATCCTTTTATCTAATACGCCCATAATTATGTGTGATCCTCCACTAATTATTGCATGGAGTGGGGTATTCTTTTTCATCTATTTAAGATCTACACTATATGTTCCTCTATGATGGATTTGGGTATTCATTTGTATCCTTTGGGACTCTAAAGTGTGCGATCCTCTATAATGGTTTTTGATTATTCCCTTGTCATATTATGATGTATCTTGATCCAGGTATAATTTGATGATGTTTTTATGATGGTTAAGGGTGTGGTTATTTAAACCCAGATTTGGCATACATATCTTTATAAAAATTTCTAATTAAAGAAAGTTTATTTATGGTGATCATGGATTTGTTATTATTATTTTTAGATTTTCTATACTAATGAGATTCGATATTGAAGGGTTCATAATTTACATTTGATAAACACACATAGTTATCCATGTTATATGGGGGTCAATTCATTATCAAGTATGTCCATACAGAGCATTATTACTCAATGTTATATGCACACTTACAAATTTCACTCTTATGGTCTTGTAAATAAGTAGGTAAAACCAAGGGATGTTGTGGGAAATCAACAGTGGGTAAGGAGATTTGGTGAATATGATTCAAATTAATCATTGGGAAACTATAATGGTATAATTAATTCTAGGTTTTTAGATTCATTTATATTATACAAATTGGAATCTATTTTCTTATAGTTTTTTATAGGTTTTTCATACGATTTTATAATATAGAGACATATGTTATATAATAATGATTTAAATTTTATACCAAATGATCATTTTGGTAATACATACTGTGATTGTGTTTGTTTGGTTACTAGTTAAAGTTGTTTATTTGTGTTAATGCATCTCATTGTGTGTATAGATACCTCATCACTACTCATTGTCTTCTAGCCTAGTAGAGTTACGCATAGATAGTTCACTTACTAACACCATTGATCCACCATGTGGGTCTAGTGGGATCGTAATATGAATAATTGGTATCCAAGGTAGGATGGATTTTTGGGTTAGGAACACATGAGAATTGGTTTGGAACATTAGAAAAACAATTATATGACACTAAGTTCATTTAGTCAGACTAAGGGACCTAGTATTTATATGTGTTAGCTGAGAAAATCCTACACTGAGAATCAGATTTTTTTATCAATTAACTAGTGATATTATAGTATTCAAGGTATAGTTATGTTGGGATGTGCATCATATAGTTTTAGGACATGACTGGTATATATTTACACCACAAGAAAAATTTTATTTAGTATTTTGTTTAGTATCTAGTGGTGGTTAAAACTACCACAAAATTATTTAATATTCTTTTAAAAAAGCATCATAAATTTCTATGTTTTTATTAGAAGGTGTTGCCTCAGTAAAATACCAAAGCAAAATTTATTTAATAGAGAAAAAAGGATGATTACATGAGTCTAAATGATGGAATCTTATTACAATATTTCTCATAAAAAGGATGCAAATCACAAGGAAAATCATCCTACCAAGTAATGCCATGCTTGACTCCTTTATTGAAAGTATCATCTCCTACCATATTTGCTTCATGAAAAGTACGTGTGATAATGTAGTTGGTTTCCAAAAGCAAAGTGATACAATTTATCCAATGGGATGTAAGCGTCCAAGCAAGATGCACCACACCCTTCTAGATAGCCTGGACAATAGTGGTTGAATCACTTCGAATCCAAATATTGTTCCAACCTTTTTTGGAAAATTAAATAGAATGTATGACCCTCATCATTTCCGCTTCCAAAGATGAGGTTGTACCACATCTGCCAAAGAAGAATCTGTGACAATGTCCAAGATAATCTATGAAAATAGCACCACATCCTGCAAGTCCAGGGTTTCCATTGGAGGCACCGTTGACATTCAATTTGATCCATCCTGGAAGTGGGGCTTTCCAAAATACCTCAAAAGTGCATCTAGGATATCTATAAATACAAGAAATCTGAAGTTGATGAAGGATCTCAAAGTCTCCAACGGTGTTTCCATGGTAAGCTTTTTGAATCGAGGCATCATCATGAATGGCAATGAGAATCTGCACCCAACCTACAATAAGCCTAAATGAGCAATTATTATAAATAATATTATTTATCTCATACCATATCACATTGAAGAGCTTAGCAATAGCAATCAAGAATAGATTCTTAATTTGTTGAGAAGATTAAAAAACAACACAAAATTGTAGCTGGGAGATGATGGAATTAAGGAGTAACCATCTACAACCAAAGATATCAAAAATATATCTCTAAAGATATAAAGTTGTAGCAGAAGACATAAAAAGATGATTTGAATCTTCTCTATGTTGGTTTCACGGGTAACATTTATAGCAAAGTTGGATCCCAAAATATTGTAGACAAATTTCAGTGGGGACTCTGTTATGCGTAATATGCCAAACAAGAGTAAGTCTAGAGGGATTAATCCAAGGATTTCTCAATGATTTAAAACAATTTAATCTAGAATTAGAATCTATTAAATTGTGATTATAAAAACTCTAGGAATCAAGGATTCCATTAGAAGCAGGTTCTCATACGAGGAATTAATCAAAGTTGGAAGAAGGATAGTTATCAATGACATTTATGATGTTTTCAGGAAGGGATATGTTATGGGAATTTAGAACATCCCTTATAGTGGAATTTTTGTTGTCAGGAAAGGAATTGGGAGGAAACCTATAAATAAAAGGATCACCCATCTAGTTGTCAAAACAAAATATCATGGATGAATTAGAACTGGCCATCCATCTAAATTTGTTCATAATTTTGGTGTAGTAATGTCTAATGGACGGCCAGATGGAAGATGTGATATAATTCAAATTTCCATTCATTATCTTAGTAATGAATATTTTTTTTTGAGGAAAGCAGTACATTTATAATTTTTGTTAAGAAACATCCAATTGAGCTTAGCATGAAGAGAATCATTAAATATATTCATCTTTTTGATGCCAATACCACCCTTTCCTAAAGGTTTACAACAGGTGGCCCAAGGGATGGTTACAAGCTTCTTTTCAATCATGCTTCTAGTCCGAATAAAATTTTTAATGAAAACATTATTTTTTTACGCAAACCAGCAAAACATCTACAAACCAACATTGATATGACCATTTTGGAGATAATTGTATATTTGACAAGATATATTCTTCCATCCATAGAGATGGATTTACCCTTCCAAGAAGAAAGTTGATTTATATTTTGGTCAAAATGGTGGAGAAATAGCTGGATATAGGTCTTCCTTAAAAGATAGTCACACCAAGATAGGTGAACAGGAATGATCCTTCCTTGGTGCCTAAATAATTTATGATATTACCTTTTCTAATAGAAGAGGAAATTTTCCCAAAGAACATAAAGGATTTGTTCTAGCTTATAGATTTACCAGAAATTTCATCATAATGAAATAGGGAATTTTTTAGACATTGGATGTTACTTTTATCCCCTTATAAGAATAGGATGATTTCATCAGCATATAAAAGATGTGTAGGAATATTTAAATTCCTATAAGCCTGAAGAGATTTAATCTTGTTTTGATCCACAAGGAGAGTGAGTAGTCTGCTTAAGTAATCTTCCGTAATCACAAAAAAAATGGAAGAAAGAGGAACCCCATGTCTAACCCACTTGGTTCATTTAAAGAAACCCTTGGGGGAACCGTTGACAAGGATAAAGATGAAAGCCGAGTTGAATAAAGAGTAAATCATACTGGTGAAACAGTCATTAAAACCAAAACTTTTCAGAACTCTGAATATGAAACTCCAATCACTGGTATCAAAATCTTTCCTAATGTCATGTTTAATGGAAACATTACATCCTCTTCTAGACTTTTAAGGATATTAGTACATTCAGAGGGGTGAAGAGATAAACTAGTCAATAAACCTAATTTTTTGTAATAAGGTATTTTCATTCACTATAAAATAAAGATAAATCTATAATTTATGAACTCTTTTGATAGCAAATAATGAATCCTCAAAAAATCACCCCTTTAACATAAGATCCATGATTATTGAATTTGAGCCCTAGGAATAGATCATTCAATCTCACCCAATAAAAAAACTCACTTGGATTATTAATTGAATGGAAGTGGAGAGCTTATTAAAAAATTAGGGAAAATATGGTTATCAAAAATTGGATTGAGTTAAGCTATGAAATATAATAATTGTGCTTCAGATAATCTTGAGAAGGACTCACTCTACTATTGAAATTCTCATTACACACCTCCATGATCAACTAAAATCCTATTAAGAAAAGAAAATTTTGAGGAAAATAATCTAAGGACCTGCTATTATTGATATGTATACATGTTTCTAAGAATTGTTCTATGTAACAAACAAGCTTGGTTCAACCAATCTTGTCATCCAAGGTATCACATCGCATGATAAGTGACAACAAGCAATCTGGAAATAGGTCCCATGAATAACTTAAAAGAGATAAACCAGTAGATTATAGTGTTTAAGACAGGAAAAAAGTTCTTGAGACATACAACATCAATCTATAAAGGCTAAACTAGAAATATAAATAATACAGTCCCAAAACATAGGATCCGTGTGATAATATGACCCAGAAAAATCATGACACTACAAAGGTGATGACAACCAAGAGAATATGGAAAACTAAAACATTTTCATCCCATTACCTGAGTCCTATAAAACCACATCTACAATTTTCAAAAGGAAAAGGTATGGTTTAAAAACATATTCCCATAGTATTTCACCAAATTACTTATACAAAGTCTAATACAATGAAAATGTTATCTCTATCTTAAAAAAACTACTTTATAATAATTTTCAAAATATAAAATTTTTTTAAAACATTATTTTATTTTCATAAAAGCTTTTTATATTCACAAAAACAAGAATTATGAAAATTATATATAAGAAGATGATTCAATATGAAAAACTATCCATGAATACACTACAAGATAAATAAGTAAGAAACTAGCCATGAAATATTCCATCATGTGTAAAACCAATCACAAAATATAAATCAAATAATCCAGTCACAACCTATAGGAATATATACTCAAATATATAAAGAAAACACTAAACTAGGCATCATGAGAATCCAACAGATATTGACACCTATCACAAAATATCGATATCAAAAACTCTAGTGGCATTATACACACTAAAGTGAAATAATTCCACTTCATAATGCACCCAAGATTCCCATTATGCAATTTTTTTTCCAAACCATTTATAATCCAGTCTCACTATTTTTCAAAAATATTCCCAATAAATCTTACCACTACTATGATTTAAAACCCCTTTTTGAAGTCAAATCCTCCATTAAAACTTTTCATCAAACTCATGGTGTGCGCAAATCCATTTTAAAGTAAAATACATTTAAAAAACATGAATTTAACGAATATATGCCACTTTGACATCAAATCCAACCATTTCATGAATCAAACCAAATTTATTCACAATAATAACATGTAATTCATGAACTAAAACTTTTTTATTGAGGCACATACCACAAGAATATGGTAAAACTAACCCTCTTTAGAATTAGATTTTAGAAATGAGTAAATACAGTCCTCAACAACTAAATCTATAAGAAACGTTAACAAAAACCTTCATAAAATACCTTAAATTTGTAAACTATAGCAAATAGGTTTCTAAAAATATAAGGAGAGAATATATCAAGAAATGATATTGGAATAAGAGAGAAACTCGGATAAAAAATGAACATACATTGAAGATATCCATAAAGAACTAAGTAATATCATCAATAATCCAAGTGGTATAGACTTCTAAGCATTGTGTAATGCTTAGTTTGATCCTAATTAGGATTAAAATGTGATTAGGGATAAAAAATCAATGGAAATGAGGAAAAATACAATTTTTTAGAGGATCAGATTAGGGTGAAAGGTTAGGTCATGTGGTTATAGAAATAATTTTCCAACCATTCCTGGTCTATAAAATTTTAATAAGAAGGTGCATAGATTATGTTAGATAATCAAATGTTTTGGCAAAACCATGATCAAGCCATGTGACACCACTCGACAACCACCCAGACACTATACGGTTCCCTTGGCATGTTGAACAGTTTGAGTAACCTTGAAAATTACCTTTGTAACCTCATAGTGGCATACTAAATTGTTACTACATGGTTATCAATAATTGTGTGCATGACCAATTTCCTCCAAAAATACATTTTGCCAAACTCTGACTCCCAAAACCCATTAGAATTACCTAAAGAATAAAACAATCTCAAAATAAATCATTCTTATGACCTGGAGGGTGTCACAATTCTCCACACCATGAAATACTTTTATCCCTATAAGTTGCATAATATTATAGATCCAAAAAGTGATAAATCCCCTAATACCTCATCAATGATTCCCAATCCCATGTCTTGTGTTATCTCATTTCCACTAAAATAGTACACAAACGAGGGGAATTATTTTATTTTGTAGTACCTTATCATGGTGATCCACAATATGAACTACTTGGTTAACCACTATGGTTTTGAGATCAATATAAACATCTTCCTATTCAATCACATATAAGAGTCTGGTAGATACCTCATCAATTGGGATACAAAAAACACATTGTGAATCAATGTAAAGTGAGACGGTGAATCCAGCTGATATGAAACCTTTCTAATTTGTTCAATGATTTTTAAGGTGTCAGCAAACCTTGGTGATAACATACCATAATTACTCAATAGATGATGTCTCGAGCAAGGTGGAACTCAAATAAATACTTGAACCCCAACCTCAAACTTTATTAAGAATCAGAAGGATCTGTATATGATTTATAATGACTCTATGTCGGGGGTGATATATTCTCGATCAAGTGACACTTTTTTATCATCTCCAAAACATTTTTTGGCCCAAAAAACAACTGATCACTAAACTATATCCACTAGAAGGTAGATCTATATGGATTACCATATAATTCTTCAATTTTTTTTATTCTAATCGAAACCTGATAACTATTATTATAGAAAAAATCAACTAAAGGAAGATGTTTTTCTCAAGAACAAAAATAATCAAGCATGAATACCTAGATAATATATTTTAGAATCTAAATAACACTCTCAGTCTTCCCATATATATATAGACAATATTCCATACATAATTTAAACTAGGAACCCATCACCTCTTACAAAATTTTCCAAAACCTATATGTAAACCACGGGTCCCTATTAGAAATAATTTCATAGGAAATCCCAAAAAGCCTCGCCGCATATAAGATGTAAAATTTCCCTAGTTCTTTCACCTTAATCGTCTCCTCTATAGGGATAAAATAATTTTATTTCATAAGTCGATCTATGATCACCCAAATCACATCCTTCTTTCTTGGAGTTAGTAGTAAACCAATGATGAAATCCATGTAAATTTCATCCCAATTTCATACCAAAATGGGAAAAGATTTTTTCAATCTAATGGTTCATTGGTGTTACACCTTAATTCTATAACAAGTTAGGCATTGTGACATAAAGTGTAACACCCTAAGACTTTATGATATATTTATTTTTAAATAAATTTAATCTTTTTGGTAGCTTACGGTACACACAACCCTGAGTCAAAATGAGTTGTAATATAGTATAGTTTTATAACCTATCCATTAAATTGGAATGTATAAATAGGACTAACTAAATTAATAAAATTATTTGTTTTACAGATTCAAAAAATAAATTCACTGGTTATCAATTGATTAGAATTAAAAATAAAAGAAATGTTTTATAAACAATGGTTTGTATATGCATAATGTATTTTTAGAATAATAAATTAAAATTTTACCTATTTTTTAATGATTATAATAAATTTTATATATTATATATTCAATTTAATGTTTTATAATTCATTGATAAAAATTTATTAATCACGGTATATTAATAATTCCAGTTTTATTCTTAAAAACTGTATTTTTCTAAAACAATTGATAGCATTTTAGGTACTTATTTAGTAATTATTTATTACTATTTTTATAAAATTTATTTGAACAAATAAACCAAATTTTTTAAATAAAAATTTAAAAATTATACTAGATTTAATTTTTAAGAATCTTCTTAAAATATTACTTATTTTGATGAATAGTGAAAATTATGTTTTTTATTGAAAAATTCATTTTCATTTAGAGAATTTACATAGTTCAATTTTGTTTTAAAATTATTTTAAAAGAAAAATATATAAAAATATGTTATTATTAATCAAATTTATATTTTTTTAATTAATTTTATATTGAATTTTGATATAAAAACTTTTAGTACATAAGAAAAAATTTCGTTGGAAAACCACATTTCCATCGCGCTCATAGGTTTGATTTTAAATTAAATTTTTCTGATTATATGAATTGAATTTGAAAAAATTGATTCCATATTTTTTATAATTATAGTTAATATTATTTAATAATGTCAAATTAATTTTTGGTCATAATAAATAGTGAAAACAATTAAAATTAATTATTGTGGTTAAGGTTAAAATAAGTTTACGATGGGTTAAACCAAAATATAAGAATAATTTTTCTCATTAAACTTGTATGAATCATATTTTTTGGAAATATTTCTTCCTAATAATATCCTAAATTAGAATATATGGCTCTTTGGAGGGACATTTTTAAGGAATTATTTTATCATTTTGTATTATTTTAGGAAATTTCCAAGAAGACCCCCTCCCCTACTTCTAAAAGGACACCCATATCCTCACCTCTACACACATAGAAGGCCTTTAGTATCAAATAATAATTTAAAAAAATATATTCCTTGTTTTTATTATAAAACCACATTATTAAAGATTGATTTATAAATGTAAAGAGGTTCTCTGAAAAATGGGTATTATTCTTAACCTTGTGTCTTCATTTTATTTCTTTCACTACCGCCTCCAAATCTTCCCCAAATGTGATAAAATAATTAAAATATTATATTAAATATAATTATATTTTATTTTGTTAATTTAATAACCTATATCATTTCCCTCTTCCATCACAAGGGAAATGAAACTGTCGATCATGTATACGGCGGACTACTATCTCGCGAACCGACGTAATTTTTTTTCCATAACCACCTCTCAAAGATTGATATAATGATGTACTTAATGTATAAATATGATATTTATTACATAATTATACTTATGTGATTTTAATATCACATATAAATTCTTACCCTATAATCCATTAAAAATGATATCACTATTTGTGCATACGTGTGGACTACCACCTCCATGAAGCGATGTGATATGTTTTTCATTTTATTATTGCATGGATGGTAATAAGGATAGAATTAATGAATATATAATATATATATTATATAAAAATGATTTCTGTAAATCAGAATTATTATTTACCCATTAATTCTTTCCATTCAAAAATGAAAATAGCTTTCATGTGTGTATATGGCCTACCATCTCCATGAATGATGTTATTTATTTTTCAACCTCTAAATTTTTTAGATGAAACTAAATATGCTTATAAGGAATAAATATTATATTTAAATCAAGATTAAAAATTCATTAATTATTTAACCATGATAAAATTACAAGCACCAATACTATTGTAATAAAACCTACATGAAAAATGAACCAGTTATTACCTGGAATAGTGATTTTAACAAATAATTTTTTATAAAAAGTTAATAAAATATTAAAATTAAATAATATAATGTATGATATATATGATCATGGTTCTGTAATATATTTATAATAAATATATATTCTGTATATATATGTTTTTAACACATATAAAAGACGTCGGACCTGAGTTAAGGGTTTATTTCAAAATCCCATCATTATTCAGGATTTTTTATATTTATATATCCACTAAAGAAATTATTTGGTATTTATATCTCAAAAAAAATATATTTTATTATCAAGTATTTATTTTTTAAAATTAATATTTCCCTTTTTCATTTTCCTCTATTTATGTAATTAGGATTCCAAAATAATATTTTTAAGGAAAATAAGATTTTTTCTCTCTTCAATCGAAAATATTTTCTCTTCTATGTACATGTTTTTTAAAAATGTTTTAAATATTTTTTTACTATTAGAAAATTATTTTTTAAATTCATTTATACCCATTATTTAATTTTTAAAAAATGGTTTAAAATGAATCTTTTCGTTGTCATTCAAAAATGATAATTTTGACTTTTATCAAAAATGTGAAAGGAATCTTATTTTAACATGTATGGCTAGCATGATATTTATTAACGATAGATTTAATTATATTCATTGCATTAATAAGGATATGATATTACCCATTTCTTATGTTTCATTTCCCTAGGATTCTAGGAAGTGTTTTTTAATTGATATATAGGGATATGCTAAAGGAAATAGTAGTGTTCTCAAAGAAAATATTATGTTGTATTTTATGTTTTCAATTGTAATGTGAGATTAAAGTATATATCTAGTTTTCCAAGACTAATAAATTGTTAAATAATTTGGTATAACATCACTTTTATATAATAATAATGTAATAAAGTAACAACATACTCTGGTCTAATTGGTTCAGGGACTTTACAGTTGGTATTATAGAAAATTTAGTTGAGACCTTAGGAACTATAGTTAGAAAAATACCGCAAAATAAATCTCAATGAGAGACTAAAATTTGAATACCTCATAGAAGGAGATCCATGAAATCTATTTAAGATGTTGAAAGAGAAATATGATAATTAAATGGAGGTTTGTCTCCGCATTACTTGTAATGAATGTAATTATTTATGCTTCCAAGACTATAAGAGTTAGTGATTACAATTATTCTATGTATATAACTGTATCATAATTAATGTATTGTGTTTTGGAGGTTAAAAATGTCAATATACTTGATAATAAATATATAACCACTATAAGAAAATTTTTATTTTGTTTTAGGGATTTTACATTGGTTATATTAATAATTGATGGTTTATTCAAGTCACTTGTTAATATAACTGATGTAAAAGCCACAATAGTCATAGGTTTCATGTCAATTGTTAGTATAAATGTTGTTAAATCTATTGAATTTTAACATCATTTATATGATAATCGACGTTAAATTTTTCTTTTAACATTAGTTATTATATTACTGTAGTTAAAAACTTTTCAAAAAATTAAAACACATTTGATATTTTATTCACCACATTATATCATCACTTGATATTATGAAAATATTTGTTTTGGTAGTCAAAAACTCCATCCCTCCTCATCATTAATCTAGATTCCCCCTTTTGCAACATTTAATCCCTCTACTATTTTCTACTTGTTTCATTCTCCTTGCATCTCCCCTCTCTTCATTTCACTAACCTCAAACTACTTATGTGTCTCTCCTCCTTATTCTATTATAATTGTCACCAGTCTTTTTTTAACAGTGATACCATTTAAATGAATTCAATATAAAGTTTAATTACTATTTTATTTCCATTATTCATGATTTAAATTTTTATTTTCTCTTTTTACAATATTTTTTTATATTTTAAATTTTTTAATTGTATTCAGTTATTTATTTTTTATCATACTACCACTTAATATTGTGTAGTATAAAGTTAAACTACTATTTTTTCCTCTATTATTCCCCAATATACTGTATGCATCTACATTTTTGTTATTCAAATTTTTATATTATTGTTTTAGGTTATTTATTATATTTTTTTACTTCAAAATTATATTCATTTATTTATTTTTGATCATGTTTATACTTAATTGTTTGCGATATAATAGTATTGTTTTACATATGTTCATCACTGATATACGGTCTTCATCTACATTTTTGTGAGTTATATTTTTATTTTATTTTTTTATAAGATATATTAAGTGTTTTTTATTCATAAATTGTATTCAATATTTATTATTAATATAAATGTTAGATTAATTTATTATATTAAATTGATTTATTAATTATATTAATGTTTATATTGAAAATTTTTTATTTTTATTACATGTTTATAATTTGTGTATTTATTTATTTATATATGTTTATAAATTTATCTATTTATATATATATTTATATATGTTTACTTGTTTACTAGTTTTAATATATTCATATATTTTATTGTGGTTTTAGGTAATTAATGGATTTTAATTGGATGAATACATGAAGAACTGGTGATGAATATAAGAAAGGGGTTGATTATTTCTGAGAATTTTTAACTGAAATCTTCAAAACAGAGACATGTTTTTCTATCCATGAACAAGGTGTTTGAATATGGGAAAATTAGGGTCCAGATAAATCAAAGACCATCTAATTTTATATGGTATTAATCAAAGTTATACATGTTGTATTTGGAACATTAAAATAATAAATAGTTCAATATCTAAAATTGGAGAAGATGTTCAGTCTGAAAAATATGTTTTTTTTATTGATTAATTCATTATGTAGGTGTTGAACCCAATGAAAAAATAGAAATCTTTTAATGATTATATGGAGATTCTAAAAAAATTTCTGGGGTTGTACTATATTTATAGTGTTGTTATTCATACTTATATTGGTTAATATAGAAGAAATAAATTATTGGAGTGGCAAAATTTTTACTGAATTTCTTGGAACTTTTGAAATCATTACTTCCAAGAGGAAATGTTTTTGTAGATTATAATTATGATAAAAAAAATATCATGCCCAATATGATTGGGGTATAAAGAAATACATTATTTCTCCAAATTAATTTTCATTATATATAAAGTAATATAAAAATTTGTCTTAATGTTCTAAACATAATACAACATGATGTCAAATTATAGGAGATTTAACTGTGATTAATTCAAAAAGACAAGAACTAAAGCTCTATCTATGGAAATTTTTTATCTTCTAATAATTCCTATTTAAAGAATTTATTTTCAAATTAAAATGATTAACAGAAGATTATATGGCTTATATATTAGAAATTATTTGATTTGAGAACACACCCCCATGCTAATTAACCACAATGTAAGAGACTTTATCACTAATTTCCAAATTTTGGAAATAAAGTTACAGATCTTAGGACATCACTGTGTATATAAAGAATGAATTTATATCTAATCCTTGGTAAACAAAAGATTCCATGGCCTATTATGCTGGTATTTTACAACTTTTCCCCATAGATATGTGTCAAAAAAAATATTTTAGGATGATTTTAATGGTTTTTGGACCAAAATGATAAATAAATGATATTTATGTTTATCTATCACCATTTATTTATGATTTTAAATTTATATGGAACGAAGGTATAGGTCCCTAGGGGTTTGGTGATATGGAACTTCAAGATGTGGGTGAAATTTTGTCTAAATCCAAACTATAAATCCCCATACCACTCAAATGTAAATTTATTGGATGACAATATCTTCTGATCAAATAAAAATATAATAGAGTATAAATATTAATTCAATATAAATAAATAATTTGGTAGTTAAAATAATCCTCGAATAAATAAATAAGCACATTGTAAAATGAAAAGAAATATAATAAAAAATGTTTAAAATGAAATTTAGATACTTGAGTAATAACTCAAATATAGTAAAGATACAACAACATTTGCAATCCAAAGTGAAGGGAGGACTATAAAACTAATCCAAGGTATCCCACTCCTATATGAAGAAGTTCATGGGTTCAAACCCACTAGCAGTACTAATATCTAAACCAAGGACACACTTTCTTATAATTCCTAGAATCCCTCAATCAACCAGATCAGACAAGCTCTATCTTTCAAACCATGATATCCATCAATCACAAAGGATCAAAAAAACCATCAGTCTTCCTTCTCATGGAAGATCTCATTCATAACAACTAACTAAACATTTTTCAAGCCAAAAATTTCATCCATCATGAATTATCAGAAAAATAATAAAAATAATAAAAAAAACTGAAAATTATATAATAATGACTCAAAGATGATAACTCTTTGTGAACTCGGAAAAATATTACAAGAAATAACCATTATAAGTAATGAGATATTAAAAAAAATCTATAGCAACCAACTTTCTCACACTTTTAAAAACACTTTTGATCAATATATCCGTTCGAAATATTTATAGACATCCACATAACTGACCCCATTGGTCAAGTTATGAAATTTTCATATTCATTAGAAATAAAATTGAACTCAAGTCACAATCATCTAGTGAATGTATCTTAAAATGACATAGTATGATGATTTTAGTGAATTAAAGAATAATGATGCACAAAATTATATCGCATTTTCTAATTACATCAGATAATAAAACTTCACAATATAATACATAGGAACCACATTTCATGTAAGATAAAATTAAAATCAACTACATTGTAATTTTCAAAAAAAATAAAAAATTATTATTTGACCCAACAATATCCCCTCTTAACAATCAAAAGGCAGACAATGAAATGGTAAGTTAGACTATGATTTCAATATAATACTCCTTGTGCCATCCAATACAAATTTTCTAAGATTATAATACATATAAGGAAAAAATTTTGAGAAGATAAAAATATAACCCTTAAGTTCTAGATTAAACAAATATCATTAGAACAATAACATATAATATTCTCCCCCTTACAAATTAATAGCCTCTCCCCCTATAATCAAGAAAAGATAAATCTTAATGAGATTATTCTATTTTTTATTTTCAAAAATAAATCTTGAGAAAGGAAAAATAAAAATATTTAGAAAATACAAATTCTAGTACACATATTTAAATTTTCATATCCTTTTCAAACTTCTCTGTTAGTATTATGATAATTTTATAAAATGATCCATGTTAATTTAGTCTATATTATCTTATAATTTTTAAAAGTACTAGATAAAATAAAGAAATAATAATTAATTATTTTAGAGTAAAGATAGTTATGAATACATATATTTATAAGAATGAAACTTTATTATGAGATTTAGCAATTATTACATCAAACTTTTCCAATCTCTTCTCATGTTAATATATATTTTGATTATTCTCTTTTAAAACTTTATTTTGCTTCTAAAAAACGTTTTCAAAAATCTCATAACTTTTGAAAAAATTATACTCAGAGTGAATTAGCTTCATATAACTATATAACTAACAATTGAGATCATTATCCTAATGATTTACCTATTTTTCCAAACTTTTAGGATTCTAAAAAGGTAACTCACAACCTTTCTTATAACTAAGCATGTCTAACATAATATATATAAGATAATCTATCTAATATTCAATTTCGAGTCATGATGTTATGATATCTAGGACTACATTAAGCTTATCTTATAAATAATATCAGGAATAAAGTATATCAAACTTGAAACATTCAATAACTACTACAAAATCAAGCTAATTTCTTTTTCAATATTCTATGATTTAGAAATTGATGTGGATTTAGATGAGATTTATAAACTATATTTAGCTCTATTTATGTCTTCTGGTTTATTTATTTGAAAATCTTCCATATATTTAGAAATAATATTTACATGAACAAAATCTTAAGTAATTTCTCAATCTATTCCAAAAACTTTATATTTTTGAAAAACTGCTAACTTTATGAGAACTTATCCAAAAACTGACATTTTTTATTTCTAATCATATTTCAAAGAATAGATTCCATTGATTCTAAATTCGATTTAGGTTTTACGAAAAAAAATACTATTTCTTTTGATATACTTCTTTCAATATTTTTTCTAGAGAAAAATTCTTCTCTTGTTTTTTGAAAGGAGGTTGAGAGAGAGTTTCAGATGATAACAAATTCTTTCTTTCTATTACTTTATCTTTTCCTTTTAGGGTTGAAATTTTGGGTTGACTATATTTATTTGAAACAACCTAATATTTTATAGGAATATCTATAAAAGTTATGGGGTAAGAATGATTCTTGTCATCTTACTATTCATGTATAACTCCTTATTATGCTCAATCTTTAAAATCACATATTAATCACTTAATTATTTAAATTAATATTTCAATAAACATAAAAACATATTTTTGGACTTCCATTCTTATAATATCCAATGAATCTCATATACTTTCTGATCCCATGAAACATTTTATTTATCAAAAATTGTATTTAAATTCTCTTTTATGGTCTTATAATGATTTACTTTTTTCTTAGAGAGTTAATTTGATAATGGATGTTTCACAGATTCCAACAAATTTATCTTATTATATTTATTAACAAGCATCTCCATGTAAAGAAATTTTATTATACTATATGTTCAATATAATTCTTTTCTTCACTAACATAAAATATTTTCATCATCTAAATGGTTTAATGATAGAAAAATAATTCTTTAATTATTTCTTCAAATCCAAAGTTTGAGACACCTTCTACTTTAATGATCTTGATTAAAATATAATTCAAAAACCTAGGGAAGGATAAATTTTTCAATTTAACCAAATCATAACATACAACTTTTGTGTAATCATAGATGAAATTTATTAGATTTAAATTCCACATTAAATTGATGAAATCGATCACATACAAGTATTTAACCATTAGTGTATCCTTTTCACATTTTTTAGTATAAAATAGGATTAAATACATTGAAAAACAATTTTATCTTCTGGATAAAAATGGTTTATATTATAAACTTTTTCTTTAATAGAAAATAGGGTTACATCATCCTTATCTTAATTAAATTATCCATAAATTTCAAGAAGATATTGAAATAAAAAAATAGATCCACTAACAAGAAGAGGTATGATGACCTCCAAAATATTCTTAAGGTTCATAAAAAACTCATGGTCTGAAACTAAGAACTAGACTCCCTTTTTCCATCAATTTTATTGAAAATTAATATAATATAAAAAAAATGAATCAGAAAAATAAATATAGGTATATTTTCTTCAAAAATAAGATACATGGATTCCCATCCTTGAAGTATGATCATATTCTTCAAAAAGTGACTCAAGAGGATTCAACTATGTTGAGTCAAACAACCTTTCATAGAAAATCTATTAGGTAGAAATCCCTCAAAAAACAGACATGATTCTTTCGAGGAAAAAATCTTAGGATATCAAATAATAGTGATTTATAGAGGAAAAACTTATCTTTAAAGTATGAAACTGTGAACCAAGGGGTCTAAAATCCATTAAATATGTGATATGACAAATCATATGACTCAACTCATCTAATGGTCTAGATTTATAATCACCAAAAATTGAAAAATTTATTATCCCATTAAAATTTTAAATTCCAAAAGTTCTTTGAAATAATAAATGATGGATTCTAAAAAAATTGTGAGTTTAAGTTCAAAAAGTGTTAAAATTAAAATAATAACCAATTAAAAATAATTATAAAATGGGTATAAAAAATAGAAAAATTATGGTAGTTATCTCCCAAAATATATCTTGATCTCATTCCATTAAATATAATTATGGAAAAATAAAAAACAAATCATTCATATTTTTTAATATTAACAAAAAAATATTTTCAACAAAGATAGATAAAAAAAGAATGATCCCACTCAGCATGAGATTTAATATTTAAATCAAAATTTACAGATAATTGAAACTTATAGAAATATAAAACCAAATGTAGAAAAATTAAGATTTTACAAAAAAAATTACCTGGTACGAAGTATATAATCACATAAAATGGTATAAATTATAATTTTGAATTTGAAATTATGTTTGTAGAAACAAGGTTTTCTTAGGTCTAGATTTTTTTTGAATAGAACTTTAAGTACCCAAATCTGTACATCCCTCTTATATTCAATAGCATTGTGCTCCTTTGAAATATAAGCCAAAAGATAACTGAGGGAGTGAAATTTTTTCAAATAGAATTTTTTCCTTCCTATTATAAATAGCATAAAAATATATTCATATGATACATATATCTATGGATATGTTTTATTAAATTTATCATTAAGAAAGATTCTATGGTTACATTGATATAAATATGACTTGGTTTCATGGGATACAACCTGGATGCATAGTTTCCTTCAACTAGAAATACCACATCACTCTTGCATGATTTTCTTTAGTTATTAATCCATGAAAAGGAATAGTTAATAAATGAAAACCTTCATTTAAATATTCAATGAATAAATTTTCTATGGGAAGTAACGTATGATGTTACCATCAATTATCTTCATTAATGAATAGAATCAAGCATAGCCTATATAAGGGTAAAGTAATTCCCTTCGTTTTGGTGGAAATGATCATAAATTTCATATAAATATTTCTATATATCTAATCTTTTAAAATTTTGATTATCACATAGTGAAGTTCATAAAACCCCTATTACATTTGGAATTTCTCAAGAACTATTTTACAATCCCATGGTCGGTGTAATCTCTCATAGGAAGAAATCTTTTTGTTTACTACTTCGATGGTCACTATCAATCATACTCCACTAATATGGAAGCTAATATAACTGTGTTTTAGATACACTATGTCCTAGTGTTATTCATTTATATACATGTTGAAATCATAATGGATATATCAGGTATATGGTTTTTCTTCAACTACTAAGATTATTTGATGTTCCTCTAAATATAATATATGATATTAGATCCATCTTATACAATATTTAACATGTTTTATCATGATTTAATAAAGAACAGGATTTTCTGAAATGTAAGTAGTTTTTTTCCTCTAAACATTACATTATATAATAATTTAATGTTGGGAGATTCACTCAAAATTTTGTTACGAGGTTAACATAATGTGGAGAAAACTCATAGTATTCACTAAACTGTTAACGTATCCTTAATTTTATAGGGGGAAAAAGAATCATTTTTCTCTGCCTAATGTTATGTTTTGGTTCAATGTAATGATAGGATTATTCTGGACATTCTGTTGTAAAATATCATAATGTTGAGATTTAAAATTTAGTTCACGCCTTTAATGACGAATAATGTCGATGATGAACGAGTCCCACATCAAACATTAACATGGTATCACACTCCTTTAATACCAAACTCACTAAATAAGGATACTATTAAATACTTTTGTAGTATCCCCACTGCATGGTCATTATATGTTTGCATCCCTTCTTGTTGGAACTTCTTCCCTAGCACCACCATAAACTCTTCCTTCTAGTACTAACCTGCACTACCCCTCTACAATATACTCAACAATATAGCAAGGGACAACTTATTATAAAGAAGTGGTATTAACATATTATTTTTATATTTAGTTTATCATTAATATTATTCTTAGATAGTCTATAATTTTTATGTTTTAGTCTTAATAAAAGGATTTTTTACGCGCCTATGTTTTCATATAAAGGATTTGTTTTTGTTTCTCATGTTAAATAAAGTGTTTATTTTATTATTTTATATTTTATATTATTCATGTTTATAAATGTTTTATAGAATGTGAATAATTTTTTTATTTTATATTTATTTGATAAATATATTTTAAGTGATATAATCATGCATTACAGGCTACGTCTTACTCCCTAAGTTTTAGTATTTCATCTACCTTAACCTTGGTTTATTTTTTGATTTATAAGCTTGATAATAGTTGTTAAATATTGTTTTTGTGTATTATGTGTTAGAGATATCATGAATTAAATTAACTATTGAGTAAACTATACATGGGCAGAAGGAAATAGGGTATGACTACCCATTATTTTATAGGATTGTTCCTTCTTATAGAATGATGAGGGTTGGATATATGTCACTCGGGGATTAATCATGTGGAAATTGGAAATAATATATAACTCTATTTCTTTACATGAAAAGTCCTTATACCTTATTAATGAGATTAATTTAGATAAGTATAAATTTAGAGGTCTTTGATTTTTTTTAAATAACACAAACTTGGGGGTTGTGTAAATATTTACACATTAATTTGGTGTAGACGCATTAATTTGGTGAATGGAATAGGGATTCCAAAACAAAAATCATTAGAAACATGCATACATGAAGATCTTAAACATGATAAGATAAATATTTTGTAAGATTCAGTAGTTATTAATTTAATTTTCATATGATATATATTAATTTGGTAATATTTTTAAAATTAAAACCCTTTAAATTCTATGTGTGAGATTCCTTCTAAAGCTAAACTTATCAAGTCCGAGATCACTCAAATGGATAGGTTATTTTTTATAAGGGCTACTCTAGAGTATGTTGTGTATGGAAAGAAATAAATTATTAATATTGGATCATACTTACATAAGTTCAATCATAAAAAGGTTCGCTTGGGTTAACTTTTTTTATCATGTTATTAACATTTTATTTGGGATGCTCTTATCTGGGAAACCATAAGAGTTAGTACACTAAATAAATAGAGATGGTTTTTTCCATTTGATGAATTATATCAAAAAAATCACTCAGATATACAAGAATAACAACTTTTATTATTGGGATATCTTCATTTTTAAATAACTATGTGGTGATAGGAAAATCGTAGCTGACTCGTCGCCTAGTCAAATATAGATTGTAGCTCTATAAATAGATATGATGTATGGGGTCATCATTTTTAGCGAGATTAAATTTATTTAAACTAACATTATGAAAATAAGTAATAAATTATACTAAATTAATGATATTCCTTTTAATATAATATATCATATTGAATTAATATCATATTGATATCCCTTAAAGGTTTGAGGTATATAACATATACATAAAAATGTCTATGGCTGAGAAGTATTCCTAAGGAGAAGTGTTATAATAATTTGCATGTTAATATTATATATATAAATTACACCAACTTTGCCTCATGGTAATAATATATTGGGTGTTCATAACATATTTTTACTAATAAACATAAACTCAAATATATGATGAAATTTATGAATGGAGAAGTGGATATTCAAGTCAATTATGGAGTAAGATTTTATGTACTAGAAGTCAAAACATATGATCTCATTCAACCCCGTAGATTAGTTATAAAATTCTAAAAAAATTGGAATTTTCCTGCTATAAATAGAAATTTTATTTCTATATATTATTTGAAAAATAAGGGGTTCTTGGTCTTGCCCAAATTTACACAAGTTTTTAGGGTTAAGCGGTCACCTGTAGTGTAGCTTGGGTTTTCAAATCATAAGACACCTAAGAAAAAGCTAAAGAAGCATACTTTATAAGAGGGAGATTTGGTAATGAAGTGGAAACATGAGTTTGATTTGATATGGTTTAAATTAATACTAAATAACTTAAGTTAATTAGATTTATGAGAAAGGATTGATCCTATGTAATTATAAGGTACAAATAAGAAGAAATTTCTTTTTAATGATTTCAATTTCTTATACACAAGAGTTATTCATTTAAAATGATCAAAACAATTCATCACTTATTGGTTTAATGAGAACCAAAACCTAATTATAATCACATATACACTTATAGGGTAATTTTTATGATCACTCAAAGGTAAAGGTTCTTATTAGAACTTGGAGTGTGTGGCCTTAAAATTCAATAAGGATGAATAAGTATTCAGATCATAAAACAAAATTCTCAATTAAAAGATGTGATTGATCATTAAAAGAGTGAGAAATAAAATCCAATCCAAACCCTTTATACTCTCTTGGATCAACCCATAATAGGGTTATCACAAAATTTAGGCAACTCTTTAAATAAAATTAGGTAGTATACTGATGAGGGAGGAATCGAAGAAGTGAAAAACAATGAAATAACAATCACTCCACCACTGTGTGAAGAATTTCACATGGTTAAGTGTGAATTAGTTCACAAATTGAGGAAACAGTATCAACGTAATATTAATAAGGAAAAAATAAGAGTATAAGAATCATATTAATTAAAAAAGTAAGGTGAATTGAACAACTTACATGAGAAATAAATTTTATTACAAAGAAAAAGAATCAACATAGTATTACAATGAAGCAAACACCATGATTCCCCAAACCCTCAAACACCACTACCTTAAATAGAAATTTTTTAATACATGGGTCAAGATACCAATAGTTAAATTCAGCCTAATTAATGGTGGTAGGCCTATGTGGGTAAGAGTTAACGGAGAGAAGACTTTTCCACCCTTGAAGACAATATGAGCCAACATGAATCCACCAAACAAATGCACTGAAATGACCTTCTTTATGGAGGAATTGGGGTGGTCTATAGAAGAATAAAATTAGTCCCCATATGTTCCATGATATAATGTAAAATTTCATCCCAAATATATTTTTTTATAGATATGATTGAAATGGTGGCCTATTTTTCCGAGATAGAGAATCAGGTCCTGAATTTAATCTTCAAATTTGGATGCATGGAACTCCATTCAAAAATCATAATTATATAGGGAAAATATTTTATTAAATGTTCCATTGGATTTCCTACATCTCTAGTTCAAATTTTAGAATAATTAATCTTGCATCATATCCCCTAAATTCATTTTATTGATCTTCTTTTCAGTTCACTTTTCCTAAAATGTTTTTTGGATCAAGGCCCACTTTAGTGGTCTTCTAATGTGAATCCTCAAGTGCTCAAAAATGAGGAATTGTTCCTTATAAAATGGGTGACATGAAAATAAAATATCAAAATAAAATCAAGACCATTGGGATTTTTAGGAGGTGTTCAAAAATGTACCATATAATAGTCCATTTTAAGAAGGAATTGCAATCATAATGTAAAATAATGTTCAATTTTTAAAATGCACTAAAAATGGTGTCTACAAATAAGGAAGCACATAAAAATTATATATACAAAAAATTAATATTATCCTATTTGAGTGTCTAATCACACCTTCCGACTTGAGATTTTTTAATCCTAAGAAAAAAGTATCTCAAAAAAAGGAAATTATAATTCCCTATTCCAAAAACATTTTAATAAAATTCTCACCAAAATACCTCAAGCCAAACAATTATGAAACCCATAATCATAATTTAACACCATATAGGTTCATAATCATATCCCAAGCTGAAGACCATTCATTTTTTCAAATTCATCACCACATTTCATCTAATTTTAATTAAGTATGATGATATTTTTTGTATCATAATAGACATGGGTGTTAATTTTTATTGAAGGGGGAAAAGATGGAAGTGCTAAGTGGAATAAAAATTTAATATTAAAATGAGTAATTTTTTCAATTTTTACATGGTAATTTAAATTGAAATCAATATATCCAACCCATATAGAGAAAAAAATTTTGATGACTCACGTGATCAAATATCTTAGGGAACCAAATGAATCTAACAAAATCGATAATCATCTCAAGTTAACATGATAAAAATCAAATTAAAATTAAAAAAATAGATATATAATTCCCAAATATGGGCCAAGAAACTATAAATACACAATCCCCAAGTAAAAAACGCTACACATTAGGTAAATCCATTTCTCTTTGCATAATTATATTATTGTTTAATGTAAAAATGTTTTTATTTGTCGTTGAATTTTTTTTAATACCTATTTTAAAATTTAAACATTCACCAAACCTATATTATTTATTATGGGACCCCAAGAACTCCAATTAATACTCTAAAATCCAAATGAACATGAATTGTGAATTTTTTATTAATTGTATGAAAATTTAAATGGTGAAAAATCACATCGGACAACTGAAATTTCCAAAATCTATGCTCTTGAACCTAAACATTCATTAAAATCCAAATTGAGGAATGAAAATTTGTTGATATTTAGTTTCAAATTTTAAAATGTATATTATCATGTTCAAGGTTAAGGAAAATTTTCCTTCTATTAACACACATTATTTTTCATTTCACATATTTTTTTTGTTTTTTTATTTATGCCCACAAAAACATTTTTTTATTTCATCCCCCTCCCCAAACAAAGAATAACATTGTCCCAAATGTTTAAAGAATTAAAAATTTATAAGGGATTATATGTATAAAATTTGAGTTTAAAAAAGAAATTTAAAATTAGAATCATGGAATAAAGTCACCTGGTGGTTGAAGTTGAAGTTCATGCTACACCCATTTAACACCTTGATTTCTATGTCACTAAGAGTAGCTTCATCAATGATGGGGGATTGTGTTTTAAATCTTGGAAGAAATTTTATTTTCCTAAAAACAACTCAACCTCATCATCACCTGAATCCTACACACCAACGCCATTATAACACAATATAAACCCTTGTGTTTCCCTTAAATAAAAGCAAAGAAAGATAAAAGGAATAGGAAAAAATGTACCTAATTATATTAGAACACCAAATATCGATACATTGAATAAAAGAAAATAAAAAAATATGTGTATATATATATATGTTAATTATGAAATATAATTATATAATTAAATAAAATAATTGAATGAAACACTATAGGACATAGGTTTGTGGAATGTTCACTCCCCAATCTCCCTTCTCTCACGGGTTTGAGTTCCTCAGCTTTTTCGGTCGTGATGGGGGTTCCCAAACGACCTATGGTGTGGCCTTTTGAAAAAAAATTAAATTTTTTTTGAAAACCTAAAACCACTCAAAAGTAAAATAAAATCAATGTAGAAGCTGTGTTTCTTCCTAGAAAGATCTTAGTTTAATGTCTTTAGCTCAACTTGACCCCCCCCCCCCAACTTACCCAATATCAACTTTCATCATTTAGAGGATTATATTTTCCACCAATTTCATTAGATCATGATTGATTTAACATTATTTTTGGAAGGAAGGTTTGGAAATTTATTTAAGAAAAATCCTATAGGTCCCAGGGAATAGGTTAATCCCATGAATATAAAAAAGGGTCCATCAAATTTTTTTTTTAAGTTTGCTTCACACATCAAGGAGAATTTTCGTATCATTGTCATTGAGAGAGGACAAAGTCAAAATTTGATTTCTTTTTTTATCCCCTATAATGGAATACATGGGATAAGAAGAGTGGACCTTGAGTTTTAGATTGGGATATCTAACACTTTTTGACACAAGTCAAGACTTTGAATCTATCCCACTTTCATTTTCTAAATTTATCAATAGATTTGGTTCCTTTTGAATATAAGATTCAACTACAAAGTTGGAAAAATAAGTCTTAGTAATGGGTATGGGATCCAAGTTTGTGATTTATACCAATGGTTCAATGATTGTAGTTTATGAAAAATCATCAATGGAGCTGTAATTTGGACACTCAATTCATGATGTCAAATTACCATATTGTGAATACATGAAATAAATTTCCTTCTAATTTAAATAATCTTCAACAATTCCAAGATCCTATTTATCTCTCCCAAATCCAAAGGTTGGTTATTTATAAAATTTATGAGATGTTTTTGTGAAACGAGATACTTCACATAAGGTTATGGAAGGGAAAATCAGTGTTCGGATGGATTCTTCCCAAGTTTTAATTCATTGCTGTTATAATCTAAAAAATGAAACATAAGAATTAATTCTCTCCATATCATTAAAAAATTGTTAAATAAATGTATAATTAATAGATTTTTTATGATTTTTAACATCATGGACTTCCTCGTGATTGATATCTTCAACAATCCTAGAGAGGGATGGAAGTTTATCCTTTAATCAATCATCATCCAAACAATTGTACATCTCTCAAAGTGTGTGTTGATAATTAAAGGTTTTATCAAAGAAATTACCTAATTTAGGGTCTCACAAAAATTTATTTCTAATTTTTGACTATCATGAGTTTATGATGGGGTGGTTTTGAAGAAACTCCATTGAAGTAGACTGAAACTAGGATTCACGATTCTTAAGGAACACACAAATAGAAAACGTAAAAGAAAAGATAAATGGGATGAGAAAATAGAAATGGGGGGAATAGAATCAGTTTATTAGGTAAATTACTTATTTCCCCAATAAGGGCACCAAAATTTGGTCTTTCCCAAATTTACCCAAGTTTTTTGGGTTATGTGGTCGCTTGTAGTGTATCTTGGGTTGTCGAATCTGCAGAAACCTAAGAATAAACCTAAAGACACATACATTATAAGTGGAATATCTGGCTATGAAGTGGCCAATTTGAGTTTTATTTGATATGTTTTAAATTAACACAAAATTACCAAATTTTATTAAATTTATGAGAATGGCTTGATCCTAGGTTATTACAAGGGATGGATTGGATGAAATTCCATTTTAATGATTTCAATTTCTAATACTTAAGAGTGATTAATTTAAAAATATCAATCAAAATTTCTCACTTATTTGTTTAATAACAACACAAACCTAATTCAAATATCCTATAAACTTGTAGGATCCTTTTTAGGATCACTCTAATATAAATTTTCTTATTAGAACTTGGAGTGTGTGGCCATAAAATTAAATAAGGACAAAGAATTATTTAGATTATCAAACAAATTTATGAATTAAAATGAGTGATTAAACATTAAAAGAGTGATAAATAACATAAAATCCAGACCCTTTCTACTCTCTTGGATAAACCCATAAGAGGGTAATCCCTACATTTATGATATGATTTCAATGGAGGTGGGGAGTACACTCATGAGGGAAGAATTAAAGTAGTTAAAAATATTTAAATAAGGATCACTCCACTATTGTGTGAATAATTTAACAAGGTTTATTGTGAATAAGTTATCACATTGAGTAAAAGGTATCAATTTTATATGAATAAGAATATAATATGATTGGAAGAAAAACTTTTATTACAAAACTAAGGTAAATTAAATAACTTAGATGAGAAACAAATGTGATTACAAAGAAAAAGTGGCAGCATAAAATTATAATGAAACAAACACCATGATTCCCAAAATCCTCAAACAAACACTAACTTAAATATAAATTTTTGAATCTTTGGGTTAAGCCTTCAATTTTTAATGTAACCCCAATTAATAGTGGTAGTCCTAGGTGGGTGGAAAGTTAACAGATTGAAGATTTTTCCACCCTTGAAAAACATTCGAGACAACTTGAATCTACCAAACATATGTGATGAAATAACCTTCTAGATTTATGAATTTGGGTGGCCATAGAAGAATAAAATGAGTCCTTAGATGTTACCTAATATCCTATAAATTTTCATCCCAATTGGATTTCTGGTTTCTGAGATATGATTGAAATAGTGGGATGTTATTCTAGGACACAGAATCTAGCCTAGAATTTTATCTTCCACTTGGGAAACATAGAATTCAATTTAAACATTAGAATTATATTGGTTCACTATTAAATTAAATATTAACTAGGATTTAAAATATCTCTTATTCAAATTTAATAATCATTAGTCTTGGATCATGGCCACTATATCCATTTTATTGGGTTGTTATCCACTTTACTTCACCCAGAATATTGTTGGTTCAAGGCCCACTTTGGTGATCTTCCATTATGAATCACCAAGTACTCCAAAAGGATGAATTTTTCCTGATAGCATTGGTGAAATAAAAATAATATATTAAAATAAAATTAATACCATTGCGTGTTTTAGGATGTGTTAAAAGATTTACTATGTAATAGTAAATTTTAAGATGGAATTACAATTATAAGGTGATATATTATTCAATTTGTAAAATTCACCAAAAATGGTGTTTATGAATAATGAATCACGTGAAAAATAAATATATTAAAAATTAATATTATCCAATTTTAGTGAAAAATAATTTCTCATTCACTATTAAGATAAAAATTTGTTTTATATATATTAATGAGATGTTTTATGGAATAGGAAATGTGATAATATGTTTATACTTTCTAGATATAGATAGTCATATTTATAACATTCTAAATAAGAAGTTCAGGTTTGATTCTAATCCCAACTACATTTTTAATTATCACCTTGGACATATAAATAAGAAAAAAATTCTAAGAATATATAAATATTGATTATTATACTCATTTGATTATGAAAATTTTGAGAATAGTCAACCTTTTCTTATGAAAAATGACCAAAACTCCTTTTAGTAGAAAAGGTGAAAGGCCAAGTTAAATATTAAATCTTGCACATAGTTATGTATGTGGGATAATGAATACTAAGTCAAGTCATGGTTCTAGGTACCTATTTACCTTAAAATTATTTTAGTATATTTGTTAATATGTTACTAATGAAACACAAGTGTGAATCATTTGTAAAGTTTAAAGCGTTTCTGAATGAAGTAAAAAATAAACTAGGAAAAACTATTATGATTTTCCTATCAAATTAGGGGGTGAATAGTTAAGAAAAGAATTCATTGATTATCTAAAAAAGGTGGAATTATTTCAAAACTCACTCTATATATAACACTACAATGGAATAGTTTTTTTAAGAAGATAAATCATACATTATTAAACATGGAGCGATCAATAATGTGTAAATGTGACCTTGATATGTTATTTAGTATTATTCTATGAAATATGTTGCTTTTATACTAAACTAAATTCTATATAAAACAATCATAAATACTCTTTAAAATATATTTTATGGAAAACGACATAGTTTTTATTTTATAATGATTTTGGGATGTGACGAATCTGAATGTTGTTTGGCTTCTGATAAGATTAACTTCACATTTGAAAAAAATTTATTTATTGGTTATCCAAAAGAAAATAAAGGATTTTATTTATATAATTATTCTAAGAACAATGTGTTCTTGGATAAATTTTCTACATTCGTAAAGAAATAATTTATCTATCATTATTTTAGTGAGAGTAATATTGAACTTGTATAAGTTCAAAACAAACAAAAAAATGTTCCTAAAATTGATGATGAGTTGGTTCCACAATGTTTTTTGGAAGAATAACTTACTCAATTTCCACAAGAACCTCAACATTTTAGTAGGATTCATCAATATATCATGAGATATGGATTTATAGGCCCCTCTTATGGGAATGGATTGGAGATATGGTATCGGTGTAGGTAATGCATTATGGGTTTGGGCATAGGTTGCCTTTTATAAAGGGTTTCCACTTTCAACCATTTTTAAAAAGTGTAAAATGAACAAAAATTGAATTTAAAGGATTTTTAATAACTAATAATTATGAATTAATTTTAATATATGATGAACCAACCACATACCAAGAGGAAATTATGATTTTTAATTCTAAGAAATGGTCAAATTCTATAGTATCTGAAATGAAATCCAAGTATGTTAACTATGTTTGGAATTTATGGATGCATCTGAAGGGGTTAGACTCATATGATACAATTGGGTTTTCTATAAAAAAACTAACACGTATGGTAGAGTGTTTACCTATAATGTATTCTTGGTTGAAAAATGTTATAAAAAATCATGGTATTGACTATAAAGAAACCTTTTCACCTATAGCGATGATGATGACCATTATTTTTTTCATTCCATAGATCCTAATTTTGATTATAAGATATATCAAATGGATATAAAAACAACTTTCCTTAATCGGAATTTATCCAAGGATGTGTATATGATACAAATCAATGGTTTGGAATTACCAAATGAGACTACTAAGGTCTGTAAGCTGTAACGGTCCATTTATGGATTAAATAAAGCTTCTCAGAATTGGAATATTTGGCTTGATGATGCAGTAAAAGATTTCAGTTTCATAAAAAATATAGATTATTCTTGTTTATACAAATGTATTAGTGGGAGTTTCGTAGATAAACTCATATATAATTATTATAAATTTCATCAAAACACTTCACACTAAGAATATTTGGTTGGATAAATACTTCTTGATGAAATACATGGGTACATATGCCTACATATTGAGTATCAAGATCTATAGAGATAGATCTAAGATGTTTATTACACTAAATTTGGATACTTACATTGGAAAACTGATAAATTAGTTTAGAATGGAGAACATTAATAAATGATATTTTCTAGTTTTACATATCATGAATCTTAATATGATTAAGGATCATTCTAATGATTTAGTAAGGGTAGATAAAATTCCATATGCATCCTTATAGGTTCTATCATGTATGTCATATTGTGTACTCAACATGATATCACCTATGATCTCAGTATTACTTATAGATACCAATATAATTTTGATTAAAGTCACTAGATTACTATAAATAGCATCCTTTAAGTACTTAATAAGTAATAAAGATATATTCTTCATCTATGGAGGAGAGGATATGAACTGTGTAAAATGTTACACATATTCTAGTTTCCAATCTGACAGAGATGATAAAAAATATTAATATTGTTCATGTTTTAAATAATAGCAGGGTTATCTATATTAATACTTCTAAATAATACACCAATTAAGACTCACCAATATATGAAAATTGCATCACTACCTCAGATGTTGTAAATGAAGTTATTAAGATAATGAAGTCCATTGTTGAACTGGATATGGTTCCCAACATTGATAGAGTAATCAAGATTTATTATGAAAACAATGGGTCAATTATTCAGAAAATGAAATCTAGGCACTCCTAAGGACTATACACATTATTTACAAATACCAACTTATACATTATAGATTATTCAGTGGGGTGATGTTAGGATCAGTTTGGTGGCTACTAATGGAAATGTAGTAGATATATTGATGAAATCATTATCATAACAAAATAATTAGTGTAATATAGGGCCTCTTGGTCTAAGATACATAATATATTTATATAACTATTGAATAATTTATCATTTTATTATAATAAAGCAAATCACTATTTATCATTCATTCGTGTGTGATGCAATTTAATTATAAGGAATAATAGAATGATAATATCTCCTCAATGTGTGACTTTTATTTTTTCCTAATTGATGATTATCACATAATATTATACATATTTGAGATATTTTAATATTAGTATGCTTAAAATCATGTACTCATTAAAAAGATTTCTATATGAGATACAAATAATGTATTCATATGGTAATATGAGGAGACTTCTTTCTTATATTGATCTGCCAAAATTTATCTCATGGAATTTCAAAAAATTATCAATATACTTAGGGTTTTACGATTAAATTAAATAATTACTCACTTATATTGGTGAGATAATAATAATGAAAAACTTCATACTTTGATACCTTTCCTAAAAACATAAATGATATTTAGATGATCAAGGGGTTGTTTGGTATGTTTCTAATCATTTCATCGATTGGAGCACAAGAAAGATGGGAATTTTTCACTTGTATGATAAGTAAACACATCAATACCTCAATTGAATTAGACTAAAAAAATACTTGTACAAACTTAAGTGAGTAACTTTTTATATGTTCAGCTTCTTGAATTAGGTACATGTGATGTTCTCATCTACTAAATGAATGACATGTGATGTATTCACAGAACTAGTCAGTATTTTTTAGAGAATCAAGAAGAGTTGATATGGGGTAAACTAGATTGGAATTGTTGTATGTTTAGTAATCATTACATATCAAGGGAAAAGGTATTATATAGGTATACATATAATGTATATGATATATCTTGTGGGTGAATATTTTTTAAAGAGATATGAGTTTGTTTGATCGTTATCACACATGACCTCTTAGTAGCTTGAATAGAATTTATGCTTAGATAAAGATCATTATTTTCTTACATATATGTTTCTGACGCTTTTGCCAAGGCGTGCGCATCCATCTGTGGAGGACTCACAGCTGTTTCCCTGCATTCACTCTTTCCAAAGGCGGGCGTCATCCATTCTTTATTCAGGGTTGTTTGCTGCTTGATTGAAATGGGATGATGGGTTGTTGGTTCTTCCTTTTATGGATTCCTCCTCGGAACTCGTCACCTAGTCTGGGTCTCCCTTATAGATTTAAGAGGTTTTTCATGAAACTCTTCCTAGTGACATATCTTCATGGAAACTAGTTAATTACACTGCTTCTGTTAGGACATTCCAAAGGGTTCGATCGGGGAAGAAACCTTCGGTTAGGGGAGTAGTCACGTTGGAAATCACGGGTGTGTCGGGACGTTGGAACACTAGAGCCTCTGGGTTTCCTCCCCTTATTATAGGGCTTCTCGAGGGTGCGGAAGCAAGAAGCATCCCACGTCAGACGTGGGGGATCATATACCATGGGCATGTATCTGAGGTTTTCCTTAGTTTCACATGTTTAACATAGGGTATTCTGTGAGTTTAACATCTAGAGGAGACGGATCAGACTGACTAGAACACTGATTAGAGAGGATCAGATGGGTTCAACCTTTGGAGGGAACACTGATGTTGGGGCCAACATGTGGTTAGCTTCCTGATTGGTGTTAAGGGGAATGGGGAATGTGATGGCATGATCCCACCAGGATGTGGGGTCCTGGGTAAGAATTAGGATGGATGATGGAGTGTGGAATGAAGTGGATGGAGAATGAGATGGAACTGCCATGAGAATGATAATGAATTTGGGCTTGAGCCTCAAAGAGGCTTCCAATGTATCCTTGTGGTAGGGAATCAAAGTCCTCATAGTTCTTCTGATGATGACTTACCGACGATTTGGGATTTCAATGTCTTACTACTGGATGGGGATGTTGACGGCTTACCATTGGATAGGGTCGTGATGGCTTACTGTGGAATGGGGTCATAATGTCTTACCGTTGTATGGGGATGTTGATGGCTTACTGCTGGATAGGGTCGCAATGGGTTACCGCGGAATGGGGTCACAACATCTTACCATTGGATGGAGTTGACAGTGGATTACCACTGAATGGTGTCGCAATGGCTTACCACTGGACGGGTCGTGATGAATTATCATGTAATGGGTTCACAACGGCTTACTACTGGATGGGGAGATAACATATTACTGCTAATTGAGGTTCACAGTTTAACGTCACGTAGGATGGGGGTGAACCGACATGAAGGAGGACCTGGGATCCAGATAGATGGTGGGATTGAACCTCGTGGAGGCTTCCTGCATACCCTACCTCGACAAGGATAAAATACCATGTAGTTCAGAAGGGGTTGGTGAAGCGATGTGAGGATGGTTGGGACTAATGGATGGTGGGATTGAACCTCAGGGAGGCTTCCTAAGTACCCTATGTTGTCAAGGATCAAAGACCTCGTGGTTCATGGGGGCGTTTGGTGAACCGATGTGAATATGGTTGGGATGACTGGTGGATGGTGGGTTTGAACCTTATAGAGGCTTCCTACGTACCTCGCCTTAGCAAGGATCAAAGACCACATTGTTCAGGTTGGGTGTGGGGCTTACACTCTAGGCTGCCCATAGTGGATTTCATGGTTGATGCTTGTTATAAGACCATGTGAGTCATTCTTGGTATGAGAAACAAGAGACTCCAAAGACCTGATGATCATGTCGCTAAATGTGCATTTGTGGGAAATGGAGTGGGGATTACACATAGTTAGCAACCCAAAGAGGAACCGGAGGCTTACGCTTGGTTAGCAGCCCAAAGAGATGGAGATTGGGACTTACTCCATGATGGAGGACTAGGTGGTGAAAAAGCCTAGAGGGGGAGGGATTTGGAACCCAGGAATAGAGGAGCTGCAGGGGTTTTTCCTCCTGTAAGGAAAGCTAGGGGATTACACCAGGGTGGTTTCACTTTCCCCGCGGATGGATGATGCTCTGATAAAGTGGATATCATTCCATGTGAGGAATGGTATCACTCCTGTGGAGACCAGTGGGCATAGAGAATGTCCGAGATGAGGAACCCCACGTATAATGTATGGGGAGAGGCAACAGTTTAATTTCATGTGCTAAGGATGATGGTGCTTGGCAGTTTAACATACTGCAGCTCAGACGATGGTGGGCTCACTCCGCACCCCTAGGACTTACATGACCAGCACCATCAAAACATTAGTGAAGCAAAGGGACCGGCAACACCATAGTGGGGGTGTTATAGAGCGATCCATTGGGTGGGTATACGTTAGCATGACTATGTGAAGAAGCAAGTGTCATTATTGTGCCTATGTGAAGGAGAATGAGGTAGAGAAACGCAATGGGTAGTATTGTCTAAGTGACTTTGAAATTTCTCCGTGCAAACCTGAGGGGTCACACAGGAAACGAGCGTGTGATGTGGGTGTGTCGCCCATAAGAGAGGCTCAAACATGGCGCCTCTAGGTGAGGGAAGAACATGGGGTGCATGTCAGAGAATGGTCCAGGGGAAAATAGGAAGTCTGCATGCAAGATTAAGAGGTTGCACGCAGGAGGTATGAGTGGCGTGCAAGACGGAATGGTTGAGTGCTAGACAGATGGGTTGCACGCAAGGGGGACTGGTGACATGCAAGACAGAAGGGTTGCGGGCAAGGCAGATGGTTTGCGCACAATTTGGACGAACTGTACGCAAGATCGCCTGACGTAGAGGGGACGTGCATGTAAGAGGGGAACCTTTTCGCGCAAACGACTACGGGAAAAATGAAATTCACAAGGATCTGGGGGCCCGTCCAAATTCACCCCCGAGGGACCTATCACGGAACAAAAAATACCTAAAGGCCATGAGTTTTTTGTGTGGTTGTAGAAGATGGGGTTTCATGCAAGAAATCAGCGCTTCTTATTCAGTTACCATCCCCGAAGAGCAGGGGGATGGTTCATTTTATAGCCAGAGTCCTTGGAGTGGCACACAAGAGCATGGCATGGAAACACCGTTCGATGTCGCCATGGGCACGAAAATGGGGTTCGGCTCAGAAACTGATGTTCGATGTCACCTTGGGCGCAGAAATAGGGCCGAAGCAGCCAGTCATGGAGGGTGGTGGTTTGGTCACATAAGGGAAGGTCAGTGGGAAAACCCCCATTCGACGTCGCCTTGGTCATGGAAACGGGGTCGGAGTGGCCCGGTGCGGAGGGTGGTGTTTTGGGTGCGGAAGGGAGCTCGGTGTGAAAACTATCATTCGACATTGCCTTGGGTGCTAAAACAGGGCCAGGGTGACGTGGTGCGGAGGGCAGCAGTTTGGGAGAAAAAGGAAAGACCGACGCGCAAACCCATGTTTGACGTCGCCTTCGGCGCGGAAACGGGGTCGGGGCAGCTGGGCGCAGAGTGCGGTGGTTTGGGCGTGGAAGGGAATTTCTGCACGCAACGGCTTGCGCACCGGAAGTCCTCTTGCGTGTTCCATACAAATATTATGTGTGTGCCCCTCCTAGGCCCCACGATCTACTTTTATGTCTCCCTGATTCATCCGCTACTCTTTTACCTGCCCGATGTGGCCCTTCTTCGGATTTTGGCATCAACAAATGCCCCCCCTCAGAATCAGAGCTGAAAGGGAACCTGAAGTTCAGATTATGAGGGTATGCTGAAAAATAGAAATGATATCCTCGGTGGTGTGAAAAAATGAAATTTTCACCCGCAAGAGTGTTGTGCAGGCATGGAATCCGCATCAGCACTTTATAAATAGGTTGAGCCCCCCTGTCCCTACTTTGATTTTTTCCACGTGACAGGCTATCATGCTCTTGTGCGTCAAAAATTTTCTATTCCGCGTGTAACATTTTGTGATTGACTCCGGGATTTGTGTTCCATCCTGAATTTTTATACACCTGTCGACCTTCTTTTGCGATGCCACATTTGCAAGCCAAATTTTTCTTCTTTCACGCTACTGCCATTTTTCATGCCAAACCATCCATCTTTCATGTCAACCACTTCAGAGTTCTAAAAAATGGCTGCTCAATAGACCGATGTAGAGAGGGAAGTTTCCACTACAATAAGAAGAACCTAAATGATTGTGAACCGTCAGATTCTTCTCATGAGGAGAGTCGTGTCAGACAACCAAATGCTTTTTGACATGCTTACACAAGCTCAAAAGGACTACATCCTGAGCGATAGCCTCCCGCTATGGAACTTCAGTCTTTAGGAAGAGGTTTCGATGCTAGGTTTTGAGATGGACACACTGCAGTCATGGGTGACATTCAAGGATAGTCTTCCACAATTCCATATTGCCAACAATGGCGATCCTGCTAGGGAGACATAGAACACAACCATCTATGTCCAAAATCCGAAGACCAGGATGGTTGTAGGAAGCAATCCAGTTCCCAAAGAATCTCCTGCTATTTATGCAAGTACTTTTAGAAGTAGTGTTACTGACAAGACAATGGGATGGAAGGAGTGGGATTTCAGATCTGAGGGAAACTTCACCAATGAATGGGCATGGGCATACTGGGTACACCAGACATGCGAGGAATTCGGGCCAAAGCGGTGGGCCATTGGGCTTTTCGAGGCTGTTTGGACGTCCCAATTCCACTTTTAATGATAGTAGGACTTGGTAGTAGAGTTTTTTAGTCATTGGTCTCCTGATACCAACACTTTTAACCTCCATCATGGGGAGGTGGGCATCATTCTGTGGGATGTCCATTGTATTGAGAGAATCCCCTTGGAGGGGTATCAGTACGATGAGTTCCTCCCAATAGAGAATGTCTGGGGGGATAGGACTCGCACCCCAATCCTGTCATGGAACCTACTAAATCTTGCTAAAGAGGAAATCAGAATAAAATATATCCTAAAGGACATACCCTATTCTGGGTGGTTTAGTATCTTCCTAACCCATGACACAGCCATGAAGATTCTAGACCGAGGGAAGCAACACCCGAACACATTTAAGGTTGAGACCCAAATGTGTGATATTCTAGGTTCCTCTCCACATTCTTGAGTGGCTGGTTGTTACCCATGAGGGACATCAGGATGGAAGTCCTCCTGAGGAAGCTAGTGATGGTCAAGATCATGGAAGCAAAGAACAAGGTTAACCTAGGGGTGCCTATGTTGGATAGTCTATACAGTATCCTAGGGCACATTTTGAGGGGAAGTACGCCCAGGAGGATATGCGGGCCATTCCAGATCCTACATGGTGAGGTCACAGTCCATTGTGGTGGCTATAACTTACTGAATGCCATCTACTCCCTGGTAATGATATGTGGTGATCCCTCTTGAACATCATTGGGATTCACCCATTGAAACTTAGGGATGACAGAGTCAATATCAAGATCGAAATCCACACTTACTTCTACTTCCACCCATTCTGAACCCCGGTTTCCCAAATGGTAGACGATGGGTGAGGTCCACTGGAGTAGAGGTAGTACCTGCAAAGCATCCGGGGCGGCACGCTGGTGGCCCAATTTGATGGAAAAATCTTTTGCGGACCCTATGTGCCAACCAAATTTTCTAAGAAGTTCAGGTGCATGAAACGGATGCCCAAGAAAGTATATATAGAGGTAAAAGAAGTGTGGCATCCATGCATTCACCTCCAGTTGTGGCATATGTTCATGATGGAATTCTTGGGCGAAACCATTACTCTTCTCTCCACCGACATTAGTGTCGGACTGTTGATAGGGTATTATGAACACTGGATGAGAATGTACCCCGAGGAGATTCCTTGGAAACACGTTCGGAAAATCAAGGCAACTAGTGCAGAAATCAAAGAGTAGGATGGTAGGTGAGGTGTTGCGGGGGAAGTGAGGAAAAGAACGGGTCAGAGGCTAGCGCAGTATAGGTCGGTACTTCATCGGCAGGGGCAACGCAAACCAAAAATGTACCTCTGCCCTCTATGGAAGGGTTGTCTCGTGCACGGCCTCGGGGTCCAACTATGGATCTCCCAGGAAAGCAACTCAGGTACCTGCGGACATCGTCTGCCAATGCTATCTTCCCTTCTCTGAGGTCTACTAGGAAAATGATGCAACAGTTCGTGTCTGCCGAAGTGTTATGGTGGAGGATGATGCATACAGGTCTCGATCTACTAAGCATAGGGTGCATCTGGATACTGGATAAATTAAAATTCCATCGCTGACATGGATACATGGTATCCATGGACATGTACGCATGCCAGCAAGGGCGATATAAAGAACTGCATCTCCTGGTGAAAGTAATGCTTGGCCAAGAGTGGGACCTAGAGAGGCTTCCATTTGAGGATGAAAGTGTAGAGGAGGAACAAGAAGAAGAAGAAGAAGAAGAGTAAGAAGAAGAAGGACTGGAGGAAAAGGACCAAGTCAAGGGTCTTGGTGGCGAGGGGACTTCAGAAGCTCCCACTCACCAATAGAGTTCCCGGGAGAGTGGAAAGATTGTTGTCTCTGATACAAAACTAGTTGAGTAGCTTGAGGTAGGGTTTAAAACAAATATCAGCTTTCATCTTTTCATAGTCTCGATCCATCAACTAAACCCTGTCCTATTCAGGAACACGTGGTTGAGGGTCCCCAAGAAGTCTCCCCCATTGGGGGTGCGGGTACGCCTATGTAGATTGGGGAGCAACATCAGGATCCTTCCCTCAGGACCAGGCGTAATGGGGCACCGATTTCAGTTGGACTAGTTGATGATGATCTGGAAGGAGAGCCTCCTTCCAACCCCATTGTCCAAGAGGATCTGACATTGGTAATTGAGTTGACAAGCATCGAAGGCTCTCCCATGGCAGGGCCCCCTCCATGACACATGCATTAGATATCATTGCACCTAGCTTCAATAAGTCCTTTCTCATTGGTTTTCCTTCTTTTCTGGAGAATTTTGATAATCAAGATAATGAATCCTGATGTAATGATCGCAAGGTTGGAGGCACGACAAACCATTAAGTCTGAGACATCTGTAGGAGCGGGATGGGCAGCAACCACATTGGCCTTTGTAGAAGCAATAATTCTAGACAACCCGACCTCGGTACTCGGTGAGTCAGAGATCGTAATGAGGGGTGGTAATGCTGCTAGGGAGAAACTTTAGCCCGACGAGAGCGAAGTTGCTGATGAGGTGGAGGTTCCCAAAGAAGACCCTACTAGTGAACTCCTCGCAGCTTTCCCGGACTATTGTCCCACGGATCTTGAGGAGATAGATGATTTCGATTCAGAAGTGGCCGATAAGATCTATAAGATGTGGCACAAAGGGTGGAAGTGTATCAAGAACTTCTTCCATCAGCCTCAGACGGAATGGCTAAAACGGATGGGATCGCTCCATACTTGGTTCCTCTTTCACTTTGCTATAGGGGTGGATGGTCAATGCCTTCATTCGATAGTCTGTGATTACATGGTCGATAAGTTTCACGAGTGTAGCCAACGCTCTGACATTGCCCGATATCAGGAAGAGTCAGGGAGTAACCAAGTGTTCTTAAAGGCAGAACAGGAAGTCTAGTGCCTCAAAGAACAGATGAAGGAGAAGTAGGTATTCATTGCAAACTGATTTGATCTTGTGGATCAATTGAGGGCCCAACTGGTGGATTCCCAAGAGCATCTAGAGGAATTGGGTCACCAAATGACTACACTACAAACTGGATAGGTGAAAGAAAAATCTAGGGGTAGTGAACTGATCCCTATAGATTTTGATGAAGAAAAGGTTCTCAGGGGGCGGAAGGCAATCCTGGAGTCCACAATCCAAAAGGTAGCGGCTCTAGAGTGATTTATCCAAGATGTTGATACCTAAGGGACATTTTTTGGTTAAAATTATAAACACACTTCTCCTTACTGCCTCTTATTCTGAACTGCATGTATGGATATCTTTTTTTACTTGTTCGTTTGGTTTAATATCTTCCAACCACAATCCTGAAATAAATAGCAATGTATTCTTAAGCTCATGCGGGTCGTACCCAATGTGAGAAACAAGGGATTCTTGCATTATTAATTCGCTTGAATGTAGGAGTGCCAACCAAGATTTGGGAACCCGAGGTTCGAACAACCAATTCAGATTCTTGGAAAGAGAAGAGAGAGACCTGACTGGAGAATAAAGCTCTCAAAACAGTCGAATTACCATTTTTCCGATGTGCTCTTATGCACGAATGGAGTAACGCCAGGGGTGCTAGAATAAATCCGAACAGGGGGGTGGAAGGTGTGGATCAAAATACCTTGGATTCGGAACACCTTAGTGATGGAATGAAAATTAAGAATGGTTGTTGACCATGTTAGAAGCAAAGTATCCTTATTGTGTAAGCCTGAAATTGGGATAACAAATGAGGGCCGACCACTGACCATGTTCGAAACACGAGGCCTAATTCCTAATGTCATCCATTAGTCTTTTGGAATGTTATCCCAGGATAGTAATCAATCCATAGGTCATGCATCCATACTATTAGGGGGTTCCTTAGGGCATTAAAGAGGGATAGGATCTGAATAAAGGGCACACAAAGCATGGAGAGTGGAGTGATGGGTTTGTTCGAATGGAGTCCAACACTCTTGAAATTATGCCACCGTGGTGGTAACACATTATGTGGGTACATCAGTTTGATTAGGGATCAAACATACTTCCAAATAGTACCTCTTTGAGGAGGAAACTTTCACCTCCCAACGTTATCATAGGGCATCCCGAACTTGTTCAGGGTAAAGCTGCAATTTCATGGTTCCCCAAAAGAGCTCAAGTCAAGAGACTAAAAAAAGAAGGGGGAATAAGAATTATGGTTCCTGGGGCTGAACCCAGAGACAAAATTTCTGGGGGTTCCTACATATCCCATGTGAATAGAAATCAAGCCAAACATAGTTCTTGGGGCACGTTGTGGTCAGAGACCAGCACTGGTTGAGAGAATCCCCTCTAGAGAGGAAACTGACACATTCCATGGTTAACATAGGGAATCCTAAACTTGTTCAAGGTAGAACCATAGTTTAGTATCATGAATTGAGGAATTATAGACACATGTAGTTTAACATCATATGATTAGATGTGGAGTGAAAGGGAAGATCTCGAGAAGGGAGTATGTGGTGCAGTAGCTATAAACCTGACGTGAATGAGGACTTGGAGTCTGGATCACACCACGTATCCCCAGAGGAAACTCTTTAGGTCAAGGGACCCAAAGTGAAAATTAGGCTAGGCCTGAAGCAAAGTGGTCGTGCATTCTTACGTACCCTATGTGGATGGGAATCAATCCATACGTAGTTCTGAAATCACAGTTTAACGTCATGCGGGACGAGGAAAGGTATGTGTGGCATGGTTGTGCCAGTACGCATCCTACCAGAACTACTAATCCCACACGAGTCATTCTCGATGTGGGAAACAAGTAGTAGTGATTGGAATTTCCTAACACATAGAGGAAAAAGTTATAGATGATGGGACACTAGGTGAATGATGTCCCACAAATGTTGACCCACCTATATAGCACACCTAGATGTGCAGAGGAGTAAAGCTGAGTGTGTTGGAATTCCACTTGAACATAAGGAAGTGGAAATGTTTGAATTAGGATGCTCAAGATCTTGACCACAATGATGCTGGCATGATGATATGGGATATCTATTGACCATGTTCAAAACATAGTATCCATATCGAATTAGCCTGGAATGGGTACAGACAAATGAGGGTCAATCGCTGACCAAGTTTGAAACACGTCATCTATCACAAATCTCGTCTGTGATCTTTATGGACATTGGACCGAAGCAGTAGGTGATTTGAGGAGGCATGATACCAGGCCATGAAGGGGTCCCTTCAGATGTAGGAGTGGATGAGGATCCAAATAGCGGGCTCATGGAGCTTAGACATGGAATAAGGGGAATGTCCTCGTGAAAATTCCGCACTTCGGGTTCTTTGTCATAATGCATCTGAGTACGACAATGAGACGCATCAGATAGAGGGATTCAAGTCCCTTCCCAAGTACAAGGTTCTTGGGGTCGCATGATTTCCACTTAAGGTCCTAGGGTGGACCATTAATGGGGTCTTGATTTTATGGACAGTGCACAGGGTGGCGAAATAGCAAAACGTGATGCGTAGTTCCCATAGGGAGATATTAGTTTTGGGTCACAGAACTCCGCCCATGCTATGAAGAGATATGGTAAGAACATGGTGTGACTATTGAAAAACCCAACGTGAATGATAACATAATAGGTACTCACCACACCCCATGTTTGAAAATGAGTTCAGGCCAAGGGGCTGAAAAATAAGGGACAGGATTTGTAGATTCCTGGGGCTGGACTCGGAGCCAAAAATGTCTGGGCATTCCTACATATCCCATGATGATAGGAATCAAGTCAAACATAGTTCTGGAGAATTTCATGTATTTTAAAGTCTTGTGGAAAGTACATAAAGTGTTTTTATTTTATGGTCATAGATCTTGGACCATGGATAGTAGGAAATAAGAGACCCATGGTGATGTAATTACAAGACCCTACATGAATGAGGACATGGTCTAGATCACCATACGCTTATTGGGGGGGGTTTCAGGTCGAGGGACCAAAAACGTAAGTTAGGTCAGGATCGAGGAAAATTTCATGTGCATTCATATGTGTCCTGTGTGGGTGAGAATCAAGCCACACATATTTCTAAAAGGTCGTGCGGGTCTGGCCCTTGCATTGAAAGAAGCGGTAGATCGTGTTTGTCCTGTAGGATGAATCAGTGTTTTTTTGTGTAGTGATGGACCTAGGATATAAAGTCCAGGCATCACCATAAAAAGAAATCTATGTATAGGTGTTGAAAAATGGTATGGTGTTTGACCGTTACCAAACATGATGCCTCCTCAAGTGAGGATATCATGGTGTAGTGCCATTTTTCATCGTGTGGCCAGGACAATAATGTCACAGTTTAGGGTCATGTGATGGGACCAACCACGCATTTTTTACGTTGTTCGTGATAGAAGAAATAGTTTAAAGTTGTGTGGGACTAAGCATCATAGTTTAAAGTCATATAGCTCAGATGTACATAGGAGAGATGAGGTTATAGAGGGGATGTGCACGGCCTAATAAAGCATACCCGACTTGAATGAGGACAAGGTCCACACCATAACATGTGCAATTATAAGGAGGAAACCTTAGACCAAGGGGCTAGGAAAGATCAGTGGATAAAGGGGGTAGGAAAAACTAGCTCTCAATTGAACTGGACCTGAAGATGAGATGTCTGGTTGTTTCTACCTATCCCATAAGAATGGGAATCAAGCAACACGTAGTTCTTTAAGAAGCCTTTTAACATCATATAGGACAAAATACAGTTTAATGTCATGTGGGATAGGAAGTAGGGGGATAACACCTAGAAAGGGGCATATGTGGTGTGGATAATGAAAACCTGACGTGAATGAGGACATAATCTCATACCATGCCACACAGTCTTGTAAGAGTTAAAGCCCCGAAGGCAGAACAGAAGAGATAAATTACTGGATCTCGAGTTGGACCCAAATACAAGATGTCTAGGCTTTCCTAGGTATCTCATGGGAATGGTAATAAAGTTGTACATATTTTTAAAATAGTTCATAGTTTATGGTCTTAGTGATCAGACCATAGAGGAGTGAAATCCTACCATGTAAGTGCAAACCTCAACCTGATTCCTAATCCAACGTGAGTCAAACTTGGTGTGGGAAATAAGGGCGGAAGATATTTTTTGAAATACCTAGAATGAACGCCAAATGGAAATCGGTGTGGAGCCCCGAATAATGCCTTTACCATGACTTTTGTCCACTTAACATGCAAATTCGCACTGAGGGATAATTCCAGGAGTGTTGAAATTCCATTTGAACATGATGGGGTGGAAAATAATGTGAATCATGTAACCAATATCCAAATCTTGAGGGGGCCAGCATGATGATTGAGGATAAATGTTGACTGTGTTATAAACACAGCATCCATATCGCATTATCCTGATATGGGGACAAAAAAATGAGCATCGACCGCTGACCATATTCGCAACATGGGACATGTATCAATTTTTTTCCTGAAACCCACAAATACATTGTCCCGTAATCGTAGGAGATCCCTTATTACTAGAATCCATGCCATTTAGGGGTCCCTTCAGGTGTGAAATATTATGGAATCCCAAATTAAGGGGAACAGAAAACTTGGAAAATGGGTGAAAGCATGTCCAGGTAAAATTTGACACTCCAGACGCTGAACCAGAGTACTCTTGGGCACATTGGTGAACTACCGTAGAGGGTTGAGGGGTTCAACATGAGAATAGACAATTTGGAAAGATGAGTATAGAACAAATATATGGAGATCTCTCGGGAGAAATAGATATATGGCGTGGTTGTTACAGAGCCGACGTGAATGAATACATAATCCCATACCGCACCATATATCCCTTTCATGGAAGAATTCAGACCAAGGGGCCTAGATAACAGGGAGATCACTATGAGATGGGGTTGGGCCAACAGGCGAAATGTTCGGTCATTATTACGTATCCCATGAGGATGGGAATCAAGCCACATGTAGTTCTAGAAGAGGGTAATGTGCAGTTTACCATCATGCACCAAGGACGCAAATGGGTAAGATACCCCACACGAAGTAGGTGTACGGTGTGGTGAGTAACCCGGTGTGAATGAGGGCATAATCTCACACCACATTGTACAACCCTAACTGAGAACATGGGTTGGGGGATCGAGAAGGCCAAGGGGCCTAAGACTGTGCCTCATATGGAATGTCCCAGCTAGATTGCAGTTTAACATATTGTGGTGAGGATGAAGAAAGGGGTAAGATACCTCCAAGGTGGGAGGTGTACGGTGCAGCAAGTAACCCGGCATGAATGGGGAAATAATCCCACAGCACACCGTACAACCCTAAGTGAGAACTTGGGCTAGGGGGGTGAAAAGGTCAAGGGCCTAAGGCTGGGCCATGGACGGAGCATCGTGTCCAGATTACAGTTTAACATCTTTTAGTGAGGATAAATGTGATCTTAGTTTAGGTTTATAAAACTCAGACCAAATATTCCTTTTTTAACATCACATTCTTGGGACAGGAAAGGTGAATTATCATGCTTATGGAATACCACAAAGCAGCAATGATGATTGAGGACAACTGTTGACCAGGTTTGAAACACAGTATCCACTCTTGTGTAACCGAAGGATGGGGAAAACAATTGAGAATCAATCACTGACCATATTTGAAACATGAGACTTCTATCAAATTGTTGGTCGCAATTCTCAAGGGCATTATCTCGTAATGGTAAGAGATCCCTTGGGCCAAGAATCCAGCCATTTGGGGGCATTTCTGGATATAAAGGATGATGGAAACCCAAATGATGGGTCATGTCGAGCATGGCAGGGCCTATGCTCGTAGAATGGATGATAAATGAAGGAAGGTATATCTCAAGGGGATATGTGTGGCATGGTGAAATTGGACGATGTGAATGGGGACATGAGTCTGCACCGCACCACATAATCCTAAATGAGAACTTGGGCAAGGGGCCCGAAGGGGTCCAAGGACCTGAGGCTGGGAATCCCAGCCAACTTTAGCCATATAACCTCTTGTGCGGTTACTATGGCAACCCGCAATTTTATTACATAACATTTCATTACATTTTACAAACAGAGGATCTTTAAATTCTAGTGTCTTGGAAATCATGAACATAAAACATGAGAACAACATAAAACATTTTTCTAAACCACTTGTAAGGCTTCGTCATTGTTCATACTAAGTTCATTATAGCATCTCATAACCTAGGAGCATACATCAAAGGAAAGGGTGAGCAGAAGTCCCAGTAAAGGAAACAAGAGAAACATTTAAATGTGAACTTGAGATACATTAATAAAGTCATGATAAATAACTTTAAGGCATGATAAAGAGATCATGTGGAAAATCATAATAAAAATAATGTGTTTAATAACATGAAAATGTGGCTACAAAATTTAACTTAGACATTCATTTCTGTATCACCAAGTTTAGTCCCCAATATTTCATTAAAATTTTACCAAGGTTATTCACTAAGGTTTTATTAAAATGGTCATCTCTAGATATTAATTCTTTACCCAATGCATTGGAGCGCTATCAGGGTGCACCCATAATTTTCCTTTATTATCATGTGATCCACGTATATAATCATCAATAATTTCATAAATAACCCATATATCATAATAAAATTGGTTTTATATCATAGTCATAACATCTTCAAAACTGCTTTAAAGACGTGATCTTTTTGTCACTTTAAACCCACGGAAAAGGAAAGCGGGTCTCATGTATGTAAATCCCCAAATTTAAAATAGAAAATTTTTATATATATTTGAATAAACCTATATAATAAAGTGTTTTGAGTATTCACTTAATAAAATAAAAGAATTTGAGAAAAAGATAAAGACATTTTGAGATGAAAATTCAGCAGCATAACGGCTATGTTGCAGGGTTTTAGAAAACATTGAAAAGAGAGAGGACATGGGTCACCCACTCATAAATGATTCATAAAATAGTAGAGGGATAGAATATAAAGGATATAAAAACATGGTAATAATATTTTAAGAACATATCATATGAAATGAGAAACTTGAAAGGAAGACAAAAATAAGATTACTCTTATGAAAAATTTGGCAGCGTAACGACATCACTTAAAACTTAAAAAAATGAATTGATGAGATCAAATAGGGTATCTCATCATATGAACATAAAATAACAGTATGATGGATATAGATATCATACCCAAAGATAATAAAAAGGAACTCGAAAGACTCGACATGAAAATAGAACTTGAAAATGAGAAGGGTGAAAGAATCCCTTGCAAAAATTCAGTATCCTAATGACGCCACTTAAACATTTTTAAAATGAATTGTTGAGAGAAAGAGGGGGTCTATAATAATATGAACATAAAAAAGGATAGTAGTATGAATATAAAATAACATCCCCAACATAATTACATAGAGCGTAAAATAAATGACATAAAGGAGAATACATGAAAAGAAAGAGAGAGGTATGATCCCTTAACTTGAAGAGTAACTTTGAAAGCTTGAAGTTCGGGACCTTGGAAGGACTGAGGGAACCTTAGGAGGAATCCTTGGGAGGAATCCTTGGTAGGTAAAGAGACAATAACCTCATTGTTTAGGATTTGGAAATAAAATTAATGAGGGAAAGGCTTGGTATTTATAGGAGAAGTGAGGGGACAAAGCATTAATTGCCAAGGGACACCTCATCGATGGTATTGGCAAAACCATGGGCTTGTCCCAGGTATTTCCCATGGTATTGGTCACATGGGACACCTCATACCTTATCATACTATTCATAAGTCGACCAGAATTATTTCAAAATTATTACATCCTTAATGATGTCATTAAACACCCGAAACTCCAAAACTATAATGTCACTATTCACCGAAAATTCAACATTCTCAGAAAAATCCCAAAATTTCACCATAAAAAAATATCAATGCACTGATTTCAAAAATAAACTCCATTTTATGAAAATAATTTTCAAAATATTTTTAATTTAATTTAGAAATAAAAACACTATTCACTGAAAATTCAATTGTTTCAGAAAAATCCCAAAAACTCACCTTAACCAAATATCGATGATCTGATTTCATAAATGAACTCCATTTTATAAAAATATTTTTCTAAATATTTTTAATTTAATTTTTAAATAAAAAAACTTTATTCACCAGAAAAAACTAATACTTAACCAATAATTTATAAAATAGTTATTTGCCTATTTTATTGAATCACATTACTTAATCAAGGTGCCTAAATTATATTTGCACTTTATTTAAGTGATATTACTAATCCATTTGGTCACATTACTAATCCTAAGCATAAAATCACTATTAATAATTTACTATTCATAAAAAAATAAGTTGATCTTATTAGATTCTAAATTTCATACTTAACACATTTCCAGAAGTCCATTTTTTTAAAATCATTACACACCATTAATTATTTAAGGTTTACATAAATTTTTTAAAATATCCCCTTTTTCCAAAATTCATCAATAATATGCATACTATATTTATCTGGACATTTGAAAATTGAAAAACTTCACCATAAGAAGAAATCACAATTTTTATTTAAATCAAATGATTACACAAGGAAATTATGGTCTCATTACATATCCCCTTATAACACCAGCATATGACCTAATAGTGAGGTTTTCTAGGGTGATAGAATATTGGGGTAGCTCGGCCAACATTGCCCGAGTTGTAAATTATATCAGATTCAACTTCTCACGAAGGTGATTCCATTCCAGATTCACACTATGAAGTTCGTCTTGGGTTTGATCCAGAGCAAATCCTAAAGGTTCTACCTCATTCCTAAGTTCCATCGGATGGGATTTGATCATCCTGAGACTACTGGATGGGGCCATCGAATCTTATTTCTATACTAATTTATCAAGATCACTTGTATTTATAGAAAATAATAGCAAAATTTAGTTTCCAACAGTCATGTTGACCAATGGTCATATAACAGTCGAAACCCAATGGTCTTATTTTAATTATACTCATTATATTAAATGAAATAGTTTTGTTGAGTATAAAATAAAATAACACACAAAGATAGGAAACAAAATTTATTCAAAATTTTGGGTCGTTACAATCTTCCCCCCTTAAGAAATTGCATCCTTACAATTTTAAAATTGGGCTAGGAAATTTCGTTGAAAGACCCACATCAGAAAAATAGTCAGTAAAACTATTACTTTAAAATAATGGAAGGGAAGTACAAAGGTCACCCAAGTAAACCCATACTAGGATTCCATGTCGGAAAACATGGATATGGAAGAGAAAACAAAGGGTCAAGTTCTTATGGAGAGTGATAGAAAACATGATTAGGAGAAAATTAACCACAAGAAGATCACAAACTTAAGATGTGTTAAACGGTCTTTGATTACCCAGTAAGAAACATAAACCAACAATGTTTTTGTTTTACGTTCCTTTTCATAATTTTGAAGAGTTCATTTACTACATATAATAAAAACATAAGAAAATATACTTACTTTCAAGTAGAGTTTAATCCCTTAATAATTTTCCACCAAGACTAATCTTTTCCACCAAGACTAATCTTTTCTCCAAAAAATTACAAAGGTTATTCACCAAGGTATCGTTAAAATTTTCATCTCTAGAGATTAAGTCTTTACCCAATGCATTAGAGCGCTATCAGGGCACACCCTTAATTTTTATTTATTATCATGTGATCCATATATTTCATCATCAATCATTTCATAAATAACCCATATAGCATAATATAAATGGGTTTCATTTCATAGTCATAACATTTTAAAAATTGCTTTAAAGGTGTGATCTTTATGTCACTTTAAACCCACAAAAAAGGAAATAGGTTCTCATGTATATAAATCCAAGAATTTAAAATATAACATTTTGATATATATGTGAATAACCTTTTAGAATAAAGAGTTTTGAGTATTCACTTAATAAAATAAAATAATTTGAGAAAAAGGGAGAGACATTTTGAGACAAAAATTCGCCAGCATAACAGCTATGTTGTAGGGTTTTAGAAAACATTGAAAAGAGAGGTTACATGGGTCAACCACTCATAAATGATCCATAAAATAGTATAGCGATAGAATATAAAGGATATAAGAACATGGTAATTAAATTTGAAGGAAATACCATATGAAATTAAAAACATGAAAGGAAGACAAAAACAAGATTTCTCTTATGAAAAATTTGGCAGCCTAACGGCGTCACTTAAAACATAAAAAAATGAATTGATGAGATCAAATAGGGTCTCTCATAATATGAACATAAAATAAAAGTATGATGGATATAGATATCATACCCCAACATATTAAAAAGGAACTTGAAAGACATGACATGAAAATAGTACTTGAAAATAAGAAAGGTGAAAGAATCCCTTACAAAAATTCAGCAACCTAACGGCACCACTTAAACATTCATAAGATGAATTGATGAGAGAAAAAAGGGCTCTCTCATCATATTAACATGAAAAGGATAGTAGGATGAATATAAAATAACATCCCCAACATAAGAACATGGAGCTTATAATAAATGACATAAAGGAGAATACATGAAAAGAAAGAGAGAGGTAGGATCCCTTACCGTGAAGAGTAGCTTCGAAAGCATAAAGGTCAGGACCATGGAAGGCCTGAGAGCTCCTTGTGAGGACTCCATGGAAGGTAAAGAGACCATAACTTTGTTGGGAAGGATTTGGAAATGAAATGAAATAGGAAAAGGATTGTTATTTATAGGAGAAGTGAGGGGACAAATGTAACAACCCGAAATATTGAATAAATCCTCTTTCCTAATTTTGTGTGTTATTTTATTTTTTTTATACTCAACAAAATTGTTTCATTGGATAACATGTGTATAATTAAAATGTTACTGTTGGGTTTTGACAGTTATATGACCATTGGTCAATATGACCACTGGAAACTAAACATTTCATTATTTGTCTCTAAATACCAGTGTCATTGGTTAATTAATATAGAAATAAGATTCGATGGCCTCACCCAGTAGTCTTGGACCGATCGAAGCCAATCTAACAGAACTTGGGAAGGAGGTTGCACTAATGAGCTTTGCTCTGGACCAAACCCAAACCGAACTTCATCATATGAAGCTAGAATGGAATCGTCTTCGCGAGAAGTTCAAACTGATAGAAATTACTACTCGTGCGATGTTGGCCGAGCCTCCTTCGGAATCTCTCACCTTAGCACACCTTACACTTAGGACCTATGTTGGTGTGATAAGGGGCTATGTAAGGAGACTGTAACTTCCTTGTGTAATCCTTTGTTTTAAATAAAAATTTGGATTTCTTCTTATGGTGAAGTTTATGAATTTTCAAATGACCGGATAAATATAGTATGCATATTTTTGATGAATTTTAGAAAAAAGGATATTTTAAAATTGTTTATGTAAACCTTAAATAATTAAAAACGTGTAATTATATTCAAAAAATGGTCTTCTACAATTATTTCCAGTACGAAATTTAGAGTCTAATAAGATCAACTTGATTTTTGATGAACAGTAAATTATGAATAGTGATTTTATGATTAGGATTAGTAATGTGTCCAAATGGATTAGTAATGTCACTTAAAGAGGGTATTAATATAATCTAGGCACCTTGATTAAGTAATGTGATTCAATAAAATGGTTAAATAACAATTTCATAAATTATTAGTCAAGTACTAGTTTTTTCAGGTGAATAGTGTTTTTAATTAAAAATTTAATTAAAAATATTTAGAAAATTATTTTTATAAAATGGATTTCATTTTTGGACTCAGAGCATTGATATTATGTTAAGGTGATTTTTGGGGATTTTTCTGAAAAAAATAAATTTTCTGTGAATAGTGTATTTATTTAAAAATTAAATTAAAAATATTTAGAAAATTATTGTTAAAATATAGAGTTCATTTTTGAAATCAGGGCATCGATATTTCATTAAAGTGTTATTTTGGGATTTTTCTGAGAAAGTTGAATTTTCAATGAATAGTGAAAATACAGTTTTTAAGTTACGGGTGTTTAATGACATCATTAAATAATGTATTAAGTATGTAATCAATATGGTCGACTTATGAATAGTAAGATAAGTTATGAGGTGTCCCAAGTGGCCAATACCATGGTCAAATACCATGGGCAAGCCCATGGTTTTTCCAAAACCACTAATGAGGTGTCTCTTGGCCATTAATGTCATGTCCCCTCACTTTCCCTATAAATACCAAGCAATCCTCTCATCCATTCGACTCCCCACTCTCCCCCTAACGAATTTCTGGTCTCATTACCTCCCAAAAAGTCCTCCCAAGGTTCCCCCAAGCCCTAAAGGTCCCAACATTTGAGTTTTAAGAGTTACATTTTAAGGTAAGGGATTCGACCTCTCTCTTTCTTTTCAAGTAATCTCTTTTATGTCATTTCTTTTATGCTCCATGTTCTTATGTTGGAGGATGTTATTATATATTCATATTACTGCCCTTTTCATTTTCATATGATGATATACCCCCTTTTTCTCTCATTTATTCATTTTAAGAATGTTTAAGTGGCGTCATTAGGCTGCCAATATTTTAAGAGATTCTTTCACCATTCTCATTTTCAAGTTCTATTTTCTTGTCAAGTCTTTCAAGTTACTTTTTATTATGTTGGGTTATGATATTTATATCTATCATACTGTTCTTTTATGATCATATGATGAGAGCCCCCATTTGATCTCTTCATTTCAGTATTTTTATGTTTTAAGTGGCGCCATTAGGCTGCCGAATTTTTAAGTGGTTCTTTCACCTTTCTCCTTTTTCAAAGTTCTAATTCCATGTCAAGTCTTGAAAGTTCCTTTTTATTATGTTGGGGTATGATCTCTAAATCTATCATACTGAAGTTTTATGTTCATATGATAAGAGACCCTATTTGATCTCGTCAATTCATTTTTGTTGAAGTTTAAGTGACGTTACTAGGCTGCCGAATTTTTAAGGGATTCTTTCGCCCTTCTCATTTTTCAAAGTTCTACTTTCATGTCATGTATTTCAAGTTCCTTTTTATTGTGTTTTGGTATGATATCTATATCTATCATACTGAATTTTTATGTTCATATGATGAGATACCCTATTTGATCTCGTTAATTCATTTTTTGAAGTTTAAGTGATGTTGTTTGGCTGCCGAATTTTCATAAGAGAAATCTTATTTTTGTCTTCCTTTCATGTTCTTCATTTCATATGGTATGTCTTTCAAATTTCATTACCATGTCCATATATCCTTTATATTCTATCCCTATACTATTTTATGGGTCATTTATGAATTTTTGACCCATGTCCCCTCTCTTTTCAATGTTTTCTAAAAACCCGAAACATAGTCGTTATACTGCAGAATTTTCGTCTCAAAATGCCTCTCTCTTTTCTCAAAATTATTTTATGTTATAAAGTGAATAGTCAAAGATATTATTTCTACAGGGGTATTCACATATATACCAAAATTTTATATTTTAAATTCTGAGATTTACATACATGAAACCCACTTTCCCTTTCTGTGGGTTTAAAGTGACATAAAGATCATGTCTTTAAAGAAGTTTTTAAAACGTTATGATTATGAAATGAAACTCATTTCTTTTATGCTATGTGGGTTTTTTATGAAATTATTTATTATGATATATGTGGCTCACATGATGATAATGACAAATTTAAGGGTGCGCCCTGATAGCGCCCCAATTCATCGGGTAATGATGTAACCACTAGAGATTACAATTTTCACGATATCTTGGTGAATAACCTTGGTAATTTTCAAATGACACCTTGGGGATGGACCTTGGTGATATGTTCATGATATTATATATTAAATGATGTAGCCACATCTTAAAGTTTTTTAAAATGTTATTTTTATTATGATATGCCTCATGATTTCTTTCTCATGCCTTAAAGTTATTTTCATGACCTTATTGAAGTATCTCAAGTTCACATGTAAAATGCTTCTCTTGTTTCCCTTACTGGGCCTTCTGCTCACCCTTTCTTTTTTGGAATGTCTCCAGGTTATGAGATGTAGTAATGAACCTAGGATTAACTTTAGGATAATCCTTTCAAGTGTTTAAGAAGAATGTTTTATGTTGTTTTCATGTATTATGTTCCTTGTTTCCAAGACCCTAAACCTTAAAGATCCTCAGTTTTGTGTAATGTAATGAAAGTTTATGAGACAAAAAAGGCAGGATTCTATAGTTGGTATCAAAGGATGGTTTAGTTATTTTTGGAAATATGGATATGAAAACATTAGGAATAAGCCTATAGAAAAGTTTATATATAGGAAATCTTCCTAGTATTTTGGTGAGTATTGAGTAATGGGTTGCCAAGCAAATACATCCCTATCTGGATACGAGCAGGTAGAGGTGGCTTTGGCACAGATGAACAAAGGGGTAAAACCCAAAAACACCGATTTGAGCGAGACTCAAACGGGAACTGGTACATGACAACGGGCCTTGCTGCACTCTTGGTTACGACACTCCCAGGGGATACGCTTTGGTAAATTCATAAGCTTAGTATAAACCATTATTAAAGGAACAAAGATAAAGTTAAATAAAGATTCACATAAGAATATATGTTCATGGATAACCTAGATTTGAACCTAGGGGATCAGAAGTTAGGGTATACTTTCCTACTACAAGTTTATCCTTCCATGCTTAAAGTTTCTTTTGAATGATTATTGGCTAAGTATTTAATCCCCATAATTATACGTTCTTTTCTTAGTTAATGGCAGGAAATGGAAGAGCATGTCTGAACGACTAATGTGATAGGAAATTTGATGATTACCATATTAATATGACAGAGATGATTAGGGGATTAAAATATGATTATTACTTTGGAAGATGTTCACTATTTTGGGAACCCTATTTGATAGAGGTATATAGATTACTACGGTATTTTCTTTGAGGAGTAAAGGTTGACTTATATATTGAAGAATCGATGAATTTAAGGTGAAATTATGGTATTATAGGTTACTTATGGAAATTATTGACCTATCTTGGGAAAAATATGTTTAGTTCAGTTACTTTTGTTATAAGATGTTAGGAGTGGTTTATGTTGTTTGGAGATGAACGATGAAGTTTATTTTGGAAGACTATGTTATCAAATTCTTCTTGTATTTGGATTTCAATCTTAGTTTGGTTTATTTTGATGAATTTTAAGAACCGTTATTTATGGAATGGTATTTGATAAACTATGGGTAGTACCATGGAAATTTGAAGATTTAAAAGTATTTTCCCTTCCTATGTGATTCTTTCTTTTTGAAGAGTTGTTTTATCTTACCCTTTCTGATTTTGGGATTAATGTTTAAAGATAGATAGTTTTTATTTTGTGGAATACGTGATTCTCTAGAAGATTATTCTTATGCTTTTGATGAGACCAAGTGTTTTTGAATGCTCATCTTTTGGAGAATGGATTAGTTTTGGAAGAAATATATTAAAGGATTAAACTCTACTTGAAGGTAGGAATATTTCATTATGTTTTTATTCAATGTAGTAAATGAATTCCTCAAAACTATGAAAAGGAACATAAAACAAAAAAAACGTTTTCTGTTAATGTTTCCTACTAGGAAATGAAATACCGTTTGACCCATCATATGTTTGTGATTTTCTTGTTGTTAACTTTTTTCTAATCATGTTTTCTATCACTCTCCCTTAGAACGTGACCCTTGGTTTTTTCCTCCATGTCCATGTTTTCCTACATGGAATCCTAGTATGGGTTAACTCGGGTGACCTTTTTACTTCCCTGTCTTTCTTTTAAAGTAATAGTTTTACTGAATCCTTTTCCAGTGTGGGACTCTCAATGAAATTTTAAAACCCAATTTTAAAAATTGTAAGGACTCAATTTCTTAAGGGGGGAAGCTTGTAACGACCCGAAATATTGAATAAATCCTCTTTCCTAATTTTGTGTGTTATTTTATTTTTTTTATACTCAAAAAAACTGTTTAATTGGATAACATGTGTATAATTAAAATGAGATTGTTGGGTTTTGATTGTTATATGACCGTTGGTCAATATGACCGCTGGAAACTAAACATTTCGATATTTGTCTCTATATAAATGTGGCATTGGTTTATTAATATAGAAAGAAGATTCGATGGCCTCACCTAATAGTCTTGGACCGATCGAAGTCCATCTAACAGAACTTGGGAAGGAGGTAGCACAGATGGGATTTTTCTCTGAACCAAACCCAAGCCGAACTTCATCATATGAAGCTAGAACGGAATCGCCTTTGGGAGAAGTTCAAACTGATAGAAATTACTACTCATGCGATGTTGGCCGAGCCTCCCTCAGATTCTCTCACCTTAGCACACCTTTACACTTAGGTCCTATGCTGGTGTGATAAGGGGATATGTAAGGACACAATAACTTCCTTGTGTAATCCTTTGTTTTAAATAAAAATTGGGATTTCTTCTTATGATGATGTTTATTAATTTTCAAACAATCGGATAAATATTGTATACATATTTTTTATGAATTTTAGAAAAAAGGATATTTTAAAAATGTTTATGTAAACCTTAAATAATTAAAAACGTGTAATGATATTCAAAAAATGGTCTTCTACAATTATGTCCAGTACGAAATTTAGAGTCTAATAAGATCAACTTGATTTTTGATGAATAGTAAATTATGAATAGTGATTTTATGATTAGGATTAGTAATGTGTCCAAATGGATTAGTAATCTCAATTAAAGAAAGTATTAATATAATCTAGGCACCTTGATTAATTAATGTGATTCAATAAAATGGTTAAATAACGGTTTCATAAATTATTAGTCAAGTATTAGTTTTTCCGGTTGAATAGTGCTTTTTAATTAAAAAATTAATTAAAAATATTTAGAAAATTATTTTTATAAAATGGATTTCATTTTTGGACTCAGAGCATCGATATTATGTTAAGGTAATTTTTGGGGATTTTTTTGAAAAAAAGTGAATTTTCGGTGAATAGTGTATTTATTTAAAAATTAAAATAAAAATATTTAGAAAATTATTTTTTTTAAATGGAGTTCATTTTTGAAATCAGAGCATCAATATTTGGTTAAGGTGAAATTTTGGGATTTTTCTGAGAAAGTTGAATTTTCAATGAATAGTGAAAATACAGTTTTTAAGTTACGGGTGTTTAATGACATCATTAAATGATGTATTAAGTATGTAATCAATATGGTCGACTAATGAATAGTAAGATAAGGTATGATGTGTCCCAAGTGGCCAATGCCATGGGCAAATACCATGGGCAAGCCCATGGTTTTTCCAAAACCACTAATGAGGTGTCCCATCACCATTAATGCCTTGTCCCCTCACTTTCCCTATAAATACCAAGCAATCCTCTCATCCATTCGACTCCCCACTCTCCCCCTAACGATGTTCGGGTCTCATTACCTCCCGAAAATTCCTCCCAAGGTGCTCCCAAGCCCTCAAGGTCCCAACCTTTCAGTTTTAAGAGTTACGTTTTAAGGTAAGGGATCTGACCTCTCTCTTTCTTTTCAAGTAATCTCTTTTATGTCATTTCTTTTATGCTCCATCTTCTTATATTGGAGGATGTTCCTATATATTCATATTACATACCTTTTAATGTTCACATGATGAGAGACCCCCTCTTTCTCTCATCTATTCCTTTTAAGAATGTTTAAATGGCCCCGTTAGGCTGCCGAATTTTTAAGAGATTCTTTCACTATTCTCATTTTCAAGCTCTATTTTCTTGTCAAGTCTTTCAAGTTACTTTTTATTATGTTGGGTTATGATATTTATATATATAATACTGATATTTTATTATCATATTATGAGAGACCCCATTTGATCTCTTCAATTCAGTATTTTTATGTTTTAAGTGGCGCTGTTAGGCTGCTGAATTTTTAAGTGGTTATTTCACCTTTCTCCTTTTTCAAAGTTCTAATTCCATGTCACATCTTGAAAGCTCATTTTTATTATTTTGGGGTATTATCTCTATATATATCATACTAAACTTTTATGTTCATATGATGATAGACCCTATTTGATCTCATAAATTCATTTTTGTTGAAGTTTAAGTGACGTCGTTAGGCTGCCGAATTTTTAAGGGATTCTTTCACCCTTCTCATTTTTCAAAGTTCTACTTTTATGTCAAGTCTTTAAAGTTCCTTATTATTATGTTAAGGTGTGATATTTATATCTATCATACTGAAATATAATTTTCATATGATTAGAGACCCAATTTGATCTCTTTAATTCATTTTTTGAAGTTTAAGTGATGTCGTTAGGCTGCCGAATTTTCATAAGAGAAATATTATTTTTGTCTTCCTTTCATGTTCTTCATTTCATATGGTATGTCTTTAAAATTTCATTACCATGTTCATATATCCTTCATATTTTGTCCCTCTACTGTTTTATGGGTCATTTATGAATGTTTGACCCATGTCCCCTCTCTTTTCAATGTTTTCTAAAAACCCGAAACATAGCCGTTATGCTGTAGAATTTTCGTCTCAAAATGCCTCTCTCTTTTCTCAAAATTATTTTATGTTATAAAGTGAATAATAAAAGATCTTATTTCTACAGGGGTATTCACATATTACCAAAATGTTCTATTTTAAATTCTGGGATTTACATACATGAAACCCGTTTTCCCTTTCCATGGGTTTAAAGTGCCATAAAGATCATGTCTTTAAAGCAGTTTTTAAAACGTTATGATTATGAAAAGAAACACATTTCTTTTATGCTATGCGGGTTTTTTATGAAATGATTTATGATTATATATGTGGCTCACATGATGATAATGACATATTTAAGGGTGTGCCCTGATAGATCTCCAATGAATTGGGTAATTATGTAACCACTAGAGATTACAATTTTCACGATATCTTGGTGAATAACCTTGGTAATTTTCAAATGACACCTTGGGGATGGACCCTGGTGATATGTTCATGATTGTCTATGTTAAATGATGTAGCCACATCTTAAAGTAATGAAATATTTTATTTTTATTATGATATGCCTCATGATTTCTTTCTCATGCCTTAAAGTTCTTTTCATGACCTTATTGAAGTATCTCAAGTTCACATGGAAAATGCTTCTCTTGTTTCCCTTACCGGACCTTCTGCTCACCCTTTCTTTTGCTGTATGTCCCCAAGTTATGAGATGCAGTAATGAACCTAGGATGAACTAAAGGATAAGAGTTTCAAGTGTTTAAGTAGAATGTTTTATGTTGTTTTCATTTATTATGTTCCTTGTTTCCAAGACACTAAACCTTAAAGATCCTCATTTTTTTGTAACGTAATGAAAGTTTATGTGACAAAAAAGGCGGGATGCTATAACAAAGCATTAATTGCCAAGGGACACCTCATCGGTGGTATTGAAAAAAATGGGCTTGACCATGGTATTGGACACTTGAGACACCTAATACCTTATCTTACTATTCATATGTCGACCAGAATTATTGCATAATTATTACATCCTTAATGATGTCATTAAATGCCCGAAACTTAAAAACTATAATTTCACTATTCACTGAAAATTCAACTTTCTGAGAAAAATCCCAAAATTTCACCTTAACCAAATATTGATGCTCTGATTTCAAAAATGAACTCCATTTTATGAAATTTATTTTCTAAATATTTTCATTTTAATTTTAAAATAAAATCACTATTCACTAAAAATTCAACTGTTTCAGAAAAAAATCCCAAAAATTCACCTTAACCAAATATCGATGATTTGATTTCATAAATGAACTCCATTTTAGGAAAATAATTTTTTAAATATTTTAAATTTAATTTTTAAATAAAAAACACTATTCACTTGAGAAAACTATTACTTAACCAATAATTTCTGAAACAGTTATTTGCCTATTTAATTGAATCACATTACATAATAAAGGCGCCTAAATTATATTAACACTTTCATTAAGTGAGATTACTAATCCATTTGGTCACATTACTAATACTAAGCATAAAATCACTATTCATAATTTACTATTCACAAAAAAATAAGTTGATCTTATTAGATTCTAAATTTCATACTGAACACATTTATAGAAGACCATTTTTCGAAAATCATTACACATCATCAATTATTTAAGGTTTACATAGATATTTTAAAATATCCCCTTTTTCAAAAATTCATAAATAATATGCATACTATATTTATCCGAATATTTCAAAATTGAAAAACTTCACCATAAGAAGAAATCAAAAAAAAAATTAAATCAATGGATTACACAAGGCAATTACGGTACCATTAGATAGCCCCTTATAACACCAGCATATGACCTAAGAGTAAGGTTTTCTAGGGTGATAGAATCTTGGGGCCGCTCGGCCAACATTTCCTGAGTAGTGATTTCTATCAGCTTGAACTTCTCGTGAAGGCGATTCCATTCTAGCTTCACACGATGAAGTTCATCTTGGGTTTGGTCCAGAGCAAAGCCCAAAGGTGCTACCTCCTTCCCGAGTTCTGTCAGATGGGCTTCGATCGGCCTGAGACTACTAGATGGGGCCATCAAATCTTCTTTCTACACTACGGGAAAAATGATCAATTGCGACGGGTTATTTGCGACGGGATTTATTCCCGTCGCAAATAGTCATGTTAAAAACTTATTTGCGACGGGGGTATTTCCCCGTCGCAAATAAGGAGGCTTTTGCGACGGGATTGCTTTCCCCGTCGCAAATAGTTTTCCCGCGATGCGCGCCAAATCGCGGGAAACTTATTTGCGACGGGGAAATATTCCCGTCGCAAATAACCGGCGGCGGTAAAAGGTATTTGCGACGGGAATATTCCCCCGTCGCAAATACTATGTCGGCAGGGATTATTTGCGACGGGACCCGTCGCAAATAACTATTTACCGGTTGACCGTAATAAATGTTGGCTAAGGTATTTGCGACGGGTACCGTCGCAAATAATACTATTTGCGACGGGAATCCCGTCGCAAATGGGCCCGTCGCAAATAATCTAACCTATAAATACCCCCATCAGTTTTTTTCATTTCATTCTCATTCCTTATCTTCTCTCTCTCTCAGAATTATATTTCTAGAGTTGAGTTTTTCTCCAGTTTAAGTTTTTTCTCCGGAGCTGATATTAAAGTTTTGAAGAACGATCAGAACAGATCAATTTTCAAGGTATTTATCTTCATTTTAATTTTTTATTTATTTTTAATTTCTTATTAGTTTCTATTATTATTAATTAGTTGTAATTTAATTATGTTCACATTGTTTTATTATTTAATAAATTTAAATTATAAGTATTGTTTATATGGTAATTAGGAATAATTAGTAATAATTTTTAGTAATTAAGAATAAATATTAATAACTAGTAATAAATACCAATAATTAAGAATAAGAACATTATTACATTATTAGTTTATTTTATTATTAATATTAAAATAATATAATTTTTTATATATATACAGTTCTTTTTTCATCTGTGTGTTTGCTGTCTTCACATGTATTATTTGTATGTGGAGATAGAAAACGCACAGATGAAAAAAGAACTGTATATAAATTAGAAAATTATATTATTTTAATATTAATAATAAAATATATTAATAATGTTATTATTTGTAATTATTGGTAATTATTTCTAATTATTGATAATTATTCATTTAATTACTAATAATTATCAATAATTAAGAATAATTAGTAATAATTACCAATAATTAACAATAATTAGTATTAATTACCTATAATTAGTATTAATTACCAATAATTAGTATTAATTACCAATAATTAGTATTAATTACCAATAATTCGTAATAATTAGGAATAATTAACAATAATTAGTAATAATTAGGAATAATTAACAATAATTACGAATAATTAACAATAATTAGTAATAATTAGGAATAATTAGGAATAATTAGTAATAATTAGGAATAATTAGGAATAATTAGTATTAATTAGGAATAATTAGTAATAATTACCAATAATTAGGAATAATTAGGAATAATTAGTATTAATTACAAATAATTAGTATTAATTAGGAATAATTAGTATTAATTACAAATAATTAGTATTAATTACAAATAATTAGTATTAATTACCAATAATTAGTCTTAATTACCAATAATTAGTATTAATTACCAATAATTAGTATTAATTACCAATAATTCGTAATAATTAGTATTAATTACCAATAATTCGTAATAATTAGGAATAATTAACAATAATTAGTAATAATTAGGAATAATTAACAATAATTAGGAATAATTAGTAATAATTAGGAATAATTAGGAATAATTAGTAATAATTAGGAATAATTAGTAATAATTAGGAATAATTAGGAATAATTAGTATTAATTAGGAATAATTAGTATTAATTACCAATAATTAGTATTAATTAGGAATAATTAGTATTAATTACAAATAATTAGTATTAATTACAAATAATTAGTATTAATTACCAATAATTAGTCTTAATTACCAATAATTAGTATTAATTACCAATAATTAGTATTAATTACCAATAATTAGTATTAATTACCAATAATTAGTATTAATTAGGAATAATTAACAATAATTAGTAATAATTAGGAATAATTAACAATAATTAGTAATAATTAGGAATAATTAGTATTAATTAGGAATAATTAGTAATAATTACCAATAATTAGTATTAATTAGGAATAATTAGTATTAATTAGGAATAATTAGTATTAATTACCAATAATTAGTATTAATTACCAATAATTAGTATTAATTACCAATAATTAGTATTAATTACCAATAATTAGTAATAATTAGGAATAATTAACAATAATTAGTAATAATTAGGAATAATTAACAATAATTAGTAATAATTAGGAATAATTAACAATAAGTAGGAATAATTACGAATAATTAGTATTAATTAGGAATAATTAGTAATAATTACCAATAATTAGGAATAATTAGGAATAATTAGTATTAATTACCAATAATTAGTATTAATTACTAATAATTAGTATTAATTACCAATAATTAGTATTAATTACCATTAATTAGTATTAATTACCAATAATTAGTATTAATTAGGAATAATTAACGATAATTAGTAATAATTAGGAATAATTAACAATAATTAGTAATAATTAGGAATAATTAGTATTAATTAGGAATAATTAGTATTAATTAGGAATAATTAGTATTAATTAGGAATAATTAGTATTAATTAGGAATAATTAGTATTAATTACCAATAATTAGTATTAATTACCAATAATTAGTATTAATTAGGAATAATTAACAATAATTAGTAATAATTAGGAATAATTAACAATAATTAGTAATAATTAGGAATAATTAACAATAATTAGTAATAATTAGTATTAATTAGGAATAATTAGTAATAATTACCAATAATTAGTATTAATTAGGAATAATTAGTAATAATTACCAATAATTAGTATTAATTACCAATAATTAGTATTAATTACCAATAATTAGTATTAATTACCAATAATTAGTAATAATTAGGAATAATTAACAATAATTAGTAATAATTAGGAATAATTAACAATAATTAGTAATAATTAGGAATAATTAACAATAATTAGGAATAATTAGTATTAATTAGGAATAATTAGTATTAATTACGAATAATTAGTATTAATTACGAATAATTAGTAATAATTACCGATAATTAGTAATAATTACCAATAATTAGTAATAATTACCAACAATTAGTATTAATTACCAATAATTAGCATTAATTACCAATAATTAGCAATAATTACCAATAATTAGCAATAATTACCAATAATTAGCAATAATTACCAATAATTAGTATTAATTACCAATAATTAGTAATAATTACGAATAATTAGAAATAATTACGAATAATTACCAATAATTAGAAATAATTACCAATAATTAGCAATAATTAGCAATAATTAGAAATAATTAGCAATAATTAGAAATAATTAGCAATAATTAGAAATAATTAGCAATAATTAGAAATAATTAGCAATAATTAGTAATAATTAGCAATAATTAGGAATAATTAGTAATAATTAGGAATAATTAGGAATAAGTAGGATTAATTAGGATTAATTAGGAATAATTAGGATTAATTAGGAATAATTAGTAATAATTGCCAATAATGACCAATAATTGCCAATAATTAGGAATAATTGCAAATAATTAGGAATAATTGCAAATAATTAGGAATAATTAGGAATAATCAGGAATACTCAGGAATACTCACGAATACTCACGAATACTCACGAATACTCACGAATAATCACGAATACTCACGAATAATCACGAATACTCACGAATACTCACGAATAATCAGGAATACTCAGGAATACTCAGGAATACTCAAGAACACTTAGCAAAAAAAATTATATTATCAATATTTATGAAAAAAATATTAATATTATTAAAATAATAAAAATTTATAAAATATTAAAATTATCAATATTTACAACAGATTTTGCTCTATTCTTAACATGTTCAAATCTTAAAGGGTCGCTAATTGTCAGGTCATGCGCAATAAAAAGTTTCTGTCAGCCATGTCCAATGTAAACTCTATAATTGTCCTTGCATGGTCGATCACTTCAAAAGTAATGTTGCAATCAGACAAACCAAGTCATTCCCTTCTTATCTATAAGAATCATCTCACATGAACCTTTACATAGACCATTCTTCCTTGAAAATTTAAGGGAAAAATAATGATATCCCCTCAAATTTTTAAGGAAGAATGATCTATGTAAAGGTTCATGTGAGATAATTCTTATAGTTAAGAAGGGAATGACTTGGTTTGTCTGACTGCAACATTACTTGCGAAGTGATCAACCATGCAAGGACAATTATAGAGTTTACATTAGACATGGCTGACACAAACTTTTTATTGCGCATGACCTGACAATTGACGACCCTTTAAGATTTGAACATGTTAATAATAGAACAAAGTTTGTTCTGAATATTGATAATTTTAATATTTTTTAATTTTTTTTATTATTTTAATAATATTAATATTGTTTTTTCGTAAATATTGATAATATTTTTTTTATTACTAATAATTAGTAAACGAAATCTGCTTGGATAATGAAGGGAAAATTTATAACCATCTCCACAACGATGATTATCAAATTTCCTTTCATTATTCAAGCAGTTTTCCTTTTGCTAAGTATTGCTAAGTATTGCTAAATTAGTAATAAATAGTAATAATTAGCAATAAATTGTAATAATTAGTAATAAATTGTAATAATTAGTAATCCTTGCTTGAGTGTTTTTTCTAACAAATTATTCCAAACCAGTAATGCTTTTATATTTTATAGAAAAATATGGAACAGCGAGGTCGTCAACAGTCATTATTAGATGACCGCATATGGATAAATCAACGTAGAAATCCAAATGGTTCTGGTTTAAATCCAGTATATATAGAGGGTGTGGAGATTTTTTTATCATTTGCGGCATCAAATTCAGAATTTGTTTCAGAAGGAAAGATAAAATGCCCTTGCAGAAAATGTGCATTGAGAACGTTTGACACGTTTGACAAAGTGGGGGAACATCTCTTGTGTTTTGGTTTTCAAGCAGATTATGTTTTTTGGTATCAACACGGTGAACGCAGTTCCAGAGCAGATGATACCAACTTGATTCCGGATCCATCCCAGTTTCAAGATTTAGTACATGATGTTGCAGGTTCATCTGTTCAACATACAGAAACTCCGGCTGATATAGCTTCAAATCCTGAGTTGGGACCGTCTGAATTTTATGATTTGTTGAAGTCTGCTGAGGATGCATTATATCCTGGCTGCAAGATGAGCAAATTAGAAGCAGTTGCAAAATTTATGGCTATCAAATCAGATAACGGAATGTCAAACACATGTTTTGACCAGATATTTTCTTTGCTGAAAACACTGTTACCCGAAGGAAATGTTTTACCTGCAAATTACTATGAAAGTAAGAGGTTGGTTCGAAATTTGGGACTTACTTGTCAGAAGATTCATGCATGTTCAAATGACTGCATTTTATATTCAGGGGAAAATGAGTCGTTGGATAGTTGTCCCACATGTGGGCAACAGAGATATAAAGAAGGACAACACGGGAAGTCTGGTTTGATTCCTGTAAAACAGTTGAGATATTTTCCGCTTACATCCAGACTTCAGCGTTTATTCATGTCTAAGAATACAGCGACAATGATGTCATGGCATAAAGAGAATATTTCAACCGATAAAAGCTTGAATCATCCAGCCGATGGTGATTCATGGAAACATTTTGATAGAGTGCATCCATCATTTGCTTTAGAAGCTAGAAATGTTCGACTGGGCCTTTCCACTGATGGTTTCTGTCCGTTTGGATCTTATGGTAGTCAATATTCATGTTGGCCTGTTTTTTTAACTCCGTATAATTTACCTCCATGGATGTTGATGAAGGAGCCATATATCTTTTTGACTTTACTAATTCCAGGACATCCGAAGAAAAATATTGATGTTTATTTGAAGCCATTGATTGATGAATTAAATTTATTGTGGAGTACTGGTGTCAGTACATATGATGTTGCAATGAAACAGAATTTCATACTGAGAGCAGCATTGATGTGGACAATAAGTGACTTCCCGGCTTATGGGATGTTATCTGGCTGGAGTACACATGGTCAGAAATCATGTCCTTACTGTATGGGAGAGAACAAAGCATTTATGCTCATTCATGGAAAGAAACCTTGTTATTTTGACTGTCATCGCAGATTTCTTCCAGCTGATCATCCTTTTCGCAGAAACAGATCTCATTTCAGAAAAGGAACAGTTGAAAGGGATGGACCTCCAAAAATGCTATCAGGTTCGGAGTTAAAATCGGTTGTATTTTCATTACCTCCCATCACTTTTGGTCCCACAATAAACCAACAGAAAATTTCTGGTTTTGGGAAAGAACACAATTGGATTAAACGTAGCATATTTTGGGATTTGCCATATTGGTCTGATTTGTTGGTCCGACACATGTTAGATGTCATGCATATTGAGAAGAACTGTTTTGATAATTTGTTTCATACAGTTTTGGATACGCCAGGAAAGAGCAAAGACAATGTAAATGCACGTTTAGATCTTGCCCAAATTTGCAGACGTCCAGAATTGGAACTATTTGAGAATGTCAGAACAGAAAGGTTACTGAAACCAAAAGCATCTTATACACTGTCTAAAGAAAACCGTTTATTATTTTGTCAGTGTATTGCAGATTTGAGACTTCCAGATGGCTGTGCTTCCAATTTGGGTAGATGTGTAAAGAATGGTCATATTACTGGATTGAAAAGTCATGATTGTCATGTTATAATGGAGAGACTTCTACCCATTGGATTAAGAGGTCTGTTGAATTCTGTGATTTGGGATTCCATAACAGACATGTCTCATTTTTTTCGGGAAATTTGTGCGGCTACGGCAGATTATGATGCTCTAGGCAAACTTGAAAAAGATGTTGTTGTAATTATATGTAAACTGGAAAAAATATTCCCGCCGTCTTTCTTCGACTCAATGGAACATTTGATGTTACATTTGCCATATGAAGCCAAATGTGGAGGTCCGGTACAGTTTCGATGGATGTACCCATTTGAAAGATGCATGCAAAAATTGAAAAGAAAAGTACGCAACAAAGCATCTGTTGAAGGATCTATTGCAGAAGCTTATTTGCAAGAGGAAATATCTTTTTTCTGCTCCCATTATTTTGAATCTGAGTATCCTTCAAAACACAACCGAATGGGACGGAATGAGAGGAATATTGATGAAATCGACAATCAATTATCTGTTTTCAACCAGTCAGAGCTTGGTTTTGGTGGAGTTTCTGAACGCTGGCTTTCAGATGATGAACATCATAGAGCTCATACGTATGTTCTGCTCAACTGTGAAGAGATGACATCAGTTGTACTGTAAGTGTTTATATCACTTATTCTATCATTTATGTTACAGTAAATAACTTTGGTTTTTATAGGTTGTATGATAATCATATCAAGAAACAAATTCCACAAATTACAGCAGCTGCTCTCGAAGAACGGCGACTGAAAAATTTCTCTCAGTGGTTTTAAAAACTGGTAACATAAATTCTTTATCATTTAGCAACTCATTCAATGTATAGTTTACTATATTGATAATTATTTCACAAATCTTCAGGTGTCTCGACATGCTGATAAAATTGACAAACGGCTCTGTGTATTGAGTAACCCACCTTCCAAACTTGTTAAAACTTATAATGCATATGTGGTGAATGGATTTCGATTCCACACGCATGCATATGGGGAATCGAAAAAAACAATGAACAGTGGAGTTAGCTTGAGAGGATCTCATCATCGAGAAAATGAAGTTGACTTTTATGGCATGCTTGATGAAATCATTGAACTCTGTTATCTTGGACAACATTACATAACCATGTTCAAATGTCGGTGGTTGGATACAGAGAGAGGCGTGCGTGTTCATCCGACTCATGGAATCATCGATATTAAATGTAAAAGTGTTCTCGCAGTAAATGAACCATTCTTATTGGATCAACAGGCATATCAAGTTTATTATGCAAAGTACTGTGCAACATCAAGAGACTTGACTGATTGGTGGAGTGTAATAAAAATCAAAATTCGAGACAATCAGTTTAGTCAAAGTGAATGTGCTTTCACTGATGTGCAAAGAATTGAAGTTTTTCAAGAGAGTACTCAAAATCAATCGTTTTTACAAAGAGATATGAGTATCGATGACGACACCCCACATTTAAGAGTCGGTGATGACGATGATGTTAATGATGTCACACATGAATTTGAAATGGTAAGAGATGAAGCAACTGCAACTCGAATGGATATCGATGATGTTGAGGAGGAATATGAAGATGACATTGACATATATGAAGATGATGATGAAGATGAACACTTATAGAATTCCATGGTATTTATATACAATCATAATATGTATATATATGTATATATAATAGTAATTATCAATTATTTGCTAATATTAACATTTTCTGTTTCAGATGGACGAGGCCACATTTCGTGAGTTGGCGGAGGCTGACCTGCCTTTCGATGCGGATGAGTTGCTGGCAGATGACCCTCAGCCTGCAGGCGCTCCAGGGAGTACGCGGAGGGGGCGCGGTCTTGCACGATTGATGATTCCTGACCCCGTCCCCGAGCGACGTCCACGTCTTGGGTTTGATCTGCGCACCCGGAGGTGTGATAACCTGTGTAATAACCTGTGAATTTGACTAAGATTTCATTAATCTATTCACATAATAAATGTTTATTATTTTTTCAGTTTTTCGCATATAGCAGTCGGACAGGGCAGCGCTCTTTTGCGCAACTATTTCTCTCAGCCGTGGACCACATGGGAGCAGATTCCCATTGATGTGCAGCAGGCCATGTTCGGCCATTGGTTGGTACGTACGTAAATAAATAATTTTTATTTTGAAAATTATTTCATTTCTAACTTGATATTTTGATTTATTTGTAGGGTTTATGGTATCCGATCGAGGATACCATGCGTGACGCCATCCACGAGGCATGGGAGGTGGCCATGCGTGATCGCCTTCGTCAGTTTTTGCACAATTTAAGAAAAGCTGCGATGAAGAAAGCAGGAGTGTCAGATTTTGAGGAGTCATGTAGAGCACACCGACCAGAGTACATTTCATCCCATGTATGGGATGGATTATGTGCGCACTGGTTGAGTGGTGCCTTTCAGAGGAGATCATCGGTGGGGAGGCAGAATCGGGGGAGGCAGGAGGTGACTCATCGAGCTGGGAGTCGTTCTTTCAGTACTCATAGACAGCATCTGGTACGTACATTATTTATAAATATTTTATATAACTATATATATTAACAGTTTATTTTTTATTCTTATAGGCTGTCGAGCACCCCGATATTACAGAGTACGACGTATATCGGAGGATGTATAGTGATCCTGCTACTGGGGAGCTCAGAGGTGATCGTCAGCATCACATCGTGGTCAGTATTATTTGTTTTCAAGTTTAAAAATTAACTGCATATAATATATTCACAATTTTAATTTTAAATTGCAACTATAGGAGTCATATGAGGCCGCAGCGGCACAGGCCCGGCCTGAGAGTCAGGCCGAGTCATCAGATCAGACCACTGCCCGTCAGTTTGATGAGGCGGCATGGATGCAGGCCACCCAGTATGCCTTCGAGAAGGGCCGGGTAGTTGGTATCGGCTCTCGACTGACTCCCGGAGATTATTATGGCAGTGCTGCGATGTCGACGTCCAGCTCGAGGGGAGCTCGTGCATCTTCTTCTACACAGTATGAGGAGCAGTTGCGATCTCAGACTGCACAGATAGAGAGTCTCCGACAGGAGCAGGAGCAGATACGTCAGCAGCATGAGGAGGAGCGTCGACGCCAGCAGCAGCTGTACGAGGAGCAGACGAGTCGGTGGCAGCAGCAGCATCAGGAGCAGATGGAGTACATGCGCCGACTCACTCATGCTTTAGGGATGGAGTTTCCTCCACCACCATCTGCAGATCCCCCACCTCCCCCCCCTCCTACAGATTAGAGTTTGTATTTCTGTTATAAAATTTGTGAAATCAAAATATTTTTTTTTTCTATTCGTAGTTTCTGTCTCATTATAAAATATTAATAATATTATATTTTTAAATAAAAATATTAATATGAATAATAATAATATTTATATTTTATAATATTAAATTTTATATATATATTAAAATTTTATATATATATTAAAATTTTATAATATTATAATTTAATTATTTTTTTGTAATACTTGAATTATTTTAATATTTGAATGTAAAATAATTCTATTATTTTTATATTAATTAAAATAACTTATTAATATTTTTTTTATTTATGAATTATAATTATAATATTATTATATTAATTAAATTATTTATTAGTATTCTATTATTTTTATTTTTGAATTATAATTCTACTATTATTATAGTAATTAAAATAATTTATTATTTTCATTTGTAAATTATAATTCTATTATTATATTAACTAAAATAATTTATTAATAATTTATTTTTTTTATTTTTTTTATAGTATTTGCGACGGGATACTATGCCCGTCGCAAATACTAGTATTATTAATATTTTTTTATTTTTTTTTTAAAAAGAGTATTTGCGACGGGTCCCGTCGCAATTACTATGAATAGTATTTGCGACGGGTCCCGGTTCCCGTCGCAAATACTAGTATTATTAATTTTTTTATTTTTTAAAAAAAAGCGTTATTGCGACGGGCCCGTCGCAAAAACTATTTGCGACGGGTCCCGTCGCAAAAGGTATTTGCGACGGGCCCGTCGCAATAACTGTTTAAAAAGTTTTTTACAAAAATACGGAATACTATTTGCGACGGGGAGAATGCCCGTCGCAAAAAAGGGCTTTAGCGACGGTCCCGTCGCAAATAAGTTTAGTTGCGACGGCGTTTTCCGCAACGGGCTATTTGCGACGGGACCCCGTCGCAAATGGCTATTTGCGACGGGATCCCGTCACAAATAGCCCGTCGCAAATACCTGTTTTTCCAGTAGTGCTATATTAATTAATCAAGATCACTTGTATTTATATACAATAATCCAACATTTAGATTCCATCAGTCATATTGACCAATGGTCATATAACAGTCGAAACACAATGGTCTTATTTTAATTATACTCATTTTATTAAATGAAATAGCTTTGCTGAGTATAAAATAAAATAACACACAATGTTAGGAAACAAAATTTATTCAAAATTTTGGGTCGTTACAGTTACCGCCTCATTACAGCTCCTAAGCCCACTTGAGCACTACTCGGTGTGGGAAACAAGGAGCCAGATTCGGATTTCCCTATCATATAAGGGTATGATTACTGGCATCGCCAGAAGGGAGTCACAACTTGAAGATGCAGCGAGCAGGATGAACCACCACACTCAATGTTTGGGATCTATAGTGGTGGTGACAATGAAAAAGAATAGCCACTGACCATGTTCCAAACACAACTTCCTTATAGTGTGACCTGAAATGGGAACAATAGATGAGCATCAACCGAAGACCATATTCACAACACGGGACTTGTATCAATTTTTTGCTCAACATCCTCGAGGGAATTGGCCCAAAGTGATAGGAGAGCCCTTAGTCCTAGCACCCATGCCAGTCGGGGGTCCTTTTGGATGTGAAGGATGATGGAGTCGCAATCAAAGGAGTGGGTGAAGCATTGTTGTGCCCATGCATTTAAACATCAAGCAGAGTGGTGAAAGAGACACATATCTCTAGGGAGAAGGATGTATAGTGGGATCGATATGAGCTCAACATGAATTGGGGAAAAATCTTGTACCATACCATATGTCTTGACCTAAGGGGAGATTCTGAATTTTGGGATGGGTCAATAGAAAAAATGTGTGGGCATTTTTACGTATCCCATGAGGATGGGAATCAAGCCATACGTAGTTCTTAAAGGCCAGGCAGTTTAAGTCATGTGGTGAGGAAATGGGAGGATAGAAGAATGGGGAGGGGCACATGGTGTGACCTTCGTAATCCTGACATGGGTGGGGATAAAGGATCCTAAACTATACTATGCAAGGACCCTCAGATAGAACTATACCCTGGGGGATAGTCAAAGAGGAGAGTCTGGGGGTTAGACTCAGGGCCAAGATTTTGAGAATTCCTACATATCCCGTGAAGATGAGAATGAAGTCGTACATAGTTCTAAGTGTGCAGTTTAACATCTTGTAGGATGACATATAGTTTAATATCATGTGAGATGTTTTATAGTTTAAAGTCATGTTGGACCAGGAAGTTTAGGGTCATGTGGGACCAAACAGTTTAGGACCATGCCGAACCAAACAGATTAGGGTCATGCCAGATCAGCTGGCTCAGGCAAAGTATTGCTTGAGGAATTTAGCATTGGTGGGAGGAGTTATATGCTCCCCATCCATGGTCACCAGTGAGTATGCACCATTGGGGTAAACCTTGTGAACAACGAATGGTCCTTCCCATTTAGGCTTCAACTTGGGTGGTTTCCTACTAGGTATCATTGGTGGCTGGAGGGCCAATACCAGATCACCTTGTAGGAAAGAGTAGAGGTGGATCTTCTTATTGAAGGCTCTGGCCATCTTGTTTTGGTGTCTTTATAGATTGTGCAGGCACACATCCTATTCTAGTCATGTGCTTCCAATTCATCCAGAAGAATTTCAGCTACCTTATCCGGTGCCTTCTGGTCGTAGACCGTTGTGTGTAATGAAGGAAACTAAATCTCAATAGGCAGGACGACTTCTGTTCCATATACCAGGGAATATGGGGTCACCTATGTGGAATTACGAGTCATCTTATGATTATCCCAGAGGGCGTTGGGGAGCTTGTCTATCCAAATCTTCGTGTTCTAACCAACCATTTTTAGAAAAATGTTTAATAAGATCTTTTTTAATGCCTTGATCTGCCCATTTTCTTGCACGTGTTAGTGGGAGGTATGGTTAGAACGAATGTTGTACTTGGAATACAATTTCTTCAACTCGGCTACTTGGAATTTGGTGCCATTATTGGTGAGCACGGCGTGAGGGACTACAAATCAGTAAATGATATTGGAGCTCACGAAGTCAAAGATTGAATAGGGCTTGAACTCCTTGAGTGAAACTGCCTCTACCCACTTGGAAGAGAAATCCATAGCGGATAGGATGAACCCACACTGGTGAGCTGTCGCTGGTGGATATGGTCCCATGACATCAAATACACAGACCGCGAAGGGCCAATAATATGTGGTAGTGTGGAGAGGCTCCGGTGGTCAATACACAAAGTTGGCATGAACTTGGCATGCATGACATCTCTTGGCGAACTCGATGCAATCATGGATTATGGAGGGCCAAAAGTACCTCAGTCTCTAGATCTGGTGAGATAGCTTCAGCCTAGTCTGGTGGGCTCCTCAGGAACCAGCATGAACCTCCTGCAAGACCTGATAAATCTCGACTACTTGAATACAATGGATGAGAACACCATCGAAACCACACTTGTAGAGGATCTTCTCAAGACTAGGACCACTCTGGAGGGTAAATTACAACGCAAAGCATCGTAATCACTCGTGTACTGCTCGATCAGCAGGGATGTAAGCATTTTAGAGATACTCGACAAAGGGGGATCTCTAGAAGGGAGTCACTTCAACCACAACATCTGAGGTACCTAGGGGTCCTGGCGTGGAGGCTCCAGCTGTAAAATTGCTCACCTACAGGCCGTCGTCGACACCTGGGGTGACGGGAGCAATGAATCTCTAATGTTCCATGTGGATAATCAGGTCCTCCTGCTCGAGCTCTGCAAGTGATGCAGTCAGGCCAGCTAGGGCATCTTCTTGACCATTTTGAGATCGAGGGACATGAGTAACTTCTATCAGAGATGGGAACTGGGCTATTAGCTAGAGAGTGCATTCCAACAATGGTGTGAGCTTTTTATTTCTGACAATGTAGTCACCATTGTTCTTCTTGATGACTAGTTCGGAATCCCCTTTCACATGTAAATGGGGCACATCAATCTCAAGGGCTAGCTCGAGGCCAGTGATAAGAGCCTAATACTCTGCCTCATTTTTGGTGCATCCTTCTGACAATAGGAATGAGTACAGCAGAATGGTTTGTGTTGGGGTAATAAAGACGATACCCAAACATACCCTATTGCGTTTGGGGTTATTGAACCTCCTACCGGTGGGACTCCGGGAAGTACCATCGAAATGCATCTGCCAATACGGGATGACATGCTCTACTGAGAGGATTGCCTCATCAGGAAAATCAAGATCCAAGGAGTGGTCAGCAGGAGTCGGATGGGATGCAAGGAAGTCTGGAAATGCTTTCCCCTTAATATCTTTCTGAGGGACAAACATGATATCAAACAGATGAAGAATCACAATCCACCAAGATGGATGCACTTTCAACATGGGGCATTTCCGAATGTACATCAGTGGGTCTACCTGAGACACCTGTTGTACCTCGTGGTGTTGCAAGTAATGTTTCAATTTTTGTACTGTGAATAATAGCTCAAGGAAACTCTTTTATATAGGGAAGTATCAGGTCTTCGTATCAATGAGCATATGACTGAGTTAGTAGAGGATTTTTTTGGTCCCTCATTTTTCTTCTGGGTGAGAAGGGCGCCAAGAGATCGTTCTTGGGTGGTAACATAAAGGGCCAATGGATTTTCGGAGATTGGTGGCATCAAGACCAGAGGCTGGAGCAGATATTACTAGATTTCCTCAAATGCGGTCTAGCACTCTTTGTCTCATTCGTAAGAAGAGCATTTCTTCATGAGTTAAGAAAAGGGCTTACACTTTCCAGACATATTATCAATGAATCGGCATATGTAGGCTAAGTGGACTTGAAACCCTCAAAGATCCTAAATATTGCTCGGGGGTGGCATCTGGCTGATGACCTTGATCTTCTCTGGGTTGATATCGATGCTCTGGTACCTAACAACAAATCCAAGGAACCTCCCATAGGGGACTCTGAAGGCACATTTCAATGGGTTCATCTTCATGTGGTAGGAACAGAGAAATCCGAACACTTTCTCATGTTCCTTGAGATGGTCCAGGCACTGGCGAGATTTGACCACCAGATTATCCACATAGCATTCCACCAATGTCCCAAAGATTGGATTGAATATGTGATGCATGGCCCGCTGATATGTGGCACATGCATTATTTAAGATGAAGGGAATGAATTGGAAACAAAACGTACCTTGTGGCACCCTGAAGGCTGTGGACTCCTCGTCCTTGGGGTCCATTGGAATCTGGTTGTACCCAGAGTACCCATCCATGAAGGAGAGGGCTTAGAACCCAGTTGTAGCATCAATCATCAACTTCGTCATAGGAAGGGGAAAAGCATCCTTCGGAAAGTGATGGTTGAGGTCCTAGAAGTCAATGAAGGCTCTGATCTGTCTGTTCTTTCTTCCTAAATGGCATAATGTTGGCTATCCATTTAGGGTACTAGACCTCCTTAGTGAAATTGGCTCTGATGATCTTATCAACTTCCACCTCCACCATGTCACCGTGAGAAGGGCGTATCTTCCTGGGAGGTTGTTTAAACCCGCGATGATTTGCATGGAGACTGAGGTGGTGGATGGCTACCTAATGATCTAGTCCTGGAATCTCATCATAGCTCCAAGTGAATAAATCATGATGTTGTTTCAGAAAATATATGTACTGCTGCTGCTCCTTGAGGAACATGGTAGCACTGATTAATGTAGGTCTCTTATCTACCTCACAGCCGAGGTTTACCTGTACCAACTTATCGATCGTGGAATAAATGCCCTATTAAAAGGCAGGGGTATCATCCTTTAAATCCTCTTATTCGCTTGAGGAGGATGGATCCCTAGTGGGAGGATCTTCCTCTGGGTTGACAGCCCCCTGGGAGAGGCTGGTACCAGCCTGGGCGGCATTGGTCACTTCATTGGGAGATTCCAGTGTTGTCGAAACCATAACAATGAAGGTTGTCGACCCAATCTCATCTGGTATTAAGCCCAAGGGGCCAAACTTGATGATATAAAAGCAATAGTGGTGTACTGGCTTGATCCAGTTAATTACAACCCAGCGGAACAAGCAAGTATGACATATTGTCGTTGCCATGGGGTGGACATCCTGATACCTTATGGTAGTAGGGGGCTCAGGGATCACTGAGGCCTGATTCGTATAATATTATGAATCCATCTTCAGATGTCACCTGGACCTGAGAATATGATTCCCCCTTGTACTGCATACAACAAAACATTTCCCCATATCAGGGTTCGTAGCCTCCAATTGATGGATCAGGAAGACATAGGCGTCATCTAGACCTGCCTAAGGGTCAATTGCAACCGCAACGAGTTCAACCTCACTGGCCTGAATTTTATTTTCCTTGCTCTTATAATAGCTAGAATCTAGGTAGCAGGCGGAAAAAGGAGATGTGTCACCATGAAGAATGCCCACTCGACCATTGAGGGAGTATTTGAGGCATTGGTGGTATGATGAGGGAATCGCTGCGTGCAGGTGGAGCCATGGTCTGTCCATCAATGCATTGTATGTAGTTTCTTGGGAGACAACCATAAACTTGGTACTAGAAACTAAGACACCGAACTGGGTCTTCAAATGAATCTTGTCGACTGGGGTTTTCTATATCCTATAGTATCCCTGGATCTTTAGGTCAGAGGGTGTCAATTCATCTTCGAACAGCCCCAGCATCTGCAGAGTCTGTGATGGGATAAGGTTAATCCTGGAGCCAATGTCAACAAGACAGTAGCGAACCATCACGCCATTGAATTGGATGGTGATGTACAGTGGGAGAATGTACCTCTGTGTAGTAGAACCTTCATCTTCTCCTGAAGATGAGATAATGTCATGAAATTTAGCATTCTCTATCAATTCCGCATGAAAGGCCTTTGCAGCTGCTATGTCCGTCTCGAACTGGAGGGGGCTTCTAAAAGCCTCAGTGAGGGCCTCATGCATATCTGCTGATAGGTGAAGGTGCTCGAGGATGGAAATCCTGGCTGGGATGCTAGAAAGGTTCTTGGGAATATCATACTTCAATGCCTGGCGTGAACTTCAACTTGTAGGAGGTCGCTCTATGAAAGGCAGTATGGTGGCCCCTGCTGGCTGGGCCGGCGGCTGACTGGTGCAGGGAATATCCCACTGCTCACTAGTTGAAGCCTGTAGAGTGGCTACTTGATGATGGTCGAACAACTGAGACAAGCCAGTATTAGGACGTGGCTGGTCACGACATGTTCAAGGTGGCTCTGCCTGATCCAGTAGCACAAATGGCGGTGGAGGCGGGCATGATGATACCGAATGAGGAGGCTATGTGTGATGAGTTCTGCGTTGGGCCTGCTGTCTAGTCTCAGTGGTGTGCACGGCTTGGCTGGAAGTTCCAACTGTTTTGGCTCGATGACCTATATGGTTGCGGCTCTGCCGACATTTTCATCGGCTGGGGACATTGTGGAGACTCGCGTGGAGCTCCCCGTCATTGGGAGTCATATAGGGGTTTACCAACTCTAAAGTACTAACAGAAGTGTAACCGTGACTATCACTCAAAGAGACATTTACTTCTGGGTGGATTCTGGGAGAGATCCCCATCTTTTAGGGCATGAATTCTCCAAGAGTATGGGACGATGATGTCATTGGTGGGGTGTGTTGCTTTCCCTTGCATCGCCAGTGTTTTCTCTTCTAGGAAGAGGTCGGCTGAGATGACGATGCAGAAATGGTGGTCATAGATTCTAAAGGCTCTAGCCAATTCAGGCATGCACAGATGATACCATGGGAATGGGTGACCATTTTTCGAGTCATCCATTCATCATACATCTGATACCCGAACTTAGAAACCTGCTTCCACTCACCCTCACCATCGTTGTTGTTGTCTGGCCTTACAACGACGCATGAAACTGGTGTCGGGGTCGGGCCCCACCTGACTATAGTGTTATCAACCAGGTCTTGAATTCAGTATTTTAACACATAGCACTACTTGAGAGTGTTTCCTAGGATCTAGTGATAGGGCTAGTAGTTGGGGTGATCATTGAGGCTCGCCTCTTCAGGCCTTTTGTACTCAAGAAAATACACAATCCCCTATTCCAAGGCACTTCATAAATAGTCGAGAAACTGATTCTCATTAAACGTGTTGGTTCGGTTTCTTCTATATGGAAAGTGGGGCCTTGGAGCTTGGCATTGAAGAGGAGCTGGAGGAGCCTATCGTGGAGGTGGATCCTGGTTATCCCAACTAGGTGGTGGCTGCGCGTTGCACGGGGGAACCTACCGATTCTAAGGCGGATGCTTCTAGGCTGTAGGTTTCACCTGTAGTGGTGGGCCTCTGTGAGGTTGCGGAGATGGATCCAATGGTAATAATTATAGCTGTCTGGGGAACTATATGTAAACCATCGTGGTGGGATTGGATATGGAATCCCTCCTTGAAGGAATTACAGGGGCAATGGATGTGTCTGGCTAGCCTGTTTCAGGGATTCTTCTAGAAGATGGGCATTATCAGGGATGTCTTGGAATCCTCCAGGGTAGTTCTGTGTGATCAGAGAGGGAACCAGTTCCGTCTTAACATTTCCCACACACATTGTCAGTAATTTCTCCTGAGTTAGTGGAATGTCAAGGGAGTATGTAAGCACTTTCTATCGGGAAATAAAGTATGTGGCACACTCATCAGGTCTCTGTTTTCACTTGAAGAGGGTTGTGATGCTCGTTTTCCATGTGGTGGATCTGAACTGGTAGGGTAATTGCCTACGAAGGTCCTCCCAGCTGGTCACTGATCTGATGGGGAGCTGGTTGTACCAGAAAAATGCAGGCCCCTACTATGTATGCACAAAACATCAGAGCTTGGTGGCCTCCTACTACACTAGAGTTCCTAACATTGGCCAACACCTTGATGTGATGTGGGCCAGATGTTGTGGCATGTCCCATATCCCATTGAAGGGAGAAAAGGTGGGATTCCTAAAACCTAGATGTGCCGACATATCATCCACCCATGCTGGATATGTCTTGACATCAGGTGGGAGTGCCACTTGTCATGTTTCCAATGCCTCAAGGTGGCTAATGAGTGTCGCTATTGGATCATTTGGGTGGGGGTCCCTATCTTGCAGGGATCCCTAACCACGAGTGTGTTGGAGGGTTCTTTAACAAGGTAAGGCAGCTCGGCGGCTCATGGAGCCGCTGGTGGAGCGACCTACGGGGCAGCTGGGGGAACCCAAGCTATGTTCCTTGGATTTATCCACCATTCTGGAGTGTTTGGTGATACTTATTGTGCCCTCATGACATAATTTCTGGCCTCAACACTATCTGTAGGGGCATGATGGTTGGGGTCACCTTGAGGAAGATCGCCAAGGGGAAGTTGTTCCTGCCTCTGTTGCCCTGGCCTAGGATTGTCATACTCTAGCTGTCGCTCTAAAACATGTTTAGCGAGGAGATCATTGACCAAATTATTCATTTCAGAAATTTGTTGACGCAAAGCATCCTTCTCAGGGTCCTAATTCATTTTCTGCACTAAGGCGGATGGGTCAGATTGTTTGGTAGCTCTGAGATTCTCTTTACCCTTTTCGTGATTTCGGAGAAGGACCAATGCCTCAGTGGGTGCAGGGAGACCCAGCAGATTCCTCTGCTGGCGAGTAACTCTTCCCGATGGATTCACTAGTGGGGGAATGCCCTCGGGGGGTATGTCCCCGTCAAAAATTTCCATCTTGTTATCCTCATCCAATATGTCGTCCATGTTTACTGTGACCCTTCCTAGGGGAAAGCCCTCAATATTGCCTAGAGATTTAGGTTGTCATCGGATGGGACTGAAGAGGAGGACAACATATTTCCCCAATCCATAGATTTTCATGTGGGGGGAATCCTCCTTGATAATCTTGTGGAGTACCATGAAACTCTGAACGCATTGCTGTTGGAGGGCCTTACGGTGGCCTGGTGACTTGGGGCATTGGTCCATAGGGAGTGTGGCGAAATCCACTAGACGACATTGCTCGCCAATGACTTCAAAATGTGCTTGGATCCTGGGATAAACCACTCACTGGTGATGAAGGCGGATGTGCGTCGCCCAGAGGGTTTGATGGAAACACTCAACTACCTCTGGGGTGAGGTATTCTGGTGCATAAAAATTTGGTGTTGCCACTGGCCAGAACATCTTGGGGAAGTAGTCAGCTATGAGAATATTCCATTATATCCTCAGATCGGATTCAGGGTCTGGCCCTTGATTTCCCCATTCATCAACTGGGGTGGCTGAGGAACTAGAAATGGTACTGAGACAGACCATTGGGACGACAGGTTGGCTAGTGGGGAATATGGAGAACGGGATAACTGGCCGCCAAATCTCGGGTTGTCCTCCAAAGAGTGTAGTTACCTAGCCAATATGTCGTGATAAGACAAGCTGATGGCCGCAGTTCTGGGTTTAAGGGCTAGGGATACTGGCGATAGGCCGCCCTACTGCTCTCCTACCATTGGTCCTCAGAATAGCTCTTCGTGATCTCTATTTTAGGTAGAGAGTACTTCTGGTGATGATGGTGGTGATTTCACGACCGTAACCTATGGGGTTTCTAAATTTTCATCCTCTTGGATATACCTGCAGAGGGAGGCAGGAATCTGATAGACCTCACATTCCATGAGTACTAGGCTGATGCGCCTCATCCCTGCCCCATCCCTTGATTCAGATAAGCGAAGGGAGGGTTCCCACAATGAGTCATATTCCACTTCGAAGTCTGAGAAGAGGACTGGTTTGATCTCTCTCGGAACCTTCCTCTAATCCTCTTTATGGTGGCAATGACCTCTCGTCCTGCCCCAAGATGGATCTTTCAGGTAGGGAAGATTCTTGACATGAGGTGGTCCTTCGACCTTACTAGTGCTTGGGTGGGGAGGACTTCCACCCGAGAAAGCTGGGTGTGAGGAGCATCGGGGCAGATATCAAAATGGATATGGGGAGGACCTTTGTGGGAAGTGCTGGAGTTAGAAGTACCTCCGCTCGAGCATGTAGGAGCAAGGGTGGTACCCCAATGCTTGTTCCCTATGATGAACTCAGTGCAAGGAACGTCCTCGTACTAGTCAAGAAGAACATGGGTAGGACCTCTGTGTTGGGCGCTAGTGAAGTGGAGGTGGACCTCACTCCACTAATTGTTGAGGCAAGGAGGACTTTTTCTAGCTGATATGTGGAAACGGGGAGGGTCCCCACTTGGAAGAGTGGTCGAATGTGCAACTTCCCCATACCAATGGTCTGTGGAGGGGGGGATGACTCCATATCAGGTGTAGTGGGAATGAGAGAGACTTCCATAATGAGTGTCACTGCCATGGGGAGGACACTCATTTGGACTGAATGTGTCACGAGGCTGACCTCCATGCCAAGCCTAGAAGTGGGGAAGGCCTGAGTTTTCTATGGTAGCCGTGTGGGGAGGACATCCGTGCTGGGTGGAATCACTGCGGGTTGGTCTGCAGTGACCATTGCCTATGTCGGCAACCAAGAGAATCAACCCAGCCTGCTCATGGGGTGGTTGGGGCCACGATCTAGGTTGGGTGTATGAACATCCCTATTTAGTATACACAGGGAGTTTGTGATATGTGCCAGCAGTGGCTCGGGACACAGTATCCACTGACGTAGATTCCCATTGGTGGGTGTCCTCTTCGGCTTGCGCACAAAGTTAGTTTCAAGTTAGACATACTAGAGCTAGTGGTGTCGGTGCATGGCTTACCTACTCCTCATACAGTAAAACCGGGTGGCGGCATTGACGCGGCCAGGTGGGAGCCCTTGCTAGGAGCCCCTGGAATGAGACTCTAATCAGTCTGGCCTAGACATCCCCTACCTCATCAGTGTAGGGTAGGGATTCATCGAAGCATTTTAGGGATAGGCTCCCGAAACAGTTATATGTTGGGGTGGCGAGCAGTGGCTCCCTACGCAGCCTAGGGGGAAGCATTGAAAATGAGGTGCAGACGCCTCTAAATCTAGGCGGGCCATATCCCAAGTTGGGATAATTCCCTCCTCGTACCGGTGTATGAGGTTATTGATCACCCTTTTTTGGATGACCTTATATGGGGATATGGGGCATGGTCACCCCATGGTCGTGGGTATAGAGGTCGTTGTGGAAGAGGTAGAGCCACACGGGACTGCCAACTTTTCACGGCCCCTTCCCCTGCGTCGATGGGCAGGCAATGACTAAGTTATAGGTGCAGCATATTGGTTTCTAAAAGCAGGTAGATTAACCAATCAGTGCTGAAAGAAAAAGGAAATCGATGACCAATGTCCTAGTGCCATTCCGTTTTCCATGGCTGGGGAGATGGATCCATACTGACAACGTCGTAGACAGGGACGTACAATGTTCTACTCCCCCAAATTCTGGTGAGTTTCATGCTAGGCCTGCTATTTTCTTGGTGGGACTCGGTGCCAGATATCTGGATCTGGGGACATGCTAATCCACTGATGTCTCAAACGCTACTAATATCCATGTTGAGGAGAAACTTTTAACATCGGGTTCACCATTTCTATTTCTGACACTTTCGCTGGGGTGCGCGCATCCGTCTGAGGACGACGCATAGCTGTTGCCCCGCATTCCTGCTTTCCAATGGAAGGAGGAATTAGTTCCTTATTCAAGGACATTTTCTCCTTGATCGAAATGGGACGATGGGATGTCAGTTCTTCTATCTAAGGATTCTTCCTCGGAACTCGTCACCTAGTCTGGGTCTCCCATATAGATTTAAGACTTTGTTCATGAAACTCTTCCTAGTGCCATATCTCCATGGACACCAGTTAGTTACCCTACTTCTGTTGGGACATTCCAAAGGGTCCAGTCAGGGAAACAACCTTCGGTCATGGGAGTGGTCACGTTGGACATCACTGGTGTGTCTAGACGCTGGAACACTAGCGCGTCTGGGTTTCTTCCCCTTATTATTGGGCTTCTCGAGGGCGTGGAAGCCCAAGGAATCCCACGTCAGATGTGGGGGATCATATTCCATGGGCGTGTATATGAGTTTTTCCTCAGCTTCCCATATTTAACACAGGTTATGCCGCGATTTTAACATCTAGAGGAGATGGATCGAACTGACCAGAACACTGATTAGAGTGGATCAGATGGGTTCAACCTCTAGAGGGAACACAGATGTTGGGGAAAACATGTGGTTAGATCCTAATTGGTGTTAAGGGGAATGGGGAATGAAATGGCATGATCCCACATGGATGTGGTGGCCCAGGTAAGAATCAGGATGGATGATGGAGTGTTGAATGAAGTGAATGGAGAATGAGATGGAACCGCAATGAGGATGATGATGAATTTGGGCATGATCCTCAATGAGTATTCATACGTATCCCAGTGGTCGGGAATCAAATTCCTCATAGTTATTCTGATGACATCTTACCACCGATTGGGTATTTCAATGGCTTACCACTAGATGGGGATGTCGACGGCTTAACACTGGATATGGTCGTGACGGCTTACCACAGAATGGGGTCACAACGGCTTACTGCTAGATGGGGATGTCGATGGATTACCACTAGATAGGATCACAATGGATTACCGTGGAATGGGGTCACAGCGGCTAACCAATACATGGAGGTGACAACAGCTTACTACTGAATGGCGTCATAACAACTTATCGCTGGATGGGGTCATGACAGCTTACCGTGGAATGGAGTCACAATGGCTTACTACTGGATGGGGATATAATGGAATACCTCTAATTGAGGTTCACAGTTTAACATCACGCAGTATGGGGGCGAGCAAACATGAAGGAGGACCTGGGAGCAGGATAGATGGTGGTATTGAACTTCATAGAGGCTTCTTACTTACCCTACCATGGTAAGGATCAAATACCACATAGTTCAGAAGGGGTTGGTGAACTGGTGTGAGGATGGTCGGGACCAATGGATGGTGGGCTTGAACCTCAGGGAGGCTTCTTACGTACTCTACCTTGGTATGGATCAAATACCTCATAATTAATGGGGGCATTTGGTGAACCGACAAGAAGATGGTTAGGACGACTAGTGAATGGTGGGATTGAACATCAGGTAGGATTCCAACATATATTGTCTTGGCAAGGATCAAAGACCACATAGTTCAGGTTGGGTGTGGGGATTACACTATAGGATTCCCATAGAGTATTTCATGGTTGATTCTTACTCTAAGCCCATGTGAGTCATGCTCGGTGTGAGAAACAAGAGACAGCAAAGAGCTGACGATCACGTCATGAAAGGTGCATCTGTGGGAAATGGATTGGAGCTTACACGTAGTTAGAAGAACAAAGAGGACACAGGGGCTTACGTGTGGTTAGCATCCCAAGGAGATGAAGATTGGGACATACTCTAGGATGGAGGCTAGGGTGGTGACAAAGACCAGTGGAAGAGGGATTTGGAACCCAGTAAGATAGGAGCAGTAGGGGTGTTGCCTTCTGCAAGGAAAGTGAGGGGCTTACACAAGGGTGGTTTCCCTTTCCCTGTGGAAGGATGTTGCTCTGATAAAGAGGATATCGTTCCATGTGAGGAATGATCTGACCCCTGTGGAGACCAATGGGCATAGAGAATGTCTGAGATGAGGAACCCCGTGTATAATGCATGGGGCGAGGCCACAGTTTAACATCATGTGCTGAAGACTATGGTGCTTGGTAGTTTAACCTCCTACAGCTCAGACGATGGTGGGATCACTACACACCCCTAGTACTTACATGAACGGCACCCTCTAAGCCTTGGTGAAGTGTAGGGACCAGCAATGCCATGGTGGGGTGTTATGGAGAGAACCATTGGGGGGTCCACGTTAGCATGGCGATGCGAAGAAGAAATATCCATTAGCATGCCTATGCGAAGGAGAATGAGGTGAAGCAAAGCAATGGGTAGTATCATCCAAGGGACTTTGAAATTGCTCCGTGCAAACCTGAGGGGCCACACAGGAAACGATCTTGTGATGCAGGTGTGTCGTGCGTAAGAGAGGATCGAACAGGGTGCCTTAAGGTGAGGGCAGCACATGGGGCGCATGTCAGAGAATGGGTCGGGGAAAAATAGGATGTCAGTGCACCAGAAGGAAGGTTTGCACTCAAGATGAAGAGGTTACACACAAGAGGTATAGGTGGCGCACAAGACAGAAGGGTTGCGTGCTAGACGGATGGGTTGCGCACAAGGGGGACCGGTGGCACACAATATGGAAGGGTTGTGCGCAAGACGGACAGTTTGCATGCAATTTGGATAGATTGTGCACAAGAGTGTCTGACGTATCGAGGACTTTCGTGCAAGAGGGGACCCTTTGAATGCAAACGACATTTGGAAAAACGAAATTTACAAGGATCGGAGGGCCCGTCCGAAGGCGCACCTAGGGGACCTATTGTGCAACAATAAATACCTAAAGGCCATGTGTTTTTCACGCAGTCACAGAAGATGGAGTTTCGCACAGCAGAGTGGCGCTTCATCTTCAGTTACCATCCCCGGAGATTGAGGATACGGTTCATTTTATAGTCGGAGTACTTGGAGTGGTGTGCAAAATCATGGTGCGTAAATGCCGTTCGGCTTCGCCCTTGGTGCAAAAACGGGGTCGATCATGGTAACAAACGTTCAACATCACCTTTGGTGCAGAAAGGAGGTCGGTCGTGCAAACCCCCGTTCGACATCACCTTGGGCGTGGAAACGGGGTCGGGCGTGCAAACCCTTGTTCGAAGATACCTTGGGCGTGGAAACAGGGCCAGAGCAGCCGGTCGCGGAGGGCGATGGTTTGGTCATGGAAGGGAATTTTGGCTCACAAACCCCTGTTCGACGTCGCCTTGGGCACAGAAATGAGGCCGGAGCGGCCTAGTGTGAGGGGGCGGTGGTTTGGGTGCAGAAGGGAGGCCCTACATGCAAACCCCCATTCGACATCGCTTTGGGCATGGAAACAGGGTCAGGTGGCTTGGTGTAGAGGCCCGCAGTTTGGGAGCAGAAGGGAAGACAAGTGCACAAACCCCCATTCGACGACACCTTGGGCGTAGAAATAGGGTCAGGGCGGCCGGGCAGAGAGGGCGGCAGTTTGGGCGCAAAAGGGAAGGCCAGTGCACAACGACTTGTGCTCTGGAAGTCCTCTTTTTCATGCCTTCAAAATCCTGTGCACACCCTCCTCCCGGGCCCTGGGATCTCCTTTTGGCATTTGGATTCATTCGGTGCTCTTTTACCCGCCCGAGGTGACCCATCTCCGAATTTCAGCGTCAACAATATATAAAATATGAATTTAATATTTGTTTATGACACTAATAAGGTCTTTAGGGTCCCATAATTTGTCATTTGGATAAGGATTATATTTTATAAAAATTTATTATTCCAAAAAAATGAATTTATTTTGATAAACTCATATCAAAAAGTAGTTTTTTATGGATTTATAAAGAGTTGTGAAGTTTTTCATAAAGTCCTTATAATATTTTAGTGAAAGTGGGATATTTTTTGATATTAACTAAAATTATATACCTATGAAACATATATCATAAGGAAGTGTTGGCTCCAACATATACTTAAGAATGATCTCGATGTTACATTGGTTCCAACATAACAATGTTTCAATCAATACAACATGGATTCATTGTTTTCTTTTGGCTAGAACTTCCACATTACTCTTACAAGGTTTCCTTTATTTAGAAATCCATTAGATAGATTATTTAATGCATCCACACCTTCATTCAAGTTTTAAATGAATAAAACTCCAATGGGAATAAAAATATAATTCTATTGTTGATGCACTTCATTAATGAACTATGTTAAGTACAATATATATAAAGAGAAAGGAGTTATCCTCATTTGACTGATGATGGTCATCAGTTTAATACAAGGATTTTTATAGATCCATTCTTCCTGAAAATTATTTTATCACACAATAAATAATTTATCACCCCTTTGTAATTTAAGATTTTTCAAGAATAATTTTATGATCCTTCAACTACTGTAATCCCTTAGAGGCGGGAAGATTTTTGTTTGATGATTTAGTGGTTATCATCAAGATTTCTCCATAGAGATGGAATCTACCACAATTTAATTTCTGGTAAACCAATTCATTATGTTATTCATTTATATACATGTAGATATCATCAAGCATAGATCATCCATATGGGTTTAATTCTACTACCAATATCATTTGATGATCAAAAAAGTAACATCATTGTAAGTGTCCGACTCTTTGAATCTTATTATCGAAGGGGGGAATTTCTTGGTATGAAGTAGTTAGAAAAATACTGATAACTTCAGAAAGATTTATGTCCTAGTTCAAAACTATTTATCTTTTTCTAGCTATCTATAATTTTTATCAAAGGATTCTCTCCAAATTTTACAGTTTTCTAATAACTTCGAAAGACATTATACTTCATATTTAAGTTTCATGGCCTCATTTTTTTCTTTCATAATGGACACAAACTTTCCTGTATTATTATTGGTTACTTTTAAACCTTTATTTTTTAGCTTATCCATCTAATAACATCATAAGACATTATACTCCATATTTAAGTATCATGACCTCATTTTTATCTTTCATAATGGACACAATCTTTCCTTTACATTTATAATTTATTTTTAAACCTTTATTTTTTAGTTTATCCATATCCAACATAAGATTCACATTTTCATTTCTTAACTTAGTGGACCAACTTTCAGACTCAGTATGGCTCAACTTGTTCTTGGTAACCTCAACCTTAATTCCAGTGTAACTGTGTATTAACCATTTATATGTATTTTTAATAATGTCGATATATTCCTAAATTTATTATTTGGTCCTTGATATTAATTAGTCTTCATCCTAATTTTTTTTGTTCAATGGACACAAAAACTATGGTCATATTATCTGATGATGGATCATTTCTTACACTCCATATATATTTGGTATATTTGAAATCTCCTATTTCATTTATTTTGTTTTGTATTTTTGTTTCTTTGTCCCTTATTTTAAATCTCATATAATCAGGATGAATATTTATATATTTTTTACATTCATAAAAAATTGTATCTGAGGAATATTTCTTTTCACTACTATCCTTTCTATAATTTCATTCATTTCTAAATTTCTCAAAAAATTACATATTCCAATCATGTTCTTATCAAGTTTAGTGTATTATTCTTTTGTATGTTTCAAACTACTATAATCTAAACAATTTTTTGATGATTTTTTTGACGTACCTAGTTTACAATTTTGAGATCAATAATTTTATGTTCTAAAAATTTATGTGAACAAAACACCATTCTTTTTTCCTTTAATTTTTATAATATATTTTTATGATACTATTGCTGAAATAAAAAAATTAAATCCATGCACCTTTCTATAGAATTCAGGATGTTATCCTCACTTATACAACACATGTTATGTTTTAGTAGAAATATATCTCCATTCTAGAAGAAGAAGTTCGTTGTATTTTTTTAGGACATAAAATTTCTCTATAATTAGGGATAAGGATTCCTTATAAATTAATATAATTCTAGTGGATCAGTGGAGAGAACCCCCTATAGGTGTAATCATGGATTCCTAAAATCAATGATTTATTTTGAGTATATTTTGACATTATAAAACACCTCAATAGGGTGTATGAAGGAATCGAGTTCTCGTATAAACCACTCACACAGCCCCTTCACACTAGTCTACTCACCAAGATCCTTCACATAGACCCTTCACCTAGGTCCACCAGTTGTTCTATAAATAAACCCCTCCACCTCTAATTTTAATATGATAGGTGAACTCCCAGATGACGATGTAAGGTGAGATATCTAATCACGCAGCTACTTCACCCATGTAGTTTGTTTGTACTTGGGAGAACCATAATCTTAATACCTTTACATAGGATACACCCCCACACCCCCACCTGGGATCAATGTCAATATATAGTCCGGGGCCTCTAGACCAATCCCTTCACTACCATCACTGTACCCCATGATAATAGGAGAGTCACACTTCAAAATTTTCAAGTCGGGTTGACAATGTTTTGGGTTGCAACACATACAACACCACCTCTCACTATAAATGACCATGAGTTGAGATCTTTCTGATGGTTCCAAAAACATGTTCATACTCCAAGGTGTAATCTTCAACCAAACCTCCAAGTCATTATGATTCCAGATACTAATCGTGGTTCCAGAAACATGTCCATCCTCTTAGGTGTAAGCCCCAATAAAACCTCCAAGTCACCAAGAGATAAGATACTTCTCATGGTTATAAAACTATGAGTATCCCCATAGGTATAATCCCCAAAATTTACCCTTACCTAACCCACCTACTAGTTCAATTACCATAAGAAATCCCCTCGTATTAATCTTCTAGTTCTTCTTACAGAACATATCTCCACTGTTGTCCACCAATTAATGATGAAGACCATGTGGTTTTCTAGATATTCCACTTCCTCTTGTTTCTCATACCAATATTAACTCATGTGGGATTATAGGTTAGTGATGATCCTGAAAATGGAATGATCAAATACCAATCTCAGTTGATATAGTCCTTTTCTAGGTCTTCCTCTCACCTATCCAAGGGCCTTCCATTCATTATAATCCCCAAAATCGTTTCATCACTTCAAAGGGAAAAATTGTCAATAAAGAAAAAATATTATGACTCTGTATAGATTCTTTTTGGGATATTCCCTCACCTTTACATGGGCCTCCTCTATAGGTTTAATCCCCAATAGTTCCAAACTATATGGGTGTTGATTCTAGTCCAAATGGGATATGTAGGAAGCCTCATAGAGGTTCAAACCCAATACCCCAAATTAACCCTAATATTATCTAGAAAACATCCCTAGTAGGTTCATGTCAAACCTTGGAGGATATATCCCATCCAAGTCCCTTGGAAAACTTTATTATATGTCCAACAACATCCTTTACTTAGAACTTTTTACCTAGACATCCTCACTACATCATGTTAAACTGCAAAGTTAATTCCTCGTTATAAGACATTAAAAGGTATAGTGTGTCCCATTTAGTGGAAATTAATTATGTGGGTTCTGATTCCTTTCACAAGGATATATAGAAATCCCATATCATAGGCTTGATCCTGACATCAAAAGAGCTCACGTCTTCCTAGATGAGGATAAATTATAGAACACCCCACTTTGTGGATTAAAACATGAATCAAGATAATAAACGATATAAGAATCTCTAATCTATACATAAAAAGGGTACCATTGATAGAGAACCATAGATACATACTGATTTCTCCATCAATGAAAAATCGTAGATACATACAGATGATTCTCAAGCTAATACATGGAAATAATTGATTATTGACTTAATGGTGACATTTTCCATAATTTTGATTAAATAAAGTATTAATTTATTTGTATTAAATCTATAATAGAGTCTCATAGTAAGAAATAATTCCACCTAAAAGGGTGTGATGAGCCTGACCTCCTATCCTCTTGACCAATTTTAGTACCTAAGTGTTGTTGGACCATTTCCCAATAACCTCCTTCCTTTGGAAAGTAGTTTTGTGAGACATCTATAATAAGGTAACTACTTATTTTTTCTAACTCCACAGATAAAACCCATTTTAAACCACTTGGAAAGGACATGGATAAGTTTCTAACATTAATGTTTATTCCACCACCACCACAAAATTCCATTCAAACCCCACGTGGTTTTGGGGAAGAAGAAAAAATGGTGAACCCAATATGAATAATTGTGCAATAATCCCCCATCCCCACCACACACACACACAACCAACCATTAGGAACTATTTTTTTCATAAACAACTATCATACTATATGATAGTTCAAAAATTATAATACAAATACATATTAGTAGTATTTTTAGTAACATTAATTATTATGTGTTTTGATTCTCACTCCTTAGGTAAGATATCAATAATTTTATCAACTAGTAAATAACCTAACATTTCATTATCTATAAGTGTATATAGACTATTAACAATATTCGTGAAGCATTTGTTGATACGGGAAACTGTTTCACTATATAAGAATTTAATACTTTAATATTTAGTTATAATAATTGCTTATTTAGTTTTAAGAACTTTTTAGGTCCTCAAATGCATTACTTCAAGCTTTTTATAGATACCATTAGCCACCCAATGAGATGAGGCTTGACTATATATATATATATCTTTGAATATAACATAAAAGAGTATTTCTCACATGGCAATTGGGTTGGAACTCAATATTCTATTATAAATTGTATCAAATAATATCTTTCCCAGGGATCTTATATTGTCCGCTAAGCATCATATATTTCTCAATTCTAGTGTTGATCATGAATATTTCTATAAAATCCCTCCAATACTCAAAATATACACCAAAAAACAAAATTTTTCTTTTGGGATTTATATTATCAATTTATCCAACATGTACTCCTTCCATATCTAAGAAAAAATATCTTTTCTCTTTTATATGGTTAGTGAAAGGTAAAAAAATATTTAAAAGTTTTGATAAAACAAATGGACAGTAAAAAATTCAACTAACTTGAATAGTTTTAATCTAATATATCAATAGAATTTCTCTAATACCTAATGTTGGTGTCAAATGGTATGGTGATATTGTGCTAAAATAGGGGTTAAATTCTATTCTAAATCCAAACTATAAATTTTCATCCCACTGAAATGAAAGATTATTGGAAAATTGGATCTTTCGATCAACTCAATGTATATCAGAGAAAAATTTTAAATTTAGTGTAAATAGAACTATTAGTAGTTACAAAATTACTATTAATGAAATAAGAACATCAAAAAATAAAATTAAATGTAAAAACACTAGTTGTAAATTGGGCTACATCTATAGTCTGTCAACATTATTATAACCCAGTTGATCATGGTTATAGCTTATAATCATAGTCGGGCCATGCATTGGAACTATAACCATTTTAATATCCCACTAGTTATAGCCATTAGTGACTGTGATATGAAAACAAGTAATGCCAATGCCTAAAACCTATGTCACTGAGGGGCCCTATAGCCATAGGTTCTATACCCGTGGCTATAAGATAAAAAAATTATACTTGTGAGATTCAAACTTATATATCCCTTTTGTAACTCACCATACTTTATCACCAAACTAACACACTCATTTTAATTAAATATTAAATATATATATATATACCTTTTGTTTGAAATAATTTATAAATATTATTAATTATTATTATAAAGATATTTGAATATGACCATGGTTATAGGTTATCCTATAGTCATAATCAAGCATGACTATAAAAACCCTGATTTCTGTAACTTATAGTCAATGTTTACTTTATTAGATTATTACAGGATACGATATATCACATCCTAATGTATCAAATAGTTTAGTAGTCTTGGGGTACTAGATACATACTTTATTTCAATACTACATGGGTAATATAAAGAATATCTTATAAAATTCTTGAAAATTTTCTTATTCCATTTAGTATATCATGGATATAATTAAAACATACCTTATTGATACCATGAGTAAAGGAAAAAAATAAATGATGTTCTCAAATTCTTTTTAAGGGGTTTCTTTAAGTGGAACTATTATGAATACATAATGTATAAAAAATATGGAAATGTAAATAACCAATAATTGATCTATATAATCTATAACATCAGTATAAAATCTATCCATTGATAAATTAAATAGAAAAATCACATGTATAATAATGACTAGATTAGTAATGATATTCCAAAAATCTTAATCTTATTTTCAAGGACTCTACCAAGACACTTTTAATAAATGGGAAGGTATACACTAAATACCTAAATAATTCTAGAGAATGCTAAATTGTTTTTCTCATGAGATCTTACTTGATACATATATGGAATATTATAGAAACCACTTACACCTTACACAATATCTACACATTCCTCATGTATTTAATGAACATTAAAATATATTACTAATATGTCAAAATGATCAATAAATATCATTATTTAATCAAACATATAATACATCAATATTTATCTTGTAAATGAAATAAATATCTAATTAAGCTTCCTTTAATTCAAATAATATATATATATGTAAGAATAATATATATTCTCAATTGAAATAGTGTAAATAATAATACATATATCCATGGTATTAAATAACATGGACAAGAAGAATAAAGATAGTATCAATGAATGATAAAGAGTAATTAAGAACATTACTCCAAAGAAATGAATGATATGAGAATAAATTATTCTGAAAAAAAAGTGGTATTAAACATAAAATAATAAGGGGTAAAATAATTCCATCAATTAATTAAAAATAAAGGTCTTATAATAAAGCCATATCATTAGTAAAATAGAGAGGTAAATCGAACTGGAACATTAAATATAACTTTCTTAAAACTTTTACAACTTTGGTGTAAAAAAAGTTTTAAATCACTTCCAGAACTCATTTAATAAGGTTTCAAGAACCTTTTTTAAAATAATATTTTAAAAAATTATAATAATGGATTACTAAAAATAAAATATTCTTAAGTAATAAAATTTTGGCTAGAAGATAAAAATATTAATAAGTGAAACGAAATATCTTTTCAATTTTTTTAAGAAAGTAAATTATATTTAATTAGTATAAAATTAAAAATCAAAATAATAATGAGAAAATTATTTACCATTAAAAACTATGGAAACTTTTACATTAATAAAAATAATTAGCGATATTCATGATGTCTATAAAATGGATTCAATCTAAATATATAAAAAACATTATTTTCTAACTTTTGTATAGAAATTCAAAAGTAACCCATATGAAAAAACATTAAAAAGAATTTTTTTAATACTTTATAAAAATTCAACAATATTTGAGAGTTTTCATAAATAATCATTATATTATAGATAAACATATTCATTAAACAATATAAATATTATGGATTTGGAAGAGAAAGACCCTTGAACAAAAAGAAGAAATAAGGTTGGATTTTCTTATAAAAAATTCAATGCTTTTGAGTTTTGAAAAAAAAGGGAAATGGAAAGAATAATTAAAAACAAGAAAATTAATAGAGTATAATAAAATATATGTGGTTTGTTATATAAAGATAATATAATTACTCCAAATTATATTCAACCATAAACAATATTCATTAAATTTGATATTGGAACATAAAATGTTTCAATGGATTCACAATTGGTTTGACACGTTCCAAACTCTTGTATAAAAAAATTATATTTTTAAAAATATAATATACATAATTATATATATATATATATTATCATTTATTAATAACTTTTTTACCCATTTACTCATAATTATTTTTTAAAATCAATATTTAAGCATTAATTGTCTCATCCCTCATGCATGTTTCGATTTGGTGGTTTTGAACCTTAAACCTTGTTCATAGTGTAATTAACTTAGTAATGTAATTCATTAATATCATAGTCATATATTAAATACCTTTTTATAACCATCCATGCAAGGATTTTATGAAAAACAAAATATGAGGTTCATGGAGGTGGTAGTTTGCACGTACGCATTGGTGACATTTTTATTTTCTAGTGGATGAAAATAAAGGAAGGTAACTAATTGTTTATATTAAAATAAAATTAATTATATAATAAATACAATATTTATTCATTAAATAAGTCTTTATAACCATCTATGTGTGGCAGTTATAAAAATTGAAATATGTCGTCCATAAATAGGATAATCTCCATGTATTCATGATCAACGTTTTCATTTCCTAATTGATGGAAATGAGGTAGATTATAGTTGTTAAATAAAAATTATAATATTTAAGTAGATTAATTATATTTATGTTGTTATTTTAGGATTTTTAAAAGATATTTGGATTAGTTTTATGAATATAGAAACATGAATAATCTCGATTAAGGTGATTACCTCCCACTTGGGTATCCACCTTTGGACCTCTTTTTAATCCTTATTAGGTTGGTATTTTAGTGAGACAGAAACCTATAGGTCATAGATAAAGGTATTGGGAATATATGTTAGTAGATCATATTGTATTTAAATTTATTAAAGAGGTCATATAAGTGATGTCATGAGGGTTTCCTTTTATTGGTGACAGGAGTGACACCTTTGTAAATATTATAACCTTGAAAATAATATAACGCAGTTTTTATAGGAAAGTGGAAAAAATGGAAAAAACATTTATGATAGGACAAGGTTATAAATCAAATCATAAAATCATATTTAGAAAATAAATAGTGATATTTTATGTCTTGTATCTTTGTTTAACCACATCATTATGCCTTGTAAACCTTATTGTGGGGAAAAATTATTATGGTAACTATCTGTTATGACTAAAATGAAATAACCTTATTAAATAATTTGAATATTTTGATTCAAAATATAGAATCCATTATAAAATATTCAATTTCTTTATTTGGTAAAAATTAATTTTAATATAAGTATGCAAAATGAAAAAAAAAATTTAAAAATTCCTTTTTAAGCCTAAAAATGGATTTATATAAATATAATTTGTAGAATTGATTATCATGAACCTAATTTGACAATTATTAAAATAATAAGTCATGTGGATTTTAAACCAATAAAAAATCAAATGTAACATTTTATTTACTTAATTAAAGGATCAAAAATATTTATTTTATTTGAATAAAACATCTCATAGGATCTAAAATTTCAAAATGGGTTTCTAAATTTAAAATAATATTTTTATATGATTTATATTAATTCTTCAATATATATTTTCTATATAAAAAAGGTTTCAAGCATTTACAATCATTCATATATCACGATGATTTCATAAAAGTGACATTATTTTGTAAAACAATATTTTACACTATTTAGCCTAAAATAAAATATTTCATAAAAAATAAATAAATAAAACATTATATAATTTTGATATGATGAATTAAAAAATTAATTTTATATCATAAGTTCAAAAATATAAAATTTAAGGAACCGTCTTTAAACATTACATAATATTTATTTCTAATTATATAATACATTCTCTTATATTTGAGGATCTTTTTAGGTTTAGATTTTTAGATAATTAGGTCATCAATCAAATATAACATAACCATATATTACAAAGTGCATGATTTCTATCAGTATTCATTTTTTCAATAACATAAAACCTTTAAAATAAATCATGATTTCTTTTAATGATGAATCTTCACGACATTCCACTAGACTTTATTTTCCTTACCCATCCTTAAACATTGTGAAGAACATTTTAAAACATGGGATGAGAACAAAAAAATTAGTAAGAGACATAAAAAATAAGAATTAAATAAACCTATCAGTCTATGAAAACTTATAAAAATTTTCCATTTCAATGTAAGATTTGGTCTCAAAATAAAATTTTTTTTGTCTAATAAATCACCTTATCTGCTAATATATTTTCATAAAATATTTCAAAAGAAAAATTAAATGTAAAAAATTAAACTAATAAATATTTATTTGAGAACATGATAAACATGGGAAATTTTTTTTCACAAAGTTATACTTTTCACCCTTAAGAAGTAGTAAATAATTTCTTTTTAAGATAATCTCATTGATTTTATTTTTAACTATCTTATGATTACCCTAAAACCCCTTATAAATATTAGATAAAACATATAGGTATACCGGGAAAAACTTTTCCATATAACTCTTACAAATAGAATAATTATACTATTAACTTTCATACCTGATGCAATGAAGGGATATAACTGACCCACCCATCCTTGGTTTATAACATAACCACTCGTCCTTGGTTTATAACGTAACCACCTGTCCTAAATTAATAATTTAACAACCCATAATTGGTTTTTAATGGAACCATAAATCATCATAAATAATTTAAAATGTCCATAACATAATCATGAAATATGAAATCTTTAAATTTTAATCATTACACTCATAAAATAATCTTTTAATCGATGAGAAAACATTTCTAGATATTAAAAAATATGTACCATTTAAAAACCCATTTTCAATACCAAAATACACAAAAAAGGGAAAGAGGGTTTTTATTTGAATAAAACATAAAGTCTTGTAGAATAATACAAACTTTAAATAATAGTTATGGTGATGTAAAGGATATTGTCAGTTTATATGTTAAAATCAAACATTCTTTATATATTTTGTACCGAAGTAAAACATTATATTAAAATATTTCTTTTTAAAAACCATTGAAATAAATAAAAAAATAGAATTTATTAAAAAAGTCATTTTCATAAAATTACATTCATAAAATCATTTTAAAAAACATATACATTTAGGAGAAAGGTTTTGAAAATAAATCTTAAAAACATTTAAAATGTGGTTTTAAGTTAAATCGTCTCCTACCTGGAGTCTAATTCGTCATTTATGTTATTTATCTTCATTAATAAAAAACTTATCATAATTATTTAGTTTCTTAAGAAAAAAATTCAATTTTATTATTCCATTTATTTTACTTATTTCCATCTCATATACAATTACTTAATCAATTAATTTTATTTCCGATGTTTTGATGATATTTGGCGTAAATGTTCAAAATGACTTCGGAATATTGACTATGGTCAAAGAGGTCCTTATTTAAACACCTCCAAAACAATAATAATGAAATAATTATAAATTTTATACATAAACTATACTTTTAAAACCAATAATTAATGATTGTTATGAAAAATGAACTACATTATAATCATAGAGTTGGTAGGTCGTACATACGAATGAGTAATGTTTCCATTTTTTAAAGATAATTCTAGAAATAAGGTAAGTGATATTTTACAATTATAGAATGATAATAATATCATAAATACCAGATTATTTTTTGAATACACTTATATATGTCATCCATGTGATGTGGTTATGAAAAAAATAACTGCATCACTTCGTAGAGGTGGTAGTCCACACGTACGCAAGAACGATCTTATCATTTCTCATGAATGGAAAGATAAAAAGTAAATGGAATATTATATTTTAAGAATGATAAATTTGTCATCAATGTAATAATTATTTCATATATATTACATATATTCATTAAATTTATTCTTATTACCTTCCATGTAAATAGTTAGTGAAAAATGAATAACATCGCTACATGAGGCGGTAGTCCTCTGTGCACCTGAGTAACGTTATCGTATCCCCCCACAGAATAGAAATTAAAAAGTTATATGTGATATGATAATTTCATAAGTATAATTATGTTACAAATATCATACATATAATTTAAATCCAACATTATAACAATCCATGAGAGGAGATGATTAAAAACAAATTACATCGATTCGCGAGGCGGTAGTCCGCCATACACACGATTGATTGTTTTGTTTCCCATTTGATGGGAGAGGAGATGGTTATAGGTTATTCCATTAACATAATAACATATAAATATCTATTATATATTAGTGTTATTATATTATCCTAAGTTAATAATATTTTAATGAGGTGTAAGAAGAAATAAAAACAAAATGCTCGGTTAAGCACGATACCTCTTCTTCAGACAACCTCTAATGTTTGCACCAAAAGTATCTATATGGTGGATTTATGATAAAACCATGGGTCTAAGTCTTGGGTATGGAAGAAATGAATTTATTTTTACAAATATTTTTGGAAAAAAGGCTTTGAATGTGTTATGAGAAGAGGAGAGAGGTGGCCATTTATAATTGAGGTGAGTGTCACATTTATAATTTTTGAAAAGAAAATGTGATACCCACATTTTTCATTTGTCACAAGGATAAAAAGTAGACAATTATAAAGAATTAGATGATATAAGGTCAAACTATTTTCATAAAATATAATTTATAAAATAAATTAGGTCATTATTACCCTTATATTTTTTATTTAACCACGCCCCTGATAAACTTGTTTTCACCTTAACCATGATAATTTTTTTTATATTTTTACTATTCATTTTGAAAAAAATTAAGCTGAACATATTTTATAATATATATAATTATGATTAAAAATAAATATTCTAATTTATGAAATTATATTAACATAATTCATATAATTTAATTTAAAATAAAAATCACAGACGTGATGAAAAGGTGGTTTTTCAAGAAATGTATTTTTCTAGCATAATATGATTTTATATTAAATCTATTAAAAGTAGTAATAATTGTATTAATTTAAATTAATATTTATTAATATATAATTTAAACATTTGTTTTAAATAATTCCTCATCATATATTTTTTAATAAATTAAAATGGAGAAACATTATGAACTTTAAAGAGTTTTTAGAAAAAACCCATTTTTAAACACAAAAATAAACAAATACTAAAATCCAATATAAATTTGATTAAAATGTAATTAAGTGGATTAAATATAACTAAATAATATCTATGTTACTTTAAATTATATTCAAAACATAATGGCACTTTTTAATTAATTAATTAATTGAAAAGAAATGGAATTTTAAAAAATCGATATTTTCACTATTCACTAAAAAATCAATATATTCTGAACAAAATTACATCCTAAGTTTTATATGATATGATGATTTAAAAATTAATTTAATATATTAAAATATATTTTCTAAAATTTCTATAAATTAATTATAATATTTTCTTACAAAAAGCAATAAAAATCATTTTTGAAGAAAAAATGTTTTAGAAAAATAAAATTACATTACTAAAAAAAAGATTTATTATTTAATAAGAATTTATAACTAAATTTATATTGAGTAATAAATTTATATAATTTATCTGAAGAAGTTTATACTATTCATACCTACTAATTTAGTGGATATGTTATAATGATTATATTTAAAATAATATTATTTCATGGTTTGTTTAAGCATAATGTTGTGTGTCTTGTACGCCATCGAGTATAGATTTATTTTTTTTAATCTCATAGTGTTACATAAGATATATAAATTTTTCTTTAAAATAATAAGATTAAATATAAATAAAAACATCTTTCATAAAAAAAATGACCTTTTTAAACTCCAAGTGTTCTTAATATTTTTTCCTATCAATTTCTAATTAATTGAGTGTTATTATAGTAGTTCATGACTTAAAATATTTCAAAAGTGATCAATTTATTAAAGTACACAACACTTCAAAAATAGTTCTTTTAAAATAATATTTTTTTAACACTAAATGATTTTAATCATATCACATTAGTTATTTATTTTTTAATCATTAAATTTTGTCTATAAAATTGAATAATACAATTTAAACATCATAATTAATTACTATCTTTCGATTTACTAAAGGGTTATTATTATTCTAATTAAAATATGTCATTAATAATTTTATTTTTGTGTTCATTATGTTTAAAGTTATTCAATATAGTATAATGGAAAATTCACACTAAAATATTTGGGTGTTATATCCCCCATACTTAAATAAATTATTTCCTCGCAATTTTATTTTATTCAAACCAAAATAAATGTATCCTAATGTAGGTATAATATTAGGTGTAGAGTTTATCTTGATAATTACTTCCTATGTTACTACTAAGATACTTATTATTTCTAAATTAAATACTTTTAAAACCATGTATACACCATTATAAGGCCCATAATTTTGAATGAGTTTCCAAAGATATGCCTTGATAGATAAGAGATATTTCCCACATAAGTCTTGATAAATTTATCTTCCTCTTATTGTGTTTTGAGGAATTATTTTACCGTTGAGATAGAAAATATAATAAAATATACTTTCTTGATTTTTTACATTCTATAAACATAATTTGAAACTTTGGTTTTATTTTGATTACTTTTCCACCTCTATTTCATCAAATATTCTAAATAATGAATATTTATGATCAATTTTTCAGGATTAAAGCACGATAATCAACTTTAAAATGTTCATAAGATCCATAAAAGGATAACTAGTTATTCATCAATCCAATGTCCATTTATTAAAACAAAATGGTTAGTAGAAGTTAAGATAATTTTTTTTATAAATTAGTGTTCATGTGAAGAATAAATACATTAATCCCTAAAACCTAAACAATTACACCTAAAGTTAAACTTAAAACATTTCACAAATAGTTAAACCCAAAAAATAATAAAAATGTACTATAAATATTTAAAAACTCAAAAATCAAATAGTTTTTCCCACATATTATTCAAAATCAAGTTAATTTTTATTTCAAAAAATATTGAACATTATTAATCATTAAAAATATTCCTTACTATATCCAGAAGCCCAAAAAACTATGCTATTTCAAGTCCAACCATTGGATAGACAACCAAATTGAATCTAGTGAATTGTTAAGAATTTTAATAGATAAGTTTTAATATATTATCATTGTATCTAGAGTTCCACTATGTGCCGTGATTAATAACCCCTTCCTCAGAGTTTCAATGAATGATTCAATATCTAAGAAATATATAAAAGAATTCCTAGATCCATAAACAAATAATTCATTATGAAACTTTAAGTTTATTATAAAATTTTTTTTACATATCATTCTAGACATCAACATCAGCTATATAAATCACATAAGCTTTTCATTTCTCTCTATGTATTTTTTAGGAAAATTACTTTAACACTTATGTAATTGATTTAAATAATGTCCAATATCCTCATAGATGAATCATAGGATGTTTATGGTTTTTATTTATCATTTACATTAATGAGATTAATTTATTTTATCTCCATACTTTAAACAAACCTTCGTTCATTTAATCATGTACAAAGATTTTTCTTTAGATGGTTATTACATGTTAGAAATTTTCCCTTTTCCACCTTAGGCACAATTTTATTTAAATAATTATTAGTCACCCTCTTCTTCTGTTGATTTCCATTTAAAATATAAAACCTGTATAATATATTCTCTTCCTCAATGTAACTTAATATTTTATCATTATATATAAAAAATCTTTGAGAGAGTAACACTCTTTGATGGTTTGGATTTATCACATCAAACAAATTTTCTATCTTTCTTTTTATATTACATAATTAGTTTTTAGAATTCCTTGATAATATTATAATGTTATAATTATACATTTAAAATGTTTCCTCCCCCATTTGAGTCAAATTTAAAATTTCCCTTTCTAAATAACCTCATTTCTCTTGAGGAAAATATTTTTCAAGTAATATCACCTTATAATTAAAAACTTTATCGCCTCTATCTCTTTATTACCTTAAATAAATTATAAATATTGATCATCATATACCTTCAAAAAATACATTTCTAGAATAATATTCTCCCTTTAATTTTTTTCCAAATCTAAAATATCATTTTTAGGGACATAATCCATCACTCATCTACTAATATATTAATGGTTGCATTGAATGATGGAGCTCTATTGTCACATGAAGTGATCAAACATTATTTCACCATGTTTTCAAGAAACTTCTTATTCTATATATCTAAGTTTGTCAATCATAACATTTCCCAATATATTTATAATTTTTTCACCTCCAACTACAACATTATTGATTCTCTTATAAGGAAAATCCTTACATAGAATATGGGTGTTGATTCATTTTTCATTCATTCCACTTTTTTTAATATCTAAATAAATCCATACACTTAATCAGCTCAAAATATTATTAATATTGATCTATAGTATAAAAATCACTTTGTATGTTAAAGTTATTGATAATTCTGATGATTTATCATAATGACCTTGCTAGTTATGTTCTTTTAAAATCAATTTCTAAAGGCTCCTACAAAACTTTCCCTGATACTAATTATAACAACCCTGAATCTGGTAACCTTGATAAAGTGTTTATATTATTACATTGTTATAAGATACCAAACATTAAATCCCAAAGGATAAAAAATATTATAAATCTTGGGAGATTAGATACATATATGATTTCCATATTACATTGGAAACATAAAGAATATAAACTTCTTGAAAATTTTATTATTCCTTTTTTACATCTTGGAGATAATTCAAAAATCCTTTATTGATACCTTGGGGAAAGGAAAAAAATAAAGGGTGAGCTCATATTCTTATTATGTGGTTGTTTATAGTAGAAGAAAACATGAATACATAATGCATATATAACAAGATAGAGTAAATATTATATTAATGATTCGTATCAATTAATTGAGCATAAAATATATTCAACGATAATATAAAAATAATAACCACATAGATAACACTGACTTAATTCATAATGATATAATTAATAATTCTAAACATCGTAATATTACCATTGAGTCCTCAACTAATGTACTATCAATAAATGAGTATACATACACTGAATACCTAAATAATTCTTAAGGAATGAGAAATTGTTTGCCTCATGAGACCTTACTCGATGTCTATGACAAGATCCACTCATCACGTACATGTGTCTAATTCATTCCTCTTATATTCAAGGAACAATATAATATATAATCAATATTCATTAGTGATTAATAAATATACATATTAAATAAAATTTATGGAACATCAATATTTCTCTAGACAATATAATAAAGTTCTTAGTTTTCCTCCTTCAATTCACACCATATATAACAATGAGTACATTTTTTAGTCACTATTGAAAAATTGTGAATAATACTATATATATCTATTCTATGAAATACATATACATGATGTAGAAAAATAATGGTAACGAATGATAAAGTGTGATAGAAACAATTACTCCAAAGAAGTGAATGAACTAAAAATAAATTTGAGTGCGTCAAATGACGTATAACCCATAATTAAATAAGGGGGTAAATAATACCAAAAATTCATTAAAAAATATTTTTTTAGAAAAGGTTTTTATTTTCGATAATAGATAGGAAATGGAAGCTGGACATTAAAAATCTCTTTCATTAAACTTTTTTAACTTTTTTGTAAAAAAAAATTTACAAATCACCTATAAATCTCAAATCATAGGGTTTCATGAATAATTTATAAAAAACAATTTAAAATATTTTATAATAAATGAATCATTAAAATAAACTTTATTTATGTAATAAAATGTGGAGTGAAATATAAAAATAAACATAAGTGAAATAAAATCCCTTCTCAAATTTTTTAGAAATTAATATCATTTTCTTTTGGTAGAAAATGAAAAATCCATAGAATAATGAGAAAAATATTTAAAATTAAAAACTATAAAAATATGAAATGTAATATTAATAATGAAAAATGATCATGACATAGAGAAAATACAATCAATCTGAATATTTTAAAAACATTCTTTTATTACTTTTGTTAAGAGAAGTAAATGTGACTCATAAAGAAAAATGTAAAAAAATACTTTTTAAAACTCTATAAAAAGTAAAAGTTATTTTAAAATGAACAAAAAAAATCATTTTAGTATATATAAATACTTTATTATAATAATATAAATAATATGGATATGGAAGAGAATGAATTTAGGCCCAAAAGAGAAATATAGTTGGTTTTTCTTATAAACATTCTTTTGGTGGTTTTGAGTACCGAAAAGAGGAAAATGGAAAGAATAATTGAAAATCATATAAGTAAAAATAGGATGGTTTAAAGAGATAAATATCATATAATTACACTAAATAAGATTCAAGAATAAATAATCCAGATTAAAAGTGAGATTGGAATATAAACCCTCACATTAGATTCCTACTTGGTCGGACACATTCCAACCTCCTATATAATAAATTTAGATTTATTATTCGCCTATATCATGTCAATATTTTTATTTATATTTCTATATTTCATTCATTCATAACATAATTCTACCATTTTCATCATAATTAATTTCTAAAATTGATATTTAAGTGTTAATTATCTTGTTCTTAATGCATGTTTCATTCTGATGGTTTTGGACATTAAGTATTGGTTATGGTTTCATAAACTCCATAATTTTAGTCATATGTATAATTTTATCAATTAAATACAATTTTAAAACCATAAATTTCAAGCGGTTATAGAAAATGAAATACATTGTTCATGGAGATGGTAGTCTGCATGTACGCATGGCTGATATTTTCATTTTTCAATGAATGGAAATAAATAAAGGTGGATAATTATATATCTCCAAATAATATTATTTATTTCATAAATAAAATATTTATTCATTAAATATATATTTACAACCATCCATGTGATACGGTGACGGAAAATGAAATACGTCATTCATGGAGGTGTTAGCCTGCATATACACATGAGCGGCGTTTTCATTTTCCAATGGATGAAATAAGGTTGATAATAATTATTAAATAAACATAATAATATTTTAGTGATATTATGATACTTATTTTATTATTTTAATATGGTTAAATAATATTTTGAGTAGGTCTAAAAATATGGTTAATTGAATGAGCTCAGTTAAAATTATTAACTATTCCTTGGGTATCCTCCTTTGGATTTCTCTTTAATATTTTTTAGCTTGGTATTTTGGTGATACAAAAACATATAGGTCATGTATCAGGGTATTGGGAAGGTAATTTAGTATATTTTTGTTAAGATAAATAAATTAAAGAGTGTGGATAAGTGAGGTGTGAGGGGTGGCACCATTATAAATATTCAAAAATTAAAATAATATAAAGTCATTTTCACGGGCAGTTGGAACCAAATGGAAAAAATTAAAATATAAGATACGGTATGGTAAGATATACTCAACCAGTCATATTTATAAAAAATTTAGTTATATTTGAAATATTATCACTTTGTTTAACCACCTCATTAATCCTTTTAACCCTTACCGTGATGATAGAATTTTACTTGGTAACTACTCATTATGACCAACAATGTAACGGAACTTATTACATAATTCGAATATGATGATTAAAAATTTGAAACCAGTTTTTAAATATTAAATTTACATAGTTGGTACAAATTAATTTTAATTTAATTATCAAAAATGTAATGAAAATATTTTTTAGAAAAAAAATTGTCTTTTAAGCTTAAAAGAGGATTTACACCATAATCATGTATAGAATTGATTGTCATGATATTTATTAGATTATTATTAAAAAAATTGTGTTATGAGACTTTAAATATAATCTAAAATGCAATTTGAACCTATAAATACTTAATTAAAAAATGATCAGATATATTTCTTTTGTTAGAATAAAACATCATTGAGGTTCAAAAATGCCAAACATGAGTTTCAAATTTCAACATAAAATTTTTAAATTACTAATTTTATTTCATAAATATATATTTTGTCTATAAAAAGGTTTTAAAACATTTTCAATTCATTCCTATATCAAAATGATGTCATAAAACTGACAGTATTGTTGTAAAACAGTATTTTTTAAAATTCACCCAAAAATAACCATTTCTGAAAAATTCCAAAAAACCACCCTATGTTAATTATAACATACTAAATTCAAAATTGATGATAATTTCATAAAATTATAAGATAAAATTAATAAAATAATTTTTTAATTAAAATATTAAATATAAGGAAAATGAGGTTTTATTGAAAAATGAACTTTTTAAACTTCAAGTGTTATTAATATTATTTCATAATTATTTATAGTTTATTGTGAGTCAATATATTATTTCATAAAATGAAATATTTCAAAAATTGATCAATTTATTAAAATTAACAACACTTCAAAAATATTTCTTTAAAAATATAATTTTTTAATCTTAAATTATTATAATCATATCACAGTAATTATTTATTATTTAATCAATAAATTTTACCAATAAAAATATAATAATATAATGTATGTATCATAATTTATTAATATATTTATATTTACTAAAGGTTTATTCTTCTTGTAATTGTAATATATCATGACTTAATTTGGTCTCGTGTTATATTTATTGCAAGATATTCAGTATAGTATTTATTTAAAGTAAATTACAAACTAAAATCCAGGGTGTTATATTCCCCATAAAAAAATTATGTACTCACAATTTTATTTTATTTTACCATAATAAATATATATTGAAATAGGTATAATATCATATATATATTCTATATTGATTATTAATTCTTAAGTTACTATGAGGAATCTTAGTATTTCTTAATTAAGTATTTCTAAAACTATGTATGTACCATTAAAAGGCTCGTATTTTTGGACGGGTTTCCATAGGCATACCTTGATAGCTTATAGATACACTACTAAAAAACCTGCAGTTAACCGTGCTACAAATGGCCTTTATCAATGCTATAAAAGCATTTACTACATTCACAAGGTTAAAAGCCCTAGTCATTTATCAGTGCTAAATAAATCACTAATAAATGGGACCTTTATCAATGTGTTAACTTAACACCACAAAAGGAACCATTTATCAGCACTTCTAAAAGTGCTCATAAATTTTCTTTTATCAACACATATAAAAGAAATGATAAATTATACCTTTGTATATGCTTATAAAAGAACTGATAAAGGATCTTTTATCATCAATTTTAAAAGCATTGATAAAGATCTATATTGTAGTGTGTAATTATAGCACATTGCAATACCACAATAATGTTCTATAATAAAACACCATAGCACTAGAAACACACCATATATCAATATAAATAAGTACCTATATAGGATTTAATTTAAATGAAATTTACAACACTAACACAAGAAAAAACACTATATTATTGTCAATTCAAACATTGGTTTATACAATTACATAAATACAATTTATTACATACATTCAAAAACATCAATGTTATTTTATCGTTTAATCCTAACCTGACTCATGAAATTTCTGAACAAACCACCCCTAATCGAGCAAAATAATACACCTGTATAAGAAAAAAATTCTCATATTGGCAATAATATAAACAAATAAATTAATAGAAAGTGTTAATTTTACTAAAATTGATGCCAATTTTAAATAAAAATGTGCACTTAGATTCATAATAGTCTTATCATGCATCGGATTGAGGAATATATGATTCCAACACATCTCAAATAAATTTCGTATCACTTTCCTAAAGTATCAAAACAATGTGACTTTGTTTGATCAATTTTGAGTACATTGGTTGTCTTTTTTACTAAAATGTCATTTAAAACAGAAAAGATGCACTTTTGACTCATTATGATCACATAATGTATCATTTTTATGTGAAATAGATTCCTACATGTCACAAATGACTTATGAATCGTGGTCCTAAATTATCGATAAAATGTGAGCTTATTTGATCGGTTTTCAGTGAGTGACATTATTTGACCTAAAATGCCAATTTTAAACTAATAACAGACACTTTGAGTATACGAGGCACATCATGTATTAGATTGAGGTGAAAATAATTCCTACATATAAAAAAATTACTTATGTATTTTTTTCATAATGTATCAAAATAATCTGAATGTGTTTTTGTAGTTTTGAGTAGGGTTGTAGTCCATTTTACTAAAATTGAAGAAATTTTTAAATAAGAAGATGCACTTTGATTCATTCCAGTCACACCATACATTGTATTGAGGGAGGATGATTATTACATATCCCAAATGACTTATGGATTATTTTCCTAAAGTTTCAAAATAATATAAATGTGTTTTTATGGTTTGGAGTATGTTACTTGCCTTTTTTACTAAAATGTCATTTTAAAATTGAAACACATACATTGAATCATACTGACCACATTGTGTATGGTATTGTGGTGAAATTTATTCCTACACATGAAAAATTAGTTATAGATCATTTTCCTAAATTATTTAAACAATGTGAATGCGTTTACTCAGTTTTGAGTAGGTCATTTGGCCTTTTTACTGAAATTTAAGACAATTTTAAATAAAAAAACGATATTGAAGTCATACCGGTCAAACCATGCATCAGATTGAGGTGTAACTGATTCTTACACATCCCAAATTACTATTTATCATTTTCCTAAAGTTTTCAAAACAATTTAAATGTGTTTTCTTTATTTTTAGTATGTCACTTATCTTTTTTACTGAAGATTCATTTTTAACTTGAAAACACACTTTGACTCATACTGATCACATCGTGCATCCATTTGACATGAGACTAATTCCTATACATTAATAATTATTTATTAATAAATTCCATAAATTATCAAAAAAATCAATGTTTTTTTGCATGATTTTTATTTTGTGACACTTTTCAAAGTCAAATATTGATTTTAAACTAATAACGTACACATTGATCCTTATTGGGAACATCATGTATCATATTGGGGTGTGTTTAATTATTACATGTCAAAAATGACTTATTTATGATTTTATTAAAGTATGAAAAAAGAATAAATTTGTTATCTTGGTTTTTATTATATCAGTTTCCTTTTTTACTAAAATTAATGTCAATTTTAAATATAAATAAGTACTTGGAGTTATACCAGTTAGATCAAGTGTCCGATTGAGGTGTGGATGATTACAACATGTCCCAAAGTCTCATAACAATCCTAACTGTCAATTTTAACACAATTTCAATTGAAATTATTTTTCAAACTTCCAACACTGCATGGTTATCTTTGAAAAAACCACATCAACTTGAAAAAAATGTATCCACCTATATAAGAAAGTAATTATTATGAGTTATACTAAAAATAAATAAATTAAACATAAATAGGAAATAATAAATTATATATATGTACAATTATTTTATGGTGAAAATATCAATATTACCTCTATGATTGAGCTGTAAAGGTAACATCAAGGAAGGTGATAAATTTCAACACTATAGGGGTGAAAGGTTTTGAGGGACAGAAATTCTTTGGAGGTTTTGGTGCAAAAACGCATGAAATATGGATGGAGATACCAAATTGAAAAAATAATCCACCTGTATAATAAAATAATTAGTATGTGAATAATAATAAAAATAAATAAATTAAACAAAAATATGAAATGATACATTAATTCTATGGATAATTATTTTACTATACAAACATCAAGATTACCTCTAGAATTGAGTAGAGGTAAAATAATTTATCTTCTTACAATGTAAGAGAAGGTAACTTGAAAGAAAGTTATAAATTCACCACTATAAGGGTGAAAAGGTTTTAAGGTAAAAGAATTTTGGGGAATTTTTAGTGCAGAAAGTTCTGAAATATAGAAAGAGCACCCCAAATCTAACAAAATAATCCACCTATATAAGAAAACAATTATTATGTGAGTAACACTAAAAATAATTAATTAAACATAAATATGAAACAATACATTAATTATATGGATAATGATTTTACTATTCAAACATCAAGAATACCTCTGTAATTGAGCATAGGTAGCATCATGGATCTTCTAGCAAAGGTAGTGTAGGTAACATGATAGAAAGTGATAAATGTACCACTATAGTGGTGAAAAGGTTTTGAGGGAGAATAATTATGTAGATGTTTTGGTTTAGAAAGGAATGAAAGACGGAAAGATCACCTAAACTTTAATGAAATAATCCACCTATATAAGAAAAAAAATTATTATTTGAGTAATACAAAAATAAATAAATTAAACAGAAATATGAATTAATTCATTAATTATATGGACAGTTATTTTACTATGAAAACATCAAGATTACCTATATGATTGAGCAGAGATAGTGTCATTTCCCTTCATGAAATGGCATGAAACATGGATATAAATCTTCTAAAATAAATAAACTCTAAAAAGGAATAATGAAAATTAAATAAAAGTTTCATTATATATTTTTTAGTAAAATAGATAAAGTATATTTTAACATTACCTTTACATCTTTCTAAAGGGTTTCATTCATTATATTTTGTTCTTCTGAGGGATTGGTAATATCATCCTATAAAGAAGACATTGTCTACATGAGTAGTCAAACTTTTAATTTAGATTATGTTAATGAAGTATAGAAATTTTAATATTATGATGGAAAACATAATATATTAAAAAACACTTTTACCTTCTCATTTAACCCTCTTTTTTTAAAGGTGTCAATGATTTGGTTCCACTATCATGAATCCAAATCCCTTATTTGTGGTCTCCTCTAACATACAAGACGTTATCTATATTGATACCATCATAAAATGATTGTGATGTCTCAATAAAAGGGTCATCCTTGATTGAATTTTCATCTGACTCAATATTTGTTTTAGTCTCCATTAGGTCAATTGACCAATTCTTGTTTGTTGGATCAGAGACATAAAATACTTTCACTGCTTGTGATTATATTATGAATCGGTCATCTTTTTCACCTTCCACACTGAAATTCACCTGTAAAAATATCATTTCATCATCTTTCACTCCATTGATATTGTCATCCCATTTGCAATGGTAAAGCAGCACCTAAAATTTCGTATAATCCAACTCATATATCTGTTCGATAATTCAAAAATATGTCATATTTTCATAAATTTTATTTCTATCCATGGAACCAAATATGTGAATCACTTCATCCTTAAGCGTAACATCACTGTTTTTCATCATACTAAAGTCATCAAGTTCTTTTTTATAGAACGTACAATCACTAATTACAAAACTACTGTAAGATATAACATTTTCATTCTTTCCTATGGCTATCCATTGAAGTTTTTAAAAAATTGAATTCAGATTTTCAGATAAATACTTATAAATTTGATCTTTGAACCATTCTATAAACTATTGATTATGTGTATTTGATATCCATTCTTTAGCCCTTGGTGGATTCAAATTTATAATAATTTCTTTGTGTACTTCAACATATGGATCAAAATCTTTACTATTATATATTATGTAATGATGTTCATACTCCCACTCTATAAAGTTAATTGAAACATCTCTTTTAGAAATCCCTTCCCCCATAAGGCATTCGCTATTATGAGAATTTGTGAGACTGATTATTTCAACATCTAATATGTAATTAGTGTAGAATTCAATAGATTGTTTAGTAATATATCATTCTTCAATACATCCTTATTTTTGACATTGATTCTTAACATACCTTTCAAAATCTTCATATATCATTCAATGGGATACATCCATCTATAATGGATATGACCACATAGTTGAACCTATCTGACTAAGTGAACCATTAAGTAGACCATTATATCAAATAATAATGGTTGGAAGAACATCTCTAATTCACATAATATGACTTAAATCTCCTAATTACTGATGAGAAAATTCACCAGCTCTACAACATTACTGCATAAGGATTTGAAAAACAAGAAGAGTCTGATTAATGTATGTTGTACATTATGAGATAGATTGTAACGGAAAGAAACAACCAATAAATCTTGCCTCAAAACATAACATTCATGTGATTTTAGTATTTGTAACTTCAAATTAGTCATTAACACGACATTATTTATATTTAATGAATATCGTAGTGGAACTTTTACACTGGTAAAGAAAATGAAAATTTTAAATTTTTTCATATTTGGAGAGATTGTAAGCTGTTGGAGAAAGAAAAATAAACCTTTTTCCCTTCACCGGTACCAACTCTTCCCTTATCCCCATTTCATTCAAGTCCAAACTAGACTTGATTCCATCTTTCTTTTTTCCAAGAACATTTAGTAACATGACAATAACACTATCAAATATATTTTATTCTAAATGCATGATATCTCGAAAATGTATGACACACAAACAATTCCAATACAGTAATTCAATGAAAATTGATCTCTTCTTTCAAATTGATTTTGTAAGGTTTTTTTTAAAATGGTTTACTGAAATCAGTGTCAATATTTTTTACTTTTTTATACAGTTGACCACTAATTACTAGAGAAAATGTTGTACCTTCTTCAATATTCTCATCGAATATTGTCGTTAGGATTTGTATTTATTCCGTCAAGGTAAAAATTTCTGATGCCCTAAAAACACAGACTTCGATGAATGTTTCAATCGAACTGAGTATGTGAATTTTTCTCAAATGGGACACCCCAAAATTCGTTATAGCCTAATAAATTTCAATAAGGGGGAAGTCATTTATCATTCTATAAAACATGACCCCCAATGTTAATTCTTCACTTATATTAGTATCATACATTATAAAACATGTTTTCCACATCAATTTTGTATCTTTGATCAATGGATCCAAATAGACATAAATATCAATACTGAGTTTCTTTGATCTCTATATAAGCATAGACAACATAATGTATTTCTGCATCATGCATAACCATGGAGGAAAGTTATAATTTACCAACATGATGTGCCATGTACTGTGAGTAATACTCTTTACACCAAAAAGATTTATTCCATCTGTAGGTAATGCAAGATGAAAGTTTCTTGGATCATCTCCAAATTAAGGAAACTTATAATCAATTTTCTTCCAAAAAGGATAATAAGATAGATGACATAGGTTCTCAACTTTAATTCTTGAATCTGTACGCCATGTTAATTGTCTCATGGTTTCCTAACATCTATAAAATCTTCCAAACCATGGAATGAAAGGAAAGTACCATACAAATTTCAAAGGGCTTGATTCATTTTAATTGTATCGATCTGCACCAGAATTAGAGAATTTCATGAGTGATTCATGGTCCTAGTGAACCCATATGCAATCATTTTGACAATCATGTATTTTTTAGAGATCATGCCCATTGAACGTATACGTCTATTAGTGTCATATGTTTGGAATGGTTTTTTATTTTCTTCGGGTACCATATCATTTAGATGACCAAGGAGTCTTGTAAAGTTGACATCACTCCATCTTCTTCCAGCTTCCAAATTATATAACATTAATACAGCTAAAAATTTAGTGTATTTAGTATAATTGGTATAAAATGGTTTCTTGGAATAGCTATTTAACTCCTCAAACAACATTGGAAAATCATGAAGGTTATATTCAATTACTATTTTCATTTCTTCCATGCTATCCCTGTAACACCCCGAGCTTCCACGATACGCTTCTCATTCAATAATGAAATAGCTTGCATTGTACGCAACTTCGAGTTCTAAAACACCGCGACTAATCAAAGTAGCCGTTATGAATAGTAATACCTTCTTTTTGAAATATTATAAATTTTATATGTCAAAATGGACTTCATTTTTGTATTCGTAATATCGAAATTAGCCTATGTTGAATTTTTTGTAATTTTCTGAGAACTTCAAAATTTTATAAATAGTGAAAAATACTTAAAACAACTTTTTTAATCAAAATAATTTATAGTGATAAATTATAATATTTGGTGGTTTTAAAGTATAATTAGAATATATTTTTACCATTTTATCCAATGGTGGTCATTAGAATTAATTTAACATTGAAATTGGACATAAACAATTGCCAATCTTTTGATATAAATTGTTTCTTAAAAACACGCTATTTGTTGTGACAGCGGGAATTAATTATAAAATTAATTAATGCAACTAATATGTTTGGAATTTTGTAAAATAGACATCATTTTTCAATTCGGAATATCAATTATAGCTTAGGGTGAAATTTTGGCCTTATTCTGAAAAACTTCAATTTTTGATGAATAGTGAAACCACTAAGTGGTTGTTAAATAACTGATTTTTCGTTTAAATGAAATATTACCACTTCTGTGATTTGATTTTCAAAAATCCGACATACATGGTTGTCATTAAGAAGTAAAATGTGGTTCAATGGGATAAAAATAATTTTTTGGTGAATAGTAACTTATTAAGTTCTTAATCGCGATTAGTGGTAATTAGGGTAGTTTAAGGTATAAATAATACTTTAATAATATTAAATGACCTAGACACATGTCCCAACCTCATTGGTTGTGTCATGGCCGACCAAGACAAGCCATGGCCTAACTTGGGGACCCCATGGATCCACTTTTGTTGGGAAATAACATAAATTACTTTTATTTAATGTTAAAGTGAAAATGACACTAACATAAAGTGTTTTACTAAAACAATTTTTAAGTAGGGTTACACAAGTCCAAATTTTGATTATAAATAGTCATTGGAAAGATAAAAAGATTTCCTATATCATAGTATTTTTTTTATAATTTTTAGACATTAAATAAATTTAATTATTTATGACATAATAATGATGCAGCGATGACATCATTATTTGACGATTTAAATAAAATGGAAAGGTAATATAAAATCTATGAACTACACATGGCCAAAACCAATTGGATGAGTGGTTTTCGATGCCTTATCACCTTATCCACGAATTCTATCAATGTGGGACCTTTTAAAACCGAAACACATTTTCAAATAATGTAATGTTCCTTTACTTTCCAAAAGTGCCCTTCCTCTCCTCTTATAAAAGGCCCCCACCTCTACCTCATTTCACACACTCTTCAAGCCATTGGCTCGGCCAACCCCTGCCCATTTGCTCTCTCCACATCCCTCTCCTCATCCTAGAGGATTCCCTTTGGGCAGAAGCCTTTCAAAGGAAGCCTTTAGGCTCAACTCAAAAGGAGTTACACTTTTTAAGGTAATTCATTCTCTCATGTTCTTTTGTTTTATTTTGCTTCTCCAACCCCCTAAACTCTTTTTATTTACTTCTTTTGTAACAACACCAGTATCTTAAATATACTAGGATGTTGTTATAAGATTTATTTGAGCTACACTTCCACACAACTACATCAAATGGTTAAAGAACATAAGGTTTCCGTGGATGGCGAAATTCTGCCTCCCGAAACGATGATTGTTCAACACTCATTTAACACCTTCAAAGGTGGCCATTATGATGTAACTATTTTTATATATGATATATAATATGTTTATGTTTTCCTTAAGCTTCTGTTTTTTTCATTTTGGGCATACCTTTATGGTTTCCATTATGGGTAAAACACGATATCTTCATTTTAGGAAGCGCGGACTACCGCCCCCTGAAAGTGATTTGATTCGTTAATACCATATGTGGGATGTGTGAAGGATAAAGTTAATGATATTATATATGTTATTATACTGGAATTATAATATACTCTCATATCATTATGATTCCATTCCAGAAAATATGAAATAGAAATGGAAGTAGCGTTCATGCGTACGTACGGCTTACCGTCTCCATGAACGGTGCATTTCATTTCTTACCTCTAAATGTGATGTAATATTATAAATGAATGTATGTACTGGATATATATGACATATATGATATCTACATCATGAATACCATTCTGGATATAATGAACCATTGACCAAATTAACAACATGTAAGTGTAAGAAGCCTATTTTTGACTTAAGAACCAAATACCGACAAAATGAACATTATTAACTTAAATAATTACATAATGTTCATATCATTGTAATAAGTGATATAATAAGGATAATGAAGTTGAAAATGGTTCTTAATAAGGTATATATTAACTCTAGTTTATTATTCAGGAGGTTAAAGAACGGTTGAGTCAAGTCAGACACGAGGTAAGGGAATTTCTTAACCCAACTTCCATTCTTTGGGTTAATCTCCTACTTTCAAATTATGTCACGATATTATTATGTCCTATTTTGTATTTTTACTTTCGTTATGTGTACCTATAGTGAATACACATAATAGATCTATTTTATTTTAAAAATGATCTTTTTAAGGACTTTGTCTCAATCTCCTTTCATTGAGGCATATTTGGCTTTATACACAACTTTCTTTTATACGGTGTATAAACCCCTTTGACTTTCATGTTTATTCAAAAGGAATCTTTTTTATACGAAGCATTTTACTAAACGACAAAAAGGGAATGTTTTTCTTTCCGTACTTATGCGGCGACAACGACTACTCCGCCGTCGTGACCGTTATTTGAGTTTCGGCTTCCTCTATAAGCCATCTCTTTTTTAATGAAAAATAAATACAAAGTTTTAACTTTCTTTTATTTTGGTATTGAAAATGGTTTTGAAAGAGTTTTTATTATATCAATGTGCTGTATTGATATCTTGTGATTGAAATGTGGAAATTTTATGTTTCCTTTATGCATGTTTTATGTGATACAATTATGTTATGGTTTATGATATGTTTAAACCTATTCATATGAGGAATGCATTGGACTTAATAAGTGACGGGTGGAGCCCGCTATAGCTCCTCGATGCATCGGCAGGTCTCATGAGACAAACTAGTGTCTTGGCACAAGGCCTTGACAAAATCTTATTTGTAGTCTTGGCACGAGGCCTTGGCTATGTGGTTATGATAGTCTGGCATTATGCATTCCATCATTATGAAAGTGGTTATTGATATTACATGTGATTATTCGACCAGTAGAATATCCATGTGAAGAAGTAAATGGCATTATCTCATTTTACTTTTGCCATATTATGTTGAAGTTCATGTTTAAGAGGCTTTTGTTTTAGTTATACATTGCCTTAAATGTTAATGTTTATTTATGAAAGCTTCCGCATTATTGTTATCCTTACTGAGCATTTGAGCTCACCCCTTTCAATGTTTAAAAATTTTCCAGGTTGTGAAGAAGTATTTTATGACTGACTTGCAAGAATAATCAGTGAAGATATGAGTGTGGACTATGAAGACCATGTTTTTTTGTAGTTTGTTTAATTTTGATGTAATGAAAGACTTATGAATGTATCTAGTGTTTCCAAGGCTACTAAACTAATCGGTCTTTCGAGACTTGATCTTTTGGGATCATGCCAATGTTACGAAGTAATGCACCGGCTCTGGGTAGCTGGGGTCGGGGCGTTACAGTTGGTATCAGAGGCAGTTTAGTACTAACCTTGGAAGCTAGATGTAGATAAATTCTGATTAGAACGCATAGCCCAAAGATAGGCTTCGAGGATTAGTATAGAAGAACTTCCTAGAATTTTGGTATTATAGAGATGATATGAGTTTTCCGAGCAATACATCCCTGTCTGGATACGAGCAGGTAGAGGCGGCTCTGGCACAGATGTACCTAGGGGTAAAACCCGAAAACACCGCTTTGAGCTAGACTCGAACGGGAACTGGTGCACGACAACGGGCCTTGCTGCACTCTTGGTTACGACACTCCCGGGGGATACGCTTAGGATAATTCTCATTTTCTTTGCAAACCACTATGAACGGTTATGAGTATATACTTCCTCAAATAAAACCTTTTTATGATTATGGATTATATCCATAAATAGTTCAATTTATGTTAAGTATTTTACAAGTATGGAATTATGTATTTTGATTCATAAACTAATCTAGTTTATGCCATTGTTTAGAAATGGCGCCTAGTAGAAGGAATGGAAACTGTATCAATGCACGAACTCCGTGTAGGGATTGCCCTCCTGCTCAAGATAATTATTGTGGACCTGAAGATACAACTGGTGCTGATCAACTTATTACCACACTGGGACAACTCACGCAGGTTATGAATAACAACCTTACTCGTATGGAGAACCCTGATCCGCAACGTGGAGGATCAATGCTAGACCGTTTCATGAGGCAACAACCGCCAACCTTCAATGGGAGTACAAATCCTACAGTAGCTGAGCAATGGATAAATTCCTTAGAGAAAATATTCCATGCCTTGGGGAGTAGTGAAAGGGAGAAGGTTGTCATGGCAGTTTACCGCCTCACTGGAGATGCCGATCAATGGTGGTCACTAATTCAAAACACAAAGGAAGATGATGAATTAACAAACATGGAATGGCAGGAGTTCAAAGAACTGTTCTTAGAAAAATACTTACCTCGAGACCATCGAGCGGATATGGAAAGGCAATTTTTGAGTCTGAGACAAAAGGAGGATGAGAATGTCGCAAAGTATGAGGCTAACTTTACAAGGTTAGCGAGGCATGCTGCAGATTATATACGTAACCCAAGAAGTAAGATTGATCGTTTCTTTGATGGGTTAAAACCATTTCTCCGTCAAGCTCTAGTGTCACAATCTTTCTCAACATACGAAGATATAGTCTCATGTGCTATCAAGACAGAAAAGGAATTCTCTAAGTCTTATGACAACAAAGTAAAGCAAGAGAAGAAGAGAACGGTGGAACAAGAGACAGATAAAGGGAAAAAGGGAAAGAAGGATTTTCCATTATGTGATAATTGTGGGAAGAATCACCCTGGTACTTGCCTAAAAGGAATGGGAGTCTGTTATAAATGTGGAGAAAAAGGTCACCAGGCACGTGATTGCAAGGGAAAGAAAGAGGCTGTCAAAGTTGAATGCTACAATTGTAGAGAAATGGGTCATTATGCAAATGAATGTCCTAAGCGTCAAGGAAACTTACCTCAGAAAAGGACAAGGGATCAAGGACAATCTTATGCTATTACTACAGTTGAAGCAGAATAACTAATGTATTGGTGCTTTTGGACTCAAGGATTATATTCTGGTTATAAGAATAATGTAATACATATATATGGATTGTACTGCATTACTTTTTGATTTCAGTAAGGTTTTAATATGATTAAGGTAATCATATTTTTGGTATGTGACAATAAGAGAAACATTTCTTTGTTTGGGGAATCTGATAAATTGATTTTGGAATTAAGAGACCTTTTAGAGAAAGTCTGGACAGAGGTATTTTGGATAACTATAAAGGTTGGAGTGGATTAGGTTGATTTTTGGATAGTAGGGTTTAAGGTTAAAAAATTTATGAAGATTATTTTTGGAGTATTATAATACTATAGTTTTAGGAAAAGGACAACCTGCAGGGTGGGGCATAAACCGTCGCGTCAGACAAAGCTGTAGGAATCGAACCCACAATCAAAGTGCGACAGGCCTTTATTTCCTACCACTAGACTACAGGAAGTCCCCGGTTATTTCAAAATAATTTTACTAATCTAAATGGTATGTGTTAACATTTGGAACCTTATACAATTAGGATAAGTATAATATTTTTGAGTTCTATTATCTTTTGAGTGAAAGATGAGTTGAAGGTTGAAACTCTAATGTCAAACACATATATATATATATACCTATCTCTTATTCAATGAATAAATTAATTCTTAAACTTTAGTAAAGGGATATTAAAACAAAAAAATGTGTTATCCTAATAACTTATGTTTTGTTGAACTGATGATATTTTAAATCAACATAGATTGAAGGCTTTGAGGCCCTCAATTTGACAGTTGATTGTGATTGATGACCTCAATCAATCCCTACAAATATTTACGTTTTTCCTCAAATTATATGTCTCTAATTGCCACCAATGTTCTCCTTATCGAGATCATGATTTGGTGGTGACTTTCTTATTTCCATTTCCCTCTTATTAAGACTAAATTCTATTAACCTTATTTCCGATGTGGGTTTTCCACAAAGGTATTTTCTATTTTCAACCTTTTATTTTCCAAGAAAAATTTCAAATTGCGAGGACGCAATTTATTGAAGGAGGGGAGAATGTAACACCCCGAGCTTCCACGATACGCTTCTCATTCAATAATGAAATAGCTTGCATTGTACGCAACTTCGAGTTCTAAAACACCGCGACTAATCAAAGTAGCCGTTATGAATAGTAATACCTTCTTTTTGAAATATTATAAATTTTATATGTCAAAATGGACTTCATTTTTGTATTCGTAATATCGAAATTAGCCTATGTTGAATTTTTTGTAATTTTCTGAGAACTTCAAAATTTTATAAATAGTGAAAAATACTTAAAACAACTTTTTTAATCAAAATAATTTATAGTGATAAATTATAATATTTGGTGGTTTTAAAGTATAATTAGAATATATTTTTACCATTTTATCCAATGGTGGTCATTAGAATTAATTTAACATTGAAATTGGACATAAACAATTGCCAATCTTTTGATATAAATTGTTTCTTAAAAACACGCTATTTGTTGTGACAGCGGGAATTAATTATAAAATTAATTAATGCAACTAATATGTTTGGAATTTTGTAAAATAGACATCATTTTTCAATTCGGAATATCAATTATAGCTTAGGGTGAAATTTTGGCCTTATTCTGAAAAACTTCAATTTTTGATGAATAGTGAAACCACTAAGTGGTTGTTAAATAACTGATTTTTCGTTTAAATGAAATATTACCACTTCTGTGATTTGATTTTCAAAAATCCGACATACATGGTTGTCATTAAGAAGTAAAATGTGGTTCAATGGGATAAAAATAATTTTTTGGTGAATAGTAACTTATTAAGTTCTTAATCGCGATTAGTGGTAATTAGGGTAGTTTAAGGTATAAATAATACTTTAATAATATTAAATGACCTAGACACATGTCCCAACCTCATTGGTTGTGTCATGGCCGACCAAGACAAGCCATGGCCTAACTTGGGGACCCCATGGATCCACTTTTGTTGGGAAATAACATAAATTACTTTTATTTAATGTTAAAGTGAAAATGACACTAACATAAAGTGTTTTACTAAAACAATTTTTAAGTAGGGTTACACAAGTCCAAATTTTGATTATAAATAGTCATTGGAAAGATAAAAAGATTTCCTATATCATAGTATTTTTTTTATAATTTTTAGACATTAAATAAATTTAATTATTTATGACATAATAATGATGCAGCGATGACATCATTATTTGACGATTTAAATAAAATGGAAAGGTAATATAAAATCTATGAACTACACATGGCCAAAACCAATTGGATGAGTGGTTTTCGATGCCTTATCACCTTATCCACGAATTCTATCAATGTGGGACCTTTTAAAACCGAAACACATTTTCAAATAATGTAATGTTCCTTTACTTTCCAAAAGTGCCCTTCCTCTCCTCTTATAAAAGGCCCCCACCTCTACCTCATTTCACACACTCTTCAAGCCATTGGCTCGTCCAACCCCTGCCCATTTGCTCTCTCCACATCCCTCTCCTCATCCTAGAGGATTCCCTTTGGGCAGAATCCTTTCAAAGGAAGCCTTTAGGCTCAACTCAAAAGGAGTTACACTTTTTAAGGTAATTCATTCTCTCATGTTCTTTTGTTTTATTTTGCTTCTCCAACCCCCTAAACTCTTTTTATTTACTTCTTTTGTAACAACACCAGTATCTTAAATATACTAGGATGTTGTTATAAGATTTATTTGAGCTACACTTCCACACAACTACATCAAATGGTTAAAGAACATAAGGTTTCCGTGGATGGCGAAATTCTGCCTCCCGAAACGATGATTGTTCAACACTCATTTAACACCTTCAAAGGTGGCCATTATGATGTCACTATTTTTATATATGATATATAATATGTTTATGTTTTCCTTAAGCTTCTGTTTTTTTCATTTTGGGCATACCTTTATGGTTTCCATTATGGGTAAAACACGATATCTTCATTTTAGGAAGCGCGGACTACCGCCCCCTGAAAGTGATTTGATTCGTTAATACCATATGTGGGATGTGTGAAGGATAAAGTTAATGATATTATATATGTTATTATACTGGAATTATAATATACTCTCATATAATTATGATTCCATTCCAGAAAATATGAAATAGAAATGGAAGTAGCGTTCATGCGTACGTACGGCTTACCGTCTCCATGAACGGTGCATTTCATTTCTTACCTCTAAATGTGATGTAATATTATAAATGAATGTATGTACTGGATATATATGACATATATGATATCTACATCATGAATACCATTCTGGATATAATGAACCATTGACCAAATTAACAACATGTAAGTGTAAGAAGCCTATTTTTGACTTAAGAACCAAATACCGACAAAATGAACATTATTAACTTAAATAATTACATAATGTTCATATCATTGTAATAAGTGATATAATAAGGATAATGAAGTTGAAAATGGTTCTTAATAAGGTATATATTAACTCTAGTTTATTATTCAGGAGGTTAAAGAACGGTTGAGTCAAGTCAGACACGAGGTAAGGGAATTTCTTAACCCAACTTCCATTCTTTGGGTTAATCTCCTACTTTCAAATTATGTCACGATATTATTATGTCCTATTTTGTATTTTTACTTTCGTTATGTGTACCTATAGTGAATACACATAATAGATCTATTTTATTTTAAAAATGATCTTTTTAAGGACTTTGTCTCAATCTCCTTTCATTGAGGCATATTTGGCTTTATACACAACTTTCTTTTATACGGTGTATAAACCCCTTTGACTTTCATGTTTATTCAAAAGGAATCTTTTTTATATGAAGCATTTTACTAAACGACAAAAAGGGAATGTTTTTCTTTCCGTACTTATGCGGCGACAACGACTACTCCGCCGTCGTGACCGTTATTTGAGTTTCGGCTTCCTCTATAAGCCATCTCTTTTTTAATGAAAAATAAATACAAAGTTTTAACTTTCTTTTATTTTGGTATTGAAAATGGTTTTGAAAGAGTTTTTATTATATCAATGTGCTGTATTGATATCTTGTGATTGAAATGTGGAAATTTTATGTTTCCTTTATGCATGTTTTATGTGATACAATTATGTTATGGTTTATGATATGTTTAAACCTATTCATATGAGGAATGCATTGGACTTAATAAGTGACGGGTGGAGCCCGCTATAGCTCCTCGATGCATCGGCAGGTCTCATGAGACAAACTAGTGTCTTGGCACAAGGCCTTGACAAAATCTTATTTGTAGTCTTGGCACGAGGCCTTGGCTATGTGGTTATGATAGTCTGGCATTATGCATTCCATCATTATGAAAGTGGTTATTGATATTACATGTGATTATTCGACCAGTAGAATATCCATGTGAAGAAGTAAATGGCATTATCTCATTTTACTTTTGCCATATTATGTTGAAGTTCATGTTTAAGAGGCTTTTGTTTTAGTTATACATTGCCTTAAATGTTAATGTTTATTTATGAAAGCTTCCGCATTATTGTTATCCTTACTGAGCATTTGAGCTCACCCCTTTCAATGTTTAAAAATTTTCCAGGTTGTGAAGAAGTATTTTATGACTGACTTGCAAGAATAATCAGTGAAGATATGAGTGTGGACTATGAAGACCATGTTTTTTTGTAGTTTGTTTAATTTTGATGTAATGAAAGACTTATGAATGTATCTAGTGTTTCCAAGGCTACTAAACTAATCGGTCTTTCGAGACTTGATCTTTTGGGATCATGCCAATGTTACGAAGTAATGCACCGGCTCTGGGTAGCTGGGGTCGGGGCGTTACAATCCTCGTCATCTTCTACAAATTTATTCATATCAAATGATTCATAAATCATGGTATCATCCCCATCAATGTCCAAATTTAGTTCTCCCCACTACTGGAAAACTAACCTATACCAACGGTTTGGAACCGTTGGTATAGGCCTCCAAACCGTTGGTATAGCCTATACCAACGGTTTGGAGAACCGTGGCGAAGTAAGCCATTGGGATAGGTCTATACCAACGGTTTTCCCAAAACCGTTGGTATAGACCTATCCCAACAGTTTTGAAAACCGTTGGCATAGGTAATATGAAAATCTATTCCAATGGTTATAAAACCGTTGGTATATGTATTTCAAAAAAAAATACACTCGGTGTGATTTGATCCCTGAACCCCTCGTTTATAATAGAACGACTTAAACACTAACCTAATATGACTTTTTTAAACATAATTTCATAAATATATATATTTATTATAATAATTATTTAAAATTTAGATTTATATAATGTTCTCGGGCAGTAGACCTGGGAAAAAAATCAAAGAACCTATCCCAACGGTTCACAAAACCGTTGGGATAGGTGCATATTTTTTTTTTTGGGGGGGGGGGGGGGTATGCTGGATTTTGGGGCACCCATTCCCAATGGTTTTGGAGAATCGTTGGGAAAGGGTTGGGTCTTTCCCAACGGTTCTCCAAAACCGTTGGGAAAGGGGTGGTTTGAGCTCCCTTTCCCAATGGTTTGGGAGAACCGTTGGGAAAGACCCACCCCTTTCCCAACGGTTCTCCCAAACCGTTGGGAAATAGGGTTTTTGAGCTCCCTTTCCCAACAGTTTGGGAGAAACATTGGGAAAGACCCACCCCTTTCCCAACGGTTCTCCCAAACCGTTGGGAAAGGGGTGTTTTGAGCCCCCTTTCCCAACGGTTTGGGAGAACCGTTGGGAAATACCCACCCCTTTCCCAACGGTTCTCCCAAACCATTGGGAAAGGGGTGTTTTGAGCCCCCTTTCCAAATAGTTTGGGAGAACCGTTGGGAAAGACCCAACCCTTTCCCAACGGTTCTCCCAAACCGTTGGGAAAGGGGTGTTTTGAGGTCCCTTTCGCAACGGTTTGGGAGAACCGTTGGGAAAGGGTGCCTATACCAACGGTTTTTACAAACCGTTGGTATAGAAGTGTTGGGAAAGATCCGATTTTCAGTAGTGCCCCCATGTTTAGTCCTAAATTTATGTATATGATCTGTTCTGTTAGAAATCAAATGTTTTTACAACTCTTTTAGACTAATGTTTCATGAAAAACAGCAACATAAACATGGAAATATGATTTTATAATGGTCCCCTACATGCTAACTTGAAAACATGATGAAATATTTAACTAGATCTTCTTATTCATATTTCAAACAATTAGCATGCATCTATTTTTGGTTTATATCCATCCTATTGGGTTCATAAAGATTAAGTTTAAAAAATATATATATAAATACACATAAGATATTCATTATCAAAAGTGAAAGTTATAGACAATTATAATAAGGGAAACACAACATTTGATTATTTCAAATAATTTTAGTATGTTAAAGAAAATGGGTAATTCAAATTAAGAAAATAATTACTCCACGTCAAATCCTTCTTAAATCCCTTAAAATGAAAATATAATATAGGAAATTAAGGAGTAATAAGATACTAAAATATAATAAACAAGAATAAGGAACTCTCATTCAATCCACTAGATCTGTGGTTTCATGGATTGAGGAATAATGTTAATGATAAAAGGGAGGTAACTATCATTCTTTTTGTAGCATTTTGGTGAATTTGGAAAGAAAGGAATAAATCATTGTTTGAGGGGATTAATACTTCGATGAAGGGAAATACGGATCATTTATACTAGAATATCTAAGTTCCTAGATATTCCAAATCCAACAATAAGGGATGTTGGTATTTGAAAAAATAGTGGGAGTATATAATATAATCATTAATAAAATCACCATTAGTAATCATTAAAATGGAATAAATATTATTTTATTTTTGTAGATAATAGAAATTTACTTGACTATATCACTTTCTTTATTATATAAATTGGATAAAGAGAATATCATATCTAGAGAAAACTTCTAGAAGCAGTACAGACAATAACGCATTATATTATACCAAGAATAGAAGTAAAAATTTTTAGAATACCTTATATATGATTATCAACCACATAGAGAGAGTGAGGGTGAGAAGGATGCCTATAGAAGGCACAAGGGGAATGCATCATATCTCTAATGAATCATTTTATTAGTTATTTCTTTAGTTAGAGGATATAGGATAAGGTCATGGATGGATACACTATGTTGAATCATCTAAAATAATATGATAACGAGACGGAGAGAAAGGTAGAAAATAAATGATATTATCACTAAACTTTATAGGTGTAAACAGAAAGATAGATAGTGTAATGACCTTAGCCTAAATTACCCAAACAACAAAAAGTCATATCATCATATGATATCTAACACACCTTAATGTCTCTAAAAGATGGTTTAAACTTTGGGTGTAAAAACCCATAAATGGGAGGCAGTCTCCCCCCCCCCCCAAAATAGAAATAATTAGTACCATAGTTCGAACCAAATTTTATCATGAACCTTGGGGTCAATGGACATGCAGACCAAAAAATCATTATAACCTGATATAGGCACACCTTTTATACAAACAACTATAGAAATAAATGGTTCAATAGCTATATAGACACACATACATGTCATGTATAAAAACTCACTTATAGTCTATAAGAAATATCAAATAGATAAAAACCTAATATTTAAACATAAAGTAAACTAAAGGCACCACAATGATTCAAAAAGTGAATGTTTGATGTCATAAAACCTCATGTTCGTAACTAGGGATGGCCCCTTGAATCCGCTCCATAAGAGAACTAAGGACCATATTGAATTCTAAGAGGAACTAGATCTTATTATATATATAACCATTAGAGGAACATATATCACTCGGCTAACTTGGTTCCTGAAAAATAGAATTTAAAGCTGCATGTCCACCTAGGTGACTAGGAAAGGTGTTAGCATATATATAATCATTAGGGAACCACCAATGTGCCTCAAATCAATAGTCAATAAATAATAATATACATCAAAATTTCTACACATTTAAATACATATATGAAAAATGATTTAGTAAAAACATATAAAACATAGCAGTAAAATAAAAATGAATAAATCCAAGTTTCACTGTCAGATATCATCAATAAGTCCATATATCGAGAGGGTCCATACATCAATAGTCAATCAAACAATAGATCATAAAAAATCGTTATTTTCATAATCTAAAATAAAAAAGTATACAATCACCAGACCACAAATAACAACATCATCGAAGAAGAAATCAAAAACCAAACCAAAAAATACACAAAGAAAATTGGAAGGCCTACTCACTAGGTTGAAGAAAATCTGTGCCCCTCTTCAAAAACCCTAACTACAATCAAACATCAGGTTTTGGATGAGATGTTTTTCCAATTAGAGGCAATGAAGAGGTTTGATTCGATCTTCGATTCATTGAGGAGGAGCATCGAATGTGGGTGGATTCTACAAAAATCGTCTCATATCGCAATAGGTTAGAAAATGGTTAGGTACTTTTAAATAGATCGGTACACTTTTATCAGTGCTTATAAATAAACGATGATAAAGGGTACTTTTATCAGCACTTAATTAATAAGCGCTGATAAAAGGGCTCTTTATCAGCGTGAAAAAAAAAATCTTAAAGAAAAAAAATATTTATCAAAGATAAAGTTATAATGATGATAAATATTCATTTTATCAGTTATTTATTTAGCATTAACAAATCCTCATCTTTATCGGTGTGAAAAAATCATTGATAAAAATGATTTTATCAGCACAAATTACTTTACCAATGATGAAGGATTTATAATTATAACTATAAATAAAAAATTAAATATTTATATCTTTATATATATAATATATATATATATATATATATTAATGTAGTAAATGTATTCCTTTTTAAATATATTTATTATAATTTTATAATTATTTATTTATAATTAAATAATTTTTTTAAAATAATATTTATATCATTATATATATTTATATAATTATACATATATATATATATATTATAATTATACATATATAAATATAGTACATATATTCATTATTTAATTAAATTTAATTTTAATTTAATAATTATTTTAATAAATATAAATATTTATTTTTAATTTTATAAATAATTTTTTAAAAAATTATTTATTAATAATTATAAATATAAAATTTTATAAATATAATAAATGTACATTTATAAATATTTTTATTAATAAATATGTTTTTACAAATATATTTTTAACATTATTAATGAACATCTAATGTAAAGTGCCTAATTTTTTTTAATATATAAATCATAATTATATACATTAATATATATCTATATATTTAATATATACAATTTAATAACATTAATTATCAAAATTATCTAATTAATATAATTTTTTTATTCAAAACTTTATTAGAGCTAAAAATAAATCATTGATAAAGGGTACCCTTTATCAATGCTAAAAATAAAGTGCTGATAAAGGATACACTTTATCAGTGCTAAAAACAAAGCGCTGATAAAAGGTTAAATTTATTAGTTCTTTCTTTAGCACTCATAAAGATTTAATTTATCAACACTTTTTTTAGCACTGATAAATACTAGTGATGTTAAATGTAGGTTTTGTAGCAGTGATATTTATCACATAAGTCATTAAAAATTTATCTTCTTACTATTAGAGATTGAGGAATTTTTTCTTCCATAAAGTTATATAATATTATAAAAATACACTTACTTGATTTATTTCCATTATATAAACATATTTGATCCTTTCGTTGAACATAAATCAATTTTCCACCTATGTTTCTATTAATATTAAAAAAATTAATGATAATAGGGAACCTTTCATTCCTATGGAATGATAATAAACTTTTAAAAGATAATAAGATCCATAAAAGGATCACTGGTTATTCCTCCAAACACTAGTTATTTACTAAAACTAAATGGTTAGTAAAATTTAAGATAATGATTAATATGAATACAAATTCATGTGAAGAAATAATACAATAATCTTTAAAAACTTCAAAAATAAAACTCAAAGATGAAATTAAATCATTTATCAAATAACTAAACCCTAAAAATCTTCACAATATACTAGAAAAATTTCAATACCCAAAAATCAGACAGGTTTTTTCACATATTCTTCAAAAGTAACTTAATTTTTATTTTAAAAATTATTGAACACAAGTATTCATTAATAATATTTCTCAATATATCCTAAACCCAAAAAATATTATTATGTAAAGTTTAACCATAGTTATAATAACCAAATTTTAATTTGGTAATATCTAAGCATCTTAATAGAGACCGTCTGATATATTATTTGGGAAACCAAATTCCCAATAGCTGTCTAGATTAATAAAACCTTTCTATAAGTGTTGAGGAATGATTAAATATCCATAAAAGATATAAAATAATTCCTATAATTGGTATCAAATAAATTATTTAAAAATTTTGAGTTTATAAATTAATTACCAGATGTTATAGTATTCTGGACTTCGACATCAGCTATATAAATCACATAATATTTTCCTTCCTTCCTAGGTGTTTTTTAGGAAAATTCTTTTTACGTGTGTCTCATTAATTTTAATAATTCCTCATCCCCTTGGAGTTGAAGCATAAGACAATGATGATGATTTTTTCTCCTTTACATTCATGTTCTTTATGTTCTTTATCTTTACATTTAAAAAACTCTCATTCATTTTAAGAAAGTCTCAATATGTTTCTTTCCACAATTATTACATTTTGTGAATTTTCCCCCTTTCCCTTTAGAAACATTTATATTTATATAGTGATCATTTTTCCTATTCTTATCTTGATTTCCTTTAAAAATATCAAAAAATAATAATTATTTTTCTACCCTAATGGAACTTGATATTGTATATTTATATGTAGAAATTTATTGAGAGAGTAACACACATCGAAGTCTTCGATTTATCCTAGAAAATAAATAATAAATATTTATTTCTGCGTTATGCATGTAGTCAGTGGCATGACTTTCTAATCAGGTAAATTCAGTCTCATGCATAGTAATATCTTCCTCTTCCCTTTGTTTCAAATTTAAAAAATTTAATTCCAAATTAATTCATTTCTCATAAGGAAATTATTGTTAAAATACTATAACCTTAAAAGTCTCTCATTCTATACCTGCTATCTCTTATGACTCCTTGGTATATTTAATCAATTACCACCAATGATCAAATTATCCATTTAAAAATACACTAACATATTAACATTATTTCTTTCATTAATTCCCAATGCTAGAAATATCTTTTTCAGAGACTTAATCCATTACTCAGAAACTAATGGGCAAGTAGTTCCATTTAATGATAGAGATTGTTGTTGAGTGAAGTGATACAACGATGTTGCATCATTATTGGAACAATAAGTTATTATATATAGCTAATATTATTAGTTATAAATTTCCCCAATATATTTATAATATTATCATCTCTAACTCCAGCAAAATTTATTCACTTAGGAGGGAAATCCTTAAATATATTATGGGTGTTGAAATGTTTTACATTACTCTCTATAAGTGTCATCTATAAATAATGGAATACACTTAATTATCTCAAAACAATATGAATACTTATCCATAGAATAAAAATTATTATGAAGACAAAAGTTCTTGATCATTATAATGATTTATCATAGTGTTTGTGCTATCTTTATTCTTCTAAATCTAGGTCACAAGGTTCCTAGTAAACTTTCCCAAACACCAATTATAATAACACTAAGTTTAGTAACCTAGAGTCAGTGTTTACTTTATTAAATTAGTACAAGATAAAATATATGACATCATAAATGATCATATAGTTTAACAGTCTTGGGATACTAAATACATACATCATTTATGTATTTCATTATAAATAGAAATCATAGCATATAAACTTTTGTAAAACTTTTTAATTTATTTTAGTAAATCCTAATGATCATTTAATGGTCCCTTTTTGATACTATGGGGAAAGAAAAACAAATATATGGTGAGATAAAATTATTTGTTAGTGTTTTAATACAGTATAATCTATCATGAATACATAATCCATAAATAATATGGTATATTAAATAATCAATAAATGATTCATATTATCAATAATTTAAGCATGAAATATATCTATAGATAATATCAACATAATAATAAAATTGATAATAATAACTAAATTATTAATAATGGAATTCATAATTCTAGATATCTCAATCCGACCATTAAATCCTTGACTAAGACACTTTCAATAAATGGGTAGGTATACACTAAATACCCAAATAATTCTTAAGGAATGCTAACTTCTTTGTCTCATGAGACCATACTCGATGTATTGATGGGATATATTTGAAACCTCACACCACATAAACATGTAAAATCAATTTCTCCTATATTTAATAAATAATATAATATATAATCAATATGTCTTATTAATCAATAAATATATATTTTGAATCGAATATATAAAACATAAATATTTTCCCAGTCAGTGGAATAACATTCAAACAAATATTCCTTCAATAGAAACTAAATATAAAAATGAGTATAATATTTAGTCAATATTTAATTATTACAAATAATATATCTTATATACATGGTATAAAGTAACATGGTAATGAAGAAGGAAAATAATTTCACCGAATGAAGGAGAGTGATAGGGAATATTGATTCAACGAAATGAATGATTTCTGAATAAATTATTTGGTACAAAATGACGTAAAAACCAAAATTCAAAAAAGAGTGAAATAGTGCTAAAAATTTATCATAAATAAATCTTTATTTAGTAAAGAAATGTATTTTGAAAAATAGATATGAAAATGGAAGTGAAACTTTAAAAGTATCTTTCTTCAAATTTTTAACAGTTTCTGTAAAAATTAAATTATAAATTAATTCTAGAACTAATTTTAATAGGTTTAAAGAATACTTTTGACAATATTTATAAAATATTTTACCTTAAATTAATCTTGAAAATAAAATATTCTTAAGTAATAAAATATGTAGTGGAAGATAAAAATATACGAAAGTCGATTGAAATACCTTTTTAAGAAAATAATATCATTTTCCTTCGATAAAAAATAAAAATTACAAAGAATAATTTGAAACAGATTTCATATGAAAAACTATAGAAAATCTAGAGGAATATTAATAATAAATAATTTTCATAGTGGTGGTAAAATTAAGTCAATCCAAATATGTTAAAAACATTCTTTTCTTTTATAAATATAGTCAAAAGTGACCCATATGGAAAAACATTAAAAAGATTCATTTTAAAAACTTTTTAAAAATTAAAATATTTTTGAGAATTACCATAAAAATTAATGTAATTTCATGGAAAATATTCTTAAAACAATATAAATAATATGGATAAGGATGATAAAGACTCAAGAATAAAAATGGGAAATAGGGTCAAATTTTCTTATAAATTTTCTTTTAGTGGTTTTGAGTACAAAAGAAATAAAAAATTGAAATAAAAATTGAAAATACTAAAAATTAAAATAAGATAAGAAAATAATTTTAGTTTAATATAGAAATATCATAAAATTTCCTTAATAGATATTCAAGAATAAACAGTATCGATTAAAAGTGATATTAAAACATAAACTCATACCTTGGATCCTTACTTGGTCAGACGCATTAAAAATGTCTATATAATAAATTTATATTAAATATTAATCTATATTAAAATATATATTTACTCATATATATTTTTATATCATTCATTCATTACTTACTTTTGTGAATTTATTCATATATCTTTGTTAAAATCAATATTTAAGTGTTAATTGTTTCATTCCTCGTGCATGTTTTCATTCGGCGGTTCTGGCCCTTGGTCCTTGGTCAAGGTTTATTAAACTCTATAATTTTATTCATATATATCATATTTATACATTAAATAAACTTTCATAACCATCCATGTAAGTTAATTATGAAAAATGAAATGCATCGTTCATAGAGGTGGTAGTCTGAACGTACAAATGGGTGATGTTTTCATTTTTCATTGGGTTGAAATAAAGGAAGGTAGATAATTATTTATCTTTATTGAATATTAATAATTTCATTAGGAAAATAATTATTCATTAAATTCATCTTTATAACTATCCATGTGAGTATGTTATGAAAATAATATTTTTCATTCATTGAGGTAATAATCTGCACAAACACTTGAGTGAAATTTTCATTTCTCGACCAATGAAAAGGAAGTATATTATGGTTCATAAATAAATATAACATTATTTCAGTAAATTTATAATAATAATTTAGGTAGGTTAATATTTTTAAAAAATATTTTTATGTGGTGTAAGAAAATTGAAACTTGAATGAGCTCGATTAATACGATTTTCTATACCTTGGGTATCCTCCTTTTGATATCTCCTTAAGCTTTCTTAGATTGTTATTTTGGTTAGAGAAGAACCAATAGGTAATTTATAAGAGTTTTTTGAAGGTAAATTAGTAAATATTTATTGATATAAAGTGATTATATAGTGTGGATAAGTGAGGGTGTGGGGGTCCTTTTATTTGTGAATGGGAGTAGCACCTTTTTAAATACTCTAAACATTAAAATAATATTAAGTCGTTTTATGATAAATTGGAACTAAATAGAAAAATAATCAAATATAGGATAATTTAGTTTCTAAATACACTCATAAAATCACATTTATACAAGTTTTAATGATATTTTAGGCCTTATATCTTATTTTAACCCCTTCATTAAACTATATGACCCTTACTGTGGTAACGAACATTTACTATGGTACATATCTATTATGACTAAAAATGAAATGGAACTTGTAATATAATTTTAACATGGTTCCAAATATGGAATATATTTTACATGATTCAATTTATATATTTATTAAAAATTATTTTTAATATAATTATACCAAACTCAGTGAATTTTTTTAAAGAAAACGCCTTTTAAGTATAAAAATGGATTTTCACTAGAATAATATATTGAGTTTATTCTCATGAAATTAATAGAATCATGATTAAATAAAATATAGTTATTTGACTTTAAAATTTTTAAAAACTGAATATAACCTTATAATTAAGTAAATTAATAAAATGATCAAAAATATTTCTTAGTGAAACATCACTTATGTTTTGAAATGTCAAACATGGGTTTTTAAATTCAACATAATATTTTTTTAAATTTTTTATTTTACTTATTAAAACTATTTTTGTCTTATTGAAAAGGTTTTAAAATATTTGAAGTAATTATTATATAATGATGATTTCATAAAAGTGAAAGTGTTTTGTGAAATTATATTTTTCACTATTCACCCAATAATCAACCATTTCGGAAAAATCTAAAAAATTCACCCTATGATAATTTTGACATGATGAAATAAAATATGAATTTAATTTCATCAATTAAACATATAAATTATATAAATTATTATTTTAAATTAAAATATTAAATATAAATAAATTTAATGTCTTATTGAAAAATGGAATTTTTAAACTTCAAGTGTTACTAATCAAATTTTATATAAATTTATAATTAATTGAGTGTTAATCTATTATTCCATAGTTGAAATTTTTTAAAATTGATCAATTTATTAAAATACACAACACTTACAAAATAGTTCTTGTAAAATATCTATTTTTAACATTAGATAATTTTAATCATATCACATTAATTAATTATTTTTAAATTATTAAATTTCATCAATCAAAATAGAATAATAAATCATAAGCTTCATAGTTGATTTATATATTTCTATTTACTAAGTTTTATTATTCTTTTAATTTTAATAAGTTATGACTCATCTTAGTTTTTTTTGAAATCTATTCAACATATTTTTTATTTAAAGTAAAATACCTAATAAATCTTGAGGTGTTATACTAACTGTGGCTATAGGGGATTTCCCACACTTTTCCCATGAGAAAAAAATTCCCACACTAGAATAGGGAATCCTATAACCATGGTTGGGCCTGAAAGTTGATATAGCATCACTTATATCCATGGGAAAAAATCTTATGGTTATAGGATAACAATAGCCATAGTGAGTCCCACCTATGCCTATAGCTCTATAATTGTAGCCCAAATTTTCACTAGTGGAAACAAAGTTTAAAATGAAACATGGAGTCTTGAGTATTAAATAAAACAATCCAAAATGATATTATTATCAATAAGGTAACCATAATTTTAATCTAAAGTGTAATTAGAAGTATATAATTAATCCAAGGTCTCTCACTTCCACCCATAGAATTTTCTCAACTAAAACCCATCGGTGGTACCCACATCCAAATTGTAGAAATATTCCAATATATTGAAGCTCTAAATCAACCATATAGAACAAGATCTATCTTTCAAACCATGGAATCCCTAAATCATGAAAGATTGGAAAAACCTTCAGTCCTCCAAGATATAGAATCCCTTGATCACATAGATTCTACAAACACACTTCCTGCCTTATAGCTCCTCAATAATAAAGTATCAAAAAAATAATGAATAAAATAATAAAAATAATATATTTACCAAAATTATACACTAATTATATCTCTTAGTGAACTCTAAAAAATATTATAATTGAGAGTAGTTAGATGCAACATGATGTTAACATATCTTTTCTAGGAACAAAGTTTCCAACACTTGTCAAAAGCACTCTTGATCCACAAAACCTTGGGAACTATTTATAGATGCCTATATATTTGCATCTAATGGTTGTATTTTGAGATATTTGTGCTTAATTGAAATATAATTAGACATGGATCATAATCAACTGATAGATGTTTCTTCATATTTCATCATCTGATGAGTATAATGGAGCGCAACATTACAACACACAAAATTCCATGAAATATACAAAGTACATAAAATAAGAAAAATTCACAAAAAAACATAAACCTAAAATTTCAAGTTAGATAAAACTTATTTCAAGTGTATAGTTATTTTAAAAAAATGTATATGAAAGTGGTATTTTTACCAATATCAAGTGTTAAATATTGTTATTCATACAAGAATAAATAATTTTTTCATGTGTCATGGTAATGTTCACTGTAGATGATTTTCCTACAAATAGAAACTTCTCTAGAAACAAATTTAAAGAATATAAATGACAGTGTACATGGGTTATCAATGATTTTAGTGAATGGATCACCATTATAAAAGATAAAAATGGTATTGAATGGCTTAAAAGGGTTTGAATTCCCCAGAAAAAATTTGTTTGTAGAATAATATTAACGCAAGGTGAAAAACATCCATGTTAGATTTGGGAAGAATAAAATAACATGTTTTCAAAAAAAAATACATGGAATAAATGGTTTATTTTATTCAATTTACCTTATTAGGCATTTTTTAGATAAAACATAACATTGATGTTATAAATGTTAAGAAAACCACATGTGAATATTTTATAGGGACTTTGTTATATATTGATGGAAAGAAAAAAGTTTTATTGAATTTAATATTAGACTTAATATCTATGTAAATACTTTTGTAGTAATATCTTACTATAAAAGGAAAAAAAGAATATATTTACTTTCATCTTTTCACACGTTAACCAAGAGTGATAAGATGAATTTCTATCAATGTATAAATGGTATTTAAGTACCGAAGGGGTATTATTAAAATTTTAAAAATTTAGTGTCACTAAAAGATTTTAATTTTATGGGGATAAAATACCATCAATGTCATGTGTCTATGTAATAACTACTATCAATTTCAATGCATGTTATATTGTTGATTTCTATTAAAAAATATATCATCATATTGTGATTTTTTTTCAATTTAATTTTTTGTAAAGTAATGGATCTGAATTTATTAACTATGTTGGATAATGAAATTGTATTCATAATTTTTCAAATAGAGATATATATTCCACCATCAGTTTTTGATATAATGGTTCATCTGGTGATTCATTGGTGTGAGGGATAAGGAAATGTGGCCCTTTTTATTTATGTTGGATGTATCCTTTTAATTTATATTTGAAAATTATAAAGGGGTGTATAAAAATTTTTATTTGAAAAAAGGCCTAAACTATTCAAATATATATCTCGAATGAGGTGTTTGGGTTTTATACTAATTACATTTATGAAGTGGAGCACTTTGGTCTCCCTTTATCAATACATATGGCAGTCAATTATGAATATAAAGAGACTTGTGGCTTAAAAATAAATTTTATTGAATGTGATATAGTGATATAGGGATATTTATAAATTTTAAACAACATCATTGAGGTTCAACCATATATGTCATCACATATTGTTGTATTGAAGGTATGATATCCATAAATAAATAAAAATTTGTTGATGAATAATCATAAAAATTATTTTGTTTTATTGTATAAGGGGAAAGTAAAACCTAATTCATATACATCATAATAATTTAAATGGTTGTTTTAAACCCTCATTTAACTTTTGTTTAATATTATATATAATTTTGAGGTAATTTATGTTTTTGAAGATTTTATTTTTGAAATTTTTCTTTTTATGGAATTTTAACTTATTGCATAGTTAGTGCGTAATATTTAGGAGGAATTTTTCATAATACTAAGTGAATAAACATTTATAGTTAATTTTTTCTTTAAAATTTTGGTTTTCAAGGAAAATTCATGGTTGGGTTTGAACCATGTGGAAAAGAAAATTGTGCAAGTACTTTGTTTATGGGGGTGTTGGCACACAGTTGGGGAAAAATTGTGCGAGTGACGGTGCGGTAATGTTACATTTCTTAACATAGTGGTTTTACATATAGGGCACATAGTTTATAAAACTGTGAATCCAAACCATACTAGTGTGTTATTATTTTACAATGTTCCCTACATATTTGTCGCGTGACTTACCAAACCATTTAGTCTGGATGTCTCAACTACCTAATTCACTTAAAAAGTTAAATTCCCTTTATATCCATCTCAGGTTTTAGGGGGTTTACCATTTATTTTTATTCTAATATATTTGTATAGAGTTGGTCACATGAGGAAGAGATCCTCCCCTTTCTATTTAATTTTTTACCATCCTACACCTTGACTTCATGTGGGTTTTCAAGTTAATCCCTCTTTCTCTCTTAATTCTTCCATTTTCTTCCTTTATTTTTCGGTTCAATCTTCTCCAACAATCCCTAGAGGGGTTTTTGGGTAGAGATTGGGGTTTGGGATTATCTAAACTTGGTGTGTTTAAATTTTTTAGATCTTTTGTCAGTTTTATCCTTTATTTTGGTATCCTTTATCATCAAAAGAGACATGTTACTGATTGTTTCATCTTGGTTCCACATTATTTTAGGTATTTATATTGTTAATTTATTTTAAATGGCATGTAATTATATTATTGATGAATTCTAAAACCTTTTATATTAAATTAATTTTATACATCATGGTATTGATGTATTTCATAAATGTGTTAATGGTTGGACAAATTAGAATAAATGTATTTAATGGTTTTTGGAGTTTTAAAAGGTATATATTTTGATGAAAAGTGTTTTTTAAAAGACTCATAAGAGACTTATTTAAATTTAATTTTATAATTAAAGTAATTTAACATCATTTAGATCATGGGATGTTTAAATTGTGGTTTCCAAATAAATTTCTAAAAGTAAGATATCATTGGGTAATTTTTACATGATTTAAGGGAAATAAGAATCAGTTCCTCATTTACTTTTAAGAGTAATTTCTCTAGGGTTGATTTTAAATGTTTTTTTGAATAATTTTTCATTCTCTAGTTTCAATAAATGTTTGAAATTAATATTTAAAAAGCTAGAAAATGTTTTTTCATCCTGAGCCATTTTTGAAAGAAATTCTGGGTTATCACTTTTAAATAATTTATTTTTTAAATTTTGTGAGACACTTGATTGATCCCCCCTTGTTTGTATTGATTGATATAAATTATAAAAATAAAATGGGATATCGTTTATCCTTGTTATATTTAATTATTATTATGAAAAAATGGGGTTTGTTCCATACAGGGGTGTTGGAGGTGAGATGTGGGACCTATATATTGTAATTAATTATTGTCCTTAGGGTGGTTATTTATATTTATTATTTTTCAGAGCATCATTATGTTATATCATGGGAACTTGGGTATATAATTGAAGTTTTGGATGCATATTACACTAGTGTAGTGTATGCTCAATAGCTCATTCCCATGGTGTGTTTCACCCTCCTGGGGGAATGAATTATACTTAGTGACCCTAAGGGTTGACAAATGTTGTGTTTTGGTTTCTCTTATAAGTCCTAGAGAGAGTGAACCTAGAAAACATGGTCTAGTATCATTAATTTTAGAACCTATTGTGTTTATCGTGATATTTTCATTCCATTAAAGTCTTTTTTGGGAATTCTTTACATTCCTTTTTTTATCCCCAAGAATTTTAGTGTTTTAATGGAGCAATTTCTTTGGTTATTTATTTCTATTATGATGCACTGATATCATGGTTTCGGTGTTGGTTTGTATTTTATTCTGTTTTTTATATTATATTTTCTTTCAAAATGATTTGTAAAATGATTTGGGAATGGTTTTTCTAAAAGGTTTATGTATTGTCCATTTTAGAAGAAAAAAAGTGATAAATATTTAAGTAAAGGGGAAGGGGTTATAATTTGTTTTTATGAATTTCTAAAAGGATTCTATTTATGTGATTTAAAAACATTTTAAATAAAAAAAATTTGATTATTCTCATATTTAATATGAGAAGGGAGTTGTTTTATTATGAAATTGGTTTATGGAAAGATACTTGTCTTGTTAACTTCACATGTGAGAAAACTAAATTTTATATCTATATTTAAAAATAGAATTAATGAAATGGATTTTGAAAGGAAATGATGTAGACTCATTATTGGAATCCTTTTTAGCATGTTTGGGTCATGCCCTGTATACACCATTTGGGGTACAAATCACTTATGTTTTATTTATAGTGCTTAGTCTCTGGTCTCTGTCAAATTTTGTGTTCATGTTTTTCGATGATATAAAATTTACCGGTGTGGTGAGAGACTGTGGGTTATGAGGTTATTGTTTATGGTGGTTTTGGTTTTTCTCTTCTTTGGGATGGTTATGTATCATCCTTCTCATCCAGATGTTTTATTTTTTTCCTAATTTTGTTGGCTATGTATCTCTTGATCAAGATATTGGTTACTGTTGTGAGGTTTAGTTGTTGTTATAATTGTTGTCATATATTAATTTATTGGTTGTTTCCATTGTTTCATAACTTCTTATTTATTTCTTGGGCATCCAAAAAATAGATAGATCATGTTGAATTCATCGTATAGTTTTCATTGATAAGTTATATCATTTATAACTAGTGAAATTGTTCCCAAGGGTGCATTATTGAAACTTGGGTACTATTTTCCAACCCATGGGATTTAGAATTCCCTTCAATCCTAGTGGAGAGCTGGGTCGGGAGACATATCGGGTCACCTCAGACCAGTTCATTACAAATTTTATCATAACCTATGATTTTAAAAGGCCTAAGTTCTTGAGGATCCCCATTGGTTTTTTGATTTTGTGTTTTTTAAAATGATATTAGGATTGTAATTGAAACTGAAGTGGTAGATCACAAGTGGGTTCTTGATTACCACCTTTCATGATAAAACTTGAGTTACCATGGCCATTCAAGGTTTGAGTCTTGATTTTGAGTTAAATTTTCTTAATATTTTATGGGTTTTGGTATGAAAATGTGGAATTGTTTTTCCTCATTGAGTATAATGATGATTTAAGAGGTCTCCTTGATCTTTTAGGTTGAAAATTATAGAATAATTAAAGAAGCATAATTATCTCACATAGTCCAGAAAACCATGTGGAAACCAAGAGGATGGTTTTATAATAAATTATAGAGGTTTCTTCCAGGTTTTTCAATCCATGTGGTCAAATTGTGGCCAATTATTTTTTCCATCAAATTTATTATTTTGGATTTATCTAAACCAAAATTGTCATCTATGTTATTTAGGTAGGACCCTAGGGAACCCTGAGAGGGGAGGGGTGAATCACTGTGTCAAATTTTTTTCTAAAGGGATGGATTTTGTTCCCATGTTGGAAGGAACTTGTTAAACATATCTATTGAAGTAGTTCAGTAATAAAACATTCACATACAAAGATATAACATGAAAGTTTAACTTGGTTCACCACTAAGGGATATTTCAAGGACCATACACTGACTATATGTCATTCATACCTAAATCCAATAAACTTCACTTATTGTGGAATACAGAAGTTCAATCATAGTCACTCTATGCCAAGAACACTTCTTTTTCAATATTTTAGGGATTTCTCATTGTGTCCCTTGGAACAATTCTATCGACTCCCCCTATCTCACTACTTTGAGATAATTCTAACTTGGTTTATCGACTTGAAGGTCACTTCAATGGATTGGCATTAAAGTATTTGTCCCTAACACAGCACATGACTCTTCTTCCATCGTATAACTAAGTCGATTCTCTTTGATAGGCTTTTCCACTAAAACCTAACATTCAATACTAACTTTCGCGAAGCTCACTACCTTCATGAAGCTCACTACCTTCACAGAACAAACTGCCTTCATGAATATCACTTCCTTCATAGAATAAACTACCTTCGTGAGGCTCAATGATTCAAGGTGTAATAACCCATCATCGTAAATCACCCTTTAATCAAAAGCATTAGCATCAGTCAAGACTTATAGTCTTTTTTTAATGCTCAAGATCGCATAGAAATCTAGATTAATGATGCTCCCTTAACTTTGTGAAATTATAGTGTTTCCATATTTTCCTTGAAAAAACACATTGAAATGAAGTGGGTGTAGCCACATATTTATAGTCTCACCATTCATGATGCTCCACAGCATCTTTTTAGATTTTTCAGACCTTTTAAAAACATATTCCCATAGCTCCTTCTGTCATGAATCTCCATGGAAATTCATTATTCACAATTCTCTTTGTACCCACAGAGCTTTCCATCAAAACCTTTGTAGTGATAATCATAATTGCAGATCTTTTCATCACCATCTATGATGATCCAATTCTTTTAATCGCAGAGAACACTACCGTCAATCATTATACTCATCGTAATCATGGAGCACACCATCAGAACCTTTGTGCCTTCATGAACCACCCTTCGCATAGCCCCATTATTCATGAAACTCATTCCTTTTCCATATTTTCATATGGACATCATGGAAATTTACTTTTCACTATGCAAGACAACATCCAAAATTTGGACCTCAAAATTTTTACAAACACTGGGAAATGACGCTAGCTTCAATACTATTTTTATATTGAACTGTAAGATCCCTTTCCTTGAAAACTCCCTAATATGACATGTGAGGATTGACAAACAATACAAACAATACTCCTTTTACAAAAAAGAATAGCCTTGGATCCAACAATCTCCCCCTTTGGGTTTTTTGGCATTTTGTAGATAAATTCAATGAAGCGCCAGCTGCTACCAAAACCTAATACATGAGAAACAAATCATCTAACACTCTAAGTTCATGTGATAAAATCTTAGTGTAGAAAACAATAGGGGATGCATGAATTGGGTTATCATGTTTTGGAATGCTTAAAGTTTTCTAAGATAAGGTATGACTATTTCTTCATAACACTAAATTGTTTTCTCCATTATAATTCTCCCCCTTTGCAACTTATAATTATCCCCCTTTGAAGCTCTAAATTTCTCCATTTTTGATAAACTAATTAGGCTTCATATTTACACTTTGGTAACACCCTTTGTAAAGTTTAATTTCTCCATTCTCCACTCTCCTGAAACATTATCATTAACGTTTAATTTATCCATTCTCTATTACCCTAAAATTTTATTATTAAATTTATCTATTATCCCCCATTGGAAATAAACCCAAAGAACAGTATTTATACATTGTAGATCTCAAAACGAACACCCCTTAGATCGTATCTCCTCCATAAACCTGCATCACTTCGAAAATAATATTAAAAACATTTATCATAACTGGGGAGAGGGAACACTATAACCTCCTTATGCACTGGGAGGTGGTTAAACACTGAGGTTCAACTAATGATTCTTGAACACATGTGCTGATAATGGATTGGTTAGTATTTCATCTGCTTAATCCTCAGTTCCAATATGATCCATTTTAATCATGGCTGGTTAAATGTGTTCCTTGATGAAGTGATGTCTGATTTCAATGTGTTTCATATGTTAATTCTAGACAAGATTCTTTGTAAGATCAATTGTGAACTCGTTATCACAGTGAATCACCATTGGTTGTTTCACCTCATCACCAAAATCAGTCAGTTGTTACTTCATCCAAACTAGCTAAGTGCAAGCCTTTTTAGCAGAGATATACTCAGCTTTAGGAGTACTAAGAGAAGTAATTTCATTTTTCTTACTCAACCATCCCACACATTTATTTCCAATAAGGAATTCTATACCACCTATTGAATTTATATTTACTACATCTCTATCCCAATTAGTATCAGAAAATGTTGATAGTTCATTATCTGTTTCTTCAAAAAATTATAATTCATAATTGTGAGTACCTTGAATGTACCTCATGATTCATTTAACTTCCCCCATATGTTCTTCCCTCATATTACTTTGAAATTGGTCCACTAATTATTTTGTAAATACAATATCAGGACGATTTATAGTTAAGTAAAATAAGATTCTGATGATTATCCAGTACATGGTGGGATCTACAGAAGTCACATACTCATTCTTTTCAAGTATAGTTCCAACCACAATTCAAGTTGACATTGGTTTTCATACTTTTTATGAGAAATAAAGTTGTATTATTTCCTCTGAATCACCTACAGGCCCAAGAAGTATGTGAGTTCACCAATCATAGACATTTCAAATTCTGATTCCATGTCATTAGAAAATTCATCCACTGATCCTTACCTAATTCTACCAAATATAATATTATCCATTTATACAGGAACCATAAATTTATCTTCCATTTAATTCTAAACTTATATATTGTGATTGACACCTTATTTTTTGAATTCTAGCTTCTTCTTATAAGAATCCAGATGAGAATACCATGCTCACAGTCCTCTATTTAAACCATAGAGTGCCTTTTTCAATCTATATACCTTTTCTTCATCATTTCTATTCATAAATTCTCCAAATTGTTCAATGTAGACATCCTCTTCAAGAACTCCATTCATGAATTCTATTTTGGAATCTATCTGATTGACTTTGTATCTTCTTTTAATTCCCATAGCAAATAAAAAAACTAAAAAGATTCAGTATTTCTATTGGAGAAAACAACTATTCAACATCAAATAATTCTATATTTGAATATTTTCCATGTCCATTGAAACTCCTATGATAATGACATGATTTAAAATAAATTTATAGAATAATCCTGTCTGATAAGAATTGAAATAATTATTCTAGAATCTTCTTCATCATTCTTCATTTTTCTCCCCCTCAAGGGAAACACTTATCAGCTTCTTCATAATGGTGAATCTAATCAAGACTGAATTTCATGAAATTCTAGTATAGTGAATACACCATAATGGGTCTTCAACTTGTGATTTTCAACATTGTACAACCTTCACAACATCACCAATGATAATATTCTTGAAAACTTGTTCTCTGATATACCATAAATAAGATCAATCCATGATAGTACCTTCTTTATCCTAAATTTCTAGAATAGAAAATATATATCATCATAAAAAATGATCCTCCATAATATCTATATTTGAATATAGAATTTCAGATTAATTTAAACACAGTGTCTTATTTAGCTTGGCTATCAAGAATTGATAGCCCTATATGATTCTCAAGTTCCCCCTGGGAAATTTTTTCACCATCAATTCCATGTATTATAAGCACAAATAAAATGCACACATGATTAATGGAATAAGTTGTCTCCTCCTCACTTCATAAATATGAACTTCACTGTTGAGATGTTTTTCTCAACCAAGTTGTTCCATTTACTCTAGTCATCATGCTTGTACATCCAAGCATTTGTTCTGATTTATGTTGAGGTAGCATGGATCTCTTCACATCCTCTTCCACTTTGTGTGGATAATTTTTATTCATAATAGTTTTCATGTATGATACATTCTTACTCCAATCAAGGATAGCTTCTTGTTCTATTATTAAGGTTAAATACCTTTTACAATCAGACCATATTTCTTACATCTCTCACACAATACTTCTTAAACACATGAGTTTATTTTTGCTTAAAAACTCTCCTTTTCTTTGACTTCATCGTGTGGAATCTTTTCTTTTACTATTTCACCATCCTCATCATGTGAATATTTATGTTTCTTCATTCTTTACAAATATTCTATAAAAATTACTAACATGTCGTTAGGAACTATTTCATCAAGTTTGTATATTCCATATGGGTTAATTTGAGTGCCATCCCTCTTAGTAGTTATTTTGGATAAACTACCCTTAAAATTCTTGGATTTTAAATCCAAGGCCTTTGCAGCTTCCTTACTTGTGATCTTCTTGGGATAATTTGTGTTCATAATATTCTTCTTATTTCTTAACAAGGAAGATTCTTCATACTTTTTCAACATTTTTAGTCTTCTTATATTATCAATAATGAATTAATGTTGAGATGATCATGTACCAACTTTGCTGTAACACCCAATGCTTCCACGGTTCGCTTCTCTTTTAATAATACAATACATGTGTTGTACGCAACTTCGAGTTCTAACACACCACAACCAATCAAACTAGCTATTATGAATAGTAATACACAATTTTTGAAATTTTATAAATTTTAACTTTCAAAATGGACTTCATTTTTGGATTCGGAATATCGAAATTAGCATTGGGTGAATTTTTGGTATTTTTCTGAAAACTTTCAATTTTTGATGAATAGTGAAAAAACACAGAGTTATAGTTTAAAACCGAATTTTTATTTAAATAATTATTTATTTTATTTAGATTTAATTAAGTTCAAAATAGATACATAATATCTATATAATATCAATGTAATTAATTGGAGTTAGTTTAGAATAATTTTAGATATATAATAATTTTATTGAACATTTCACCGTCTTTTACCCACCTCTTAGGAGAATTTGGAAATTCACATAAAACATAATTTTACCGCTTCTGTGAGTGGAATTTCAAAAATCCGAGATACACAGTTAATATCAAGGATTAAAATGTGGTTCAATAAGATAAAAATAATTTTTGTTGAATAGTACCTTTTTACTTTTATTTACCATGGTTAAAAGTAAATAGGGTAATTAAGGGTAAAAATGATATTAATATTACCCCAACACATATCCTAATTCTATTAGAAAAGTTTATCTCGACCATAGACAACCTTAGGAATAAAATATTATCATTTAGGTCCACTTGGATTAGAATAGGACATTTATTATTATTTAATTCAAAGAAGAGTTAAAAGAGTTAAAATCAAAGTTTAATAACTAAAACATTTTTAATATAGGGTTATACATAAGATAATTTAGATTATAAATATTAATTAGAAATGTAAAAACATTTCCTACATAATGGAATTTTATTTTTAATTTTTAGTCATTAAATAATTTAATTTATTTATGACACAATGGTGATGTATTAATTACTTAATTAATGAAATATTAAAATAATTGATATTATAGATATCAAAATAAATGTAATTTGAGACTTTTTATGAATTAAACTAATTTTATAGGTTAATATGACATATTAGTACTGGTTATATAAATTTTTTTCGAAGTAATAATGCTGTTATGAAATTATCAAAAACAAAATACACAATAGTTTCAAAATTGACATAAAAGAGTTTTTAAAACAAATATTATATTATTAATTGATATTATATTCCTAAAAATATAAGGTTCGTCAAAAAGACTTATATAATGATATTTATATCATTAATGGACCACTTTGGGGTCTCTTGGAGGTATATAGTAAGTTTATTAATTATATAATATAAAAATACAAAGAGACATGGTAAATGTCAAACTATTTAACCAAGAGTTAAATATAAATGATAAGGTTAATATAGTGACCCAAACTTGTCTAAAATCTATTGGTTGAAATTATTTAGACTCATCCCCACCTTAAACTTTAAATAATACACTTTTTAGCCATTAAAAACCGAATATGAATTTATTATTAAATAATATTTCTAGCTTTTCCAAAGGTGCCCCTCACCCCTCTTATAAAAGGTCACTCCCCCTTTTCTCTAATGTACACTTTCGAAGCTTTTTGTCTCAGCAAACCCCTGACCAAATATTCTCTAAAAATCCATCAATTCAACCTAGAGTCCTTAGTTTGATCAGAAATCCAACCTAAGGATCCCTTTTGATCAAATCAAAAGGAAGAACCCGAAGAAGAGTTAATGTTTTCACCACCCTCTTTCAAGTTCCTTTCTTCTTCAACTTCTTATTTCTTTATTATTCCCATTATAAAATAATCACTCTCATATATTTTATATACTATGATGTTATTATAAATATGGTAGAACCATATTCAGTATTCAATCCATCCTTTAAATGACATGTCACCATACGTGAGTACGTATGACTTACCATCTCCACGTCGTGGTGTAATTGTTATTCAAAATATTAATTTTTGGATGGGTATGATAATGATGTATAATTGATGTAAATAATAAATATAACATGATAATGATTCTTTATATATGATATACCATATAATTATATGTTATTTTAATATCAAAACAATGATATTGTCGCTTGTGCGTACGTGCGGACTACCGTCTCCACGAACGGGGTGAGATTCATTCCCCATCGTATCCATTCAAGTCTAATTGTCATTTAATGATTAAAAATAATTTTTAAGGACTTTATATAATTATTTATACGAATAATATAAAACCTATCCATAACAAACACGTCTTATGTAACAAAACATATAAAATAAAACGAGTAAGTTAACACCCAAAACGACGATAATACTAAGATATTATTTACAAAGAAATATTAAAACATCATATATGATATCATATTAATGTATATGATACATGTATAATTTAATAACAATTATTTTACCATTATACAGGAGGTTAACCTACCCTCAACCAAGTAAAAGTATAAGGTAAGGTTTTATTTCACAATCTCTTCATTATCCAAGGTTGCTTATACGTTATTATCTACTTGGACCGCTTTACCATCCAAATCCACATTTCTTAAAAAAGTATTACAAATAATTCTTAATATTTTACAGACTATGGGTTAAAGTCATTTATACCCTTGTTTAATTTTTATAATATGTTTATAATGTAATCTTTCTGACGTTTTCCAAACAAGGTCCTATTTAACCTTTTTGACAAAATTAAGGTAAGAATGTCTTTTTAACTTATACGGCGGGTGCAGCTATTTTCCGCCGCTATAAAATCATTGAAACTTCCCTTACAATCTTTTAAGAATATTTTGAAAGTAAATGATTTGTTTTATAATTATGCAACTTTTAAATTATTTCAAAAAAAGAGATATTTCTCTCAAATAGTTTTGATTTCATCTATGTCAACATCCTTTGATGGACTTTAAGCTAATTTGAAGTTTATTTATTATGATAAAAAACTTCCATATTGTATTGAAGGATTTGTGATATGTTTGACTGTGGATGTGTTATTTTTATACCATTCATGGTTTATGGATAAATTATTGACATTTCATATGATAGTTTTAATACGAATGTTTATCTTATGTTTAAACCTGTTCATATGAGGAATGCATTGGACTTAGTAAGTGACAGGTGGATCCCTCTATAGCTCCTCGATGTATCGGTAGGTCTCATGAGACAAACTAGTTTCTTGGCATAAGGCCTTGACAAAATATTATTTTGTAGTCTTGGCACAAGGCCTTGACTATGTGGTTATGATAGTCTGGTATTATGCATTCCATCATTATGAAAGTGGTTATTGATATTGCATTTGATTATTAGACTAGTAGAATATCCATGTGAATAATTAAATGGAATTATTTCATTTTATCTTTTCCATATTATGATGAAGTTATTGTTTAAAAGTCTTTTGTTTTAGTTATACATTGCCTTAAATGTTTATGTTTATTTATGAAATTTTCCGCTATATTGTTATCCTTACTGAGCATCTGAGCTCACCCATTTCAATGTTTTAATTTTTCTCAGGATGTGAATAAGTAGTTTATGAATGACCTGTTGGGATAGTATGAGGGGATTTTAAGACAAGATGTTGTTGTAGTTTTTTCACTTTATGATGTAATGTAAACTTTATGAATGTATCTAGTTATTTCAAGGATACTAAACTAATAGGTCTTTAGAGACTTGATCTTTTTTTATAATGCCAATTTTATATAATAATGCACTAACTCTGGGTAACTAGGGTCAGGGCGTTACATTTGTGACCACTACCATTGTATACATCAAATATGTTATCAAGATTCCCAAATCAGTTTGCAGTAAACAGATACTTCTGGATCTGTGGATGTTGCTTGTTTATCTCTGGATTCCTCCTCCTGATATAGTATTCTTTATGGATTTGAAATTTTGAGTATTATACCAACAATTTAATGAACAATTTCCAAATCTATTATAGCTCCAACATTGACCCACAAATCTTGATTTCTTTGTATCTCTTATATAAGGTTGTTGGATCATCTTTATGACATGTTGATCTCTCTATGGGAAACCGGATCCCATACTCTTTTTCCTATCCACTCTATTCATGGTGGTAGGTTTATTATCTCCTTTATTCCTACATAATTATATATTATTTTTTTACAACCTTCACTCTTCATGATAATATGTTTAGAGGAATTAACAGATATTTCTTTGGATGGTACCCGTTTCTTATCAGCTTGTTGAGATAGATCGTCAAAATATGTCATGATATTCTTATAAAATGTTTGAGGTATTTAAGCTTTATAATCCTACATTGATCATTGAGTATCAACACCAATGGTTTCCTTATTTTGTGCAGTATTAATATATGAGTTCTCAAGATTTACCAATTGGTCTTCCAAATCTAGACATTTCATACTGAGGATGCTTTTCTGATCTTCAATCATATTCATCTTTTTTAAAAAATAATTTTTTATTCTAACAACTTCTTATTCATGAAATTAACTTTATTATGAATCAAGGATTCAAGTTCCTTGATCTTATTGTATATTTCATCCAATTGTAAACCATTAACATCAGTTCTATTTTTCAATTTCTCTTCAAGTGCATGGATCTTTTCTTGAAGATAATTTTTCACTCCCTATTTCTATTCAACTTCTTTGAGGTATTTTTATGAATTTATTTCTAGTTCACTATTTTTTTCTTCAAAGGTTAAAAATTTTCTATAATGTTTTAAAAATTCAAGAATTTTGATTTTCAAGCACATTTCAAACAAATTATCTTATCTTTCAAGCTGGGTGATCTCTACCTACATACATTGAAAGATTCCACAAACAAATATAACTCTTTCTTTGAGAATATTATGTATATATTCTCTTAATCTCTCAATTCCAAATTAATGTGAGTTTTTAGATTGACCAAAACCCATACTGGTTCTAGTATCTTTATTTTGAGGACAACATTCAATGGTTCTAACACAAAACTTCTAGTCACTTGGAAATTTTAATTTACCTGAGGAAGAATTGTTTTCCTTTTCATTGGAGAAAACCTTATCCATATTCTCTTTAACTTCCAAGACGGATATATCTTCATTGCCAAAAAATTAATTGAGAACTAGATACTACCTATTCTTTAGATAATATATACATATTTAACTATCTCTTCTCTTTAATTTTCCTATTAATGAAGTTCTTGGTGGATATAGACTTCTTCTCAGAGATAACTAGATTTTCATCAAAACTGAACTTCATTATTAACTCATGAAAGAAACTAAAATATTGAATAGAGAATATCTTTACTATAGAGTATCCATCATATGTGAACCTATAATCTAATACCACTTGTAGTACCCTATAGAACCCTTATTGGGAGGAGTGAATCAGGCTGCCAACTTTTTCTTATAAAGGGGTGGATCTTGTTCCCATGTTGGTAGAAACTATTAAACCTATCTATTGTAGTATTGAAATAATAAAAAATTCACATGAAAAGAGAAAAATATTAGTTTTACTTGGTTCTCTGCTAAGAGATAGTTAAATTAGCATATGCCTATAGTATATTGATCATACCTAAATCCACTAAACTTCACTTTTTGTTGAATATAGAAGTTCGGTCATAGTCACTCTATTCTAGGAACACTACCTTTATAATATTTTAGATCATTACATCCCTAGTAACACTTACATAGACTCCCCTTAGATCACTTATTTGAGATAAGTATAACTCATTTTATCAATATGAAGTTCTCTTCACTGGATTGGCATTAAATTCTTTATCCTTGACTTAGCACAAGACTCTACTTGCACCGTATACCAGAGTTGATGCTATTTGAAATCCCTATCCACTTAAAACTGATGTTCAATACTTCCTTCTATGAAGATCATTTTATGAATCTCACTACCCTAGCGAGGCTGACTACCTTCGTGGAACCAACTTCCTTTGTGAAGATCACTTCCTTGGCAAAAAAACTGCCTTCACGAAGCTCACTAAGTCAATGCAGAATACCCTATCATCACGAATCACCCTTCAATAAAAATAATTGGCATCATTCAAGACTTGTACTATTTTTGTGATGATCAATCTCTCATAGAAATTGAGATTCACAATTCTCCCTTATCTTTGGAAAATCAAAGTGTTTTTAGTTTTCCTTGAAAAAACTCATTGAAATGAAGTGGGGTCTGTCTAATACTTACAGGCTCATCCATTCGTGATGCTCCACCATCTATTTGCATATTTTACAGATCTTTCAAAAACATCTTCACACAGCTTCTTCTATACTGAATATCCTTTGAAATTCAGTATCCACAATTCTCATCATAACCATGGACTTTTCCTCAAAACCCTTTACGGCACTCATTATAATCATGGAGCTTTCTATCACTATTTGTGATACTCCAATTCTCATAATCACGGAGAACACTACCACCAATCACGATGCTCATCATAATCATAGAGCACACTGTAAAAACTTTTGTTCCTTTATAAACCACCATTTTTGTAACCCCATTACTCTCAAAACTCATGCCTTTTCTATATTTTCATAAGGCCTTCAAGGAAATCCACTTTTTGCGATGTAGGCCAACTTCCAAAATTTAGACCCCAAAAATTTGGCAGACATTGGGAAATGACTTCGGCTTCAATATTGTAGTAAAATTGAACTGTAATACCCCTTTCTCTACAAACTCCCTAGTCTTCCATGTGAGTATTGACAACATACACAAACCATACTCCATTTACAGCAAAGAACAACCTCGGTTTCATTAATTTTCCCTATATGTAAGGTTAATTATGTGAGTTTTATATTTAAATAATGTTATTAAATGATGTGATTTTTAATATTTTATTCCTTTTTTATTTGTTTATTTTAAAAAGTTGATTTTGGGTTTTAGAAAACTGATTTTTGGATGAAGAAAAGGAGACTTTATAGGATAATTTGTTTAAGAAACTAGTTTTCAGTGATGGGAATGGGTGTAATTTTTCATGTTTGTGAATTGTTTTGAAAATATATCAATATTAATCTTTAATTTTGAATTTAAATACTTGTATTTAATTAAAAATAGTATTTTAAAAAGGATTTATTTTTTTAAGCTAAATGTTATGGTCAACTTGTGTACGATTTTTGATAATCAAGAAATGCTTTTAAAGAGGTTTAATTAAATTTGTAAATGTAGAAAAGTTTTTTTAAATAAAGTATAATTATTGAATTTGTTTTTAAATTAAGTGAGTTTCATGAAAGGTTTTGATTTTAAAATGGAAATCATGAAGTGTTTTTGAATAAAAATAAAACTTTGAGAAGTTCATGTGGGGATTTTATTTTAAGAAAGCTAAGTGTTTTAAGGTATGTGGTTTTTTTGTGAAGTGTTCATTAGACTCAATTAAAATTTGGATATTTAAAAAAAAAGACTTTTAATGAGATTTAAAATTTAAGTAAAGAATTTCTAATGGGTTTTTATGTGTTTCCAAATAATTCATTCTTTTATAAAATTAATTTGAGACTTCATATGAAAGGGAACATGGTTTGAGGAAAATTTAAGCTTAAAAGGTGTTTTTTTTATATTTTCCCATCGAAAATTTGTGTGTTTGGGGTTTTTAACTTATGTTTGAGATGATTTATTTGGTTTGAGAAACATTAATGGTTTATATTCACGTTTTTTTATTTGGTTATTCTTCCTAGAAATATCTTGATATAATGTGGAAAGTCTACTTATAAGGATGAGTTTTTTTGGTGAATACTTTTGTTTCTTAGGTGCGACTCTTCTAGTTAACTCTGACCAGAATCTAAATAAGTTGGTGAATATAGAATCTTCCTTGATCTATTACCTTTGGATTTACTATCTTTATTTACATTATGTTCAAGGTCCTTTTTGAGCAATTAGTTGACTATGTTATTTCTAGGAATCTCATGAGTTAAATTACATAGAGTGGTTTGGGTGGTCATTTATTAGGGCCCCATGCTCCTTAATTTTAGATTAGAGTGAGATCCTTGAGATGTTTTATTTTTGATATATCCCTCGACGCTTTTTATTCTCCTCATTTAGGGTGTGTTGATTATGGTGGCTTTACTTATAACTCAATGTTTAATCTTATCTTTTGAGGATTTTGTGTGTGGCGCATTTTATAGATTATTTTTGATGATTTATTCATGTTAATACCTTAGGTATGTGATTTAGTTTCAAGGAATAATGTTGAACTAGTTGATATTATACTCTAGATGGTGTCGGTTTGAATCTTGTTGGGGACACCATGAGAGGGTGTTTTAGATATGAGAACCTAGATCACCACTTTCACTCAATTTTATGACATAAGGTTAGTGCCTTTGTCATTTCTTGTTGAGGTGTGTCTTTGGTTGATGTATCTTTCCAATTTTGGTGATATAGGATGTGATGGATTTGGGTAGCATTGCCTTGTGATCATTTTGATATAATTTTTTTTCTTACCTTTTGTGGTCATGAGATCGAATCTTGGATGGTTTTTGTGGTTTGTGGATCATAGTTGAATTTATTTTAGTTTTTGGTGGTAGCCAAGTTTTCATGGAAGTTGATTGTGTTTGGTGGAGTTTTATGGTTTCATTTTGTATAATTGTGGAATCATAGTTAGCATAGTGGATCTCTATTTATAAGTGAGGTTTCTAATTGAACCCACCACTTTAGATAAATTATAAATGGTGGGGAAACCTATAGTAGGTATTCATCTTCCTGGAGCTCTATGTATAGAGGCATTTACTTGGATCATTCTCTGAGATGTTTGTTGATGTTCGGGGATTTGATTCTTGGTTTGGAGAATTCATGTGTTTGATTATTGTTTCATTTAGTATTTATACCTCATTAAATTTTATTATCCCCTTCCACATCTTATTTAGGTGTTGGGGTTTCAATTTTCCTTTGCTTTAACATTAATCAATGACTTTCTATTGGATAGTGGCCCAGATGTCTATAGGCATGATGTGATTTGAACATGTTGTGGAGAAGTGGTATATTTTATTCACAAGATATGGGAGTTACAGGGTGTACGACGTTGGGGTGTGAGAGTGAAAAATAAATGGGAAAGTGGTGTGGGGTACCCTTTATTGATATGATTCTTATTATGTTATTATACATGGATTGTGTTATTTGTTGAGCATTCCTTAGTGATGTTTGGATGGACAGTGGACATTTTTGGGTAATTTTCGTTCTTCTATTTTCTTAAAGGTTTATAAGTATTCTTCATTCACTTGTTCACAAGAGAATTTGGTTTTCTTACTGAGTATAATTGTATGATCAACTATGTATATAAACTAATTTTCAAGTTTCTAGGAGGATTATATAGATCGTGTTGGATAATAATAGATCATAACATTGTCAATAGTTGTTTTTTGGTGGTTTAGATTTTCTTTAGGTATATTTTGAGACTTATATATATATATATATATCAATTTTACGTTATTCATGCATTATGGGATGGTTTTTAGTTTACCTTTATGTTATCTATTCAGGTTTTTTGGTGATTCCTTTTCTTATCTCTCTGTCCTATTTCATTTATAGAGAGTAATTCCTCTCATACTATGAGATTTTTATACCTTCAGTGCTATTCTCCATATTGGGGCCTGTTGGAGGTGGGACTTGGGGTTCATTGTCTCTCTTCCTTTATTGTGGCATCTTTGGTGGGATGGGGTCATGACAGAGTATCAGAGGCTAATGGTTGGGAGATAGAATGGATTTTGGAGTTTGAAATAGTAGGAATTTCTTATTTTGGTATAAAAATAGTTCCAATTGAACTTGTTGTGTGACATAGGGTATGGAAACCATCTAGTACATGGGATTTTAGGTCCCCATGTGATCTAGTGTATAGACTCTAAGATTAATTAATGATCAAGTGAGATAGACCTATTTGAAGGGTAGATACCAAGGAGAGGTACATACCTCCTGATTGTTTGTTTTCAGGTCTGAAATGGATTTTCATGGGAAAATAAAATGAATTAAATAAATAATATTTTATAAAATTGAATTCTATCGGTCTTAGAGTATTCTCTTAGATTTCTGGGAATGGATCATAGTTTTCATATGTGATTTTCTTAGCCACATGAGGTTGAATAGGTTGATCTAGTTGATTATCAGAGGATTGATCTGACAAAGGAGGATAAGGCATGGTAGAAGGGTTTTTTTTCTTTCAGTAGCAGAGTTTGGGTAATTAGGAGGGGAGCATATTTTATCTGGAGATGGAGTGTTGGTTGGGGTGTCTTGAGATCACATTTGGTCTGATCCAAGCAAGATCTGATTTTTGGGTGTTGTTGGCAATTAGTCAAATATGGGTAACCACATGTTAGTTGTGGATGCAATTTCATGGTGATCATAAGGTGGAATATGTGTTGTGGCCCAACTTTTAATGGATTTTTAGGTAGAGTTCCTTTCATTTATGATGATGGAATTCAAGAGATGTGAGTTTCTCTATCTTTAATAGGGGATATTGAGTGTGTTGGGGCTTGATAACAGGTTCAAGGACCTCCTCCACTTTTCTCCTAATGTTTTTTCGTATGATGAGTCTAGAGAATTGTGTTTAGAAGAGTATTTTCACCAAGTGACTAGGAATACAGTCACTCCATTTACACTGCTGGAATATCTGGAAGAGTAGAGAAAGGATGATATTATCAAGTGGATTATTTCTTTGGGATTTGACCTTTGAGAGAGTGGCCAATAGGGTGTTTCAAGGAGATGATATTCTGGAAGTGAATCATAGGTGTTCAGGTAGTTAAGGTTCCATTCAGTGAGGAACTGGTCGTGGTAGTTCCTTCCTTGACCATTAGGGACATGTTTTTTTAGATTTTATGCAAGGTTTTTTTCATTTTATTGCTATATCTATGGGAGATAAGGGTATCGCCAGGATTAATGTCTAACCACTCAATGAGGAAAATTTCATATAGAGAGAATAGAGGTCGACCTCATGATGTTACCCATATTCAAGGACCTCGACTCAAGAATTTTTGTGGAGGTGGTTGTTAAAAGAGATGTAGAGGATCTAGGTGTTGTTAGTTGCATGTAGTGGAGACTGTAACACTATAGGGGGAAGAGATTGTTCAAGGTACACCCAATTTTTTACCTACCCTTGTTTGTGTATTTTTTGAATTAGGATATGTGCACTCCTTTATTTCACCCACTCTATTTTGTGCTCTAGTACTATATATAGAGAGGATTCTCATGCCCCATTTGTTGATTACACTAATTAGTGGCCAAAACATATAGTTTTATGTGTTTCATGGGTCTATACTGATGATGGAGCCACATTAGTCCCATTGAGATATTTTTTTACTTCATATGTAGTCGTATGATGTTATCATCAACATCAATTAGTTGTATTCCACACGTGTTGTTATCAACTGCTTCTAGAGGAGAGTCGTGTTCTCAGATGTGGATGGTTAGCATGTTTTTTTCATTGTAGAGATGAGTTGTTAGGTGGGAAGTCATTGTGTGGATCCCCTTATTTCATTGATGGTTGAGTTTTCAATAGAATTAGTGGATGTTGGGACAATGGAGGTCCTCAGGGTTGTCGATGACTTTCTAGATGTTTTACTTAAGGAGGTTGTGATAATACCTCCTTGAAATGATGTTGAGTTTAGGATAGAATTGCATCCAATTGCTTCTCCAATTTTTAGGGATCCTTATCGGATAGAACACTCTATGTTTTAGTATTTGAGGATCCGGATAGATGATATGATATAGAAAAGTTTTATTTGGCCCAGAGTTCCATTATGGGGTGATTAAATATTGTTTAATAATAATCTAGATGATAGTATGATTTTTTTATGGACTATTATAGGTTTAATCAATTGAAGATCCATAACTCTTACCCTCTTCCAATGATATATGATATTTTTGTCCAGCTATGAGGGGTTAGTTGGTTTTATAAGATCGGTCTATGATTTTCATATCACCAGTTGAGGGTGAAGAAGGGAGATATACTAAAGACTAACTTCTAATGTAGGTATAGACACTTAAGGTTTGTATTCATGTCATTCAGTGCTAAAAATGCACCATCCATGTTTATGGGACTTATGAACTCTATGTTCTGTGAGTTCTTAGATTGGTTCATAATCATATTCATTGATGATATCTTGATCTAATTGAGGTTTTATATGGATCATTTGGGTATCTTAGAGTTATTTTTCAGGTCCTTCGACACCCCCCAACTCTTTGGGAGGTTTCACAACTGTGATTCTTGGACATGAGAGGTGCATTTATTTTGTAATGAGGTGTCTTAGTAGGGTGTGTCAATAAACCCATCGAAGGTTGAGGTAGTTTTTTCTTGGGCAACACCCAAGAACATGGAAGTGGTTCATAGTTTCCTTAGTCTTGCAGGATATTATCAGAGGTTTGTGCCTAATTTCTCTCAAGTTATATCCTTTTTCAAATTTTTGAATATAAAAGATCATTACTTAGTGTGGACTGATCATTTATAGGTAGAATTTGGTTTTATGAAATATAATTTTTTCAGTGCTCCACTATTTTAGTTTCCTAATGATGGTTTATTATTTAAGGTGTTTTGTGATGCTTCCCATCTTGGATGGGGATGCATGTTGATGCATCATAGGTTATAGATCTCATATGATTCTAGGAAGTTGCTTCCCCATGATCATAAATATTCCACCCTTGATATGAATCTAGAATAGATTTTGTTTTCACTAAATTTGTGGTGTCATTACCTTATTGGGGAGTCCTTTGTGGTCATCACCCATCAAAAGATCTTGGGATATATCTTTTCTTAGAACGATCGGAATCTGAGAAAATGTAGCTGAAGGTAGTTTCTTTGGGATTATTATTTTTAGATGTCCTACAACTCACGAAAAGGGAATGTTGTGGTTGTCTCTTTGAGTAGATATTCATTGAATGATGTTGTTTAGGAGTTTGGGGATTCTTGGAAAGGAATGAATGAGTTAGAATCCTTACACTTAGATGCAATGGTGGATGATAGTATAGGTTTCTTATTGTAGATAAAGGTTTATTCTACTCTGATGTAGCATGTGGATAATTCTATGTGGGGATACTTATAGGTAGAGGTGATGCATGATCATGTTGTACATGGTAATGCACTAGAGGGATGGTTAGAGGTTGCTCAGAATTGTATGTTTTTTCATGGGAGGTTTTATGTTTCAGTAGTGATTTGTGAGGTGGTATTTTGTGAGTTTCATAGATCACCATTAGTGGTACACCTTGTAGTATCCAAGATATATCATGGCTTTAGGATTCAGTTTTGGTGATCTGTGATGAAATTGGTAGTATCAGAGTTTGTGAAGGATTTTTTTTATTTTTAAATATGTAAAGGCTAAGTATCGATTTCTTAGTGGTTTGTTACGGCCTTTGGATGTTCTGGAGTGTAAATGGGATCAAATCTAGTTTGATTTCATCTTATGGTTAACCCACGATCAAGGAGGTTGTGATGTTATCTGGGTGATCATGGTTCGGTTAATGAAATATGCTCACTTGTCGGTGATCTGTGAGTTGAGTACTATAGATTTTTTGGGGATTCGTTACATGGATGATGTGGTTAGGATTCAAGGGGTTCTGAGGACTATCATCTATAATCAGGATCCTCATTTTACCACACGATTCTATATGGTATTAAAGAATGATTTTGGATCCCAGTTAAACCTTAGCACTATTTCCCACCCTTAGATACTTGGGAACACAAAGAAGACCATATTGATATTTAAGGATACATTAAGTGTGTGCATATTAGACTTTGTAAGATCGTGTTAATAACACTTTCCCATGGTGGAGTTTACTTATAATAAAATTTATCATTCATCCATCGGTATGGCCCCATTTGATGCCTTGTATGGTTGGACATGTCATTATCTGTTATGATGGATGGAGGTTGGGGAAGCATAATTTATTGGTCCTAATGTGGTGAAAAACACAAAAGAAAAGGTTCAATTGGTTTGAGATAGGATATAATCATTGTGGGACTGGCATAAGTCATATGATGACTATATGATGAGACCCTTGGAGTTCAAGGTTGGGGACCGTGTCTTCTTGAATGCTTTCCCTCATTATGGGCAGTGGAGGTTTGGTAGGGGAGTAATATTTATCTTAGTTTTGTGGTATCTTTGAGCTGTTGGGGTGAGTTTGTGAGGTGGAATATCAGTTAGAATTTCTACCATGACTGGAGAGGATTTATGACATCTTCCATATCTCTCATATTTATTGATATCTTCACGATGACTCTCATTTCATTGACTTAGGAGAGTTAGATATTGAGAATGATTTAAAATTCATTGAGAAGCCAATATAAATCTAGTATCATCAAGAGAGAGTGTTTCTTAGGAGATCCATTCCCTTAGTTAGTGTGTTGAGGATGCGTGTTGTCTTTTAGGAGGGTACTTGGGAGAAAGAGATGTAGATGTGTTCCCATTACCTGGAGTTTTTTTGAGTTTTCCTCACTCTTTTTTACTTATGATGTGATGTTTAGATCTTGTTGTGCAATGAGATTTGTTGTTTTCTTGATGTATGATGTGTGATAAAGTTCAAATATATGAAAATGGGGGGACCTGATTCCTAATCAAGAAATATTATAATACTATGTGATTAAACCTATGTGGGTGATTTATTTCCTCCCAAAGAGGATAGTATTTTGATATGGAGAATGGAATTCCATTATTTTTGTGTTTGGGTGGGTGTGGCTTATTAGTTGTTGAAGTTGTTTGGGTGGTCTATGTGGAGGTTGATATGGTTGTTTGGTTGTTCGGTTGTGTGTGAAAGGATGTGGTTTTTGGCTATGTAGTGTGTTTTGTGGGTGTTTTGGTTTCTGTTTTTGCCTAGCGGTAGCATTAAGAAATAATGATATCCTTGAGAGGTATCTCATAGGGTGGTTGTTCAAAACCCTTTCCTTATGGGATTGGTTTTAGATTCTCAAGGTATAAATTCATTTGAGAGGTATCTAATGTAACATCCCATGTCTTTTTGGCCAGTTACTTTGTCGGTTTTAGGTGTTTTAAGTGTTTTGAATGAGGCTTGAAAAGGTTATATGGTGTTTGGAGGTGCAGTAGTGGGATATTCATGTCATGAATGGGTTACAATGAGTGAACTGGTGTTCTGAAGCTTGTGTAGCAAGCTGGATTCATTGTGTAAAGTCCCTTGATCTCTAACTATATCATATGGGAAGAAAGGGTTGGTTATGAGGCCTCAAGTGCACCTCCCCATATTCCAGAGGCTGCTTACAAGCCGCAGGGGTTTGATAAGTATAGAGGAGAGATTGTACACTCTGGTTATATAGTTACAGTATAGAGGAAATAAAATTAAAATAATAATAAATAAGTATCAAAGTGCAGAAACTATGGAAACAATCCAATACAGTGGAATACCAAAAATAAGAGCCAAATTAATAATCCAATAAATAATAAAGGAATAATGTAATGGAATGCTGGAATGTATCTAAATGTTATTCTAGAAGTAATACAAAATATAAGACTAGAAGCCTCAACAAAATACTCAAATTTCCCCAATCCCAAACCCCATTTCAGTCCCATCTTCAAACTCCATCCCATCCAGTAAAAAAACAATCAGTAGCAAAGTCCTTTTCCCTGCTCTATTCCTACATCCATATAATTTGATCGAGTACCGAATGGTGTAATGTATCCAAAAGTTATTCTAGAAGAAATAAAAAATAAAAGACTACAAAACTCAAAAAATACTCAAATGTCCCCAATCCCAAACCCCATTTTGGTTCCATGTACAAACTCCATCCCATACAGTAGGAAAACAATCAGTAGAAAATTCATTTCCCCTTATCTAATCCTATATCCATATAATTTTATCGAGTGCCGAATTGTGGCCCAAATAGGGTCTGATTATAACTTATTTGTTCAATACCACCAAGTCTAAAAAAACAGCCTAATAATAATTATATGAAATAATGAAATAAACAAGTGTATTAATTAATTAAAAAATTAAATTAATATTGCATCAAATTGCTCCGGCACTATGTCGTAATGTCTCTGACCATGTATCACAATCATTATAACCATAACCATATAACCATAGTAAAACATAACCTGCTTCGGCACCATGTTGGAATGTCTCTAAGAATGTCTCGTGACCATTCCAACCATAAACTTATAACCAAGGTATAAAATACACCAAACTGGGTAAAAACATTCTATATAAGCATATCATAAATCAATCAAGGCCAATCTTAGTATATAATAATTTCAGAATTTATCAAGGCCAAGACCAGTATATAAGTATTTCATCATGTGTCACTAGGCATAGGATGGTATATAAAAATTTTAACATGTCTCATAGCGTAGCCCAGTATAAAATAATTTCAGCAGTTTCCATTGGGAATTACCTGCTATATAAGAATTTCATCATTTATCAACTAGTCCAACACCCCATATAAGCATTACCTCATAGAAATCATAGCACATTTCATAGAAATAATGATATCACAACATCAAATCATCTGACTCAATGGTTAATTATAAAAATTAACATTTATAATTCAATTACACATTTCATTTATCAATTTGTCATAACCAATAACATGATAGTTATCTTAATAAGCAAGCCAATCCAAGGTGAATATATATCAAGAAAACAACCAAATCCCATGTCATGCTAAACAAACTTTAATCCATTAAATAGTTCATTTATAATCAAGGGTTTTCTCACCCGAATTGTATCCACAAGCTAGGTCAATAACCAAATGGATCCAAAGGGACTACAAGGAATAATAAAATTCATATTTTAATTTATTTAAGTGCATATTATGTTGGTTCAATTAAAATACTGCACATACTTGAAAACTATAAAACCATAATGTTATGGTTTAGACCTCCTACATTTTACTGACAATCAACCAATGCTTCTGGAAGGATTCACCACAAGAACGAAGGTGAAGATGATCGCAATAATGATCCTAGATCATAACCGATCAAGATCAAAACCAGAAATGAACATATTCAAGATATTTCACTGCAAAATTTATATAACAATGGAAGAGAAATGGATAACTAAAGAAAAACCACTTACCAGGGATTAGGTGTGTGATCGGGTTTTCTGTAAGGGAGGGAAAGCTTCCAAAATCTCCTGGAAGGTCACCTTAGGTCCATAAAAAGATGCTTCATGTGAGTTGGAAATAAAAATAAAATACATCTAATATTTAAAAACTTAATATTGTTTAATTACATGGTGTTTAATATAGTTACACATCGTGAAATTATTTTTAATGGGATACACCAAAAAAAATTGTCGCTTAGGCTTATTATTTAATTATCCTAAAAAATTTAGGATGTGTAATGCTTACATGACTGTAACCAGTTCATTCCATGATTTTTTTTCATGACATACATTTAGCATAGTTTACACAGCATGTATTATAGCTACATGGCATGTAACTATTATGAAAATAGTTTTTGAGCCTAGTTTCATCATAAAAACCCAAACCACCTTTAAGGATTATCAGCTTACCAAGAACCCTTAGTAACTTTTGACCCATTTATACCTGGAATCCATTAATTCAAAAAAACATACAGCCTCATACTTTAAGTAATTTTCCTCAACAAAGTATCTCTATATCCGAATAAGGCACAACTACCAAGGCACCAAATAAAAACTCAAGGAGGGTAGTACCTAGAAAAATGAAGGATCTTACAACCTCTCCACAATATAAATTTCATCTCTAATATACTCCAAAAATCAATGTATGGTATCAGTGAAAATTTTTGGACACTATGATTGCATGTTAGACTCCCTCTCTCAGGTCTCCACTTGAACTCTCTCATGTTTCCACTGCACTCAAACCAAAGGAATCAACCTACCATGGTGATACTTCTCACTACATTCCACAGTCCATATTAGATACTTTGAAAAGGACACATCATCACTATGCTTGATGTATTCTATGTCTATCATGTGATAAGGGTTTGAATATCTCTAAAGCTGTAACATGTGAAACATGTCATGCATGGCACTTTACCATTGTAGAAGGGCTAATCAATATGCAACTGGACCGACCCTGTCCACAATCTCAAATGGCCTGAAAAACCTGGATGATATTTCCCCTATTTCCTGATACAACATTTCCCCAACCTAGGTGAAACTTGAAGGAAAACATGATGACCAACCTTAAACTCTAGAGGTTATCTCTGATATTTAGTTTAGTATTTTTTTACTCTACATGGTCACCAACCACTATCTGATCTACTAAACTGGCTCAGACATCTCCTATTCGAGACTAGGCATAAAAAGCGATAACTCTCTTACCTCCAACCAATAAATAGGGGAATGGAATAGAATACCATAAAAATACTAAAAGGGTTTCATCTAGATTGAATCTTGGAAGTTGTTATTATGTAAAAACTCAGTGAGTTCCGTATAATACTCCCATGAACCACTGAAATCCAGAATACATGCCCATAACATATCCTCTAGAACCTAAATAGTCCTCTTAGATTGACCATAAATATGAGGAAGATAGTATCTACTCAAAAGAACCTCTGATCCCATAGCCTTCTAAAGACCATTCTATAAATGTGCTATGAAATGACTATATCTATCAGAAATGATACTCCTCAAAACATTTTGAAACAAAACTACCACATGCATTTAAATACTATCATGGTCATCAATTGTAAAGGTTTGCCTAATAGGAAATATGTGGGATATCTTCTTCATTTGATCCAAAATCACCCATAAAAAATCATTCTTATGGGTTTTATTGGGTAATCCTATCAAAAAATCCATAGTGACATCATCCTATTTCCACCCAGGAATAGGAAAAAGGCTAGAAAATTCCATCTAAACTCTAAATCTCAGCTTTTACCTGCTGTAAAGTGAAACATATCACCACAAAGCCAATTACTTCCTTCTTCATTCCAAACAACCAGTACTGTCTAAGGATATCATGATACATATTTTTCAAATGAAGATGCACCACCCATTTAGAAGAATGAAATTATTTCATCATATCCTCACGTAATCCTATCTGAACCCATACTCAAACATAGAAAAGAATATAATTGACACTTCTAAGAGACTATACCGATGGAATATCCCCACCATATAAGATTTATCTCAAAAATAATCCATCTGGATTAGATAACTTATTAGTCTTGATATGTTCCAAAATCATGGGTATAACTGATGTCGAAGTTAGAGAAACTCATCCCTGAGACTCCTAAACATCTAGGTGCATGTCTGCAAAGAGGTTCATCACCAACCACTCATCTAAAGATTCGTATACTACCACTACCTATTTATTTTATATCCATTCATTGGAAATAATGTTTACCTTTCCTAGTGTATAAGACAAATCAAAATCAAAATACTATAGATACTCGACCCACCACCTCTTTCGAAGATTCTGGTCCCACTGAAAAAAGATGTACCTGAGGCTCTTATTGTCCATGTATACCAAAAAACTCTCACCCATTAGGTAATGTATGTATAATCTAAAGGAATGTACCACTACTTCTAACTCTTGATCATGAGTAGGGTAAGTTCTCTCATATGGTATCAGCTATCTAGAGCCATAAGTTACCACTCGATCCTCCAGCATCAGAACTACTCTGAGTCCATTTATGGATGCTTCATAGTACATAGTATATGATTTACCAAAAACAAGTAAAGTGGGTATAATTGTTGAGGTCATCATACCATTTATATCCTAAAAATATCTCTCAGAAGTATTTAACCAAACAAACTTCACCCCTTTCTTTGTCAACCCTGACATTGGTGCTTCCAAAAGGCAAAATTCTTGGATAAAGCATAGATAAAAACCTGATAAACCAAGAAATATCTGAATCTAGAATAAATTATTGGGGTGATCCTAAGATATCATGGTTGTATTCATTTATGATTCCACTAACACTCCTACCTCTGATATTATATGGCCCAATAAGTTTTCTTTTTCAAATCAAAAATGGCATTTGGTTATATTGGTGTAAATATGATTCTCCCTTAATGTACTAATTAATATTTCATGATGTTTGGCATGGTCATATACTAACTGGGAGTACACTAATATGAAATCAACAAAAAACACCACAAACTGATCTAGAAAATGATGAAATATTTGATTCATCGTGTCCATAAATACCACTGGTGTATTTTTCAAACCAAATGGCATCACAAAAAACTCATATAATCCATACATGCTCCTAAAAACAATATAAGGTGTGTCTGATATTATCACCCTTAACTAATGTTATCATTTTCTCAATTATATCTTGGATGAGATCTTATATATCTAAACTAATTTAAAAGATCATAGATTCATAGAAGAGGATACCGGTTCTTGATCGTAATTTGGTTCAATCTCTAATAATCCACATATAATCAAAAAGTCACATCATCCTTCTTGGAAAAGAGAACTAGAGAACCCCAAATATATGTGCTTTTCCATATGAAACCTTTATTTTCCATATCTTTTAACTTAAATTTCAACTCATGAATCTCTATTGATTCCATTATATAAGGAGGTATAAAGACTCCCTTGTGTGGTAAGTTATATAACTCATCAGTAAAGACATCCTAAAAATGGTCTACTATTAGAGTAAAATAATATTTTTTTTCCATCATCTATATCAAGAATGAATACCTGAGTCAAGAGACAATCCAATTTGCACAAAATTTAACCTGAACGACTAGCCTGGAGATCCCACTCAGCATGGTGAGAATAGCTACCTTCTTCTATAGATAGGAAGGTAAATCTCTTTTGGTAATAGTTGATATGATATTGTTATAGAACGAACTAATCCATATCAAGAATCAAATTGAAGCCTATCATTTTCAATTTGAACGGTTCCCAAACAAAATGGTAACCACCAATATCTAGAGAACACATCTTGAAAGTTTTGATATTTTTTAAATATACTCAAAATAGTGTGTCGATGGCCAAAAAAATATCTAATGTTTACACATCCAATCCCAAACCATTTAAAAAATAGTATATAAAAAAATAATTTGATTATACTATATGAAAAAAACATAATAAAGGGATACGATACAAGAATCATACCTCTAATAGTAGATGGTCTTACATCCACACTAGTCGAAGTAGTTTGTGTAACATGCAGCTAACTAGCCCCTCTACCTTAGGCTCTAGCCCTACTCCCTCAAGCTATACCCTCTGTCCATTATTTTTATTCCTGCACTGGGGTTACATTTCCCTTACCTCAACCATAACATCTTGTGGAACTTCAATTACCTATCTACTAAGGAATAGTTGAGTCCTTCCCAAACTTTGGTACTTATCCTATTACCTGACCACTACTCTGTTGTTGTATACCCCTATAAAACCTCTATAGGAGGCCCAATTTTCTACATGAACAACACTCCAGAGAGGGTGATAAAAACTGAGTTCTCTTATGACCCAAATTTCCACACTAATAGCTCTATAATGGAATAAGATCCTGAGATGGTTTTACACTTCCCTTGTTGCTCTTACCACTATTTTCTTGGAAAAAAATATTATAGTGATGCTTCTTTCCTATAGAAGAATAGTTCATAGTTTATCCTACTGAAATATCTTGGCCACTACTTAGGGCCTCTCTCAGATTACCTCCTATGATGAGTTTTAGATTCATAATGTTATAAAAACTACTTAGATGGAAAACATTTACCTATAACCTGATCTCATAGCAAAGACCATCTTTAAAATGTCTCAAACTAGATATCTCATTAGGTACTAAAGATGGAGCAAAGCACTACAGGTCGGTGAAACATTCAACATAGTTTGTCACTAACATTTACTCATGTGACAATATAAATGGATCAGGAACTTCATCTCTAATTCCTTCCATGATACCTCCTCTTTATTCCCTGACATCTCTAGAATGTCCCACTAACACTTAGCTAGTTCACGAATAATATATGAATCAAGATTCACCCTCATATCTGAGGGTTCTTCAATATTCTTAAAGATTATCTGGACTAAATTGATCTAGAAATTGGATTCCTGGGGGCCTCCCTCCCCAATAAACACAGGTGAATGTTGTAGATTGAAATCTATTGTCAACTTATACATCGAAGGTGCGGTGAAAATAGTTTATCTTTACTTTGGTCTCATGACCCTCAAGAATCTTTCACAAAGCTAAAAATCCATATGATCTTCAAGAACTACAAGAATCTCTAGTTCAGCTACATTTGAAGCATCCTTATTTCCACTCTACGGACGCTCAACTCAAATACGATGACGAGAAATTTTATCTATATGAAAGAAACACTCATTAGAACACTAGATATAATAAGGTCAACCTTAAAAAATTAAAATAATAGATAACCACTGACTCATGGTCTCTCTAAAAATAGATTACAAGTGATTTAGCATTACTTAACAATTCATTTATTTCATTTCTCATATATAACAGGTATCTCATATAATAGTTCAACAAGAAATTGTATATCACATGAAAATAGATATGTCCCTAACATGAACAATTCATGTCAACATATATCCCTATATTCCTATTATGATTCATCCATACTCATCCCAACCATATTAGGCTATGAGTATAAATCTCAAAAACCAATAAATTTATAAAACCATAACCTCACATAAAATCTGAATCACTCTAGGTGAAATAACATAAACTGTAACAAGAACGTAATATAAACAACAATCCAACCCTAGGAACTTGGATTTTCCCCATACATGGGTTAGCTACTCCAATGTACTAGATCATTACCAAGTCTCATCACATTATATTCTCATTTCTACACTTCCCAAATAGTAATTAAACAGAAAATGAATAAGTATCATTGATACCACTTTGTAATTCCCCCTAATCTGGAACTCTCTCATGTGGCTAGAAAGGGTTGGTTATGAGACCTCAAGAGCACCTCCCAGTATTCCAGAGGCTACCAACTAGTAGATCAGTTTTGATAAGTATAGTGGGGAGACTATAGCCCCTAGTTTAAAAGATACAAAACTGTGTAAATAAACATACAATAATAATAAATAAATATCAGAGTGTAGAAATTGTGGAAAAAATACAATATAATTGTATACCAACAATAAGAACCAACTAAATAATACAATAAAAAATAAATGAATAATTTAATGATGTGTTGCAATGTATCTAAATTTCATGTTATAAGTAATACAAAAAAAAGACTATAAGAATCAAAAAAAGATTCAAAAGTCCCTATTCCCAAACCCTATGTCGGTCATATCTCCAAAAATCATCCCACCCAACAAGCAAACAATCAACAGTAAGGTACTTTTCCTTTTTCTAATTCTTCAACCATATACTTGTATCAGGTACCAAATGGTGGCCCCAATAGGGTGTGAGTATAACATAGTAGTTTGACACCACTATGTCTAAAAAGCCAGTCCGATAATAAGTGTATGCAATAGTAAAATAAACAAGTGTATTAATTAATTAAACAATTAAATTAATACCACATCAACCTACTTAGGAACCATGTAATAATGTCACTAATAATGTCTCACAACCATGTCAACCATAACTATATAACCATGGTAAAACATAACCTATATCGGCACCATATAATAATGTCTCTGATCATGTCTCAAAACCATGCCAACTATAACCTTATAAGCAGGGTTTCAATTACACCAAACAAGGTCAAAAACTGCTATATAAGCATTTCAGCAATAAATTAGGGTGGTTCCAGATATATAAGAATTTTATCTTTTATCATGTCCAATCATGGTATATAATCTTTTCAACATGTTTCACTAGGCATAGCCCGCTATATAATCATTTCATCTTGTCTTATAGCATAGCTTAGTATATAAGCATTTTGACATGTGTCAATGGGAAGAGACCACTGTATAAGAATTTCAATATTTATCAACTGGTCCAATGCCCCATATAATAATTTCAGAATAGAAATAACAACACATGTCATAGAAACATGGATATCACAATATCACATCATCAAGATCAATGTTAAATTATGAAAATTTCCATTTATCTTTCAATTATAAAATTATTTTATCAATAGATCATAATGAATAACATGCTAGTTATCATAATAAACATTCCAATCCAATGTAAATCTATATCAAGAAAACACTCAAATTCTATGTCATTCTAAACACACTTTAATCCATTAAAAATTTTAATTTATAATCAAGGGTTTGTTCACCCAAACGGTAGCCACAAGCTCAGTCAATGACCAAATGGATCCAAAGGGAATCCAAGGAATAATACAATTCATAATTTAATTTATTTAGTCACATGTTACACATGTTTAATTTTAATATTTCATATACTTGACAAATATAAACCCCCAGGGTTAAGGTTTATACCCCCTACCATTAACTGGAAATCATCCAATGCTTCCAGCAGGATTGACCATAAGAACAAAGGTGAAAATGATCGTAAGAAGGATCCTAGAACATAAATGGTCAATATCAAAACTAAAAACACACAAATTCAATATATTTCACACCAAGAATCATAAAATGATGGAATAGAAAGGGAAAACTGAATAAAAACCACTTATCAGGGATTGGGTGTGTGATTGGGATATTTGGAAGGGAGGGAAAGCTTACACAATCACCTAGAATGTATCTATAGTTCCAGAGTAAGAAGTGTCACATGAATTTTAAATTAAAATTAACAACATTACACACTTAAAAACTATAGGTCCGGGAATTACATAGTGTGAAATATAGTTAGACATTGTGAAATTATTTTTAGTGGGATACACCAAAAAACCAATCATCTCAACTTCTTATTTAATTATCCAAAACATTTCATAATGTGTAATTGTTACACAATGTGTTATCAATTCAAGCCTGTTATTTGTTTCATGAGATATGTATAGAAGATTTTACCTAGCATGTATTGTAGTTAAAATACATTTAACTATTTAATAGATAGATTTTTATCCTAGTTTCCTCATAAAAACCTAAACCACCCTTAAGGATTCTCAACTTAACAAGAACCTATGGTAATACTTGACCCATTTATACCCAGACCACATTTATTCAAAAATATATATATCCCCAAAATTCAAGTCATTTTCCCCAACAAAGGCTCTCTAAATCTGAACAAGAAACTGCCACCAAGGCTCAAACAAAGAACTCAAATATGGACATACCTATAAAAATATGGGATATTACACATATAATGTGTTTGGTGATGGAAAAATCCATGAAATAGATTCACATAATGAACATAATTCATTATGTGTAGTTAAATCAGGATGAGGTGGTGTGAATTTCCGAAAATTTGTTTTTTTGGGGAAAACCTATGAAATCCACATTGTGTATGGGTTATACGATGTTCCAGGGAAAGATCTAGGTTTCAAATCCTTTTTTCAACTGATTTATATTCATTCAGGTATACCTATCTCCCCCCCCCTCATTTTTAGGTGAACCCCAAGAAAATTGGGAGGATCTTTCAACCCTTCTTCTTCTACCTTGATCCATTCTTTCAGGTTGATACCCATTAGTAATCCACGGTGAGTTTTATTCTATTCCCAATGGTTTTCCTTTTGTTATTCTTCAATGATCCACTTTAGTGGAGTATTTTTTTTTGGTTTGTTAGTTTGTATGTGTTTTTGGTAACCCTAGATTTTTTGTAGGTTAATCTATGGGTTTGGTATGTGATTTTTGTTTTCAATAATTTCTTCTTCACTCTTAGGTGTGTAGTGAGTTGGCAAAGCTTCTTTGAGGTATGAAATCCCTTATTTCCCACTTTTGTGTATCATGCAAGAGGGGATTACTCTTTTTTATCTATGGGACACAATTTTTACTACCCTAATAAAGATAAATTAATCAATTAATTGAAATTTAAGGGGAAAGGGGAATTATTCACCTAATTTTATAGCTTAGATATTATTGTGATATTGTTTTTTTATTTTTTGAATTCCCCACTAAAAATTATGGTCATTGGTGGATTTTTTGCTAGTTTGGTATGTTCTATAGAGTCGTTGTCATGAGATTATGGTGATACCACCCTAAAATGTAAATTTTTTAACAAATTTTATTTAGTTAATAAAATGGTTGTCTATAGATTTATGGATTCCATTATAACACCCCTAAAATTAAGTGAAATATGATAAAATCCATTTTTCTAATTTCTAAAATGATTTTTTATGTGTTGTAATGTGTATTAGTGATTTTGGGGAGGCAATGTGATGGTTTTTTTATTATTTTTTTAGGACGGTGTGGTGATGGGTTGTTTGGTCATTCTTGTGAAGTAGTGAGGTGATATATTTTTTGTTGTTCTTGTGGGGTAATGAGGTGATGGTTTGTTTGGTCATGATTTTGGGGTGGTGAGTTCATGGTTTGTTTAGTCCTGCTTGTGAGGTAGTGGAGCGATAGTTCTATGGAAATGATGAGAAAAAATTTATGTGTGATGATATTTTTCTAGAATATCTAGTAGTTATGGAATAATTATTTAATATTTATTAAAATGGACGGGGTTTGGTTTGGTTAATATGATTGAAATGACTAATGAACAAATAAATGATGGTTTGTGTGGTTAAATACCAGTTTTGTTAAATAATGAAATGAATGTGTTGGATAATGTAATTGTTTGGAAATGAAAAATTGTGGTATGTGTCTTGCGTGGTGTTATAAATTTAGAGGTGGTCATGAAAGTAGGAATGTTTTGAGTTTTTTAGTGATTTTTTGTGAACCCATAGGTTGGGCTTGTATGTGGAAATATGTATATAATTTTATATTCCTTGTGATTTCTTTACACACCCCACCTACATTGAGCACTATGTGCTACCACCTTTATTTTCACACAGGGGTATTTTTTCCAATATCTTAGTGGTGAGGATGGATGGTTGGATACTTGCTCTTTATTACCCTCTCTTCTAGGTGAGTAAATAGAAAAATTCTATGATATTTGGAGGTTTGTTAGTGCACTAGGTGATTTCCCATGTGTCTTTGGGAAATATGTGATATGACCATCCTATGGGGTAGGTTATATGGGGTATCATGAATGGTATGATGAGGTCATGATGTTTATGTCCTTCATTTTCATTATACCCTACTACTCTAGTTATGGTTGTGATGTGATGGCCCAGGTGTCATTGGGAAATATGATATACGACTATTTTATGGAGTGGTAAACTTGGTCTTCGTGATAATTATTTAAAGTTACCATACTATGGAGTGGTGTTATATGTTATTCGAAAGATATGGGGGTGATAATATGTAATATATTGGTTTGTGAGATTGTAAAATTAGTGGAAAAGTAGTGTGGGGTACCCTTAATATAAATACTTCTTATTTTGTTATTATACTTGGCTTGTGTTATTTGGTGAGTATGCCTTGGGGAGATTGTAATGGATAGTTGGGATGTTTAGGTTTCATTGGTTCATTTATTTAATCACAGGTGAATTAGTATGCTGCTTTAACATGTTCATGAGAGACTTTGCTTTTCCTACTGAGTATACATGTATTCTCACACTATGTATATGAATTGATTTTTAGTTATCAAGAGAATTATGTGGATTGTGCTGGAAAATACTAATTCAGAACTTTTTTATAGATATTATGTCTCTAACTTACCTTTTATTTTGGTATATTTGGAGACTTTAATATGAATTAGTTTTACTTTATTCAGGCATTGTGGAATAGTTTTTGGTTAAACTTTATATTATCTTTTGGAGTTGTTTGGTGATTATATATCATATCTCCCGATCTTATTTCATTTATAGAGCCTAATGCCTCCTATACTATGAGATTATTAAACCCTTGGTGTTATTCACCAGCCTAGGGCCTACTAGAGTCTATACTTGGGCGTCATTATCTCTCGGCCCTCATTACAGCATATTTGGTGTGTGGGGTTCATGAAACCTCATCTTAGTTTAAGGGTTGTGCCCCAAATTTAGGCCACCCCATAGGGTGTGTTTTTTAGCTTACCATGTTGGCCTTTGGTTGAATGTTAATAAATAAATAGATTTAACCAGAATAGTTCATTTATACTTACTTGGACTAAATATAGTTATGAAGTACGCTTTGGTTAAAAAGGGTTTGTATTAAATGAAAACTTTTATAACCCCTTTCTGTGTTAATGATTTACTTATGCGACTAAACACCTGCTTAAGGTGTGTCAGTTAATCACTAAAAAATAAATTAATTAAACACTTATAATTTCATAAATTCAAGTGTGTGATGAATTGTTTTATATCATAGTTGCTTTCCATGGATATAATTTATGTTATAAATGGAATGGTTTAATTTTATAGTTGAAATAATTATAGAATGGATGTCCTCATAGCCAATTTTAAATGTTAAATGAAATATGATATTGATATTACACCATGGCTTGATCAAACCTTGGTTTCCCAATTAGGAATTCATTGTATGGGATTATATGCTAATTAATATTATGATACGCATGAGGGATACCTTGTTCCCTAGTGGATTACCTTGGATGGGCTCAGAGGTAAATGTTGTTATACCAATGCATGATTGATAACTGGTTCTTTATGTGGTAAATCATGGACGGGATCATAGGGTTATGCCTTTATACAATTCCATGAGTGATACTTGGGTTTTTACGGACTAGTAGGGATGGTCTCATAGGTTAAATGGATTTATGATATGCCTTGAGTGATATTGGGTTTCAAATATGAGATTCCCAGGAAGGACTCATAAGTTTCATGATGTGATATATGTATTGAGAAATATGTGGACACCTGATATGAACTTACATGGATATAATCATAGGTAAAATGAGATTATTACCTAACTTGGGTGACACTTGGGTTCCTGATATATAATTCCTTGGATGAGCTCACAGACAAAATGAATTATATCACTTTAGATTACGGATTGAATTACCATTTATTACTAAGTCCTTAATAACATGAAACATGTACAACTATGTATGATTATGATTACACAGGGATACCAGGGCTTATATCCATGGGTCCTAAGTGTTGTACCTCTCGAACCCTTCAAGGTTTTATTTTCATAATCACAATCACCCTCATATTTATCTAATCCTTTTTCAAGTGTTTTTGGATGATAGGAATCATTTCAGGTGGCCAAGGAATCGGGCCAAGAAGGCCAAGAAGGCAAAAAGCCAATCTGGACTGAAATTCAGTCCACCGGCCAATCGGTGGCTTCACCACCAGTCGACCGGTGGACCCTGGGCAGAAGGCAGAGCCACTGCCTCACCACCGGTCAGCCGGTGGCCTCAGCACCGGCCAGCCGGTGGCACCTGCACAGCAGAGGAAGCCACTGCCTCACCACCGGCCAACCGGTGGCCGCAGCACCGGCCAGCCGGTGGCACCCTCTCCAAATAGTGCCAGCTACTGTCTGCCCACCTGCCAGCCGGTGGCTCTGGCACCGGTCAGCCGGTGGCCCCTGGACCAGAATTCTCTCCACATTCCAAGGCACCGGCCAGCCGGTGGCCCTGTACCGGCCAGCCGGTGGAGCCAGTCAAACTAGCCGTTGCAGTTTGACCAGGCTGGCCCACTTGGCTCCCAACGGCTCTTTTAGCCTCTCCAACGGCTCCGAAGCCTCCCCAAGGGTTCCATGCCTATAAATAAAGGCCAAGGAAGCCCCGGACACCTACCGGAACTATACGGAAGCCCACAGACATATTTTGCATCAATTGGCCAACCTCCGGCGACTTCCTCCAAGGGAACCCCAATAGCTCCAACAACTTCCACATCCAAGGAGCACCTCAAGAAGCTTGGGAGAGCACGCTACATCAACACCATCATCCAATTGGTGCCCAAGTCTTCCTCCAATACGGTTTTTATTGTTTTATCTTTTTTGAGCTTTAAAATTGGGTTTGTGCCTACAAACCCCAAACCCTCTTTCTCATCCCCTCTTTCTTTGGGTTCTCACACCACCATTAAGGTGTGAAGAGGTTGGTCAAGCCTTACCTTGTAAAAGGCTTGAGTTTTCGGTGAGCTAGCCTTCACCCGTTAAAAAGGCTAGTGGGTTATTGCTCTTCCATTGAAAGCAAGTGGGTTCTTGCTAAACCAATAAAAGCAAGCTGTAATTGGTCCTAGTTCTACCTCAAAGCCTAGTGGGTTTCTTGCTAAAACCATTGAAAAGCAAGCGGTATGAATCTCTCAACGGTTAAGTTGGGAGTGGAGACGTAGGCCGGGTTTTTGGCCGAACTCCGTTATCAATTTTGTGTGTTTTGCCTCTTTATTTCCGCTGCACTTTACTTTGATTTTTAATTTGTTAATCAATTTTTTAAAAGGCAATTCACCCCCCTCTTGCCATCATTCCCTCGGGTTTCTTCCGACCTAACATTTGGTATCAGAGGGACCTTTGAGTAATACCCTAACCCGGTTTCAAATTTAAGATCTGTTTTTGATGGCATCTACCTCTTTCGCCCCCGAGGGCTACTCATTGGGTCGGACTCCATTTTTTGATGGGACCGACTATAATTATTGGAAAACCCGCATGACTACTTTTCTTAGAAGTATAGGGTATCCCATATATAAAATTGTCATGCAAGGTTATTCTTTGTCTTCCCTCGACGAATCCAAATGGACCCAAGCCGATATTAGAAATTTTGAGCTTGATGGCAAAGCCATGAATGCTCTTCATTGCGGCCTTGACCAAAATGAGTTCAATCGAGTTTCCACATGCACCTCCGCACATGAAATCTGGAAACTTTTGGAGGTTACCCATGAGGGGACCAACAAAGTAAAGGATACTCGATTGGACATGTACCGTCAAGATTTTGAGTCATTTTCTATGCACCCAAATGAATCTATTTCTGAAATGTTTACATGATTTAATGACGTGTGCAATGGGAGAAAGTCCCTTGGTGATGATGTTTCAGCTGAAGCAATGGTCAAGAAGATCCTATGGGTCCTTCCGAGCTCATGGGCACCTAAAGTGACGGCAATCCAAGAAGCGAAGGATGTCAAAAATATGCCGGTAGAGGAGCTCATCGGATCTCTCATGACGTACGAGATCACGATGAGGAGGCAAGCTCAAAAGGAGGGCACACCAATCAAGACACCAAAGAACATTGCCCTCAAGGTACAAAAAGAAGTAAGCTCCTCCTCATCATCCTCATCTTCCTCATCTCCTTCATCTTCAAGCGGCGACTCGGAAATGGAGAATCTCGCCCGCCAAATGCACAAGTTTATGAAGAAGCACAAGAAGAAGAAGAAATCTCGCAAGGCGCGAAAGCAAGAACCCACCGCAAGATCCGAGCCCAAGGTAAAATGCTACGGGTGCGGCGAAAAGGGCCATTACAAGCCCGATTGCCCACTCAACAAGAAACGGGCTAAGGAGAAAGGAAAGAAAAAGGTCCTCAAGGCCACATGGAGTGACACCTCCTCCTCATCCTCCTCCTCCTCCTCATCAAGCGACAACGGTAACAAATGCCTAATAGCATTCCATGAGGTAACTTCTTCCGACTCCTCTTCCTCATGCTCTTCAAATTCAAATTCTTTAAATCATCTTTCTTATGAAGAACTCTCACATGCTAGAGATCAATTAGAAAATGGTTTTCATAAACTTTCATCAAAATTTGTTGCTTTAAAAAAGAATTTCAAAAAACTCTCTTCCGAAAAAGAACAACTTCTCAAAGAGAAGGAAGAGTTGTCCCTTAAAATCCAAAATTTTCCAAATGTTGATTCCATGGAATCAACCATAAAAGACCTTAGGGAGACCCTAGCCAAGTTCACCCAAGGTGAACAAAATTTGTCCAAACTTTTAGGTTCTCAACGAATATCTAGAACCACCAATGGACTTGGCTACACCAACCAAGCTTCCTCCTCCCATGCACCTACTGTTTTTGTAAGGGGGAGCTCTAGTTATAAATTTTGTAATTATTGCAAAAAAAACCGGGCACCTCATTTATGAGTGTGATTGCAAAAACGCCCGGTACGGCCAACCCAAGTCTATTTTCTATTCGGACGAATTTTATAGGAGAAGACCCGCCATGAGACAAGTATGGATTGAAAAATCCCTTCTTGCGAGTCTCTCCGGGCCTAAAATCATCTCTTTTCAAAATTCCTCTCCCTAGTGATTTATTGTTTTTATTTAGGGGGAGTTAGGATTGTTTAAGCTTTTTTCAATTTCAAATTTTCAATTCTAACTTTCAATTTCAACTCTTGGTTTCAAATTTTTGATTCAAAACTTTCAATTCAAGTTTTTTGATTCAAAACTTTCAATTCAAACTGTTATTCAATTTCTCATTTCATTTTTTGATTCAATTCTTTCAATTCAAATTTCAAAAATTTCAATTGGTTTAAAATCTCTTTCGTGTTTTTCAAACGCTTTCCCTCAATCAAGTTTTACGCCCCACGCTATTTTGATAATCACAAAGGGGGGGAAATTTCTTGATTGATTGGGGGAGAATCTTTTCTATCATGCTTTGAGTTATTAATGCCTTTCATTTCAGTATTTTTCATTGTTTGTTTCGGTGATTGTGATCATCAAAATAGGGGGAGATTGTTGTACCTCTCGAACCCTTCAAGGTTTTATTTTCATAATCACAATCACCCTCATATTTATCTAATCCTTTTTCAAGTGTTTTTGGATGATAGGAATCATTTCAGGTGGCCAAGGAATCGGGCCAAGAAGGCCAAGAAGGCAAAAAGCCAATCTGGACTGAAATTCAGTCCACCGGCCAACCGGTGGCTTCACCACCGGTCGACCGGTGGACCCTGGGCAGAAGGCAGAGCCACTGCCTCACCACCGGTCAGCCGGTGGCACCTGCACAGCAGAGGAAGCCACTGCCTCACCACCGGCCAACCGGTGGCCGCAGCACCGGCCAGCCGGTGGCACCCTCTCCAAATAGTGCCAGCTACTGTCTGCCCACCGGCCAGCCGGTGGCTCTGGCACCGGTTAGCCGGTGGCCCCTGGACCAGAATTCTCTCCACATTCCAAGGCACCGGCCAGCCGGTGGCCCTGTACCGGCCAGCCGGTGGAGCCAGTCAAACTAGCCGTTGCAGTTTGACCAGGCTGGCCCACTTGGCTCCCAACGGCTCTTTTAGCCTCTCCAACGGCTCCGAAGCCTCCCCAAGGGTTCCATGCCTATAAATAAAGGCCAAGGAAGCCCCGGACACCTACCGGAACTATACGGAAGCCCACGGACATATTTTGCATCAATTGGCCAACCTCCGGCGACTTCCTCCAAGGGAACCCCAATAGCTCCAACAACTTCCACATCCAAGGAGCACCTCAAGAAGCTTGGGAGAGCACGCTACATCAACACCATCATCCAATTGGCGCCCACGTCTTCCTCCAATACGGTTTTTATTGTTTTATCTTTTTTGAGCTTTAAAATTGGGTTTGTGCCTACAAACCCCAAACCCTCTTTCTCATCCCCTCTTTCTTTGGGTTCTCACACCACCATTAAGGTGTGAAGAGGTTGGTCAAGCCTTACCTTGTAAAAGGCTTGAGTTTTCGGTGAGCTAGCCTTCACCCGTTAAAAAGGCTAGTGGGTTCTTGCTCTTCCATTAAAAGCAAGTGGGTTCTTGCTAAACCAATAAAAGCAAGCTGTAATAGGTCCTAGTGCTACCTCAAAGCCTAGTGGGTTTCTTGCTAAAACCATTGAAAAGAAAGTGGTAGGAATCTCTCAACGGTTAAGTTGGGAGCGGAGACGTAGGCCGGGTTTTTGGCCGAACTCCGTTATCAATTTTGTGTGTTTTGCCTCTTTATTTCCGCTGCACTTTACTTTGATTTTTAATTTGTTAATCAATTTTTTAAAAGGCAATTCACCCCCCTCTTGCCATCATTCCCTCGGGTTTCTTCCGACCTAACACTAAGTTCCACTTACTATTCTGATGTTCATATTCTTAGTCTCATACCCACATTTACATAATGAAATCCTTATGATATTAATATGATTATTCATGGATGCTTGAGTTACGCCTCAGGTCCTGGATAATACAATGTATCATTATATATGTCTATATATGTTATCATGTATATAGTTCATATATATACATACATAATTATATATGTACATAAACCTATATACATGATAACAATTATTTAGAGACATTCTAGCTTAGGTCAAGGCTGGTATGGTCATTCAGGTGTCCTTGAGGAACCTGAGCTCAACTTAGTTACATTTACTTTTACTATAATACTTTACTTCTTATTCATTATACTTTCACACTAGATTATTTTATAACCATGGAATGGATTTCATTTGATTTCATTGGTGATGGACTACTTATTTTGTCTCACACCTTATTTGGGTTGTCGAGTGGTACCTAAACATATCATCTCTTAACTACAGGTTAGGACCTAGGATTATGTTATATGTTGTTACTCATGTGCATGGGATCTTAGGAGCATATGACTGAGCCAGTTCCTAGGATTATCGTAGTGATAGACTTGGGGATTTTTTTTCTTTTAGATATGTAAGTTTATGTATTTATTCCTTATGACTCTTGTTGTTTATTATAGCATGTTCATGCATGATTATTTATTCATTTATTATTGATTTTCAATTGAATTATATTATTCAATATTGTTATTTATTTATGATTCTACTATATTATTACTATACTATATGGAATAATATCCCCATTTTACCACCTTTAAACCCTCACTACTAGTCGACATCCTCTGTCGTACATGGAGGCATGTTTGAGGCAATGTATCCCACCAGATCAATGCACCATTTTAATGGCTTCCAGACCAAGATGTTACAAAGTGGTATTATATATTTATTTTCTTTTTTATTTTTATAATGGGATGGTAGACAGGATACTAGGAATATTTTTGAACTTGGTAAATAGCTTATGTATGGGTTTAGCCAACCCACTCCCTAGGGAAAGATCAAGTTGTCAAGGATGGGACTATTGTTCATGTTGCCTGTTATTACACTTGACTATTATTTCACCTTGCATGATTTTTGTACTTCCACTGGTTTTGATTTACGATATTTACCATTTTCCGAGTATGGAAATGAAGTATTTTTACATGAATCATTATAGGCATGTAGATATTCACATCCCACACATATTACATGCCATATAGATTTCATTGTTGATTTCCTAATGCATGAAGATTTGTATACCATGCTTGTGTGATAATTTATTATATTTATCTATATACTCTGATTAGGTTGTTTTACTATGTTTATAGTGTTTCATGCTTACATAATAGTTTTTCATGATTATTTCCCTGTTTTTTGGTATTATTGCTTTGTGATGGCATGTTTTTACCATGTAAATGATATATAAATAATTGGCTATCAAAGTGTCTACATCAACCTAAATGTTGTTTTCCCATATATATTGATGGTGGAACCTTAATTAACAAATTATGACATGTTTGATCCATAGAACATTCAATTGATGCGACAAAATATTTATGGTTTTGATTAAATCGGTATCAAAAACAATTTATAAAGTGTATGGGCCTTTATAAATTGGGAAGGGTAACACATATAATCAAAACATTATATATGATCTTGCTATATTATGAGTCCAAAGGTAAAAGAAAAACCTATTTATAGTTACATGAATGCTAATTATAACTTATAAAGGGTAGTACCTTTATAACTTGGGAATGGTAATTCATCTAACTGAACCATGATATATGCTAAGTTGAAATTTTTACAAGAAAATAGTTGACTTTAAAATGCTTGTACGACTATTATTTGGTCATGATAACCTATATGACTAAATCCCAAAATTCACAATTAGACCCAAGTAGGTCATTTGGTCCATGTTTTTTATGAGATAAATTAGACTCAACCCAAGTAGGTTGGTCTTAAAATGATATTATTATATGAATAAACCAACTGAGTGTAACACCTCATTAAAATTTTCAGTTAACCCCTTTTTTATTCTTTTTTTATCATCCTTATTTGAGTCTGTTTAAGGGATTCTTGGGTATAGAGAGCCTTTGTTGGGGAAATTGACCTAAATTTCAGAGGTATTTGTTTACTTGAATTAATAAAGTCCGGGTATAAACAAGTTAATGGACTTAAGGATTTATCCCCATTTTTGGAGTAAAAAATAGGTGATATGGTGTATTTTATTCTAAAAATATATATTTTTTGTTGTCTTATAGGTGATTACACATTTTTTAATGGTCTATAGGAAGATGGCATGAAACAGGTTCATGGCATTGAATTTTTTCCCACCATTTACTGGTTTCACAATGTGTAATGGTAAAAATTAGGTTTCTAATAAAAAATAAATGTATTTAACGAAATTTCAGCCTTCATAGAATAGAAAGAATTTAATGGTATTACACGTTGGGTACATCTTGAAGAATATAGGTTTTAGGAACTATTCGACTGCTTTATTTTTCTTTTTTGTGAAACCTTCTCACTCTCTCAACCCATAGCTCACCCTATCCAATTTTAGGTGATTCCCTCCCTTCTAGATCACTTAATTTAGCAATCATTCATCATAGTTGTTATGGTGCACCTCTTTGGGTAAAATTTTCTTTTGGTTCTTCTTTTATTTTGTTGTGTATATTTATTTGGATGCATTTGGGTTTCAGATTCATGATTTTATAGTGTTTTCTATTGATCCTTTATAGTTTCTTATTTCAACTTTTCTTTCAGAATCCAATCTCATGGTTTCCAATCATGTTTTTCAAAGGAGGCAAGGTTTATACAGTTTTGAGGTAGGTGTTTCTATACAGTGGGTTAATTTTATGAATTAATTATCATTATTGATAAATTCATTTTTCTTGTTCATTTATTTGAACTGATATGTGGTTTAAAATTATTTCTAAAAAAGGCAACTATTTTTAAAGGTTTATTGCTTTAAAAATGGATTTTCTTAATTTAAAAATGGGTTTTCAAACACCAAAGCGGATTAGATGGGATTTGAAAATGTTTTATAAATTTTGATCATGTTTTTTAAATTTATTTTGACAATCTCGTAACTTTGGGAACTTTGGGGCATCTAGAAATAGACATGGGTATCCTAAGTGTGTGTGTAATCACTAGGAGGTAACCTTTGGAATATGAATGGACTATGGAAGGACTCGATATTGGTAGGATCCAATATTATTCTTGTTTATGATCATTAATTTATAGTATGTATTATCCCATAGTCTAGATCACAAATTATAGTTTTCTTGGACATTTATATATTTTTATCATGTCATGGTTTTTATCATGGATTGTTGCTCAAAGGTTTTTATATTTGGTTGTATCAAATGAAATTTCATGATGGTATTTCATAGATATGTGTTTACTTTCTTACCTTATGATTAATTTATATTTTTTCTTGTTTTATCACTTATACATTTCATATTTCTGGTTCTAAGAATATGAATGGATTTTATAAAAACCAAAGGGAAAATTATTTACAAATGGATTTGGGTTTTATGAAAAAATATTTATTAAATTGATTTTACTTTAAAAGATAGAAATATTGTATTCTTGATATTATTCCTTATATAGACTCAATGGTGGTATCTTACTAGGTTGTGTGATCATGCCCTAATTTTTCCTTTGGGTGGTTTTATATGTTGTATTATGGGATTCAAGAAAAGGTAATGGAATATTGTAGCATTATGGCTTCTCCTATTGTTATATCCTTCAGTTTAGGTTGGTTTAGAGGTGACTATTGGTAACATGGAGACTTGTTAGTCTTGCTTTACTCATAATTTTCTATTTATCCAATTTGGATTGGATTGTATGGATATTTTTGTATGTTTTTTCCACATATTATTATGGTTTTATGTATTGTTTCCTTATATTAAATACTTGTTTTGGTTTTATTGATTCACCATACCATGTGGCAGCTGGCTCAGGTATATAGTTTGGTTGACTCGGGTTGGTCTATTAAAAATTTGTATCAGAGGGAAGGCTTGACCTAAAGTTTCTTAACACTACCTAAGTTTGGTTCTGTTTCTTGGTTAGACAAGAAATAGGACCATCAAAATTTGGATAGTATGTGTGTAAAAGAGGCCTAGACAACTCACTTCTATGATTGAACTCAAGTTACCATGGGTGGTCAGAGACTTTTTACAAGGTTTTAAAATTAGGATTCGTGGTCATTTGAATGAACTATAGGGGATGTTTATTTAAATTGACCTATTCCTTTTTATGTAATGTATTTAATTTGTATAAATTATAATTTATTTAAATTCTATTCATTTTAAATAATTGGTTTGAATTTTGGAATTGGTCATAAGATTTTGGAATGTTATCAAGATCTAATTAGTTATTGTCATGTTCTTATTAGAAAATGCCTCTAAGAATAGATCTTTCAAATCTAAGAGAGAAATATATGAGATAAGTTCTATAGGAAAATCCTCTATTGTACCATCCTTTGGTAAAATCTATAATCCACTATATTCGGAGTTTGGGTCAAGTTGGTGTTAGGAACACAATACATGTGGTGGATCGTGGATCTGAGTTTACTGAGCATCGTCCACCTATCTTCCATGGTGACAAAGGACTATAAGAATATGAAGAGTATCTTGATTGTATTGATAAGATCTTTAAATTCTTAAATGATATTAAAGAATCAAAAGCTGTTTTTTCATTTATGTGATTGAGGGGACAAGAAGGTGATGGTGTGACTCTATTGTGCAATATAAGTTGCACGAGGACCTTACCTGAGGTTCTTTAAAAAATACTTAACCAGAATTTTTACCCTAAGATGTTATGTTCAGAAAAGTCCTAGGATTTTCTAACCTTAGAGTAGGGGGTATACCATTCTGGAATATTCCACCTATTTTGTTGAGTTGGTGAATCTGGCACTAGATCTTATCACTAAGGAGCACGTAAAGTCTTGGAGGTTTGAGTTAGGAATGAGGACTAATATTAAGTCAATATTGATTCTCATGGGCCTTCCAAATTTTGTGTAAGTAGTTGAAAAAGAATATTTGGCTATGGTAGACATATTTGGGAAGACATTCTTGGGTGAAGCTTTAGTTGGAGTAGTTATTAGATAGGGTATATCTTACATCCATAGAAGGAAGTGAAAAGGTATCTAGTTTTCTATATGACTGATTTTGGGGGATTCATCAGGATAGTGATATATCTTATTCTATTAGTATGGGTGGTCTAGTCATACCATGATGAATTGTGCAAAGGATCCTAAAACTTGTCAAATTTGTGGAATATTTTGGCATCTAAAACCCTTTTTGACATGATATCCCATGGTAGTAAAGAAGTATCCACATTCACCAAGGGTTCATAGGTTCTTGAAGATGCTTCAATTAGTGGTGGGTTATATCCTTATGATATGGGGGATTTCCTTGTGTTTAATAAATCTCATGGAGTAATTGAGACCATACGTATTTATCTAGAGGATTATACACTAGAGGAATCTGAAGAAGGTCCAGCTACTGTTAGAGGTATGGTGTTTATTTTATCTTCAATAGCGGTAGATTTGTTTGATATGGGTGCTACTCATTCTTTATATCATCAAAGTTAGTTGATATTTTTATATTGAGTTTGGATCTTATGCAGTAATATTATGTTATTTCCAATCCTTTGAGAAAGAGGTCTAAATAATGTTTTAATTACCCCACAAATTGAGTGTCAATAGCCGACTTCGAGGTGCTATTGGAATTTTAAGTTCTTGATATTGAAATCATAGACTTGATTATCGACATGGATTAGACAGTTATTATTAAGTCTTAGATAGACTAATATCTTTTTTGAGTGCAGTTCTTATCTTATTATTGGGTCACTTGCATCTTTCAAGGTGATTGGGACTCTAGATTGGGAAGGGTAGGGCATGTTTTTCAATATGATGGTGTAATATCATGCCATTTTCAGATATGTTTCTTGATAAAAATGACCCATGTTTGAGTGATCGACTTCCTATAGTGGTTTTTGAGTACCTAGAGGTCTTTATAGATTATATTATGGGTTTACCACCATAGAGAGAGGTCAAGTTTACTATTGACCTGCTCCCTAGTATGATTCCCATTTCTTTTCCATCTTATTGAATGAAACCTACTAATTTGGTGGAACTTAAGTTATAGATTGAGGAACTAGATGCTAAAGGATTTATTCATCCTAGTGGTTCATTGTGGGCTTCTCTTGTCCTCTTTTCTAATAATTCATACCAGAGACTCATAATTTGTATTAAATATTGAAAATTTAATCATGTGACCATTAAGAAAAAGTATCATCTTCTTTATATTGATGATATTTTTTACTAGATTAGAGGGTCATGTTGATTTTTCAATATTGGACAACGTTCAGGGTACCACCAGTTGAGGTTCTAAGAAGAGAAAATACCAAGATGACATTTAGAAGTTGGTATGGGCATTTTGAGTTTCTAGTTATTCCATTCGGACTAACTCATGCTCTTGTAGTTCTTATGGATTTGATAAAATGTATCTTTCATCAGTTCTTGGAAACTTATTTTGTTGTGTTCATGGATGATATTTTAGTGTAATCCAAGATAGAGGATGATCACAAGGACCATTTTTATATCATTCTTAGAACCTTCAAAGAACATCGTTTATATAGTAAGATTTCCAAATGTGATTTTTGAAAATAAGAAGTGAAATTTAAAGGTAATTTTATATCTAAGAGGGGAATATTAGTGGATCCTAAAAGGATACAGGTTTTTATTTCATGTTAGTATCATGGAAATGTGTTTGAGATTAGGATCTTCTTGGGTTTGGTTGTTTATCTACAAGATTGCATCAGTTATGACTAGTTTAACCTATAAGGGTGTAAATTTTGAGTCGAAAAACAAGTATAAGATATATTTTGAGGAGATTAAGGTGAGGTTGACATTAACACCAATTTTGATTCATATAGAAATAGTTTTGGGCTATGATTTCTTATATGATGCTTTTATTATGGGTTTGGGATGTGTCTTAATGCAGGGGAAATAGGTGGCGGCCTATGGCTCATGCCAGTTATTCCCTCATGATATAAAATACCCTACCCAATGTCGAATCAATTCTTTTATTATTACATAAAAGTCCACTATAAGGGAAAAGTGGGAACCACACCAGTCCGACTACGCCATACATATTCAAAATTCAAAATGGTCCTAAATCAAAATTCCAAACGAAGGCCACCACCACAAAAATCAAATCCCTCAAATCACGCACCATCGAATAGAACACTGACATCGCCATCACCAAAACAAGTAGTCATCATCACACCATCGTCATCACTACCCAATTTCAATATGTCATCTCCTGATTCACCTCTTCTCTGATGATAAAAAACCATCGGAGCACCTCCCACCACCACACACCCGTACCATCATCAAAAAACCCTCATCGCATCGAGCCTTCATAAACCATAGTGCCTTCTCTGCAAATCTCATAATAGAACCCATCATCATCATCATCACCGGAATGGTACCATACCTTGTCATCGCCAATCGACCGTTGTCACCATCTACCTCCTGAAGCTGCCTTTTCAACCTCACTTACCAAAGAACCTTAGAGACCACCGCGAGCTCCACCTTGGAGAGAACGGTGGAAGCCTCGATCCAGAGAATAGAAAAAATGGGCTCTGAAGGAAAAAAAATGGAAAGACCATTACTTTGGGACCAAGAACCAAGGACACCATCCACGTCACACCAAAAAACCTCCCTATGCCGAAACCACACCGCCAACACTCCAACGTCGAACCAACAATAGAAAGAAAAAAACCCCAACAAAAAACACCCAAAATCACTGAGAGAAAGAAATAAATAGAGGGATTGGTACCCTTTGAGGAAACAGAGGAAAAACCTTAAAAGTAAAAGAGATGTGAGGGGATAAAACCCTAGAGAAAATTGGGGATGAAAACCCTAAAAGAAAAAGACCAACGATGCCCTGAGGAACCTCAAATTCCAAACCACAGTACTAAAACCTCGGAATACCCTCCACTCCAGATCCGACCTGGAAAGGAGCGGTGGGATTCGAGGCCAGGGTACAGTAAGGTGAGCTGAGACGATGGACCTAGAGTGCATAAAGAAAACCAAGAAACATTGAAAAATAAATAAGAGAGGACGTGGAGAGATCATTACACCTCTAGGGAGGAACCCTAGGAGGAGGAGGAATCCCAGCCGAAATGGGAGCCCAAGAGTGCTCCTTGAAACTACCCTACCCATGATCTTGATTTGGTAGTGGTTATGAATACACTGCAAATGTTGTGGTACTACCTCTTTGGGGAGTGGTTTGCTATGTATTATGATCATAAGATCCTATAATATATTTTTACTCAGAGGGATCTAAACTTGTTATTGATATGTTGGGTGGAGTACCTTCATACTTTTGATTTTGATATCACATACACCCATGGGAAGGGAAATGTTGTTGTCAATGCATTGAGTAGAAAATTATTGACACAAGACATGAAGGAACCAGTTGAGGAGTGGTATCTGGTGAGTTTTTTGCTGACATGAGCTTAGGAGTAGAAGATTTTAGTGGATAGGTGTTCTTATTTTTGATAAAATATGACTCGTTTTTTATGATCGATCTTGGATCTATCGGGTGACAGACACCGAGTGACAATGTTTGGGTAAAATACTTTATAGTGGTGAGACATGAGGTGATTGGTCTTGGTATCCAAATGGAACATTGTTCTTCTATGTTAGGTTGGTTTTTCTGTTTTCCCTAAGGTAAGAGTTTATGAATAGTGGACACTGGTCATGTTGGTCCATGAACCCTAGGGCTACCAATATGTATCACAACTTAAGATGTTGGTATTACTGTTTGAGGATGAGGAGGTTCATTTTGGATTTTGTATTGTGGTGTATTATTTGTTAGAGAATTAAGGTGGAACACCAGTAACCTTTGGGTATGTTGTGGCCATTACCCATTCTGATACTGTAACATCCCAAATTTTCAGAGCTGTACAGACTCTTATGAAATTGTTCAAAATATCTATTTTTATGATAATAATGTAATCTAAAGACTAAGGAGTGGTTTTGGAGATTTTGGGTCTCATTCAAGCATGGAGATCTAGTTTTTTATGAGTTAGACTGATCTAGAAAATTAGCACACTTTTATTACTAACTATATGACTCAATAGTGTGAGGCACACTGTGATCAAGAGTTGCCACAAGGTTTGTATTAAATTATTCAAGAAGGTATTCATGTTTGTGTGGTGTTTCATAATTTTCTAATAGATCCATTTTTCGTGGATTGTGCATGGATAGTCAAATCGTGTGGCTATCTCATGTGAGGGTGTTCTTGGGTAGTGGTTATCACACGGTTCAGGAAACCATATATTCAAACCATGTGACCCAAAATTAAAGGGGTAAATTACATTTTTCCCCTAAAATGTTTTAAAACTCTTAACCCTTCTTCTTCCTATGATTTTATCCAATAGTCAGCCACCCGAAGCTCTCCTCCTCAATACAAGTTAAGAATGTTGGTATCTCCCTCGTCTAATCTCTATTCACTTATCCATCAGGTGTGTTGGATCTGTAGTGATATGTTCCCAAAATCCTCTTTATTCTATTCTTTGTTTATATTTCCATTTCTTGTGCTATTTTGGTGTTATCTATGTTTACATATTTTTAGGGAATTGATATTTTCTTCCTTTTTCTCCCATTCTAGATTGATACAAGGGTCGACACTGGATGAGGAGAGTGCAACAGGACAAAGGTAGGTGGTCAAGTTCTTTTCCCCTAATCTTCAACCATTTATATCAAGCACCATTGTGCCACAAGATAGACTCTTCTAGTGTCACCTACATAATACCTATTAAATTATATTGAATTCTTCTTCAAGCTTATTATAATCCTAGATAATGGAAAATAGATACCATTAGTTGATTGTCTTGACGTGATTCACCCCATGGGTATGCCTTCCTTAAAGGCCCATATTCCCCTTCACCTTACATTGTTAAACCCCCATTTTAATGTTTTCTTCCTTATAATAAATGAAATGGGAATGATAATTGCTAGGAAATGTTTTGTTCCCTTATGATTAAAAAAAAGTTGGATTATATAAATTAAATGATTTGGCCCCTATGATTAATTCCATAGCTTTCCATAATATAAATTAAATGAATTTTTATAAATTGATTAAAGTGTTGTGATCATAATGACCTGTTGAAATTTTATGTGTAATTGATATCTAATTCATACATTCATACATAGCTGAGGGTGATACAATGGATTCTATTTATAGATCACCTTAGATGGGCTCATCATTCTCTATAATTAGAATTTTTAAGTAAATTGTAAATACCCTAGGAACGATACTATGTTTTCTTTGGATGGGATCAACATGTTATTTCTATACCTCCATTTGAGTGATACTGATTCCCAATGGGAGACCATGTGGATGGGATCGGTGGTAAGATGGTTATTCCATGTCTCAAGTGATACTCGGACCCCTATGTGAGATACCAGGGAAGGAATTGTAGGTTTTGCTATTATCTTCATACCATGACATGAGTGATACTAAGTATGCCATTTGTGGATTTCCTAGGATGAATTGTTATGGTGTTGAGTATTTAATTCACTTCTATCATGATAATTTTTTTCTTGGATATGTCTTTCCTTATATGCACCCAGGATGATACTTATTTAAATTCAAGGGATTCCTTTCATATAATTCTAAGAATGCTAATTTATTAAATTAAAGAATGCATCACCAAGACAAATAACATTATTGGGCTCAGTTTAATCATGATTATTATTTTTTAATGGCGCATTATTACACCCATAATATATGTATTTTATAGGTTACCTTGGTTCAGAGACATCTAGATTAGGTAAAATCATGTAGCGTCGGTCAGGTATCCCATGAGGAACCTAGTACGATGTATTTATTTATTTATTTATTTCCTTGAATTTATTATTATTGGAACATTGATCCTTTTATATGCATATATTGGATTGATCTAGACACTGTTATTGGAGGCATATTGAGTATATCTCATTCCCTACTCAGGCCTCCCTTGGTACACAAGCGTACTTCATGATTGTAAGTGTAGATAAAAGGAAGCATCTGGCTTCAATGTTTGGCTTCTAGTGCTAGGATGGAGTATGGGAGCATAGGGTTGAGCTTATGCTCATGATTCTATTAGAGGAATATTTTGGTCTTTTTTATTGCATTTTTGTTATCATCTGGTATATATATGTTTCACCTATATCTTGTATACTCATTTTTGTATAGATACATGACATGATCATCATCATTATTCTTGTATCAATTTATTATTCATCTTACACCTTTTTATTATTCTTATATGTTTACTATTTATTATTATAATGCTTTTCATGTTTACATACTACCATTGTGTTGCACTCTTACTCATGAGACTATAGTCTCTCAATGAACACAACCCAGTCCCTCAATACTAGTATATATCCTCTAGAATATGGGGATGCATGCCTGAGGTCATGTGGAAAACTGTCTCGGGGCACCATTTAGTGGCTTCTGGGGTGGGATGATACAAAGTGGTATCAGAGCCCCTTTTCCATTTGTTTTACTATTTGGGTATTTTATAGGAGACTATAATATATCAGAATCTTGTAATGGTCCTATGATTGGGATTATCTGACCCATGTATAGGAGAAACCCAAATTACCAAGGATAGTTTATTGTTGATCTGGTTTGTGCATGTTACAATTGCATTTATTTCACCATTAGGTGACACACATGTCTTATAAAATTATTATAGTTGATATTATTATTATGGATTTTATTTTCCTTGTCCAAGTACGACAAGGAGGTATCATCTCATGCATCATTTCAGGAACTTTATAATTCACATTTCATGCATTATTCCATGCCATATTTATATTACTGCATTCATTTCTTGTATTTAATGTGATTGTTGTGAGTGACTTGATTGTTATATATATTTAAATGTGCTAAATATTTTTGTAGGGACAACTTAATTGGATTAATTTATGCTCCTACATCAATATAAACACTGATTTCCCACATATATTGATGATGAAACCTTAATTAACCCAATTATTCCACTATTGATCCAGGAACCATTGGTTCTAAGGGATGACATATTAGTTGATTTGATTGATGAATTCCAATTTCAATTTATGAAGTGAATAATTCCATCAATTGGTAATGGTAGATCATTAAATCAAATCACTATGCATGAATTATTACATCCTTATACTAGATGTAAAGGTCAGGTCAAAGTTACTTGATGTAAAATTTTCAATTTATAAAGAGTATAGGCCTTTATAAATTGGGAATGGTGACACATTTAACTAGATTGAGACATCTATATCAATGTAAACAAGAATGAAATTCAATAAATTATATTTTAAAAATGAAATGGTTACCGCTAAATGGGGATGCCAATTTCAAAGTAAAGGGTGTTTTCCTCTATAACTTTCAATTGACACTCCATAAACTGGAACCTCTACAGTGTTGTATGAGACCTTAAAATTGACCCAACCTTAGTAGTTGGAAGTAGGTTGTGTCTTTTTATGGTATTTCATGATCCCTTTTATCATTGAAATCTATATTTAGGGATAGTAAGAGAGGTGTGACCCATTCATATGAATTCTTTTTAACTATAATTTCCTACTTTCGTTGTTTTCTATATGTTTTAAATATTATCTGATGCATGAGATTAGAAATTTTAAACCAATTCTACAATGAATTCCACACTTAGTACACCAGGAGGGTGGAGAAAATAATACTCCAGAGGGGGTGGGCCTTCATACCCTAGTATTTCCTCATGTAGTGACACTTGAGGCACCTCCTATTGATCTTCCATGGGGCATTATTGTTCATTTTAGAGATAGTTTCTTCCATATTATGCATTCAATACAGGGAGCTCTATGAACTTCCCCTACTATGATATATTTGATATAGGAATTTTAATAGTAGTATCCCCCCATATTTTTAGGGGATGGAGATCCTCATGATGTTGAGTCATGGCTCAAGGACTTATTATCTACCGTTGATCATTTAGAGACACCTCTATAGTGGAGGGTCAATCTTACTGCCTGTATGACTCATGATTCAATTAAATGTTGTTGGGATGTCATTACCCAAGTCGGATGTCATCAAGGTATGGTTTGGTGGGCTTCCAAATGTCCTTTTATGATGACTTCTTCCCCAAAAAATTGAGACAAAACCATACCTCAGTGTTTATACACATACAGGAGGGTTTCATATTGTTAATGGAGTACTCATATCGTTTTACTGAGCTTCAATGATTTACACTAACTCTTACTGATGAAGAGATGATGACTGCGAGGAATTTTGAGCATGGTATTTTGTATGCCTTCCAATAGCAGGTGAATGTTTTTTCGATGACCGCCATTTATGAGATAGTGAACCAGAACCTCATCACTGAGTGGAACCTGAGGAAAGGTGGTAGTATGGTTTTGGGTTGTTCAGTTTCTAGGAAGGGAGACAGTTTATCAAGTAATAGGAAACATGTTTTGATGGTACATCTGAGGGTAGTACTAGCCTAATGGAATTCCCCTATATTTATTTGAAATTAAACTAGTGTGAAGGGGTAGGTCATAAGAATCCCCAGTGTATTAGGAACATAATTGAGTTCCTATAATGAAACATGATGGGAACATATAGAGTTTCTATGGAACTTTCCCTTCTATATCTAGTGTGAATGGATCTAAGTCAACACTTCTTTCAGGTACAGGAGAAATAGCTCCATGTTAGGTTGGGAGTTGGTCTACTACTGCCTTATCAGGTTGAGGAGGTGTTCGTGGCTGACGTAGTCACACATTTGAGGTTTATTTCTAGCAGATCGAACCTTGTTAGGTTACTCAGGTTGTATCTCAAGGTCGTGGTTTGTTCCATATCTATGTAGTATATCCTACATATGAGGATTAAAGTACAAGTACTTCTAATTTATATGGTATTATTCTAGTGGAGTCTACTTTATTTTCCTCTCTATTTTATATATTTTTGTCATAATATTTTATATTTTTGGTATTTATGGAAATTCAGGTCCTATAAATGGAGTACTTCTGTGGTTTTATGAATCTCAACACACCATTTGGGGTCCGAATATAAAGTATACACCAGTTCAAGGAGTTACCCCTTGAGATAGGTGGGTATCATTTCTTATGTAATTTCTTTTTACACAATATGATCACTTTTTATGTCATTATTAGAACATAATGGATAGTGCCTTATCATTCCCATGTTGATTTCTATCATCGAAGGGTGTTGTTTGCATCATGTGAGGGAAGAACGCATATCCATAAGAAAAAATGGTATATCTAGGTGAATAGATCTAGACCTAAGTCCCATGGGATATGAAGTGTGATATCCTAGATGGATATTCTCTTCATGAGAAACCAGGGAATGCAGCCTATAGAATTTTGTCATGGGTGTATCATTTCAGGGACATCTTGCCTTATGATTTCTGTATCTTACCCCCAATGAGAGTGGTGGAGTTCACTATTGAGATAGTTCAGGGTGTGGATCTATTTTCCATTACTCCATATAGGATGGTACCTACTATGCTTTAAGAACTTAATAAGTAGTTGGAATACTTAGGTGGAAAAGCTTTCATACGACTCAGTACCTTGTTGTGGGGTTCACCTGTCCTTTTCGGCAAGAAGCAGGATAGTACCCTCAGGTTGTGTGTGGATTATCGATGGTTGAACTAGATTTGGGTAAAGAATTAGTATCCAATTATTCATATAGATAACCTCTTCTATTATCTATAAAGTGCGATGGATTTCATTAAGATTGATTTGACGTTGGGCTAATATCAGGTGTGTGTTAGACCATCATGAATACCACGTACAATGTTTCAATGTAGGTATATCTTTTATGATTACTTGGTTAGGTCATTCGGTATTATGAATGCTCCTATAATTTTCATTGTTTTGATGAATCAGGTTTTCCACCCATATTTGTATTATTTTTTAGTATTATTTTTAGTTGAAATATTGGTGTATTCTCATAGTAGACATGACCATGCCAACCATCTTGTGATCGTGTTGAATACACTGATAGAGCATCAGATATATTATGATCTTAGTAAAAGAATCTTTTGGATCGATAAGGTTCACTTCTTGGGTCATATTATTTTATAGTAAAGTATATCTATTGACCAATATAAAGTGAGCTTTATAGTTTCTTAGGAACATCCCATGAATGTCTTTAACATACACTATTTCTTGGGGATGGCTAGTTATTACATCCGATTCATTTAGGTCTTATCACAGGTAGTAGTGACTATTATGGGATTGACTAAAAAGGGTTTTAAGTTCTTATGATTATAATCTTGTGAGATATATTTTTAGGAGTTGAAGAAGAGACGGAAATCAACGATAATCCTGATTATGCTGAAGTCGGGTAGAATCTGTACTATCTATTGTGATGCTTTAGGAATCAAGGTAGGATAAATTATGATTTAAGGATATTGGGTTGTATCATATGTTTTCCTTCATACGAGACCTCGTGAGTATAATTACCCTATGCATGAACTTGATCTAGTAGTCATGGTTCTTTATATACACTACTAGAGGCATTATTTTATGGGAGAGTAGTTCATCATTTACACGAACCATTAAAGTTTCAAATACATCTCCACAAAGCATGACTTGGATCTGAGACAACTCAAGTGAGTAGAATACATGCAGTCATTTGACTTTGATATTTCTTATACACATAGAAAGGGTATGCAATAGCTAACACAATGATCTAGAAAACTTAGACATAGGCCATCTAGGAGGACAGTAGTGAGAGTCAGTCGATGAACTTTTTTTTCAAGATGCACCTAGAGATTCAAGAGTGTCACAGGAAGCCTATATTAGTATCTTCAGCATTGAAATATTCTCATATGGAATGGTTTCTAATGAGATAGATTTCATATCCCAAGGGCCTCATCCTAAGGGAGTGTGTCTTGGGTGAGAACCCCTCACCTGGTTGGGTTATCGATAAGAATGAGATCCTACACTTCTATGGACATATCTGGGTTGCTTTAGACATATATGAGGACTTCATGTGGGAATACCATGACACTATTTTGGAAGGTCAACCTTGGATTATTAAGATGTACTAAGATATACATCTATGGTATTGGTGTTTATGTATAAATAGGAATATTATAGTTTTCATCACAATGTGTTCCACCTGTTAGTAGGGGAAGGTAGAGCACTGGTGACCTGTGCAAATTTTACAGCCTCTATCCATTCTTGAGTGTAAATGTAATGACGTCACTATAGATTTAATGATGGGTTTTTTGAGATCCCATAGAGGTAGTGATGCGGTATGAGTGATCTCCGACAAGTTGACCAAGGATACACACCTCCTACCTATATAAGAAACCTTCTCAGTTTATGATCTTGGTAGGATTTATATCCAAGAGATTGTGCACCATCATGGTGTTCCCCATTATATATTATGGGATATAGACTCCTAGTTTTCTTCACAATTCAGGAACAGGCTATAGAAAGCATTGGTTTCATAGGTGTTCTTGAGTATAGTGTATCACTCATAGACTAACGGTAAGTACGAATGGAAAGTGTAGGTGTTAGAGGACATGCTTTGGGCATGCATATATGATTTCAGAGGTTCTTGGGACAATAAAATACCTATAGTAGAGTTTTCCTACAATAAATGTTTTTAGGAAATGATTAAGATGGATCCCTATGAGTCCCTTTATAGTATGTCATTTTTTCACCTCTGTATTTGTTAGAAGAAAGTGAGGTAGCACTATCGGGTCCTCATCTCATTCAAGAGACCTCGAAGAAAGTAAAGATGATTCAAAAAGCATATGGATACAGCTTAGTCCATGAAGAAGTCTTATATCGAACATCATCATCAACTTATAGAGTTCGAGGTGGGAAATAAATTATTTTTGTGAGTTTTTCCCAGACTAGTTCATAGACAAATTTAGAGGTAGGTAATGTTATCTCCCAATTATATCAGGTCTTTAGTGATCTTGGAGATATTTGAACTGGTAGCCTATCGGTTGTGGTTACCTCAGAGGTGTAATTCCATGCACAACATCTTCCATGTATGACAGCTTCACCAATACCATTCTAACCCATCTCATTTGTTTGATCCTGATGATATTGATCTAGAGGAATAATCTTTCTTTGAGGATAATCTGATACATATTGTTTATCAGAGCATAAAGGCTCTCTAAGGTAGGTCATTTCATCTAGTCCGAGTGATATGGTAGAAATATTTTGTATTGGAATAGACCTAGGATTGGGAGGTTGATTTTTGTACCCAATGTCTGAAACTTTTCTCAGATGGTTCTTGACCACACTTGAAAGGGAAACTTGGGGATGACTAGTTTTAAGAAGGGGAGGTTGTAACATCTTAGATTTTTAGAGAGGTATAGACTCTTATGTGACTCTCCAAAACCTATTGTTTTATGCTAATAATGTATTCTAAAGTCTAAGGTGTAGTTTGGGAGAGTTTGGAGCTCATTTGGAGCTCAGAGCTCTAGTTTTTGAGGAGGCAGACTCATCCACATGGTTATTGCATATTTAGAATATGATTAGTGTAAACCGTGATACTCAACCACGTTAGGAACCCAGTTCACAAGGGAGGTCACATGGTTTTTATGTAATTGTGAAAGAAGGTTCACATGATCATATGGTGTTGAAGACTTTTCTAACATATCCATTTCACATAGGCAATGCAAGGTTAATTAAACTGTGTGCTTATCCCCTATAGGGAGGTTCATTGTGAAGTGGATATCACATGGTTGGTGGACAGTTTAGAAAATCAAGAATCCAAAACATACGACCCAAAATTAAATGGTTCAATGAAATTTCTCCCCTGAAAAGTTTTAAACTCATAATCTCTTCTACCTACTATTATTTTATCTAGCAGTCATCTACCCGAAGCTCTCCTCCTCATGCCAGGTTAGGGATTGTGGTATCTCCCTCTCCAATCTCTATTCACTTTCTCATCAGTTCCATTAAATCCAAAATGTTAAGATTCTTAATCCTGTTTCTTCTGTTATTTGTTTTTCTTTCCATATCCTATGCTATTTTAGTGTGAGATAATTTTTCCTATTTTCAAGGAATTTATCTGTTATTCCATTTTCTGCCATTCTATCTTGATTCAAGGTCTTAAATTGGATGAGGAGAGTGATATGGGAATAAGGTTGGTTGTTTAGTTATTTTCCCCAAATATTATAGCATTTATATCATGCATCGTTGTGTCATACGCTGTACTCCTCTAGTGTCGCCTCCATAATGCTTATAAAATTAATTTAATTCCACTTTATTATTTTTATGATCCTATCTAATAGATTTTGGGACCAAGTTGGATGGATAAGGAAGTAATAAGAGTTTTATTTTGCAGATTGTTGTATTTTATTGTCAAATAAGATAAATCAATTCACTTTGTAAAGGACTTGAAAACCATATGATGATTTTTTTATTTATATTTCCCAAATATTATGAGTTTTGAGAACTTTTGATACAATACTTACAAAGTAAAGGGGTAGAAATGGTGATTCCAATCATATTTATTTTTTATTGGAATGAATGATGCTAGAAGGTAGAAAAGTTGTAGTACTTTTACTTGAAAATACGATGATGCTAAAGGTGTTAGATAAAAGAATATATATCATGGTAGATATGGTTCTTGATGAAAGAAGTTTTTTGTTAAATAATTCAGATAAAAATGAAGCAGCATTTGTGTTCTTTTCAAAGAATTTTTTAAGGTGGCATCATTTTTAAATGTTTTCTAAATTTTTGAGGCTGAAAATCAAGAGATAGAGAAATGTGTTTTTGGCAAAGGATATTGCATGCAAGTTTAAATATGTCTTGGTATATGGTGTACAAGTGGAGTTCCAAGATCAAAACATCAAAATATGGAAAAAGAAAGACTCATGCAAAATATTGGTTTTTGCGTGAATGATTGAAGGGAGTTTGGAATGTTGTGCACAAGGAATTATTCAAGGTCAGAACATTGAAAAATGTAAAAGTCTTGAATTGCATGAAATATTCAAGAAGTGCGTGAAATATGAATTTGGCATTAAAGATACTTGCATGCCCAATGCGATTTGAAATGGGGTTTTGTATGATGTGTCAGTATCTTATGCGACGCATCAGGGTTTTTGCACACGGGGGTCCAGGATGCCTATAATAAGAGGTGACCCACTATCAATTGATAAGCTTGAAACTTAGAAAAATTCCTAGCTCTAAAGCATCGAATAATTTTATGTAAATGGAGTTGTGTGAAAGAAATAAATTTTCACATAATATGAATAATTTTAACACAAGAAGAGAGTTGCGTGCAATATTGAAGTTGTGCGCAAGAGGTTTTTAGCAATAAAAGTCAAATCTTGCATGCTTGGCATGAAAGTTGTGTGCAATACACCTAAAAGGGTGCATGAAAGATTTGAGTTCAGAAAAAGTAGTAAGTTGTGTTCAAGGTAGTTCTTACCAGCTTCTAGGTAGGAAAGAGAATAATTTTTTTGAACGATCAAACCGTGAAAGCTGATTAAGAAGTACTAAAACATTATTTTTCCATATTTGTGCTAAAAGGGTGTACACATGATTTCATATTGTTTTCCAAGTGCTACACGAGTGTAGGGGTATATCCTACTCATTTTATTCCACATAAATATATTATTTTCTAGTGGATTGTGTGGTAATTTATTGTTTTCATACCATACCAAGGACGTAGCTACTCTTGTTGATTAGTGAACCTTGTAAATCTTTTGTTCTTAATGATGTGTGTTTTGATTAAGTTTAGCAAGGAAATAAATATTTTACAAGAGGCTAAGGTTGTTTCAAAAATAAGGAAAAATAAAAGAAAAATATATCACTGATTCAACCCCTCCCCCTCTTAGTGATACTTGGATCCAGACTGGGTAACTTCAATGGAGAATCAACACCATTAGTTGATCACCTTGACGTGATCCACCTTGTGGTTGTTCCTTCCTTAAAGGCCTATACTCCCGTCTAATTTGAATTTTTAAACCCACCTTTTGAGGTGTGTTTTACTTGTAATATATGAAATGGAAATGAGAATTTATAGGCCATGTGTTAATCCCTTAAAATTAAGATATGGTTGGATTATATAAATTAAATGAGTTGGCTCATATGATTAATGTCATAGCTTACCATAATATAAATTAAATGAATTTTCCAAATTGATTAAAGTGTTAGGATTATAATTACTTGTTAAAATTTTATGTGTTCTTGATATATAATATATACTTTCATACTTAGCTAAGGGTGATAAAATGGATTCTATTTATGCATCACCTTAGATGGGATCATCATGCTCTATAATTAGAATTTTTAAATGAATTTCATATATCCCAGGATCTATATTAGGGATGCCTTGTATAGGCTCACCATGTGGTTTCTCTACCTTCATATGAGTGACACCAGTTACCTAAGGGAGACCCCATGGATGGGATCAGTGGAAAGATGATTATACCATATCATGAGTGATACTCAAGGCCCTATGTGTGATATCAGGTACAAACTCATAGGTTTTTTTATTATCTTTACACCATGTTAGGAGTGATACTAGGGATTCCGGTTATAGATCAATTTGGATGTAATATTATGGGGTTGAGTATTTATTGCTCTCCTAGTGTGATACATGGGTTCCTAGATATGGTTCACCTTGGATGGGCCAAGGATACTACTTATTTAAGGGATTCTTTTCAATAATTCCAAGAATGCTAATTAATTAAATTAAATAACATTTCACCAATCCAAATCACATTCTTAGGATCAATCTAATCTTGATGATTATTTTATAAAGACCCATTTTTAAACCCATAATATATAACTTGTATAGGTTAACTTGGTTCATAGACATTCATCATATGTCGAAGAAGGTAGAGTTGGTTGGGTATTCCCTGAAAATCCCAGTCTAATGTATTTATTTATTTATTTATTTCCTTGAATTTATTATTTTTGGAACACTGGTCATTTTATAGGCACATACTAGATTGATCTATAAACCTTTTTTGGTGGCCTATTGAGTATATCTCATACCCTATTCAGGCATCCATTGGTACCTTAGAAGACTTCCTGACTGTAGGTTTGGTATTCAGCTTCCAATGCTTGATTTCCAGTTCTATGATGGAATACAGGAGTAGAGTACCGAGCCTATGAGATCATGATTCTGGTAGAGGTGGTTTTTAGTCTTTTATTGTATTTTTGTTAGTTTGTGGCATATTCTTATTTCCCCTATATCTTGTGTACTCATTTTTGTATAGCTACATGGCATGATCATCATCATAATTCTTATATTGATTTATTATTAAGATTTTTATTGTTTATTATTCTTCAATTTTTACTATTTATTATTATATTTATTTTCATGTTTATATATTACTGTTGTGTTAAATTATGACTCATGAGGGAATAGTCTCCCCATGGACACACCCTAGGCCCCTGCTGCTTTTCTAAGGCCTCTATAATATGGGATGGCTCTCTTTAGGTCATGTGGTTAACCATCTTGGGGCATGGTTCAGTGGATTTTTAGTTGGGATGCTACATGTATGGAAGTGGGATGAGATTTCCATGGACTTCATTATTGGTTTTCCATAGACTCTTAGTAGAAAGGATGTTATATGTGTGATCATTTATTGACTCGTGAAATATTTTCATTTCATCCCTATCAATGAGACAAAGAACATATAATAGATTTGGGACTTTTATATCCAAGAGATTGTGATAATTCATGGGGTTCCCTCAATATTTGTGTTTAATAGGTACTCAATGTTCACATCCAGGTTCTGGAAAGGTTTACAGGAGGCAATGTGTTCCCAGATTAGATTGATAATGGATTTTTATCCATATATGGATGGATAGACAAATAGGTCTATCCAGGCTCTTGAGGATATGGTCTAAGCTTGTGTGCTTGATTTTGGTAGATATTGGGAAAATAATTTTCTTCAGGTTGAGTTTTCCTATAAAAATAATTATCAGGAATCAATTAAGATGGAGCCCTTTTAGGATTTTTATGGGCATCCATGTAGATATCCCTTATGTCGGGAAGAGTTTAGAGAGGTCCCTGGTTGGGGAAGGTCTTGTTCAAGAGATGATAAATATGTTTCAGTTGATCCATAAGATATTGATCATGGTTTAGAGTCATCATAAATATTATGCAGACCATATTTATCGGTCATTGGAGTTTGAGGTTGGTGATCAGGTTTTTCTTAGAGTTCCAACTCGCTCAGTAAATCATCAGTTGGGTAAGAAGGTTAAGTTGTAACTGGTGTTTGTGGTCCCCTTGGAGATCGTTAGATGTATGGGAAAAGTGTCCTATCAGTTGGACTTTTCATTTTGTTTGAATTTTATCCATGACATGTTTCTTGTTTCCCAGCTAAGTAGGTATGTACTAGATCCTTCCCAGGTGATTGTATGGTAAGATGATGGTCTTGAGACTGACACCACTTTGGTTGAGTAGCCAGTTTAGATTATAGATCTCTAAGAGAAGGTAATGCATGATAAAACAATTCATCTAGTCAGGGAACTATAAATGTGTTGATGGGATAGATACAAGAAATGGGAGAGGTAATAATTGATGAGTTAGAAGTGGAATTCACTTTTTATGAGTCTATGAATATGAGGGATTTCTGGGGGAATAAAGTGTTTATGGTGGGGAGATTGTTACACCCTATTGCGCTTTTCAGGTACTCCATTATTTATGATTTTTTTATCATCCTTGTTTGGGTGATTTTGTGGTCCTATTGAGGATAGAGGGAATTTTCTAGAAAAAAATGACATAATTTTCAGTGAAGTATATTTATTTTAATTAATGGATTCCCTGTATAAATTTGTTAATGGCTCTGTGGGGTTCTCTCTAAGTTCGGAGAATGTCCCAGGTGATTTGGTTTTTTTCTACTAATAATTTGGATTGTTTTCTCTCTACTAGGAAATTACACATTGAGTAAGAAGATTAAATGTAGTGTAATGGTCACCAGGTATATTCTATGAAAAAAATTTAGGGCTTTAAAGGTTTACACATTTTGTACTAGGTTCATGATGTGTAATAAAAATTGGATTATTAATAAAAAGGCAATGCGTTTTTTAGAGATTTCTGCCCTTGTGGGATATTAGATGTGTATTGGTATTACAAACCATGTTAATATCATGTAATTTGTGTTTTAGGTGTTGGTAAATTGATTTATTTTACATTTTTCATGCATCTAACTCTTTCTCAACCCAGAGCTTGTCCTAAGTGATTTTGGGTAACTCCCTCCCTTTCATATTGCTTTGTTTGGAGATCATTCATCAGGTATGTTTCGTTTCACCTCTCTGGGTAAGTTTTCCTTCTGTTTTTTCTTTTCTTTGGTTAAAGTTATTGTGTTGGTTATGTTTAGGTCTTAGATTCATTATTAGATATTTTTTTCTATCAATCCTTTCTAGTTTCTTATCGTTCCTTGTCTTTCGAAGGTCGATCTCGTGGTATCCAACCACCGTTGTCGAAGGCGGATAGATTTATACCATTTGAGGTAGGTTTTTCTATACAATGGGTTAATTTGTTTAATTTATTATCATTATTGATAAATTATTTTATGTTGTTTATTTATTTCAAATTATATTTGGTTTCAAATGATTTCCAGGAAAGGTAGATGTTTTTAAATGGGTTTTTATTTTAAAATAGATCTTTTTTATTTATAAATGGGTTTTCAAACACCAAAGCGGATTTTATTGGATTTGAAAATGTTTTATAAATTTTGATCATGTTTTTTAAATGTATTTTTACATGTTTTTGACTTTGGGAAACTTGGTTGTGTAAGGAAATAGACATGGGTAGCCATAGTGTGTGTGGCGCCACTAAGAGGTAACATTTGGGATATGATGGATTGTGTTAGGACCAGATATTGGTTGGATACAACATTATAATTGTTTAGTCTCTTTAATGTATAGTATATATTGTACCATATTCTAGATCCCAAATGATAGTGTACTTTGTCATTTATGGATTTTTATAACATGATGGTTTTTATCATGGATTGTTTCTCACGGGTTTTTATATGTGGTTGTATCACATGATATTACATGATGGTATTTAATGGACATGTGTTTACTTGATTACTTTATGATGTATGGATATGATTTCTTGTTTTATCAGTTATACTTTTTATATTTTTGGTTTTGAGAATATGAAAGTATTTAATGAAAATTAAAGGGAAAATTATTTACAAATGGATTTTTGATTTATGAAAAATATTTGTAAAAATATTTTTTTTAAAGATATAACTATTTCATTTTTTATATTAGAACTTATATAGACTATGTGGTTATATCCTACTAGGCTCTGTTCTCACACCCTATATTTTTCTTTAGGCAGTTTTAGATGTTTTATTATAGGATTCGGGTAAAGGGAATGTTATCTTGTAGCATTTTGTCTTCTCTTGTTGTTTCTAGATTCGGTTTAGGTTAGATTGGAGGTGACTATTGGTCACATGGAGACTTTTTGGTCTTTATTTACTCCTAATTTCAAGTTTATCTAATTTTTCATAGATTTTATGGATATGGTTGTATCTTTTTCTTTCACATAGTACTCTGGTTGTATGTATTGTTTCATTATATTTATGACTTGTTCTATTTTTCTTCCTTCACCTCACCATGTGGTTTCTATATCGGGTGTATGGTTTGGTTGATCTGGTTTGGTTTGTTACACTGGGGGTGTTTTAAACTAGATAATAAACTGAAGGGAACCATGTATGTTGCCTTATTCTTTTTTGTACTTGGTACTTAGCCCCATGGGGGTATGTTTATACTAATGGGGTGGTTATTTAAAGTTTATATAGCGGCTTATATAGTGTTACATATAAAAATATGGTGGAATGTTACTTGACCAATCCCCTAACTTGATAAAATCCATTTAATTTCACTTTTGAGATTAATTATTATGAGGCTTCATTAATTAAAATTTCAATTACAACATAAAAAGTGTTTTATCTATATATTGGGAATTATAATGTTCTTCAACTAATCTAGTTTTGGTAATTTTATGGTTAAATAAATAATTATTAAATGTTTAAAAGGAAATTAGAAGATAATTTTCCCAATATTTCACAGTTTTGACTAATTCGAATGCTTATTACAGGTTTCCTTGACAACTGTTACTTGTTATCATTTATATGTATGAGTAATCTTAATATTGTAATAAATGGGTATCTATTAAATACCTTAAAATAAAAAATTTTAAAGGTGTTTATAGAGAAACCCTCATGTAATGGTTATGTTTAGTTTTCTTTGGGAGTTTCCTTAATTGGGAGAAGGAGTGTTTCCTATAGATATCAGTTGGATTATTTTCTACTTTTTATTGAATCTAATGGATAGTCTGGTAATACTAGTGACTTGTGGTAATATCCTAGTTATAGGGTCGAAGAATTATTATTTATTAAGGGGATATCCCAGCTGGGTTAGCACCCTATAAGGTAAATTAGCTTTAGTAAATGATTTATTTAAGTTTTTAGAAAACATGTGTCATTTGGGTTGAAATTCCCAGATCAGTGTGAATCACTGAGAGGGGAAGGGGGTGAATCAGTGATCCCTTTAAATATTTTTACTAATAATATTTTTAGTTAAACCTCTATGGCTGGTTAAAGCCTAGATCCACTCTTCTTGTGTCTCTCAGCATTACCTTTAATGATGTTGTAAATGTAAAGGCACTGAACACAATGATTTACAATGTTCGGTTCAAAGACATACTCTTTGCTATGTTGGTTATTCTCCCCAACACAGATTCTCCACTATAATTCGGTGAGTAATTACAATGGTAGATACATAGTCCCACTCTATCTCTCCTAAGTCCCACAAGAGGTTCTTTATATTTCTTCCCACAGTGTTTCCAGAGTTCCACTGGCCTGCTTCAGAGTCCCACTAAAGAATTACTCCTCCTAGATTTCACAAGAGATTCTTATTGATTCACTGTGGATGGATCTTTTGATCTTACCTAACTAGCTTTCTAAATCAAACTTTCTCATTACTCTCTTCAAGTATCTTCAACATCCTTTGTTCAGGTCTTTTCACCTTGCTTAATATTTCTGATAAATTTCTTGATCAGTGCTTAGTTCAACAATGATAAATCAATTCTTTCTTTTTCTGATGAAGACCTGGACCCACTTAGATGTGTGCCAATGGTGCACACAACTTCTTCAAGAATACAATATATAATAATGATAATTCACAATATCAGCATTTTCTCTCTTCTTGGATTCTCAAACACTGTCAACTCAAATAAAATATCTTCTTTAATTCTATTTGGATTCAGTCTCAATACTCACTTTCTTCAAGAATGGATTGCATGGGATCCAATACCTCTTGTATCTGTATATCTTAGTTTCTTTCACACATGCATGTGTTCATGCATTATTTCATGCATGTGTCTCAAGATTTTGCACATGAACTTTCATCTTTGAATCTTCTTTCTCAATATACACACACACTTTAGATTCTTTCTTTACATGTCCATGTTCATGCATGCATGCATGGACTCTACCTTTTGTTCTTCCTTATTTGAAAACCTCTGCGGGTAAAAAACTTTGAGTACACACACAATATCTTCTCTTTCTCCTTTTCTCTTTCTCTTCTTCCCTTTTGGTTCTTATCACACTCACATTTGTTCTTTTAATTTGGATTCAATGTAAGTGTGTCGTGCTTGTGTTCACTTCAAACCCGAATGGGTGCAGTTCAATGTTTTTCTTGTTCTTGCACACTCAGATGTCTCAACTCATGAACATTATTTTCATGTGCATCATGTATGAATTCTCCACCTTTTCTTTTCACACAAAATCCCTTATTTTTCTTCATCACACAACCCAAATGGGCATCACAAGGGTATATGTGGGTTGTTCTTCTTCTTCAAGGGCAGTGTATATGTACATTGTCCTTTATGCAACACCTTATTCTAAACACAAACCCCTTCAATCAAAAACAGCATATATATATATATATATATATATTAACAAAAGAGTGTTATTTCTCTCTTCATGAAACCTTGGGGGCTCATGAGTTATTCTTCACAGAACCAAGGATGGTTCATGGATCTGTATTTGTGAAGGTGCAACAAGGGTTTGGGTGCACCAATTGTTTACCCATGGGATCATTTTCACAAAAACACGAAGAGGGTTCATGAGAACTTGTCACGTTTTTTTTGGATTTCTTCACACAAAGGGTGTGGCTTCTTTCCTCCTTTGCAAGGATGATTGGAGAGTGTATAATACATGTTGAAATCCTTTGGATAAATTCTTCTTCGTGTAGCAGAGTTGCGCAAAATCTCTTATTTAGTTCTCTATTTATATAGAGAAACAAGATATTTTTCTCAATATCTTTAACAACATACCTAAGCATGGTGATCCTCTATTTATATGTGAGGTTTGGATCACTTGTGTGTTCAAATCTATGTGAGATTCCATGTTATTAAAATCTTTGAAAACTCAAGATCTTTTGTTTGAATATTTCAAACGCAGATATGAGATACGCCGCATATCTCGGTTTCTTTCTATTCAATACGGATTCCTCATTTTATGTGAACACCTCACATTCATGCATTCATTCAAAACCTCTTCCCAAACATCGAATGGTATGGCCTCAAAAAATTTGTTTACTCTCAGCCTACATAGGTTCTTTATGTTCTATTTCATGCATGCAAATGAAATTGCATGCATGGGTTCGTTACTTCCAGATGATTCTCATGCGTGAAATTAGAGCTTCAACGGTGGCCAAGAGCTCAATCTCGGTGGATAGGCAGTAGATATATAGAGAAGAGGCATAATGTGGATCTCCATATAGTCGTAGGTTGAATACAACACCACAACCATTGGATCAGCTCAGATTAATCACAGACATCCACGATTATAACGCAGGACGCAGGATGGAGCATGTGGTTGAGATCTCACATGACATCCGATGAGCATCCAGGATTACCTCTTAATTTTTGAAACCCATCCCACATCAAAATGGAGACACATATGTGGCTCATTTATAATAAAATATGTGGCATAAATTTCTCAGAATTTTCTTCTCTCCCTCCATGGTACCACCCCAAACGTGTTCACCTTGCGAGCGCGCTCATACTGCCCACTCTACTCCTCTGGCATGCACATAGCACCCACTATGCATGATAGCACATGTTTTGATCACCGGGTGTGAACCTGTGGGCCTATACATGGACCATGCACACATTTCCTCATGTGGGGCTGGCCTTGAGGGCTTTCCTCAGGTGCGGATAACCCCTCGGGTCCCGCATGTGCCTGAGGATGAGGTCCTCGGCTGGCCTCCATGGTTGGCCCTTATTTCTAATGTAAGTACATATATACATTGTTATAAACCAAGTGTTTAATACAAGAATAATGCATGGAAACCTTATTCATTATCTCTATAATTCCAAACCACCATCCTTATTCCCTTATTCTTCTTATTCTTTTTGGAATGAGAATTACAAAGATCTTCTCTAAAACATCATCACTCTTTTCTTAAGATCATGAATCCCAAAGATCTTCAATATTCCTTTAATCCAACCATGGATGATGCATGGATAATTTCTTCATGTCTCATGCATTAAAAAATAATGTATGGATTCTTCTTGTTGTGAGGGATGTGTTTTCCATTAACACATATCTTGGAATTTTAGTACTAGCTCAAACAATCATATGATATCTAAAATTCATCCATTTAGATTCAATGGATGGATCTTCAACCATTCATCCACTCAGTACTATGGATGGATATGTACTTATTTTATCATGCAATTGACTATTGCATGGACTTATTCCAATGTTGTAACAAAGTGTATTCCAGTGACACATGTCTTGGAACTTTGGATTAGTTCTGCAATTATCTGATTTGTATCCTCTTGGATAATTTATCCAGTGTAGCATTCAATGCATTGAATCAAGAAAAATTCTCCAAGGCTTTACCAAATTCTTCATCAATTAATTTTATTCACATATTAAATTCTCATTGACAAATTATTGACAAAAAATGTAACACAATGCTAAACAATATCCCTCTTTGTATTTTGTTTTCAATATCACTTAAGAACACTTTGAATGGGTCAATATGTGTTCTAAAATTTTCTCCCCCTTATTGGAAACTGAATGAAAAGGTGTTAGTGAGTTATCTTCAAAAAAATGTCCTCCTCCCTTTTAATAATATATTTTGGAATATTTCTGAGAGAAAGATAATGTCACATGGTTAACTTAGAAAAGATCCTTTTGTTAATCAACTCTAAGTCTACTTGGGCTAACCTAGTGTAGAAAACAAGACAGATATGACCAAGGTTTTGAGTGTTGTCCATAAACAACCATACATGTGAAATCATTCTCAGAGTGTATCAATTCTTGACCAATGTATTATAGATAATGATATTTATCAATTAAATGCTAAATCATACACATACTTCACCAAACATAATAAAAAGTTCAAGGGAAATATAAATCTCTCCCTTTCATCCCATCTTATCATCAATCAATAACTCCCCCTTAATTGACATGATAAATACAATTAAGAATAAGGGATGAAAGTGTGATTGGAAAACCTTAGTTTTAGATTCTTGAGATGATTTCAATGGTTTGTCTTGGAAAAATCCTTTATATCATCTCCTTCATTTTTTCTCCCCCTCAAGGGGTGCACACCCTTTGATTTTCCTTGGTGGAAAATAATCATCAGATGGACTTCAAGATATTCATATTTATAGTCTTTCATTGTGGAACACTTCAAGTAATTATCAAATCATGAATAATGAGTCCAACTAGTAGTTATCCACTTTGTTCATGCAATTATCATTTTGATAATGACCTTCATCTTCAATTCCTTGAAATTTAAGCACACATTTACAACAAAAATATAAGGGAATAAGATGGAACACTTGTGAGCTTCTTAATTGAAGCACTAGGGATAAGAATTTTCTCACAACCCAAGAACTCCTTTCCTTGTATCTCTAAAGTGTTTGGTACTCTTCATGTTATTGTTTCCTCTCCATTTGATATTTTGATATATCTCTATCAGTATGGACCCTTTACATTAATTCACCATAAACTTGTGGATTTTTTTCCTTTTCTTCTGATAGAAGTGAAATATCTTACATTGGTGAATATTTTTCAATTTTCAACATCTCCATTAGGCCAGGTAAAATAGTTACACGTTTTTTTTCATGATGTCCAGCTTTCTTTCACCTTCCACACAGTTGTTGTGAGGCACTTGGGTTGTCATGTACTGATAGCCTCTATTGAAATTTTAATTCTACTTCTTGTGTAATGACATGTTTCCCTTTTTTCTTATCTTTATCTAGTAATTCATTTCCCACTATTTGTAGTTCTTTATAAATTATCAATTGATTCGGCCAGATAACTAAACACTCCTAAACATTTTCAGATTTGGAGCTTCTACATGGCTTCTTCATTGTCTTTGTGTTACCTTTCTTAGGCAACATGTTAATATTATCTTCAAAAATGTCTTTAGTCAATCCCATCTTCTTCTGGATTGATTCTCCTTGTATTTTCAGCTTAATTATATTCATTTACATGGCTTCTTTTCTGTGATCCATGGTATGACCTTTATTTCCATAGTAGAAGCATATTTTCTTGGTTGAGATGACATTCTTGGAATTAGGTTTGAACTTCTTCTTGGGAATAATTTGTTTCATAGTTTTCTTGACATTAGTGTTTTTCATATTCTCAATAGAAGACTTTTCAACTCTTTTTACTTTCTCCTGCCTTTTTTTGGTCTATGATCTTTATCAACATATGCCTAGGACATGGTAGGACTAAACCAGCACTCATATTAACTATTAACTCTTTTGTTGCAATTATCATAGAAGTCTTCAAGATAATCAAATCTATTCTTGATAGACAGATTCTTCTTTATCTGTGATTCCTGCTTTTTCTTTACAGGTTGTTTCATTTCTTCACATCTACTTTCCCTAAATGTAGGCCTTCCACAATTTTCATATGCTGACATATTATTCTAAAAATCATTGTCCTTATGCCCAAACTTCCAAAAACACCAACATTATCCAATAAATATCTTTCTTTTTCTTATAGTGGTTGTCTGGATAGATTTAGTGCTTTGTTTTTTCTAGAATTGTCTCTCTTCATTTAGAGCATCCATTTGGGATTTTTTCTTTTCAATCATCCCAACAACCATCCTTGAAATTTTGATGGATGTTTCAAAAAATTTATCAATCCACATCTTCCCAACTTTTGGCTTTGAACCTGTACTTGAAGATGAAATTTTGTTAGTAGAAACAGAAATAATTGGGTTATCGGATACCTTTTTCCTGAAAGATATTTACATTGAATTATAGGATGATTTTTTATTCCCCTTGAAATCATATTCCTCAATGCAAAATTGAGTGGTAGCATCTCTTCTTTCTGCTGTTTGGGAAGTTCCAGCTTGGAGTGATTGTTATTTCTTCAATTTCACCTCCAGCTCTAAACACTTCACATTGAGGGAGTTATTCTCATCCTCCACTAATCTCATTTTACTTTCCCAATTCTTCTTCAGCTTTAAAATTTGATCTTCATGTATATTTCTTAATTATTTCAAAGAGATGTCAAGATTTTTTGCCTTGGTAATTTTTTCTTCCAGTTGAGCAGCTTTCCAAACAATAGAAACTTTGTGAAACTTTTCAAATACATGGAGAGATTCTACAAATACAATCTTAAATAATTCATTCTTAGAAATACTTCCCTAAAATTATTCAGTAAATTGAGAATTAGTTTCATTGAAAAGAGAAATTGTTTCTTCCTTTTCCTTCACTAGTTTTGTGAGAGTGTGGATATGCCAACCCTTTTAGCCAATGCTTCTTCCAAGTCATTATATTCTTCTTCCAGGTGTAATTTTTCATCTTGAAGAGCATTAATTCTTGTAGCAATATGTATTTCCACTTCTCTAGGAACTTTATTCAGATGATCTTTGACTACCGATTAAAGATCATTAAGTGATCTATCTTCATTATATCTTGAACAGGCTTCATCAGAATAATAATAAGTATTATCACATATTGTACCTTTAAGATTAACTTTAGTATAAGGTGTATCCCCATTAGTAGTAAGATTATTTTTATCTTCCTTTCATGTTTCTTCTTTATATTTTTCTGAGTCTTGGAAGAAATCTCCATTTGAGGTTTCTCACACATTTCCTAAAATCTGCACTTCATAAAAACTCCCTTGGATATTTTAGAGGTAACCTCCCTCTGATACCAATTGAAGTGCCTAGATCAGTGTGAATCACTAAGAGGGGGAGGGGTGAATCAGTGATCCCTTTAAATCTTTTTACTAATTTATTATTTTCAATTAAACATATATGGTTGGTTAAAGCCTCAATCCACTCTTCTTGTGTATATTATTCTTACCTAGAATTATGTTGTAAATGTAATGGCACTAAACACAAGTATTTTCAAGGTTTAGTTCAAAGAACTACTCCTTACTGTGTCGGTAATTCACCACAATACAGATTCTCCACAATAATTTGGTGAGTAATTACAATGGTAGAGTCCTTACAATTCTTTATTCCACTTCCCATAGTGTTAATAGTGTCTTATGGGCCTACTTCAGAGTACCACAGAAGACTTCGTCCTACTAGATTTCACAAGCGATTCTTCTTGATTCAATGTGGATGGATCTTCTGATCTTCCCTCATGAGCTTGGTGAATTGCACTTGCTCTTGAATCTCTTCAAGTAGCTTCAACAGCCTTTGGTAAGGTCTATTCTTCATGCCCAATATTTCTGATCACTTTCTTGATCAGGGCTCAATTCAATAATGCTCAGGCAATTCTTTCTTCTTATGATGATGACCTGGCCTCACGTAGTTGTGTTCCAATGGTGCACACAACTTCTTCAAGAATACAATATGCAAGAATGATCTTGCACAATATCATCATTTTCTCTATTCTTGGATTCTAAAACACTATCAACTCAGATAAAATATCTTCTTTAATTCTATCTGGCTGTATTCTCAATACTCACTTTCTTCATGCATGGATTGCATGGGATCCAATACCTCTTGTATCTAGATATCTCAGTTACTTTCACAAGTGCATTTTTTATTGAATGATTGCATACATGTGTCTCAAGCTTTTTCACATGCACTGTCATATTTGATTCTTCTTTCTCAATATGCACACACACTTTAGATTCTTTCTTTACATGTGCATGTGAATACATGCATGCATGCAGTCTACCTTTGGTTCTTACTTGTTTGAAAACCTCTATGGGTAAAATAATTTGAGTACACACCCAATATATTTTCTTTATTCTTTTCTCTTTCTATTCTTCCCATTTGGTTCTTAGCACACACACATTTGATATTTTAATTTGGATTCAATGTAAGGGTTTCGTGCTTGTGTTCACCTTAAACTCGAAAGGGTGCAGTTTAATGTTTGACATGTTCTTGAACACTCGGATGTCTCAACTCAAGAACATGATTTTCATGTGCATCATGCATGAATTCACTAAATTTTATTTTCACACACAATCCCTTCTTTTTCTTGATCACATAAACCAAATGGGTATCACAAGGGTATGTGTGGGTTGTTCTTTTTCTTCAAGGGTAGTGTATATGTACATTGTCCTTTATGCAACACCTTCTTCTAAACATGAACCCCTGCAAACAAAAACAGTATATATATATACATATATATATATATATATATTAACAAAAGGGTGTTGTTTCTCTATTCATGAAACCTTGGGGATCATGAATTCTTCTTCATAGAACCAAGGATGGTTCATGGATCTATCTTCGTGAAGGTACAACAAGGATGGGTGGGCACCAATTTCTTACCCACGAGATCACTTTCATGAAAACATGAAGAGGGATAATGATAACCTGTCATGTATTTTATAATTTCTTTGCACATAGGGTGCGGCTGCTTTCCACCTTTGCAAGTATAATTCAAGAGTGCATAGCACCTATTGAACTCATGTGGATCTATTATTCTTCGTGTAGCAGAGCTGCATAGAATCTCTTGTTTAGTGCTCTATTTATACTGAGAAACAAGATCGTTTTCTCAATAAATTCAATAAAAAACCTCATATTGGTGATCCCCTATTTATAGGCAATTTTTGGATCACTTTTACATTCAAATCTACGTGATATTCCACGGTATTCAAATCTTTCAACACCCATTATCTTTGGTTTGAATATTTCAAATGAAGATATGAGATACACCACATATCTCATTTTCTTTCTATTCAACATGGGTTCATCATTTAAGGTGAACACCTCACGTTCATGCATTCATTAAAAACCTCTTCCCAAACATTTAATGGCACGGCCTCGACAGCTTCGTTTTCTCTCATCCTACACTGGTTCATTGTGTTCTATTGCATGCATGCAAATTAAATTCAATGAATGGGTTCATTACTTCCATATGATTCTCATGAACAAAATTTGAGCTTCAATGGTGGTTGGGAGATCGATCTAAGTGGATCTATAGTGGTGATGGTGGGTATAGGCATCAGGTGGCTCTCTATACAGTCAAAGGTTGAAGAAAACACCATGACTGTTGGATCAGCTCAGATTAATCAAGGACGGCCATGATAATAATGCAGGACATGGGATGGAGCGTGTGGTCGAGATCTCAAGTGATATCAGATGAGCTTTCAGGATTACCTCTGTGTTTTTTAAACCCATCCTACATCGAAACATAGACACGGATGTGGCACATTTATAATACAAGATGTGGTGGAAATTTCTCAAAATTATCCTCTCTCCCTCCATGGTACCACCCCATACCATGTTCACCCTATGGGCGTTCTCTTAGGTCCCACTCTGCTCCTCGGGTATGCACCTAGCACCCACTATGCTTGTTAGAGCATAGTTTGATCATCATGCGTGAACCTGTGGGCCTATACATGGACCACGCACACACTGCCTCATGCGGGGCTGGCCTTGAGGGCTTCCCTCAGGCTCGGTTGACCCCTCATGTCCCACATGTTCCTGAGGATGAGGTCCATGGTTGGAATCCGTGGTTGGGCCTTATTTTTAATGTAAGGCCATATATACTTGGTTAAAAACCAAGTGTTTAATAAAAGAATAATGCATGGCCACCTTCTTCATTATCTCTAGAATTCCAAACCAATATCCTTCTTCTCTTCTTCTTCTTATTCTTTTTGGAATTATAATTCCAAAGATATTCTCCAAAACATCATCACTCTTTTCTTAAGATCATTAATCCCAAATATCTTCAATTTTCCTTTAATCCAACCATGGATTATTCATGGATCATTTCTTCATGCCTCATGAATTAAAACATAAATCATGGATTCTCCTTATTGTGAGGTATGTGTTCTCCATTAACACGTATCTTGGAATTTTAGGACTAGCTTAAACAATCATCTGATATCTAAACTTCTTTCATTTAGATTCAATGGATGTATCTTCAACACTTCATCCACTTGGGATAATGGATGGATATTTACTTCTTTTCTCAGGAAATTGACTATTGCATGGACTTCTTACAATGTTGTAACAAAGTGTATTCTAGGGACACATGTATTAGAACTTAGGATCAGTTCTACAATCGTCAAATTTTTATCCTCTTGGAGAATTGATCTAGTGTAGCATTCAATGCTTTGAATCAACAAAAATTATCCAAGGCTTCACCAAATTCTTCATCAAAACCTTTCATTCACATATTGACTTCTCATTGACAAATTATTGATAAAAAATACAACAACATGCTCAAAAATCTTTCCCTTTGTATTTTGTTTTCAATATCACATAAGAAAAATTTGAATGGGTCAATATGTGTGCCAATCTTTTCTCACCCTTATTGGCAACCAAATTCAAAGGTGTTAGTGGGGTCTATTAAAAATCATGTCCTCCTCCATTTGAATAATATCTTTTGTAATATTTCTAAGAGAGGGATTATGTCACATGGTTCACTTAGCAAAGAGCCTTTACTAAATCAAATCTAAGTATACTTGAGCTAACCCAGTGTAGAAAACAAAATAGATATGACAAGGGTTTTTAATTTTTTCCATAAACAACCATACAGATGAAATCATGCTCAGAGTGTATCAATTCTTGACCAAGGGATTGGAGATAATGATATTTATCAATGAAATGATAAATCCTTCACATACTTCACCAAACATATTAAAAAGTTCAAGTGCAATATAATTCTCACCCTTTCATCCCATCTTGTCATCAATCAAGTACTCCCCCTTGTTTTACATGATAAATACAACAAAGAACAAGGGATGAAAGTGTGATTGGAATACCTCAGTTTCAGATTCTTGAGATGATTTAAATGGCTTGTCTTGACATAATCCTTGATATCACCACCTTCATTTTTTCTCCCCCTCAAGGGGTGCACTCTCTTTGATTTTCTTTGGTGAAAAATAATCATCAGATGACCTTTAAGATATTCATATTGATAATCTTCTACTTTGGAACACTTCAAGTAATTATCAAATCATTAATGATGAGTCCAACTTGTAGTTCTACACTTTGTTCATTAAATTCTCATTTTGAGAATGACCTTAATATTCAATTCCCTACAATGTATGAACACATATACAACAAAAATATAAGGGAATAATATGGAACACTTGTGAGCTTTTTAATAGAAGCACTAGGGTTGAGAATTTTCTCTCAACCCAAGAACTATGTTCCTTGTATCTCTAAAGTGTCTGTTACTCCTCATGCTAGTGTTTCTTATCCATTTAATATTTTTATCTTTCTTTTTCATCATGGACCCTTTACTTTCATTCACCTTCAACTTGTGTGGATTTTTTTCCTTTTCTTCTTCTAGTAGTGAAGTCACTTCCATTGGTTTATATTTTTTAATTTTCAACGTCTCTATTTGTCCTGGTAAAACAGTTATACATTTTTTTCATGATGTTCAGCCTTCTTTCACCTTCCACATAGTTGTTATGAGACATTTGGGTTGTCATGTTCTGACAAATTCTCATGAAATTCAAATTACCCTCCATGTGGAATGACATGTTTCCCTTTTTCCTTAACATTATCTAGTACTTCATTTCCATCTCTTGGTAGTTCTATAGAAATTTCCAATTGATTCAGCCAAATAATTAAACACTCCTTCTTAACATTTTCTAATTTGGATATTCCACATGGATTCTTCATTGTCTTCATGTTACCTTTATTGGGAAACTTATTAAGATTATCTTAAGGAATTTCTTTAGTCAATCCCATCTTCTTCTGGATTGATTCTCCTTGTAGTTTCAGCTTACTTCCATTCATTTCTATGGATTTTTTGTAGTGATCCATGGTATGAACTTTATTTCCATAGTAGGAGAATATTTTCTTGGTTGAGATGACATTCTTGGAGTTAGGTTTGAACTTCTTCTTGGGAATGATTTGTTTCGTAGTTTTCTTGACTTTAGTGTTTTTCATATTCTCAATAGAATACTTTTCAACTCTTTTTAATTTTTCCTACCTATGTTTTGGTCTATAATTTTTATCAACATATGACTAAGACATGGTAGGAATAAACCATCACTCATCATAACTGTGACCACTTTTGTTGCAATTATCACAGAAGTCTTCAAGATAATCAAATATGTTCTTGATAGACATATTATTCTTTATCTGTGATTCCTGCTTTTTTATTGCATGTTGTTTCATTTCTTCACATCTAATTTCCTTGAATGTAGGCCTTCCAAAATTTTCATATGATGACATATTATTCTAAAAATCATTGTCCTTAGGCCCAAACATCCAACAAAACCAACATTATCCGATAAATATCCTTCTTTTTCTTATAGTTTTTTTCTTGCTAGATTTAGTGATTTTTTTTCTGGAATTGTCTTTCTTCCTTTAGAGCATCCATTTGGGATTTGTTCTTTTTAGTCATCCCAACAACCATACTTGAAATTTTTATGGATGTTTAAACGTTTTTATCAATTGACATCTTCCCAACTTTTGGCTTTGAAATTGTACTTGCAAATGAAACTATATGTGTAGAAACCGAAATAACTGGGTTATGGGATACCTTTTTCTTAGAGGATGATGCCATTGAATTAGAGGATGATTTTATATTCCTCTTGGAATCATATTCCTCAATGAAAACTTGAGTGGCAGCATCTCTTCTTTTAGCTGTTTGGGAAGTTCCATCTTGGAGTGACTGCTGATTCTTCAAATTCACCTCAAGCTCTAAACACTTTATGTTGGGCGAGTTCTTCTCATCCTCAACTGATCTCAACTTACTTTACCAATTCTCCTTCAACTTTAACATTTGATATTCATGCATATTTCTTAATTCTTGCAAATAGATGTTAAGCTCCTTTACCATGGTTTTTTTGTCTTCAATTAGAGTAGCTTTGACAACGATTGAAACTTTGTGCAACAATTCAAATGCATGGAAATCTTATAAAATACAATCTCAAATAATTATTTCTCACAAATGTTTCTCTGCAATTATTCAGTAACTTGACCATGTATTTCATTGAAAAGAGAAATTGTTTCTTCCCTTTCCTTTAGTAGTTTTGTGAGAGTTTTGGATATTCCAACCCTTTTAGCCAATGCTTCTTCCATGGCATTAGCTACTTCTTCCAGTTATAATTTTTCATCTTGAAGAGAATTAATTCTTGTATTAATATGTCTTTCCACTTCTCTAGGGACATTATTCATATGATATTTGATTACAGATTAAATATTACTAAGTGATATATCATCATCACAGCTTGAACGGGCTTCATCATAAGAGTAATAAGTATTATCACATGTTGTACCTTTCAGATTACATTCATTAGAAGGTGTCTCCCCATTAGTAGTAAGATTATTCTTCATATTCCTTTCCTGTTTCTTCTTTCTATTTTTTGAGTCTTGGAAGAAATCTCAATTTTAGGTTGCTCACTCATTTCCTATAATATGCACTTCATAAAGAATCCCTTGGATCTTTTAGATGTAGCCTCTCTCTAATACCAATTGAAGTGACTAGATCAGTGTGAATCACATAGAGGGGAGTCGTAGAATCAGTTATCCTTTTAAATCTTTTTAAAAACTGAGTTTTTTCAATTAAAACTCTATGGCTGGTTAAGTTCTCGATCAACACTTATTATGTCTCTCAGCCTTACCTCAAATGAAGTTGTAAAAGTAAAGGCACTGAACTTAATGATTTACAAGGTTTGGTTCAAAGACCCACTCCTTTTTGTGTTGGTTATTCTCCCCAACACATATTCTCCACTATAATTCAGTGAGTAATTACAATGGTAGATACATAGTCCCGATGTATCTCTCATGAGTCCCATAGGAGGTTCTTTATATTTCTTCCCATAGTGTTACCAGAGTCCCACTGGCCTGCTTCAGAGTCCCACTGAAGACTTCTTCCTCCTGTATTTCACAAGATATTCTTCTTGATTCAATGTGGATGGATATTCTGATCTTCCCTCACAAGATTTTTGAATCACACTTACTCGTGAATCTCATAAAGTAGCTTCAACATCCTTTGGTAATGTTTGTTGGCCTGGCTTCTGATCACTTTCTTGATCAGTGCTCAGTTCAAAAATGCTCAAGAAATTTTTTCTTCTTCTAATGAAGACCTAGCCTCACTTAGTTATGTGCCAATGGTGAACACAACTTCTTAAATAATACAATATTAAATAATGATCATGCACAATATCAGGAGTGTCTCTCTTCTTGGATTATCAAACACAGTCAAATTAGATAAAATATATTCTTTAATTTTGTCTAGCTTCAGTCTCAATACTCACTTTCTTCATGCATAGATTACAGGGAATCCAATACCTCTTGTATTTGAATATCTCAGTTCCATTCACACATTCATGTGTTCATTCATGATTTCATGCATTTTTCTCAAGCTTTTTCACATGAACTATCATCTTTTATTCTTCTTTCACAATATGCACACACATTTTAGATTCTTTCTTTACGTGTGCATGTGCATTCATGCATGAATGCACTCTAGCTTTTGTTATTCCTTGTGTGAAAACCTCTATGGGTAAAATAATTTGAGTACACACACAATCACTTATCTTTCTCCTTTTCTCTTTCTCTTCTTACCTTTTTTATCTTAGCATACACACATTTGTTCTTTTAATTTGGATTCAATGTAAGTGTGTTGTGCTTGTGTTCACTTCAAACCTGAATGGGTGCAGTTCAATGTTTGGATTGGTCTTGCGCACTCAGATGTCTCAACTCATTCACATGATTTTCATGTGCATCATGCATGAATTCTTCACCTTTTATTTTCACACACAATCCCTTCTTTTTCTTTATCACACTACCCAAATGGGTATCAAAAGTGTATGCATGTGTTGTTCTTCTTCTTCAAGGGCAGTGTATATATGCACTGTCCTTTATGAAACACCTTCTTTTAAATACGAACCCCTGCAAACAAAAATAGAATATATATATATATATATATATATATATATTGATAGAAGGGTGGTCTTTCTCTCTTTGTGAACCCTTGGGGGCTCCTGATTTCTTCTTCATAGAACCAAGGATGGTTTGTGGATCTATCTTCGTGAAGGTGCAACAATGGTGCGTGTGCATTGGTTGTTTACCTACCAAATCACTTTCACAAAAACATGAAGAGGGTTCATGGGAACCTTTCATGTGTTTTTTGATTTCTACACACAGAGGGTGCGGCTATTTTCATTCCTCCCAAGGATGATTCAAGAGTGCATAACACCCATTAAACTCCTACAGATATCTTCTTCTCCACATAGCAAAGATGGGCGAAATCTCTTGTTTAGTGCTCTGTTTCTATGGACATACAAGATCTTTTTCTTAATATCTTCAACAAAAAACCTCGTCTTGGTGATCCTCTATTTATAGGCGAGGATTGGATCACTTGTGCGTTCAAATCCATGTGAGATTTTGCGGTATTAAAATCTTTAAATACCCATGATCTTTGGTTTGAATATTTCAAATGTGGATATGAGATACGCCGCATATCTCGGTTTCTTTATGTTCAATGCAGGTTCCTCATTTTACGTGAACACCTCACATTCAAGCATGCATGAAAAACTTCTTCCCGAACATCTAATGGCATGGCCTAGGAAACTTTGTTTGCTCTTAGCCTACGTGGGTTCTTCATGTTCTGTTGTATGCATGAAAATGAAATTACATGCATGGGTTCGTTACTTCTAGATGATTCTCATGTGCAAAATTTGATCTTGAACAGTGGTTGGGAGCTTGATCTTGGTGGATTAGTAGTGTCAATGGTGAGTAGCAGCATCGGGTGGCTCTCTATATAGTCGTAGGTTGAAGATGACACCATGAGCATTGGATCATCTCGGATTAATCACGGATGGCCACGATTATAATACCGGATGTGTGATGGAGCGTGCGGTTGAGATCTCAAGAAAGATCGGATGAGAGGCCATGATTACCTATGTGTTTTCTTAACTCATCCCACATCAAAATGGAGACATGGATGAGGCTAATTTATAATACAATTTTCGGTGGAAATCGCTCAGAATTCTACTCTCTCCCTCCACGGTACCTCCCTATACCATGTTCACCCTGTGGGCGTGCTCTTATCACCCACTGTGCTTCTTAGGCATGCACCTAGTGCCCACTATGCATGCTAGTGCACATGTTAATCATGTTTCCCGCACCTGTAAGCCTATACACATCCCGCACACACATTGCCTCATTCGGGGCTGGCCATGAGGGCTTCCCTCAGACACATTTGTCCCCTCGGATCCCACATATTCTTAAGGATGAGTTCCTCATCATGCCACCATATTTGGCCTATATTTTTAATGTAAGTCCATATATACTTGGTTAAAAACCAAGTGTTTAATATAGAAATAATGCATGGCCACCTTCTTCATTATCTCTAGAATTCCAAACCACCATCCTTACTCTCTTCTTCTTTATATTATTTTTAGAATGATAATTCCAAAGATCTTTTATAAAACATCATCATTCCTTTCTTAAGATCATGAATCCCAAATATCTTCAATATTCTTTTAATCCAACCATGTATGATGCATGGATCATTTTTGTATGCCTCATTCATTAAAACATAATGCATGGATTCTCATTGTTGTGAGGGATGTGTTCTCCATTAACACAAATATTAGACTTTGAGGACTGGCTCAAACAATCATCTGATATCTAAACATCATCCATTTAGATTCAATGGATGGATCTTCAACACTTCATCCACTTAGGACTATGGATGGATCTTTACTTCTTTACTCATGAAATTGAAAATTGCCTGGACTTCTTCCAATGTTGTAACAAAGATTCTTCCAGTGACACATGTCTTGGATCCTAGGATTAGTTCTGTAATTGTCATATTTGTATCATATTGGGGAATTTATCCACTGTAGCATTCAATGCTTTGAATCAACAACAATTCTCCAAGGCTTCACCAAATTCTTTATCAATACCTTTCATTCACATATTGACTTCTCATTGAAAACTAATTGAGAATAAATGCAACACCATGCTCAACATGGGTGCTGATTTCCCTGACTCTTATATAATGAAACAATGCCACAAGGTTGATGGGTGGTTGTCTAGTAAGTTGAACCTCAAGGGGGTATTTCTGTATATGATACCACTGAGTGTTGAAACTTAATCCTTTGCATGAGCACTGTAAGATTTCAATGAGCACTCCCCTATTCTGACGGTCAATGATAATCAGGGCCTGGTATCCTGATGTTTAGTAGTCATTTTCATTACACCTATATTGATAGGTTTTTACCCATAATGGTCGATAGTAAATTTCCAATTTTAGTTTAACCACTTCCAAAATAGTGTTTTAAAGTGCATTGGAAGATATGTAATAAATTACATTAAGTAGAATATGGCTCTCATTTGAAAGACCATAGGGATAGTTGGGATACCTAGATTCCATTAGTTTTTACATAGACCCTAGTAGGTTGATGTCATTCATTTATCATGGTAAACTAGTAGTAGACATTCGCCCAGGTTTTATGAATTCATTGAGGGAAACTATCTTGGTTTTATACTCTTTTAAAAACTAATGCATGGAATTTTCTCAGGTTTTTCGTTATAGACATGCTTCTTTTAGTTTTTAAGGAAGCACATAGGGTGCGTTTTTATCTAGACTAGCATCAATGGGATATACTTTTTGGGAGACAATCCCAATTGACCAATGTATGTGTTTTCGATGATAAATTTTCAAAAACGATGCCTTGAGGCGGGCGATCGCTCGATAAATCATGGCATATGTGAGATGCTCAATTTTAAGGGAGTTCCAACAAAAATCCTAGAATTTTCAACATTGATGTTCTATGTAGCATGGTTAGTTTGGCCTTTCTGATGAATGACTCATGGAAGTATGAGTATGGTCCTGAATTTGGTGGTACGGTATGTGCACCTATTGTGTATAGAAAGTTTTGTTGTTCCAAATATATGTGGTAAATGGTTAATATCGAATGTTGATGAGCGGTCAGGTACAGTATAAGGTTATATGGTTGATAAAAGTAATTATTATGATAATGGTGACCCAAATATTTAATTAAATTCATGAAAGTTCACTATTATGAAGGTTAAACTGTAAATAAACCAGATGATGCGGGACAGTTTGTAACAACCCAAAATTTTATCAATGGAAATTCCCTTATTATAATTCTTTTATACATTATAAATAAAATAATATCACTTAGAGAATGAATAGTGAATGAAATAAAAGGTATTTATAGAAATTAAGTAACCTTTACCAAAGGAATAGTAACTTGACCATTAGAATAGTAATGTGACCATTAGGAATAGTAATTTGTCCAATAGAAGAGTAAACTAACCTATGAAAGTATAAAAAAATTATGTATCTTATAAATTAAAATATTATATATTTATATCATGGAATAAGTAAATAAATGTTTTAAAATGATAAATTAAGTATTGATATTTTTGCGAAACATAATTCTTTATTTTAAATTTTATAGTTAATATAATGATTTAAAAGAAAATTTATTTTCTTAAAATATACTCATAAATTAATATTTTGTTGTCTTATTGTTATAATATAATTTTATGATATCTTAATTAATTTTTCAAAGTGTGATAAAATTAGTTATAATTTTGAAATCTGTATTTTTTAAGTAATTGAGGATTTTAATTAAAAAATAATTTTTTTCATATTTAGACAATTATTTTCATAAAATGGGGTCCATTTTTGAAATATAAACATCAAAAAATGGTTGGGGTTAATTTATGGTATTTTTCTAAAATAGTTGATTTTTTGTGAATAGTGAAATACGACAATTTATGTCGGTGTCTGTTGCCCTTAATTAGTGACAGCCTATGGTGGTGGAGATGAATGTATTTGAGTAATTGACTAATAATGTGAAGGATTATGGTTGATCAGTGTGGAAGACAATAGTGGTTTTCCCCTTAGATGACATGCCTCAACCTATAGTGGGGAAGGCGACCGTAAACCACCTTTTAGATAATACGGAGATGAGACCTCCATCTGGTAAATTGATAGCTATGGGTAACTCTATCAAGGGCCTTGTAGGATTTGAAAATGATTTTGATCAATGTAATTTCACATTTGTTCATGATGGTTTTACTAATCGAATAGTTAGAAAGGGTGACATTGCCCATGTTGTTGCTAATAGGGAGGTTATCCTTTAAAATTTTAAGCTTTGTAAGCATTCAATTATTGCAAGACTTGTTCTCCCTGATGAAGGAAAATTTTTGTAGATAGTTGATTTGGTTCGAAATCTAACCTCTATATGGGTGTTTTCTAATTGGATATGTATACTTATGGGACAAGTATTTTTTCACATAATTCTTTCCTCAGAGGATCTCAAGAAAAGAGCTTGAGGGATCAAATCAATTTCTCTAAATCCAAGTATGGTTTCCTTTCAAGAATTTTATTTATGTTTCAATCCATTCTCTATAAAAAAAATATCATGGCTCAAGTCTGGATCAAAATTTTTTAACTTACCTCGATCCTATGGAATCCTAAGATCCTTTTTGGCATTGCCTGTATTGTGGGTATTCCAATTAAAAGGGATAGGACCACTGAGGCTTCCAAATTTGGTTATTATGATAGGGTCCTAGTGGAAGTTGGTCTATGTTCTTGATTCATAATATGGTGTTTTTGTCCTTGAATTATGATATCTTTATAAAGCTTGAATATGATATATTAACTAAATTCTATCTTGATTGTCAAGTTATCAACCATTTCAAAGATAAGTGTTGTAAAAATGTTGTATACGCTTTTTTCATTAAATGGTCATTACGATAATTCATGTAAGAAGAATATTATGAGGTAAAAAATACATAATGAATATATATTTTTTCATAAGTAAATCCCCTACTGATAGATATAATGAGTATATGATTTATGATGATTCCCAAGCAATAGAATCCACTTCTCATGAAATTAAAAAAGGGAACCAAGTGGCTTAGGATATTGAATAAAGTTTTCTGGTGTATGAAATAGAGGAATATAGGCCTTACTTGACTAGATTAAGGATAAGGTTGGCCATGAATTTTGTGCCTAAGTGTGGTTTGAATTCTTGAGCAAAGGGTGACATGAAATCAAGAGTGATTTTGGAAAAGGAGTAGACTGGCTTTGGTCATGCGATTAAGGAGCAAAAAATTCCGAGTTATGGTGAGAATCTTTCAAGGATTCAGGAGGAAATTATTAAATTAAAGGAAATAAAGGGAATCCATTAAAGGTTTTATTATTTATAGAATGAATCCCAAAAAAACAACCTATATTTAGGATATGTCAAAAGGAAAAAATATTGTTGTGGATGATGAAGGTTTTCAATTTGTTCCTCCTAGTAAATCAAGACGTAGGAGAGAATACTCATATCTAAAGAAAACTATGGTTACCAGGTCTCATGGTCATTTAGATTATGATTTTTAATTGTATAGTTATTATGATTCTTTTTACTAGTGTGACTTTGATATTTTAGTTTTTCTTTTCTTTGGTTCCTCATAGCATGAGGGCATGAATGCTTTTATGACACCATCCATCATCCTTTTGTATTTTATTTTCCTTTTTAATAAAAAGGGATCTGGTCTAACCTTCCTAGTTAGAAATATATGATGTAATTGTCCATTATCTTGAACTCACATTATCTAATTACTATACTTAGTCACAGCAATCTACACTATTTTTAGTCTTGATCAAAAATAATAAATAAATAAATAAAATAATAAAAAACACCCCTATCCTCCCACTATAAATACTACCCCTCACAACCACTTCTTGTCAAGCCTTATAAACATTTAATCTTGATAATTTTATACCCAATTACTCTTCCAAACTTACTCCCCATATTATAGTATTTCTAGTATCACCAAAAGATTATTTCTAACTTCCTTAAGTATGTTCTCAAGGGGATTACACTCATGATGTAAAACCTTCCCTCTATCTCTCTCTTTCAATTTCTTTTATTTTCTTATCATTCACTCACCTAACCTATCCAAAGTAACATGATAACTCCATTATCATATATATATATTTTAATTTTATTCTTTTAATGGTATATACACCATCAATTCTTTTCTCTTCCCCTTTTGTTCTAAAAATGAAAACATTGTCTGTGAGGTGTCGATTCACCACCTTCATGAACGATGATTTTTCATTTTCTAATACCACCACAAAGTCTGGTCATAAAACCGTTATAATGGTTAAAACAGATTTTAAAATATATATTACAACTTATTTACTATTATGGAACCAGTATATATACCCATAATATTAATTAATAAAACAAAACTAGTTCGTGATGATAGAAAAAAGGTCAAAATAATCTAAATAGTTTTCATTGACATTTTATATAATGATTCATCCTCATATTTGGAAAAAAATGATATATATATATAACACCATTTAATCTTTTTTAAGTTTATTAATAACATATAATTTCAATTCTTGATAACTATTCCCATTTTACATTATCATTCATACATGTATACAAGTTAACAAATCATGAAAACCAAGGAAACGAACACTCATTAACGATAAAATTGAATTTTATAACTCATAAGAAAGGCCATAAATAAACTTAATAAAATTATAATAAATAAAATAAATGTTTAATAGTTTAAAAATTAAATTATTATTGAATCTAATTTTATTATCTAGGTTATTAAGTGTAAATGTGGAACACATTCAGACATAAGGTAATGGATCCTCTCGGAACCCCCATTTTTTCTTCGAGCTGTAATTTCTCTCTATATAACCCAATTTAATTATTAATTATTCTTATTTAATACTTTTATATTATATTTTTATGTCCCAAAAAATGTACCTATCTCAATTATTCTTTCTTTTATGGTGAAATACATGTTTTATAAGGTTCCCTTCTCAATTGCTCCCAATTAGCATGCCCGATTAAAGGGAACTTCTCAATTTCTTACCCATTTTCACGTACACTCCATAATATATTTTAATCCACTAATATTTTTATAAAAACACACTTTTTATAATGAAAAAGCATCTAAGTTCGTTTTTTGTTTTTTGAAAACAATTATTCCATTGACCTCTTTAGAGACTCTTTAATATTTCCCCTTAAACAACAATAAAGAGGCTCATTTCTACTATTTCTTAAACACTATTTTAACATGTTTTCATTTAATTTTGACATAAATTATCATGATTTATGCCTATTTTACCATATTAATTTCCAATTATTATTTAAATTCATTCTTCTTATTACCCCATTATGATACACCCCTTGGTTATTCTTTATTACATGATTATGATACAAATTTCTTTCCATGGATAACCCTTATGTTTATTAATTGTGATTTATTCTTCATGTGGCACACATATTCATGAAAATTTTATGATGAGTGCATCTGTATAGGTCTATAATTCATTTTATAATGTTTATTCTCATGATATGTCATGTTGGGACTAAGAGTCAACTTGATTCCTTTATAGAACTTTGTCCACCATGTGATATAGTCTTGGTAGTTATCCTTGACTCATGTTTATATCATCTTGTATATTAATTCATCATTCTTATTTTTCTATTATGACGTGATCTTTTGTTCTATATTTTATGCTTCCATATGTTTATTCTTGTAACATGACTTTTTATTTCATCATTTTATGTCTTCTAACCCATGTGTTATGCTTTATTACCATGTTCATCCCCTTATTGGGATTTTAAGCTCATCAATGTTTTCTATGTATTACCCAGGTTATTCTATGTATATGTATGAGATCAATGGAAATTAGGATCTTTTTATGGATGATTAATATAAATATGTTTTATTCTAATTCCATGTTTTTATTTTTCTATACCTAATCTTCCCAAGAAACTATACTTTTCAATCCCTAGTTTGTATTTGATGGATAATTATGATTAAAATCATGTAATAATATGTGTAAAATGATAGGGTATCTATACAGTTGAGCCATGATATAATCATGACATTCATGGTTGGTAGACATGGTGCTAGGGTTTAATTAAGGAAAATGAAAAGATCTTGGTGTACTCTAAGTTAGAGGAGATCATTCCCAATATATTAGCATCATCCTGAGTATCTTGAGAGAGTTTCATTTATACACCAATAATCTTAACTAATGGAATTTTATGGTTTGAAAAAGAAACACTTTTTAAGTTTCACTCTATAATTAGTTTATGGTAAGACAGTCAGTGCAAAGTATTCCATTGGTCATTTAAGGTTAGTGACCCTTATTATGATGTGAAACTTAGTGAATGTATTGGAACCATTCTCAGAAAACAAGAACAGGTGATCGTTGGATTTTATGTTAGTTCTCAGTAATGATCAAGTTTTTTTCCCTATCAGTCACATGTCTATGATGGATTGGGAATACGGTATAGAAATTAGTATTCATTTCATTAAATTGGTGATAAGGATTCTACATATGTGAGGAGTGGGACATTGGTCACTGGTGGGAGACCCTCATGTGAGTAGGGTCACGGAACCTTAAGACTAGTTTTTATGGTTGTTTTGGAACTCGTATGTCATTTAATAGATAGGAAAATGTATGTATGGAATCCTCAGTAAATTCTAGGTACAATTTCAATTATGGATTTGGGGTGAAATCTAGATGTGGGCTTTGAGCCCGGAGTATCTTATGATGATCCATGGAGGCTGGATTGGGAACATGTCAGTGCTTTAATTATAACACAATGATAATTTTTTTATGATATTGTTCATCCTAGAGATTTCACCATTGGTCAAGTATGGGATTCAGTGAGTGTGCTCTAAATGTTCTTGGTATGACTTGGGTTAAAGGATTCTTAATCTTTTTTAGGGATGCATCGACTGTAGTAGCTGAGAATTTTTAGAAATTGGCTATTTAAAGGAAGTTTAGCATAATTTTTTCTTCAATAATTAAATATTTTTAGTAAGTAACTGATTTTATCACACCATTGGTTTGAGTTAGGTGCAATTATAAAGTTTGATAGTGTAATACCCCAGGTAAATAAAGAATATGACATTTTTATATTTACCCCTATTTGTGAATAAAATGTTAATATTAATTTAAATGGGACGCTATTCTTGATGGCTTACCCAATACGCAACAACGAGTTCCTTTGAAATCTTACGTTGCACTATAATAATAAAATAATATTATTTTAAATGGTAGTTAATGCCTAGCCATTGTAATGGAGGTAATGAACAGAACTAACTACAAAATGATTATATATTTTTGTCAAATATTTTTACTTTTTACAATAAATGTTAGAGGATTAAAAATGTGAATGAATTCAATTTTAAGCCTAAACATTCTAATATACTTTAGAAGGTCGATTAACTGCCTTTTGATGGCGAACCTCTTTTAAATCCACTTTTTGACAATTTCATGTGTTATATTTGACAAAATAAAATTCTTCTTTAGAATCGAGACATCAAAATTTACTTTGTGTAAATTTTTGGTATCTTTCCGATAAAGTTCATTTTTTAATGAATACTGAAAAATGTTGTATTTTAATTCAAAACCTCTTTTTAATATAATTTATTTATATGATTAGATTGTCTTTTGAATTGTTTTTAAAGTAAAATTAGAATATATTTTTACCATTTAACCCAATATTGGTCATTGGAATTAATTTCACTTTGAAATTGGACTTAAATTAGTGTCAATCTTTTAATACATATTGTTTCTTAAAAACACGCTATTTGTTTTGAAAGTGGGAATTAATTATTAAATTAATTAATGCAACTTATATGTTTTGAATTTTGTAAAATAGAAATCATTTTTGAGTTCGGAATATCAAATATAGCTTAGTGTGAATTTTTGGTATTTTTCTGAAAAACGTCAATTTTATATGAATAGTGAAACCACTAAGTGGTAGTTAATGAAACTGATTTTTTGTTTAAATGAAACTTTGCCACCTCTGTGTTTTGAATTTCAAAAATCCGACATACATGGTTGTCATTAATAAGTAAAATGTGGTTCAATGGGATTAAAATAATTTTTTGGTGATTAGTAACTTTTAAGTTTTTAATCGCGATTAGAGGTAATTAGTGTAGTTTAAGGTAGAAATAATGTTTTAATAATATGGAATGAACTTGACACATGTCCTACCCTTATTGGATGTGTCATGGCAGACCAATACAATCCATGGGTGAACTTGGGGACCCCATGGAGCCATTTTTGTATGAAAATGACATTAATATCTTTTTATTTGATGTTAAAATAAAAATGTCAAAAACAAGAGTTGTTTTACTAAAACAATTTTTACATGGGGTTATACAAGTCAGATATTTGACTATAAGTATTCATTGGAAAGATAAAAATATTTCCTACATCATAGTATATTTCATAATTTTTATACATTAAATAAATTAAATTATTTATGACACCATGATGATGCAGCGATTACCTCATTATTTAATGATTTAAATAAAATAGAAAGATAAGGTAAAATCTAAGACCTACACATGTCCAAAACCTATTGGATGAGTGGATTTAGAACCCTTATCACCTTACCCTCTAAACACATCAATGTGGGACCATTAAAATCCGAAACTCATTCTAAAATAAAGTTACATTTCCTTACTTTCCATGAGTGCCCCTCTTCTCTTCTTATAAAAGGCCCCCACCTCTACCTCCTTACCCACACCTCTCAAGCCTTTGGCTCGGCCAACCCCTACCCATTTTGTATCTCCACATCCCTCTCTTACTCCTAGAAGCCTCACTTTGGGCAGAATGTTTAGATACCCGAAGCTTGACGTACATGGACATTACATTACTTTTGCGGAATACTTAATACATAACAAAAACAGACACACAAGGACCGTAATAGTTTAGTGTCTTTGGAAACTTGGAACGTAATCTTCTAATCGTGGTGAAATATCTTCAACATCTCCCATAAATATCTTCCACTTTATTTTCCTTACCTAAAACCTTTCTTTTGATCTTGGGGGAAAATAAAACATAAAAAGGGTGAGCTCAAATTCTTAGTAAGGGTAAGCATGGATAAAATAAAACATACCATATACATTTGAACTTCAAAATATGAACATAATGTTTAAACATAAAAATCTTGAGAAATGACTTAAAACATGGAAGTACATAAGGCATAGATCATAATGGAACATAAATCATGATAACATAGCATGGTAATAAAACATGTAATTGTGGCATCCATTAAAGCACAAGTAATGATTTCCATAGTAGCCAAGGCATTGCTGCCAAGACCATCTTAGTGGACAAAGTCCCTTTCTGAATCGAGTTCACTCCTCATTCCAGTCCTGTAATACTGAACCGTATTAACTTACTGTTCCATCCATGTCTATCTCATTAGATATAAATCGTTACCCAATGCATTGAAGGGAGATATCGGTCTCACCCATCTCATAATGATACCATTCTTATGTGTGCCACAAAATCATAAACCATACATCATTGCATAACCCATGTAATAAAAATGGGAATATTAAAAATCATGACATCATAAAAAAACACATATAAAATAAAGGAATTCATAAAAATAATTGCATCACAACATAATCAAGTCAATGTAATAATAGGGATAGAAACAGAACCCCTTATTATCTTACATGGAAAATAATTTTGATAAAACACTTGAACTCCATTCTTGAGGAAAATATCCTTTCTACTTCAAAAACACTTTCCTTTTTTTAACATGTCATTAAATTTTAAACTAAAATAAGTTGATTAAAAATAAACTTGGAAACTTGTAAATTACTATTCTTGTAAATAATACCTTAAAAATCCATTCATGCTGTATAAGTTAAAAAAACATTCTTCATACTTTTGTCGGAAAAGTCAAAAAGTACCTCGTATGAAAAATGACAAAAGATTCCTTTTATATCCTTTACTAAAAACCCACCTAAGGGTAAAATTGGATTTAAAAAATTGTAGGTGTATGTAAATAATATTACATATTGAGGAAACATGGATGTGGATGATAAAATACACCCCAGTAAATACTAAAGTATAAACAATCTCGGATAAAAATGAGATTGTGATATTTCCCTTACCATAGGTCTGATATGCTTCGTACGTATCTGAACCTCCTGTATAATGATTTAAATAATGTCATTGACTTATTAGATAATCATATTCATTGTTATGATATCATATATGGTTCACTTATGACTTTATATTACCCGTTCTTTTGTAAATTCCATGTTAAAGAGCGTTTTGGGTAAAATCATTTCATTTGTCGTCCGTGTTTTGACTTGTAATTATTCATATGATTACTTAGATCATGATTAATTAATTCCAGAATATAAAACATGATTTATATATAATATATATTTATAATATACATATATATAATATATCGATAAATGGAAAGGAATACACCGTTCATGGAGACGGTAGGCTGTACGTACGCACGAACGTTGTTTTCGTTTCCTCGTTGAATTGAATGGAATTAATTGGATGACATAAATATATATATACATAAATACAGTATCATTATTATGTCATATATTCCATGATTACTTATTATATATAATTATAATCATTTATTAATGGTTAATCATTGAGAATGAATCTCATCGCGTCATGGAGATGGTATTCTGTACGTACGCACGTGCGATGATATCATTCCAATGATCGTGGAATTTTATTGGAGTGTATGTATACTATTACATAATCAATATCAATTTACAATAATCATATATAGTTACCATTTACACCATTATACCCATCCATGTAAGGTGGTGGTGGAAAATAGATTACACCACGGCGTGGAGACGGTATTCTGTATCTACGCACGCGCGGTGATTTCGTTTTCCGTAGGATGGATAGATGGTGAAATAGGGTTGTTTCATACATATAATAAAATATCAGTATATTAGTGATACTGATGTTATTACTTCATAATGAAACAACCTAAGAAGAGGAAGTGCAAGAAGAAATAAAGGTGAAAGATTCGGTAACGGACATTACCTCTTCTTTGTAGCGCCTCTTTGAGACCTCCTCTTAGGGCACTAAAATTGGTCTTTCAAGAAAACCAGGACCTCTAGGATGTTTCTAGGGAAGTGTAGAAGAGAATTGTGCAGGGTTTGGCCGAGCTTAAAGTCTCAAAGTGGTGTTTGGAAGAGAGGGAGGAGGTGCCCTTTTATAAGGGAGGAGAGGGGAACCTTTGGAATTCTTAAAACTATTAGTTTATAATAAATCTAACCCCACATAAAAACTTCCAAAAATGACTCGTATTCGAAGATTAGATGAGATAGTGTTGTAATCGCATCAACCAATCAAATTTAGACATGTTTGGATCTTATTTTAAACCATATCATTTTGATTTATCCTAATTTAATCTATTTAAGTTTATTTGTGGTAATAAACATCTAAATTTTAAATTATAACAAATAATTACTTATTTGTTGTGAAGTTTCCATAATTGGTTAATTTATAACATTATAGACCATATAAATTTAAATTTATAATTTTTAAATATTTTTGTGATTTTTAAACAATTTTATAATATGTTATTTTTATAAAATAACAATAGTGTCAATTTTGACACTATTCATTTATTTGAATTTAAATAAAATATATATAGAAGATATGTTCAAACTAAAAGATTTAATAGATTCATAAAAGGTCATAAGTATCTATAAAATTATTGGATCACATTAAATAGTTCATATAATATTTAGTTTATTATTTTTAAAACCATTTATTTTCTTTATCTCTTAATAAAATAATTACTACAACATTTTTGTATAATTATTTAATATACTTATTTGTTGCATAAAAATTAAAAATAAAATCCTATGATGAAGATAAATCTATTAGCTTTCACAATAATACTTTTACTCTAATTTATAATCTTAAAATCACAATATTTAAATTTTTATATTTATTAAATTATGAAGGTGACAACTTTGGCATCATTTAAAATAAAATAATATAAGTGTCATAATCACTTTTATAAGGCTCCAAACGGTTATATATTAGGTTATTTAATGATTAAGGTGTATATATACACCACCAATAATATTTTCTCAGGTGTGTGGGCCTTTTAATGGGTATTATTATTTCAATAAAAACTATATTACTTATTTTTCACTTAATAAATAATTTTTGTATCATTAATGTATCACCATTAATGACAATTATTTAATCCCTAAAAATTCTAAATAAATTATCATGATGTAGATAATTTTATTATATTTCTGTATACTATTCATGTTCGAAGTTTTATGATGTCTATCACTAAATTAAAATTATTATACTTATAAGATTTAAGAGAGTGTTGTCACTTTCTTTGGTTTTAATTAAATTATTTTCATGGTCAAAAGTCCATAAAATGAATCTAATCTGACCCTTAGGTTATATGGGTATACTTTTAGCCATCCAATAGAATTTTGGCATGTCTTAGGGTAATTTTATATTATTATATTTACCCTTAATTACCCGATTTACCTTTAACTATGGTAAATAAAATTTACCGTAGTTACTATTCATAATTCCCAAAAATAAAAAGTAGCTTATTAAAATAATTTGGACCCAATGATTCCAAATATGGAATCCATTTTTACAAATTCAATACACAAAAGTTGCAGAAATTAAATTAAAATTAATCCCGTTTTCGAAAGAAAAAGGGTTTTTCTTTAAAACATTGCAAAAGATTGAATTGATTTAACCTACAAATTTAATGTAAAATCAATGCTAATGACATAAATTATATTAAATGGTAAAAATATATTCTATTTATACTTTAAAACCAATAAATATTATAATTTAACCATATAAATTACTGCGACGAAAAAAGTTGTTTTTAATTAAAATATTGTGTGTTTTTACTATTCATCAAAATATGAAAGTTACCAGAATAATATGAAAATTTTATCCAAAGTAAATTTTTATTTCTTGACTCCAAATAAGAATTTTATTTTTTCAAATTGAACTTATAAACATGTCAAAAACTATATTTAAAGTTGGTGCGCCATCAAAAGGCGGCAAAACTGCATTTTTTGAAAAATACTTACTTTACCCGAAAAAATTATTTTGTTCTTATAACATGTTCTAGAAAATGTGTAAGATGAATAATAATGTTATGAAATTCAAAATTTAGTTAATACTATTCATAACAGCTAGTTCATAATAATATTATAACAATATATCGTTGTTTAGTAAAACCTGGTATTACGTACAACACATGCTTTCGAGGAAGGTCGCGATTGCGTATAATGTACGCCAAGTCAGGGTTGCGTGTTGTGAAAGAATCCTTCACTGTTTCATATAACATAATCCAACCATATTTCATTTATACATTGAATATATATATATATATACTCAATTTTGCATAGAATAACTATTATCTAAATTGTGTGTAACACGATCCAAGAATAGTGTTGCGTATACTACAAGCTAATACGGTGTTGCGTATAGTGCAAGGTAATCTTGGTGAAGCATACAACACGAGACATTAATGAAATTAAAAGAATATTTTTCATAAAATCTCAGGGTGTTACATTCTACCCCCCTTAAAATGAATTTCACCCTCGAAATTCGTCAGGGTTATAAATGGTTTATTACTTGAAAGTTTATTTAATAGAAACCCACTTCGTAAAAAGGAATACAAAAACATGGCTTTAAAAACTAAAGTATGAAATGTAACGGTTACCCAAATTAACTCATCACTGGGTTTCCATGTAGGAGAACATAGATGAAAATATGGATATGGAAGAAAAATCTAACCATCAAGTTCTGATGGAGAGTGGTAGAGAACATGGCTATGAAAAATCCAACAATCACAAAGCTATAGATTTGTGATGATCTAAGGTACCATTTGATTCATCGGATATAAGGGAACTAGGACAAAATTTTTGGTTTTCAAGATCATTTCCCTAAAGTTTATGAATTAAAAGAAATACTTACATGATTTTGGTACAATCTTACTGTTGTTTGTGAATTGAACAATTTCCACTTCATCCCTTAAAGAAATGAAGTTGAATTTGTTATTCGTGATGTGTTAGCAGATCATGTGATAGAATAATGGGTCATTCCATCTCTTTCAAACAAAAGTTTATCAAAAGTTATAAGTCCATCTTATGGTTAGATTAATCGTATATGGTTCCTAAAATGAACTTATACTACATATATAATACCTCTTAATAAAACAAAACTAGTTTCTACTAACCAGGGACTTCCGGTAGTCCAGTGGTAGGCGATAAAGGTCAGTCGCACTTCGGTTGTGGGTTCGATTCCCAAAGCCTTGTCCGATGCGATGGGATCTCACCCGTCCTGCAGGTTATCCTTTTTCTAAAACTATATTACTATAACATCCCATCAATAATATCGAAAAAACTTCTATCCTTAAACAATACTAACTTATGTCCAACATAATCCATTCCAATCTTTAGGCTTATCCATAATACTTCGGTCCAAGCTCATAGTATAATGAAAATTATTATTTGAAATGTCACATAACAATCACGTGAATGCCGTCATTTATCCCCCATATATCATAAGATATATCTTGTTGGTCAAATTACAAACATGTGAATACCTTAATCATGTATTCTCTTGAAGAATTAATACCCATTGAATCTTAGTGAAAACATGAATGCAGTTAAAAGTTAACACTTTCCACAAACCAAAATCCTCAAAATTCTATATTCTCAAACCATGATATCACTTAGTCCTTATATCAATCATGATCTCATGAATACTGTCAAACATTTCATTTTCTCCTTATCCCTTCATTATGTGCATATCATCTGCTTTCCAAAACATTTGAATCACTTTTCATGGTTACTGGTACCTTAAAATTATTGAAAACCACAATACACTAATACAAAAATATTCTAATACACAATAAAAGTACCTCAACACCATTATTCTTGAATACAAATACATAAACACTTCAATCCATCCTCTTCAATGATTGTCCTGGAATAAGTACTTCCTTAATATAGAAGTAACTTTTTAGGTCAGGGCATTGAGTTGGGTAATGCCCATGTTCTCCACAAATAATACATTGAACTCCATAACATTCTGTCACTCTATGACCCTTTTCTCCACACAGATAACAACGGTCCCTCCATTTGAGGTATTCCTCAAGGTTCATCTTCCCTTCTTTAGAAATCTCAATCTTCCTTTCTTTATGCTCCTCCAAATGCGAACATGCATAATAGTCTATCTTCCTCTTATTTGATGAATTAGGCATACCACTAAATTTCACATTGTTAATCATATATCGTGACGACTGATTCGGCATAATCAAAATATCTTTTTCTCTAGGAATTACACAATTTTGTTGCTCATAGTCACCAATTTTTCCATGGGATTCAATGTTAACTGAATTCCTTCTGGTTCCCTCCATTAACTAAAACACAAAAAGAATTCTGTGAGAGGCAAAAATCATGCTAGAGAAAACAACATTGTAAAGGGGGAGTACCCTCAATATCTAACATCTTAGGTTAAATTCTAATATCATTATCATAGTTCTAGGACTATATCCTATACGGATACTTATCCTTAGGTACATCCCTTGACATACCTTAGAAATATCTCTAGGAATCTCACTAACGTTTTCGCATCCAAGTTTCCAAAGGTTGACTAAAACTTTCCTCTGATACCAACTGTAGAGACCCGAAGCTTGACGCACATGGACATTACATTACTTTTGCGGAATACTTAATACATAACAAAAACAGACACACAAGGACCGTAATAGTTTAGTGTCTTTGGAAACTTGCAACGTAATCTTCTAATCGTGGTGAAAGATCTTCAACATCTCCCATAAAGATCTTCCACTTTTTGTTTCCTTACCTAAAACCTTTATTTTGATCCTGGGGGAAAATAAAACATAAAAAGGGTGAGCTCAAATGCTCAGTAAGGGTAAGCATGGATAAAATAAAACATACCATATACATTTGAACTTAAAAACATGAACATAATGTTTAAACATCAAAATCTTGAGAAACAACTTAAAACATTGAAGTACATAAGGCATAGATCATAATGGAACATAAATCATGATAACATTGCATGGGAATAAAACATGTAATTGTGGAATCCATTAAAGAACATGTAATGATTTCCATAGTAGCGAAGGCATTGCTGCCAAGACCATCTTAGTGGACAAAGTCCCTTTCTGAATTGAGTTCACTCCTCGTTCCAGTCCTGTAATACTGAACCGGATTAACTTACCGTTCCAGCCATGTCTATCTCATGAGATATAAATCTTTACCCAATGCATTGGAGGGAGATATAGGTCTCACCCATCTCATAATGATACTATTATTATGTGTGCCACAAAATCATAAACCATACATCATAGCATAACCCATGTAATAAAAATGGGAATCTTAATCATCATGACATCATAAAACAACTCATATAAAATAAAGGAATTCATAAAAATAATTCCATCACAACATAATAAAATCAATGTAATAATAGGGATAGAAACAGAACCCTTTATTATCTTAGATGGAAAATAATTTTGATTAAACACTTGAACTCCATTCTTGAGGAAAATATCCTTTCTACTTCAAAAACACTTTCCTTTATTTAACATGTCATACAATTTTAAACTAAAATAATTTGATTAAAAATAAACTTGGAAACTTGTAAAGGAAGATTCTTGGAAATAATGTTTTAAAAATCAATTCATGCTGTATGAGTTAAAAAACATTCTTCGTACTTTTGTCAGAAAAGTCAAAAAGTGCCTCGTACGAAAAACGACAAAAGATTCCTTTCATATCCTTTACTAAAAACTTACCGAAGGGTAAAATTAGATTTAAAAAATTTTAGGTGGATTTAAATAATATTACATATTGAGGAAACATAGATGTGGATGATAAAATACACCCTAGTAAATACTAAAGTATAAACAATCTCGGATAAAAATGAGATTGTGATATTTCCCTTACCTTAGGTCCGATATGCTTTGTACGTATCCGAACCTCCTGTATAATTATTTAAATAAGGTCATTGACTTATTATAGAATCATATTAATTGTTATTATATCATATATGGTTCACTTATGACTTTATATTACCCGTTATTTTGTAAATTCCATGTTAAAGAGCATTTTGGGTAAAATCATTTCATTTGTCGTCTGTGTTTTGACTTGTAATTATTCATATGATTACTTAGATCATGATTACTTAATTCCATAATATAAAACATGATTTATATATAATATATATTTATAATATACATATATATAATAGATCGATAAATGTAAAGGAATACACCGTTCATGGAGACGGTAGGTCGTACGTAGGCATGAACGTTGTTTTCGTTTCCTCATTGAATTGAATGGAATTAATTGGATGAAATAAATATATATATACATAAATACAGTATCATTATTATGTCATATATTTAATTATTACTAATTTTAAATACTTTATAATCATTTTTGAATGGTTAATCATTGAGAATGAATCTCATCGCGTCGTGGAGACGGTATTCCGTACGTACGCACGTGCGATGATATCATTCCAATGATCGTGGAATTTTATTGGAGTGTATGTATACTATTACAGAATCAATATCACTTTAAAATAATCATGTATAGTTACTATTTACACCATTATACCCATCCATGTAAGGTGGTGGTGGAAAATAGATTACACCACGGCGTGGAGACGGTATTCCGTATGTACGCACACGTGGTGATTTCGTTTTCCGTAGGATGGATAGATGGTGAAATAGGGTTGTTTCATACTTATAATAACATATAATTATATGAGTGATACTGATTTTATTACTTCATAATGAAACAACCTAATAAGAAGAAGTGGAAGAAGAAATAAAGGTGAAAGAATCGGTAACAGACATTACCTCTTCTTTGAAGTGCCTCTTTGAGACCTCCTCTTAGGGCACTAAAATTGGTCTTTGAAGAAGACCAGTATCTCTATAATGTTTCTAGGTAAGTGGAGAAGAGAATTGGGCAGGGTTTGGCCAAGATTGAAGGCTTAAAGTGGTGTTTGTAAGAGAGGGAGGAGGTGCCCTTTTATAAGGGAGGAGAGGGGCACCTTTGGAATTCTTAAAAATATTAGTTTATAATAAATCTAACCCCACATAAAAACCTCAAAAAATGACTCATATTAAAAGATTAGATGATATAGGTTTGTAATCGCATCAACCATTCAAATTTAGACAAGTTTGGATCTTATTTTAAACCTTATCATTTTGATTTATCCTTATTTAATCTATTTAAGTTTATTTGTGGTAATAAAATTCTAAATTTTAAATTATAACAAATAATTACTTATTTGTTGTGAATTTTACATAATTGGTTAATTTATAACATTATAGACAATATAAATTTAAATTTATAATTTTTAATTTTTTTGGGATTTTTAACCAATTTTATAATATGTTATATTTATAAAATAACAATAGTGTCAATTTTGACACTATTCATTTATTTGCATTTAAATAAAATATATACAGAAGATATGTTCGAACTAAAAGCTTTTATAGATTCATAAATGGTCATATGTATCTATAAAATTATTTTATCACATTAAATAGTTTATATAATATTTATTTTATTATTTTTAAAACCATTTATTTGGTTTATCTCTTAATAAAATAATTACTACAACATTTTTGTATAATTATTTAATATACATATTTTTTGCATAAAAATTAAAAATAAAATCCTATGATGAAGATAAATCTATTACCTTTTACAATAATACTTTTACTTGAATTTATCATCTTAAAATCACAATATTTAAATTTTTATATTTATTAAATTATGAAGGTGGAAACTTTGGCATCATTTAAAATAAAATAATATAAGTGTCATAATCACTTTTATAAGGCTCCAAACGGTTATATATTAGGTAATTTAATTATTAAGGTGTATATATACACTACCAATAATATTTGGTCAGGTTTTTGGGCCTTTTAATGGGTATTATTATTTCAATAAAAACTATATTACTTATTTTTCACTTAATAAATAATTTCTGTATCATTAATGTATCACCATTAATGACAATTATTTAATCCCTAAATATTCTAAATAAATTATCATGATGTAGATAATTTTATTATATTTCTGTATACTATTCATTTTCCAAGTTTTATGATGTTTATCACTAAATTAAAATTATTATACTTATAAGATTTAAGAGAGTGACATGTTGTCACTTTCTTTGGTTTTAATTAAATTATTTTCATGGTCAAAAGTACATAAAATGAATCTAATCCGACCCTTATGTTATATGGGTATACTTTTATCCATCCAATAGAATTTTGGCATGTGTTAGGGTAATTTTATAATATTATATTTACCCTTAATTACCTGATTTACCTTTAACTATGGTAAATAAAATTTACCGTAGTTACTATTCATAATTCCCAAAAATAAAAAGTAGCTTATTAACATAATTTGGACACAATGATTCCAAATATGGAATCCATTTTGCCAAATTCAATACACAAAAGTTGTAGAAATTAAATTAAAATTAGTCCCATTGTCGAAAGAAAAAGGGTTTTTCTTTAAAACATTACAAAAGATTGAATTGATTTTACCTACAAATTTAATGTAAAATCAATGCTAATGACATACATTATATAAAATGGTAAAACTATATTCTATTTATACTTTAAAATCATTCAATATTATAATTTAACCATATAAATTATTGTGATTAAAAAAGTTGTTTTTAATTAAAATATTGCGTGTTTTTACTATTCATCAAAATATGAAATTTACCAGAATAATATGAAAAATTAATCCAAAGTAAATTTTTATTTCTTGATTCCAAATAAGAATTTCATTTTTTCAAATTGAACTTATAAACATGTCAAAAACTAGATTTAAAGTGGGTGCGCCATCAAAAGGCGGCAAAACTGCATTTTTTGAAAAATACTTATTTTACCCGAAAAATTTATTTTGTTCTTATACCATGTTCTAGAAAATGTGTAAGATGAATAATAATTTTATAAAATTAAAAATTTAGTTAATACTATTCATAACGGCTAGTTCATAATAATATTATAATAATATATCGTTGTTTAGTAAAACCTGGTATTGCGTACAACACACGCTATCGAGGAAGGTTGCGATTGCTTATAATGCAAGCCAAGTCAGGGTTGCATGTTGTGAAAGAATCCTTCGTTGTTTCGTATAACATAATCCAACCATATTTTATTTTTACATTTAATATATATATATATATACTCAATGTTGCGTAGAATAACTATTATCAAAATTGTGTGTAACACGATCCAAGAATAGTGTTGCGTATACTACAAGCTAATACGGTGTTTCGTGTATTGTAAGGTAATCTTGGTGTACCATACAACACAAGACATTAATGAAATTAAAATAATATTTTTCATAAAATCTCGGGGTGTTACAGAAGTCTTCCCAAGGAAGCCTTTGAGCTCAAATCAAAAAGAGTTACCTGATTTAAAGGTAGTGTCTTCTCTTGTGTTCTTTTGTTTTATTTTTCTTATACAACACCCTAAAATCTTTTCATTAATTTATTTTGCAACTACACCAGTATCCTCAATATACTAGTATGTTGTTATAAGAAGTAATCGAGCTACACTTACACATACCTTCATCTAATTTTTAAAGAACATATTGTTTCTGTGGATGGTGAATTTCTGCCTCACAAAACGATGATTGTTCAACACTCATATAACACCTTAAAAGGTGGCCATTAAGATGAAACTATATTTATATATGATATATAATATGTTTATGTTTTACTTAAGCTTCTGTATTTTTCACTTGTGGCATAGCTTTATGGTTTCCATTGTGGGTAAACACGATAATTTCATTTCAGGAAGTGCAGACTACTGCCCCCTCAAAGTGATTTGATTTGTTAATGCCATATGTAGGATGTATAAAGGATGGATTTAAAGTTATTATATATGATTTTATACTGTAATTATAATATACCTTTATATCATTATTATTTTCTTTCCATTAAAGTATGAGATAGAAATGAAAGTAGCGTTCATGCGTACGAATGGCTTACCGTCTCCATGAACGGTGCATTTCATTTCTTACCTCTAAATGATTATGTAATATTATAAATACATGTATATTATGGATATATATGATATCCAAATCATGAATATCATTCTGGATATAATAAACCTTTGACCACACAAACAACATGTAGTTGTAAGAAGTCCACTTTCGACTTAAGAACCATATATTGACAAAACAAACATTATTAACTTAAATGATTACATAATGTTTATAACATGGTAATAAGTGATATAAAAGTAATAATGAACTTGAAAAATGTTCTTAAGAAAGTATAAATTAACACAAGTTTATTATTCAGTACGTTAAATAACGATCGAGTCAAGTCGGACCCGAGATAAGGGATCCAACCTGTCTCTTTCTTTTTAAGTACTCTCTTTTATGTCATTTCTTTTAAGCTCATATTTCATATGTTTGGGGATGTTATTTTATATTCCTCATTCTGTTATTTTTATTTTCATATAATGAGAGACCCTATTTTATCTCATCAATCCATTTTTGGAAGATTTAAGTGGCGTCGTTAGGCTGCCAAGTTTTTGTAAAGGATTTTTCATCTCACTTTTACTCTCGTGACATTTATGCTACGTTTTCCACTATTTCCTTTGAGTGGTGTATGTACCACCCATTATTATACACTTTGTGTAGTATAATTTCATTTATGGTTATTGACATCTTCATTGTATGACCCTTCTTCCATGGGGTGTACGTTTCGAATGTTACCAAACTCGGTAAGGGGACCTTTCACCCTCCTCTTTTTAAAAGACTTCTTTTGTTATGTATTTTAATTTACATCTTATTATGTTGGGATATATTTTTCTATATCCTTATTGATGTAAAGTTTATGTACAAGTGATGAGATACCATTCACTCTCTCATCGACTAATTTTCTGAATTTTGAAGTGACGTCGTTAGGCTGTCGAATTTTTACAAGGGAACATCTTAACCCAATTTCGATTTCTTTGGGTTCAACTTGTACTTCGTGAACATGTCATCCTATAAATATGTGTGAATGACCTCTGATTGTTTCACACTTAATATCAACTTATATTTTGTGTATTTTTATTTCTCACACATAATTATGTGATAGATTTATCCTTAATTTAAGGATACCATCCTTATAATAGATTCCATCTCAATTTACATTTCCATTGAGAATTCATTGTTGTTATGCACCAATTCACTCTTATATGGTGTGTACACTATCCTTCGACATATTATATCATGAATCCCTTTATTATAATGATATTATAAAGCTCGTATTACATGTTATTCCCCAATTATTTGTATTCAAGAGTCTCTCATTTTGTTAAAAACTCTTTAACAAAAATATAATTTTAAATGTTTTAAAGATTCATTATTATAAATCTTTATCTTTAATTTCAATGTTTTCAAAATGGTTTTCAGTATTTATTTATATGGACATTAATTTTTTAAAATTATAATTCCATTAAAATCTTCAGTGTTTTATGGGACACTTTGATTCTAAATCTCTTTTAAATGGTTTTTGAAAATGGATTGCTTAATTCAATATCTTGGAATTACTTATTGTGATTGCAAATGAAATTTTGTTATTAAAATGTTTATATTTTCAATATTTTATGTGTAATTATGGTACTTGGACATTTTACGGGTGGTTACATGATAAACCATATGATGGGTGGTGCCGTGAATACCAGGACGGGTGGTTACGTTATAACCTCCAATGCATTGGGTATGGAAGTCGGTCGTATGGATATTCCATTAAGTGATATGTGTGGAAGTCGACCGTATGGTTATTCCATTTAAGTATTTGTATGTCTCAAGTTACTTTTATATGATATGTGTTCTTTATATGGGTTTTATGGTAATATTTTGGTTACAAAAGGGTAAGGAATGATATTTTATTCAGTGAAGAGTTTTTACTACTTCCTAAAGGTGAAAGGTATTACTCTGATAAAGTATACATTGTTTACTTGTTGTTTTAAAAAGCTAACAGTTTTCATTTTTTGTGTATCCCTTACTGAGCTTTTTATGCTCACCCAAAGTTTTTTTGAAATGTTTTTCATAGGAATTAATGTGGAATAGGGTCAAGGATGGGATCAAGGGAAAGTCGTGATATCTAAAACATGGAACTAGACATGTTTCTTTTTAAGAGTTTTTATTTTATGGAAATTTAGAAGAAGTGACTACTTTGTAATCTTTTGAGATGTAATAGTTATGTCCTAATTCTCTAAAACTCTAAAACGGAAAAGATCCTCAATGTGAATTATTCATTTAATTCAATATTAAGTAAGGTTTAAGGCCAGGGCCTTATAGTTGGTATCAGAGGTAGGTTTAGATAACTATAGAGGTTAGGGTATTCTCTAAGCATAAGTGACATTACCATAATGGTTAGGATTTCAGAAAGAGTCCTATTTTTAGATGAATTGAATGAGTAAGTATATCTTAGTGTTTATCTTCCTCTTTAGTACATGATGTTTTTGTTGATATGCTCACACTGACCTTGTTGTTTTTAGTAAATGGTTGTATCTAGCAGGCACTAAAGTAACGGTGGATGTGAAGGAAACTGTGACAGTTTTCTTAGCGAGCAACAGAATGATATGGGAGCTGCAATGAGAACTCTTGTGTTTATCCTCAACCAACTATCTGGAGTCATGATTGAACACCTAAACCTTGGTGATTTCTATAAGGCATCATATATGCGAGAAACAAATCCCTACGGAACTACAGGTAATAATCATAAAGGTAAGTGTGTTCAAAAACCTATGTGTTAAAGATGTGGAAAGAAACACCTAGGAAAATGTTTCAAAGGGACAGAAATATGCTATAGATGTGGAAATGGAGGTTATAAAGCAAGAACCTTCCATGGAAAATGGAAGCATACAGTTGACTCGAGGAAAGGGAAATAAGTTCTTTCTAAGGGATTAATTGAATGTTTTAAATGTGGTGTGCATGGTCATTATGAAAACACATGTCCTGTGAAGAAGTTTCGGGAATGGGATCACCAAGATCGTACAAATATTCGTTTACAAATACCAAATTCCATTCCGATTGAGGATGAAGAAACTGACAATGACCAGTCAAAGGTATGGATTATTTCTTAACTTTTGTTTTCCTATTTTGGAATATTAGGATTTGATTCATGATTTTGTTTGTAGGAAATAAGTATTTCAGAATAAGTTGGAAAGGAATGGTTAATAGATCATGAAGAATGTTGAATGAGTAAGAAGTCAACGTATAAGGGATTCAAGAGTTATGGTGAAATTCGTAAGAGTATTAAGTCTCTTTTATTGATGGGGTTACATTAGAAGGCTTTTTATAGTATGTGTAACCCTGATGTTTGATATATGAAAATTTTATTCAAGGAAATAATTATCTTTTCTTTTGTGGACATAGTTATAAAGAACCATTTGGGTTTATATGATCCTTTCTTTTGAGGTAATTATGGGTTGCAACATGTTATGATGGAAAGTGAAAGGCATGAGATAAAATTGAGGTTAAATTATGTTATGGTTATTTTTGAAGATTTTATCTCATTGTTGGGGAATGTTTTAAGAATTATATATTTTTGGAAAAAGGAAAACACGCAGACCGTGTGACAACCCGTCACGTCGGAAAAAGCTGTGGGAATCAAACCCACAACCAAAGTGCAACTGGTATTTATCGCCTACCACTGGACTACGTGAAGTCCCTGGTTAGTTTGTTTGATTATTTTTAGTTAGATGATTTTATAAATTAGTAGTAAGTTGATTTTGGGTTATCTATGGAAATTTATTAACCAATCATGGAGGATATGTGATTAGGTTAATTACTTTTCAATACGAGACTTTAAGAGCAACTGATGTTGTTTGGAGATAAATGTTACGATTTAACTTGGAAGACTATGTGACTAAATCCTTAAAATATTTGGGTTTCAATCTTAGTTTGGTTTACTTTGAATAATTTTATGGACAAATTGTTTATCGAATGTTCCTCGTTGAACTTTGGGTTTTGTTGGACACATTTTGGAGATTAAGAATAGATTTTCTTTTTATTAAGGTTTATCCTTTTCTGGATTATCTGATCTTGTACTAACCTTTTTGGTTTTGGTATTGGTTAAAGTCTAAAGACATGGGAAGTATATAGTTCTCTTTTGTTGATTATGTGATTCTATAGAAGTTGATTATAGTACTCTTAATGTGAACAAGTCTTCCTAAATACTCATCTTTTGGAGAAAATATGAGTTTGTGTAAGAAATCTAATAAAAGTTGAAATTCAACATGATAAGTAATTATGTTTCCTTATGAATAAATTCCTCAATAAAAAGTAACATAAAACAGAAATGTTGTCTATTAACTTTTCCTACTGGGGAATCGAATACCGTTTAACCCATCACAAGTTTGCGATTTTCTTGTGGTTAACTTTCTCCTAAACATGTTTTCTATAACTCTCCATCAGAACATGACCCTGTGTTTTCTCCTCCATGTCCATGTTTTCCTACATGAAATCCTAGTATGGGTTAACTCGAGTGACCTTTGTACTTCTCTTTCTTTCTTTTAAAGTGATTGTTTTACTGACTCTTGTTCCGATGTGGGACTTTCAATGAAGTTTCTGAGCCCAATTTTAAAATTGTGAGGATGCAATTCCCAAAAGGGGGAAGGATGTAACACCCCAGGTAAATAAAGAATATGAAATTTTTATATTTATCCCTATTTGTGAATAAAATTTTAATATTAATTTAAATGGGACGCTATGCTTGATGGCTTACCCAATACGCAACAACGAGTTCCTTTGAAATCTTACGTTGCACTATAATAATAAATTAATATTATTTTAAATGGTAGTTAACGCCTAGCCATTGTAATTAAGGGAATGAACAGAACTAACTACAAAATGATTATATATGTTTGTCAAATATTTTTACTTTTTACAATAAATGTTAGAGGATTAAAATGTTAATGAGTTCAATTTTAAGCCTAAACATTCTAATATTCTATAGAAGGTCGATTAACCGCCTTTTGATGGAGAACCACTTTTAAATCCACTTTTTGACAGTTTTATGTGTTATATTTTACAAAATAAAATTCTTCTTTAGAATCGAGACATCAAAATTTACTTTGTGTAAATTTTTGGTATCTTTCCGATAAAGTTCATTTTTTTAATGAATAGTGAAAAATGTTGTATTTTAATTCAAAACCTCTTTTTAATCTAATTTATTTATATGATTAGATTGTCTTTTGAATTGTTTTTAAAGTAAAATTAGAATATATTTTTACCATTTAATCCAATAGTGGTCATTGGAATTAATTTCACTTTGAAATTGGACTTAAACTAGTGTCAATATTTTAATAGATATTGTTTCTTAAAAACACGCTATTTGTTTTGACAACGGGAATTAATTATTAAATTAATTAATGCAACTTATATGTTTTGAATTTTGTAAAATAGAAATCATTTTTGAGTTTGGAATATCAAATATATCTTAGGGTTAATTTTTGGTATTTTTCTGAAAAACGTCAATTTTTGATGAATAGTGAAACCACTAAGTGGTAGTTAAAGAAACTGATTTTTCGTTTAAATGAAAATTTTCCACCTCTGTGTTTTGAATTTCAAAAATTCGACATACATGGTTGTCATTAACAAGTAAAATGTGGTTCAATGGGATTAAAATAATTTTTTGGTGAATAGTAACTTTTAAGTTTTTAATCGCGATTAGAAATAATTAGTGTAGTTTAAGGTAAAAATAATGTTTTAATAATATGGAATGAACTTGACACATGTCCTACCCTTATTGGATATGTCATGGAGGACCACGAAAATCCATGGGTCAACTTGGGGACCCCATGGAGCCACTTTGGTAGGAAAATGACATTAATATCTTTTTATTTAATGTTAAAATAAAAATGTCACAAACAAGAGTTGTTTTACTAAAACAATTTTTACATGGGGTTATACAAGTCAGATATCTGACTATAAATATTAATTGTAAATCTAAAAAGATTTCCTACATCATAGTATTTTTTTATAATTTTTAGACATTAACTAAATTAATTTATTTATGACACTATGATGATGCAGTGATTACCTCATTATTTAACGATTTAAATAAAATGGAAAGATAATGTAAAATCTAAGACCTACACATGTCCAAAACCTATTGGATGAGTGTACTTAGAACCCTTATCACCTTAACCTCGAAATAAATTAATGTGGGACCATTAAAATCCTAAACGCATTCTAAAATAAAGTAACATTTCCTTACTTTCCAAGAGTGTCCCTCCTCTCCTCTTATAAAAGGCCCCCACCTCTACCTCCTTACCCACACATCTCAAGCCTTTGGCTCGGCCAAACCCTGCCCATTTTTTCTCTCAACATCCCTCTCTTACTCATAGAAGCCTCACTTTGGGCAGAAGTCTTCCCAAGGAAGCCTTTGAGCTCAAATCAAAAAGCTTTACCCGATTTAAAGGTAGTGTCTTCTCTTGTGTTATTTTGTTTTATTTTGCTTCTCCAACACCCTAAACTCTTTTCATTAATTTCTTTTGCAACAAAAAAATATCCTCAATATACTAGGATGTTTTTATAAGAAGGAATTGAGCTAAACTTACACACACCTTCATCTAATGTTTAAAGAACATACTGTTTCTGTGGATGGAGAATTTATGCCTCACGAAACGATGATTGTTCAACACTCATATAACACCTTCAAAGGTGTCCATTAAGAGGAAAATATATTTATATATGATATATAATATGTTTATGTTTTACTTAAGATTCTGTATTTTTCATTTGTGGTATAACTTTATGGTTTCCATTGTGGGTAAACACTATAATTTCATTTTAGGAAGTGCGGACTACCGCCCCCTCAAAGTGATTTGATTCGTTAATGCCATATGTGGGACGTATAAAGGATGGATTTAAAGTAATTATATATGATGTTATACTGGAATTATAATATACTTTTTTATCATTATTATTTTCTTTCCATTAAATTATGAGATAGAAATGAAAGTAGCGTTCATGCGTACGTACGGCTTACCGTCTCCATGAACGGTGCATTTCATTTCTTACCTCTAAATGATTATGTAATATTATAAATACATATATATTCTGGATATATATGATATATATGATATCCAAATCATGATTATAATTCTGTATATAATGAACCTTTGACCACACGAATAACATGTAATTGTAAGAAGTCCACTTTCGACTTAAGAACCATATATCGACAAAACAAACATTATTAACTTAAATGATTACATAATGTTTATAACATGGTAATAAGTGATATAAAAGTACTAATGAACTTAAAAAAGTTCTTAAGAAAGAAGAAATTAACTCATGTTTATTATTCAGGACATTAAAGAACGATCGAGTCAGGTCGGACCCGAGGTAAGGGATCCAACCTCTCTCTTTCTTTTTATGTACTCTCTTTTATGTCATTTCTTTTAAGCTCATATTTCATATGTTTGGGGATGTTATTTTATATTCCTAATTCTGTTATTTTTATTTTCATATAATGAGAAACACTATTTTATCTTATCAATCCATTTTTGGATGATTTAAGTGGCGCTGTTAGGCTGCCGAGTTTTCGTAAAGGATTTTTCATCTCACTTTTATTCTCATGACATTTATGCTACGTTTGCCACTATTTCCTTTGAGTGTTGTATGTACTTCCCATTATTATACACTTTTTTTTGTATAATTTCATTTATGGGTATTGACATCTTCATTGTATGACCCTTCTTCCATGGGGTGTACATTTCGAAAGTTACCCAACTCGGTAAGGGGACCTTTCACCCTCCTCTTTTTAAAAGACATCTTTTGTTATGTCTTTTAATTTACATCTTATTATGTTGGGATATGTTCTTATATATCCTTATTGATGTAAAGTTTATGTACAAGTGATTAGATACCATTCACTCTCTCATTGACTAATTTTATGAATTTTGAAGTGACGCTGTTAGGCTGTCGAATTTTTACAAGGGAACATCTAAACCAAATTTTGATTTCTTTGGGTTCAACTTGTACTTCTTGAACACGTCATCCTATGAATATGTGTGAATGAAATCTGATTTTTTCACACTTAATATCCACTTATATTGGGTGTATTTTTATTTCTCACACATAATTATGTGATAGATTTATCCTTAATTTAAGGATACCATCTTCATAATGGATTCCATCTCAATTTACATTTCCATTGAGACTTCATTGTTGTTATGCACCAATTCACTCTTATATGGTGAGTATACTGTCCTTCGACATATTATATCATGAATACCTTTATTCTCATGATATTATAAAGCTTGGATTACATGTTATTCCGCAATTATTTGTATTCAAGAGTCTCTCATTTTGTTAAAAACTCTTTAACAAAAATATCGTTTAATTTTTTTTAAAGATTCATTATTCTAAATATTTATCTTTAATGTCCATGTTTTCAAAATGGTTTTTAGTATTTATTAATATGTAAATTAATGTTTTAAAATTATAATTCCATTAAAATCTTCAATGTGGTATGGGACACTTGATTCAAAATCTCTTTTAAATGGTTTTTGAAAATGGATTGCTTAATTCAATATCTTGGAATTACTTATTGTGATTGAAAATGAAATGTTGTTATTAAAATTTTTATATTTTCAATATTTTATGTGTAATGATGGTACTTGGACATTTTACGGGTGGTTACATGATAAACCATATGACAGGTGGTGCCGTGAATACTAGGACGGGTGGTTACGTTATAACCTCCAATGCATTGGGTATGGAAGTCAGCCGTATGGCTATTCCATTAAGTGATATGTATGGAAGTCGACCGTATGGTTATTCCATTTAAGTATGTTTATTTCCCAAGTTACCTTTATATGATATGTGTTCTTTATATGGGTTTTATGGTAATCTTTTGGTTACAAAAGGGTAAGGAATGATATTTTATTCAGTGAAGAGTTTTTACTACTTCCTAAAGGTGAAAGGTATTACTCTGATAAAGTATACATTGTTTACTTGTTGTTTTGAAAAGATAATAGTTTTCATTTTTTGTGTATCCCTTACTGAGCTTTTTATGCTCACCCAAAGTTTTTTTGAAATGTTTTTCACAAGACTTAATGTGGAATAGGGTCAAGGATGGGATCAAGGGAATGTCATGCTATCTAAAACATAGAACTAGACATGTTTATTTTTAAGAGTTTTTATTTTATGGAAATTTAGTAGAAGTGACTACTTTGTAATCTTTTGAGATTTAATAGTTATGTCCTAATTCTCTAAAACTCTAAACCTGAAAAGATCCTCAATGTGAATTATTCATTTAATTCAATACTAAGTAAGGTTTAAGGCCGGGGCCTTATAGTTAGTGTATTTTCAAGGAAAATCCATCACAACCAGTTTGAGTATGGTCGGTTGGAGTTCATTAATTTAAATTAAACTGAGGTTCATAGTTAATATCCTGATTTGATTTTGATAAACATTCCAGGGGTGATACCATCGTAGAGGGGGTGGCGCATCATCTTGTCTGACTTCGCTGTTGCATTTTCGATTAGGGGGCGATGAGACTTTCTGTCTTGATACTTCTTTGATTTTAGTTTCCTTTTGGCTTTTGGATTTCTGTATAGTTGTGTGCCCTGTTTTTTTTTTGATGAGATTCATTTGTCTCTGTAAGGGGTTCCTCCTTCTTCCCTTCAAAAGGAGTTTATTTATTCCAATAAATGGGGGTCTTCCCCCTTTACCTTAAAAAAACATTCCAGGGGTGATACTAGGACACCAAGGACATGTTTCTAAGGAAATTCCAATGATAGAATTACTATGACTCAGAATAGGACATTTAAAACTGAGAATCTTTGGTGGGAAGCAACATAGGCTATTGAGTTTTAGAGGTAAAAACATTATCATGTCTTAGGCTAAATGGTCTTGGGTAAGCACTGTCTTGATATTCAATTGTTTATGATCATTGGCTTTTATTTTGGTGGCTTAATCATTTTGTTCATAAAGTGACTCTTGGAGGCGCATTGGGAATTTAGAAACACAACATGGCCATTAATAGAGAATTCTTCACCCAAGTAGTTTGGGTAATATTTTTGTTGTTTCTCTAAGGCTTCTTGGGGGTGATAGGTTTTAAGGTGGAGAGATTTTAAGATCCCTCATTTTTTATTGGGTTGATTTTTATAAATGAATTTTAGTTTTCCATTTGGTGGATGCTTCAGATCATTAACTGAGGCTTAAAATGTAAATTTGAGCATTATAACACATAAAAGTGTTTCTTATTTGGTTTAAGGCTTAATGGGTTTCTTGGGAGTTTGTATAAGCTTCGGTAGTGTCGAGAACTGAAAAATATGTTTTCGGATAAGTAGACAAAGTCTCACGTTTGGCATACAGTTAGTACAAACCATGTAGCCTAAACCATATGGATTTTTTCTATAGGGACATGGTTTTATGAAATTGTTCTTCTTCTAGGGGAAAACATGTAGCCTTGTGTAGGGGAAAAGAGGGTGTCACATGGTTTTTAAAACTATTTATCTGAGGATGCATGGTCGTGTGAGAGCTCTATAATAAATTTCATAGGTAGACGCACGGGCTATGCACGGTTTGGAAAATTGTGTACCTAGATAGTTTGGTTAGTAACCCTTGGATAGTGGAACCACACAGTTATCACATTATTATCCAAAACATGCAGTCAAATTGTGTAGGTCATTAAAGGTCTATCAATTACCTTTTTCCACTACCCTTATTTCTTTTATTCCACTATATTTCTTCCTCACTTCCAAGCATTGTATCCCTATTTGAGATCCTCCACGTAATCTCCTACTAGGTGCTGAAAGTGGGTGCCCTAGACCCAAATTGTGATGTACTTTGATTACCAATACATTTATATGGTTTGATATATATATATATATATAAATATATGTGTTTATCTTACCATGATGGTGTTGATACTTCTACACCCACTATATTTATGGTAATTTCCAAATATTACATGTCATATCAAAGGGTTATAGAAGATCACAAGATATAATGAAAACCTAAAGATACTATGACAATAATCCTAAAATAATTTCATATGGTCCAAATGCATCATACTGACAGGACACAGATGATGTGTAACTATCAGGTTTTGGGGGATCATAATCATTGATACTTCTTCTCATGAAGGTTTCACTTGGTGATCTCTAGTAGATCATGTGGAAAGACCTACCAATAGGAACACCACGTGTTACAGGTTTCATTGGTTGTTCCTATCTATGGTCATGTGTATTGGCCTCCTAAGTTGATATCATTATCAATGTGTGTCATTTGATCACATACTTTGATGCGATTTAAAACCATGACAATGAAGTCATGGAAAGGTAGTTTGTGTTGGATTCATCATTGGTGGTATGATATTGGTTGAATGATCAAGATAATATTTATTGATTCTAAGTTAAGGAAGAGAAATCTCTATCTAGGTTTATTAGGATGGTAGTACCTTCATAAATACATGGCCATGGTAGTTGAAGGTAAATCCATCCATAGATATAAACAAATAATAAAGAAAGAAAGGATGATGAAACAAGTGTTTGCCCAACATTATGAGATTTCATATGAAAAAGAGATTATATTACATAGTGTTTGTTCATATGTTGGTTTTCATTTCTATGAATATTCCTTATCTCTTTAGGGGTCTTTATGAGTTGCTAGACTCCACTCTTAGTCTATGAATATTATTCACTGCTATCAAGATAAGATCTTAGAGGGTAACACACAATAGCCTATTATAGAATCTTCCCTATTTAGCTGAATTGGAATATAGGACATGGTGGGACCCACCACAAGTTCCAAGGGTTGTCCAGGTTTTATCCATCACCTATAAATAAAAAAATTAATTATTATTCATGTAAATAATAATTGTCTTGAATTTATTTATAAAAATTATTTACAAGTGTTTAAGTAAATACACTGATTAATATTATATGAATGAATATTATTTTAAAATTCTAGGTTATTTTAATATTATCATGAGTTACAAGTCAATATAATGACTTAGGTTTATCACATAATATTTTTAATATATATTACAAGTATGTGATAAAATATAAATAATATTTATGGTATGTTTAGTTTGTCATAATTAATTATTTATATCACTTACCTAGTGTATGTTTAATGTATGGGGTCTAGAAACTTGAACCGGGTATTTTGAAATCCACTATATAAGTGGAGAGAATATCATTCCAACAGACTATTCATTAGTCAATAATTGAGAGCATATCTAGCCTCTTAAATCCTAGAGAGATAATCTCTCAATCTGAGTGAACGATCCAAGTTCGACTTCGTGAATCGAAGGAAGGTGATCGTGGTGATCATCACGGTGTCAAAGTGATCATCAAATCTCCACGCCAGCACCCAAAATTTGATTAATGGTGTGTACATAAATTGATTAAGAATTTTTTGATGATATAGAGGTGTTCGGTGCCAGATCATTCGAGCAATGGTCGCCAGAGACTTGCGACGTACGTGCAGACTTCAAAACAGAATGAGGTAAGTGTTCGTATTTTTTTCTATGCTCCGATTAAACCATGTAAGATACATGACCATATCTAGGCATATATCGCTAGATACAATTATGTTTTTTCACTTTGGTGATGAAAATAATTAAAATTCATAACCCACTGGATTTTTCGGCACACCTCAATGGCAACAATTTATATCAAGGTGATTGAGTGTATTTTATGAGCCAAAAAACATTTCTTTAAATATAAAAAAGAGGGGAGATATGGGAGAAGACTCCCCAACCAGAGTCCCTCCCTTATTCCTTGTAACCACTCCCTCGTTTGGGTGAACTCACCCCCCCCCCCCCCCCCCCCCGCCTCCCGGTTTGACCGAGCACCCTATCTAGTGGCCTCCCCTTCCCTCACCTCATGAACCCTGCCCAACCTTTGGAGATATCCAACCATGGAAGGTCGACTCGTGGTGCATTTTACCTCCTCCCAGATCTCACCACTCACCATTTCATGCCACTAAGGGATGCCTCTAACCACATTGGTACCACAACTGAGCTTCAACCACCCATGCCACTGTCATTTGAGGCTGGAACACACTTTGGCCACCACGAGCTCCACCTGCACTACTATTGAACTCGGACCTCCCATTCTATCAAGAAGACTGAAGTATCGTTGTCCAGATCTAGGCTATTTTTATCCTCTACTTGGACTACCTCTATAGATCCACCACCCTCCACCTACCTCTAGACATCAATCACTGTCTAGAACCACTGTAGCCGCCTTAACTCACTGAAGGTAACCCATGCCCCACTGCCTAGGGTACTATTAAATCTTATTTGCCCCAAAATGGGATGGGGTAGGTCCTCCTGACCTAAAACAGGGCTGGGTGGACCTTCCTGGCATGGAATACCCCAAAACGGGGTCTACATAGTCTCAAATGGTCATACAGGTTATAGAACAACTTTCAAAGGGTCATGGCAGGGTTCTCAGGGCCCAGGTTAATTTAATATAACCAAAATTAATTAATTTGATTTATTTAATTTTCGTTTTAAATTAAATTAATTTAATTTAATTTTTTAAAAAACTATTTCTATTTTAATGATATGAAATATTAATTTAATTTTAGTTTTTAAATTTAATAAAATAATTAATTAAATTTTGGAATTAAAATTAAATTATAGATGGTTCTAAATAAGATAAATTATCTGAATTTATTTAAATTCATTAAAATTATTTAAATACCCTCGTACTTTTAAATTTATTTCAATTTCATTTTTATCACACATTGAAATACCGAATGGTCTTGAGCTTGTGACTGAACCATGTATGTTTCCATTATTTATTTATTTATTTATTTATTTATTTATTATTGATGATGATTATGATAAGTTGGTAATTTAATGATGGTATGCACAACACCATTTCATTTAATATGTATAAGGTCGTGTGTTTCCAATTTATATGTTGTACATTTCACCCCTAGACCCCATCAACTACGCGCAAGTATATTTATACATGGATGATGGACTTTTCAGATGCGGACCCCACCAAGATGAGGTGTTACATCGGACAAGAAGTATATAAAAATGATTAGGGATGAGATGTGATATGATTCAGGACTTGACTCAATTATAAAACCCCCTAGGTAATGATTGATCCATTATTTTAAAATGGATCAATCAATTTTAGAAGCTCAAGACCATTCAGGTAGATTAATTTTCTTTATGCGTTGTTTGTTATTTTGTGTATGTGTATGTTGACTAAGAGATCACATAAAATAATAAACAAGATAAAATGCATAAGGATGTGACATATGTTTTTCTATTCATTCATGTTCAGTTTTGAGTAAAGAAGCATAGATTGAAAATATTTAATATAAATCAATTACATTCGTAAAAAATCCCTAAAATATATATTAAGTTTTGATGCATTCCATTACTCAAATTTGAGCAAAATCGGGTGGTCGGGATACTCTTCAATCATAGTTGAGAGTAACTCATACTACTAGGGGTTTATTATGAGAGTAATGGGTTAAATTAACTAAATTTGTTAGTTAAGTATTGGCCATAGTTAACCTTATATCACTTTAGAGGAAAATCATTGAGGTAATAGAGGTTATGATTCTGATATGCTGGGACGTTACTAAAAGGACCCAAAAACGTTTAGTTAAATTGGTTGTCTAGCCTAGAGCATACCTTGAAACTCTATGAGTAGTGGTGTAGACATATATTGTAGACTATGACGGGAGGTTTCAAGTATCCTTGTCACTATAATATTCAAGAGATAGAGTATTATGAATCTAATAGTGAGGGATATTGAGGTTCAATAAAATATTGGGATACATTAAATGATTTAATAATTTATTAATCAAAAAATGTCTAAAAGGTAATCAAGATATAGTATTGACTAAAAATTTATTTTTTATAGATAAAAATGGAAATAACCAACACCACCAGAACATTATAACTATTATATATATTGGATAAAGAAAATATCATGATCGTTGATAACTTCTAAGAGTGGTATAGGTTCTTGTGAATAGTACTACATAATGAAAGAAAGATTTATGTGTTGGAGTCCTTACTTCATGTTGAGACGCCTTAGGGAGAAAGAAAGATGGATAAAGATAAATACAACAATCATGTAGACGATGCACTAGATGAAAAATTCATCTTTATTTCATCTATGTCTATTCAATTGAAAAAACAATGAATGGGAATAAAGATGACTACAACATTCTTATTCACCTCCAAGAATTATATCATGAGAGACCAAAGAAAGAAAGGTAAGAGATTTCTAGTTCTCTATATAGGTGTATTCTAGAATAAGGGAATCAACATGGACATCATTTACTTAAGATGGTAGAGTAAATTGAGAATCTTGGAGCCCAGGTTTCAAACTGAACCAAGAACTAGTGACTGATCACATTCTTTCCACTTTAATGCTAAGATTTTGGACTTGCATTATTAATTACAATATGAATAACATGAAAAAGTTTCTCCTAAATATTTTTCCTTTAGTTCTTCAATCTGATAAGGATATGAATAATACAAATTCTTCATTCTTTATAATGAAAAAGAGAAGGAAGGGCAAGGCTAAGGGGTCTAAGACCACGTCTAGGATGAATACATTGTTGCATTGTCCTTCTAAGAAGCCAATGATGCATATATAGAGAAATGGGTAGGAATTTGTATGCTTTCTATGTGGAATGAAAGGACATTGGAATAAGAATTTCATAATAAGGAAAATTAATCAAGGAAATGCTTCTACTTTAGGTATTTCTTTGATTGAATGAAATATTTCATTATCTAAAAGTTTGGTATTGGATACGACATGTGGGTCACACATTTTTATTCATATAGAGAAACAAAGTAGATTTAAGAAGATTGGAAAATGGAATGTCGATATCCAAGATTTAAATTATGAAATTCTAGTAGCCTTAGTAGGGGGAGATTAGCATCTGATTTTTCCTAGTGATTTGGTTTTTGTATTGAATAATTGTTATTATGTACATTTAGTTACCAAAAACATAATCTCAACATCAATTCTGGACACTCTGAGATTTTATTTCAAGTTTTTAAATAAATGTTTCCTCTTTAATAAGGATAACATTTGTTATAGTATGAAACATCTTAATAATGTATTATATATACTTGAACTCAAAATCCCGATAATAAAAATCAATGACAGAACTAGTCAGAATGAATCATATAACAACATCTTATGGAACTTCAAGCTTTGTCATGTAAATGAGAATTCATTACATAAATTACATCAAGCATGGTATTTAGACTCTGTTGAGTTAAAACCCTTGGATATATGTCACGCTTGTTTACAAGGGAAAATCACTGAAGCACCCTTCTCTATAAAAGGAGAAAGATCCAAAAAATTATTAGAATCAATATATAGTGATGTTTGTGGGCCATTTTCAATAGAGGAAAGGGGTGGTTTTTCATACTTATTTAATTTTACTAATGATTATAGTAGGTATGGATAAATATACTTAATGAAATATAAGTCAAATTCTTTTTGGGCGTTTAATGAATACCAACATGACGTAGAAAACCATCTTGGTCAGAAGATTAAGGCACTCCGCTCAAACCAAGGTGGAGAGTATCTTAACCAAGATTTAATTGATCACTTAAAGGAGTGTGGGATAGAATCCCAACTCACTCCTCCTTGTAAACAATAATTGAATTGTGTTAGTAAAAGGAGGAATATGATCTTTCTTGAAATGGTCAAATCAATGATGATTCAAGAAACCCTTCCATTATCCTTTTGGGGATATGCCTTGTAGATAGTGGCATATACCCTTAACTAAGTACCAATTAAAGATACATATGGGATTCCATATGAGTTTTGGTATGGATAGAAACCCATTCTATCACACAATTGTGTATGGGTATGTGAGGATTTTTTCAAGACTATACATAGTGATAAATTGGTATCCTGAAGCATAAAGTGCATAATTATAGATTATCCTAAAGAAACTAAAGGATATTACCTATATAACCATTATGATGGAAAATTAATTGTGGAAATGAAAGCCACATTTCTAGAAAAGGAACAAATTTCAAATGTAAATAGTGAGAGAAATATTGACATTGATGAAGTCAATGCTCCAGATGCATAGGAGTTGGTATGGGAACAATATCCACAAGTGACTGTGGGAGATGAAGAAGTTACTAAGACACAAGTACTATATAGGAAAACTCAGGAGGTTAGAGAAATAGAGTGTTATGGATTTCTTATCACCAAGTCAGCTAAAACATTACTACTTGAGGATAATAAACCTATAAACTTTAAGGAATCACTTAAAGGTAAATATTCTTTTAAATGGAAAGATTCCACAAACTCTGAGGAGTTTATGTACCAAAATTAAGTTTGAATTTTGGTTGACCCTCCAACTAATATAAAACCCATTAGGTGAAAATGGGTATTCAAGAAAAATATGAACATGGATGGTAAATTCAAAAACTATAAATATAGACAAGTAGAAAAGGGTTTCATACAAGGTTAAGGAATCAACTATGAAAAAAACTTCTCCCCTGTAGCAATGCTGAAATCCATCGGAATATTGCTTGCAATAGTAGCCTTCCGTGATTATAAGATTTTTAAAATGGATTTCAAAACTAATTTTATAAATGGTAAGTTGGTTAAATACATCTATATGACTCAAATCTAAGGTTTTTTTAGGTCAAAGAATGCTGATACTATGGAAAAGATGAAGAGATACATTTATGGGTTAAATCAAGCATCATGATCATGGAAAGTTAATTTTGATGAGTCCATAAGAGAATTTGGTTTCATCAAGAATGAAAGTGAGACTTGTGTTTGTAAGAAATTTAATGGTACTTCAACCATTTTCCAAGTGTTATATGTTGATGACATATTAATTATGGGAAATGAGTGGAAATATTATAGTTAGGTAAGACTTGGTTAAATTAATACTTCTCCATGAAATAATTATGTGAAGAAACCTACATTCTAAGGATCAAGATATATCAAGATAGATCTCAGATGTTTCTTAGGATAAGTCAAAGTACATATATTGAAAAGGTACTCAAAAGGTATAGTACAGAACAATCCAAGATAGGGTTGTTTCCCATGTCACATGGTATCAATATCTCCAAGAAAATGTGTCCACAAACACAGGAGTAGATTGATAGAATGAGTATAATTACTTGTATATAAGTAGTGGGATTTATCATGTATGCCATGTTATGTACTAGTTTTGATGGTGCCTTTTGTTTTAGCATGGTGGAAAGATATAAATCTAATCTAGGAGAGATGAATTAGTCATATGTAAAAAAATACTTAATTTCTTGATTCATACAAAGGATATGTTCCTAGTGTATGAAGTAGATGAAGAAATAATAGTGAGAGGATACACTGACTCTAGTTTCTATATAGATCATGATGATCTTAAATCACATTGAAACAACATATTTTTCCTAAATGGTGGTACAGTGAGCTGGTGAAGCACAAAGATACCTATGGTCACTAATTATATAGGATAATACGAGTATATAGTGGATTTTTATGTAGCTAAGGAGGTGGTATAGATATGAAAATTTGTCTCAGGCATTGGTGTTGTGCCTAGAAATGTATACCCTATTCTAGTTTATTGTGATAATACTACAACAGTGGTGTTTTTCAAAGATCTAAGGTCACACTAGAGGATAAAGCATATACATTATAAGTTTCATCTCTTGAGGGATTTTACTCAGAGAAGTGAAGTCATAGTTAGAGGAGTATCCACAAAGGATAGTGTGGTAGACCTTCTAACTAAATCCATATCATAGAAAAATCATGATTCTCATGTGAGATCTAGTTGATTGAGACATGTTAGTAGTTGGCTCTAGTAAAAGTGTGAGTGTTGAAAGTGGTTGATTTAGACCCAAATTTTGATGCACTTTGATTAACACTACATGTATACAATTTGATATATATATATATATATATATGTGTGTGTGTGTGTATGGGTTTATCTTACTATGATATTGTCAATACTTATGAATCCACTATATTTATGGTAATGTACTTAGATTACATGTTGTATCGAATGGTTATAGAAGATCCCAGGCTATAATGAGAACCTAAAGATACTATGAGAATAATCTATGTAATGTCCCATAGTATATATACATCAAATTGATAGGACATAGATGATGTGTGACTATTAAGTGTTGGGGGCTCATAAGTATTTAGACTTATTCTTGTGAAGTTCACACTTGGTGATCTCTATTAGTTGATATCATGAGGATAGACCTTCCAATAGTAACACCACATGTTATGGGTGTCATTGGTTTTTCAAATCTATGAACAAGTGTATTGGTCTCCTGATTTGAGATCATTATCAATTTGTTCCATTTGGTCATGTACTTTGATAAAAGTCTAAAACCATGATAATGAATTTTTTTTGTGGTAGGTTTTGTAGTGTGTATCATTATTGGTATGGCAATGGTTGAGTGATCATGATAGGATTCATCACTTCCAAGTTGATAAAGAGATATATTTTGTCAGGTTGATCGGGATGTTAGTACCTTTATAAATCCATAGCCATGGTATTCAAAGGTAAATCATTCTAGAGATATCAAAAAATCATAAAACAAGAAAGGACAATGACATAATTTTTCATCCTTCTTTATGAGATATTGTATTCCAAATAGATTATATTACGTTTTTCATGTTTGTAGGTTTGTTATTGTTGTTATGACTATTATATATCTTTTTAGGTGCCTTGATGGGTTTCTAGAGTCTTATCTTGGTCTATGAATATTATTCACTATTATCGACATAAGTTTCTAGAGGGTCAAACACAATAGTGTAATCGAGAACCTACCCTATTCAGGTGAATAAAAATATAGGACTTGGTGGGCCCCACCATAGGGTCTGAGAATTGTCCAGGTTTTATCGATCACCAATAAATAAATAAATTCATTATTATTAATGTAAATAATAATTGTCTTGAATTTATTTATTAAAAATATTTATAAGTGTTTAAGTAAAAATAAGGATTAATATTATACGAATGACTATTATTTTAATATTTCTAGTTCATTTAATATTATTAGGAGTTATGAATCATGTTAATGACTTAGGTTTATCACGTAATATATTTAATATATATTATAATTATTTGATAAAATATAAATAATATTTATGGCCCATTTATTTCATCATAATTAATTATTTATATCACTTATTTAGTGGACATTTAATGCACGGGGGTCGGGGAACCCTAATCAGGTATTTTGAAATCCACTATATAAGTGGAGAGAATCTCATTCCAATATACTATTAATTAGTGATTAATTGAGAGATTATATATCCTCCATAATCCTAGAGATAGAACCTCTCAATCTGAGGGAATGATCTAAATTCATCTTCACGGATCGAAGTCCGGTGATCGTGGTGATCATCGATGCATCAAAGTGATCATCAGAGCTCTGTGCTAGCACCTGGAATTCAATGAACGGCATGCACACCGATTGTAGAAGCATGTATGGATGATCTAGAGGGGTTTGGAATTAGATAATTTGAGTAAAATTTTCTATAAAATTACGACGGATGTACGCACTTCAAAATGGAATAAGCTAATCTTTCATTTATTTTTTGTGCTCTGATTAAATCACGCAAGATCCTTACTATACTGGGATCGGATCACCAGAAATGATGGTGTTTCACCACTACGGTGATGAAAATAATTATAATTTCCATCTCAATGGATTCAGTTGCATTCCTAGGTACCAAAAATTAGTGTCCAAGTGATTTCATGGATTTTTCTATCCAAGAAAATTATTCTGCTTTAAATTTTAAAAAGAGGGAAGATGTGGGAGAATACTCCCCAACTGGTGGCACTCCCTTATTTTTTGTGTCCACTACCTCATTTGGGTGAACTATCCCTTCCCCCACACCATCACCACACCCCACATCTCTCTTCTCCTAGTTTGATCAATATTTCTACCTGGTGGTATCCTCTTCCCTCGCCTCGCGAGCGCCGCTGAACCGACAATGAGATATGGTTATGCCACTTTGAGCCACCTCATGTTGTACCTGCTCCCAGATATTTCCACTCACCAAGTCACACCTCAACAGGATTCCACTAACCAGATTGCGACTATGATCGAGCTTCATCCTCCTGCGTCACCACCATCTGAGGCCAGACCACCCTCTGGCCACTACAAGCTCCACCTGCACTGCTCTCGTGCTCCGAACTCCTATTCTAGAAAGCAGACTAAGGTCACACTTCCCATATTTATTCCACCATCAGTATCTATATGGCCTAACTCTGGAGATCCTCCACCTACCTCCGATCATTGAATACCACCTACAACCACTACGGCTACCTCACCTCACCAGAAGTAACCCCTACCCCCTACCAAAGGTATCGTTGGATCCTATATGCCCCAAAATGGGAAGGGGCGGGTCTTCCTCACCTAGAATGAGGATGGATGGACTTTCCTAGCATAGAATACCCCTACATGGGGTTTTCACAACCCCAAATGGTCATGTGGATTATGGTCCATCTTGCAATGGGCCATGGAGGGGTTTTTAGAGCTCTGGTTAATTTAATATAACCAAAACTAAATAATATAATTAATTTAATTTTAGTATTAAATTAAAATAATTAAAATTAATTTTGGTTTTAAATTAATGTTATTTTAATAATATGAAATATTTATTTAATTTAATTATTAAATTAAATTGTATAATTAATTTAATTTTTGAAATTAAAATTAAATTATAGTTGAGATCGGATAAGATAAATTAACTGAATTTATTTAAATTCCCTCATACATTTAAATTTACCAAAATTTAAATTTTACAATTTATTGAAATATCGATGGGTCTTGAGCTTGTGACCGAACCATGTATGTCTAGATTATTTAATTATTTAATTATTTAATTATTTATTGTGTGTAATGATTATAATAAAAAGGTAATTAAATGATGGTTTGTGCATCAAATTTTCAATTAATATGTTTAAGGGCCTGCATGTCCAATTTATCTATTGTACATTGCACCCCTAGACCCCCCACCCCCTCCTATGCGCATGTATATTTTTACATGGATGATGATGTTTTGAGATGAAGACCCTACCAAGACGAGGCAGTACACCAAACGAGAAGTACATTCAAATGATTTAGGCCAAGCTATGATATGATCTAAGACTCAAATAAGGTATGAAACCCCTAGGCCATGATTGATCCATTATTTTAAAATGGATAAATAACTTTTAGAATCTCTAGTCCAGTTAGGTAGATTAATTTCCTTTATGCATTGTTTGTTATTTTGTGTGTGTGTGTTTACTACAAGATCACATAAAATAATAAACAAGATAAAATGAATAAGGATGTGAAGTATAATTTTATATTAATGCATGTTTAGTTGTGAGTGTGAAAAAATATATTGAACATATTTAATAGAAATAGATTACATTCTTAAATAAAATAATAAAATATCTCAAAATATATATTAAGACATAATGACTTTTTGAACAAAATCGGGTGTTTGGGGTGCTCATCATCCATAGTTGAGAGTGTCTCCTACTATCGGGGAGTTTTTATGAAAGTAATGGGTTGAATTAACTAAATTTGGTAGTTAAGGATTATCCATAGCTAACTTGTTATAACTTTATAGGTAAAGTGTTGAGGGAATCGAGGTTACAATTCTAATAAGCTGAGACTTTACTCAACAGACCAAGGAACAATCAGTTAAAGCGACTAGCCAGCTTAGACCTTACATTAAAATTATTTGAGTAGTGGTATATCCAAATCTTATAGACTATTAGGGGAGGTCTTAAGGATTCTTTCCACTAGAAAAATCAACCAATATAGCATTATAAATCTTATAGTAAGGTACATTTAGGTTCAATAAAATAGTGGGAGACATTAAATGATTTAATAATTAATTAATCAAAAAATGTCTAAAAGGTAATCAAGATAAAGTACTGAATGTTAAAATTTTATTTATTGTAGATAAAAATGGAAACCACCAACAACATAAGAACATTGTCAATGTGATATATATTGGATAAATAAAATATCATGATTTTCCATAACTTCTAGGAGGGGTATAGGTGCTTGCGCATAGTACTATGATAAGAACTGAAGCTTTATGTGCTAGAGTCCTCACTCCCTATAGAGCCTCCTCAAGGAGAAAGAAATTAGGATAAATATAAGTATAAGAATCATATAGATGATGCACTATATGTACATTTTATCATATTTTCATCTATGTCAAAAAAAATTATAAAAAATGCATGATAATGAAGATGCCTACAAGATGCTTATTCAACTCTATGAATTATATCAAGAGAGGGAAATGAAATAAAGTTATGAGATTTCTAATGCCCTGTATAGGTGTAGGATAGTAGAATTGAATCAAGAAGGACCTCATGTACTTAATATGACTAGGTACATTGAGAGGTTTGAAGCCCTTGGGTTCTAACTGAACCAAGAACTGGTGACTAATCTCATTCTTGGATCTTTACCGCCAATATTTTCAATGTTCATTATTAACTAAAATATGAATAACATGACAAAGTCACTCCTATATATTTTGGATTTAGTTCTCCAAGATGATAAGGATATAAATAATAACAATTATTCAGTCCTTATAGTGAACAAGAGAAGGAAGGGAAAGGCTAAGGGGTCTGAGGCTAAGTCTAGGCTGTAGACACTGATGCACTATACTTCCAAGAATCTAAGGATATAGAGATAGGGAAATTTTTAGGAAGTTTTATAATTTATTTTTGGAAGTAAATTCCACTAGAAAAAAAATTATAAAGATTGGGAAAAGAAGTAATGCGATGATTCAACTTCATATATTTTTTCCATTGAATGAAATCTTTCATTATCTACAAGTCAGGTATTGGATACAATTTATGGGTCCCTCATTTTTTTCATATATAGGAACCAAATAGATTTAATACAATTGAATAAGGTTAATTGGATATTCAATATGATAATGGTGAAATTCTATAAGCCTTAGAAGTGGGATATTATCATCTAATTTTTTCAAGTGATTTGATTCTCATATTGAATAATTGTTATTGTGTACCTTTAGTTACCAGAAACATAATCTCAATGTCATGTTTGGACACTATAGGATTTTATTTCATGTTTGGAAATAAATTTTTTCTATTTTATAAGGATAACATGTGTTATGGTATGGAGTATCTTATCAATGGATTTTATATACTTTAAATTGAAAACCTGGTAATGACAATCAATGACAAAACCAGTGATCATGACTCATATAACACCCACTTATGGTACTTTTGGAATGTTCATGTAAATGAAAAGTTACTATAGAAATTACATAAAGTAGGTTATTTATACTCATTTAAGTTAAAACCCTTGGATGTATGTCACATTTGTTTACAATGTAAAATGACCAAATCACCATTCTCTGGAAAGAGAGAAAGAGCCACTGAATTACTAGAACTAATACATACTAACATATGTGGTCCATTTCTAGAAGATGTAAGGGGTGGATTTTTTTTACATCATTACTTTTAACAATGAATATAGTAGTTATGGATATATCTAATAAATTTGGTATAATTCATATTCCTTTTAGATGTTTAAGGAATACCAACATGAAGTAGAAAACTATCTTGGTAAGAATATTAAGGCACTTTGCTCCAACCGAGGCAAAGAGTATCATAACCAAAATTTCATTGATCACTTAAAGGAGTGTGGGATAGTAACCCAACTCACTCCACATACACTTTAGTGGAATGGTGTTAGTGAAAGGAGGAATAAGACCATTCTTGACATGGTCTGATCAATGATGAGTCAGGAAACTCTTCCATTATCCTTTTGGGGATACACCTTATAGAGAGCGGTATATACCATTAATTGAGTACAAAATAAAGTTATAGATGGGATTATATATGAGTTATGGCATGGAAAGAAACCTAGTCTGTCACACATACATGTATAGGGATGTGAGGATTTTTTAAAGACTATAACTAGTGACAAATTGGCATCCAAAAGCATGAAGTACATCTTTATAGGATACCCCAAAGAAACCAAATGATATTACCTATATAAACCTTATGATATAAAAGTAATTGTGTCAATAAAATACACATTTCTATAAAAGGAACATGTTTCCAATGGAAATAATGTGATCAAGAATTACTTCAATGGAGTTAATGCTCCAGATGCATAGGAGTTGGTATGCGAACAATCTCTATTAGAGGCAGTGGGAGATAAAGAATTTCCTGAGACACAAGTACTATATAGGTAAACTCAAGAGGTTAGAGAACTAAAGCATTATGATTTTCTTATCACTGAGTAAGGTGACACATTACTCCCTGAGGATGACAAACCTCAAACCTGCAAGGAAGAAATATAAGGCAAGGATGTTGCTAAATTAAAATATTTCATGCGTTTTGAGATGGTGTCCATGTACCAAAATCAAGTTTGAATTTTAGCAGACCCTCCAACAAATGTAAACCCTATTGGGTGAAAACGGGAATTCAAGAAAAATCCGGACATTTATGGTAAGGTCAATACCTGGAAATATAGATTGGTAATGAAGGGTTTTAGACAATGTTAAGGCATCGACTAAGATGAAAGCTTCTCACCAATAGTAATACTGAAATATATTATAATATTTCTTTTTATAACAGCCTTCCCTGATTATGAGATTTGGAAAAATGGATGTCAAAACATATTTTTTGAATGGTAAGTTGGTTGAAGATGTTTATATGACTCAACCTATATGGCTTGTTAGGTTAACAAATGTCGATAAAGTGTGCATGATTCATAGATCCATTTATGGATTAAAGTAGGAATCGTGGTCATGGAATGTTCATTTCAATGAGGCCATAAGAGAATTTAGTTTCTTCAAGAAAAAAATTGATCCTTATATCAATAATAAGGATGATGGTAATGCCATCATTTTCCAAGTGTTATATTTTGATGAAATGTTAATTATGAAAAACAAATTAAAAGTATTACAATCAGTTAAGACATGGTTAAATGAATTCTTCTCCATGACAGACTTAGGTGAAGCAACCTAAATTATAGAGATCAATATCTATTGAGATAGATCTCAAAGGCTTCTTGGGCTATTTTGAAGCATATATATTGACAAGGTACTCAAAAGGTACAGTATAGAACAATCCAATAGTGGGTTGTTTTCCATGTCACATGGTATCAATCTCTCTAAGAAAATGTGTCCACAAGCATATGAGGAGATTGGCAGAATCAGTGCAATCCTATATTACTTGACAATGGGATCTATCATGTATTTCATGTTATGTACTAGGTTTGATGTTTCCTTTTATTTAATAATGGGGGGATGATATCAATCTCATCTAGGAGACTCGTATTGCACAACTATAAAAACAATCATGAATTACTTCAGGTGTAAAAAGGATATGTTTCTAGTGTATGGAGGAGATGAGGAAATACTAGTGAGAGGATACACTAATGCTGGTTTCCAAACAGATCATGATGATCTAAAATCATATTCAGGCAATATATTTTTCCTGAATGGTGGTTCAGTGAGCTGGAGAATCTCAAAGTAACTTATGTTAGCTGATTCTACAATATGATACAAGTATATAGTTGTATATGATGTAGCTAAGGAGGAAGTCTGGATGTGTAGATTTGTCTCAGATATTGGTGTTTTTTCAAGATATATATACCATGTTCAAGTTTATTATGATAATATTGTAGCATTTGTGGTTCCCAAGGAGCCCAAGTTTTAAGACCCAACCCCAGTTTCCTGGATCTGGTGTCTTATTTTATTACATTAGAATATAAACAAGGAATATGCGTCCCAATGGACCGAGTAGTTTAGTATCTTTGGAAACAAGATACATACATAAGTTTAACATTACAACTTGAAATTAAAAACAACATATAATTTTTATTTGGATCATCCACATCTATAAGTTCATACCTATAAGTCATTCATAATAAACTTCTTCATGTCCTAAGAAAATGAAATATAATAAAGGGGTGAGATCAAACACTCGATAAGGGTAAGCAATATAGTGAAATATATTATAAACATAAACATTAGGCATGGTGAATAATTAAAACCACATGCCTTTAAAAATAAACTTGAATACATTATTACAGAAATAAGAGCTGAATAAATAATGCCATAAAAAATAATCATGGGTATTCTACTAGTCGAATAACCACATGAACTATCAATAATATTTTCATAATTAGGGAATGTATAATTTTGGACATCATAACCATATCGTCAAGGCCTCGTGCTTAGACCATAGTTTGTCTCATGAGACCTACTGATGAACCAAGGGGCTATAGTGGGCCCCACTTAACACTTACTAAGTCCAATGCATTATTCATATGAACTGGGATAAATATAAACAACATATACATTCATATTGAAACTAATATATGAAATTTAAATAACTTTCCCCGAACATTAATCATAAACACTAACCATTCAAAGTAAATTAGTGAACGGTTTTAAGATAGCACATCCATATTAAAACTAATCATAAACCATTAAATTAAATATGGTATATGATATCATAAAATATTAATCCCAATAATACATAATAATCAACAAGAGTTTTGAAATAGATGAATATAATTTTATAAAATCATCAAGTAATTATTGGGATAAATACTATTTTACTTTAAAAAGAAGAGTTATTTTGGAAAAATATTTCTATAAAAACAGAAGTGAAGTATGATATTATTTTCATAATAAAATGATTTATTTTATAAAGATAATGGTTTCCAAAAACATGTTATAGAGAGTCCTTGAAAATAGGTAAGAATTTGAGAAATTCTCTTGAATCGGGATTGTATTTCAGAAAAAAATTCTTAAAGATATTTTTAAAATATATAACTCCCCATAAATGAAATTAGGATTCTAGTTGGTAAACATATATAGAACATTAAAATATAATTTATGAGGGTTGCATAAGAATAAATAATAATTTTATTTTGGTAAGTAGAGAATAAGAGTAACCAGAATGAAAATGGAGGTTCGGGTAGAAAACCCTTACCTTAAGTCCAAAGATATTCCTCGCTTGATCTTAAGGACCTAAATAATAAAATTTAGGTTAATAAATTTATAATTAAATAACATCCTCTATATTTAATTGATTTATTATATCCTTATTAGGTTCATTCATTGCCTTTTGATGGGTTAATAGATTCAATTTAATTGTTTGGGACTGTTTTCTTCTTTGGTTTCATGATTGGTTTACTTATATTCATGTACGGATAAACATATAGAATTAGAATGGTTTTCAAGAATAGAAGTTTTATGTTATTAGTGAAAAACCAGAATATTACATGGTAATAAAATTCGTTTGGTTATTGGGAGTGAAGATTAATCGTTATATAAAACTTTAATGACAATTTTTTGCGTTAATTGGCGGTTCTTGATCACAACAAATTATTTTGATTTATAAATTAATATCATGTGTACAAAAGGATTACATAACCTTAAAAAAGTTATAAAACATATATCGTAGTATTTTTAAACCATAAAAATGGTTTCATGACCCGAATTGAAGATGGTAATAGAAATTGAAAATCGGTCATCCTTGAATCTGATAAATTAACACATCATGGATGGTGTTTTCATTTCTAGAATAAAAGAATGGGAAGAGGAAATGATGAAGAATTATTCCTTTATTATAAAAAAATTATAGTACATTTCATGTAATGGATTCATCACAATAATTGGATTAAAGGAGTTGAGGAAAGAAAAATAGAAGAAAGGAACATGAAATAAAATAAATGAAAGGAGGAATTTACCTGTTGAAGTAATCTTCCTTGAGAGCCTCTTTAGGGAAGAGGTTTTGTTCTTTTTATGAGAACAATGGCTTATGGATGTGGGGGAGGATCTTGGAAGGAAATTTTAGTAGAATTTAGGAGATGAACAAGGCTTTAGAGTAGTAAAAAGAAGAGGGGTTAGGGGGGTTTATAGTGGAGGAGGGAAGGGTTTTCCCATTATTTTACTCATTATTTTATTATTTTTCCAAAGACAACAAATAGTATTGATTCTTGTTCCAAGAATAGTAGTATGTTCATATGATTTTGAACCAAGTGTTCTTACATCATCTATGATGCTAGGAATAGTGAATTTAACTGATAATGTATATTTACTGTAAATTATTGTATTTTACTATTCATAAAAAATTCAAGTATTTCATAAAAATCCAAAAAAATTATCCTAACCATTTTTTGATGTGTAAAATTAAAAAATGAACTCCATTTTTTGAAAATAATTTGTTAAATATTATTAATTTTTTTTAAATAAAATAATAAATTAATCAAAAAATTGCAATTTTAAAGCTATAATTTGTTTTATATAACCTTGAAAAATTAATCAAGATCTTGTTATCTTATAACATTAAGATAATCAAATAATAATATGATTTAATATTCATAAAGGTTATATTACTATTCATAAGGGTGTGTTACTATTCCCCAAAAATTAATTTTGTCTTATAATACTCTTAATATCTTACTAAACGCAACAGTGTATGTCAGTTTTTTGAAATTCAAATCACAGAGGAGGAAAAATTATGTTTACTAGGTAAGTTATAACAAAGTGGAATTTTGTAGAAACTCATTGTTTCTTTAATTCAATATTAAATTTATTTTTGAAATATTGGTGTGTTACATTATCCCCTCCTTACAGAAATTTCATCCTCAAAATTACCAGAATGTTACCTCAGAAAAAGATTTGGGTAGTTCTTTATCATAAGCTCCTCAGGCTTCCATGTTGCCTCTTCGATTTTATAATTTTTCCAAAGTATCTTTACCAGTCAATTTGTATGATTATTCAACACTTGTTATTTAGTGTCCAGAATTCAGATAGGCTTTTCACAGTAAGATAGGTCGGGTTCTAATTATCATCCTTCAGAAGTGAGGACATGCATTGGGTCTAGAATGTACTTTCTCAAAAATGGTACATGGAACACATTGTGTACTTTAGACAAGATAGGTGGTGTAACAGCCCAAGATTTTATAAAAAAATATTCTTTTTAATTTTATTAATGTCTTGTGTTGAACGGAGCTTTCACAACACGCATCCTTGACTTGCCTTGCATTACACGCAATCGCGACCTTCCTCGATAGCGTGTGTAATACGCAATACCGAGTTTCACTAAACAACGATATGCTACTAAAATATTATTAAAACTAGCCGTTATGAATGGTAATAACCACTTTTTTTAAATTCTGTAAATCTTATTTTTCAAAATGAACTTCATTTTTGGATTCGGAGTATCGAATTTAGCCTAAGGTGAAATTTTGGTACTTTTCGGATAACTTTCATATTCTGATGAATAGTGAAAATTACTAAATTTTAATTAAAAACAACTTTTTCAATCGAAATAATTAATAGTGATAAATTATTAATTTTAGTGGTTTTTAAGTATATTTATAATATATTTTTACAATTTAATACAATGTTGGTCATTGGTTGTAATTTCACATTTAAACCAGACATAATCAAGTGTCAATCTTTTGATATATATTGTTTCCTAAAAACACGCTATTTATTTTAACAGCGGGATTTAATTATAAAATTAATTAATGCAACTTCTATGTTATGAATTTGGTAAAATAGATTTCATTTTTGAATTCGGAATATGAAATATAGCTTAGGATGAAATTTTGGCATTGTTCTGAAAAACATCAATTTTTGATGAATAGTGAAACTACTAAGTGGTAGTTAAAAAAACTAAATTTTTCATAAAACTTAATTTTGCCGCTTCTGTGAATGGAATTTCGAAAATCCGAGAGACATGGTTAATATCAAGGACTAAAATGTGGTTCAATGAGATGAAAATAATTTTTTGGTGAATAGTAACTTTTTATTTTTTTTTACTGCGGTTAATAGTAAATAGGGGTAAATATGATATTACTATTACCCTAACACATGTCCTAATTCTATTGGACAAGTGTAATTAGACCAAAAACAAACTTAGGAATAAAATATGACCATTTAGGCCCACTTGGATTAGATTAGGACATTTATTATTAATTTATTTAAAGAAGGGTTAAAATAGTTAAAATCAAAGTTTAATAAGTAAATCATTTTTAATATGGGGTTATACATAAGATAAATTCGATTGTAAATATTACTTAGAAAGATAAAAAGATTTTCTACATGATGGTATTTTATTTATAATTTTTAGACATCAAATAATTTAATTTATATATGACACAAACATGATGCAGTAATTATCTTATTAATGAAATATTGACATAATTGATGTTATAAACACCAAAATAAATGTAATTTGAGACTTTTTATGAATTCCACTAATTTTCTAGGTTACTATGATATATTAATGTTGATTTAATCAACTTGGTTCGAACATTTAATTCTGTTATGACTTTCACAAAAATCATATAGTGTCAAAATTGACACAAAATAGTTTTTAAATCAAATATTATATTATTAATTGTTATTTTATTCCTAAAAATCTAAGGTTCGGACAAATGACTTAGATAAGGATATATATATTAATAATAAACAATTTGGGGTTCGTTTGGCATGTTATAGTAAGTGTATTAACCATATAGTGAAAGAAAACAAAAAGACACGGTAAAAGTTAAATTATTTAACTTAGAGTTAAATCTAATTGATAAGGTTTAAAATAAGATCCAAACATGTCTAAATTTGATTGGTTGATGAGATTACAACCCTATCTCATCTAAGCTTCGAATATGAGTCATTTTTGGAGGTTTTTAAGTGGGGTTAGATTTATTATAAATTAATATTTTTAAGAATTCCTAAGGTGCCCCTCTCCTCTCCTATAAAAGGACACCTCCTCCCCCTCCTCCTCACACCAATTTGAGAACTCAAGCTCGGCCAACCCCTGCCAAAATCTCTTCTCCACTTCCCTAGCAACATCCTAGAGGTTCTGGTCTTCCTCAAAGACCAATTTTAGTGCCCTAAGAGGAGGTCTCAAAGAGGCACTTCAAAGAAGAGGTAATTACCGTTACCAATTCTTTCATCTTTATTTCTTCTTCCACTTCTTCTTCTTAGGTTGTTTCATTATGAAGTAATAACATCAGTATCACTCATATACTGATATGTTATTATTTCACCATCTATCCATCCTACGGAAAAAGAAATCACCGCGCGTGCGTACGTACGGAATACCGTCTCCACGCCGTGGTGTAATCTATTTTCCACCACCACCTTACATGGATGGGTATAATGGTGTAAAGAATAACTATACATAGTTATTACAACATCATATTAATTCTGATATATTGTATAATCCACTCCAATTCAATTCAATATTTATAGAAATGATATCATCGTTCGTGCGTACGTACGGAATACCGTCTCCACGACGCGATGAGATTCATTCTCCATGTTAACCATTTAAGAATGATTATAAAGTATATATAAGAAATAATAATGAAATATATGACATTATAAAGCTACTAGATTTATGTATATATATATGTATGTCATCGACTTACTTCCATTTCAAGACAATAAGGAAAGTAAAACAGCGTTCATGCGTACGTACGGACTACCGTCTCCATGAACGGTGTTTTTCATTTTATTTATCTATCTATTATATATATATATACTGAATATATATGATATATAAATCATATTTTATATTCTGGAAGTATGTAAATCATGATATAAGTAATAGTGATGTCAAGAACAACAAGTCAAAACACCTAAGATAAATGAAACGATTTTACCCAAAACGCTTCTTTAACATGGAATTTACAAAAGAACGGGTAATATAATGTCATAAGTGAACCATATATGATATCATAACAATGAATATGATTCTGGAATAAGTCAATAACATGATTTAAATCATTATACAGGAGGTTTCGACACTTACAAAGCAAGTCGGACATAAGGTAAGGGAAATATCACAATCTCATTTTTATCCGAGATTGTTTATTCGTAAGTATTTACTGGTGTGTATTTTATCATCCACATCCATGTTCCCTCAATATGTAATATTGTTTCCATCCACTTGCAATATTTTAAATCCAATTTTACCCTTAGGTGAGTTTTTAGTAAAGAATATGAAAGGAATCTTTTGTCGTTTTTTTTCTGTACGAGGTACTTTTTGACTTTTCCGACAAAAGTACGAAGAATGTTTTTTTTAACTTATACGGCACGAACGGATTTATACTGTTTTATAAAGCCTTATTTTCATGAAGCTTACTCTAAAATATTTCATGACTATTTTCAATAAAATCTCTTTCTTTTAAAATTGCATGATGTTTTGTGAAAAGAAATTGATTTTGAAGAAGAAAGGATATTTTCCTCAAGAATTCAATTCAAGTGTTTTATCAAAATTATTTTCCATATAAGATAATAAAGGGTTCTGTTTCTATCCATATTTTTACATTGATTTGACTATGTTGTGATGGAATTATGTTTATGAATTCCTTTATCTTATATGAATGGTTTTATGATGTCATGTTGTTTAAAAATCCCATTTTTATTACATGGGTTATGCAATGATGTATGATTTATGATTCTGTGGCACACATAAGAAAGGATTCATTAAGAGATGGGTGGGACCTATATCTCCCTCCAATTCATTGGGTAAAGATTTTATATCTCATGAGATAGACATGGCTGAAATGGTAGGTTATACCGGTTCAGTGAAACAGGACTGAAACGAGGGTTACTCGATTCAGAAAGGGACTTTGTCCACTAAGATAGTCTTGGCAATGAGTCATGACTAACAAGAAATGATTTTCCATGATTATGTGTGCATGCCACAAAGTTTCAAGTTTCATGTTATGATTATGGTGATCTCATTTTCACTTCTATGATTTGTTCCATGTTAAGATATTATGATCTCTTTCGCAGGTTATGATTTTCAAAAAGATATGATATGATTTTTATTTCTTTTGTATACCCTTACTGAGCATTTGAGCTCACCCTTTTATGTTTTATTTTCCCCAGGATATAAATAAAGGTTTTAGGTAAAAAAAAAGGGAAGATCTTTATGGGAGATATTGAAGATCTTTCACCACGATTAGAAGATTACGTTCCGAGTTTCCAAAGACACTAAACTATTACGATCCTTTAGTGTGTGTTTTTGTTATGTACTAAGTATTCCGCAAAAGTAATGTAATGTCCATGTACGTCAAGATACGGGTCTCTACAGGTGGCATATCCAAATGATATGAAATATCTCTTCTTCTCTCCAAAATATCAAAAGGGACTATGTACCTAGGGATCAATTTCCCTGTCTTCCCAAATCTTATAACACCCTTCCAAGGAGATACTTTTAAGAAAACATAATCACCCACTTGAAACTCTAAATCCTTCCTTTGATTATCAACATAACTTTTTTTCTACTTTGTGATGATTTGATATGGACTTGAATATTATTTACCTTTGTTTTTTTTTCACCACAAGTTTTGGGCCCACAATCATCCTTTCTCCAACTTCATCCCAACAAGTTGGTGTACACCATCTCTTTCTGTAAAATGTTTCATATAGTTCCATTTGAATACTTGAATGGAAACTATTATTGTATCCAAACTCCACTAAAGGTAAGTATTAATCCCACATACCTTTAATGTCAAGTGAAAATGATCTCAATATGTCATCTAAGATATGGATTGTCCTTTTTTATTTCCCATCGGTATGTGGGTGATAAGAATTACTCAATCAAAGCTTAGTATCCAAAGCTTTCTGATGACTTTTCTAGAATTTCTATGTAAATCATGGATCATGATCAAAAAAATTGAGAGAGGTTACCCATGAAGTATCACAACTTCATTGATATAGAGTCGTTCTAGGTCCTCTAGTGTAAAATCCTCTCTTATCATGAGGAAATGTGTAGATTTCATAAGTCGATCAATAATTACCCATATTGCATCATTATTTCTCAGAGTTTTGGGTAATCCAGTGAAAAAATCCCTAGTGATGTCATCTCATTTCCATGTAGGAATAGGTACATGTTACATGACTCCTCTAGGATGTTGTCATTCGGCCTTCACTTATTGAAAGACTAAACATCTTGATACATAATCAACAATTTCCCTTTTCATGTTGTCCCACCAAAAATGTTCTTTCAAATATCTATACATTTTAGTGCTACCATGGTGTATAGAAAATTTGAGCTATGAGAATCATCCAATAACTCCATTTTCATATCAATTATAGAGGTAACACATAGGCTCTTCCCAAATTTCATAATTCCATATTCACACATTAAGTCAGCCAACTTCTCATCTTTCACAACATTAATTTTCTTTTGAAGATTCTCATCATCAGACTATGAAGATTTAATTATTTCCAATGAAGGCGGTTGGGAAACCATTTGAAAAAGTTGTGATGTTTCACCTTATTTGATAATTCCCCTATCCATCCTCATTAGATCCATGAACACAGGATCCCTTTCAATACTCATTTTTCTTAAAACTTCATGATCCTTCCTGATCAATGCATCATGTACCTTATTTTCCTTTCCTGCGTGATAGTATATGAAACAATCATAATCCTTGAGTAGTTCAAGTCATCACCTTTGCCTGATGTTGAGTTATTTCTATGAAAATATATACTTTAGACTCTTGTAATCCATATATATCTCACATCTTTCACCATAGAGATAGTGTCTCCATATTTTTAGAGAAAAGATCACAGTAGATAACTAAAGATCATGAGTATTATAATTTTGTTCATAAATGTTTAACTATATTTATGCATAGGAAATAACTCTATCATTATGAATAAGGACACAACCAAGTTATTTATTTGATGCATCACTATAGATCGTAAACCCATCATTCCTAGATTATAGAGTTATAATAAGTGCATTCTCTAATCTACTCTTCAATTATTCAAAACAGTCCTCACATTCTTTTTTCTATACTAAATTAAACCTTTTACATGTAAGCTTGGTCATTAGGTTGTCTAAACGGGTGAATTTCTAAAAAAAATACCGATAATAACCCGCTAAACCAATAAAACTATGTACCTCGGTTATGTTAGTTGGAGTAGGCCATTCTTGCATAGCATTTGTCTTCATAGGATCAATAGATATTCAAACCTTAAAGAAAATGTGTCCAAGAAATGATACTGATTGAATCCAAAATTCACACTTTCTAAACTTCCCATATAATTCATTTCTTCTATGAGTCTTCAGAATATTGCGCATGTGATTTTCATGATCTTTGTAGCTTTTGGAGTATACCAAGATATCATCAATAAATACCACCACAAAGTCATCAAGATATTCCTTGAAAACTCTATTCATTAGATCAATGAAAACAAAGGGTGCATTAGTCAGTCCAAAATGCATTAATATAAACTCATAATCCCCATACCTGGTTTGAAATGTTGTTTTTGGTATGTCTTCTTTCCTCACAAGCAACTGATGATATCCAGATCGAAGTTCAATCTTTGCAAAATATTGAACTTCATGAATTTGATCAAATAAATCATCAATGTGAGGTAGGGGATACGTTTTCTTTATTGTTATAGCATTAATCTCCCTATAGTTAATTCACAACCTCATAGATCCATCTTTCTTATTAACGAAAAGGACGGGGGATCCCAGTGGAGAAACACTAGGGTGAATAAATCCTTTATCAATCAATTCCTCTAGTTTTTATTCAACTATAATAATTCCACAGTGTCCATTCTATAAGGTTTCTTTGGTATGGGCCTTGAACCCAGAATTTAATCAATAGATAACTCAACTTCTTACTCTAGAGGATATCCAGGTAAATCATTTGGAAACACGTCAACATATTATTGCATAATAGGTATGTCCTCTATTTGAATATTCTTTTACTCACCCATAGATATTGTGTTCTATTCCATCAAAATAATTGAATTTAGTAGATCTAATGGGGGTGGATCTATATAAGAATCAGCTAGTGAGGTTTCTGCTATAAATATAAGGGATTCAACACCGTTTGAAAAATCATAACTTCCCAATTCTTGCAATAGATCTTCACATCATAACATCAAAGCCAAATCATACCAATAATCATATCAAATCCAATCATGGGTATAATGATAAGGTTAGAAAATAAATCACATTTATGTGTCATAAGGGGGACTGATCGACACATCTTTGTTGTAATGATACATCCCCTATGAGTTTTGACTGAAAACTCCTTTATTAAATCAAATGGGACATGACTAATTTTCTTGGAAAACTAGGAAGATATAAAAGAATGTGATGATACAAAATCCAATAAATCATTTTCTAAGTTTGAGGAAATGATTAAATTACTTGCCACTACATCATTAAGAACTGCAACCACATTAATTGTGATTGCATAAGTTTAGCATTTCTCCATTATCCTACTTTGGGGAATTTTTCCCTAGCGCTTAGGACATCATGTGCATAATGTCCCATATCATTACAACAATAGAATTGAACATTGGTTGTTTATTTATTCCCCTTACAATAATGAGATTGTTGGCCTTTTTCTCTGTACTTCTAACAGACTCTCATTCCCTTCATACATATTCAAGGGTGTTTCTTCCCACCATTATTGCAGGGTGGAAGTTCCACTCTTCCCTTCTTCCCCATTTCTTTATTTCCTTTTCCAAATTTTTCTATATCCCTCTTCTTATCATTCCTTCCTTTAAAGTCATAAGATATTGAAAATTATTTTTCAATCTTGATAGTGCATGACACTATATCTTCATATGATGAGAAATTCTAGGAGACTAGTTCCCTTCAGAGTAATGGTTTTAAACCATCAAAGAATCAATCAATCTTTCTCCTTGGATTACATTTGTATTCTGCATCATGCCTTGTCAGACTTGTAAAGTTACATTCATACTTGGGAAACTTTTCATCATCTTTTTTCCTCAAATTCAAGAATTTCCATTCCATATCTGCTCATTGTCTGTGGGGAAAATATTTTTCTAGGAATATTTCTTTAAAATACCTTTATTCCATCTCTTATATTTCTTCCTCCTTTTTATTTTGGATTAATTAACACCACTGATCTGTATCTCTCGATAGATGATAAACTACCATGACATTCTTCTCTCTTTTGTTACATCCCAAAGAGATATATATCTTCTCTAGGGAACTTATCCGTTGCTTAGATACAAATGGATTTGTAGTCCAATTGAATGATGGAGGTTGTTATCACATAAAGTGATCAAATATATCTCCTTTAAGTTGTGGATTAATATTCTCTATATGGGTAAGGTTATTATTCATAACCTAAGTTAGTTGTCCCATTATAGTTATAAGTTGCTCAGCACTAGTCGTAGCCCCAGATCCAACATCATTATCTTGAATCAGAGTGCAATCTCTACATGGGATTTGCGTGTTCATGCAATTTTCATTTCTTCGACTATGCGCCATTTATAAATAATGTAATAAACTAGATTAGGTTATGAATCATAATTTATGATCTCAACTTATCATAAATTGAAATCATATGCATGTCTAATCCCACAATCACAAACATGGTTTATTTGAGTAAAAAAATTTACATTTAAATCCTTCATAATGGCTTGTAAAGAAAATATGAATTATCCTAATCATATACCCCAGGAGTTTCAAACTAGGTGTGTATTAAGTCTCATTTTCATGTACCAAGATACCCTAGATCAAGCTTGAAACTCCTTATCAGAGTTTTCACTCCTAGGTATATCTGTGCCAGAACCCCATCCACTTGTAGTATCCAAAAAAGGATGTATTTTCTAGAAAGATACTGATAATATATTCCTTACAAAAATTCTAGGATGTTCTTGTATGTTTATCCTCAAAGACTATCTTATGGTTTTTCCCCCTAATCTATGTTTTCTAAATCTAGTTTCAATGTTTTTTATTAAACTTCCTATGATACCAACTGTAAGAACCCAACCCCAATTGCCCATAGTCAGTGCCTTATTTTATTACATTGGAATGTAAACAATAAATATTCATCTCGAAGGACTGAGTAGTTTATTAGATTTGAAAACAAGATACATACATAAGTTCAACATTACAACTTAAAATGAAAAATAACTTATATGTCTTATCGGCAGCATCGACAGCTATAAGTTCATCCCTACAAGTCATTCATAATAAACTTATCCATGTCTTGAAAAAATGAAACATAAAAAAGGGGTGTGCTAAAATGATCAGTAAGGTTAATAAATACAATGTAATATATCATAAACATAAACATTATGTTTGGTGAATAACTAAAAACACATTCCTTTAAAAATAAAATTGAACACAATATAGAAGGAATAAGAGATGAATAAATAATGCCATAATAAAACATAATAATGGGTATTATAATAGTTGAATAAACACATGAACTATCAATATTATTTTCATAATGAGGGAATGAATAATATGGAATATCATAACCATATTGTCAAGGCCTCTTGCCAAGACCATAAATATCCATTTTTTCAAGGCCTCATGTCAAGACCATAGTTTGTCTCATTAGACCTACTGATCCACTGAGGGGATATATAGGGACTCACCCAACACTTAATAAGTATAATAAATTCCTCATATGAATGGGGATAAACATAAACAACATATACATTCATATTGAAACTAATATATGAAATGTAAACAACTTTCCCCAAACATTAAGCATAAACTCTAACCATTCAGAGTAAATTGGTTAATGGTTTTAAGATAACACATTCATAGTCAAAATAATAAAAAACCATTTAATTAAATATTTTATATGATATATTAAAATATTAACCTTAATAATACATAATAATCAATAATATTTTTGAAATATATGAAGATACTCCTATAAAATCATTAAGTAATTCTTGAGATAAATACCATTTTAATTTGAAAAGAAGAGTTCTTTTGGAAAAATATTTTTATAAAAAAGGAAGTTAAGTAAGTTAGTATTATAATAATAAAATGAGTAGTTTATAAAGATAATGACTTCCAAAATTTTATTATATAGTTTCCTTAAAAATAGGTAAGAATTAGAGAAATCCCCTTAAATCGGGCTTGTATTTTAGGAATAATTTTTTAATGATACTTTTAAAACATATAACACCCCATAAATTAAAGTCGTATTCTGGTTGGTAAACATATATAAAATATTCAAACATAATTTATGATATTTAAATAATAATAAATAATAATTTGATTGAGTTAAGTAGATAATAAGAGTAACTCGAATGAAAATGGAAGTTCGGATAGAAAACCCTTACCTTAAGTCTGAAGGTGTTCCTCACTTGATATTAATGACCTAAATAATAAAATTTAGGTTCATAAACTAATAAATCCAGAACCTAATATACATTTAATTGATTTATTATATCCTTATTGGGTTCAGTCATGTCCTTTTGAAGGGTTAAGAGGTTCAATTTCACTGTTTGGGAGCATTTTCTTCCTTGGTTTTCATGATCGGTTTACTTATATTTCTGTTCGGATAAACATCTAGAATTATAATGGTTGTCCAAAATAGAATTTGTATTTTATTAGTGAAAAAATAATAATATTACATCATCATAAAAAAAAATTTGGTTATTGTAAGTGAAGATGAATCCTTATATAAAACTGCATTGATAATTGTTTGGGTTAATTGGCGGTTCTTGATCACAATGAACATATTTTGATTTATAAATTAATATCATGTTTAAAAAAGTATTATATAACCTTAAATAAGTTATAATACATATATTATAGTCTGTTTCAACTATCAAAATGGTTTCATGACCATAATTGAAGATGGTAATAGAAGTTGAAAACCCGTCATCCTTGAATGTGATAAATTAAGGCATATCAGATGGTGTTTTCATTTATATTATAAAAGATAGAGAAAGGAGAGATGATGAAGAATTATTCCTATATAATAAAAAAATTATATTACATGTAAGGTTCTGGATTAATCACAAAATTTTTATTAAAGGAGTTGAGGAAAGAAAAAGAAAAAAAAACGAACTTGAAATAAAAGAAATGAAAAGAGGAATTTACCTCTTGAAGTAATCTTCCTTGAGATCCTCTTTAGGGGAAAGATTTTGGTATTTTTATGACACCAAGGGCTTATGGATATGATGGAGGATCTTTTTAGGATATTTGAGAATAATTTAGTCAAGGAAAAAAGGCTTGATAGGAGTGAATAAAAGAGTGAGTGAGGGGGGTTTATAGTGGAAGAGAGGAGGGTTTTCCCATGATTTTACTCATTATTTTATTATTTTTCCTAAGAAAACTAATAGTATTGATTCTTGAGACCAAGAATATTAATATGTGAATTTTAGTTCAAAACAAGTGTACTTACATTATCCATGGTACTAAGAATAGTGAATTTAACAGATAATGTATATATACGGTAAATTACCGTATTTTACTATTCATAAAAAATTCATGTATTTCATAAAATTCCCAAAAATTATACATAACCATTTTTTTATGTTTAGAATTCAAAAATGAACTCCATTTTTTAAAAATAATTTTCTAAATATTATTAATTTACTTTTTAAATAAAATCATAATTTTTTCGAAAAATAACATTTTTGAAACTATAATTCATTTATATCACCTTGAAAAATTAATCAAGATATCATTATCTTATAACCTTAATATAATAAAATAATAATATGATTTACTATTCATAAGGTTCATATTACTATTCATAAGGGTGTGTTACTTTTCACCAAAAATTAAGTTTGTCTTATCAAACTCTAAATATCTTATTGAACATAACAGTTTATGTCAGTTTTTCGAAATTCAAATCCCAGAGGTAGAAAAATTATGTTTACCTAATAGGTTATAAAAAAGTGGTGTTTTTTAGAGAATCAATGTTTCTTGTATTAAATATTAAATTTATTTTCAAAATCTTGGGGTGTTACACAGGTCACACTAGAGGACAAATCATATACTTTAGAAGTTTCGTCTCTTGAGTGATTTTACATAGAGAAGTGAAGTTGCGGTTAGATTAGTAGTCATAGAGGACAATGTGGTAGAACCTATGAATAAATACATATCTCATTAGAAGCATGATTTTAGAGCTATTTGATTGAGACTTTTTACTAGTTTGATCTATTGCAGTTGGTAGTACTGAAAGTGGGTGCCCTAGACCCAACTTTGGATGTACTTTGATTACCACTACATGTATATAGTTTGATATATATATATATACATGTGTTTAACTTACCATGATAGTATTTATACTTCTACATCTAATATATTTATGTTATTTTCCTTTTATTATGTATCATTTCAAAGGGTTATAGAAGATCCATGGATATAATGAGAACCAATAGATACTTTGACAATAATCTTAAAGTAATGTCATATGATCCAGATACATCATACTGGCCAGACATAGATAATGTGTGACTATTAAATGATGGGTATCATAATAATTGATACTTATTCTTGTGAAGTTTGAACTTGGTGATCTCTAGTAGTTGAGATCATGAGGATAGACCCACCAATAGGACCACCACATGTTACGAGTGTCATTAGTTGTTCCTATCTATGGACATGTGCATTGGTCTCCTGACTTGATATCATTATCAATGTGTACCATTTGATCACATACTTTGGTACAAGGTGAAATCAATAACAATAAAGTCATGGTGAGTTATTTTTTGTTGGGTACAACATTAGTGGTATGGTATTATTTGAATGATCAAGATAGGAATTTTCACTTCTGATTTGAGGAAGAGATATATTTGGACAAGTTGGTTAGGATGGTAGTTGTAGAGACCTGAAGCTTGAAGTACATGGACATTACATTACTTTTGAGGAATACTTAGTACATAAAAAAAACAAACACACAAGGACCGTAATAGTTTAGTGTCTTTGGAAACTTGGAACGTAATCTTCTAATCGTGGTCAAAGATCTTCAACATCTCCCATAAAGATCTTCCCCTTTTTTTCTTACCTAAAACCTTTCTTTATATCCTGGGAAAAAGAAAACATAAAAAGGGTGAGATAAAATGCTCAGTAAGGGTAAGCATGAAGAAAATAAAACAAACCATATACATTTGAACATAAAAACATGTACATAATGTTTAAACATAGAAATCTTGTGCAATGACATAAAACATGGAAGTACGTAAGGCATAGATCAAAATAGAACATCAATCATGATAAAATAGTTTGTAAATAAAACTTGTAATTGTAGAAAAACATTAAGCACATGATATGATTTCCATAGTAGCCAAGGCATTGCTGCCAAGACCATCTTAGTGGACAAAGTCCCTTTCTGAATAGAGTTCACTCCTCGTTCCAGTCCTGTATTACTGAACCGGTTTAACCTGTCGTTTCAGCCATGTCTATCTCATGATATTTAAATCTTTACCCAATTCATTATAGGGAGATATAGGTCCCACCCATCTCATAATGAAATCATTCTTACTTGTGCCACAACATAAATATAAATCATTCATCATAACCCAAACAATAAAATGTGTTTCATAAACATCATTCCATCATCACATAATCCATATAAAATAAATGGACATCATTTCATAATAATAAAAATAAAACCATGTAAATCATAGAGACATTATACTTGAAACATACACATATGAAATAATGTCATCTTAGATGGAAAATGGTTTTGATAAAGCACCTGAAATGAATTCTTAAGGAAAATATCCTTTCTTCTTGAAAATAATTTTATTTTCACAAAATGCCATTAAATTTTAAAATAAAGTGACTTTTTTGAAGATATTCATGAAATATTTTGGAGGAAGATTCATGAAAATAAGGTGTTATAAAACTGCAAAAAATCATTTCATGCCGTATAAGTTAAAAAAACATTTTTCTAGTACTTTTTCTGGAAAAGTCAAAAAGTACCTCGTAAAAGAAATATTTCATACATACCATGTAGTAAAAGTAAAAAATGGGTAAAAATGACTTTAAACATACATGAAAACATTTTTAGAAAACAAGTACATGGATGATAAATATAACCCCAGTAAATGCTTACGAATAAACAATCTCAGATAAGAATGAGATTGGAATAGTTATCCCTTACCTTAGGTCTGATATGCTTCGTACATATCCAAACCTCCTGTATAATGATTTAAATAATTTCATTGACTTATTACATAATCATATTCATTGTTACTATATCATATATGGTTCACTTATGACTTTATATTACCCGTTCTTTTGTAAATTCATGTTAAAGTAGCATTTTGGGAAAATCGTTTCATTTGTCATTCGTGTTTTAACTTGTAATTAGTCATATGATTACTTAGATCATGATTACTTACATCCAGAATGTAAAACATGATTTATATATAATATATTCAGAATATACAAATATATAATAGATCGATAAATGAAAAGAAATACACCGTTCATGGAGACGGTAGGTCGTACGTACGCCTGAACGTTGTTTTTGTTTCCTTATTGAATTGAATGGAATTTAGTATATGACATACATATATATGTACATAAATATAGTAGAATTATTATGTCATATATTTTATTATTACTTATTATATATACTTTATAATCATTCTTTAATTGTTAACATGGAAAATGAATCTCATCGCGTCGTGGAGACGGTAATCCATACGTACACACGATCGATGATATTGTTCCCATGGAATTGTATTGGAGTGTATTTATACTATTTCAGAATCAATATCACTTTAAAATAATCATATATAGTTATTATTTACACTATTATACCCATTAAAGTAAGGTGGTGGTGGAAAATAGATTACACCACGGTGTGGAGACAGTATTCTGTACGTACGCACACGCGGTGATTTCATTTTCCGTAGGCTGGATAGATGCTGAAATAGGGTTGTTTCATACTTATAATAACATATCAGTATATGAGTGATACTGATGTTATTAATTCATAATGAAACAACTAAAGAAGAAGAAGTAGAAGAAGAAATAAAGTTTAAATAATCGGTAATGGACATTAACTCTTCTTTGAAGCGCCTCTTTGAGACCTCCTTTTAGGGCACTAAAATTGGTCTTTGAAGAAGACCAGGACCTCTAGGATGTTTATAGGGAATTGGAGAAGGGAATTTGGCAGGGTTTGGCCTAGATATAAGGCTCAAAGTGGTGTTAGGAAGAGAGGGAGGAGGTGCCCTTTTATAAGGGAGGAGAGGGGCACCTTTGGAAATATAAGAAATATTAGTTTATATTAAATCCCAACCCCACTTAAAAACATAAAAAATGACTCATATCCAAATATTAGATGATATAGGGTTGTAATATCATCAACCAATAAAATTTATACATGTTAGGAATTTATTTTAAACATTATCAACTTGATTTATCCTTATTTAGTAAATTTAATTTTATTTGTGGTAATAACATTCTAAATTTTAAATTATCAAAAATAATTACTTATTTGTTGTGAATTTTTCATAATTGGATACTTTATAACATTTTATACCATATAAATTTAAATTTATAATTTTTAAATATTTTTGTGATTTTTAAACAATTTTATAATATGTTATTTTTATAAAATAACAATAGTGTCAATTTTGACACTATTCATTTATTTGAATTTAAATACAATATATACAGAATATATGTTCAAAATAAAAGATTTAATAGATTCATAAAAGGTCATATGTATCTAAAAAATTAGTGGAGCACATTAAATAGTTCATATAATATTTATTTTATTATTTTTAAAACCATTTATTTGGTTTATCTCTTAATAAAATAATTACTACAACATTTTTATATAATTGATTAATATACTTATTTGTTGAATAAAAATTAAAAATAAACTTCTATGATGAATATAAATATATTACCTTTCACAACAATACTTTTACTCTAATTTATCCTCTTAAAATCACAATATTTAAATTGTTATATTTATTAAATTATGAAGGTGACAACTTTGGCATCATTTAAAATAAAATAATATAAGTGTCATAATCCCATTAATAAGGATACAAATGGTCAAAAATTCGTCCAGTGGATGATTAGGGTTTATATATACACTAATAATAAGTTTTTTGCAGATTTTTGGGCCTTTTGATATGTATTACTATTTCAATAAAAACTATATTATTGATTTTTCACTAAATAAATAATTTCTACATTATTAATGTATAAGATAATAAGGTAATTAAATAACTCTTAAAAATTACAAATTAATTACCATGACAAATAAAAAACTTTTATCTTTAAAATTATTATTTATCACCGAATTTATATTCTGTATAAACTTATATTGAAAATACTTTAATTATTAAAGTTTAGTGAGACATATTTCACTTTCCTTTAAATAAAATAAACTAAAGGTCTTAATCACCTCCAAGTGGGTTCTACTGGATTCCATTTCGACCCAAAAATGACTCAAAAAAAATTATAATCATCCAATTTTATTAAGACAAGTATTAGGATAATTTTATAATATTATATTTACCCTTAATTACATAATTTACCTGTTACTATGGTAAATAAAATTTACCGTTGTTACTATTCATAAAGCCCAAAAATAAAAAGTAGTCTATTAATAAAATTTGGATCCACTGATTCCAAATATGGAATCCATTTTTCCAAATTCAATACACAGAAGTTGCAGAAATTAATTTAAAATTAATCTCGTTGTCGAAAGAAAACGGGTTTTTGTTTAAAACATTGAAAAAGATTGAATTTCTTTAACCTACGAATTCAATGTAAAATCAAGGAAAATGACATACATTATATTAAATGGTAAAAATATATTCCATTTATACTTTAAAACCATTCAATATTATAATTTGACCACATAAGTTATTACGATGAAAAAGTTTTTTTAAATAAAATATAGCGTCTTTTTACTATTTATTAAAATATGAATGTTATCAGAATAATATGAAAATTTTGTACAAGGTAAAATTTTATATCCTGATTCCAAATAATAATTTTATTTTTTAAAATTGAACTTATAAACATGTCAAAAACCAGATTTAAAGTGGGTGCGCCATCAAAAGGCGACAAAACTGCATTTTCTGAAAAATACTTATTTTATCCAAAATTTATTTTGTTCTTATACCATGTTCTAGAAAATGTGTAAGATGAATAATAATGTTATAAAATTCAAATTTTAGTTAATAATATTCATAACGGCTAGTTCATAATAATATTATAACAATATATCATTGTTTAGTGAAACCTGGTATTACATACAACACACGCTATTGTGGAAGGTCGTGATTGCGTGTAATGCAAGCCAAGTCAGGGATGCATGTTGTGAAAGATCCTTTTGGTGTAGCATACAACACATGACATTAATGAAATTAAAAATAATATTTTTCATAAAATCTTGGGGTGTTACAGTAGAACCTTCATAAATCCAGGGTCATGGTAGTCAAAGGTAAATCTTTCCTGAGAGATCAATAAATAATAAATCAATAAATGATGATGAGACAAGTGTGTTCCCTTATTTATGTGATATCATATGACAAAGAGATTATGTTACACAGTGGGTGTTCATAGGTTGTTATTCATTGCTATGACTATTCCTTATCTCTTCATGGGCCTTGATGGGTATCTAAACTCCACTCCTATACTATGAATATTATTCACTGCTATTTAGATAATGTCCTAGAGGGTCACACATAGTAGAGTATTTTAGAATCTATCATATTTTGGTGAATAGGAATATAGGTTATGGTGGATCCCACCATGGGGTCTGAGAGTTTTCTAGGTTTTATCGATCACCAATAAATAAATAAATTCACAAATATTCAAGAAAATAATAATTGGCTTGAATTTATTTATTAAAAGTATTTTCAAGTGTTTAAGTAAATACAATGATTAATATTATATGAACAAATCTTATTTAAATATTCCAAGTTATTTTAATATTATCTGGAGTTATGAGTCAAGTTAATTACTAGGGTTTATCACATAATATATTTAATATATATTACACATATGTGATAAATATATATATATATATATATGTCACGTTTATTTAATCATAATTAATTATTTATATCACTTATTTAGTGGATGTTTAATGAATGGGGGTCGAGGATCCCTAACCAAGTATTTTGGCATCCACTATATAAGTGGATATAATCGCGTTCTAATGACCTATTCATTAATCCTAAACTGAGATATTATCTCTCCTCCTGAATCATAGATAGATAATCACTCAATCCAAGAAAATGATCCAAGTTCTCCTTCATGTATCGAAGGCTAGTGATCATGGTGATCATCATAGCATCAAAGTGATCATCAGAGCTCCACGCTAGCACCCAGAATTTTATGAATGGTGTGTGTAAATATTGGATAAGAATGTTTGTATGATATCTATGGGTTTGGGATCAAATACTTTGAGAAATGGTCTCCAGTGACTTTTGATAGACATTCTCACTTTAAAATGCAACGAGGTAATCATTCATTTATTTTATATGCTCTAATTAAACCATGAAAGATCCTCTTACCATACGGGGGTCGAATCACTAGAAACAATGAAGTTTCGTCACTCTAGTGATGAAAATAATAAAAATCCTCATCCCACCATCTTCCACTATATTCCTTGATACTGACACTAGTCATGGAACTGTCTCCTCCATTAGGCATCAGAATAAAATGGCGTTAGTTTCATTGGATAGCCCTCGGTAAGTCTATGACTCCTCTTGATTATTTTACCTATTTATCCTATTGTATGGAATGGTAAATCCAGTGAGATCTTTTTCCCTATTTTTAGGTTTTTTGTCTAATATTACAATTTTTTCATTCTAGCTCAAATAAAATCCTGATATTGGATGATTGGACCATCCTAAGAATAAGGTAGGTGTTCTATGGATATTTCCATAAATTTATGTTGTTTTATAAAGTATTATCGGTGTGTTCCAAGTCATACCTCCCAAGTGTTGCTCCCAAATTATGAAATACCTTAAATTAAATTCCTAGAACACACCCTTGATGTTTTCTAAACTCCTCATATAATGGATCATTCATTATTGTCCCATCACTTTGTCAGTTTTGGGTGTTATAGGTGTTTTGGAGGAGTCTTGAGGAGGTTCCTTGGTGGTTAGAGGTGAAATAGGGATGCTATAGAATATTTATATCATGTATGGGTTACACAATGTGAAATTGTGTTTCACATCTTGTTTAGCTAGCTATATTCATATCCTATGTGCGGTGATGAAAAAATTCATAAAATGGATTCTTGTCCTGAAAGTACTTCATGATTTGTAGTTAAATCAGGCCGAGAAGACATGAATTTCAGAATAAGTTGGTTATTTGGGAAAAAACCCCATGAAATCCATGTCATTAATGGGTAACATGATGTGAAAGGTGATAGGTCTAGGTTTTAAATCTTTTTTTGGTTGATTTTTATGCATTCATCTATACCTATCTATCTCTCATTTCCAAGTACAAACTAGGGAATTTTAGAGGATCTTTTAACTCTCCTTCTCCTGCTTTGATATATTGGTTTCGGTTGATTCCCATTAGTAATCCACGGTGAGTTATCCTATTATAACTATGGTTTTCCATCCATTATTTAGAGATCCTAAGTGTTTGTGTTCTTTTTTTCATTTTGAGTTTGCATTCATTTTTTATAAACCTTAATGTGGTGTAGGATGATCGGTGGGTTTTACATGCGGTTGTTGTTTGTGGGCATTTCTTCTTCACCCTACAGTGTTTAGTGAGTTAGAAAATATTCTTTGCGGTAGGTAATCCCTTGTTTCTCACTTTTTTTACCATGTGGTAGTTTTTTACTTTTGTTTATATATGGGAGATGGTTTTCACTATCATAATCAAGATAAATTAATCTGTTAATTGAAATTAAAGGCTAAATGATAATGATTTGCATTATTTTACAACATTTATATTATTATCATGTTGTGTTTGTACTGGATGAATTCCCCACTAAAAATTGTGGCTGATGGGAGATTTATTTTAACTGGTTTGATATGAGTTGTGGAGAAATTGTTGTGTGTTTGTTATGATATCACTCTAAAATGGAAATTGGCTAACCACTATTATTTTTTTAATAAAATTATTACCTATGGTTTTATCACTTCTATGATAATTCCCATAAAATATAGTGAAATTTGATAAAATCCTCTTTATTAAATTAGTAAAATTATCATTGATGTGTTATGATTTGTGATCATGCTTTTGGGTGGTAAGGTGATGGTTTTTTGGTCGTGCTTTTGGGTTGGCAAGGTGATGTTTTTTTGTTGTTCTTTTATAGCGGTGAGGTAGTGGTTTGTTTGACCATTCATATGGGGTGGTGAGGTGATGAATTATTTGGCCATTCTTATTGGGCGGTGAGGTGATGGTTTCTTTTTCCATGCTTTTGGGTTAGCAAGGTGATGGTTTGTTTGGCCATTCTTGTGGGGTGATGGTTCGATGGTTCGATGGAAATGATGAGCTACTTTTGATGTGTGGTTGTATTGTTATAGAAGCCTAAGAAGTGATGGAATAATTATTTAACAATGATTAAAATGATTGTGGTTTGGTTTGGTTAATGGGATTGAAATGACTAATGAAAAAATAAATGATGTTTTGTGTTGTTAAATGTGGTTGTTGGTAAATAATGAAATTAATGGGTTTTATAATGGAATTAGTTAGAAATGAAAAATTATGCCATGTGACTTGTGCGGTGTTATGAATTTAGAGGTGGCAGAAAAATTGTAGATGTTGTGAGTTGGTTAGTGTTTTTTTAACCAATAGGTTGGAATTATGTGTGCCTATATGTATATACTAGTATATTTCTTTTTATTTCTATACCCATCCCACCCACATCAAGCACTCTGTGCTGACACCCATATTTTCACATGAGGGTGTCTTTCCCAACATCCCAGTGATGTATAGATGGCTACCCACTATTTTACACTCTCTCTTCCATTTGAGTACATATTCGTTGTCTATGATAGCAGGAGGCCTATTAGTGCACTAGGTGATGGCCCATGTGTATTCAAGAAATATGTGATATGACCATTTTATGGGGAAGTTTGTGGTGTGGGTCATGCATTCTAGGAGGAAGGAACGAGGTTTATGTCTTTAATGTTCATGATACCCTACTACTCTAGTTATGGTTGTGATGTGATGGAACAAGTATCTTTAGGTGAGATGAGATGTGACTGTGTTGTATGGTGCTGGACCATGTGTCTGTAGGCATAATGTGATGTGAACATGTTATAGGGTGGTGGTATATGTTATTCTAATGAGATGGGAACATCAGTATGTGCAATGTTGGGGTGTCAGAGGTAAAATAAATGGAAATTTGGTGCAATGTACCCTTTATCGATATGATTATTATTTTGGTATTATACTTGTATTATGTTATTTGGTGAGCATGTATTGGTAAGGTTGGGATAGATAGTTGACATGTTTAGGTGCTCTTAGTTCTGGTATTTTCTCATGGGAGCATTAGTATACTTCTTTCACATGTTCATAAGAGACTTTCATTGTCCTACAGAATATACTTGTATGCTCACCCTGTATACATAAACTGATTATCATGTTTCTAGGAATATTATGTGGATTGTTTTGGATAACACTAGCTATTACCTTTTTGGATAGTTGTTGTGTCACTATTTTATATTTTCTTTTGGTGTATTTGGATACTTTTATATGTATCAGTTTTACTTTATTCATGCATTATGGGGTGGTTTTTATTTTACCTTTATATTATCTGATAGAGTTTTTTGGTTATTATTTATCCCATCTCCTGATCCTGTTTCATTTATAGAGGGTAATTCCATCCATACAGTGAGTTTTTTATACCCTCGGTGCTAGTCACCAACATGAGGCCTACTGGAGGTAGGAATTGGGGGTCATTATATCTCTCCCTTCATTGTGGCACTTTAGTGGGAGTGGTTCATGACAAAGTGGTATCAGAGGCTGATAGTAGAGATATATGATGGATTTTATAGTTATGATCAGTGAGTATTGAATGGGTTGGTATGGAAACAGTGTCAGTTGACCTTAGTGCATGACATAGGTGAAGTAATGTGGCTAGGAAATGATATTTTAACCCCCCCCCCCCCCAATGATCCAATACATGGACTATGAGCTTATTGAATGGACAAGTGTGGTGGGTAGTTTGCAGGGTAGAGCCCTATGAGAGGTACATGCATCATGATTGTTTTGTTCATTTATAAAATGGGTTATTGTGGGAAAATAAAATGGATTGAATAAATTATATTTGATGAAATTCTATTCAACCAGTCTTAGTGTATTATCTTTACTTTTTAAGAATGGATCGTATTCATTTTCCATGAGTTGTTTTTGAAGTTAAGGTTTAGCAGGCTGATTTGGTTGATCATTGTAGAGTTGATTCGACTGAGAAGGATGAGGGATGGTAATGGACTTTATGTGAATTTTAGAAGAGGAGTTTTGGTAAATAGGAAGGGAGTGTATCTGATCTAGAATTAAGTGATGTTTAGAGTATATTGAGATCTCATTTGGTCAGAAACGAGTGTGAGACGACTTTTGGGTGTCATTGGTAGTTATTCAAATTTATGGAGTTGTGCATCAGTGGTGGATGTTATTTCTTGGTGAACGTAAGGAGGAATCTGTGTCATGGACCAAATTTTAAAGGGATTTCTATATTGGGTTCCTTTCATTGATGATGAGGGAAAACAATAGACAGGATCTTCTCTCTCTCTTTAGTAGAATATCTTGAGTGTGTTGGGGCTTAGAGACAGGTTCAATGACCTCCTCTTCTTTTCCCAGATGTTTTTTCAGATTAGAAGTCTATAGCGTGGCATTTAGAGAAGGCTTTAAACCCATTGATTAGGTATGTGGTCACCCTATTTATGCTTCCAATATATCTAGATGTGTAGAAAAGGTATGAGGTTATCGAGTGGATTCTTTACTTAGTATTGATCCTTGATAAAGTGGCCCAATGGTTGTTTCATGGAGTAGAGCTTCAGGTAGTGGGTCATGGGTTTTCAGGAAAGTAGGGTTCTATTCAGTGGGTAATTGTTCATGATAGTCCCTTACCTGTCTATCATGGATTGGTGCTTTCTAAGAACCAGCTAGAATTTTTAGTTTTCAAGATATATCTATGAAATATATGGGCATCGTCAAGATTATTGTCTCACTGCTCAGTGATACTAGTTTTGGAAGGAGAAGTTAGAGGTTGACCTCAAGATATTCCTCATGTTCAAGGACCTTGACCCGATCATGTTTGTGGAGGTGGTCATCAGCAGAGAGGTAGAGGAGCTATGTGTGGAAAATTTCACATAGTGGTGGTAGCAGAACTAGAGGGGCTAGATATTATTTTAGGTATGATAAGTTTTTTCTACTCTTTTTTTACCTTATTTGATTTAAGAGATACTCACTCCTTTGTTGCACCAACTCTAGTTTGTTCTCTGGGACTAGAAATATAGACGACCTTCATGCCCCTGGTGTTGAATATGCTAGTCTAAGTCCATACCATCTTGTTTGATGTGTGTTATGGGTTTAGAATGATGACGGGGCCACATTAGTCCCATGGATATCTTTTCTTTCTTTAGATGCAGTCATACAATTTTATCCTTATCATTAACTATTTTAATTATATATGTGTTTTTATTAACTATTTTTGAAGATGATTTCTGTTCTCAAATTTGGATGGTCAATGTGTGGTTTTCGTTGGTGAGTAGGGTTATTAGGTGGGAAGTCAGTGTGTAGAATCCCTTATTTATTTGATGGTTGATTTGTTAGTGTAATTAATGGATGTTGGGATTATGGAGGTCCCTTAGGTCATTGGGGAGTTTTTGATTGTTTTCCCTATGGAGGTTCTAATTATACTAGCTCAACGTGATGTTGAGTTTGGGATATACTTACAGCTTTGTGTTGCTCTGATTTTGATGCCTCTTTATCGGATAGAACCTTATATGTTGAAGGATTTGAGGATTCAGATAGATTATCTAATACATAAGGGTTTTATTCAGACCCTTGCAACACCATGGGGTGCTCTGGTGTTGTTTTCTAATAAGGAATATAGTATTTTAAAGCTGTGTATAGACTACCAATGGTTGAATTAGGTGAAGGTCAAAAACTTTGACCCTCTTCTAAGGATAGAAAATCTTTTCAACTAGATGAGAAGGGAGAGTTAGTTTTATAAAATAAATCTACAACTTGGATATCACCAACTAAGGTTTAATGTGGGAGATATCTCTAAGAATAACTTCATATACAAGCATGGACACATCGAGTTTTTATTCATGTTGTTCGGTGTAATGAACACACCATCTGTGTTCATGGGGATTATGAAATCCTTCTTTTTTAAATTTTTAGACTAGTTAACCATTATATACATTGATGTTATCTTGATATAATCACGGTTATAGGAAAAGAATTTTGAGAATCTTATATATATTTGTCAGGTCCTTTGATACCACCAACTCTATGGAAAGTTCTCTTAGTTTATGTTTTGGTAATGAGAGGTGCATTTCCTTATGCATGCAATGTCACAGTATGGCATGTTAGTAGACCCCTCAAAGGTTTAGGAAGTTCTCTCTTAGGTAGAACCAAATAATATGGGATAGGTTCATAGTTTCCTTGGTCTTATAGGATATTATCATAGTTTTGTTCCAAATTTCTCTCAATTTATAGACCCATTTATAGCTTTAATCAGGAAGGACTATACCTTTGTATTGACTAGTTAGTTCTAGATAGTGTTCAGATTTATGAAATAGAATTTGGTTAGTGCTCTCATTCTTTTGTTTCCTAAGGAGGGTGTGTTCTTTTAGGATTTTTCTTGTGCTTCAAATATGGGATTGGGATTCTTATTGATACATCAAAGGGAAGTGATCTCATATAGTTCTAATCAGTTATATCCCCATGAGAGTAAATATTCCACCCAGGATCTAGAGTTAACATAGGTTGTGTTTGTGATAAATTTTTTGAGGCATTACCTCATTGGGGGAATTTTTTGGTCTTCACAAATCAAAAAATCTTGAGCTATATATTTTCACAACAATATTAGAATCTCTATAAATGGAGGTGGATGTAGTTTCTTCTGGATTATGATTTTGAGGTCCCCTATACCTCAATAAAAGGAATTGTGTGGCTGATTCTATAAGTAAAAATTCATGGTAGGATATTTTTTAGGATTCAAGGGATTCTTGGAAAGGAATGGAGGAATTAGCAGACTTACACTTAGATGAAAGGGTGGTTGATGGTAGAGATTTTTTGTTATAGATGATGGTGTAGTCTACTCTGATAAGATAGGTGAAGGAGTCATAGTGGGGTGACTCAGAGGTAGTGGTAATTCAAAATCATGTTGTTCATGGTGATGCTCTAGATGGATGGTTGGAGGATAGTAAGAACTGGATGTTATTTCATGGGAGGTTGGTTATCCTGGTAGTAATTTGAAAGGGGTCATTATTAAGTTTCATATATCACCATTGGTGGTATACACAGGAGTATCTAGGATGTATTGTGGCTTGAGGATGTAGTTTTTGTGGCCTAGGATGAAATGGAAGATAACAGATTTTGTGGAGAAGCATTTGGTTTTCCAGCAGGTAAAGGTTGAGAACTGTGTTCCTTGTGGTTTTTTGTATCATTTGGATGTTCCCAAGTAGAAATGGGTTGACATTTTGATGGAATTAATCATAGGTTTACCCTGATATTAGGGAGTTTGTGATGTTATCTGGGTGATCATGGATCATTTAATGAAATTGACCCACCTTTTGGCGATCAGTGAGTTGAGTACTATGGATATTTTGGTGAGACGACACTTGAATGATGTTGTTAGAATTAATGGGGTACCGAGGACCATAATATATGACCAGGATCCTTATTTAACCTTTTGAGTATGGATGGGATTATATAATGCTTGTGGGTCTTAGTTTCACCTTATAACTACTTTCCACACTTAGATAGATGGCTAGACATAACGAATCATCCAAACACTATAGGATATGTTATGGTTGTGCATCTTATACATTGGTGGATTATGGTCACAACAATTCCCAATCATTGATTTTTCTTATAATGATAGCTATCACGCATCCATCAGTAAAGCCCCATTTGAGGCCTTTTATGAGAGGTAATGTCATTCTTTGTTGTTCTAGATAGAGTTTGTGGAGGTAGTAGTTCTTGGTACTGATGTGGTGCAAAGAACAATAGAAAAGGTTCGGTTGGTTTGAGATAGTATAAATGTAGTATAGGACTGAAAAATTCTTATGATGATCATAGGAGGATTACCTTGGAGTTTGAGGTTAGGGACCACGTGTTCTTGAATTTTTCCCCTCGACATGGGCAGTGGAGGTTTGGTAGGGTATTAAGCTTTCTCCTAGGTTTTTTGGTCCCTTTGTGGTGTTGAGGTGAGTTGGCGAGGTGGAATATCGGTTAGTGTGTCCACCATGGATGGATAGGATATTGTAATATTGGGTTCCCTAGACCCAACTAAATAGTGTTTTTTTATTACCATATCATGAATATAGTGAGTTATGCATGATTTACACTTACCATTATAGTGTATATATTTCTTCATCTGCTATTTAAATGGTAATTTACAATGATTAATTGTCATATTAAAAGGTTATAGAAGATCCCAAACTATAATTATAACCTTAAGATACTATGAAATTAATCTTAAATATATGTCTTTTGGTCTAGATACATCATACTGACTAAACATAGTGAATGTTTGACTATCAGGTGTTGGGAGATCATAATCATTGGGAATTCTTCTCATGAAATTTTCACTTGTTGATCTCTAGTATGTGAGATCATGAGGATGGACCCACCAATAGGAACACCACATGATTTTGGTTTCATTGGTTGTTTTTATCTCCATACATGTGTATTGGTATCCTTACTTGAGATCATTATCAATGTGTTTAATTTGATAACATTCCTTGATATAAGGGAAAACCCATGATAATGGAATTGAGGTGAGGTAGCCTGTGTTGGGTGTGTCATTAGTGGAATGCAATGTTTTGAATGGTCAAGATATAATTTGTCACTTTTGATTTGAGGAAGTAATATCTTAGGCCTGGTTGATCAGGATAGTATTACCTTCATAAATCCTTATCACAGATTATCAGAGGTAAGTATGTCCAGTTAGATCAACAAATAATAAATCAATAATGGATGAAAACGCAAGTTTGTATCCTACTTTATGAGATATCAAAATACAAAGATATTATATTACATAGTGTATGTTAGTAGGTTGGTTTCAATTATTATGACTATTCCTTATATATTTAGGGGCCTTAATGTGTTGCAAGACTTTTCCCTTGGACTATGAATTCTATTCACTACTATCGAGATAGGTGTCGAGAGGGTCACACACAATAGTGTCTTTAATATTCTCACATATTCTAGTGAATGTGAATATTAGACATGGTGGGCCCCACTATGAGGTCTGAAAGTTTTCTAAGTAATCGATCACCAATGAATAAATAAATTCCCTTTTATTTGATTATAGAATAATTAGGTTTAATTTATTTATTAAAATTATTCATGTGGAATTTAGTGAATACAATAAAAAATTTATAAAAATGAATATTATTTTAATATTCAATTTTTGTTTAATATTGGTGGGAATATTGAGTCGAGTTAATGACTCAGGTTTTATCATGTAATATATTTATTATATTACAAGTAGGTGATAAAATATAAATAACATTTATGATGCATTTATTTAGTCATAAATATTTATTTATTTATTATTTAGTGGGTGTTCTATTTTTGAGGGTCGGGGAACCCTTTCCAAGTATTTGAATCTCCCACTATATAAGTAGGAGAGAGGAGATCATTCTGTCTATTGTTCATTCAAATGGAATGAGAGACTCTCTATCCTCCCACTTTATAAATAGAGAATTCCTATCTTTGATAATTCAATCCAAGAACACCTTCAATAGATCAAAGGCATAGGATTGAGTTGATCATTGTGACAATGAAGGATTCATCAGAGCTCTATGCTAGCACCTGGAATTTGAAAAATGACGGGTGTGTGAATTCTTAGAGAATGTTTCAATAATCAATAGGTGTTTAACTTTAGATTATTTTAGGAAATATCATCAGTGAATAGCTATAGTTGAGAATGCTTTGTTTCTGTCATGACCCACCTTCTTCAAGATGAGGGAAGGGACCACAAAGTGACATGCCCTTCCTTCTTCAAGATGAAGGAGAGATAATGACCCTTGAGTCCCACCTTCAATAGGCCCCAAAGTGGAAACTAGAACCAAGGGTATATAATATTACACAAAATGGAAGGAATTGACCTTTTTTATAAAAATAGGATTAAGAGATAAGATGGTAAAATCCCAACAACACCAAACATTTACATAAAGGAAACCAACATCCAACCCATGCATGATTTAAATGTAAACTACAAAAAAAGTATATCCAAAGTAATAAATCAAGTACCAAAAGAAAGAGACTAAGCTACAGAATATAAACTATCCCAACTCCCAAGCTAGTAAAGTCCATCATGGACCTCAAAGTCCTCCTGGAAACCTGAAAATAGTTTTACAGACATAGGGTTAGTATACAATTATACCTAGTAGGAAAACTAAAGCCACCCATAAACAAGTGGGGGAACATAATTATTCCCCTGTGATAAAACAGTATAACCTCAAAGAACCTACCAAGGAGTACAAACTAGCCCATACTCTCCAAGGCACACTCACCAAATAATGAAAGTCATGTAAAGTAGTAGTATAAGCACATAAACATTGGGGTACCCCACACCACTTTCCCACTGGATAACTGCTCATTCCTAATGGATAACGTCTTGACACTACCACTCTTCCAAACATAGTCCCACTTCCACAACCTGCATACACACACATGGTCCTCAAACCACACACAAACCCCACCCATAGACACCTGGACCACTACAACCACACCTCTCACCTGAAGACACATGAGCCTCATCCCGAAGACACATGGGAAAGCAATCTTGGCCCTCAAACACCTAGTCCCCTCATCCACAACAAACATACCTAAAGGATCTTAGACTGTGGTAAGCCTCAATCCATTACAACTTTCCTAGATATGATAAAGTAGTAAGAACCTAGAAGAGGGTGAGAGGAAGAGAGTCAGTAACCATCCATCTATCCTCCCACCAGGATGTTGGGAAAGACACCCTCCCCCATGAAATGTGGGTGTTCAGAATAAGGTTCTCAACATGGGTGGGGTGAATATAGAAAATTTCAAAGAACTAAAATTTATACATATAGGTAATAAAACACTCAGTCCAACTTATGGGTCCCAAAAAAACAACTAGGCCACTAGAACCACTTTAGCTGCTACTCCTAAATACACAACCACACAAACAGCCACTGCTAAATCATACACCCAACCCCTTTTTCATTCAACCATTTTCCATTTATTTATAAAGGGTTCACTTTAATTTTATTCCAGCACTACCTGAGGAAACTACCAAGCACAACATCTGCAATTGCCTTAGAAGGTGAAGATCCTGATTAACTAAACACACAGCCACCAACCCACTTTGTTATTTGGTGTTTCCAACTTTGAACAAGGGAAGAGGGACCAGGGTAAAACGTTTCCATTTTGACACCCATTCATAAAAACAACATTGAACAACCAACCTGCAGTTCCACTAAACACCCCCTTTTTCCCTAGACACCTATTCAACCACTTCCAATTATCATTCTTAAATGTTATGCAGCACAATTATTCCCTCACAACCAAACTCAACATCCTCTCTACACAAACAACACCACACCTAGCACACCTATTAACATGAAGTTATGGAATAACCCAAACCTACATCCCTACTGCCCAAACATTTCCCAAATGTATTCCCACTATATTACAAGTCCATAAACACATTTTAGTCCCACTTCCCAATGTCACTTGATAGACACAACACAAAGGAATTCCCACTACCTACAAGTCCATCTATTCCACAATTAATTAGTCTCTCAACCTAAGATTCAAACAAACCACCCATACTACCCCACACCATTCCCACAGTAACTACCATTAAACCACATCCCCACTACACACACATACCATACCCTTCTCACAGAACCAAATCCCCTACCCACCTCTATACACATAATTTTTCTCCCAACAATAGCACCACACAACCCACAAAAGGTCAAAAAAAACCCCACAGAACACATCACATGTCCACACCTATCAAACAAGATGGATTCAAATTTGATAAACACTGTTCTTTAATAAAGTTTGATAAAAATGGGTGATCTCATAAGGGTTTTCATCATGGGGCATCCATTTCATTTAACTAGGTATACGTTATTAGTCAGATTAGTATTTACACCAATTGTTTATAAGGAAACAACAACAGTTATAAATTTTTACCCATTCATAGACAAAGACCACAAATGGACATGATTTTCAGAAGGCTTTATAGCCACAACATATTACATCATCAATAAGGATAACAAATAAAACATGCAATCAACATCAAACCACTCCCAGCCCATTATTTCATTGACCCTGTTATCTTTTGATCATATTCCCTTACCCTCATTTATTACTTGATAAAAAAATTATTCAACCATTTTTTTATTAAGATAAATTATTACACCCACCCCACATGATACACAAAAGAGAGATGCATAAGAACCCCTACTTGAAACAACAGGAAACCAAAGACCCTCTTTACGCTAAGAATAAGGGATCACATGAGTAGTAGGAAACCCCTATAAAACTAAGAAGGAGGGGATCTAGCATAGACACATGACTCTTCTAGATAGTAACACTTAAGACACACTGATAAGGAATGGAAAACACACTGATAAGGGAAGATCTCAACTTTAATGAGCTAGATCCTATATTAAAGGAATAACGGTTTCAAAAGCCATTAACATGGGATCATGGTCAAGATCACATGGTTTGAGTATCTCAAATCCCACGAAATTTTTGGATATTAAATATATACTTAATATACTTTTAAAATCCCATAAAAATGGCCAAACAAGGATTTAAACTCAATTCACGTCAAATAAGATGTAAGAGGGGTGAAATTGGAAAAACAGGGAAAACTGGAAATTACTCATCGGCTCCCTGGAACTGACGCCCTGGCACTGACACCCTCACACTAATGCTCTCATACTACTACCTTGGTATGGATTCCCTAGCACTGATTCCCTCGAACTAACTCCCTAGTACCAATTCCTTGGAACCAATGCCCTGGCACTGACACCCTAGCACTGATGCCCTGGCACCGACGCCCTGGAACCGATGCCATGGCACTGACGCCCTAGTACCAACACCCAGGAATTGACACCCTATTACTGATTACCTAGAACTGATGCCCTAGAACCAATGCTGATGCCCCTAACTAACTGATGTCAATGCCCCTAACTCACCTATACCGACGCCCCTAACTCACTGATGTTGACACTCCTAACTCACCGATGTCGACACCCCTGAATCACCGATGATGATGCCCCTGACTCACGAATGTCAAAACCCCTAACTCAACAATGTTGACACCTCTGACTCACCGATGTTGAGTCAGGTGGACACCGACAATTCAAAATTTTCATGTTGACGTCGATATTTCAAACTGTATTTTGGAAAACTCTCATAATGAGTCACCAACAACCCCCAGAACACCCTAAACACTGGATTTTCACAAAGGGATGGCCCGGGGAAATCCAGGTCATTACATCATATACCTATCAAATTATTCCCATCCCTTAGAATTTAAAACCAAACCCAAGAAAAGAGGGATCCAAACAACCACCCCTTAAGATAACTCTTATGAAAAAACCACCCTTGTATTGTTCAAAATATAGAGTGAAAACCCTGATATCCAAGAACACCTCCTTAACATATATATCATGAACAATAGTAGATACACTAAGGCCCCACTACCCCAAGAAACCATAAAAACACTAACGGTCACATTTTCGAGACACATGGATTTGGGAGCTCCTTCCTCCATATCAAGATATTATCCTCTTTAGGTGTCACTGACTCGCTTGCATGGGTTTAATCACATCCACATAAATGCATCTCGATTAGAGATCATGTCTCCCCCTCCCCACAGTTAAGACATTTCAAACACATTCATAGAATAGGAAAACAGCTCATTTGATAATGAAGAGGTCAAGAATTACATCATAAAATTAAGAAAAAAGTAAAACACTGAAACAAAATTTAGAATAGATCTAGGTACTGGGCATGTATTTGTACCTATCACTCCCAAGTACACTCCTCAAGGCAACCATTACTCCATAACACACAAACCAAAGAAATGGTCCATCCGCAAAGCACCTTCTCCTCAGGATCCTCGATTCTTACTGGCCGCTCCATGAACGTCATGTTGTCCTAGATATCCAACTCTCCCCATTCAATGATGTGGGATTGATTGTGTAGGTACTGACGGAGCTAAGAGACATGGTAAATGTCATGGATCCTCTCCAATCGCGGTGGAAATGCCAGATGATATTCCCCCTTGCTGACTCATCCCAAAACCTCAAAAGGTCTGATGAAACTAGGATAAAGCTTGCTCACTCTTCCAAATCTCAACTTTTTGTGATGAGGGGAAACCTTCAAGAATACATGGTCCCCAACCTCAAACTCCAAAGGCCTCCTCCTATGATCGGCATATAACTTTTTCAGGATTGTGTTGCCTTCATCCTATCATAGACAAGCTTCACCTTCTTTGTCCTACTCTACACCACATCCATACCAAGAATGGATGCCTCCCCAACTTCCGTCCAGCGCAAGGGTGAACGACATGACCCCTCATATAGAGATTCAAATGGAGTCATACCAATTTAAGAGTGATAGATATTATTGTAAGAAAACTCTAAAAAGGGAAAATGTCGCACCCAAGACACACTAATGTCCATAACACATGATCACAACATGTCCTCCAATGTCTGGATGGCCCTCTATGTCTACACATTTATCTGAGGGTGGATAGTGGTGTTGAGGTGTAACTGGGTGCCAAAGGCATCCTGTAATCCCCTCTATAATTTTGAAGTAAAATGAGTATAAAAATCCAATACAATGGATCTTGGAACTCCATGAAGCCACACCACCTCATCCTCATATTTCTATGCTAAGGAATCCACGACACTCGACTCCCTGATCACTAAGAAATGAGTCGATTTCATCAACTAGTCCACTACTACACAAAGAGCATCACAATATAAGGACCTAATCCTTAAAACGTTGCTTAATATTAAATTTTAGTCAAGAATATACATTATTACACATTGATTATCTTTTTGTGTTTATAGTTTTATATAAGTATGATACTTTACATACATAACATACCACATTCATACAAGAGGATACTACTAAATACAGTATCAATTTCTTTCAAAATATAAAACATTAAAGCTTAAAACATGATTTTTTTGACAACCCTCTATATCATTCATCACAACTCCCTTATTTATCTTAACCATCCTTATATCCTATGAAAAAAAAATTTAAAAACTTGGGATGAGTATAAAACTCAGTAAGGGATATAAAGAAATAAATCATTAGTCAAGTGATAACATAAAAACAATTAAAACCCATAATCATAAAAACTCATATGCATAGATACATCATGTAGTTTATTTGGGGAATATTTACCATATCACTCGTACATTTACCCTTACACATGGAATAACATTTTGTTCAACTTCCATCTCTGAAGTACCCAATGCATTGGAGAGATATAATGGGGCTCACCCATCATATCTTGAACTATAATGGGCTCAACCCAACATATCTCAAGCTATAGTGGGCTCAAACCAACATATATTGAGCTATAATAGGCTCAAACCAACAAAAATAATGTCCAAGGAACATATCATGGTAATAATGTATCTTGAAATTAGTAGAAACTACTAATTCCATATATATATATATAAAAAACAATCATTTTAAAATTTATTAAATAGATCTTTAAAAGTATTTTAAAAGGAAAGTCCCTTAAAATATAATTGGAGTGAGAATTAATAGAATGTAATGAAAATGTGTATACACTTTAAATACACATAGTAAAACATAACATAAAAAAATCATCACACCAATAATCTTAGTTCCACATAATGAATAAAGAAGAAGGTTAACCCAAAGAATGTAAATTGGGTTAAGAATCCCCTTACCTCGGGTTCTTCTTACTTAAATTGTGTTTAAACATCATGTATAATGGTTAAAAGAGTGTTATTAATATCTTGATGAAACATATTCTTATTTATAACACCTTATATGATCATTTTACAACATCATTCGACACATTTATTTGTAATATTTTGTTATTTACATTGTGTCGGGTGCATTTTTTACATGGTCTCCATGATCGGTTCATGATAGATATTCTTGTCAATTGGTAGTGAAACTTCATAATTGAAATGGAATGTTAGTTACATATTTACAGAACCAAAAATTATAACATTTATCATTTTGAATTCTGAAATGAGGATGATTCATAAGTTAAAACATTAATGATGTTCATTTAGATCATTTTAGTTGTTCTTTGATAATCACAACCTCATTTTGTTTTATAAATTAAAACTATGTGTAAAAAAGAATTCCAAAACCATGGATGAGACATAATACATATATTATAACCTATTTCAACCATAAAAATGGTTTCATGACCAGACTTGAAGGAATTGAAGAAAATTGAAATCACATCATCCATAATGTCAGTAATTCGACACATCATGAAAAATGTTTTGATTCCTTGAATAAGTGGGAGAGAAGAAGAAGAATGATGATGAATTTTACATGAAATGTAAACATTCAGAATATAAAAGATTTTTTTAGCTTTCAAATCTCTTGGATAAGAGTATATGAGGAAATAAGAAAATAAAGGAACTCAAAATAAAAGAATAGTTGAGAAATCCCTTACAAAAATTTGGCAGCCTAACAGCGTCGCTTAAAATTTCAAAATATGTTTTTATGATAGAAAATGGTTCTCTCATAATTATTACATAATATGGGAATTAAGGGGGATATGTAATGACATATCCCAACATAATCCAAAGGAAATAAAAAATAATAACATAAAATGAAAGAAAAGAAAGAAAACAAGAGGATGTTTATCTCTTGATCTCTTCTCCTTGAGATCCTTAATAAGGCCTTTGGTTTTGGCCTTTTGGTGAGACCAGAATCTCTAGGAAGTGGGGAAGAGTCTTGGGAGGAGTATTTTGTAGAACCTTGGTAAGGCTCAAGGGTTGAGAGGTATGGGAGGAAGAGGGAAATGAGGGTGGTATTTATAGTGGAGAAGAGGAGGTATTTAACATTATTTTAATCATTATTATAATATTTTTTCTCAATACTATGAATAGTCTAAATTCATGTGACCCCAAATAGAAATAATGGCATGTTATGTCAAAAAAATGGCCTTACATCAATTATGATGTCAAAAATAGTTTATTTTACTGATTATTTTAATATACGGTATTTTACCGTATTTCTCTATTCATCAGAAATTCAAGAATTTAAGAAAAATCCAAAAAATTCACCCTAACCATTTTTCAAAGTGTATAATTAAAAAATTAACTCCATTTTATTTTTAAATAAAATCATACTTAATTCAAAAATTAACCATTTTAAATCTATAATTGCTTTTATATCACATTAAAAAATTAACCAACACGTCTTTATCTTAAAACCTTTAGAAAATAAAATAATCATAAAATTTACTATTAATTAGGGTCATATTACTATTCATATTACTATACATAAGGGTATGTTACTATTCACAAAAAAAAGTTGGTTCCATCATACTCCAAGTAACTTACTGAAAACAATTGTAGATGACCATTTTTTAAAATTCAAAATATAAAACCATCAAAATTTTGTTTAAAGGCTAGTTCTAAATACCTACATAAAACAGAGTTTCATGCATTTTATTTATTTTTAAAAAGAAACTGGGATGTTACATTATCCTCACCTTTTGGAAATTTTGTCCTCACAATTTTATTTATATATTAAACAAGTGAGGGTACCTTGATCATGGTGTCCACCTAGTTTCAGCATTATCTTTCTCACGTAAATAGAATATCCATGAATTGAAATAATGATTTAGAGATCCTTCAAAATCATTTGCTTCCTTTACCCAAATACACCTTATACAATTTGGGTCATATTGGTGTTCACCAAAAAATAGTTTTGAAAAATTATCATGTATGACATATAATTTCAAAACATTTGATAAAATTTGATTTTAATAAAAGAGTTGGACCGAGTTTGCTTTAAAAATATCAATCAATGGTCCTTTTAAAATACCATAAGTATGGACTAAAAGACTATATTGTAAAATAAAATATAAATATGATGAAAAAAGGTCTCCTTCTTCATCACCTTTTTCAAAATCATAATAAGCTTCAAAATCTTGTGATAAGGTAAAATATTTGAAAATGCCTTGATAATATTTACCTTTCTTGAAAATATGAGAATATTGAGAAAATAGAATTTGATTAAATAGAACCCATGATCCAAGATGGTTTCGAGGTATAGTGGAGGTGTTTGATATCTCAAACAATTCCTCGAAAGTGAGTTGTATGTTAGAAAATGTTTCAGAATCGTTTGAACATGACTTTTCAATAATTATTGCAAGCAAGAAGTTAGGAAGAGATAGGAATGTCATTAGAGATTCTCCTCATTCCATTTTTAACAGACATTCCTTGATCTAAAAAGTTATAATCAAGGATTTAACTTATATAATAGACATAGATACTAACCATGTGTTTAACAAAAACTCATAATCCCTAAAGTTGTCTAAACCTTTCCTCTGATACCAACTATAAGGACATGAGCCTTAAAACATTGCATAATCTTGAATTATAGTCAAGAATATACATTATTATAAATTGAGTATCTTTTTGGGTTTAGATTTTTAGATATTTAGGATTCCTTAAATATATAACATACCACATTCATACAATAGGATACTACTAAAAATAGTATCCATTTATTTTAAAATATAAAACATTAAAGCTTAAAACATGATTTCTTTGACAACCCTCTATATCATTTATCACGAATACCTTATTTATATTAACCATCCTTATATCTTGTGAAAATTATTTTAAAAATTTGGGATGAGTATAAAACTTAGTAAGTGATATAAATAAAGAAATCGTTAGTCAAGTGATAACATAAAAACCATTAAAACCCATAATCATAAAAACTCATATGAATATAAACATCATGTAGTTTCCTTGGGACATATTTACCATATCACTCTTACATTCACCCTTACACAAGGAATAACCTTTTGTTCGAATTCCTTATCTGGAGTACCCAATGCAATGGAGAGCTATAATGGGGCTCACCCGTCATATCTTGAGCTATAATGGGTTCAACCCAACATATCTTGAGCTATAATGGACTCAAACCAACATATCTTGAGCTATAATGGAATAAACCCAACATAAATAATTTCCAAGGAAAATATCATGGAAATAAAGTATCTTAAAGTTAAGATAAACTACTAATTTCATATATATATATATATATATAAAAATAATCCTTTTGAAATTTATTAAAGAGAGTTTTAAAAGGATTTTAAATGGAAAGTCCCTTAAAATATAATTGGAGTGAGAATTAATATAATGGAATGTATATGTGTATACAATATAAATACCCATATTGAAACATAACATAAACAAAAAAATCATCACACCAATAATCTTAGTACCACATAATGAATAAAGAAGAAGGTTAACCCAAAGAATGGAAATTGGGTTTAAAACATTCCCTACCTCGGGTTATTCTTACATAAATTGGGTTTAAACCTCATGTATAATGGTTATAATAGTGTTATTAATATATTAATTAAACATATTACTATTTATAACACCTTATATGATCATTTTATAACATCATTCGCCACATTTATTAGTAATATTTTGTTTTTTACATTGTGTCGGGTGCATTATTTACATGGTTTCCATGATTGGTTCATGATGGATATTCTTGTCGATTGGGAGTGAAACTCCACAATTGAAATAAAATGGTGGTTAAATATTTATATAACCATAAATTATACCATTTATCATTTTCAATTATTAAATGAGGATTATTCAAAATTTAAAACATTAATGATGCTCGTTTAGATCATTTTAGTGGTTTGATAATAACGACATCATTTTGTTTTATAAATTAAAAAAATGTGTAAAAAATAATTCTAGAACCATGGATGAGACTTAATACATATATTATAACCTGTTTAAACCATAAAAATGGTTTCATTACCAGACATGAATTAATTAAATTAAATTCAAATCACATCGTCCATGATGTCGATAATTCGACACATCACGGACAATGTTTTGATTCCTTGAATAAGTGGGGGAGGAGAAGAAGAATGATGATGAATTTTCCATGAACATGAGAAAATCCAGAATATAAAATATTTTTGGAGCTTTTATGCCTCTTGTATAATAGGATATGAGTAAATAATAAAATAAAGTAACTTGAAATAAAATAATAGTTGAGAAATCCCTTACAAAAATTTGGCAGCCTAACGGCGTCGCATAAAATTTCATAAAATTTTTAGATGAGAGAGAAGGTTATCTCATAATTATTACATAATATGGGTAGTAATAAGGATATGTAATGACATATCCCAACATATTACGAAGGAAATTAAAAATAATAACATAAAATGAAAGAAAAGAAAGAAAAAAAACAGGATGTTTATCTCTTGATCTCTTCTACTTGAGATCCTTCTTAAGGCCTTTGGTTTTGTCCTTTTGGTGAGACCAGAAGCTCTAGGACGTGGGAAAGATTCTTGGGAGAAGTATTGGGTAGAACTTAGGTAAGGCTCAAGGCTTGAGAGGTGTGGGAGGAAGAGGTGAATGAGTGTGGTATTTATAGTGGAGGAGGGGAGGTATTTAACATTATTTTAATCATTATTATAATATTTTTGCTCAAGACTATGAATAGTCTAAATTCATGTGACCCAAAATAGTAATAATGGCATGTGAGGTCTAAGAAAGTGGAATTAAACCACTAATGATGTCAAAAATAGTGTATTTTACTGATTATTTGAATATACGGAATTTTACCATATTTCACTATTCATTGAAAATTCAAGAATTTTAGAAAAATACAAAAAATTCACTCTAACCATTTTTAGGCATGTAGAATTCTAAAATGAACTCAATTTTTTTAAAATAATTTTCTAAATATTATTAATTTTATTTTTAAATAAAATCATACTTAATTCAGAAATTAACAATTTTAGTTCTATAACTGCTTTTATATCACATTGATATCTTAAAGACTTAAGAAAATAAAATAATAATAAAATTTTCTATTTATTAGGGTCATATTAATATTCATATGGGTATGTCACTATTCACTAAAAAAAGTTAGTTCCATTAGACTCCAAGTAACTTACTAAACACAATTGTAGATGACCATTTTTTGAAATTCAAGACATAAAAGCAGCAAAATTATTTTTAAAGGCTAGTTATAAATATCTACCTAAAACAAAGTTTCATGCATTTCATTTTTTTTAAACTGGGATTTTAAACACATCCTTCCCATGACAACCCAGCTTTTATTACAAACTTAAACATGATTTATTACATAAACCATTCACTTGATACAACATGGATGATCGAGAGGTCTAATGTCTTTGGGGCTTAGGATCATTACATAACAACATAAAACATTAAGTACAACATCTTTATTAAAAACTTCCTTTACATGACCACTACATTCCCTCGTACTTAGCATTGCATGGGATAACCTGAGGACATGCATAAGAAAAGGGGTGAGCTATAAAGCCAAGTAAGGGAATAAACATGGAATACATGAGGAGTACAATAAATGTTATACAATAGTAATATCAATATAGCACAAGAGAAACATGAACATAAAGGCATGATAAAGCATGATAATTATAACACGGAAATGTAGCAACAACACTAAACATGGAATTAGCATGAGCCAAGGCTCATTGCACATAGAGCATGAGTAAATCCTCATTTCACATGAAGCACAAGTAAACCCTCATTGCACTTGAATTATCATGAGTCAACACTCATTGCACATGACGTATCATGATACTATACTTTACCCAATTCATTGGAGCTCTATAAGGGCGCCCCTTCTTAAACATTTCATTTCATGCATAAGTGTGCCACATGGATCATAAAAAATGGATTCATAAAACATAATAATTTATTTAATGATAAAGGAATGTGGAATTAATACATGAAACTTTATAATCAATAAATAAATGTGCATAAAGGGGAATACCCTTGATGGAGAAATGGGCATGGTATTCACTACACAATGACATTGGCTTAGAAAATCGGTGCGATTTCGGCAGCGTAACGGCGTGACATATGAATTCATAAAAATGGTTGATGAGAGATAAAGGGGTTACTAATCATATTTACATGTAATGGACAGTAAGTAGGTCGTATAGATACATGTCCCAACAATTGTAATGGAATTTAGATTCATGAAACAAAAGTATTGCTTGAATGTAAAAGAGGAGAGAGAAGTTCCTTTCAGAATTTCGACACAGTAACGAGTGTACATGGGAGGAATTTAATGAGAGATAAAGGGGTATACAATCATTCAAACATAAATAGGTCAGTATTAGGGAGGTGATAAACCATACCCTAGCATTCATAATTGAAATTAAAATGGCAAAACAACTTAAATAAAATTGGACAAAAATGAGAAAGGAAGAAAAAACCCTTACTTGGAAGTGTGCTTCCAAAGGCTTAAGAGAGGCTTGAGAGAGGCTTCTTGGGAGCTCTGGGCACCTTGAGATGATTATAGATATAGTAGGGCAGAGGTTGGACGAACTCCAAAGGCTTTTAGTGAGGAGGAAGTGGGATCTTGGCTGGGTTTATATAGGAAAGGTGAGGGAATTCTTTATTATTTAGGTTTGGGATCCCTTATATTAAATTAATCCAAACCACAAACCATCCCATGGTTTTTGCCCATGGTTTTTGGGAAAGGGAATAGGAAAACAATATTTTATAAGGCCAAAGTCCGAACTTCTTAAAATAATGGGGTTGCTTATGTGGAGGTGAGTCACACTCCCATAGAAAATAATTTAAAAAGGCAAGATGTTTAATAAGTCTTGAGGGGTCCATTAATGCTTTGTGAAATAAGTCAAACAAATCCAAAATCACATTATTTTAATGTTAAAACATATATTGGCCGAACATAAAGCTTATAGTGTTTTATTACATCACTATCGGGTCGTTATGATGTCATAAAACACATTATATATTTAAATGGTATTTAATTTTTACCCAAAAATTTGACTATCTCAGAAAATTATGAAAAATTAACAGTTGGATAATTTCAACATCCTAAATCCAGAAATAACATTTATTTTATCTTAATAATTTTATAAATATGTTAATTTTCACTTTAAAAATAAAAACTGACATTTATCGAAAATTCACGGGTTTTGACAAAAATGGATTTTAAACCTTAATAAAAAATTACAATTGCATTCATAAAATTATAAGATCATTTATATTTAATAAAAATTAATTTAATAATAATAATATTTTATTAAAATGTTATTTAATTCAAAAATCCCTTCATTTAATAAAATATAATTCTTAATTAAATATTAACTAAAAACACTATTTGTACTTTAAAAACTATTTACAAAGTGTCAATAATGACAAGAAGGTATATTCATTATTATATACAAAAAATAATATACATGAACATAGAACTATATATTTGTTATATAACTCCTTAAAATAGCCACATAAGACCTCAGGGTAAGGTGTGCGATGGTGACAGACTCTTGGGGTGGCTCAGATAACATTGCTCGAGTGGTAATTTCTATCAACTTCCACTTTTCCCGTAGACGGTCATGTTCGAGCTTGACATGATGAAGCTCAGCTTGGGCTTGGTCAAGAGCGAAGCCCAATGATGCCACGTCTTTTCCAAGCTCTGACAAATGGGCTTCGTATGGATCAATTCTACTGGATGAGGCTATTGATTCCTTTGTCTGAGTAAATTGGATTTGTTAAAGCCCTATATTTATACTAATCATCTGATCACTATTTAACAACTATAAAAGCAACGGTCACAATTCTTAACATAAAACCAAAGAAGTTGACATTTTATATAAACATTTTACATAAAGAGACATTTAACTAGATTAAGATGGATTTCCATTAGTGAAACTTTGGGTCGTTACAATATTCCCCCCTTAAGAATTTTACCCTCGAAATTTCCTGTTCCCACACTAAAATAGATGTGGGTAACTCAGCTTCATCATTTCCTCCGATTCCCAAGACGCTTCTTCATACTTGTGGTTTCACCACAACACCTTGATGAGGGGAATTGTCTTATTTTATAGAACTTTTTTCTCTACGATCTAAGATATTCACTTGTTTCTCCTCATAAGAAATATCATCCTCCAACTGTACCACCTTAGAAAAGAGTACATGTGAAGGGTCCAGTATGTACTTCCTTAAGAAGGATACATGAAAGACATCATGTACTTTGGCCATGGTAGGTGTAAGTGCTAGTCGATAGGCCACATCCCCAACATGATCAAGAATCTCGAAGGGGCCGATGTACCTTGGACTTAACTTCCCTTTCTTTCTAAACCTCATGACCTTCTTCCATGGAGATATGCCTAAAAAATCATGTCTCCAACTTTAAACTCAAAGTCTCATCGACGATTATCTACATAACTCTTCTATCGACTATGGGCTGCCTTGATATGCTGCTGAATGGTTTTCACCTTCTCCACCATTTCCTCAACCATTTCTAGTCCAAGCGGCTTACATTCACCGACCTCATCCCAATACGTTGGTGTTCTGCACCTTTTCCCATAAAGGGCTTCATATGGTGACATTTGGATGCTCGAGTGGAAACTGTTATTATAAGAGAACTCAACCAGAGGAAGATGTTGATAACATCCTCATTTAAAGTCTATTGAGCATGCTCTCAACATTTCCTTGAGTGTTTGGATAGTCTGCTCAGATTGGCCATCACTTTGAGGATGATAGGTCGTAATGAAGTTCAGTACAGTATTCAGATCATGTTGAAGACTCTTCCAAAACTTAGAGGTGAATCTTGGATCTCGGTTAGACACAATAGATAGTGGCACTCCATGCAGCCTTACCACTTCCCTGATATATATCTGTGTCAGTTCATCCAATGAGAAATCCTCCTGAATATCAATGAAGTGTGCAGTCTTTGTAAGACGATCCACAACAACCCAGATTGCATTGTTGCCTTTGGATGTCCTTGGAAGTCCGGTGACGAATTCTATGGTGATGTTCTCCCATTTCCATTTTGGTATGGGAAATGGTTTCATCATCCCCTTAGACTTCTGCCTCTCTACCTTCACTTGCTGGCACACCAGGTACTTTGATGTATATTCAGCGATCTCCTTTTTCATATTATCCCACCAAAAGTTTTCTTGTAGATCTTGATACATCTTTGTGCTCCCTGGGTGAATAGAGAAATTTGAACTATGTGCATCATCCAAAAGTTCCTTCTTCAGCTCCGGTCATAATGGAACACATAGACTTTTCCAAAATCACACAATTCCTTCTTTATTAACATTAAACTCCGAGAATTACCCTTTTTTGATATCTTCCACTTTTTCCTGAATTCCCACATCATCATTTTGAGCATCCTTTAACCTTTCCAAAAGAGACGGTTGAGTAATAATTTGTGAAAGGATTGATTATATTCCCTTCTTTATGATTCCCATGTCCATCTTCATCAAGTATGAGAAGATTTGATCCTTCTCAATTCTTATCATTAATAGAATCGCTGGGTATTTTTTACTTAAGGCATATGCCACCTTGTTTGCTTTCCCAGGGTGGAAATGTATTGAACAGTCATAATCCTTGATGAGCTCTATCCATCTTCTCTGGCACATATTAAGTTCTTTCTCCATGAATATATATTTAAGACTCTTGTGGTCAGTATATATCTCACATTTATCCCCATAGAGATAATGCCGCCATATTTTCAAGGAAAAGATAACCGCTGCCAACTCCCGATCATGCGTTGGATAGTTTCTCTCATGGATTTTCAACTGCCTTGAGGCATAGGATATCACTTTATCATTCTACATCAGCACACAGCCTAAGTCCTTCTTCGAAGCATCACTAAATACCACAAAAATTTCCCCACTTGTGGGTAAAGTGAGCACGAGAGCAGTGATAAGCCTCTTTTTCAACTCCTTGATGCTTTCTTCACATTCATCACTCTAAGAAAACTTTACTCCCTTTCGAGTTAGCTTGGTAAGAGGGTAGGAAAATCATGAGAAATTTCTCACAAATCATCGATAATATCTAGCTAACCCTAAGAAGCTACAGATATCTGTTACCGATGTTGGCCTTGGCCATCCCTCAATTGCATCTTTTTTTGGGGGATCCAGAGATATCCCATTACTTGTGATGATATGGCCCAAGAATGAGACCTCCTTCAACCAGAACTCACACTTTCTGTACTTTTCATAGAGCTTCTCCTTGTGCAAAGTCTCCAATACAGTTCTTAAATGCTCCTCATGATCCTCCTTGGTTTTGGAGTATATTAAATATAATCTATAAAGACTACCACAAATTTGTCTAGGTAATCTCTAAAGACTCTACTCATCAAGTCCATAAAGATTTCTAGAGCATTGTTAAGTCCGAAAGGAATTACTATGAATTCATAGTGCCTGTATCTTGTACGAAAAGCAGTCTTAGGGAAATATTCTTTCTTCACCCTTACTTGATAATATCTCGACCGCAAATCTACCTTGGAGAAGTATTGTGCTCCACACATCTGATTGAACAAGTCATCGATCTATGGAAGAGGATACTTGTTCTTTATCATGATTTTGTTAAGTTCACGATAATCGATGCAAAGTCGCATTGACCCATCCTTCTTCTTGACGAAGAGGACTGGTGCACCCCATGGTGAAGCACTTGGGCGTATAAACCCTTTATACAGATTCTCCTGTAGTTGTTTCTTTAGCTATTCAAGATCCACAAAAGCCATTATATATGGATTCTTGGATATTGGTAGCGCCCCGGGTATAAGTTCAATTGAGAATTCAACATCTCTTCTAGGAGGAAGACTAGGCAGTTCCTTAGGAAACACTTCAGTGAATTCCCTCACAATAGGCATTTCTTCAAGGATGGTTTCTTCCTTGGACGCAATCATCTAAGCCAGATACGTGTGCTCATAGGGCTGTAATATCCATTCTTGAGATGATGAAGCTAAAGGAGATTCATCATCTACCTTACACTTGTAAAGAATCGGGGGTCGATTCTCCATATGGAGTGTGATTTTCCTCTCCTGACAATTTATGTTGGATCTATATAAGGAAAGTCAATCCATGCCATGAATTGCATCAAATTACACTAGAGGGAGTATGAAGAGGTTCACCGAGAAATTCAATCCACATATTATAACAGGGGAGGACTTATATTCATGGGATGCAATGATTGCCCCATTTTTTGTACTCACTGACATCTTTACTTCCATGATTTGTGGTGGTGTTGGGATTGTTCTACTAAAATTTCGAGATATAAAAGAATTCATAGAACCTGAATCAAAAAGTACGTTCTCTATTCTTGAATGAATAACTAGAATACCTATCACCACTTCATTTTTGAGGTTCGCTTCGGCAGAAGTGATGGCAAAAGCTCTTCCTTGCTGCCTTGGAGGTTGTTGGTTGCCTCCTAAAACCCTTAGTTTAGGGCACTGATTTGAAAAGTGCCCCGGTTCTTTGCAGTTGTAGCAATGAACAACGCGTTGAGGTTCAAATGGAGTATTCATATCCTCTGTCATAGCTGTGGGTCTTTCTTGCTGATAGTTAATAGCTAGGTTCCATTCTCTTCCACACCTAAAGCATTTCCTCGTCCCCTTGAGGCAATTTCCAGGGTGCTTATTTTTGTACTTTTGGCAAGTGGGGTGCTGGATCTTCATAGCACCGTTGGATTTATCCATCGGACCGCTAGCATTGAAGTCCACCTTATGCTTCGTGTCCCCATTATACCCCTATGATTCCCCAATCTCCATTTCGACCTTGAGGGCACATCAGACAATTTCCTCATAGTTGTCGAAGTCACGGATTGTTAATGCTTTCCGCAGGCTAGGATTCAGCCCACCAAAGAAGCGGTCAACCTTGCATTCAAAGGTAATGATAAAGATGGAAGCATATCATGCAAGCCTTGTGAAGTTTTCCTCGTACTCTCTAACAGATTATTCTTCTTTTTGTTTTAAGGAAAGGAAGCCCCTTTCCATCTTAAGCTGGAGGGTGAACGGAAAATATTTATCAAAAAACATCTTCCAGAAATCCTTTCATTCTAACGCCTCAATATCCTCCTCAGGCTTTGTATTTTTGATCAACGTCCACCATTGATCTGCTTCACCCTCCATATGATAAGCTTCTAGGAGAACCTTCTCTTGTTCAGAACATTGAAGGATGGAGAAGATCTTTTCAATGGAGTTGGTCCATTATTCAGCGGTCGTGGGATCAGATGATCCACTAAAAGTAGGAGGATTTGTCTCATGAAGCTCTCGATAGTGACTTATTTTAGGGGGGGGGGTTGAATGTTCCTCTTGACCCCTTTTTCTATTCAAATCTTGAGTTAGCTGAGAGAGAAGCGTGACAAAGTTCTTGATTCCTGCTCCCATTGGATTGGGCATCTCATTAGTACAGTCATCACACTGATCTTCACATCGGTTGTTAGCCCGAGTCCTCCTATTACCGGCCATTGGCTGGAATAAAAGGAAAGTTAGGGGTAACACATAAAGGGTAATCCAAAGACAAAAGTTGATTACTTATAAATAAACTTTTATTTCCTTAACTCATGAGTCTATAGGCTTCAATCTAGGATTTTCATGATCTACTTTAAAACATATATTCTTAGGGGAATTTTTTTAATTCCCTTAATAAGGGTTCATACAAAGCTTGTGAATTTATCAAAACATATCCCTCAGGAGTGTCGTAACCATGAGTGCAGCAAGGCTCATTGTCATGCACCTGTTCCCGTTCGAGTCTAACTTAAAGCGGTGTTTTCGGGTTTTACCCCTAGGATACATCTGTGCCAGAGCCGCCTCTACCTGCTCGTATCCAGATAGGGATTTATTTTCTTGAAAAACCACTTAATCAGTACTTACCAAAACTTGGGGATGTTTTTATTATATGTAGTCTTGTCTCTAAGGCTTTACTAGGGCTTTCTAATCCTAATCCAAAAAATAACTAAACCTATCATCTGATACCAACTATGACAACCCAGATTTTATTACAAACTTAAACATGATTTATAACATAAACCATTCACTTGATACAACATGGATGATTGAGAGGTATAGTGTCTTTGGGGCTTAGGATCATTAAATAACAACTTAAAACATGAAGTACCACATCTTTATTAAAAACTTTCTTTACATGACCACTACATTCCCTCGTACTTAGCATTGCATGGAATAACCTGAGGACATGCATAAGAAAAGGGGTGAGCTATAAAGCCCAGTAAGGGAATAAACATGAAATACATGAGGAGTAAAATACATGTTAGACAATAGGAATATCAATAGAGAACAAGAGAAACATGAACATAAAGGCATGATAAAGCATGATAATTATAACATGGAAATGTGGCAACAACACTTAACATGGAATTAGCATGAGCCAAGGCTCATTACAGATAGAGCATGAGTAAATCCTAATTGCACATAAAGCACAAGTAAACCATCATTGCACTTGAATTAGCATGAGTAAACACTCATTTCACATGATGTATCATGATACTATACTTTACCCAAAGAATTGGATCACTATAAGGGCGCACCCTTCTTAAACATTTCATTTCATGCATTAGTGTGCCACATGGATCATAAAACATAGATTCATAAAACATAATAATTTATTGGAAGATAAAGGAATGTGGAATTCATACATGAAACTTTATAATAAATAAGTAAATGTGAATAAAGGTGAATACCCTTGATGGAGAAATGGGCATGGTATTCACTACACAATGACATTGGCTTAGAAAATTGGTGAGATTTCTGCAGCGTAACGGCGTGACATAAGAATTCATAAAAATGGTTGATGAGAGAGAAAGTGGTTACTCATCAAATTTACATGTAATGGACAGTAATTAGTTCATATAGATACATGTCCCAAAAATTTTAATGGAATTTAGATTCATGATACAAAAGTATTGCTTGAATGTAAAAGAGGAGAGAGAAGTTCCTTTTGGAATTTCAGCATAGTAACGGGTGTACATGGGAGGAATTTAATGAGAGAGAAAGGGGTATACCATAATTGAAACATAAAGAGGGAATTATGAGGGTGGTGTGAAACCATACCCCAACATTCATAATTGAAATTAAAATGGAAAAACAACTTAAAGAAAATTGGACAAAAATGAGAAAGGAAAAAAAACCTTACTTGGAAGTGTGCTTCCAAAGGCTTGAGAGAGGTTTGAGAGAGGCTTCATGGGAGCTTGGGGCACCTTGAGAGGATTATAGAGAGATTAGGACCGATTTTGGACAAACTCAAAAGGCTTTGAGTGAGGAGAAAGTGGGAGATTGGGTGGGTTTATATAGGAAAGGTGAGGGAATTCTTTATTATTTAGGTTTGGGGCCCCTTATATTAAGTTAATCCAAACCACAAACCATCCCATGGTTTTTTCCCATGGTTTTCGGTAAAGGGAAGAGGAAAAAAATTTATTATAAGGAAAAATTCTGAACTTCTTAAAATAATGTGGTTGCTTATATGGAGGTCAGCCACACTCCCATGGAAAATAATTTAAAAAGATAAGATGTTTAATAAGTCTTGAGGGGTCCATTAATGCTTTGTTAAATAATTAAAACAAACCCAAAATCACATTATTTTAATGGTAAAACATATATTGGCTGAACATAAATCTTATAGTATTTTATTAATTCACTATTTGGTCATTATGATTTCATAAAACACATTATATATTTAAACGGTATTTAATTTTTACCCAAAAAATTGATTGTCTCAGAAAATTATGAAAAATTCACCATTGGATAATTTCAATGTCCTGATTCCAGAAATAACATTTATTTTATCTTAATAATTTTCTAAATACGTTAAATTTAACTTTTAAAATAAAAACCGACATTTATCGAAAATTCATGGGTTTTGACAAAAATGGCTTTTAAACCTTAATAAAAAATTACAATTTCATTCATAAAATTATAAGATCAGTTATATTTAATAAAAATTAATTTAATAATAATAATAATATTTTATTAAAATATTATTTAATTCAAAAATCCCTTAATTTAATAAAATATAATTCTTAATTAAATAATAACTAAAAACACTATTTGTACTTTAAAAACTATTTACAAAGTGTCAATAAGGACAAGAAGGTATATTCATTATTATATACAAAAAAATAATATACATGAACATAGTATTATTTATTTTTTACATAACCCCTTAAAACAGCCGCATAAGACCTAAGGGCAAGGTGTGCGATGGTGACAGACTCTTGGGGTGGCTCGGATAACATCGCTCGAGTGGTAATTTCTATCAACTTCGACTTTTCTCGTAGATGGTCACGTTCGAGCTTGACATGATGAATCTCAGCTTGGGCTTGGTCAAGAGTGAATCCCAATGACACCACCTCTTTTCTGAGCTCCGAAAAATGGGCTTCGTATGGAGCAATTCTACTAGATGAGGCCATCGCTTCCTTTGTCTGGGTAAATTATATTTCTTAAAGCCCTATATTTATACTAATCATCTGACCACTATTCAAAGGCTATAAAAGAAACTGTCAAAATTCTAAACATAAAACCAAAGAATTTGACATTTTATATAAACATTTTACATAAAGAGAAATTTAACTAGATTAAGAGGGATTTCCATTAGTGAAACTTTGGGTCGTTACACTCCCTAATTCCTGGGTAATATTATGATGAAATCTATTGAGATGTCATCCCACTTCCACTCAGGAATTCCTAAGGGCTGCAACAGACCGTCGGGAACTTGGTGCTCAACCTTCAACTGATGACACACTTGGAACCTTTCCACAAACTCCTCCACTGACCGCTTCACACCGGACCACAAAAATTATTCCCTCAAGCCTCAGTACATTTTAAAAACTCCAAGATGCACCACCAGGGGTGAGTTATGAAACTCATGTAGAACTACCTCATGCATTTACACTAGGAAAAATAGCTTCCTATAGAACAACATTCAATTATGACTATCCCCCGACCATCACTCTGAATCATCACCCTTGAAAGCACGATCATGCATCACTTTGGTCTCCAAGTCTCCCCACTAAAACTCCTCCACCTGCCACACTAAGGAAGACTACACTTTCATTTGAAACAGACAGCCTCTGCCACCATCCACTCTCGCATCTAGGAACAAGGCATCCAACTCCTCTATTTCCTTCCAAGAATCAATGGATTCCCAAAATAACTCCTTTTGTGACTTCCTGCATAAGACATCAGCCACCACGTTCCCCTTTCCTAAGGTGTAAGAGATATCAAGGTTGTAGTCCTAGAGAAATTCCATCCACATTCGCTACTGTAAGTTCAGGTCTTGCTGGGAGAAGATATACCTCAAGCTATTGTGATCCGTGAGGACCAAAAAGTTCTCCCTGGTGAGGTAATGTTTCCAAAACTTCAGTGTGAACATGACCATTTCAAGCTCCAGATCATTGGTGGAATAGTTATATTCATGTGGATGTAACTGCTTAGACCCATAAGAGATCACTCCCCATTATTACAGTATCACATATCCCAAGCCTAGACCGAAAGTCTCACAGAACACCTCAAACTCCACCCCTTCCACTGGAAACCTAAGCACTGGAGCACTCACCAACTTCCCCTTCAGATAGCTGAAAGCTTCTTAAAACTGCTCACCCCACACGATGGTCTAGTCTTTTCTGGTCAAAGTTATTAATGGATTCGCAACTTGAGAGAAGTCGAGCACAAATATATGGTAATATTCTACTAGATCCAATAAGCTACAAACCACTACCACATTCCTAGGTCCTTCCCAAGAAACAACCACCCTGACCTTTGATGGGTCTACTACTATCCCTTGTTGTGACACCACATGTCCAAGGAAGTGCACCTCTTGCATCCAGAACTTTCATTTGCAAAACATCCCATAGATTTGGTGGTGCTGGAGGACCTCCAAGACTATCTCGATGTTCTCAGTGTGATCCTCCTCTAAATTTGAGTAAATCATAATATCATCGATGAAAATGAAAGAGAACTAGTCTAGGAACTTGTGGAAGATATAGTTCATGAGCCCCATGAACATGGCTAGTGCATTCGTAACACCTAATGGCATGACCACAAATTCAAATTTCCCATAACTGCATGTAAAATTAGTCTTCAGGATTTCACCCTCTTTCACCCTCAACAGATTATATCCAGACCATAGATCGATCTTAGAGAACCAACATACTCTCCTCATCTGGTTGAAAAGATTATCTATTCTCGGAAGAGGCACTACTGTAAATTTCACCTATTCCAATGGTTTTAAACTATTAGAATATCCTCTTAAACCGTTGGGATAGGATATCCCAATGGTTTCAAAAACTGTTGGTATGTGGTCCATTTCAATAGCAATATACCAACGGTTTCTAGAGAACAGTTGGTATATGTGGTCTGAAATTAATCTTCCCCAACGGTTTAAGTTAAATTGTTGGTATATATGTGTACCAATGGTTCAAAAACCATTGTTATACATACCATCCAGCATACATACCAACGGTTCAAAAACCATTGTTATATATTTTATCCCAACGGTTTCATTGAAACTGTTGGGATATATGTTGTCCAGTATTTGAATACCAACAGTTTTGTGAACCGTTGGCATATGTTGCCCAAGATATTAAATACCAACGGTTCTATGAACCATTGGTATATCCTATACTCCCTAGAATATATCAAAGCATCACACATCAATGTTGGGCAGACCTATAACTCTACTCCCCAGCAAACATCAAAGTCAGGTAGACCTATAAACCCACTTCGACCAGTAAACCTGCACCTCTAAACCTGTAAAACCTAAGCAGGGTAGACCTGTAAACCCACTTCAAGCAGTAAACCTGCACCTCTAAACCTGTAAAACCTGCACCTGTAAACCCTCACCTCTAACAGACTTCCAAATAACACTTTAGACCAATAAACCTGCACCTGTAACTGTAAACCTACACCTCTAACAGTCTTCCAAAGCACCTGTAAACTTGTGCCATCATGCACCTCATATGGAAGTAGCTTCACATGATTAGTGGTAAAAGTAACTAGGTTTTTTCCATCTTGTTTTAGATTATTTAGAGTCTAAAAATGTTGAAGAAGATGTTGGAGAGCATAGAGATGCTAATGGTGATTTTGCCTTGGTAGAGGATGAGGTCTCATGTAAGTGAGATCCCTCATCTGGTTCCAAATTTCCTAGAATCAAATCTAGACTCATATGGAGATAGTGATGGTGATAACCACAGTATTCCACCAAATAATGGTGGACCTACTATCTCATTTGGAGTTGGTACATATCCTAAGGGATCCTTAGTTAAGCAGATTGACCAAGCAGGTGAGCTTTAGGCTTTTCCCTTATATGTACCTACCAAATCATAACCTGTAGAGGTTGCTTTACCTAGTGTTGAGAGATTTGTTTCCCCATTTTCTTTATATTTTGTATCCATAATATATTTATAATATTTTATAGAAAGACTTATTTCATATTTTAGTAGAATTTTGAGTTATCAGGAACCTCCTGTCACTCATGTTAGTGAAGCTGATGCTAGACACCTTTTTGAGATGGTTCTATGTCATATTCATCCCAAGATGAATTTTCATATTCAGGAAGTTATGATTTAAAATTGAAGGTTGGACAGTGAGATAGAAACCATTTGATCTATTATGGAGGATATGAGGACCTCTTTTGTTTCCAATTAGGATTCCTTATGGAAGAGATTGGATAATGTTCCTATTATTGCATCTACATCTAGTGATCCACCTCCCTCAGCTTTAGTTGATGCCGATTCGATCTAGTCTATAGTCAAAGTGTATCTCCATGTTGTTATAGGTGATTTACATTCATCTCATCAGGATTATTTGAGGCAGATTCTGTAGAATGGGTTTTCAAGGAATAGGTTGACCAGTTGAAAGTGATGACAACTCTACTCAAGCTATTCATGGAGGAGAATAAAGATTTCTTTAGTAGTATTAAGAGATTAGGAAACATTATTAAATACTTTTTCAATCTTATGAAGCCTTTCCTATATGTATCTAATACTCTAGTGGCTTCTCCAGAGGTGATTCCCATGAAATCCTTCACCTCAGATTCTTCCTATGATCCTCTACCTCCTTAATTCTAGCCTTTTGGTAAGTCTTCGGTTGAAGCTATCTGGAATCTCCAGCCTATTGTGATCTGAAAACTTCCTACCTCTACATCTATACCTTCAGCCTCTACCTTAGTTCCTCCTGCTTCTAGAAAGGGAAAGCGCCCTACTGATCACCCCACCTACACCCTGCCATACAGACCCACCCACCCCCCCCAAGATATCCCTTGGACACCCCCCTGGACAGCCCCTCCTAGACACCCCACCTACACCCTCCCCCTACCCTACAGACCCCCCAGCACCCCCCCCCCCCCCAGATAGCCCTTGGACACCCCACCTGGACAGTCCCTCCTAGACACCCCACCTGCACCCTGCCCTGCAGACCCCCCCCCCAGGACAGCCCTTGGACACCCCCTGGTTATCCCCTCCTAAGAATCTTGTTACCCAGGAATTATTGTGGGGCTACCATCTTGATTTTGGGATTCCTAGGTGTGCCTTCAAGATTGATTTATTCAAGCCTTTTTATTTGGTTAGGTGGGACTTCTTATGGGATGCTTTTGATCTGCTCAGATTTCTGGCTAGGTTCTCGTCTTGGGTTAAAAGATGTTTCTATACCCCAATGTTCTCAGTGAACATTAATGGTAGTTTACATGGCTACTTTTCGGGGAAAAGATGGATCAGGCAAGGGGATCTTCTTTTGCCTTTACTTTTTGTGATTTGCATGGAGTTTTTCTCGCATATTCTATACTCCCTTATTTCATCTTCATATGCTTACAATTTTTATTGGTGATTTGCGGGTTGGAATGCAGGTGGCATGGGGTTGGTGAAGGCTAGAATGAAGGAGGTCGGGGGCTGGTGTGGTGGTTGGTGTGGGATGGAGTGGCTGGTGCGGGTGGGAAGGTAGGCGGCAGGGGGATGGTAGGGGGCTGGTGCGGGCTGGAATAGGTGGAAGGGGGCTGTTGTGGGCTAGATTTCAGGTGGATGGGGGATATTGGGCATGTGGAAGGGGCTGGTGCGGGTTGGGATGTAGGAGGTCGGGGGCTAGTGAGGGCTAGAACTGGTGGATATGGCTGTTTTGTAGGTGGCAGAGGGCTGGAATGAGTGTTTTGCAGAAGGATGGGGGGTGGGAGCAGGTGTGGTGGCTAGTGAGAGCTAGATTGAAGGTGGCTGGAGGCTGGTGTGAGCTCGAATGCAGGTGGAAGGGGGACAGAATGCTGGTGGAAGGGGGCTGGTTGCAGGTGGTGGGGGGATGGTGCAAGCTAATTCAAAGGTGGTAGGGGCTGCTGCGGGCTAGAATACTGGTAGCAGCAGGTTGAAATGAAGGTGGAAGGGGGCTGGTGTGGGCTAGATGTGGCTGGTGCAGGCTGGATTGTGGTGGTTGTGGTGGCTGATGGTTTGTAGGTGGACTGTGGCAGCCTCCTTGTGTTGGTGGTTGGGAGCATGCGTTCGTGTTCTTGGGTGTGTGCATGTGTTATCGAGTGTGGGTGTAATGTCCTAGTTTCAGGTGCCACTCAACGGGTGCCCCGAACCTGGTTCGCCACAAGACCTCAAGCGCATTTCCCCAAATTCTAGAGGCTGCCGACTAGCAGTGAGGGCCCAGGTCTAGTAGTGGGGAAACTATGATCTCATTTGTCAAAGTGTAGTGTCGCGGAATAAAATAAAAATCATACTACAACAGCAGAAGGAATAAATCATATACATTATTATAACAACTGCAGTAAAAGATAACCAACTAGGTATATATATATGATGCAACATGTCTCAAGTTCTAAGAAAACATCCAGAACATGTTACATAGCAGTATAATACAATACAGGGTATAACAAAGCAAAACAAAACATTCAGTAGCATCGCGAACCTAAGCCCGGTCCCATACTCCCCTACTCCTCAGCAGCAATCAAGTACTTTTATAAGGACCCTTGCCCTTATCCACACCTGCAGAAACGTAATCTGTTTGAGCTAAAAAGCATGACCCAAACAGGGTGTGAGAAATAATTCCCAGTAGGCAACCACCAAAGGCCCGTGCTCAACTGTGTGTAAACATGTAATAGCAGTGTGCAAAAGTAAATGAAATAACTAATCCATACTCAAAAGTAACTAACTTTACCAGTTATATTGCCATTTTAATATTCATTTAACCATTAAATATTAAGAAAACACCATAGTGAATTTCTAAGTAAGCATTCAGCGTCCTCAGACAAGCAAAACATTACCCTCAGGTAATCAGAATCCAACCCGCAGGTATTTTCCTCACGCATAACAGAAATTTCGCCATCAGGCACAGAGTCTATTTCCCATAGGCACAGAAGAAGTTGCCCTCAGGCCAAAATAACTACTTCCCTCATGCTAAAGGAAACACTGCCCTTGGGCTAAACAAGTAAATGGGCCATACCCAATGTATAAAAAGAAATTCACATACAATTCCTCTCAAGGAAAAATTAATGTGCAAATAAACATGGCATACCCTCGGGTAACCTGGCCAAACTGCTAAACAGAGGAACACACCCTCGGGTGGTCCTGGATCCAAGAAACGATCCCAGACAATAGTTTATTATCACATTCAACTACCTATACAATTTTAGGTATTTAAAATAGCCACAGCCTCAGCCTCATGACACCGCAACATGGATTCGTGGCTCAACGGTACACAAAACGTACAGTAGTTGGAAATTTAAACACTAAGTCATCTACCTTTAACACCCATGAACGATATATGCGAACGACGATCATCGATTCGTCCTAGAACGATGTAGATCTGAGGTGAAAGAAAACCTCATTAAAACTTAAATAAATTTCCTACGGGAAAGAATTGGTATGAACTACTCCAGGAGAAGGGAAAACTCACCTGTGCGGTTCCAGGGAGAACAACGATGCAGAAAACGGATTCCCAACGTGCGCTCGGCGGATCTCCAAAGCTCTGGCCTCCCTCTTCTGCTCCTTCTTCCCATTCTAAGCCTTCTCTGTGAACAGGGGAGGCTACTACCCATTTTAAGCAAAAAAATAAAGTACATGGCATGTACATTAGAGTACACGGTGTGTAATCCCTTCATTTAATTGTTCAACTGGTAGCACCGCCAAACTGTTCATCTGCCGACATGAGTACACGGAGTGTATTCCCGACTACACTTTGTGTACTGTCGCCCAGCTAGCAGTTGATTCCACCACCTTACTATTTCGTCTGCTGACTGACTACACGGCATGTAAAACACCACTACACGGCGTGTAGTCGGTTTTTACACCCTTCGTCGCCGACATGGCTACACACCCTATGTACTCATCCTACACGGCCAAAAGTACACGGCGTGTGGAAAAGTACACGACATGTACTTCCAAAATTTAGGATTTTTCCCCATTTTATTATTTTATCAAAAACACATAAGGAAAAGAGAAAAGAAAAAACCCATACCTCAAGAATAAGAACTGGGTTCTTACAAACTTCCCCCCTTAAAGCAATTTGTCCCCGAATTTCCCTTCCAAGGGTGGTGAAGATATAGCCATAAACAACTCTGATCACTAAGAACGTACGTCGGTATCCCGCTCCCATGTTTCGTCCTACACTCAGCCATCCTACCATAGCACCCGTACGAGAGGAACTGACCGGCCTCAGAGAACCTTCGTGCTCCTATCAAGGATACGAATCAGAATCTCCTCAAAGAACGCATTAACCTCAAGCTTAACCTCTTCAGGCTGAAATACATGAGATGGGTCTGAATGATAGTGGCGCAACTGAGATACATGGAAGACGTTGTGCATGGCCCGGTACCTCTGTGGTAACTACAACTAGTAGGCAACCAGCCTGACTCTCTCCTAAATCTCGAATGGCCTCACATACCTCGGTGAATGTTTACCCTGTCTCCTGATCTGCATGTGTCCCAGCCTTGGCTAAACATGCAAGAAAACCTGATCCTCAACCACGAACTCCAAAGGTCATCTTCGGCGATCAGCATAAGACTTCTAACTAGACTACATGGTAGCCATCCGCTTATGAATCAACTGGACCTATTCAGTAGTCTCCTGCACGAGCTGTGGTCCTAGTAAATCTACCTCACCTGCCTCCGACCAGCACAAAGGTGAAAAACATGGCCTACCATATAAATCCTCATATGGTGCCATCTCAATAGTTTCCTGAAAATAGTTATTTTAGGCAAACTTGACCAGGGGTATGTGCTTCTCCCAATAGCCCCCAAATTTGAGGACGCATGCACGCAGAATGTCCTCCAGCACCTGTATCGTACGCTCTCACTGGCCATCGGTCTGAGGGTGGTAAGATGTGCTCAGAAGCACCTGTGTACCCAGTTCCCTCTGAAAACTCTACCAGAAAAAAGATGTAAAACGGGCATCCCAATCTGAAATGATAAAACGATGGACCCTATGAAGACGTATGATCTCTCGGATATATAACTTTCCGAGTTCCTCAATACTTAAGGTCTCCTTGATCTGAAAAAAGTGAGATACCTTAGTGAGTCTATCCACAACAACCCACACGGCATCATTGCCTCGAGGTGACCTCAGTAATTATAACATTCCGTCTTCTTATAACATAAACTTTCATTACATTACACAAAACTGAGGATCTTTAAGGTTTAGTGTCTTGGAAACCAGGAATATAAAACATGAAAACAACATAAAGCATTCTTCTTAAACACTTGAAAGGCTTATCCTTAAGTTCATCCTAGGTTCATTACTGCATCTCATAACCTGGGGACATACATCAAAAGAAAGGGTAAGCAGAAGGCCCAGTAAGGGAAACAAGAGGAACATTTTACATGTGAACTTGATATACTTCAATAAGGACATGAAAAGAACTTTAAGGCATGATAAAGAAATCATGAGGCATTTCATAATAAAAATAACATTTTTCATAACTTGAAGATGTGGCTACATAATTTAACATAAACAATCATGAACATGTCACCAAGGTCCATCCCCAAGGTGTCATTTGAAAATTACCAAGGTTATTCACCAAGGTATCGTGAAAATTGTAATCTCTAGTGGTTACATCATTACCCAATGCATTGGAGCGCTATCAGGGCGCACCCTTAAATTTGCCTTTATTATCATGTGAGCCACATATATCATCATCAAACATTTCATAAATAACCCATATAGCATAAAATAAATGGGTTTCATTTGATCATCATAACGGTTTAAAAACCGCTTTAAAGACATGATCTTTACGTCACTTTAAACCCACGGAAAGGGAAAGCGGGTCTCATGTATGTAAATCCCAGAATTTAAAATAGAACATTTTGATATATATGTGAATACCCTTGTAGAAATAAGAGCTTTGAGTATTTACTTTATAACATGAAATAATTTTGAGAAAAGAGAGAGGCATTTTGAGATGAAAATTCTGCAGCATAACGGCTATGTTTCAGGGTTTTAGAAAACATTGAAAAGAGAGGGGACATGGGTCACCCACTCATAAATGATTTATAAAACAGTAGAGGGACATAATAAGAAGGATATATATACATGGTAATGAAATTTGAAGGATATACCATTTGAAATGAAAAACATGGAAGGAAGACAAAAATTAGATTTCTCTTATGAAAATTCGGCAGCCTAACGGCGTCACTTAAACTTCAATAAAAATGAATTGACAAGATCAAATAGGTTCTCTCATCATATGATCATAAGAGATCAGTATGATAGATATAGAGATCATACCCCAACATAATAAAAAGGAACTTGAAAGACTTGACATGAAAATCGAACTTGAAAAAAAATGAGAAGGGTGAAAGAATCCCTTAAAATTCGGCAGCCTAACGGCGTCACTTAATCTTTCATAAAATGAAATTATGAGAGTAAGAGGGGATCTATCATCATATAAACATGAAAAGGGCAGTAAGAGGAATATAAAAGAACATCCTCTCACATAAAAACATGGAGCATAAAATGAATGACATAAAAGAGATCACTTGAAAAGAAAGAGAGGGGTCGGATCCCTTACCTTAAAACGTGACTCTTAAAACTCAAAGTTTTGGACCTTGAGGGCTTGGGGGCACCTTGGGAGGACTCCTTGGAAGGTAAAGAGACCAGAACTTCGTTGGGGGAGAGTTGGGAGTGAAAACGAAAGGAGGAAAGGGTGGGTATTTATAGGGAAAGTGAGGGGACAAGGCATCAATGGCCAAGGGACACCTCACTAGTGGTTTCGGCAAAACCATGGGCTTGCCCATGGTATTTGCCCATGGTATTGGCCACTTGGGACACCTCATACCTTATCTTACTATTCATAATTCGGCCATATTTAATATATACTTAATACATCATTTAATGATGTCATTAAACACCCGTAACTTAAAAACTATAATTTCACTATTCATCAAAAATTCAACTTTCTCAGAATAATCCCAAAATTTCACCTTAACCAAATATCAATGCTCTGATTTCAAAAATGAAATCCATTTTATAAAAATAATTTTCTAAATATTTTTAATTTAATTTTAAAATAAAAACACTATTCATCGAGAATTCGTTTTTTTCAGAAAAATCCCCAAAAATTACCTTAACATAATATCGATGCTCTGAGTTCAAAAATAAAGTCCTTTTTATAAAAATAATTTTCTAATTATTTTTAATTAAATTTTTAATTAAAAAACACTATTCACCTGAAAAAACTAATACTTGACTAATAATTTATGAAACCGTTATTTACCTATTTTATTGAATCACATTACTTAATCTAGGTGTATAAATTATATTAAAACTTTCTTTGAGTGAAATTACTAATCCATTTGGTAACATTACTAATCCTAAGCGTAAAATCACTATTCATAATTTACTATTCATCAAAAATTAAGTTGATCTTATTAAACTCCAAATTCCTTACTGAACACTTTTGTAGAAGACCATTTTTTGAAAATCATTACACATCATTAGTTATTTAGGGTTTTCATAAATATTTTAAAATATCCTTTTTTCCAAATTCATCAATAAAATACATTCTAAAATTATCCGGACATTTGAAATTTCACAAACATCACTAAAGAAATAAATCTCAATTTATTCATCCCAAAGGATTACACAAGGAAGCTAGGGTCTCGTCACATAGCCCCTTATAACACCGGCATAAAACCTAAGTGTAAGGTGTGCTATGGTGAGAGAATATGAGGGAGGCTCAGATAACATTGCCCTAGTAGTAATCTCTACTAACTTGAACTTCTCCCGTAGGCGTTTCCGTTTAAGCTTGACACGCTGGAGTTCGGCTTGGGTTTGGTCTAAAGCGAAGCCCACAGATGCTACCTCCTTCCCAAGCTCTGATAAGTGGGCTTCATAAGGGTCGAGTCTACTGGATGAATCCATCGAGTCCTCTTTCTGCATTAACCATTAACATCTTATTAAATCATTAAGAGTAAGTTAATATACTACTCAAAAATATTGGGTCGTTACATTCTTCCCCCCTTAAGAAATTTCGTCCCTGAAATTTATACTTGAGGCCTAGTCGAAAAGGTGAGGGTACTTTTGCTTCATCATTTCCTCAGGCTCCCAAGTCACTTCTTCATACTTATGATTCCTCCACAACACTTTCACAAGGTGGGTAGTCTTGTTTCGTAGAACCTTGTCTCTACGGTCCAAGATCTCCACTGGCTGCTCCTCATAAGAGAGGTCATGTTCAAGTTGTACCACCTCTGGGTTCAGTACATGCGAAGGGTCGGGTATGTACTTCCTCAAGAGAGATACATGGAAGACATCAAGAACTTGAGCTAGGTTCGGTGGAAGTGCTAGACGATAGGCCACTTCTCCTATGCGATCAAGGATTTCATAGAGGCCAATGTACCTAGGGCTGATCTTCCCTTTCTTCCCAAATCGCATGACTCTCTTCCATGGAGAAATTCGAAGGAAGACTTTGTCACCAACACCAAACTCCAAGTCCCTTCGACGATTGTCAGCATAGCTCTTCTGCCGACTCTGAGCAGCCTTTATGTGTTGTTGGATGGCATGAACCTGTTCTGTCATCTCTTGCACAAGATCAGGCCCAAGAAGCTTTCTCTCACCAGTTTCATCCCAACAAGTAGGAGTTCTACATCGCTTTCCATACAGAGCTTCATAGGGTGCCATATGAATACTCGAATGGAATCTGTTGTTATAGGAGAACTCAAATAATGGGAGGTGTTGATCTCATCCACCTTTAAATTCCATTGAGCATAATCTCAGCATGTCTTCGAGTGTCTAAATAGTCCTTTCAGATTGGCCATCAGTTTGAGGATGATAGGCCGTACTAAAATTCAATTCAGTATTCAGAGCATGTTGAAGACTTCTCCAGAATTTTGATGTGAATCTTGGGTCACGATCAGATACGATGGATAGTGGTACCCCATGCAGCCTTACCACTTCCTTCACGTATATCTTGGCAAGCTGATACAGAGAGAAATCTTCCCGAATAGAGATAAAATGGGTTGTCTTGGTGAGATGGTCCACAATAACCCATATCGCATTGTTCCCTTTGGATGTTTTTGGGAGACCAGTTACAAAGTCCATAGTGATATTATCCCACTTCCATACTGGTATGGGTAGCGGTTGTAATACCCCCTTAGGAAGTTGTCGTTCTGCCTTTACTTGCTAACACACTAGGCACCTTTTAGTGTAATCAGCAATCTCCCTCTTCATGTTATCCCACCAATAATGATCACGAAGGTCTCTATACATCTTAGTTCTTCCTAGATGTATAGAGAAAGTAGAGCTATGAGCTTCATCCATCAGTTCTTTCTTTATCTCCGGAATAGATGGGACAGATAGTCTTGTACGAAATTTCAATACACCTTCTTGATCAATATTGAAATCAGGGAACTTCCCATCCTTTACAGCCTCAAACTTCTCCTGCAGCAAAGGATCTTCTTTTTGAGCCTTCTTGATCTTATCTAGTAATGAAGGTTGAGAAATCATTTGGGATAGGGTTGATGATGTCCCTTTCCTTATAATTCCCATGTCCAGTTTTACTAGATATTTAATCAAGGGATCTCCTAAGATTCTCATTGTTCCCAGAACAACAGGATCTTTCCTGCTTAACGCATCCGCGACTTTGTTTTCTCTTCTAGTGTGATAATGTATTGAACAATCATAGTCTTTAATAAGCTCCAACCATCTCCTTTGTCTCATGTTCAATTCTTTCTGTGTGAAAATATAATTTAGACTTTGGTGTTCAATGTATATATCACATTTCTCCCCATAAAGATAGTGCCTCCATATCTTTAGAGCAAAAACAACTGCCGCCAGCTCTAGATCATGTGTAGGATAATTCTGCTCATGAATCTTCAACTGTCGAGATGCATAAGCAATTACCTTGTCATTTTGCATGAGGATGCACCCAAGCCCTTTCAGAGATGCATCGCTAAAAATAACGAATACTTCTCCGATAGAGGGTAGTGTTAACACAGGTGCAGTAACCAATCTCTTCTTCAGCTCTTGGAAACTTTCCTCGCATTCCTTTGTCCAGATGAACTTAACCCCTTTTCAAGTCAACTTGGTTAGTGGATTAGAAAGCCATGAAAAGTTTTTTACAAACCTCCTATAATATCCTTCTAAACCATGGAAACTACGAATCTCAGTTACTGTTGTGGGTTGAGGCCACTCCTCCACAACCATTGTCTTTGCAGGGTCAACCGAGATTCCTTCATTGGTTACGATGTGCCCCAAGAAAGCCACCTGTTGTAACCAAAACTCACACTTGCTGAACTTTCCAAAGAGCCTCTCCTTCCATAGAGTTTTCAAAATAACCCTCAGATGATCTTCATGCTCCTCACGACTTTTTGAATATATCAAAATATCATCAATAAAAACTACCACAAAGTTATCAAGGTAGTCCTTAAAGACTCTATTCATCAAATCCATGAAAATAGCAGGAGCATTAGTCAAGCCGAAGGTCATAACAGTAAACTCATAATTCTCATATCTTGATTGGAAGGTAGTCTTTGGAATATCTTCCTTCTTCACCCTCAGTTGATGATAACCAGATCGAAGGTCAATCTTAGAGAAGAATTGATCCCCACGAAGTTGGTCAAATAAATCATCAATTCTTGGAAGAGGATATCTGTTCTTCACTGTGATCCCGTTCAGTTCTCTATAATCAATGCATAGCCGCATTGATCCATCCTTCTTCTTCACAAAGAGAACTGGTGCTCCATAAGGAGACACACCTGGTCGGATAAACCCCTTCTCCAACAAGTCTTGGAGTTGTTTCTTTAACTCTTCTAGCTCCACATTTTCCATTCTATACGGAGTCTTTGATATCGGTTGAGACCCTGGTTCGTGTTCAATGGAGAACTCTACCTCTCTTTCTGGGGGAGGTCCAGGTAACTCCTCAGGAAATACATCCATGTATTCCTGAACAATCGTAACATCTTCTATTTGTATGCTCCCTTTTCCTTCTTCATCATCACTGATTAACTCCATAAAGAAAGCTATAGGAGGTGCTTCTAGATAGGTATCAGTTCGGGATATCTCTCCTTGGAAGATAACTGTAGGTCGTTCATTCAAGACTACTGAGATTTCCTTACTTTTGCATTTGATCTTAGCATTATACTTTGAGAGCCAGTCCATCCCTAGTATAATGTCGAATTCCATCATGGGAATGACTACTAGATTTGCGATAAGATTGTGCTCACCAAAGTAAACACTAGAGTCTCTAAATACTGTTGATGCAAGGATAATCCCACTTGGAGTCTTAACTGACAACTCTACCTCTAGAAGTTCGGGGATTGATTTTATTTTCCTTGCAAACTTGGAGGAAATAAAGGAATGCGTAGAACCAGAATCAAATAAAGTACTTGCTAGTTTTGAGAGGACAACAAGAGTACCTGCTACCACATCGTTCAGAACTTCAACTTCAGTTGTTGTGATAGTGAAAGCACGACCTTGCTCCCTTGGCCTCTGCTGAGGTTGATGGTGATTCCCCTCCACCGCCCTCGGATTTGGACATTGATTAGAAAAGTGACCAAGATGTCCACACTTGAAGCATGTGACTTCGGGTAGGGCCAGAACCATCTTTCCTCTGTCGTTAGTGTTGGGAAGTTGAGGCTTCACATCACTACGACAATTCCGAGAAATATGGCCTTGTTTTCCACACCTATAGAACTTACCACTTCCGATCAAGAAGTTCCCTGAATGCTTCTTCCCACATTTATTGCATGTGGGATGTTGCATATGCTTTCCACCACTTTCCTGATCAAAACTTCTTCCCATGATTGGTTCTAGAGTTCTCTTCTTCTCATTAGATTTGTGAGACCACTGTGTCTCCCCAAACTCTAGTTCAAATTTCATAGCACTTCGAACTATTTCTTCATAGCTATCGTAGTCCCTGTTGGCTAGATTCTTTCGCAGATGAGGTCATAGTCCGCCAAAGAATCTATCAACCTTCCCATTAGGGTCCATGACAAAGCTTGAGGTATAACGGGAAAGCCTTGTGAATTTCATCTCGTAGGTTCCAACTGATTCATTCTCCTTCTGCTTCAGCTCGATAAATTCTTTCTCCATTCTCGTTCTCATGGAACGAGGGAAATACTTGTTAAAGAATATTCCCTGGAACTCTTCCCACTCCATAGCTTCCATCTCTCCTTGTGGATTCGTGTTTTTGACCAGTGACCACCACTGATCAGCTTCTCCCTCTAGGCGGTAAATAGCAAGGGTGACTTTTTCTTGTTCCGAACAATGAAGTACGGAAAAGATCTTTTCAATGGAGCTTATCCATTGTTCTGCAACCAATGGGTCAGTAGATCCACTGAATGTTGGCGGTCGTTGACGCATAAAGGACTCAACAGAAAGTTGCTCCCTTCGTGGTGAGATCGGCCTCTCAACTTGATTCAAGTTATTACTCATAACTTGAGTTAGTTGGTTCATCATTCGCATGAATGTTTCCATTTCGGCTTCCATCGGAGGTCCGTCATCACATGGTGCATTGCGGTCACCATCGGCACGGTTCCTCCTGTTGCCCGCCATTTTCTAAAAGAATAAAACCTTAGTGAGAAACTTATTTCATTTATGAATCTTTCAACTAAGACTTTATGCTTAGACAATTACACTTTTCTATAATTCCTTCATAATGATTCATAAAAATCTTGTGATTAACCAAACATATCCCCCGGGAGTGTCGTAACCAAGAGTGCAGCAAGGCCCGTTATCGTGCACTAGTTCCCGTTCAATTCTAGCTCAAAGAGGTGTTTTCGGGTTTTACCCCTATGTACATCTGTGCCAGAGCCGCCTCTACCTACTCGTATCCAGACAGGGATGTATTTGTTTGATAAACCACTTACTCAATACTTACCAAAATACTAGGAATTTTTCCTATATTTAAACTTTTCTATAGGGTTCTTCCTAAATTTTTTATATCCTAATCTCCACAAATAACTAAACCATCCTTTGATACCAACTATAACATTCCGTCTTCTTATAACATAAACTTTCATTACATTACACAAAACTGAGGATCTTTAAGGTTTAGTGTCTTGGAAACCAGGAACATAAAACATGAAAACAACATAAATCATTCTTCTTAAACACTTGAAAGGATTCTCCTTAAGTTCATCCTAGGTTCATTACTGCATCTCATAACCTGGGGACATACATCAAAAGAAAGGGTGAGCAGAAGGCCCGGTAAGGGAAACAAGAGGAACATTTTACATGTGAACTTGATATACTTCAATAAGGACATGAAAAGAACTTTAAGGCATGATAAAGAAATCATGAGGCATTTCATAATAAAAATAACATTTTTCATAACTTGAAGATGTGGCTACATCATTTAACATAGACAATCATGAACATATCACCAAGGTCCATCCCCAAGGTGTCATTTGAAAATTACCAAGGTTATTCACCGAGGTATCGTGAAAATTGTAATCTCTAGTGGTTACATCATTACCCAATGCATTGGAGCGCTATCAGGGCGCACCCTTAAATTTTCCTTTATTATCATTTGAGCCACATATATCATCATCAAACATTTCATAAATAACCCATATAGCATAAAATAAATGGGTTTCATTTCATCATCATAACGTTTTAAAAACTGCTTTAAAGACATGATCTTTACGTCACTTTAAACCCACGGAAAGGGAAAGCGGGTCTCATGTATGTAAATCCCAGAATTTAAAATAGAACATTTTGATATATATTTGAATACCCTTGTAGAAATAATAGCTTTGAGTATTCACTTTATAACATGAAATAATTTTGAGAAAAGAGAGAGGCATTTTGAGATGAAAATTCCGCAGCATAACGGCTATTTTCAGGGTTTTAGAAAACATTGAAAAGAGAGGGAACATGGGTCACCCACTCATAAATGATTTATAAAACAGTAGGGGGACATAATAATAAGGATATATAGATATGGTAATGAAATTTGAAGGACATACCATTTGAAATGAAAAACATGGAAGGAAGACAAAAATTAGATTTCTCTTATGAAAATTCGGCAGACTAACGGCGTCACTTAAACTTCAATAAAAATGAATTGACAAGATCAAATAGGGTATCTCATAATATGATCATAAGAGATCAGTATGATAGATATAGAGATCATACCACAACATAATAAAAAGGAACTTGAAAGACTTGACATGAAAATCGAACTTGAAAAAAATGAGAAGGGTGAAAGAATCCCTTAAAATTCGGCAGCCTAACGGCGTCACTTAAACTTTCATAAAATGAAATGATGAGAGTAAGAGGGGATATCTCATCATATAAACATGAAAAGGGCAGTAAGAGTAATATAAAATAACATCCTTTCATATAAGAACATGGAGCATAAAATGAATGACATAAAAGAGATCACTTGAAAAGAAAGAGAGGGGTCGGATCCCTTACCTTAAAACGTGACTCTTGAAACTCAAAGTTTTGGACCTTGAGGGCTTGGGGGCATCTTGGGAGGACTCCTTGGGAGGTAAGGATACCATAACTTCGTTGGGGGAGAGTTGGGAGTGAAAACTAAAGGAGGAAATGGTGGGTATTTATAGGGAAAGTGAGGGGACAAGGCATTAATGGCCAAGGGACACCTCACTAGTGGTTTTGGAAAAACCATGGGCTTGCCCATGGTATTTGCCCATGGTATTGGCCACTTGGGACACCTCATACCATATATTACTATTCATAATTCGACCATATTGAATATATACTTAATACATCATTTAATGATGTCATTAAACACCCGTAACTTAAAAACTATAATTTCACTATTCATCGAAAATTCAACTTTCTCAGAATAATCCCAAAATTTCACCTTAACCAAATATCAATGCTCTGATTTCAAAAATGAAATCCATTTTATAAAAATAATTTTCTAAATATTTTTAATTTAATTTTTAAATAAAAACACTATTCATTGAGAATTCGTTTTTTTCAGAAAAATCCCCAAAAATTACCTTAACATAATATCGATGCTCTGAGTTCAAAAATAAAGTCCTTTTTATAAAAATAATTTTCTAATTATTTTTAATTAAATTTTTAATTAAAAAACACTATTCACCTGAAAAAACTAATACTTGACTAATAATTTATGAAACCGTTATTTACCTATTTTATTGAATCACATTACTTAATCTAGGTGTCTAAATTATATTAAAACTTTCTTTGAGTGAAATTACTAATCCATTTGGTCACACTACTAATCCTAAGCGTAAAATCACTATTTATAATTTACTATTCATCAAAAATTAAGTTGATCTTATTAGACTCCAAATTCCTTACTGAACACTTTTGTAGAAGACCATTTTTTGAAAATCATTACACATCATTAGTTATTTAGGATTTTCATAAATATTTTAAAATATCCTTTTTTCAAAATTCATCAATAAAATACATTCTAAAATTATCCGGACATTTGAAATTTCACAAACATCACTAAAGGAATAAATCTCAATTTATTCATCCCAAAGGATTACACAAGGAAGCTAGGGTCTCGTCACATAGCCCCTTATAACACCGGCATAAGACCTAAGTGTAAGGTGTGCTATGGTGAGAGAATCTGAGGGTGGCTCAGATAACATTGCCCTAGTAGTAATCTCTACTAACTTGAACTTCTCTCGTAGGTGTTTCCGTTCAAGCTTGACACGCTGGAGTTCGGCTTGGGCTTCGTCCAAAGCGAATCCCACAGATGCTACCTCCTTCCCAAGCTCTGATAAGTGGGCTTCATAAGGGTCGAGTCTACTGGATGAAGCCATCGAGTCCTCTTTCTGCATTAACCATTAACATATTATTAAATCATTAAGAGTAAGTTAATATACTACTCAAAAAGATTGGGTCATTACAGTAATCCAGTCATGAAGTCCATCGCGACATCATCCCATTTCCACTCCGGAATGGGTAACTTCTGCAACAGTCCAACTAGTCTCTGATGCTCTGCCTTCACCTGCTGATAGGTGGAACATCTCATAACAAAACCAGTTATCTCCCTCTTCATACCCGGCCACCAATACTGATGTCTCAAGTCACGGTACTTCTTGGTAACCGCGGGATGAACTGCCCAAGCTGAAGCATGAAACCCCCGCATCAGCTCCTCGCATATATCCCATGGAACCCATACTCCTCCATGGAAACGCAGAATCTCACCATCGCCCATCGTCCAACCAGGAGGAGGGTCCTCACTTTTCATCAACTTTCAGAGAACTAGGCCTTCTAAATTAGATAGTTGTCTCATCCCACTGTATCACGAAGGGTAGAAGTCATAGATAAAGATGAAAGATAGGATTTCCCCTGACTGTTGTGCACCTCTAGATGCATCTCAGAGAACAAAGCCATAAGTTGCCACTCATCACTGGCCACCTGCACAGCCTGTATCTGAGTCTTCCTGCTCAGTGCATCAGCTACTGCATTACCTTTACCAGGTGTGTAGGCAAGCTCAAAATCAAAGGACTGAAGGTATTCGACCCACCTTCGCTACCTCATATTCAAGTCACACTGAGTAAAAATATACTTGTGACTTTTATGGGTGGTGAAAACCACAAAATGATCTCCCAAGAGATAGTGTCTCCAACAGCGCAACACATGAACAACTGCAGCCAACTCGAGGTCATGCGTCATGTAATTCCTCTCATGTTTCCTCAACTGCCGAGACCCGTACGCAACAACTCGATCGCCCAACATCAACACTACTCCTAGCCCAATACCTGATGCATCACAGTAAACTGTATAGCTCTTTCCATGCTCTATAAGTATCAGGACTGGTTCTGATGTCATCCTTCCTTTCAGATCCTGAAAGGTTGTCTTGCAAGCTTCTGACCAAACGAACTTCACACCCTTATTAGTCAAACCTGTCAACGGTTCTGCTAAGCGGGAGAAGTTCTGTATGAAGTGTCTGTAGTAACCATCCAACCCCAAGAAACTATGTATCTCAAACACGTTCTTGGGCTTCTCCTAGGAAACTACTGCTCTCACCTTCTCTGGGTCCACGACAACTCCTGCCTCTGAGATGATATGACCTAGGAAGTGAATCTGGTCCATCCAAAAGTGGAACTTTGAGAGCTTAGCATATAGATTATGTTCTCTCAGTGTACTCAATATGATCTCAAGATGGGTGGCATGGTCGTGTCGAGTGTGAGAGTACACCAAGATATCGTCCCTGAATACTACCAGAAAAGAATCCAAATAAGGATGGAACACACGATTCATCAGAGCCATGAAAATTTTTGGTGCGTTTGTGAGTCTGAACGACATAACAAAGTACTCGTACATACCACATCTACTCTGAAAATCTTTAAGCAGTATATCCAATGGTCTCACACACTGCTGATGATATCCTGATCTCAGTTCAATCTTCAAGAACACTCGTGCTCCACAAAGTTGATCAAATAGATCATCAATCCTAGGCAAGGGATATTGGTTCTTAACCGTCAATGGGTTCAACTTCCGATAATCCACACAGAGTCTAAGGGTATCGTCTGCCTTCTTCGTGAAAAGGACTGGAGAACCCCAAGGAGAAGTACTACGTCAGATAAAACCCTTTGACTGTAGCTCCTCCAACTGCTTCTTGAGCTCCTACAACTCTGGTGTAGCCATCCTATAAGGAGGAATGGACAACTGTGCTTCCCCTAGTACAAGCTCGATAGAGAAATCCACTTCTCGCTCCGGAGGTAGACCTGAAAATTTGTCCGGGAATACATCCTTGAAACAATCAACCACTTGAGTTAAATCCTTCTGAAAAGTCTCATAATCATCTAGATATAAGCTCGTAATCTGGGTTGTGACTCCACCTCACCCATGATGCTCTGGTCCAGCTCGACTCGCCTAAGCATCCCATTCTCCCTTGTATAGAAACTATCCACCCTCTAGTGTCGTGAAACACACCATGTGATGATAGAAGTCTACAAAGGCTCGAAAGGGAACCAACCAGTCCATCCCGATAATGTCATCATAACTCATCATCTCTAAGACATAGAGGTCCCATAGAAAGTGACACCCACCAACCTCAAGGGGTAACTCCTTGCACTGACGCACACATGTCTTTCTAATTCCCAACAGAGTGTCTAGCATCATAACAGCATAAGAAGAAGAAGAAACACAGAGCCCAAGGCTCTCCACAACGGGTACTGGTATAAAACTATGTGTAGCTCCCATGTTAAAAAGTACTGAAGATGAGACATAAGCTACTAAAATAGTACCTCTGACTGTAGAAGGTCTGGGATCCTGCTCCTGTTGGGTCTGCTGCACTGCATATGCTTGCCCAGTGTCGTAGCCTTGCGACATAGCCTGGGTACCCTGAGCTATCCCGCCCTTCTGCCTCTGAGATCCTGGTGTCTGGCTACCACGGCCATGACCACCATCCCTGCATGCATGCCCTGACATATTCAAGTTCCCTGACAGGTAAGAAGCTGCTGGTCCTACTCCCGCATGCAGAGTTTGCACAGAACCCCTCTCACTAGCCACTGGTGGGAACTCCCTACAAAAAAACTGTAGATGACCCATCTTGCCACAAGCTTGACACTCCACTGGATCACGTGGACACTGCAGTCTCTTGTTCCCGTCTTTACCACACTGGTAGCACCTAAACTGTCCACCTGAAGAAATCATCTGGATGGTACTTCCACCCTGAGATAAGTCTATCTGTCTCCTCCTCTTTCCTGTAGAAATAGTACCAAAACTGGTGTTGAACCGTCCTAGCCCACACCACTAGCTTCCCGAAGGTTCCTCTCTGTAATCAGCGTCTGGTTCACAATAGAATGTACTGAAGGCAACCTAAAAACATTCACTAATTCTCAGATGTCATATCGAAGACCATCCTCAAAGCGTCTGTCTCTCAGCGTCTCATCACCCACCAGAATAGGTAAAAACGTTGAAGCTCGGTGAAACGAGCAGAATAATACATCACTGACATAGCGCCCTGCTGCAGATTCATGAACTCGCAAGCCCTATATTCCCTCAGCATCTCTGGAAAGAAGGATTCGTAGAATACTGCCTGAAAATCTTCCCACGCCATGTCCATGTGATGTTCTGACTGGGTGGTAACATCCCACCACCTCTTGGCAGAATCACGCAGCATATACGTCACGAGCTTGACCCTCTGCCCTGGAGGCATCTCAAGATACTTGAAAATAGTCTGCATCGACCCCAGCCAAGACTCCGCAGCCTTTGGTCCACCATCCCCGGAAAACTTTGGCAGATGCTGCTGCTGGAAGATATGAGTCAGCTCAGCCATAGATGTGGCAGTCAGCGGTGCTCCCTAAAAAGTCTTCATGAACCGCATAAAGCCTTCACGGAACTGCGCCTCCGTGCCTGTATCCGTTATAACGACTGGCACTGCATTTGGCTCTGCTGGAGGATCCACAAGTATCCCATGGCCCACCATCTATGGAGTATAATCGTCACCGCTCTCTTGGAGATTAAAACGTGGTCGTCTCGACGGCATGACACTACAAAGTCAAATGCACACCTTAGATCCACATTTATCACATACTGAAAACGAAGGAATCAAAAAGGGAACAGGAGGAAGAAGGCATTCAAAATTTTCAAAACAAGACTACACGACATATATAATGACTACACGGTGTGTACATGGCTTCTCTTCCCCTGCCCAGGTCCTTCTACATGGCTAAGCCATACGGCTCCCGTTGAACAAAACTACACAGCGTGTATATAATCTACACGGCGTTTATGGTGAAATTTTCCAACTTCCCGTGTCGTTTGTGACACGACCGACTACTCGGATTGATACAACACGGTGTGTTACACCCACACATGGCATGTACACCATCCCATTTCCCAGCCACATGGCTAATTCCACACAGTCTATCCTCGGACAAGACTACACGACATGTCCCACGATGGACACGGTGTGTATATCTTAAGGTCTCCTACGTTCGTGTTGTTAGTTACACGGCGGACTCCGAGTCAACACGAAATGGTGTGTACATCCGGTACATGGCGTGTTCGCCCCAAGCATTTCCCCTCCCCGTGTCCCCACCCACACGGTTTATGACACAGGAAGAGACTACACGGCATGTACTCAAAAAGTTTTATTTTCTTCCCAAATAGAAGAACATACACGGCATGTTCAACGAACCACACGGCGTGTATACTGTGTTTTAAAGACATTATACCTCAGAAACATCCCTGAAACCCAGAAAATACTGAAAACAACACCTAAGTGCCAAATTCCGATCCGTGAGGGCCCATACTCCCCACGAATAAAAGTTTGTCATATTATCTGTGTTATAATAAAATAAACATTCAATGATCCACCAAATTCTGGTAAATGGGGCCTATACTCCCCAAAAACCAAAGTTTGGCGTTCATTCTCATAACTGTCTCTCACAGAAATACCATATCACATAGCAGGTATCTATCAAGCAGCTATCACAACAGCAAGATTCTCTAGCACAACAACTATCACAACAACATGCAATTTCTAATGCACCTACATGGCATGGAACTATGCATGGCATGTGATTTCAAGCATGTTCCTAAATGATTCATGAGACCGCATACCCTCATCTCTTCGGGTTGCAATGAAATAGAACCCATTGATAAAATATAAATAGCAAAATCCCAAGTGCGTCACCCAGCAGTGAAAATAAAATCAACTGTAAAATTTTCAAAATCAATAAAATTGCAATATGAGGTAAATTGGATTTTCCCTATACACGGGTTAGCTACTCCCGGGAACAGCTTTTTACCAACTACTATTCTCGTCTTATCCCTGACTAAGGATCCAAATAGTAAGTCTAAGAAAAGAACCCCTCCGATACCACTTTGTAACGTCCCGGTTCCGGGTGCCACTCAATGGGTGCCCCAAACCCGGTCCGCCACGAGACCTCAAGCGCATTTCCCCAAACGCCAGAGGCTGCCGACTAGCAGTGAGGCCCCAGGTCTGATAGTGGGGAAACTATTCCCTCATTTGTCAAAGTGTAGCGTACCGGAATAAAATAAAAATCATACTACAACAGCGGAAGCAATAAATCATACACATTATTATAACAACTACAGTAAAAGATAACCAACCAGGTATATAGATAGGATGCAACTTGTCTCAAGTTCTAAGAAAACATCTAGAACATGATACATAGCAGTACAATACAATATAGGGTATAACAAAGCAAAACAAAACAGTCGGTAGCATCGCGAGTCTAAGCCCGGTCCCATGCTCACCTACTCCTCAGCAGCAATCAAGTACATGTATAAGGACTCTTTCCCTTATCCACACCTGCAGAAACGTAATCTGTTTGGGTCAAAAAGCATGACCCAAACAGGGTGTGAGAAATAATTCCCAGTAGGCACCCACCAAAGGCCCGTGCTCAACTGTGTGTAAACATGAAACAATAGTGTGCAATAGTAAATGCAATAACTAATTAGTACTCAAAAGTAACTAACTTTACCTGTTATATTTCCATTTTAATATTCATTTAACCATTTAATATTAAGAAAACACCATAGTGAATTTCTAAGTAAGCAGTCAGCATCCTCAGACAAGCAAAACCTTACCCTCAGGAAATCAAAATCCAACCCGAAGGTATTGCCCTTAGGCGTAACAGAAATGTAGCCCTCAGGCACAGATTCTATTGCCCACAGGCACAGAAAAAGTTGCCCTCATGCCAAAATAACTACTGCCCTCAGGCTAAAGGAAACACTTCCCTCAGGCTAAACAAGTAACTGGGCCATGACCAACGTATAACAAGCAATTCAAATACAATTCCTCTCAAGGAAAAAGTAATGCGCAAATAAACATGGCATACCCTCAGGTTACCTGGCCAAACGGCTAAATAGAGGAACACACCCTCGGGGTGGTCCTGGATCCAAGAAATGATCCCAGACAATAGTTTATTATCACATTCAAATGCCTATACAATTCTAGGTATTTAAAATAGCCACGGACTCAGCCTCACGACACCCCAAAATGGGTTCATGGCTCAACGGTACACAAAATGCACAGCAGTTGGAAATTTAAACACTAAGACACCTACCTTTAACACCCATGAATGATATACGCGAACGACGATCCTCGATTCATCCTAGAACAGTGTAGATATGAGGTGAAAGAAAACCTCATTCAAACTTAAATAACTTTTCTATGGGAAAGAATTGGTAAGAACTACTCCAGGAGAAGGGAGAACTCACCCGTGCGGTTCTAGGGAGATCGACGGTGCAGAAAATGGATTCCCGGCGTGCGCTCAGCAGATCTCCAAAGCTCTGGCCTCCCTCTTCCACTCCTCCTTCCCGTTATAAGACTTCCCTGTGAATAGGGTAGGATACTGCCCATTTTAAGCAAAAAAACAAAGTACACGGTGTGTACTCCCTTCATTTAACTGTTCAACTGGAAGCACCACCAAACTGTTCATCTGATGACATGAGTACACGACATGTATTCCCAACTACATGGCGTGTACTGTCGCCCAGATGGCGGCTGCTTCCACTACCTTACTGTTTCGCCTGTCGACTGACTACACGGCGTATAAAAGACCACTACATGGCATGTAGTCGGTTTTTACATCCTTCGCCACCGACATGGATGCATGCCCTGTGTACTCATCCTACATGGACAAAAGTACACCGTGTGTGGAAAAGTACATGGTGTGTACATCCAAAATTTAGGATTTTTCCCCATTTTCTTATTTTCTCAAAAACGTTTAAGGAAAAGAAAAAATAAGAAACTCATACCTCAAGAATTAGAACTGGGTTCTTACAGTGGGAGTGTGTGCTCTCTGTGGGGTTGTTGTGTGGGTTCGTGTGGGTGGGTGCGTGTTTTTTCCTCTTGGTTGTCACTTGCGTCGAGTAGACCTTGGTTCTTTCATGACAGTGGGGCGGTTTCATGTGATTATTGGGTCTCTGTTTGGATGTTCGTTTGATGTTTGCATGTTTCTTCTGTGTCTCTTCGTGTGGAGGCTGCTTCTTTGCTGCTGGTGGTGGGATGATGGTGGTTATTGCAGTCTCATCCTGGAGCAGGGCCAAATCACATCATTACTGCAACATGACTGTGGCGTGACCACGGCATGTTGGACCGGTCTAACAGCATCAGTGGGGCAGCATCTTCCGGCTAGGAGCAAAGGGAGCGGTAGGAGGCGGGGCAACATTCTGACTATCACCTCCCTCCCCATTAACTATGGGTGGGTAATGTATCTAAAACTATATTTAGGTATCATACATCGAATTTTGATAGGACTACAAACCACCGCAGGGTGTCGTCCTGAAGTAGGTCCAAATCATGGCATCACCGCGGCATGACCGCAGCGTGACCGCGGCATGACCACGGCGTGTTGGCCCGGTCCAGCGACATCTGTGGGGTAGCATCTTCCATCCAGGAGCGAAGGGAGCGGGAGGAAGCGGGGAAACATTTCATCCATCGCCTCCCTCCCCATTATCTATGGGTGGGTAATGTATCTAAAACTCTATCTAGGTATCATACATCGAATTCCGACAGGACTACGAACCACTGCCGGGTGTCGTCCTGGAGTAGGGTCAAATCACGGCATTACCATGGCGTGACTGCGGCGTGACCGCAGTGTGACCGCGGCGTGACCCCGGCGTGACCACGGGAAGACCGCAACGTGACCCCGGCGTGACCGCGTTGTGACCGCGGCGTGACCTTGGCCTGGTCCAGGGACATCTGTGGGGTAGCATCTTCCGGCCAGGAGATAAGGGAGCGGGAGGAGGCAAGGAAACATTTCGGCCATCGCCTCCCTCCCCATTAAATATGGGTGGGTAATGTATCTAAAACTCTATCTAGGTATCATACATCGAATTCTGATAGGACTAAGAACCGCCGCGGGGTGTCATCCTGGAGCAGGGCCAAATTATGGCATTACCGCAGTGTGACCATGGCTTGACAGCGGAGTGACCGTGGCTTAACAGCGGTGTGACCGCGGCGTGACAGCGGTGTGCCCGCAGCGTGACTGCGGCATGCCCACGGCATGACCGTGGCATGTTGCCCCTGTCCAGAGACATCTGCGTGATAGCATCTTCTAGCCAAGAGTGAAGGGATCGAGAATAGGCAGGGCAACATTCCGACCGTCGCCTCCCTCCCCATTAACTATAGGTGGGTAATGTATCTAAAACTCTATCTAGGTATCATACATCGAATTCTGATAGGAATGTGAACCGCCGCAGGGTGTCATCCTAGAGTAGGGCCAAATCACGGCATTACCGTAGCATGACCACGGCGTGACCGCGGTGTGACTGCGGCGTGACCGCAGCGTGACAGAAGCGTGACTACGGCGTGTTGGCCCGGTCCAGCGACATCCGCGGGGCAGCATCTTCCAGCCAGGAGTGAAGGACTAGTGATCATGTTATATAATTTCATATGCAGTTAATGAATCCCTAGAATAGAAAAGTCAGGATAGGACCCCACTCTTATAGAACATGGAACCAAGTGGTCGTGGGATGAAGTGGGGAGGACTAGTGATCATATAGAGTTTTTAAGTATTATTGAAATTTTATTCTACCTACCAATGTCTATACTAGATATCAAAATTTTGATTACTCTTTATAGAGGATTCCAAATAAATCCTATATAGTTGTCCTTCATATTATAGAAACTGATCTTATGTTATAAAAAACAGACTCTTGATTCGGGATTGTGGTATGACAAAGATATATATTTTATATTCATTGTTTTTAAAAGTGGTACTAGGTAGTTGAAACTACTGATTGAGAGTCAAATTATGCAGGTGTATTACTTATCAATGGTATATGAATTTCTTGGAACTCTAATAATAAAACTTCAGTCAGCTTGAGAACAATAGAATTTGAGTATGTTTTAACATCTCAGGATGCAACACAAATCTTATGGGAGAATTCATATATGTAAAAAATTAGATGTGCATCGAGGCCAGGAAAACACCCCAAATTGAGTTAAGATGAATCTTATGGTGTGGAGTACCATAAGCCTAATAGGTGTTAAACAATGACACCGTCAGTGTTTTTAGATATATAGGCTCGGGTAAACACCCAAAGGGGTGTCCAAGAGGCCTGGAAAAGACCCGAAATGGGTTTCTCCATAAGATAAGGTCATAATGGACATGATAAAACATATAAACTATTTAATATGTTATAATAAGGGATCTTCAGAAGGTTTTAGTGAGCGGAACAATAACGCAATGTCTAAAGGGAAACGAAATGACGGAAAAAATCATACACCCTAAACTATCACTGTGAGTTTTCACAGACAGCGCACCTCTGTTGGAGGTGTTTTATTATAAAAACAAGACTTTATTTATCAAATGAAACAATTATATTAAAGAACACTTATTCAAGATATTAAATTCAATATAATTAAGCAAAATTAAGAAAAAAGATAAATTTAATTTAAAGTATTCTTAAATTAAAGAGGCTATGAGAGGGACTCTACCTCAAGGTGGAACCAAGCCCTCCACTTCAACTCTTGGAGCTTTCTAACTAAATTTACTGCTCCTCCACTGGGTATACACACCTTCACACACATGCAAGGACACCTAGCCCCTATGCGCACACCCGCATGGCCATGAGCATGTGCAAGGGGATCCTTTCACATATTCTTACATGCATATACCAGTCTCCACTCACCTGCTTATGAATTTATATATATATATATATATATATACATGGGCACACCTATCCCCATACATGCATAATCACTACCATGGGTGACTATACACGTAACGGGGGAATCCACATACATATACTTACTTACCTATGCACACACAAGCCAGTCACCCTTGACTTGGCGACTTGAAACCAACGAGAAGGGATCAAAACACTACACAAATGATATTAAGAACCTTAAAACACATTAAGGATGCTATATAACCAGTTAGAAACCAACCAATGGCATTAAAGCCTTACCTAGATTGGCATGGGAGAACCAAATCCTCCCAAACAAACACGAAATGATCCAACGTCCTACCAAAAACATAATATGGAGTCAAAAACAATAAATCCAAAAATACATGAGGTGTGAGACAAGTATTAACCATAGAATCTTACCTCGGATCAAAGCCAGTGGACTAAATTAATCTAAACTCCTTCTATCCCCCTTCGCAGAATATAACTACACTCTGTCCATAGAAAGTACTCAAAGATCTAAGTGACCAAGGCGATAAAGAAAATAAAATAAAAACTAAACTAAAACATACATGTCTCCTATGACTATACATTTTACCGCCCAACATATAAGAACCATAGTGCCCCATGGGTCAAATCATGATCCTGCAATAAAAGGGCGAACATATCAATGTTTCAAAATGATACTATCAAATCGTATATTCCTATTAATTAAAAATTAATCTTCCTATTAATGGTATATAATCAATTTGGATCGAGTTTCAACTTAGTTTGGTTTTGTTCAATACAAGGGATGTGGTCTTATTATTCTTGGTTTTTATTTTTACACTTGAGATATTTATTTAAAAATGATGCATGTATTTGGAATTATTATTTATGGTTTTATTTCTTAGCATGTTGGCATAGGGCCTTTCCACATGAATAATTCTTGGAATTTAGGGTTTAGTTGGCATTTATGCGCTTTAATGTGATTGATGTCACTAACGATGAGGACTCAACTGTTTAAATTTAAAAAAAAACTCTATATGGTGTTTTCCTATATAACTTATTGGAAGTATTTTACGTAGTTGAACCACAATATGACTTCTAATTAATGGTATTATAGATCATATGGTGAGATTTTCCTTGATGACGACTACATAGTCTCTCCATGCAAGGGACGTATATTGACCCTTGTTGAATATTGGGCATTGGTGTTTGTAGTTACAGATCCAAAAATCATTTGATATTATAAGATAAGATTCAATGAGTTATCTATAAATTAATGATCTAAGTAGGTCACGATTGATGCTAGATTATCACTATATAATATAGGAAATCCTTGAATATCACTCTATGGTTTATGCATGTTGTTCATATGAATATGATATGTAGTCTCACCATGAAAGGGATGTGTACCTCCGCGGGTGCCACCTCCAACTCATAAAATTCCATCCCCTTCCAAAGGAATTCCCTCAAAGAATACATACAATAGGAAAATTTTGAGGTAGTCAGCTAAGAAACCTAACCCAAAGTCATCAAGTAAGTAGTGTGTTTTCTGACTTTAATCATCAAATTTCTTAAGTATCTCTTCCTGTGTAAAGAAAGTATTAAGAGCCTCTAAATACCCTTAAACACTAACATGATTATTCAGTCATTGATTTCCAAGGAATTGATTATAACTATGTTCTATGGGGTTCATGGACTCTAAGGACGGTAAATGAAAGGAAATAGATTAACATAGTAGACCTATAGATATGGTGTTCACAAGCCACTTAGGTTTAAAGATGGTTCTTTAGTGATTTTATGAAAATGAAATAACCCTGTCACTAGGTTTCCAAGTGGATAAGATATCGATTGGGGTATGAGTGGTCTAAAATATGTTTTAAAATTGGGATGATATGTGTATGGAATAGATGAGGATTTAGATCAAGTAAAATATTCCTAAGATGATTGGGCCTTGTAGTGATAGGTGTGGTAATTGTACATCTAGAATTTGATGAGGAAATACTTATGAGGATGGATTGGAATCTTGGTAGGTTCTTAGAGTGGTATGGTCCCTTTGAGTATATAAAATGTATTATGAAAGGTTTTACTTCATTTAATGATTCAACAGTTCAACTAAAGAGATGAAGGATGAGATGCTAGTGTGAGTATTGGGTATTGTCGGACAAATTGGCATTATAATTCCAAGAGGCTTGGTGTGATTTAGCTTAGGATGGAACCTGGTTAGTGGGGTTGGGTTATAATACATGATTTTTATGAGGTTCTTGACCATATTATTGATAATATAATGTAGATGGGTTTGACATGGTGTGATTTTGTGACTTGGACAATCATAAGGTGAATAATCCTCTTTGTCTAGTTGGATGATGAGATGTGCATCAAGTCATGGGATAATCCTCAAGAGATGAGTCTAGACTATGTGACTGAGAGGATAGACTAGGATATGTTTGATAGGATTGGGTGAGTGGCCAACCCATGCGAGGATGATACGATGTATGGAGACACTTGGGGTTATTTATGCTATCTCATGAAGACACTTGGGGTTATTTCATGAATCCAACATACTCTAGAAATTTTCCCACACAATGTTTTAGAAAAACAATTCCATATCATGGAAGACCCCAAGGCTCCTCTAGCTTCCAATATTTCCTCACACTCACACCTCATGGTATTACAATATACAAGTGATCTACATAAACTAGTCAGGATAGCATCACTACCCTCTGTCCGTAGAAAAAAGTAAAATACCTAATTGGGCAATGCGATAAAGAAAATAAAATAAAAGCTAAACAAAAACATACATATATCATGTGACTATACATGTCACCACCCAATATATAAGAACTGCAATGCCCCATGGGTCAAATCTTGTTCCTTCAAGTGAGGGGGAAACAGTTCCATTTAATAATCTCTTCATTTTTCATTAAGTTATTTATATAGAATGTTGTTGGAAACACCATACTAGTACACTTATCCATTTAATATGAAACTATGATACATTAGTTTAGTTAAAGATTGTGCATATAACCCTCTTCACTATGGAAGGAACCTTATAGGGACCACGATCAATGTTTAGTAGTTGATCCTACTCTTAAACTTGGTTGGGCACCCGTCCATGAACCATATGGTCTACTTGGTCATGAGGGTGTAAACCATTTCATTATAATATACTAAGAATAAAGGTGTTGGTATATTTTCTACCAGCAATGGGAATTTCTCAAGGCTTGAGTTCCAATCGACTTCAGTTCCTAAGTTAATGGCCCCTTAACTATCCGTAGATGTCAAGGGGTGTATCCCATGGGTGTCTTGTTGTGTGTAGTGTCTATCTATGATTTCTTTGGTGCTTCCGTATTGGGGGAAATGTGTATTTCATGGTCAGTTTAATAAATTCATTGGTCAATTGGAAAATACACCCATAGTCAACAGAGATATACCCACTTTTGATAGAGAATACCATCCAAATAACCAACTCAGAAATATGAGACCAACATTTTACTTTAACAATTCCAATTACATAATACATTCATCACCAACTTATGTTTTATGAACCAATCAATTAAAGGGAAAGAAAATTCTCACAATAACCCCTAAAATCTCATATAGCATCACTCACCTCCAATTAACCCACATCATTACACATCTTAAGGACGATACAACCTCATCACATATATATCATGATTAACAAAAAAATCCAACAAAATATAAGGTCTAATAGGAGTATATAGAGGAAAATATGAGGATTTTAAAAAATCATGAACTTTTTATTGAATTCACTATTCGAATGAATGGAATAAAACATGTGAATCAAACCCTACATTTCTGGAAGACTCTATTTTGAAAAAAATCACAATTTACCCAATAATTCACCACACCATGAGTTGGTTACTACCCAAAAATCTAAAAAATGAATGATTAATATGAATGGTTATCCTAACTATAAACCTCACAATTCATTCCTTGTTGCCTCATTTTTTTAAAAAGAAGAATAATTATTACCTGGAAGTACTTATCAAGAACCCTAGCTGGAGGAGAGGGAGTCGAGAGAGGGGGACGTTTCGTGTGGTGTTCGGCCATAGGGGGTCTCGCATGCGACTGGAGAGGGGGTTGGGGGACATCATCAGAGGATATTGAGCCAAGAGGGGAGGGGGTGTTTCTAGGAGAGGGAGATGATAGGGGAGGGGGTAACGTCACCGAAATCCGAGAGGGGAGGGGGACGTCGTCATCGGAGAGGGAGCCGAGAGGGTAAGGGGAACATCATCGGAGGAGATGGAGGGGGCCAGGAGGCAGAAGTAGAGGTTGGGAGAAGATTGAGATAGGGGAGGGGGGAGGGGGAGGGAGGTGGAGGTCAGGGACGGTTCATGCGGAGGGAGCCCCAAATTGGGTGTATTTTTTCCCTACGGTTAATAAAAACCAAAAGTAAATTTTTTCTTTCCTAATGGTTTTGTTAAACCATTGGGAAAACCCAACATATAATACACTATACTAATGGTTTACTAGAATTGTTGGTATAGGTTCTTTATCCCAAAAGTTTTTTCAAACCGTTGGGAAATAAGTGTTGGTATAGGCCCAAATTCCACTAGTGAGGGTAATGGTTCCTGACCGTTACCTAATTCAGTCTCTAGTAGTCTATGCATAGCCTTAGACCACCATCTTCATTCTTTAAAAACAAGACTGGATCATGCCATAGAGACACACTTAGCCAAATAAAACCCTTTTCATCAGTTTGTCAACCTGAATCCACAACTCTCACAACTTGGAAAGCTCCATCTGATAGGGAGCCATCAAAATTGTATGGGCACTAGGTTGAAAGTCTATTCTGAAATCAATGTCATATCGAGAGGGTAGAGCCATAACCCCCTGTGGGAGGACATCCAAAAACTCTATGAAAATTCTTATAACCTTTACCCTCTCTATTTCAATTGGGCCTACTAATAGCTCGGCCGATAAGGAGAGAAGAGGATTCACACACCGTCTTCCCACCTGACAGCTCTACTCACCAATGAAAACTACACACTGGAAATCCATATCTAAAAACGTGACTCTTCACTAGAAATAATCAATAATAGAGTTCATAGAAAACAACCAGTAAATGTCTAGGATGGCATCGTACACCTGCATCTATAGTAGAAGGAGATCCCCACTGGACTGATGTGGCCCGAACATCATTCTACATCCCTGAAAAACATCAAAAAAACTAGTTTGACCTCCAACTAGCATACTCAACACCAGGGGAACAGGAAGCCTCTCGACATATATTCTTAGAGTATGGGCTAGACCAGGTGAAACAAAGGAGTGCAAGACTCATGAATCAAACAAAGCACAAAAATGATATCTAAACAGGCTTATCATACCTCAAACAACCTCCATCCCCACTGGAATTTCTTCCTCGACAGCATGTAACTACCCACGCCCAACTCCTCTACCCCTATACTATCGACTATATCCCTGAACAGGACCTGTTTTAGTTCCCTGAGGAGCACCCTGAGGTCATCCTCCTCCAGCACTGTCTACCCTAAGTGGAGTGGGGTCTCACTGCCCCTACTACTAGAAAGGCCTGACTAGAAACTGTTAATGTTGAGGTGGGTGTTGAACCTTCCCAACCTCACCATAATGCACTCAAACTAGGAACTAGTTCCGAATATTTCCATATCCTCCATAGAAAAACCTCCTTAGTCTTGATACCATGGAGAAAGGGAGAGGATCAGGAGATCGAAACTGGAACTGCTGAGGCCTACTCCCTAGTGGTCGAAACCTAGAAGGCCCTGACACCGTAGACTTATTGCTGACTACCTTCCCCTTTGACGAACTCGGTTGGCTCCTCTCTCATGGTAAAACTCCCTGAATGTGTATCCTCTCCACTACTTCAGCCTTCTTCTGAACAACTAAGTATGTTAGCAGAGTAAAAAGAGTGATGGCATACTGAAGAGAAGGTCGGAGTGCCTCCCCTAAGTGTCTCACTCATGACTCCTCGTCCAAAAATATATCTAGTATGAAGTGTAGGAGATTCTTGAACTAGTTCCCTAGTTCCCTCACCAACATAATCCCTTAATTAAGGGAGAGAAGCTCCAACCACTTCTCAGCCTTCATCGTCGAGGAAAGGAACTCAGCCTGAAACTCTTTCTCAAAGTCATCCCATGATACATTGGTCTCCTTCCTCTCCCCGAGGTAAAGTTTCCACCACTGACATGCCACTCCTCACATATGTCTTACTGCTAGAGGAACCTAGTACTCCCTTGGAGAATCGATCAAGGTAAAGGCGATTGTAAGCTCCTCGAGATAGCCCTCCATATCTGGGTCTGAAACTCTTCCTTTGTACATCCCCAGGGATTTCCGCTGGAAAGCATGAAGGGTCTTTTTCCACAATTCATCTTCCTCCTCTCGATCGGCCCTTCGCTAATCAACCAGGTCATCCTACTAAATTGATCGTACCACATGTGGGTGACATCCAGGTGCCATAGCTGAAAAAGTAAACAAGGAACTCCTAAGCCCAAGTAGTATTGAAATTTCATTTTAAGACTTATTTTAACAATTTATTTAAATTAAATTTCCAAAACACCCAAGACACACAAGAACACATGTCATTATGATGCATGTACCTTTCCTAGGGTCTCTACCATACAATCAATGTTACCTCAATTGGTTATTCAGTAGGTATATAGTCCTTCCATCTGATCAAGGGGGGCCCTAAAATCATGTGTCCTAGCTGGTATTCTCTGGCCTATTTCACATACCAAGATTGTCTAACATTGTTTCCTTACCATCCCATACAATCCTCATGGTTCTTAACTCTGAAATCCATCCTATCTCTCAACCTCCCACTGATACCATTCTATCATGACCTACCTTCCTCAAGATGAGGGGAGGGACAACAAAGTGCCATGATCTTCCTTCTTCAAGATGAAGGAGAGATAATGACCCCATGAGTCCCACCTTCAATAGGCCCCAGAGTGGTTAATAGAACCAAGGGTATATAATCTCACACAAAATGGAAGGAATTTTCCTTTTTAATGAAAACATGATCAGAATATAAGATAGTAAAAATCCCAATAACACCAAACATTTAAATAAAGGAAACCAAGATCCAACCCTTGCATGATTTAAACATAAACTGTGACAAAAGTACAACCAAAGTACTAAAGAAAGTACCAAAAGAAAGAGAATAAGTAGTAGCACAGTAACTATCTCGACGCCCAAGCTAGTAAAGTCAAGCATGACCCTCAAAGTCCTCCTGGAAACCTAAAAATAGTTTTACAGATATAGGGTGAGTATAAAAGTATACCCAATAGAAAAACTAAATCCACCCATGCACAAGTGGGGGAACATACTAATTCCCCTAAGAGAAAATAGTAGAACCTCAAAGCACATACCAAGGAGTGCTAACCATCCCAACCTCACCAAGGTACACTCACCAAATAACACAAGTCAAGTAAAGTGATAGTATAAGAACATCGACATTTGGTTACCCCGCACCACTTTCTCACGGGATAACTGCTCAATCGTAATGGATAACGTCTTGACGCTACCACTCTTCCAAATGCAGTCCCACTACCATAAACTTCCCACACACATCTGGGCATCAAACCACACACAAACCCTGCCTGCAGACACTTGGGCCACTACAACCATGCCTCTCACCCGAAGTCACCTAGGCCTCATCCCGAAGACACTTGGGGAAACAATCCTGGCCCGCAAAAACCTAGGAACCTCATCCAAAACAAACCTACCTGAAGGATCTTAAACTATGGTAAGCCTCAAGACATTACATACTACTGGATACACTCAAGTAGTAAGAACCTAGAAGAGGGTGCGAGGAAGAAATTCAGTAACCATCCACCCATCCTCCCACTATGATGTTGGGAAAGACACCCTTTCCTACGAAGTGGGGGTGTTCAAAATATGGTTCTGAACAAGGGTGGGGTGAGTATAGTAAATTACAAGGAACTAAAATTTATAAATATAGGTAATAAAACACTTAGTAAAACCTACAGGTACCAAATCAAACAACTAGCACACCAGAACCACTTTTGCTACTACCCCTAAATTCACAACTACACAAACAACCACTGCTAAAGTATACACCCAACCCCTTTTCATTCAACCATTTTCCATTTATTTATTAAGGGTTCACTTTAATTTTATTCTAGCACTACCGGGGGATACTACCAATCACAACATCTGCAACCGCCTCAGAAGGCGAAGAACCTGATTAACTAAACACACAGCAACCAACCCACTTTGTTCTTCAATACTACCAACTTTTAATAAAGGAATAGGGACCAAGGTAAAACATTTTAATTTTAACACCCATTCATAAAAAAATAGTGAAAAACCAACCTGCAGTTCCACTACACACCCCCTTTTTCCCTAAACACCCATTAAACCACTGTCAACAGTAATTCTTTAAAGTTATACCGCACAATCATGCCCTCTCAACCAAACTCGAAAACCCTGCTGCACAAACAACACCACACCCGACACACCTATTAACATAAATTTATGACACAACCCAAACCTAAAGCCCTGTTGCCTGAATATTTCCTAGATTTAGTCCCACTGCATAACAAGTCCATAACCACATTGAAGTCTCATTTCCCAACATCTCTTGACAACCACAACATAAACAAAGGAAATCCCACTGCCTATAAGTCCATCCATTCCACAATCAATCAGTCTCTCAACCTAAGATTCCAACACACCACCCATACCACCTCATACACCAAGACCACATCAACTAACATGAAACCACAACCCTAATGTGCACACATACCACACCATTCTTGTAAAACGAACTCCTCCGCCCATCCTTATACTCATAACTGTGCTCCCAACAGCAGCACGACCCAACCCACACAAAGTCACAAAACACAACAGAACACAGTACACAGCCACACCTATCAAATAAGATAGATTCAAATTTGGTAAAAACTATTCTTTAATCCACTTCAATAAATAGGGGTGATCACACAACAATTTTCATCCTGGTGAATCCATTTCATTTAACCGGGTATACATGATTAGCCAGATTAAAACATTAAATCCTCAGACCACCATCTTCTATTGTGCATCCTAGTACTTTTAATTGGTTTCTTAGGGAGTGTATGGATTTTATGTTATAATAAAAATTATTTTTATTTAAATTTAAATAGAGGTTATTATCTCAGTCTTAACGGAACAAACCACGCTTCAATACAATTTTAAATTTCCAAGATATGGTCATACAATTTGTTTTTTATATAGATAATTTATGGATTATTTAGGTATTAAAATACGAAGAGCTTATATTTCATACATGTTAAAATTATCTTGCATCATGTAAAAAAATTATGGCAACCCCATTTTATTTTGGATAAGATGCATCCGGAATCCGGCCACCATAACTTCTCCGGTAGTGATCCATTTATTCCACCAATAGAAAACAATTAAAATATGATTTATTTTAAATAATCCTATTATTAGGATGATTTTTTTAGACAAGGTTGTGGAAATAAATTTTCATGGATAGTGAATGGTTTGGAAACCATGTGAGCCAACCGTACAAGGTTCATCCTTGAGGTAGTGGTTGGTGCATAGTTAGAACACAGTTTTCCTAACTGTGTGCCTAAGCCATGCAGGGTAAGAAAACTATTTTAATTAATGTATTAATTGCTCATTTTTTCCCAAAAAAATATGGTGGGTGTGAATTCATTTAAAAAAAACAAAAAAATCTTGTTTTATAAAAAATGTAAAAAAAACAAGGTCACTTTTGACTTTTTTCAATGGTTGGCTTGGTTTTTTCAAGATAAACTAACAAAAAATGTCAAAAAAATGAGAGGGTCTCTCCATAATGTCTTCCCAAGTACACCACCCCACTCAGCTTCCTCATCCGCAAACCATGATAAGTACACTAAGAGACCTTTGCCCCCTTGTAGTGAGGAATCACCATACCAACCTCGCCAGTCCTCTGTAGCCACTCGACACCTTTGGATCTCAATATACGAGCCCACCTAACCACAACAGGTCACTGCTACCATGATGCATGGCCTCCACTAGTGTCGAACCCGACGCTCTTGTGGCCTCCTGCTCCCATTGGCGTGGCACCACCCGAGCCCCAGCTACCACCATATCCCACTCCCACCAATCATCGTTCTCTAGATCTTAACTCACTATGAACCACCGAGATACTCCCATGCTCAAAGCCAGCTGGACAAGTACCTCCATTTTTGAAGCATGCCACGGCCAGACCACCCCACCACTGCAAGTCCTCTCAGTAGATCTTCAGACGAACACATTGTCAGTTGTTTATTTTCCACGGACAGTGGTCACCCCTTATTTGTCAAGGGAGGCAGGCATGGTTGGTGGGTGTTGGGTGGAAAACCCCACCAATTAATCCTTCGAGAGAGGAGAATCAGGGGTGAGGGTTTCTTATAAAAGGCAAGAGACTCATCCCATTTGCAACATCTGATCTATCACCTTTATCCGGTTTCTCATCACCGATAGTCATCCAATTTGAGTGGTTTTGTGAGGTTTATTTCCCCGCTTATTCAAGAGAGATATTTATGAGGGTTTTCTCCTTGTAATAGTGAGGGAGTGTGCCAAATTTTATTTAGTGTGAATCTTATGCATGTACACACTTCCTTCCTCCACCACATCTAAGACAAAGTGATATTGTACCCCAATGTGCTTCATCCTTTAATAAAAAGATGGATTCCTTGCAATGTGAAAGGCACTCTGACTGTCACAAAAACAATGGAATCTACTCCTGTCTATGCCCTAGCTCCTCCAGCAACTTTCTAATCCAAATTTCCTCTTTGAAAGCCTTTGTAGCTACCATGTACTCTACCTCTATCGTGGATAATGCTACAACTAATTGTAACTATGAAATCTAGCTCACAGCTCCTCCTACAAGAGTAAACACATAACTAGTAGTGGATTTCCTTTGGTCAAAATCACCTTCAAAATCTGAATCAACATATCCTATGATAATAAAATATTATCCTCCATAACATAATGTAGCATTTGAGGTCTCCTTGATATATCTCAGGATACTCTTCACTATGCTCCAATGCTCTCATCCTGGATTCTCCATGTGCTGACTAATTGCTCCCACTGTATGTGCAATGTCTGGTCTATTACAAACCATAGCGAACATTATACTACCCACTACTGATGCATATAGTACTCAAGACAGTTTAATCCTCTCTACTTCACTAATAGGACTCATCATTGAGGATAACTTGAACTTAATGGGAAGTGGGGTAGAGATTCGCTTACAGTCTTGCATGTTGAATCATTTCAACACTCTCTGTAAGTAACTCTTCTATGATAGCAAAATCTTCCCATTATTTCTGTCTCGGTAAATCTGCATCCCAAGAATCTTATTTTCTGGTCCCAAGTCCTTCATATCAAACTCCCTTGCCAACTATTCCTTCATCTCCTAGATCTTATCTTTATTGGGGCCTACAACCAACATGTCATCCACATACAATAGAAGAATAATGAAATTATTACCATATAAACCCTTGAAATATGCACATGGATCTGAATGAAGTTTTTAATATCCAAGGCTCATGATATAGGAATCAAATCTCTTGTACCAAGACCTCGGCACCTGTTTGAGACCGTATAGATATTTTTTCAACCTGTAAACCAGGTTCTCTTTACCTTATTCTGAAAAACCTTCTGGTTGGAGCATACAGATCTCTTCATCAAGATCAACATGGAGAAAATTAGTCTTCACATCCAACTTCTCTTGATGTAAGTTGTATGATGCACACATCACCAAAACTATCCTAATAGTCGTCAGTCTAACAACATGAGAAAATATTTCCTTGAAATCAATACCTTTCTTCCAAGCAAATCCTTTGACCACTAATCTTTCACAATATCTTTACACCTGAACCTTTCCACCCCTCTTGATCTTAAAGACCCATTTGTTTCTGATAGCCTTCCTTCCATGAGGTAATGGAACAAGATCCCAAGTCATGTTTCAGTACAGGGCTTCGAGTTCCTCGTGCATCACTGCCATCAATGAGGATACATCTGGACTCTGGGTCACCTCCATAAAAGAAGATGGCTCCCCATCCTCTATCAATAAGCAGTATGCAATATTTCTCTTAGTGACACAGTCTGAGTGTCATACAGGTGCTCTTTTCTCCTGAGTTGACCATCATGGTCCAGAATCAACCGGTACTTGATCATCGTGCTCTGGTAAAGCTTCAGAGGAAACTGGTTCTTCCTTGGACTTGTATTCTACTTCGACTGTTGTAGTCTCTAAATTATTCTTCTCCATGGCTTGATTAGTTTTCATTTTCACCTTGTCTTCTGAAAAAAGGAAATCTATACTGATGATAAATTTGTGGGCAATGGGGTCCCACAAACGATACCCCTTCATACCATCAGCAAACCCCAAGAAGATACATTTCCTGGATCTCGAATCCAACTTTGATCTTTCCTGGTCATTAAACATTGCATATATAGGACTTCCAAAAGTATGTAACTGAGAATAGTAAGCAGGTTTACCAGTCCAAATCTCCATCGATGTCTTCATCTCAATCACCATTGAAGGAGATCGGTTGATCACATAATAGGCGGTATTAACTGCTTCTGCCCAAAAGGTTTTGGCAATTCCTGCAGTCTTCAACATCGCCCTTGTTCTATCCAACAGGGTTCTATTCATCCGCTCTGCCACTCCATTCTTCTGAGGAGTGTACGCCACCGTGAATTGTATCTTGATTCCTTCCTATTGAAAAAAAGTATCAAACTCCTCACTAGTATATTATCCACCATTTTCAGTCCTCAAACACTTGATCTTCTTTCCAAAGTCAAGATCCTTCCGTGCTTTGAATGTTTTGAAGACTTCAAAAACATTTGTCTTCCTCTTAATTGGTTACAACCAAAATCTCCTAGAATAATCATCAATGAATGATACCAAGTACCTTGATCCTCCTAGGGATATAACTAGTGCTTTCCAAACATCATAATGGATCAACTACAAGATCTAATGACGTCTCGTTGTTGACGTCCTGAACTTTAACCTGTGTTGCTTGCTCAAAACACAATGCTCACAAAATGGTAAGGATAAATTTGTAAGATGAGGTAGAAACTTCTAATCTGTAAGAATATGCAGACCTCATTCTGATATATGGCCAAGCTTTCGATGCCATAACGTCGTCAATGCTTCCGTCGAGTTAGTAGATGTAACAATTATCTCTGACTCCTTGTACGTTTCTCCCATAAGCACGTATAGGCTCTTCGAGATCTTATTCACCTTTATTACCACAAGCACGCACTTTACGATTCACATCACTCCATTCTCAGTGTGATTCTTGCATCCAATGTCATTAAACTTTCCCAGATACAATATGTTCTTATTCAGACCCTTCACATGATGTACTCCTGGGACGGTTTGAACAATACTATCATGCATCTTCAATTTGATGGTATCGACTCCAACAATCATTAGGGTGTGATCATTCCCCATGTACACAAGTCCTTCCAGTTTGGTTTCATATTTTACAAACCATTCCCGTAGAGACTTCTTGTGCCATGTTGCTTATGAGTCGATAATCCATGCATCATCGAGATGTTGCCTACTTCCAGTAGTTGTCACTACTTCATTGACTAGTATATCTCCACTTCCAGAAGTACTCGCCACATTTTTGTCCATGTCATGATTTTGGATCCCACTAGAACCACGCTCCATAGTCACATCTGCCAGTCTTTCATAAATTGTTAGTCAACAATTTTCCTTCCGCAGCATTGCCTACATCTTCATTTGCCACAATGAAAAATTATTCCTGTTGAATTTTTTGATCTCAAATTTCGCTGCCATCTAGACATGACATCAGTCCAGAACCTCCTCCCTTTCACAATGGTGTATTTAATAATCTCAATAAATTTTTTCTGAAGTGACAGATCAATCGATGTTGCAATAACAGAGCATACTCAAATTTACGAGATTTATTAATACCCAAAAATGTGAACAGCACTGAGCAGCCTTACAGATACTTGAGAAGCATTTTTGGTAGATAGAAAGGATATGTGGAGATGTGATTGGTTCTCTATCAAATATCCAAGTGTAAGATGTGTCGGTTTTTTCTTTTCCATAGACGGTGGCCACCCCCTTGTTTGTCAAGGGAGGCAGGCATGGCTGTTGGGTGGTGGGTGGACAACCCCACCAATTGATCTTGCGAGAGAGGAGGAGCAGGGGTGATGGTTTCCTTTAAAAGGAAAGAGCCTCATCCCATTTGTAGCATCTGATCTATCACCTTTATTCGGTTTCTCATCACTGGTAGTAATTCTATTTGAGCGGTTTTGTGAGGTTTATTTCCTCGCTTATTCAAGAGAGATATTTATGAGGGTTTTCTCCTTATAATAGTGAGGGAGTGTGTGCCCACTTTTACCCCATAGTGATCCTTCTATTTGGATGTGGTTTTTTACCCCTTCCATTTGAGGGTTTTTCCACGTTACATCTGGTGTCATCTATTTTTTCCGCATTTTGCACTTTATTTTTATCTCGTGATTATCACTACACCAGTGGGCCAATCATTTACGGTCCCAACACACCACGTCACCCCACTATGCACCATGACTCTGATCCAACCAAACAAACTCAAGTGTGATTAGATCTCAGGAAACCCCCTGTCTAGCCTCGATCTACCTCGATCGGACTTATCTCAGACTCACGGGTACTATCTGACCTAATTTGTCTCGCAATGGGCATAGTCAGTTCTTCCGAACATTAAATGGGTAAGGGTAGGTCCTTCAGGCCCTAAACACCCCTACATGGGGTATGTATAACCTGGAATGGGCCTGCATGGGGTCATCCTAACCCACAATGGTCCTGGGCAGGGTTTTGGGGCCCTGGTAAATTTTATATAATCAAAATTAATTGAATTAATTAATTTTATTTTATTATTAAATTTAATTAACTAAATATTGATTTTTGGTTTAAAATTTATTATATTTTAGTACTTTGGGAAAAAATTAATTTAATTTAGGTATTAAATTTAATTTATTTATTTATTTATTTTTGGGCATTAAAAATAAATTAATATCAGGAGTGAATAAATTATTTTAATTTAAATAATTAATTTAATTTATTTAAAATCCCTCAAACTTTAAATTTATTGCAATTTAATTTTATCACGCTTTTATTATACATGTTTTTTGGTCTTGACAGATTTACCAAACCTATGTATGTATGGTTTATTTTATTTAATCATTTATTACCTATGTGTGATTTCTTTAATAAGTAGTTAATTTAAGGTAGTCTACACATTGTCATTTTTTCTTGTTTAATATGTATAAGGGTATGTGCACCCAGATAAAAGTTAGACATCTATATTTTTCACCCCTGAGACCCCCTCACCTATGTGGAGGTGTTTTTATACTATGATGATGATATTGTAAGTCACGAACATGGCCAAGTCGGGGAAAAATCCAGATGATAAATAGACACACTGGATGGGGATGAGCTGAATCATGAATCAAGATACGAATCAAGTATGATTCTCCTAGGTCATTTTTGATCCATTAAGTTTAAATGGATCAACCAATATTAGATTCTCAAGACCGGTGAGGTGTATTTATTTAATTTATGCATTTGTTTATTATTTTATACATTTACATGACAGTACAAAACACATAAAATAATAAATAGTAAAATAAATAAAGACATGAAGAATGTTTTTATATTAATATTCAGTTGTGACCATGACAACATAGAATTAACATATTAATAAAAAATGTATTACATTCATCAAAAAAATATTTTAAAAAAACCCTCACAGAAATATTAAGTCCTAAAATCCTTCCATCATTTGAATTTGAACAAAACCAAGTGTTTAGGGGTGCTCTTAAGCTAAAGTTGAGGTTACCCCTTACTACTGGGGAGTTTTTATTATAATGATGGGTTAAATTAACTGAATTTGGAAGAAAATAAGTATCCAAATATAGCATGGTTTAACTTTAGAGTAAATCATTGGTTAAATCATATTTATGATTTTAGAACCTAGGAATTCACTCAACAGATCAATGAGTCACGAGTTAATGTGGTTTCCCAGTCAAATGCCTACCTTGAACTCTCTAAGTAATGGAATAGCCAAAGCTTGAAAAATATAAGAAGTGGTTAGAGGATGCTTTCCACTAGAATACACAATTGACAGATTATTCTAATTCTATAACAAAGGTTTTTTAGAGTTCGATAAAATAGTGTCATGCATTTAATGATTTGAATAATAGATAATGTCAAATCGATAATCAAGATAAAAGTACTAATCTGTTATATTTTTATAGAAAAATAGAAATTAATACCATGAGTACACTATGATAAATATTGGATAAAGAACATTTCCAAACTATAATGAGTTTACAAAGAGTAGTATAGGATCTTTCACAAAATACTACATAGGAAATTCAAGGTGTTGGTGTCCCCAATACTTGTTATTCCACTATAGGAAGTGAGGGTGTAAAAATTATTGCAAGAGACTCAAATATCATGCATATGATGGATATTTTATAATTTTATCATAAAAGTCTGATGTAAGTCATGGATACTACATCAGGAAATATATAATATTACATGTAGTCTCATATCTGAGAAACTTTCAAGGAGAAATATAAGTATTGATATGAATAAGTTATAATTAAACTGGATATGTGTAAATTGAAATATGGATCATGGTCTTTTAATATATCCCTTTCTCATATCATTTTCACCCATTTACTCCAGTTTTTTTTAAGATTACAGAATGAATATTATAGAGAAAATGATTCATTTCCTTTTAGGTAAGGTTCACCAAGTCAATACAAACTTACATAAAGTTTTAGTTCTTATGGAGAACAAGTTGAAAGAAAATTAAAAAAGGCTAATGGAAAGTGTGATGTCAAAGGAACCTTCACAACATCCTTTAAATAAAGAGGTATTAAATAGAAAGTTATTTGATTTTAATATCATGAAATAAATCTATGGATGTTTAAATGGGATGAACTGAATTGAAGATGCATGTAGTCGCTTCTTCTTCGGGTATATTCATCAATTGTAATTGATGTGTTTGTTTTACTTCTTAGGTATGAAATACAATATTCATTTTAAATATGTGTTTTTAAATATAGTAACCAAGTAAGTAGTGAAACATTATAATACCTAAGGAGTGTTCTCCAAGCAGTTGAGAAAGGGTGGTTTCTAAGTTAGTAGTGATAAGCACGCATCTTCTAATTGAAAAGTTTAATTATTCCAGTTGAACATTTATAGTATAACCAAAACATTAATCTCAAGTGTCCTTTGTACACAAGGATACATTATCCTAGTTCAGGAATGATTTTTTTTGTTTAATACTCAACCAATAGTTCATTAATTCTTGAATCATTGGTAATACCTGATGAATATAAAATGTAAGACTCTATAACATCTAGTTGTGGAAATATAATAGATAGTCAAGAAAAACTAAGTAGTTTTCATGGATATAAAAAGTATGGTTTTATACTCTTCTAATTTAAATACCTTAGGTATTATTGATACACTTATATACTTAGTTTTGGACAAAGATCCCTTTATAAATAATGATATGCCATAAATCTTTCAGAACCAGTTTAGCTAGAGAGATTGAACTATTACAAGTGTAATCTAGTGGTAAGTATACTTTATAACATTCCTTTTATTTTTTATGGAATGTGAAATTGATGTATAGTATATTCATGGTCAAAATATATGAGATTATTTGGGCTAGTATTCTGAATAATAACTTGACCAATCATTCATCAATCAATATAATGTAGCATGGAGTAATTTTTAAACGCACATTACCTTATCTACATCAAGGATATGATGCTAATAAGAAGTATCAAAGATGAGTCTTACAAGTTTACATTGATCAAAATAATTTAGCATGGAGTAATTCCTAAATTCACATTTCCTTATACACATTAGAGCCATGATGTAAATAAAAGGAGTATCAATGTTTCAGCTTATATCTATTGCCGAAACTTCTATTGTTTTCAAGACAAGCATCGCAAATAAAAAATTTATCCTAAAAAAACATTCCAAATATAATGAAAAGTGGATATCATATGAGTATTAATATGATATAAATCCATTTTATTAATAACATTTGTTTAGATGAAAAGTTTTTTTGAGTATATAAACAAACTTTCATTAAGAAAAATACAAAGTGCATCTATAGTAATTATCCTAAAGTTTTAAAGGATATTATAAAAACTCTAAGATAGAAAAGAGATAGTCAAGTTATAGATTATATTTCTATAAAATGTTGAATATATATACTTGAGATAGTGGGAGAAATATTGACTTGGATTTAGTCAATGAGAAAATGCATAGATGGTTTTCATTGGAACAAATTCTACAAGAGGTGTGGAAGAGAATGTTCTAGGGGCACTTATTGCATAGGAAGGATGAAACCATAGAGAAGGTTTATATTTATATCAACCCTATCCTTTTACACATATCATTACATGATTTTATGCATAATTAAACATCATATTACAATCCAAGGATCATACAGTCTAGTGTCTTGGAAGATTAGGCGCATAATTAAACATCATAAAAAACAACTTTTATTTAATCTCCTCATTGATCTACTAACTATAATTTTGATCATATATATTCATAGGATAACCTATGAATAACATGAACAAATGGATGAGCTAAAAATTCTAGTAAGGGAATGAACATAAGAATAAATCTTTAGCACATGGTTTAGAAGGCATAACATAATGATATAAAAAGGCATGGAACATATAGAATCATAACATATAAACATGGGATCATATAAACATAGAGTTAGAATAATGTGGAATTAATATAAAATATGACTTTAGCATGATTGAACGCTCTTTGCACATGAGGGATCACAAGTCGATGTTAACTAACAAGTCTATTGCACATGGTAGCACAAGTCAAGGCTAACCGCCAAGACCATTGCACATAACATCTCATGAGACTCAAATTTACCCAATTCATTATAGTGATATCCGGACGCACTCATATTAACATGTTCATGAATATTTTTTCCACATAATGAATCATACATAATCAATCATACAGAAACATAAGGTTTCCCATGGAATGAAATGGGTATCATAATCATGTCATGAAGCATAATAAATGGGTGTATCATACAAGTGTTCGTGAAAGAAAGGAATTAAAACATACAAGTAAATTCATAAGGGAAAACAGTAATATATAATGGTAATTGATTTCAAATATAATTGAAAACATGTAAGAATATTATTTTAAGAAATTTTAGCATTAAAACATTTTAGTGTGGTTTTAAGGAAAATACTAAAGATAATTTAAAATATAAAAGGGTATAATATTTTACATAAAAATAGAAGTGAACCAATAATTTTTTCATAATAAAAGACTGATTTTATTAAAATAATGGTATCTTAAATCAGATGATAGAGTGCACTTGAAATTGGGAAAGAATTCATGAAGTTCATTTAAAACGGGCTTACTTATCGGGAAGAATTGAGAAGGGAACCACTTAAAAATATGTATATCCCCAAAAGATAATGATGAATGGATCATGATACATATGTTTGGAGCATATAAAAATAATTTAGAATATGTACGTAAAAATAAAATATAACTTCATTTGGTTAAAAGGAAAGATTGAGCAACCTGAAGGAATAATGGAGGTTTGGGTAGAATCTTTTACCTTAAGTTCGAAGGTGTTTCATCGCTTAGTATTAATGTCTAGGATAATCAAATTACATTAATTAATTAATAATTCAATAACCTATTATACATTTAATTAATTTACTATAACCTTATTAAGTTCATTCATGATATTTTTGGTGGGTTAAGAGGTTCAATTTCATTATTTTTGGGAGCATTTGTTTCCTTGGTTTTGGTTTATTTATAAACATGTAAGGATAAAAATTTAAGATGAGAATGGTTGTATAGAATTTTAATTAAATTTTATTAGTGAAAATATAGAATATTACATGGTTGTAAAATATTATTAGTTATTTTAAGTGAAGATGAATTATTATATAAAACTTTAATGATAACTGTTTTGGTTAATTGGTTGTTTTTTATCACAACAAACACATTTTACTTTATAAATTAATATCAAGTGTAAAAAAGATTAATGAAACTTAAATAAGACATAATAGATATATTATAGTCTTTTTAAACCATAAAAATGGTTTCATGACCATAATTGAATACATTAAAAGAAATTGAAAACCCATCATCCTTGAATGTGATGAATTAACACATCTTAGAAGTTGTTTTCATTTCTAATATAAAAGGAGGGGAAGAAGAGATGATGGTGAATTATTACATTAAAATAAAAAAATTATAGTAAATTTAATGTACTGAAGTTATTACCCATTTTTATTAGGATATTTGAGGATATAAATGAAGAAAAAGGAACATGAAAAGAAAAGAAAAGAGGAATTTACCTCTTGAATATATCTTCCTTGAGAGCCTCTTTAGGGGCGGAGGTTTTGGTCTTTTTATGAGACCAAGAGCTCCTAGACGTGGGATAGGGGATTAGGGAGATATTTGAGTATAATTGGGACTAGGAACAAGGCTTGAGATGTGTGAGGATAGAAGCTAAAGAGGGTGGTATTTATAGTGGAGGAGAGGAGGGGTTTCCCATTATTTTAATCATTAGTTTAATATTTTTTCTCAAAACTATGAATAGCCTTGATTATTGTAACCACAAATAGTAAATATATCATTTTAGTTCTAACCAATGTCCATTTACATCATCCATGACTCAATAATGATGCATAAATTCATTTATTTTTCATTTATAGTAAATTATCATATTTTACTATTCATCAAAAATTTAAGTATTTTAGAAAATCCTCCAAAATTCACCCCAACCATTTTTAGACATGTAGAATTAAAAAATGAACTCAATTTTATAAAAATAATTTTCTAAATATGATAAAATTAATTTTTAATTAAAATCATAATTTACTTGAAAAATACAAATTTTAAAATTAAAATTTCTTTTCTAACACACTAAAAAATTAATTAAGGTCTCATAAAATTATATTATAATCATAAGTCATAAAAATAATTATTTATAAATATATTTTATGAGAATAATTTTTTTAAATTACTAAATTAGTCATAAAATTGAAATTAAATATATATGAATTATAAAAATATACCAACACTTAATTAATAATTTTTAAAATATTTATTTACTTATACTATGATATAATTAAATCATATTTATGCTTATAAGATGGATAAATTTTATTTATACTTTCATTGTTAGGTTACTATTAAATTGTCTAGTTTACTATTCATAAGGGTTGCATTACTATTCTAAAGTTCAAGTTACTATTTCATCGGTATGTGTTTTCTAACTTTTTAAGATACCATTTATTTCACTCATTATTTATTTATAAGGTTTGAATTGTGTTCTATATGTAATATTATATGATTATAATATAATAAATAATTAAAATAATGGAATTTCAATGATAAATCATTGGTTCGTTACATTCTTTCCCCCTTAATAAATTTCACCCTCAAATTTTCATTTTATATTCTAAGCTGAAAATAGGTGTGGGTACTTTTCCTTCATAACTTCCTCCAATTCCCATGTTTCCTTTTTGTACTTATGGTTCTACCATAGTACTTTGACTAGGTGAGTAGTCTTGTTATGTAGAACTTTATCTTTCTTGCCCACAATCTTCATTGGATTATCCTCATAAGAAAGATCATTCTTCAACTGTACCACCTCTGAAGATAGTACATGTGAAGGATCTAGTATGTACTTTCTTGAGAGGGATACATGGAATACATTGTGTACTCTAGACATGGTAGGTGGAAGTTCTAGTTGATAATCCACAGCTCCAGCATGATCAAGAATCTCAAAGGGGTCGATGTACCTAGGACTTAGCTTTCTTTTTTCCAAAAACTCATTACCTTCTTCCACGAAGATATGTGGAGGAATACCATGTATACAAATTTGAACTCAAGGTCTCATCGACGGTTGTATGCATAACTCTTTTGTCGAATTTGGGTTGCCTTGATGTGTTTCTGAATGGTTTTCACCTTCTCCACCATTTCTTCGACCATTTGAGGTCCTAGTAGCTTATGCTCGCCAAGTTCATCCCAACAAACTGGTGTTCTACACCATTTCCCGTAAAGGGATTCATATTGTGCCATTTGGATACTGGAGTGGAAAATGTTGTTTTAGGAGAATTTGTCCAGTGGAAGATATTGGTCCCATCCTCCTTTCAAGTCCATTGAATGCACTCTCAACATGTCTTCCAGTGTCTGAATAGTTCACTCAGATTGTCCATTTGTTTGAGGATGATAGGTCGTACTAAAGTTCAATTTAGTTCTTAGAGAATGTTTGAGACTTTTCCAGAACTTTGAGGTAAATCTTAGATCTCTATCATATACAATATATAGTGGTACTCCATGCATCCTGGCCACCTCTTTGATATATATCTATGCAAGTTGATCCAATGATAAGTCCTCTCGAATTACAATAAATTGATTTGTCTTTATAAGACGATCCACAATGACCCATATAGAATTATTTCCTCTAGATATCCTTATAATTCCAATGAAAAAGTCCATGGTTATGTTCTCTTGCTTCCATTTTGGTACAGGTAGTGGTTTCATCATCCCCTTATAATTTTTCCTTTCACCCTTCACTTTCTAACATACTAGGCACTTTGATGTATATTCAGCAATCTCCTTCATCGTATTGTCCCAGTAATAATTCTCTTGGATGTCTTGATACATCTTTGTGCTCCCTGGGTTAATAGATAAGGTTGAGCAATGTGCATCATTCAAAACCTCCTTATTTATCTCTAGATTGTGTGGTACACATAATCATGACCCAAATATTATGACTCTGTACTTTTTAATCTTGAACTCTTAGGATTTCCCATTTCTGATAGCTTCCACCCTTTTCTAAATTTCCACATCATTTCTTTGAGCATACTTTATTTTATGCATGATTGATGGTTGATTAATCATTTGATAAAGGATTGATAATGTTCTTCCCTTAATGATTCGCATGTCCATCCTCTACAAATCTAAGAAGATTGGATCCTTTTCAATTCTCATCATTGATAAAGATGAAGGATCCTTTCTACTTAGAGTATCTACCACCTTATTTTTCTTACCATGATAGTATTGTATTGATCAGTCATAACCCTTGATGAGCTCTAACCATCTTCAATGGCTCATATTAAACTCTTTTTTTTGTGAATATTTATTTGAGACTCTTGCGATCAGTATATATCTCACACTTCTCTCCATAGAGATAATGTTGCCAGATTTTCAATGTAAAGATCACAACTGCCAACTCCAGATCATGAATGGGATAGTTTTTCTCATGTATTTTCAGATGTATTTAGGCATAGCCTATAACTTTATCATTTTTCATCATTACATAGCCTAATCCCTTCTTTGAAGCATCATTGTACTCCATAAAGTGTTCTCCACTTGTTGGGATTGTGAGTACTGGTATAGTGATAAGCCTTTTTTGGAGCTCCATAAATTTTTCCTCACATTAATGAGTCTAGATGAACTTCACTCCCTTATATACCAGATTTTTAATTGGGTTTGACAATCATGAGAAGTTTTTCTCAAATCGTCAATAATACCCAGCTAGACTCAGAAAGCTACAGATATTCATTATAGATATAGTCCTGGGCCACTCTTCAATAGCCTTTATCTTGGAAGGTTACAAAGATCATATTTTCATATTTATACAGATGTTTTTAAATTATTTAATCCCTTCCCATTAATCAATTTGATCTTATTTGTGTCATTTTATGACTTTTGGTGAGTTTTGATCTTAAATGTGAAAAGTGGTTAATTCTAGACATTAAACAGATTTATGGTGCCTCTGTATTCAAGCATAAATCCAACATTTTTCATCCAATTCACCTGATTCTTTTTTAGGATTAAATTATTCTTGTGCTACATATAAGTCTTCAGGACCCAAATCCAATTCTAACTCCAACAAGCCAAAACAAATCGGTCAATATGAACACTTATTCTGGCTGGCAGAATGGATATGACTTCATTCAATGATCAATATCTTTGGCTAACGACCACAAAATGGAATGGTTCTAGCTTGGACAGAAATCCAACTTGACGAGCCAGCTTCTCATTAAATTTCATGGATAAATTAGTTGATTAAGGCCACCCTTCAACCGGTCAAAGTACGGTTGGTGGAATAGTGATTGGCGGCCAGGAAAAATAATGTCTAATAATTCGGCCATAAATCATTCCACACAGATCAAAATGATTTAAAACTTCATGGGTATATGTAAAAATCCATTAATAACCACTTATAAGAAGGTACCTTGTTTTGATTTGAAGATAGGGTGGAAGAACCAAAGCTGACCTTCGGGTGGATAGATTCTGGAAGAAATGTTCATGTTCTTCTATTCCCTATTTTCTATCTTTTAGTTTTGTAATATAATATTCTTCCCCCTTCTCCTCAATTACCCTTACCATGGTGGGGTAAATCTTATGAGTGATTGGGGATGGTTAGGTTTTCCATTTTGTAATATCTGAGTTCATGTGCTTAATGTTATAAAATGTTTTCTCTATTATGAAATTGGTTTCAATTGTAATAACAACTTATATTATCTTGTGTGATTGTATTTGATTTTATGTTATGTTGTTATTATTTATTTGTTTAATTATAATTATATCCCTTACTATTTTATGGTCTATATATAATGGAATAGATCAGAACATAGTGGTGAAGTACTTGGTGATTATCAGTACTTGTGAGATTTGTACTCAATATTCAAGATTATTTGGGATAAACAAGACTCGATTGGGAATTGCCTTAATCAATTGAGGGTATTCGCTAAAAATATCCCACAAAAATATAGATATTATACCAAACTAAGATATTAGTAAGGTTTAATCTTCCAAACATCATTAAACAAATAAGTTATAGGAACTGGTTGTGAAATATCATTTTAATCGATTTAATAAAAGAGGAATGAATAAATAAGAACTATAATAACATTGAAATTTTAAAACCAACCCCAACCTAATCACCCAATCCTTATCACTATTTTTAATCACATTATTTTTTAATTTGTTTTAAATCTTTTACATTATTTCTTTATTTAGTTACTTTTCTTTGTTTTCAAAACCAAAAAATATAAAAAAACAACCCCACTTATTTCTTAAATTTAAAGTGACAAACTTGATTGTTGAGTACCCTTCTCTAGAGACAAACTAGGTTATCCACTATACTATAATTTAACTTAGTAAATAATTTTTTTTACACACCCCAAGACAGGAACGTGTCAAAACATGGTGTTGTTGCTGGGGAGGTGGTGCCACAATCTAAATATAAATATTAAAAACTTTTCAAAAAAACATAAAAAAAAATTTCCATGATGTTTTCAAATGATAATATATTTAATTCATGGAATATTTACCCACAATTAGAATAATAATATGAGTTTGGTTATAATATAGTTCAGATGCAAGAACTTATAAATGACATAGAAAAACTAGAGAACAAAGTAGAACTTGCATTTGAATATGTATGTGCATTGATAGAAAAACCAAAACCTAAGCACAAACATGAGGAGGCCAAGATGGCATAATTGACTACTGAGATACATGTGTATGATCAAAAAGATATGGACGGCTTCTACATTGAGTGTGAAGAACTACTTTATCCATATATTCCATATAAATTAGAAGAACTAGAACCATTGAAGGAAGACACCACTAAAGCGGTGGAATTTTAAAAAAATGAAGGAGCCTGGCTGCCTGCCTTTATCTTGTGAAATTCAACTACAATAGGCAAATCCAATTAAAGAAACAATTGAAGATGAACAAACACAGGGAGATAATCTTTTCTTAGAATCTTTTCATTCTGATTTTATTAAATTTGAATTGAGTATTACCTCCCCTTGTTATAAATTTTCATATTTGGCCAACAATTTTATTGTCTTCATGGATGAGGAAGAAAAAGAAGATACACATCATAAGGAAAATATGGGGCTCCCTGAACTAGATGAACACTTATTGGAGGGAGTTCAAGACGATACCAAAGAGGATTTCCATGAGGAAATAGATACACACGATGCATACTTTGAAAGGGAAGAATTTGATTTTGATTCTTCATGCTTTAATTTTGTTCAAATTGAATTACTTATTGATTCTCCCATTGATTATTATTTTGATACATCATACCTTGAGAAAGTGATGGAGAATGAAGAATAAGTTGTGAAAGTGGAAACCAAGAAAGAGGAGGAATCATTCTTTTTCCTACCCCCACCATGAATGTTTAATATCATTTTCATAGGGGTGGATTTTGTGTACTATATCCATGTAGTCCTCATCAAAAAAATAAGATTTCCATGATGAAAGGAAGAAGTTTTGGTGGTTCATATTAAAGAAACTTCACCCACCATCGGATTGGGGATAACCACTGAAACTGTCCATCTAGAGGCAGTCAAAACCTAGGTCCCACTTGGAGGATTAAACCAAGATCTATCCTTATATTCTCATTCTATTTCTAGTTTCTTTACTTTCAATAAACTTATTGTGTTTTATTATCTACCTTTTCTTGTTGGTTTTTAAATGTGTAACTCTTAGGAGCTTAACTCAACATTGCACTACCAATAAGTCAGGTTGTACCTATCCTTAACACTTAATTTTTCAATGATTAAATTAAAAATATTCTTATATGTTAAATCAATTTGAATTCATTGTGGACACTGCATAATTTAAGTGTGGGGGAGGGAACCTTTATAGTTTAGTGTTTTCAATTGTTTTTTATATTTTTCAAAAAAAATGTGTGTTTTTTAAATTTTTGTTTGTTTTTGAATCTTTTGAGATAAAATTAATATCATCGTCATTTTTAATACTGATTTAAATGTGTGAAACAATTTATCCCATGAAACTGATCTTAAATGAATGTTGAAATAGACTTTGTTTCAAGTTCAAATATTTGGAAATTTCAGGAAAATTACTTTGATTTTTGAATCCCATGACACTATTAACTATCTTTATCATTGAAATCACTTTTCCATGAGGCTTCTAAACCTATTTTTCATATTCTTTTTATTCACCTAACTTCTTGTAAGAACCATACCATGCTTGATTTAACCAGAATTTGATTTATTTCTGTAAAAACTTAATGTTTTGAGGTACATGTGTTTTAAATGATTGAGGCATTTCTTTGGTATTAAAGCCCCCTTTTCAAAATAATCCTTTTAATTATGTCCTAACATGAACATTTAATCCTTGGAGACCATAGAGGCTATGAATAGCCTGTTAGGTTAGCCACATTACAAGCCAATTTTCCCTATCCAACCTGCTCTTGAAGTGAAATTGCATAATCTAGTTGAACTTAAGTGTAGGGGAAGCTATCTTGTACTGTGATACCTCATTTGGTGATACTTTAGGTGGAAAATAAAATGTTGATAACATGTTATTGTTACTCAAAAAATCATTCTGTTGAAATTTGTTCCTTATCTGGAGCTTTCATGTAAAAGAAGTTGTGCCTTTCTCAAGCTTCCAATGGAGAAATAAAGTTGTGCCTATCTAGAGCTTTCAAGAAAAATCATTTTTGAGATTATTGATACTTTTGCTACTAAAATTATGAATGGTGTAAAATTTTACTGATTTTTCATGTTGTTGGAGAATATTTTCTACTAAGGGGAGTGATAAGGAGACCATATTTAAGTAAAAATTAGAATAATGCAATTTTGCTTCAAAAAAGAGCCAAGCCATCCTTATTCAGCCTCAGAATTCATCACATTTAAATCTTACCAACATGAAGCCACAGAACAACCTTGAAAATTTCACATGATAAACATATGTCCTTGACTCATATCGGGTGGATATTTAGGAATTTATCAAGCCTATGGTGACCCTTGCATGAGTATTGGATGGGGAAGACATTGTTGAAAATTGATATTTTTTTGATGAGAAAAAAAATGCATGTTAGGTAAGTGGTTTGTGTGCATGGGAGAATAAATGAAGAGGAAATATATTTAAGGAACTGAATTGAGAACTTGTAATAATGTTTGTTTATGAGGCATGATATCTTTTCTTTCTTGGTGTTAAATTGTTAGATCTCATGGATATGTGTTTTAAATTTTCTTTAATTTAATATCGATGTTTACTTGTCCAGGAGTCCAAGTGATAAGTGTGCGGGAATTGAAAGAGCTCATATTTTCATATTTATAAATATGTTTTTAAATGACTTAATCCCTTCTTGTTAATAAATTTGATCTTATTTTCATCATTTTATGACTTTTGGTGAGTTTTGAGCTTAAATGTGAAAAGTGGTTAATTCTGGACATTAAACAGATTTATGTTGCCTCTATATTTTGAGAATAACTCCTACATTTTTCCTCCAATTCACCTGATTCTTTTATTTAGGATTACATAATTCGTGTGCTACATATAATTCTTCAGGACCCAAATCCAATTAGAACTCCAACAAACCAAAACAAATTGGTCAATATGAACACTTATTCTGGATGGCAGAATGGACATGAATTCATTCAATGATCAATATCTTGGGCTACCAACCACCAAATGGAGTTATTCTAGCTACTTTAGAAATCAAACTTGATGAGGTAGATTCGCATTAGATTTCATGGAGAACTGAGTTGATTAAGGCTGCCCTTCAATCGGTCAAAGTATGGTTGGTGAAATAGTTATTGGAAGCCAGGAAAAGTCATGTCTCATAATTCGGCCATAACTCAATCCACACGACTCAAAAATGATTTAAAACGTTGTGGGTAGATGACCAACTCCATTACTAACCTCCTATAAGAAGGGACCTTATCCTGATTCTAGGATAGGGTGGATGAACCAAAGCTAAACTTCAGGTGGACAACTTCTGGAGGAAATGTTCATGTTCTTCTTTTCCCTCTTTTCTATATTTTAGTTTTGTAATGTAATCTTCTTCCCCCTTCTCCTAAATTACCCTTAACATGGTGGGTTAAATATTATGAGTGATTAGGGATGGTTAGTTTTTCTATTTTGTAATGTTTGAGTTCATGCACTTAATGTTATAAAATGTTTTCTCTATTATGAAATTGGTTTCAATTGTAATAACAATTTATATTATTTTGTGTGATTGTATTTGATTTTATATTATGTTGTTATTATTGATTTTTTTTTAATTATATTTATATACATCACTATTTTATGATCTATATATGATGGAATAGATCAGAACATAGTGGTGAAGTACTTGGCGATCGTCAGTACGTGTGACATTTGTACTAAATATTCAAGATTGTTTGGGATAAACAAGACCCGATTGGGAATTGCCTTAATCAATTGAGGGTATTCACTACAAATCTTCCACAAAAGGATGGAGATTAGAACAAACTAAGATATTAGTTAGGTTTAATCTCCCCAATATCATTAAACAAAAAAGTGAGAGGAAGTGATTGTGAAATCTCATTTTAATCAATTTAATAAAAGAGGTATGAATAAATAAGAACTGTAATAACATTACAGTTGGAAAAACAACCCCAACCTAATCACCCAATCCTTATCAATATTTTTAATCACATTATTTTTTAATTTTTTTTAAATATTTTACTTTATTTCTTTTTTTAGTTTCTTTTCTTTGTTTTCAAAACTAAACAATATAAAAAACAACCCCACTTCTTTCTTAAATTTAAAGTGACAAACTTGATTTTTGAGCACTCTTCTCTAGAGACACCTTGGTTAACTACTATAATATATTTTAACTTAGTAAATAATTGTTTTTTCCACACCCCATTATAGGAACGTGTTAGAAGGGTCCACAGATATTCCATTTTTAGTGATAACATGCCCCAAGAATGATACTTCCTCCATCCAGAACTCACATTTATTATACTTTGCATAAATTTTACCCATTTTCAAAGTCATCAACATATTATTCAAATTATCCTCATGTTCTTCCTTTCTCTTGGAGTATATCATAATATCATCAATAAATACTACCAAAAATTTTTCCAAGTAATATCTAAAGACTCTATTCATTAAATCCATGAATATTTATGGAGCATTAGGGAGTATGAAGGGCGAAACTATGAACTCATAGTGTCCATACATCATTCAAAAGTTATTTTTGAGAATATCTTCATTTCTCACCTTAATTGGTGATATCTTGACCGAAGGTTCACCTTAAATAAATAACTGTCCCCATGTAGCTGATTGAACAAGTCATCTAAATGAGGTAGGGGATAATTGTTCTTTATAATGATTTTATTGATCTCATGATAATAAATATAGAGGTGCATTGACCCATACTTCTTCTTAACAAATAGGATTGGTGCACCCTATGGTGAAGCACTCAATCGTATAAAACCCTTCTCAATATTCTCCTTTAACTGCTTCTTTAACTCTTCCAACTCAATGGTGGCCATTATATAATGTGTATTTGATATATGTAGGGATATAGGAATAAGTTCAATTGAGAAATCAACCTCTCAATCAGAAGGAAGACCAGGTAATTCTTCATGGAATACATAAGTGTAATCCCTCATGATGGGCATATATTTGATAAGTATCATCTTCTTTGTATCAATCATTTTAGCAAGATATTCTTGCTCAAAAGGTAATATTATCTACACTTGAGATGATGATTCTAAAGGAGATTAATCTTCTTCCTTACACTTGTAAAATATTGGAGGATACTCTGGGATGTGAAAAGTGATCTCCCTTTCCCGACAGTTAATGTTGTCTTTGTATAAAGATATCCAATCCATTCCCAAAATTGCATAGAAATCCACCAGAGAAAGCATGAAAAGATTTTCTGGTGGGTTTAGTCCACAAACATTTATTGGGGATAAGTTATAAACCATGGACACAAAAAATTCTCCATTTAATGTTCTCACAGATAACTCAACCTCTAAATTTTGATTTGGTGTTTTAATTGTTCTTCTAAACATGCAATATATGAAACAGTGCATAGAACCATAATTAAATAGTGCATTTTCTATTCTTGAATGAATTACTAGCATACCTATCACCACATAATTATTAGGCTCTACCTTAAAAGTAGTGATAGCATAAGCCCTTCCTTGTTTCCTTGGAGGTTGTTGTTAATTTCCATCGACAACCCTTAGCTTAGGGAAATTGTTCATATAATGCCCATGTTCCTTACAGTTGTAACACAACACTACAGGATGAGTATTGATCTGAACTTTCCTTTCTTCTTCCACATTAGTGGGATTCTTCATATCCCTCTAGCAGTTCTTAACCAGATGTCTCATTCTTCCACATTTGAATCAATTCTTGGTTCTCTTTAGATAGTTCCCAAGATTCTTATTCCCATAATTTTGACATGTGGGATGTTTGATCTTATTTCCATCATGGGATTTATTTACCGATCCACCCGTATTAGACTCTATTTTATGATTTTTTTTATCGGGCCTATGATACTATTGAGATTCTCTAATTTTTATTTCAACCTTGAGGGCACAAAAGAAAATCTCCTCATAACTTTAAAAGTCTCAAATCACCAACACTTTTCATAGACTTAGCTTTAGTCTACTAATAAAGTGATCCAACAATCTTTCAGTGTTCATGATAAAGTCAGAGGCACATCTTTCAATCCTTGTGAAGTTTGTTTCATATGCCTTGATAGACTCATCTTCCTTATGATTAAGTCTGAGGAACTCTCTTTTCATCTTGAGATGGAGGGTTTGAGGAAAATATTTATTTAAAAACATTTTCTTGAATTCCTCACAATCCATAGAATCAATTTCCTCTTAGGAATTCATATTCTTGATCATTTTCCACCACTGATCAGCTTCCCCATAAAAATGATAGACTGCCAATATGACTTTCTCTTCTTCTGAGCATTGGAGGACAAGGAATATCTTTTCAATGGAGTTAATATACTATTTTGTGAGGAGTGGATCAGAAGATCCACTAAACAGGGGAGTCCTTTGTTGTATGAAGGATTTAAAAGAAACTTTCTCTTTCCTTTGAGGATGAGGGTGTTCTACATGATTCAAGTTATTATTCATAACTTTATCCAATTGAGAAAGTACTGTCATGAAGTTTTGAGCACCTGTTCCCATCATATCAAGCATATTATTAAGGAAATATTTATATTGCCTATCACATTTATTTTTGGAACATGTTCTTCTATTTCCCTCTATTAACTAATAAAAATAGCGTACAATTATAGGGCATAAATACTTATCTAATAAGCCTAAAAAAGTAAACTTTAAATATGAAAAGATAAAATCTTAAATGAAAATTGTATCCTAACTCGTGATTCCTTGGGTTTCAATATAGGTTACCCATGATCTGTTACCTCACATTTATTCTTATGAGCTTTTTTTTCCTTAATAATGGTTTGTACTATGATTATGAATTTACCAAAGCATATCCCCTAGGAGTGTTAAGCTAGGAGTGAAAAAAGCACCATTATTGTGCACTAGTTCCTATTCAAGTCTTGTTCAAAGTGGTGTTTTAGGGTTTTACCCCTAGATACATCTATTCAATAGCTACATCCATGTGTTCATATCTAGACATTGATTTATTTTCTTGATAAACCACTTACTCTAAACTTACCAAAATTTAGGGATATTTTCGTATACTTAGTCTCATCCCTAAGGTTCTTAATAAACTGCATTATTCCTAATCTCCAAAAATAACTAGACCTTCCTCTGATACCAACTATGGATACCCTATCCTTTTACACATATCATTGCATTATTTTATGCATAATTAAACATCATATTATAATCTAAGGATCGTAAAGTCTAGTGTCTTGGAAGATTAAGTACATAATTAAACATCATAAAAACAACTATTATTTAATCTCTGCATTGAGCTTCTAGCTTTCATTGTGATCATACATCTTCATAGTATAACCATAGGATAACATGAAAAAAAGGATGAGCTAAAAATCCCAATAAGGGAATGAACATAAGAATAAAGCTTTAGCACATGGTTTAGAAGGCATGAAATAATGATATAAAAAGGCACGGAACATATAGAATCATAACATATAAACATGGAATCATATAAACTTGAAGTCATCGTAATTTTTAAGAAATATAAAACATGACTTTAGGCTGATTTAAGGATCATTTAACATATAGGACCACAGTTCAAGGTTAACTACCAAGACTGTTGCCCATGGTAACCCGAGTCGAGGCTAACCGCCAAGATTGTTGCACATAACATCTCATGAGACTCAACTTTACCCAATGCATTGGAGTGATATCTGGGAAAACTCATATTAAAATGTTCACGAATATATTTTCCACATAATTAATTATACATAATCAATCATACATTAACATTAGGGTATCCATGGAAAGAAATGGGTATCAGAATCATGTCGTAAAGCATAATAAATGGGTGTATCATACAAGTGTCCATGAAGGAAAATAATTAAAAAATATATGGAAATTCATAATTTAAAATATTAATATATCATGGTAAGTGATTTCAAACAAATTTGACTACATTTAAGAAGAGTATTTAATAAATTTTAGCAATAAAACATTTTAGTGTGGTTTTAATGAAATACTAAAGAGCATTTGTAATAGAAAAGGGAATAATTTTTTATATAAAACCAAAAGTAAACCAAGAATGTTTTAATAATAAAATACTTATTTTATAAAAACAATGGTGTCTTAAATCAGATGATATAGTTCACTTTAAATTGGGTAAGAGTTTGGGAAGTTCCCTTAAAATGGGCTTACTTATTAGGAAGAATGAGAAGGGAACCACTTGAAAATATGTATATCACCAAAAGATAATGATAAATGTATATTGATAAATGAGTTTGTAAAATATAAATAGAATTTATATGATGTACATAAAAAAGAAAAAAAACTTCATTTGGGTAAAAATAAATATAGAGCAACTCGTAGGAATCCCTTACCTTAAGTCTGAAGGTGTTTCCTCACTTGATATTAATGTCATGGATAATCAGATTAGATTAATTAATTAATAATTAAATAACATATTGTACATGTAATTGATTTATTATAACCTTACTAAGTTCATTGATGACCTTTTTGGTGGGTTAGGAGGTTCAATTTCATTGTTTTTTGGAGTGTTTGTTTCCTTAGTTTTGGTTTATTTATATACATATAAGGATAAACATGTAAGATGAGAATGGTTGTCCAGAATTGGAGTTATATTTTATTTTTAAACATATATAAGACTTAATATTTAATAAATTCATTTTATTATTTTAATTGAATATGAATTATTATATAAAACTTTAATGATAACTGTTTTGGTTAATTGGAGGTTTTTATCACAACGAACACATTTTGCTTTACAAATTAATACCATGTGAAAAAAATATTATAGAACCTTACATAAGACATAATACATATATTATAGTCTGTTTAAACCATAAAAATAGTTTCATGGCTATAATTTAACACCCCAAGCTTCTACGGTACGCTTCTCTTTGAATAATGCGATAGCGTGTGTTGTACGCAACACCGAGTTCTAACAACCAATCAAACTAGCCGTTATGAATAGTAATACCTACTTTTTAAAATTATATATATTTTATATTTAAAAATGGACTTCATTTTTGGATTCGGAATATCTAATTTAGCCTAAGGTTAAATTTTGGTACTTTTCGGATAACTTTCATATTTTGATGAATAGTGAAAATTACTAAATTTTAATTAAAAACAACTTTTTTAATCAAAATAATTAATAGTGATAAATTATGAATTTTAGTAGTTTTAAAGAATATTTAGAATATATTTTTACCATTTAATATAATGTTGGTCATTGGACATAATTTTACAATTAAACCGAACATAAACAAGTGTCAATCTTTTGATAGTTATTATCTCTTAAAAACACGCTTTTTGTTTTGACAGTGGGAATTAATTTTAAATTAATTTATGCCACTTATGTGTTTTGAATTTAGGAAAATGGATTCCATATTTGGAATCATGATGTTCAAATTGTGTAAATAGGTAACTTTTATTTTTAGACATTTTGAATAATTACTGCGGTAAATATTTTATTTACCATGGTTAAGGGTAAATCCGGTAAATAAGGGTTAAAAAATAATATTATAATAATACTAAATTACCCTAAAACGTTTCTTAACCCTATTGGTTGATACATGGTCGACCATGGGAATCTTTGGGTCGATTTTGGGACCCCATGGATCCACTTGTAAGTGATAATGACACTTTATTTTAATTAAGTTAAAATGAATACAAAAATGACACAAGCATATATCTTTTAGAAAACAAATTGTTACATAGGGTTATATATGTTGGATTTTAGATTATAAATATTCATTAGAAAGATAAAAAGATTTCCTATATAATGATATTTTATTTATAATTTTTAGACATTAAATAATGTATTTTATTTATGACACAATGATGATGCAGTAATTACTATAATAGTGAAAAATTAAAATAATTGATATTATAAATACCCAAATAAAAATAATATGAAACTTTTAATGAATTAAACTAATTTTCTAGGATAATATGATATATTAGTATTTATTTAATTGACTTTTTTCGAAGTAATCAATCTGTTATGAGTTTCACAAAAATCAACTACTGAATAGTGTCAAAATTGACATAAAAGAGTTCTTAAAACAAATATTATATTATTAATTGATATTAAATTCCTAAAAACCTAAGGTTCGTCCAAGAGACTTATATCATGATAGGTTAATCATTACTGGACCACTTGGGGGTCGCCTGGATGTATGTAGTAAGTTTATTAACCATATTATATAAAAATACAAAGAGACATTGTAAAAGTGAAACTAATTAACTTAGAGTTAATACTTAATGATAAGGTTAATATAAGTACCCAAACCTGTATAAATTCTATTTGTTGAGTTGTTTTCGACCCATCCCCACCTTAACCTTTGAATAATCAACTTTGGATCCATTAGAAACTTAATATGAATTTATTATAAATTAATATTTCTAGCTTTTCCAAAGGTGCCCCTCACCCCTCTTATAAAAGGGCACTCCTCCTTCTCATTTCTTCACACCTTCAAAGCCTTTTGGTTCGGCCAAACTCTGCCCAAATACTCTCCCAACTTCCCTCACTACAACCTAGGTGCCTTAGTTTGATCAGAAAGCCAACCTAAGGAGCCCTTTTGATCAAATCAAAAGGAAGAACCCGAAGAAGAGGTAATGATTTCACCACCCTTCTCCAAGTTCATTGCTTCTTCCACTTCTTCTTTATTTGTTCTTACCATTCTAAAATAATAACTCCAGTATCTCACATATACTGTGATGTTATTATAAATATGGTACAATCATATTCAGTATTCTATCCACCCTTTGAATAACATGTCACCATACGTGCGTACGTACAGCTTACCGTCTCCACGTCGTGGTGTAATTGTTATTCAATATATTATTATTTGGATGGGTATAATAATGATGTGTAACTCATGTAAATAATAAATATAACATGTTAATGATTCTGTATATATGATATACCATCCATTTATATATTATTTTAATATCAAAAGAATGATATTGTCGCTCGTGCGTACGTACGGACTACCGTCTCCACAAACGCGATGAGATTCATTCTCCATCGTATCCATTCAAGTATAATTATCATTTTATGTTTTAAAAATGATGTTTAAGGACTTGATATCATTCTTAATATGAATAAGATACAACAAACATGTCTTATGTAACAAAACATATAAAAGAAAATGAGTAAGTTAACACCCGAAACGACGATAATTCTAAGATATTATTAACAAATCAATGTTAAAAGATCATATATGATATCATATTAATATATATGATTCTTGTATAATTTAATAACAATTATTTCACCATTATACAGGAGGTTAACCTACCCCAACCAAGTAAAAGTACAAGGTAAGGGTTATTTCACAATCTCTTCATTATCCGAGGTTGTTTATACGTAATAATCTACTGGGATTTCTTTATCATCCACATCCATGTTTCTTCGAAATGTATTTCAAAACATATTTATTATTTACAAGAATATGTGTTAAAGTCATTTATACCCTTTTTTGACTTTTTATAAGAGGTTTATAAAGGAATCTTTCTGTTGTTTTCAAAACAAGGTCATTTTTAACCTTTTTGACAGAATTAAGGTAAGAATGTTTTTTTAACTTATACGGCGGGTGCGGCTATTTTCCACCGTTATAAAATCTTCAAAGATTCCCTTACAAGCTTATAAGAATATTTTCAAAGAAAATGTTTTATTTTATATGGATATTAAATGATTTCAAAATAAAAGGAGATATTTCTTTAAAAAGAATTTTGATTTCATCTATGTCAACATCCTTTGATGGATTTTAAGATTATTTGAAGTTGATTTATTATGATACAAAACTTCTATATTGTATTGAAGGTTTTGTGATAAGTTTGAATATGGATGTGCTATTTTTATACCATTCATAGTTTATGGTGAAAGTATTGACATTTCGTATGCTAGTTTTAATACGAATGTTTATGTTATGTTTAAACCTTTTCATATGGGAATGCATTGGACTTAATATGTGACGGGTGGAGCCCGCTATAGCTCCTCGATGCATAGGTAGGTCTCATAAGACAAACTTGTGTCTTGGCATAAGGCCTTGACAAAATCTTATTTGTAGTCTTGGCACGAGGCCTTGGCTATGTGGTTATGATAGTCTGGCATTATGCATTCCATCATTATGAAAGTGGTTATTGATTTTTGCATGTGATTATTCGATTAGTAGAATATCCATGTGAATAAGTAAATGGAATTATTTCATTTTATTTATGTCATACCATGTTGAAAGTTCATGTTTGAAAGGCTTTTGTTTTAGTTATACATTGCCTTAAATGTTTATTCTTATTTATGAAAGTTTCCGCTATATTGTTATCCTTACTGGGCATTTGAGCTCACCCCTTTTCTATGTTTTATTTTTCCCAGGAAGTGAAGAAGTAAATTATGAATGACCTGAATGGATATTATGTGGGGATATGAGTGTGGATTATGGAGACATTATGTTGTTGTAGTAGTTTTTCATTTTATGATGTAATGTAAAACTTATGAATATATCTAGTGTTTCCAAGGCTACTAAACCAATCGGTCTTTCGAGATTTGATCTTTCTTGTGATCATTCCAATGTTATGTAATAATGCACCGACTCTGGGTAACTAGGGTCGGGGCATTACAGTTGGTATCAGAGGAAGTTTAGTACAAACCTTGGAAGCTAGATTTAGATAAACTCTGATTAGAGCACGTAGACCTAAGATGAACTTTGAGGATTAGTATAGAAGAACTTCCTAGAATTTTGGTATTGTAGAGATTTTGTGAGTTTTCCGAGCAATACATCCCTGTATGGATACGAGCAGGTAGAGGCGGCTCTGGCACAGATGTACCTAGGGGTAAAACCCGAAAACACCGCTTTGAGCTAGACTCGAACGGGAACTGGTGCACGACAATGGTCCTTGCTGCACTCTTGGTTACGACACTCCCTGGGGATATGCTTAGGATAACTCTCATTTTCTTTACAAATAATTTTGAAGGGATTATGAGTATATACTTCCTCAAAGAAAACACTCTTATGATTATGGATTATATCCATAAATAGTTCAATTTATGTTAAGTGTTTTATAAGTATGGGATTATGTATTTTGATTCATAAACTGATCTAGTTTATTCCATTGTTTAGAAATGGCACCTAGTGGAAGAAATGGGAACCGTATCAATGCACGCACTCCATGTAGAGATTGCCCTCCTGATCAAGATAATTATAGTGGGGTTGGTGATGCAACTGGTGCCGATCAGCTAATCACCATACTGGGACAACTTACTCAGGTTATGAATAATAACCTTACCCGTATGGAGCACCCTGATCCGCAGTGTGGAGGATAAATGTTAGATCGATTCATGAGGCAACAACCACCAACGTTCAATGGGAATACAAATCCCTTAGTAGCTGAGCAATGGATAAATTCCCTAGAGAAAATATTTCAGGCTTTGGGGAGCAGTGAAAGGGAAAAAGTTATCATGGCAGTTTACCGCCTCACTGGAGATGTTGATCAATGGTGGTCATTGATTCAAAACATGAAGGAAGATGATGAAGTATCAAATATGGAATGGAGGGAGTTCAAAGATCTGTTTTTAGAAAAATACTTTCCTCGCGACCATCGAGCAGATATGGAAAGGCAATTTCTGAGTCTAAGACAAAAGGAGGATGAGAATGTCACAAAGTATGAGGATAACTTTACAAGGTTAGCGAGGTATGCTGGAGATTATATTCGCAACCCAAGAAGTAAGATTGATCGTTTCTTTGATGGGTTAAAACCATTTCTCCGTCGAGCATTAGTCTCACAATCCTTTTCATCGTACGAAGACATTGTCTCATGTGCTATCAAGACCGAAAAGGAATTCTCTAAGTCTTATGACTTTAAAGCAAAGCAAGAGAAGAAGAGACCTGCTGATCAATCTGGGAATGGAAATAAGGGGAAGAAGGGAAAGTTTTAATATCCATCTTGTGGTAAATGCGGGAAGAAACATCCTGGTACTTTCTTGAAGGGAATGGGAGTCTGTTACAAGTGTGGTGAAAAAGGCCACCAAACTCATGATTTCAAGGGGAAGAAGGAAGCTACCAACGTTCAGTGCTACAATTGCAGGGAGATGGGGAATTATGCAAATGCATGTCCTAAGCGTCAGGAGAACTTACCTCAGAAAAGGCCAAGGGATCAAGGCCAAGCTTATGCTATCACTACTGCAGAGGTAGAAGCTCCAAAAGACGTGGTGGCAGGTAATTTAATGGTTACCTCAAGTTTAGAAAATGCATTATTTGACTCTGGATCGTCGCATTGTTTCATATCTTCCCAGTTTTCTAAGAAAATTAGATATTTCCAATTTGATTTAATAAGGGAGTTGTCAGTTAAAACTCCTAAGGGAAGTATCATTGCAACAAATTTTTGTGAATCAGTCCCCATTAGAGCACATAAATTTTCTTTATCTGCTGATCTCATCGTCATACCTATGATTGAGTTTGATATAATCCTCGGTATGGACTGGCTTTCGGACTATGATGTGAAGATTTATTGTAAGAAGAAAGAGGTTACGATTCTTGATGATAATGATAAGGAACACCTTATCTTTAGAGCAGAATTGTCACCACCTAATTCTTATTTAGATCCACCCTCAATAGCTCAACTAAATTCAATTATTGGGGAGGAAGAGAATGAAATAACTACGGGTGAGGAAAGGAATGTTCAAATAGAGGATGTACCTGTTGTGAAAGAATTTGTAGATGTATTTTCGGAAGATTTACCTGGACATCCTCCAGAACGAGAAGTTGAGTTTTCCATTGATTTAATTCCTGGATCAAGGCCTATATCGAAGACCCCTTATAGAATGGCCACTGTAGAGTTAGTCGAACTAAAGAAACAACTAGAGGAATTGAGTAATAAGGGATTTATTCGCCCTAGTGTTTCTCCATGGGGAGCCCCTGTTCTTTTTGTTAAAAAGAAAGATGGATCTATGAGGTTATGTATCGACTACAGGGAGATCAATGCTATAACGATAAAGAACAAGTATCCCCTACCTCGTATTGATGATTTATTTGACCAAATGCATGGAGCTCAATACTTTTCAAAGATTGACCTTCGATCTGGATACCATCAGTTGTGTGTGAAGAAGGAAGACATTCCGAAGACAGCATTTCGAACCAGGTACGGGCATTACGAGTTTACTGTAATGCCGTTTGGATTGACTAATGCACCCTCTGTATTCATGGATCTGATGAATAGAGTTTTCAAGGAGTATCTCGATGAATTTGTGGTGGTATTTATTGATGATATCTTGGTATACTCCAAAACCTACGAAGATCATGAAAATCACTTGCGCATTATCTTGAGGACTCTGAGGAGGCATGAATTATATGGGAAGTTTAGCAAGTGTGAATTCTGGCTTCAGGAGATTTCTTTTCTTGGACATATTGTCTCTAAAGATGGAATCTTTGTTGATCCTTCTAAGACCAAGGCAATCCAAGAATGGCCAGCACCTACGAGTATAACTGAGGTACGCAGTTTTATTGGTTTGGTCGGTTATTATCGACGTTTCGTCCAGAATTTTGCCCGATTGGCTAACCCATTAACGAAGCTCACATGTAAAGGGGTTAAATTTGTTTGGACAAAAGAGTGTGAAGAATGTTTTGAAGAACTGAAGAAAAGATTAGTCAATGCTCCTATATTGACTCTACCATCGGGGAATGATGGGTTCGTTATTTATAGTGATGCATCAAAGAAAGGACTTGGTTGTGTCCTTATGCAGAATGATAGAGTTATTGCCTATGCATCACGACAGTTGAAAATTCATGAACAAAACTATCCTACTCGTGATCTCGAGTTAGCAGCTGTGATCTTTGCTTTGAAGATATGGAGGCACTACCTCTATGGTGAAAATGTGAGATTTATACTGATCACAATAGTTTGAAGTATATTTTCTCACAAAAAGAACTCAACATGAGGCAAAGGAGATGGCTTGAATTACTCAAGGATTATGATTGCACGATACACTACCACCCGGGGAAAGCAAACAAGGTGGCAGATGCTTTGAGTAGAAAAGACCATGGAGTTTTGAACAATATGAGAATTGAAAGGGATCCAATTTTCATGGATCTAGTGAAGATGGACATGGGAATAACCAGGGAAGGTGAAACATCAATGCTTTTTCAAATGGTTGCCAAACCATCTTTACTAGAAAGGATTAAGAGTTCTCAGACTGATGATGAAGAATTCCAAAAGAAGATTAAAGCTGTGAATGATGGGAGATTGAGAGACTTTGTGTATGAAGATGGAATTTTGAAATTTGGGAAGAGACTTTGTGTTCCCGATTTACCTGATCTAAAAAGGGAATTGCTGGATGATGCTCATAGTTCCAATTTCTCTATACACCCTGGGAGCACAAAAATGTATAGAGATTTGAAGGAACATTTTTGGTGGGACAACATGAAGAGGGAGATTGCTGATTTTGTGTCAAGATGTATGGTTTGTCAACAAGTGAAATCTGGAAGGCAACAGCCTGGAGGAGTCATGCAACCTCTTCCCATACCGGAGTGGAAATGGGACAATATTACGATGGACTTTGTCTTGGGGCTACCAAAGACTCCTAGAAGGAATGATGAAATATGGTTTATTGTTGATCTTCTTACCAAGTAAGCACATTTTCTTACTATAAGAGAAGATCTACCCCTAGAACGTCTAGCAAGACTATATATTAATGAAGTTGTGAGACTTCATGGAGTACCCTTATCAATTGTTTCTGATCGTGATCCCCGTTTTACTTCAAGATTTTGGAAAAGTCTTCAGAAATCCCTGGATACTGAACTTCATTTGAGTACTGCTTACCACCCTCAGGCAGATAGACAATCAGAACGGACTATTCAGACCTTAGAAGACATGTTGAGATCTTGCTCACTTGACTTTCAGGGTATGTGGGATCAATATTTACCACTGGTAGAATTTTCCTATAACAATAGTTTCCATTCGAGTATTCAGATGGCACCATATGAAGACTTATACGGAAAGAGATGTCGTACACCAACCTATTGGGATGACGTTGGTGAAAGAAAACTTGTAGGCCCAGAACTGGTGGAGGAAACGGTGGAAAAGGTGAAAGTAATCCAAAATCACATCAAAGCAGCTCAAAGTAGGCAGAAGAGCTATGCCGATAATCGAAGGAAGGATTTGGAATTTCAAGTCGGTGATCATGTTTTCCTGAAGGTATCTCCGTGGAAGGGAGTCATACATTTTGGTAAGAAAGGTAAATTGAGTCCCAGGTACATCGGACCTTTCGAAATTCTAGAACGAATTGGGGTTGTAGCTTACCGATTGGCAATGCCGCCAAGTCTCTCCAAAGTTCACGATGTGTTCCACGTATCTCTGTTGAGGAAATACATGCCTGATCCAACGCATGTACTCACCTATGAGGAATTAGAACTGGAAGCCGATCTTTCCTATTGTGAAGAGCCCGTCAGGATTCTTGATACGAGAGAACAAGTACTGAGAAACCGGATGATGCGTCTGGTAAAAGTTTTGTGGAGAAACCATAAGATGGAAGAGGCAACGTGGGAACCCGAGGAACTTATGATGAAGAACCACCCGAGTCTTTTCATGTGATAAGTATTCTAGAAATTTCGAGGACGAAATTATTTGAAGGAGGGGAGAATGTAACACCCCAAGCTTCTACGGTACGCTTCTCTTTGAATAATGCGATAGCGTGTGTTGTACGCAACACCGAGTTCTAACAACCAATCAAACTAGCCGTTATGAATAGTAATACCTACTTTTTAAAATTATATATATTTTATATTTCAAAATGGACTTCATTTTTGGATTCGGAATATCTAATTTAGCCTAAGGTGAAATTTTGGTACTTTTCGGATAACTTTCATATTTTGATGAATAATGAAAATTACTAAATTTTAATTAAAAACAACTTTTTTAATCAAAATAATTAATAGTGATAAATTATGAATTTTAGTAGTTTTAAATTATATTTAGAATATATTTTTACCATTTAATATAATGTTGGTCATTGGACATAATTTTACAATTAAACCGAACATAAACAAGTGTCAATCTTTTGATAGTTATTATCTCTTAAAAACACGCTTTTTGTTTTGACAGCGGGAATTAATTTTAAATTAATTTCTGCCACTTATATGTTTTGAATTTAGGAAAATGGATTTAATATTTGGAATCAGGAAGTTCAAATTGTGTAAATAGGTAACTTTTATTTTTAGACATTTTGAATAATTACTGCGGTAAATATTTTATTTACCATGGTTAAGGGTAAATCCGGTAAATAAGGGTTAAAAAATAATATTATAATAATACTAAATTACCCTAAAACGTGTCTTAACCCTATTGGTTGATACATGGTCGACCATGGGCATATTTGGGGCGATTTTGGGACCCCATGGATCCACTTGTAAGTGATAATGACACTTTATTTTAATTAAGTTAAAATGAATACAAAAATGACACAAGCATATATCTTTTAGAAAACCAATTGTTACATAGGGTTATATATGTTGGATTTTAGATTATAAATATTCATTAGAAAGATAAAAAGATTTACTACATAATGATATTTTATTTATAATTTTTAGACATTAAAAAATTTATTTTATTTATGACACAATGATGATGCAGTAATTACTATAATAGTGAAAAATTAAAATAATTGATATTATAAATACCCAAATAAATATAATATGAAACTTTTAATGAATTAAACTAATTTTATAGGATAATATGATATATTAGGATTGATTTAATTTACTTTTTTCGAAGTAATAAATCTTTTATGAGTTTCACAAAAATCAACTATTGAATAGTGTCAAAATTGACATAAAAGAGTTCTTAAAACAAATATTATATTATTAATTGATATTAAATTCCTAAAAATCTAAGGTTCGGCCAAGAGACTTATATCATGATAGGTTCATCATTAATGAACCACTTGGGGGTCTCTTGTATGTATGAAGTAAGTTTATTAATCATATTATATAAAAATACAAAGAGACATTGTAAAAGTGAAACTAATTAACTTAGAGTTAATACTTAAAGATAAGGTTAATATAAGTACCCAAACCTGTCTAAATTATATTGGTTGAGTTTTTTTCGACCCATAACCACCTTAACCTTTGAATAATCAACTTTGTATCCATTAAAAACCGAATATGAATTTATTATAAATTAATATTTCTAGCTTTTCCAAAGGTGCCCCTCACCCCTCTTATAAAAGGGCACTCCTCCTTCTCATTTCTTCACACCTTCAAAGCCTTTTGGTTCGGCCAAACTCTGCCCAAATACTCTCCCAACTTCCCTCACTACAACCTAGGGGCCTTAGTTTGATCAGAAAGCCAACCTAAGGAGCCCTTTTGATCAAATCAAAAGGAAGAACCCGAAGAAGAGGTAATGATTTCACCACCCTTCTCCAAGTTCATTTCTTCTTCCACTTCTTCTTTATTTGTTCTTACCATTCTAAAATAATAACTCCAGTATCTCACAAATACTGTGATGTTATTATAAATATGGTACAATCATATTCAGTATTCTATCCACCCTTTGAATAACATGTCACCATACGTGCGTACGTACGGCTTACCGTCTCCACGTCGTGGTGTAATTGTTATTCAATATATTATTATTTTGATGGGTATAATAATGATGTGTAACTCATGTAAATAATAAATATAACATGTTAATGATTCTTTATATATGATATACCATCCATTTATATATTATTTTAATATCAAAAGAATGATATTGTCGCTCGTGCGTACGTACGGACTACCGTCTCCACGAACGCGATGAGATTCATTCTCCATCGTATTCATTCAAGTATAATTATCATTTGATGATTTAAAAATTATGCTTAAGGACTTTATATCATTCTGAATAGTAATAAGATACAACAAACATGGCTTATGTAACAAAACATATAAAAGAAAATGAGTAAGTTAACACCCGAAACGACGATAATTCTAAGATATTATTAACAAATCAATGTTAAAAGATCATATATGATATCATATTAATATATATGATTATTGTATAATTTAATAACAATTATTTCACCATTATACAGGAGTTTAACCTAACCCAACCAAGTAAAAGTACAAGGTAAGGGTTATTTCACAATCTCTTCATTATCCGAGGTTGTTTATACGTAATAATCTACTGGGATTTCTTTATCATCCACATCCATGTTTCTTCGAAATGTATTTCAAAACATATTTATTATTTACAAGAATATGGGTTAAAGTCATTTATACCCTTTTTTGACTTTTTATAAGAGGTTTATAAAGGAATCTTTCCGTCGTTTTCAAAACAAGGTCCTTTTTAACCTTTTTGACAGAATTAAGGTAAGAATGTTTTTTTAACTTATACGGCGGGTGCGGCTATTTTCCGCCATTATAAAATCTTCAAAGCTTCCCTTACAAGCTTATAAGAATATTTTCAAAGAAAATGTTTTATTTTATATGGATCTTAAATGATTTCAAAATAAAAGGAGATATTTCTTTAAAAAGAATTTTGATTTCATCTATGTCAACATCCTTTGATGGATTTTAAGATTATTTGAAGTTGATTTATTATGATACAAAACTTCTATATTGTATTGAAGGTTTTGTGATATGTTTGACTGTGGATGTGATATTTTTATACCATTAATAGTTTATGGTGAAAGTATTGACATTTCGTATGCTAGTTTTAATACGAATGTTTATGTTATGTTTAAACCTTTTCATATGGGAATGCATTGGACTTAATATGTGACGGGTGGAGCCCGCTATAGCTCCTCGATGCATCGGTAGGTCTCATGAGACAAACTAGTGTCTTGGCACAAGGCCTTGACAAAATCTTATTTGTAGTCTTGGCACGAGGCCTTGGCTATGTGGTTATGATAGTCTGGCATTATGAATTCCATCATTATGAAAGTGGTTATTGATTTTTGCATGTGATTATTCGATTAGTAGAATATCCATGTGAATAAGTAAATGGCATTATTTCATTTTATTTATGCCATACCATGTTGAAAGTTCATGTTTTAAAGGCTTTTGTTTTAGTTATACATTGCCTTAAATGTTTATTCTTATTTATGAAAGTTTCCGTTATATTTTTATCCTTACTGGGCATTTGAGCTCACCCCTTTTCTATGTTTTATTTTTCCCAGGAAGTGAAGAAGTAAATTTTGAATGACCTGCAGGGATATTATGTGGGGATATGAGTGTGGATTATGGAGACATTATGTTGTTGTAGTAGTTTTTCATTTTATGATGTAATGTAAAACTTATGAATATATCTAGTGTTTCCAAGGCTACTAAACCAATCGGTCTTTCGAGATTTGATCTTTCTTGTGATCATGCCAATGTTATGTAATAATGCACCGACTCTGGGTAACTAGGGTCAGGGAATTACATATAATTAAATATGGTAAAAGATATTGAAAATCCATCATCATTGAATGTGATGAATTAACACATTTCATATGGTGTTTTCATTTCTAGTATAAAAGGAGGGGAAAGGAGATATGATGATGAATTATTATATAATAATAAAAACACTCCAATAAATGTAATTTAATTCAGTTATCACCCAATTGGATGACGATAGGTTAGGATAGAAATGAATACAAAGGAACATGAAAAGAAAATAAACTAAAATAAAAGAGGAATTTACCTCTTGAATATATCTTCCTTGAGAGCCTCTTTAAGGGACAAGTTTTGGTCTTTTTGTGAGACCAAGATCTAATGGATATGGGAGAGGTAATTAGGGAGATATTTGAGAATAATTTGGACTAGGAACAAGGCTTGAGATTTGTGAGGATATAAGGTAAAGAGCGGTAGTATTTATAGTGGAGGAGAGGAGGGGTTTCCCATTATTTTAATCATTAGTTTAATATTTTTGCTCAAGACTATAAATAGTATCGATTATTATGACCAAAAATAGTAAATAGATCATGTGAGTTAGAATCAATGGCCATTTTCATCATCCATGACTCAATAATGATTCAAAAATTCATTTATTTAGCATTTATCATAAATTATCGTATTTTACTATTCACCAAAATTCAAGTATTTTAGAAAAATCCCCAAAATTCACCCTAACCATTTTTTGACATGTATAATTCAAAAATGAACTCAATTTTATAAAAATAATTTTAAAAATAGGATAAATTTAATTCTTAATTAAAATAATAATTTACTTGCAAAATAAAAAATTTTAAAATTAAAATTGCTTTTCTAGCACATTGAAAAACTAATTAAGGTCTCATAAAATTATATTATATTCATAATTCATAAAAATAATTATTTATGAATATATTTTATGAAAATTAATTTTCTTTTAAATTACTAAATTAAGCATAAATTTTTAATTAAATATACATGACTTACAAAAAAATACCAACACTTAATTAATAATTTTTAAAATATGTATTTACTTATACTATGATATTATATCATATTGACACTTATAATATGGATAAATTTTATTTATACCTTCATTGGTGATGTTACTATTACATTGGACAATTTACTATTCATAAGGGTCATATTACTATTCCAAAGGTCAAGTTACTATTTCATCTGTATGTGTTTCTTAACTTCTAGAGATACATTTTATTTCACTCATTATTCATTTATAAGGTTTGTATTGTGGTCTATATGTAATATTATATGACTATAATATAAGGTATAATTATAAGAAGGTAATTTCATTGATAAAACATTGGGTCATTACATTATTCATTGTGGTTAGTGATACACTATTCATTGAGAATAATGATTCCTACAAGTATGAAATATATAAAAATTAGCTAAAACTGACAAGATAAATTAAAATTCAACAATGTATTCCATGTATCAAAGAATAGGGGATTATTATTTTGAATATTGTGGTGGGTATTCAAGTGAAACTATCCATAGATGGTACAAGCGTTATACCAATAAGGAAAGATTGGTAATACCGAGTCTTTATGCCCAAATCCATTATAATTTTTTTTGTCATAACTAATTTATATTATCATTTTTTTGATCATTGGATGTCAAGAACATCGATCAGGGAAGGTGTTTATACGACACATCTAGAAATGGATAGTAACACCGTATAATGCTAATAAGGGGTAAAAGTTACTGAAATCTAGTTTAGGATTTAAGTAAGAAACAGGATCATATAATATTGATTTGGAATGTTTTTTTCATGTATCTTCAAGAGGTTAGTGGGGTCGCCAATGTTTCCATGAAAAATATGTTTGATAACATATGGGTAATGGCTATTAGACTTACAGTCAGTTAAGACCAAAATAAAAGTAACTCTTTATAGATTGGATTAAAGTACAAACCTAAGTGATAGGGAATGGGATCTACTGAGGTAAATTTAATGGTTTCTTAAACCTAGACAATCATACATATACTGAAAAAGTATTGAAAATACAATTTGGAACAATTCAAGAGAGAATTTTTTCCAGAGTCACATGGCCTAAATCTCTCCAAGAATGCATTCATGGGAATGGGAGGAGATTAATGTGGTTATTTGAGTACCATACACTTCTATGATGGACCAATCATGTTGTCCCTGATATGTATAGGAAAGGATACTGAAAATATATAATTTATGATAATAAAATATCAATTATATCCAGGATAACTGTAAGAGAAGCATTCAGAACTATCCCATAGTACTAGAGAAAGTGCAAAGGATATATACCTGGTATGCGAAGAGGAAGGAAAAATAGTTAAAAGGGTAGACAAACTAGTCTTACTATAGATTAATATGATCTAATATCACAGTTAAACTAAGGTAATGAGTAATACAAACTCATAAAATCTAGTGGTATTATTGTATACAAATACTGAGTACGTTACATATTTTGAGGCAGGTAAGAAGTTGTGTATATAATACATAACGATTCGTTCTATTTCTTGGAATCGCACCTATTATTTAAAGTTTTATTATAATATAAATTGTAATAATTATACTGCTATTACTAGCCAATATGTTAATTTTATATATTAGAAAAAAGTTTCTATACAAGGGGATAACATATCTTGAGGAGTCTTACTCAAGGAGTTGAGGTCTCATATAGTAGAATAGTCACACAGTGGAGATGTGTAAACCCCAGCAACAAAATCTATGATTCAGTTGAAACATGATCTTAATCATGTAATAGATAACAAGGATTATTATAAAGTTGACTCTAGTGAAAGTGGGAGTGACGTAATAGTGGGTTCTCTATACCTAACTAAATAGTATTTTTTATTACTATATTAGGGATACAGTGAGTTATGCATGATGTACACTTACCATTAAAGTGTATATATTTATGTGTCCACCATTTAGATGTTAATTTCCAAATATTAATTATTGTATCAAAAGTTTATAGCAGATTTGAGGCTATAATGAGAACCATGAGACACTATGACATTAATCTTAAATATATGTCATATGGTCGAGATACATCATACTGACTGGACACAGTTGGTGTATGACTATCAGGTGATGGGGGTCATAATCATTAAGACATATTATCATGAATTTCACACTTAGTGACCTATGGTAAGTGATATCACGAGAAAAAAAATTCCAATAGGAACACCAAATTTTTACAGTTTCATTGGTTGTTCCTATATATAGACATGTTTATTTGTATCCTTAATTGAGATATCATTATCAATTTATGTCATTTGATCATGTACTTTGATTCAAGGAAAAAAAATTTATAATGAAATCATGGTGAGGTAGCTTGTGTTCGGTGCATCATTGGTGGTATGGAATTAGTTAGATGGTCAAGATATAATTTTTCACTTCCAAGTTGAGGAAATAATATGTTGGATCTAGTTGATCAGGATGGTAGTACCTTCATACATCCTTGGCCAAGGTAGTTGAAGGTAAGTTGGTCTAGTTAGATTAATAAATAATAAATTATGAAAGGATGATGACACATGTGTGCATCTAGCATTATGAGGTAATGAAAGAAAAATATATTATATTACATAGTGCATGTTCATATGTTGGTTGTCATTTCTATGATTATTCCTTATCTATTTAGGGGAATTCATGGGTTTCAAGACTCCGCTCATGGTTTGTGAATACTATTCACTGCTATCTATATAAGTTGCTAGAGGGTTACACACAATATCACATCCATGATTCTACTCTATTCTGGTGAATAGGAATATTGGACATGGTGGGCCCTACTATGGGATCCAAGAGTTTTCTAAGTAATCAATAACCAATGAATAAATAAATTTATTATTATTCACATATAGAAAATTTTGGTTGAATTTATTTACTAAAATTATTCACGATGCATTTAGTGAATATAGGAAAAAAATTATACAAATAAATATAATTTTGATATTCAAGGTTCATTTAATATTAGCGAGAATCTCAAGTCGAGTTAATGATTTGGGTTTTATCACATAATTTAATTATTATATTACAAATAGGTGATAAAATATAAATAATATTTGTGATACAGTTAGTTCATCATAACTATTTATTTATTACTTATTTAGTAGGCCTTTTATTTCTAGGGGTCAGGAACCCCTTTCGGGTATTTAAATATCCCACTATATAAGTAGGTGAGAGGATCTCATTATATGTGTTTTTCAATGAAATGAAATGAGAGCCTCTCTCTCCTCCCACTTTCAAGAGAGATAAATTATCTCTTAGAGTGTTCAATCCAAGAATGCCTTTAAGGGATTGAATGCACAGAATTGATGTGATCATCGCGACACTCAAGGATTCATCAAAGCTTTATTCTAGCACCCAGAATTTGATGAAAAGTGGGTGTGTGGATTCTTGGAGACAGTATGGATGATATATAGGGTTTTATCTTTGGATCCTTCAAGAAATTATCAATTCAAACTATATTTATTCAAGCATACTTTGTTTCAAACAAGGTATATGTTCAGTTTTATTTTTTTAATTCAATTAATCCACACAATATCCTTAGACTATATCGGGTCTTGGATCACTGCTGAAGATAACTTCTATTTCTATGATGATGAAAAATTTTAAATCCCATTACCCTTGGCTTTCACTACACACCTCATTAACTTCATAGGATCAACAACATATTCCACTTCTCTCAACTTCATCAGTATCTTCATTATGAATCAAATGTCATTAGTTGGGGAGAGTTGGATATCGAGGATGATGATACCTTCATAGAGTATCCAATAGATATCCAATATTGTCAAGATTGGTTGTTTCATGAGGTATTCATTCCCTTGGTTCATGTTCTGTGGAGGCATGGTGTCCTAGAGATGATTACTTGGGAACAAGAGATGCAGATGCATGCCCAGTACCCAGAGATGTTTGGAGTTTTTACTTACTCTATTTTTCTTGTGATGTGATTTTTAGATTTTTTTGTGCTATGTGATTTGATATTTTATTAATGTATGATGTGTGATAAAGTTCCTAAATATGGAAATGGGGACTTGATTCCTAATCGATATTCATTATACTATGATTTGATTAAACACATGTGGGCAAGTTAATGTTTCCCTGAGTGTATAGTATTTTTACATGGAGGATGGAATTCCTTGATTCATGTGTTAGAGGATGTGTGGTTTGTTGGTTATAGCTGCTGTTGGTTTGGGCTGCGTGGAGGTTGAGATGGTTGTGTTGAGGTGGTGTGGTGTGAAAGGAGGAAGTTTCTTGATATGCAGTGTATTTCATGGGTGTTTTAGTTGGCTTATTTGGCTAGTGGTAGTGTTGATAAGTAACGACATCCTTGAGAGGTATCTCATAGGGTGGTTTTTCATACCCCTTTAATTATGAGATTGGTTTTGGAATCTTGAGGGTTAAAATCATTTTAGAGTTACCTCATGTAATGACCCATTTCTTCTTGGTCTATTACTTTATTATTTTTGGGTGTTGTAGGTGTTTTGAAGGAGGCTTGAGGAGGTTATCTAGTAGTTGGAGGTGCATTATGGATACTATGAGATATTCATGTCCTAAATGGGTTACATAATGTGAACTAGTTTTTCACATCTTTTTTAGCTAGATAGATTCATGTCCTATGTGTGGACATGGAAAAATACATGAAATAGATTCACATTACCAAAGTAATTCATGATGTGTAGTTAAATTAGGTTGAGGTGACACAAATTTTGGAGGAAGTTGGTTTTTTAGGAAAAATCATGAAATTCACATCGTGAATGGGTTGCATGACATGAAAGGTGAAAGATATAGGTTTTAAATCCTTGTTTTTGGCTGATTTTTATTCATTTATACATACCACTCTCTCTCTCTCTCTAATTTCTAGGAGAACCCTAGGTATTTTTAGAGGATCTTATAACCCTCCTACTTTGATTCATTGGTTCTGGTTGATGAACATTGACAATTCATGGTGAGTTTTCATGTATTCCATGTGGTTTTCCTCGTGTGATTCTTTATAGATATGATATAGTGGTGCAGTTTTGGTTTGGGTTGTGATTTGTGATATGTTTTTTATAAATCTTCATGTGGTGTAGGTTGATCTATGGGTTTTGTATTCATTTGTGGTTTGTGAGTGTTTCTTCTTCGTTATGTAGTGTGCAGTGAGTTGGGAAAGCTTATTTGAGGTAGGTAATCCCTCGTTTATAACTTTTTTGTATCATGTGGGAGGGTTTTACTCTTTTTTTATCTATGGGGTATGGTTTTCACTATCCTAAAAAGATAAATTAATCAGTTAATTGAAATTTAAGGGGAAAGGGGAATGATTTTCATGCTTCTATAGCTTTGATATTATTGTGATTTTGTGTTTGTACAAGCTGAATTACCCTCTAAAAATTATGGCCATTTGGGGATTTTTTTCAATAGTTTTGTATGTTTTGTGGAGACCTTGTGGTGTGGTTGTTTTGATATCACTATAAAATGAAAAATGGATAACCACTTGTATTTGGTTAATAAAATGGTTTCCCTAAATTTATGGATTATGTGATAACACCCCTAAAATAAAGTGATATGTGATAAAATCACCTTTTTTAAATCTATAAAATGATCTTTAATGTGTTGTGATGTGTGGTCTTGATTTTGGGGCATAAATGTGATGGTTTCTTTGTCCATGCTTTTAGGGTGGTGTGGTGATGGTTTTTTTGTCCATGATTTTAGGGCGGTGAGTTGATAGTTTGTTTAGATGTGCTCATAGGGAAATGAGGTGATGGTTTATTTGGTTGTGCTTGTGAGGTGATTAGGTGATGATTTTTTTGGATGTGATTTTGGGGTGGTGACTTGATGATTTGTTTGGTCGTGCTTATGGGGTGGAAAGGAGACGGTTCGAGGGAAATGGTGAGCTTCTTGTGATGTGTGGTTGCATTGTGATAGAATATTGGTTAGTGATGGAATAATTATTTAATAATGATTGAAATGGTTGGGGTTTGGTTTGGTTAATGATACAAGAATGAATAATTAAAAAATAAATGATGGGTTCTGTGGTTAAATGAAATTGTTGGTAAATAATGAAATGAATGGTCTGGATAATGGAATTGGTTGGAAATGTGAAATTGTGGTGTCTGGATTCTATGGAGTTATGCATTTAGAGGTGGCAGCGAAAGTGGGGATTTTGTGAGTTGGTTAGTTTTTTTTTTGAACCCATAGGTTGGTCTTTTGTGTATATATGTATATACTTGTATATTTCTTGTTATTTCTATATGCACACCACCCGTATCAAGAACTATGTGTTGACACCAATAATTTCACATGGGGGTGTTTTTCAATATCTCGGTGATGAGGATGGATGGATGGCTACTCGCTCTTTCCCACTCTCTCTTACAGGTGAGTAGATATACACAGGCTGTGATGGATAAAGTTCTATTAGTGAACTAGGTGATAGCCCAGGTATCTCAGGTAAGATGTGATATGATCATGTTGTGGTGTGGATTATGGTGGGGTCATGTATAATAGGATGAGGGGATGAGGTTGATGTACTTCATGTTCATGATACCCTACTACTAGGGTTATGGTTTTGATGTGATGGACCATGTGTCTTTTTTCAATATGATATGTGAACATGTTGTGGGTTAGTGGAGTAGGTTTCTATAGGTGTGATGTGATTTGACCATACTATAGTGCAGTGGTCTATGTTATTCAGAAGAGGTGGGAGTTCCAAGACATACGACATTGGGGTGTGAGAGAAAAAAAACAATGGTAAAGTGATGCAAGGTACCCTTTATTGATATTCTTCTTATTATGTTATTATGAATGGATTGCATTATTTGGTGAGCATACCTTGGTGAGGTTGGGATGGATAGTTGACATATTTAGGTGTTGTTGGTTCTACTATTTTTTCAGGGGTGTATTTGTATTACTCTTTCACGTGTGCATGAGAGACTTTTATTTTCCTACTAAGTATACATATAAGATCTCCCTATGTATATAAATTGATTTTCAAGTTTTAGGAGGATTATGTAGATTGTGCTGACCTTTTTGGAAAGTTTTTATGCTACTGTTGTAGTTTTTTTGGTATATTTGGATACTTTTATATGTATCAGTTTTACTTTATTACTATATTGTGGGAAGGTTTTGGGTTTACATTTATATTTTCTACTTGAGTTTTTTTGTGATCATTTATCATATATCCCGATCTCGTTTCATTTATAAGGGGTAATTCCTCCCATATTATGATATTTTTATACCCTTGGCACTATTCAACAACCCAAGTCCTACTAGAGGTGGTACTTGGGGGATTCATTATCTATCTCCATTCATTGTGGCATATTTTGTGGGAGGGTTCATGATACATCAACTTAGTTTGAGGGATGTGGCCCCAAGTTTGGTCCACCCCTTCGGGTGTGTCTTTTAGTTTCCCATATTGGCCTTTAGTTGAATGTTAATAAATAAATGGACTAAACCATGACATGGAATGCATAATTACTTGGTCCATATTTAGTTATGAAGTATACTTTTGTTAATGAGGGGTTTATATTAAATACAAGACTCATATAACCCTATTCTACATTAATGTTTTACCTATAAGACTAAACACCCTCCTAAGGTGTGTCGATTAATCGCTAATGAATAAAAAACTTGGACACTTATAATATCATAAATTGATATGTGTCTTGAATTTTGTTATATCATGGGTGATTCCCAAGGCCTTAATGTATGTTATAAATGGAATGGTTTAATTGTATATATGAAATAATTATGGAAAGTATGTCCTCATGGCCTATTTTAAATGTTAAATGAAATATGATAATTAAAATACACCACACCTTGAGCAAACCTTGATTTCCCAAGTAGTAATTCCTTATATGGTATCATTGGTTGATTGAGATTATAATACCCATGAGCGGTACATAGTTCCATAGTGGATTACCTAGGACAGGCTCGGATGGAAATGTTATTGTACCATGCCACAAGCGATACCTAGTTCTCTATGTGGTATACTATGGACATGATCAAAGGTTTATGCATTTATACCATGTTGTGAGTGATACATGGGTTCTTATAGACTGTTAGGGATGGTATCATAGGTTCAATGAATTTATGGCATGCCTTGAGTGATACTAGGTTCCTAATATGGAATTCCCCAAATGGACTCATAAGTTTTATGATGTGATATATATCTTGAGTGATACATGGACTCTTGATATGGACTACCATGGATAGGCTCACAGGTTAAATGAGATTATTACTTGAATTGGGTGGTACTTGTGTTCTTGATACAGAATGCCTTTGATGGGCTCATGGGCCAAATGAATTATATCACTTTAGACTACTGATTGGATTACCATTGCTTTCTAAGTCCTTAATAATGAAAGATATCCAAATGAATTATATCACTTTAGACTACTGATTGGATTACCATTGTTTTCTAAGTCCTTAATAACATGAAAGATATAAAAACTTGTATGATTATGATTACACATAGATACCATGTATTATAGCCATAGGTTCTAAGTTCCAAGTGCTATTCTTATGTTTAGATTATTAGTCTCGTATCCACATTTACATAATGATATCCTTATGATATTATTATTATTATGCATGGATGCCAGAGTTACACCTCAAGTCCTGGCTAGTACCACATATCTATATATATATGTATGTATGTTTGTATGTATGTACGTCTATATATGTTATCATTTATATAATATATATATATACACATACATACTTATATATATACATACACCTATATATATGATAACTCTTATTCAGAGACAATATGACTTAGATCGAGGTAGGTATGGTTGGCCTGATGTCCTTGAGAAACTTGATCCCTACTTAGTTACATTTACTTTTACTACACTACTTTACCGCTTGTTCATTATACATGAAAACTAATTTATTTTATACTCATGTACTGGATTTAATTTGACATGATTGTTGGTTTTATACTGAGTTTATCACACACCCTATCCAGTCCACTTATTGGTACCATAAAATATCATCTCCTAACTATAGGTTTGGACATTGGATTATGTTATACGTTGTTACTCATGTGCATGGGATGTTAGAAGCACATTAATGATCCAGTTCTCAGGATTCTCATGGTGATAGACATTGGGATTTTGTTCTTTTCATTTCATGTTTATGTATTCCTACTTTATATCTCTTGTTGTATATGATATCATGTTCATTCATGAATATTTATTCATGTATTATTGATTGTTAATTTTTAATATATTATTCTCTCTTATTCTTTATTTATGATTCTATAGTATTTAATACTTATCCATAGGGTATAGTCTCCTCATTGTACCACCTTTAGATCCTCATTGCTATTTAGTAGCCTCTAGTGTATAGGGAGGTGCATTAAGGCCATGTAGCCCACTAGCTTAGGGAACCATTTTAGTGGATCCCATGTCAAGACATTACAAAGTGGTATTAGAGATTTATTTTTATTTTTTATTAATACTTTGGGATGGTAGAAAAGATACTAGGAAGGTGTTGGAACTTGGTAAATAACTTGGTTCTAGGTATAGCTAACCCAATCCATAAGGAAAGATGAAGTTTTCAGGGATGGGATTGTTGTTCATGTTTATCGTTATCATATTTTACTATTATTTCACCTGGGGTGATTGTTATAATTCCACTATTTATTGATTAATGATATTTTCCATTGGCCTAGTATGGAAAGTAAGTATTGTTATATGCATCATTTTAGGCACATAGAGATTCACATGCCACGCATATTCCATGCCATGCATATTCCATTGTTGATTTACTAATGTGTGATGATTTATATATCATCCTTGTGTGATTATTTAGTATGTTTATCTATACACCCTTCTTGGGTGATTTTTACCATGTTTATAGTATTTTTTTCTTATTTAGTAGTTTTCCATGATTATTTCTATGTTTAATAGTATTATTTATCTATTATATCATGTTTTTTTTATACATATGATATATAAATAATTGGTTATTAAATTATCTTCATCAATATAAATGGTTTTTTCCTATATAGATTAATGTTGTCACCTTAATTCACCAATTATGATATGATTGAGCCATATACTATCGGTTTAAGGGCTAAAACATTTATGTTTTTTATTAAATGGGTGATAATAACAATTTATAAAGTGTATAGGCCTTTATAAATTGGGAAGGGTAACCCGTATAATCAAATCATTATATATAAGCTTTCTATATTATCACTCTAAAGTAAAAGAAAAACATGGTTTTAATTACATGAATGACAGTTGAAACTTATAAAGGAAGGTGCCTTTATAACTAGGGAATGGTAATTCATCTAACTAAACTATGATATATGCTAATTTGAAATATTTATAGGAAAATGATTAATTTTATAAAGGATTGTACCTCTATTATTTGGTCATGAAGACCCATATGACTAAATCCCAAAATGCACAATTAGACCCAAGTAGGTCAGTTGATCCATGTTTTTTAAGAGATAAACTAAACTAGACCCAATTAGGTCGGTCTTTAAATGATATTATTATGTGAATAAACACACTTAGGGTGTTTTAAAATAGAGAATAAAATGAAGGTACTCTTGTAGGTCACCTTATTCTTTTTATGCCTTGGTACTTTTCCCCATGAGGGTATTTTTAAACTAATGGGATGGTTATTTAAAGTGTTTTTAGATGCTTATATGGAGTTACATATAAACTTATTGTGGAATATTACTTGAATAGTCCCCTAAATTGATAAAATCCTTTGAATTATACTTTTGATATTTATTATAATGAGGATTCCATTAATTAAAATTTCAATTACAACCTAAAGGTTTTTTTCATCAATAGCTTGGGAATTGAAATTTTCTTTAACTAATCCAGTTGTGATAATTTTATGGTTAAATAAATAATGATTAAATTTTTAAAAGGAAATTATGAGATAATTTCCCCAATGTTTTACAGTTTCAGGTAAACCAAATTCTTATTATAGTTTTCCTTGAAACCTAGTACTTGTTATCCTTTATATGAATGCATTTTTTTTAATATTTTAATAAATGTTCTTCAGTTAAATACCTTAAAATAAAACCTTTTAGAGTTGTTTATATAAAAACCCTCATATAAGGGTTATCTTTAGTTTTCCTTTGGAGATACATTAAGTGGGAGTGGAATCATTTCCTGTAGATCTCGGTTGGATTATTTTCTTCTTTTTCTTAAATATAATGGATAGGTTGATAAGTCTAGTGACTTTTGGGAATGACCTAGTTATTCTTAGACAAGAAGTGTTTTCTAGGTTCTGATTTTCCTGATTACAACTCTTAGATAATTAAATGACACCACTGGGTAAATGGGTATTTGTATGGTAAGTTGAACCTTGAGGGGGTATTCTTGTATATGATACCTATGAGTGTCAGCACTTTTTCCTTTATAGTATAATTGTAAAATTTTAGTGAGAAATCCCCTATTTGGATGGTCAGTGATAATATGATCTCGGTAGCCTATTGTTTAGTAGGTGTTGTGTTTACCCCTGTGTTGATAGTTTTTAACCCTTGTAGGTCGATACTACCATACGAGTTTCAATTTTACATCTTATAAAAGAGTGATTTCAGGCATGTTAGATTCTATGTAATAAATTCCTTTAAGTGGGATTTGGTTCTCATGTGATAGAACTTAGGGATAGGTGGGATGCCTAGATGCCCTTTGATTTGACATAGACCCTAGTAGCTTGAATAAATTTATTTAATCAAGGGAAACCCATGAGAGGTTGGCCCAGGTTTTATGAATACATTGAGGACAACGAGCTTGGTTTTATAATCTTCTAGAAACCAATGCATAGAAGGTTCTTGGGATTTTATTTATAGGAATATTTATGCCTTTACTTTTAAAATAAGCATTTAGGGTGATTTTTTATTGAACATAGATTTAATGGGAAAGACTATTTGGGAGCCTAGCCTAATTGACTAGTTTTTTGCGTTATAGATGCTAAATTTTCAAAAACAATGCCTTTAGGTAGAAGATCACTCATAAATCATTCCATATGTGAGATACCTGATTTTTAAGGGGAGTTACAAGGTAAATCCTAGTGCATTAAACACTAATGTTCCATGTAGAAAGGTTAATTTGACCTTTCTAATGAATGACTCGCAGGAGCATGAGTTGAGTCTTGAATTAGGTGGTACAATATGTACACCCATTGTGTATGGAATGTTTATTCATGATAGATACATGTCGTATATGGTTAATATGGAACATTTATGAGTATAAAAGTATGGTTATAGGGTCGATGGTTTCTAAAATTAATGTTTACAGGCATAGAGACCTGAATATTTGGGAAAATTAATGGAAGTTTACTATGATGAGGGTTAAAGTAAAAAATGAACCAGGTGATGTGAGATAGTTTAACCATGTTAAAAACATGACAGGAATGGTCAAGATACATGGTTCTAGTGTTTTTTAAGGAAAATAATAAGATCTCAGTGCACTCTAAGTTATAGGCGATCATTTCTAATATCTCGGCATCGTCCGGAGTTCCCTGAGAGAGCATCAGATATACACTGAGTGACTTACCTAACTACCTTTTATAGTTTAAGAAATAAACTATTTTGAAGTTGTGATCTAGGAGTATTTTAAATTAATCCAGTTAGTGTGGAGTATTCCATTTTCTATTTAAGGGTGTTGAACCTTGTTATGATGTGAAACTCAATGAACTTCTTGGAACTATGCTCAAGAAGTAGTAATTGTTGATGGTTGATGTTTATGATTGCACTAAATAATGATTAGGTTTTTAGCCATTATAGTCACATGTCTAGGATAGAAGGGTCATGGGCTATGGAAATTATTTTTTATTTTGTTTAAGTAGTGATAAGGATGCTCTTAAGGTGAAAAGTGGGACGTTGGTCGCTAGTGGGAGACCCTCATGTGAGTAGGATTGTGGAACTTTAAGACTGATTGTGTGAAAATAATTTTTTAAATAGTATTACATTAAATATATGGGACAATATATGATTGGAATCCTTGGTAAATTCTATTTATGAGTTAAATTAAGGATTTTGGGTGAAATACATATGTAGGAATTTAGATGGGAGTAGCTTATGACGATCTATGGAGGCCTGATCAAGAACGTGATAGTTTTGCATTATAGAATGATTAAAAAAATTAGGAGATGTTACTGCCTAGAGACATCACCAGTGTTCATGTATGGGATTTTGTGAGTGTTCTCTAAATATTCTTGGTACACCTTGGGTTAAAGACTTCTGAATCTGGTTTAGTGATGCATCGATCGTAGAAGCTGAGCATTTTCAGAAAGTTTCATCTGGATGTGGTACGACTTGAGTTTTCTTAAATCATTTAATGAATACAATAAGGAATAATTTTTATCATATTTTTGGGTTGAGTTTGGTGTAGTTTTAAAGGTCAACCATGTATTTTAAAGGAAAATCTGGAATAACCAGTTTGAGTATGGTCATTTAGAGTTAGACCGTTTAAATTAAATTGAGGGTCATAGTTAATATCCTCATGTGATATTGATACATGTGATAGGGGTGTTTTTGGGACACCAATTATGTCTTTATTAGAAAATTCAAAAGATGGAACTAATGTGACTCAAAATTTTCCATTTAAAACCTCTAATCTTTGGTGAGAAGCACTATAGACCAATGAGTTTAAGAGGTGATGACATGATCCTATCTCGATCTAGACGGGTTTGGGTAAGCATTGTCTTGATGTTCAATTTTATTTATGAGAATTGGCCTTAGTTTTTGGGGTTTGAGCATTTAGTTCTTAAAGTGACACTTGGAGGCACGTTGGGTGTTTAGAAATGAAACATATCCATTGAGCAAGAATTATCAACCCAAGTATGTCGGATGATGTTTTCATTATTCTCCAAGGATTCTCAGGGATGAAAAGTTTTAAGGTTGGGTGATTGTAAGATCCCATGTTTTGGACTAGGTTGAATTTTACAAAGGAATTTGAGTCTTCCCATTTGGTGGATGGTTTGAATATTTAATTGAGCCTCAAAATGTAAATATGGGAATTGTAACACAAAAAAGTGTTGTTTTGCATATAGCTTATGGACCGAGAGGTGTCTTGGGAGTCTTGATGAGTTTTTAGGGTGTTGAACACTGAAAACTCCATTTTAGGAGAAGCAAATATAGGCATACGGTTAGCGCACAGTAAGTACTAACCATGTGGCATAAACTATGTGACATTTTTTCTATAAGTAAATGGTTTGTTAAAACTCTACATCCCCTATGGGAAACTATGTAGCCTGGTGAAAGGGCTTAGAGGGTGTCACACGGTTTTTCAAAATGTGCACCTAAGCTTTCATGGCCATGCAGGATCTTTATAGTAAATTGCATAGGTGGGTGCATGGACTACACATAGTTTGGAAAACTATACACCTATCATGTATGGTTAGTTCCACTTAGGTAATGGCACCGTATGGTTTCCAAATTGTTATCCAAACTATACATCCAAACCATGCGACTCATTAAAGTTATATAAATTACCATTTTTCCTTGCCCCTATTTATTTTCTTCCTCTCTCTTTATCCCTCACTTCCTATGCATAGCATCCCCACTCAAGCTCCTACTTGGGCTATCCTCTTAGGTATGGAGCTATCTCCTCCATCCACCATCAGAATCGAATGTCTTCATTTGTATTGGATATCCCTCAGTAATTCTAGAATCCTCTTGATTATTTTCTTCATTTTTCTTTCCATATGGAATGCTAAATCCATGTGATCTATTTTACCCAATTTTTAGGGAATTTTTTTAATATTCTTATTTATTTAATTATGTATTGAATCAAAGATCGATATTGGATGAGTGGACCATCCCAATAATGAGATAGTTTTTCTATGTATTTTTCCTTAAAGTATTTTTATTTTATAAAATATTGTCGATGTACTACACACTTTTCCACCCTCTCCTTGTTCCTAAATTATTAAATGTATTAAATTAAACACATAGACCATGCCCTTGATGTTCTCTAGAACCCTCAACTTATTTTTAGGGTTGTGACCCCAAATTTGGGCCACCCCTTGGGGTGTGAATTTTTGTTTCCTATGTTGGAATTTGGTTGAATGTTAACAAATAAAAGGGTTGAACCTAAATAGGTAATGTATACTTAATTATCCCATATTTATTTATGAAGTATACTAATTTTAAAGAGGAGTTTGGATTAAATGTGATACTTGTATAACCTGTTGCTATGTTAATGCTTTACCTATGCGATTGAAAACCCCCCTAAGGTGTGTCAGTTAATCACTAATGAATAAATGCCTTGGACACTTATAATTTCTTAAATTGAAGTGTGTGATGAATTTTTTTATAGCATGGGTGCTTCCCATGGACCTATTGTATGTTATAAATATAATGGTTTAATTGTATAGATGAACTGATTATGGAATGGATGTCCTCATGTATTTTTTTAAATGTTAAATGAAATATGCTAATGAAAGTACACCACACCTTTATCGAAACTTGGTTTCCCAAGTAGAAAATACTTGGATGGGATCATAGAATGATTGATATTATAATAACCATGAGTGATACTAATTCCCCTAGTGGATTACCTTAAATATTCTCGGAGGGAAATGTTATTATACCATGCCATGAGCGATACCTGGTTCCCTATGTGGTATACCAATGATGGGATAAGAGGGTTATGCCTTTGTACCATTCCATGAGTGATACCTGGGTTCTTAAAGACTTCCATGGATGGTATCATAGGTTTTATGGATTTATGACATGTCTTGAGGGATACTAGGTTCCTAATATAGGATTTCTAGAATAGACTCATAGGTTTCATGGTGTGATATACGCCTTAAGTGATACGTGGACTCTAGATATGGACTTACATGGAAACACTCATAGGTTAAATGAGATTATAACCTACATTGGATGATACTTGGGTTCTAGATATGGAATTACTTGTATGGGTTCATAGGCTAAATGAATTATGTCATGATTTATTACTGATTGGATTACCATCTATTTTTAAGTCCTTAATAATATGAAAAATGTAAAACCTTGTATGATTATGATTACACATGGATTACATGGATTATATACATGGGTATTAAGTTCCAATTACTATTATTATGTTCAGATCCTTGGGCGCATACTATATTTACATAATGAGACCCTTAAGATATTATTATCATTATGCATGGATGCTTGAGTTACGCCTTAGGACCTGACTAGTATCATGTATCTATATATATATCTATATATTTTATCATGAATATATTGAATATATATACATACATACTTATATATATATATATATACATACACCTATATGCATGATAACACTTATTTAGATACATTTCCACCAAAGGTTGAGGCGGGTATGGTTAGCTAGGTTTCCTTGAAGAACATAAGCCTGACTTGGTTATATTTATTTTTACTACACTAATTTACAACTTATTAATTATACCAATACAACACTTTAATTTATACTTATGACCTATATTAAATTATACATTGTTGGTGGTAGCCTACTGAGTTTATCTCACACCCTGTTCGGACCACTGATTGGTACTTGAATAGATCATCTCTTGACTGCAAGTTAGGACCTTAGATTATGATATGCATTGTTACTCGTGTTCATGGGAGATTATGATCATATAACTGAGATGGTGTTCAATATTCTCATTGAGATATCCTTATAGATTTTTTTCTTTTCATTATTCATGTTTATGTATTCCTACTATATGTCACTTGTTGTATATTGTAGTATATTCATTCATGATTATTTATTTATTTATTATTGATTATCAATTGTTATTATATTCTAATCTAATTTTATTTATTTAGGTTTCCTCTATATTTATTACTGAATCAAAGGGTATAGAATCCCCACTATATAACTGTTAGACACTAGCTACTAGTTGGAAACCTCTAGCATGTGGGGAGGTGCACTTGAATCCACTTAGCCCATCAGATTGGAGCACTATTTTAGCAGCTCTTGAGTCGGGGCAGTATAATGAAACTATTTTATTAACTTGGATATTTAAATTTATAAATTTTATCATTTTTGTGATTATTATATTTAATTTTTATATTCATCAGTTTTAGTTACACATTTTATGGTTGAAAAATCCAGAAATCATTACCTTTCTAGGACTATTTCTTTATATTCATAATTTTCATATATTCACTTGTCTTCAACTTTATTAGTTAACCTAATAGATATAATTCTATTTCTATTATTAAAAGTAAAATTTTGTTTACTTCTAAGAGAAATTTAATTCTAATTAAATTTAAGTACATAAAATTTCATTACATACATCTATTTAAATGAAAAATAGAGTCATAGGAATATTTACCGAAGTATGTGTCCATTTTTTCATATTAATATATCTATAATAATTAAATTATTTAATTAAATTAAACTTTTATATTTCGAAACAATTTTTAACACTACTGGTGAGCCTACTATGGTGGATTCTGGTGGGTTTTTGGGTGTCATCTAATGATCGGTTCCAATGATAGAAAACCCATATATGCCAAATCTATCCTAAAAAATGATGTGTATGAAAATGAAGAATAGTGTACCTATATCATAGTTGCAAAATCCTCCATCTTGATGAATTAATCTTGATGATTATCACTAAAGTTGAAAATAAAAGCTTCATGTCTTTGAGGGATTACACCAGTCGAAGGATCCATTATTGTATTTTGAGGATTATTATATATAGATAGGGGTGTTAGTTCCTTCACTATACATGATGAATCAATCTATAGAAATAAATATATTTTTAGAAATTTTTTCATGAAACTGATGATCACCACCCCACTAATGAGGTAACTCATTTCCCTTTATAGCTCATGCATAGCGCTTTTCATTTAATGAAAATGTTTCATCCATATGCAATGTATCGAGTGGCATCTCATGCATTAATTTTCATTGGAGGATCCATTAAACTCATTCAATGGTTATGATAGTCATGTTTAATCCATTCATAATTTATTATAACTGATGAATGTGGTAGAATTGTTTGTCAAGAGCACACATTACATTGCATGAAATATAGTTTTGAGTGGAATCACATACACACTAGATTATGTTGGAATCATTGTAATGTCAGGATCATGTTTGAGGATATGTTGGCACCAATGTATCCTTAATTCATATGCATCATATGAAAATAATTTTAATTTCACATATAATAATCACCCACTTTCACTAAAATCCATAAGGACTTCATGAAAAACATCACAACTCTTTGTGAATCCATTTGAAACTCCTTTTGGATGTGTTTTCTTCAAACTCTCTTTATTTTGAAAGAAAAATTTTGTATAAAACTTAATCTTTATTCAAAGTTCTAACAGTGTGAACCTTTAGACCTTATTAGAATTGAAAATAAATACTAAATCTCTATTTCATATTGGTAAGCAAAGAGTGGCCTCTAGAAATTTATCAGTGCTACTCAAGCTACTAAGGGGTTTGGTGTGATCATTATCAAACATGCCCATATCTCTATATGAGCATGTAAACCATAATATGTATCATATAAAATATTTATATACCTATATAATCCATTTTTCAAATATATCAAGTGAACACTTGACATAGAACAATTTCAATCTGGTATAGGTGATATCATTTTTACAGATTCTCCAAAAAAGACTGACTAGGTTGATGAATACATAACATGTCATTCATCTAACATATCGGTACATCACATACCCCCCCATCCATGTAGTTGAACATGTCATATGTGACTCAACTGATCATGGCCATGCATTTACTCAGTCTAATTCAGTCAAGGTACATATTTATTTTCTCATTATACAAGTGGAAAAATATCATCTTGGTTACACCCCAACCAACAATATGATCAGCAACATACCCAACTACCCCCTAATGAGATAAGTCACTTTTTTATGTAATAAAGGTATCAAAGTATGAAGGTTCTCATATTATATATCTCTCTAAACTCAAGTAAAAATGATTGATAATAAGTATATTCCCCCAAGTATATCGATGAATGTTTTATATTCCATGGGATATACTTGGTGGTTCAATTCAAGCAATAAGTCTCTACTTATTACATTATGAATCTATTATTTGTATCTCATATACACCCCTTTATAAATTGTATTAGATTATATTATTGTTAATATTAAAATATCTCTACAACCCATAATACTCTATGATGATCATTGATTAGGGACATCTCAAAGTTATACTTTGTGGGGATATTATCATTCTATTATTCATGTAAAGTAAATTGCAACACACATGATTGAATGATAAATGGAGATCATATATTTAAAAATAACATGATACATTATGAAACTATTACATCAATATCTTAAGTATCATATATCAAGATACTCTACATGACTCTAATTCTTCTACTTTGATAACGATTCATCAATTGATCTACTACATTGTCATTTTTAGCCACCCATGTAAGATCTCGGTTTCACCATAAGGTATGTTTTTATTTTTGTTTTAGTTTAAGTTTATTATTTTTGGGATAAATAAGTGTTTCCAACTTTCATGTGAATACTCAAGGGTGTTTCGGGGGTTCAGGACCCGAAAGAGGAAGAAAAAGAAATTTTTGGGCATGTTGCACGGTTAGTGAAAACCATACGAAGTATCCCAGGTAGCCGTGCAGCCATGGACCAATCCTTACACACAGTTGGTTAAGGGTTAAGAAAACTATACAGAATCCTCATAAAACCATGTGAAGGGGATGATTTTGGGTAGTATCACCCACACGGTTTGCGCACGGTTTAGCAAATCATGCGGGTAAACCGTGTGGCCCAGAAAAGTTGAAAATTTTAAAAAAAAATCACTCTGGGTTTTTGAAACCCAACTCATGTTTCTCCTTCATTACACCCCCTGCAACCCTAGTGGTGATCTTTTATGAAGAAATATTCCCAACAGTGGTTCTCTTTCAATTCTTGGTTGTTTGGAGCATCGTTGGTTGCAGATCTAAGTTGTGGGTAAGTCTAACGCTCCTCTTTCTTTAATTTTTTGAATTTTGGCTTATGGTTTCTTCTATATTCTTCTGAAACCCTAAAACCCTCCTTTTTATTATGTAACCTAGGTTTAGGATTAGTGGGATTCTTTAATCCAGATCTAAGTCCATGATTAGAAGCGTGTTCTTCATCGAATTCAAGGTAGGTGGTCTACAAGTATAATCCCATGGTTTTATTTTAGATTTGTGCATGGAATCTTGTGTTCTTATTTTCCCCTAATTATGTTCTTAGTTTCGTTGGACTTTTTGATAAAATGGGTGTCTAAGTAACCAAATTAAACCCTCACGATCCCCATGGGATGCATAGAGGAGTACTTAACCATTTTAGGTCCACCCATGGGGTGTGCCGACAATCCTAAACCTAGAGAGTGGTAGGGTTAAGTGAAGGGGTTCTGATCGATAATGTGAAGCCCATGTAGAACATGTTAAAAGGTTGGTTAAGTTGTAAATGGTTTGATAATAGATATTCCTAGGGTGATAATAAAAAATGGGGTTGTTTGGAATGACATGGAAAAAAGGAGAATTGGGTCAAATGGGATTATGTCACTTGTCAATTGAATTTCGGTTAGAAATGCCTAAGTGGATTGGTGCATATTAAATGGAGAACTTGTAATTGAATAGGTTTAATAGATTAATGCATAGGATTTGTGGTACACCTAATGTGTTGAATTTAGTAAAGTGGTAGTGTTATGAGATATGAGAAATGTACTTGAAATGATAAATGGGTTAATATATGGTCATTGATGAATATTGACAAAGGAATAGGGGTTGTTGAATAAACTTAAAGGGTTAAGGCATGAGAATGGGAATTTGGCTAAATGACTATGAATTATAATTGATAAATGTGTTAATGGGTTATCTCATAGTATTAATTCGCATATTGTTTTTTATTCATTGTGATGGATGATTTCCAATGGCATTGGTTATGTTATGTTGTGTTATGGTATGGTTGTGGTGATTTGATAAATAACTATGTGCACATAGATTGGTAGAGTTGGATATTTAATTGAGGTTCTATGCCCATGGATTAAGTTATATTGAGGCTCTAAACTCCACCCCATGAATGCATGGGTTAGGGAAGGGGACATAGGCTCTATTCCCCTAATGGTTGCATTCCACTAAAACAAAGGCTTCGAGGTGAGGAATTGTGTTCATGTGATATGTGTATCCCTAGTGAGATAGGTACTTAACTTATTTTCCATATGCAATGTAATTGATTTCCGTAGACCCTTGTGTAGATGACATTTATGCCTAACCCATGGAACATGTGATTAAACAGATTAAGTAATGAAGATGGTATAAGGAATGTAATTGGGAAAAATTATAGGAATAAATTAAATGAACTTTGTTAAATTATGGCACTATACTATACCTTATTTGCTTACCTTTTATTTTTTTACTTGCATGAACTATCTATTAGACAGGATATTTTATAGACACTGTTGGTTGTGGCCTACTAAGTTTTGTGATCACACCCTACTCAGGCCGCCATTGGGTACCCAAGCTGATCTCTTGGTTGTAGGTTAGGATGAGGTAAGAGGACATATACTAAGATGTTGAGTTGGGATCGGTATGTACATGAAGAAGGATCTGAACTTAGATTTGGGACTATTTTGGAGTGTTGGTCATTTGTTTTATTTTGGGTTCCTTTCACTTTTCACCCCTAGTACGGCATGGAATTGTAGTATTTGGTTTGTGTTTGTACCCCATTGGGGAAGATTTGGTTATGCATGTTTGTTGGTTGTTCATATTGTTTCCACTATTTGTATTTTGTTTTGTTGTGTCTTACTCTGGTAAAGAGGGTATAGTCTCCCCACATGACTCCTTAGAACCTTTCCACTAGTTGGCAACCTCTGGAATATGGGGAGGCGCACTTGAGGTCATGTGACGACCTGGCTCGGAGCACCGGTTTAGTGTCTTTCAGTTCAGGGATGTTACAACCTAGATGATTTATATATTTCCCTACTCAATAATCTCTCGTATAAGATGGAATTTTCAAAGGAAGTGTTTGGTCCTTTGGTGAGACCAAGGTTCCTCATACTAAGTAATAACTCTATTATTTTCATATTAAATCTTGATTTATTCCTCAATGCTATAAATCATCTCTAGTTCAGAGATGAACTTCTTGATCCAAATAGATTCCTTCACAGCATCTGATGTAGTGATGTACTCTGACAATGTTGTCAAGTCCACTATAGTGTCTTTTTTATAACTCTTCCAACTAATAGCTACACCATTTAGGAAAAACATGAAAATATATTGAGATTTCATATTATCTCTATGACATTAGAAACTAGAATTTTTGTAAATTATTACACAGATCTAATCTTGTCCTCTAAATACTAATAAAATATCCTTAGTCATTCTCAAGTACATAAGGATGTACTTAGAATCAATTGAGTGGTTCTCATAGTGATTATATTAGTATCTTTAAGTAATTATAAGAGCATAGAAAACATCAAGTCAAGTACACAATATGGTGCACATAATAGATCCAATGGAAGATGCATAGGAAATCATATTCATCCTTTCAAACTCTTTAAAAGTATTATGAATCTTACTAAGATTCCTATTATGTAAAATTAGTAAAGACCCCTTCTTAGAGTTCTCCATTCTAAACGGTTTTAGCACTTTATCAATGTAATAGTCCTAACTGTGTCCAAGAAACCTCTAAGATATAACTCTATAGATATTCATACACAATATATAGGCAAATCCACCCATGTCTTCCATTGAGAAGCATTTATCCAACCACATATTCACATATTGAAGTGTGTAGAATGTCATTTATGATAAGTATTATATTTTCCACATACAATATTATAAACACTACAAAACTCTCACTAATATAGTTGTGTTCACAAGAATCATCCAGGTTTTTTATGAAACCAAACTCTTTAATTGCATCATTAAACTGAAAATTCCAACTATGGGAAACTTACTTCAATATATAAATGGACCATTACAACTTTCATACCTTAGAAATATCATTTGGTACTTTAAAACCTTTTGTTTGTATCATATACATTTCCTTGACTAAATTATCATTAAGGAAATTGGTTTTAACATTCATTTTAAATATCTCATTATCAAAGTAAGTTGTTATGGAAATAAAAATCTGAATAAATTTTATTATTGAAACAGGTGAAAAGGTTTCTTCATAGTCAATACCAAAAATTTTCTTATATCCTTTTTCAACCAAGCATGATTTATAGGTAGACACTATACTATCCATATCAATTTTTTATAGAAAAAACCCCACTTACACCCTATGGGTCTTACCCCTTCAAGTGCTTCCACCAAGTTCAAAACTTGGTCGGTGTACATGGACTTCATTTAGACTCCATGGATTTTAACCATATCTTGGAATCAAAAATATTTATAGCCTCCAAATAAGTAGTAGGGTTATCTCCTATTAATATTACCTATCCATCATTAGCTACAATAAATCCATATCTCATGAGTTCTTGATGAATTTTACCAAACCATTGAATTTATTTTTTTACTTGATTCATTTCTTCTTCCACAACTCTTTGTGGCTCAACTTATATCCCATAAACATTTCCCACTTGTTGGTCTTAAACTTCTTTGAGATCAATATTACTCCCATTGAATCCACAATCAATAAATTTATAAAATCATTACATAAACACTTTTTATAAATAGAATTATTGAAATAATATATCTTAGTTTCCTTAAGATAACAAAAAATAAGCATTTATCAGATTAGAAGTCAAGACTATCTGAAGTTAATCTTCATACAAATTCTTAGCATCCCAAAATATTAATAAAATAAATTAGGGGATGTTTCTTATTCCATATCTCATTTTCTGTCATTATAATTGATTTTTATGGAACACTATTTAGTATAAATATTTCATCCTTTAGAGAATAAATCCAAAAATAAAATAATAAGGTCACATTAACTAATCATCGATTGAACTATGTCTAACAAGGTATGATTCCTCCTCTCAAACACACCATTCCACTGTGGTGTTCCAAGAGTAGTGAGTTGTGAAATAATTTCACAATAAATCAAATGATCAATGAATTCCAAGATCAATTATTCACCACCTCAATTCAATCAGTGTATCTTTACACTTTTTCCCAGTTGATTACATACTTCATTCAGAAACACTTTGAACTTTTAAAAAATTTCATAATTGTGTATCGTCATAAATACATATCCATACCAACTAAAATCATTAATAAAGATAAAAAAGTACCTGAAAACACCACTTTCTTGTATTCTCAGTGGTCTACACACATCAGTATTTATAAGATTCAATAATTCCCTATCCTTTTCACATTTTCCTGTAGAAATTTCTTAATTAATATTCCCTAAAAAACAACATTCAAAATTTTCAAATGAGTTATAATCAAATGGTTTCTATAAAACAACTTTATGAATTATTTATATTTGTTTCTCATTTATATATCCAAGAAAACAATGTCAAAGTTTGGTGGGATTAGAATTAACTCTAACCTTATTTTGAACATTGTAGATATGGTTATTTATATCTATGATATTTAAACTATTTAATATATCCCTAATGTCATAAAACATTTCATTCTTATATATAGAACAAATCTTTTTCTTAATAGTGAATGAAAGTAATTTCTTGACCAAATAAGAAGCATAAATTAATTTTTTGTTTATAGTAGGAATAGAATAATACATTTATGATTCTAGTTTTAATACACTTGTAAAATCAGATCAAAGTGTTGGTTTCTAATATAACAACTCTTGTTAGATTATTGACATGAAGATCAACTTCACCCTTTTTCAATTCCCTTATCTCTATGAATCTATGTTTGTCAGTATAAATGTGTGAAGCACACCTGGTATCTGATGCTCATGAATCATAGTTAGGGAAATCGACCTTTATAAAATTCACATTTAGATTCTCAGAATGCTTCACTTTGAGAATATTTTTTGGAATAATGTAATAAAAAAAATGATACTATCATTGGATGGCTAGACCTTCGGTTCACTAGAAATTTGTATCTATCAATAGTTCAACACTATGGAAAACCAACTACTGGTTATTGTCTTCAGGTCTATAATAATTATAATTAGGAAGACTTTAAACACCATAATCACTACTCAAAATATGAATCAAACATACACTCAAATATGAACACAAGTATTCAAAGAACAAGAAAGTAAAAAAAGTAACATATGTTTTACGTGGTTTAGACTTCCATCTTACATCCATGGGCGAACACTATAAAATATTTTGAATTACCGAAGAAACAATATTTACAAATATTGTAACTAAGTAATCTAGATTTAATATTTTAAAAATTTATTCCAGTCCATCAAACATCTATATCTAGTCACACATTCTTATATATAATTTCATTTATGATCAAACAAGTTTCACTACCATCCGAAATTTGCAGTCAGTCATCCATTGAATCCATCATTCAATTGAGGCTTCCACTAACTTAACCAACCCAAATAGTAAACTATTCATGGCACACAAAGACCTTTATTTACATCAACCATTAGAAGTTTGAGAACTTATGGTAATAATACATGCATGATGAATTTTTTTATTATCACTATTCTAAAAAAATAAAATCAAAATATGGGATTATAAACATATGATGAGTGAACATACAATGATTTGAAGGAAACTTAATGATCTCAAAAATCTCCCACTGGAATATTATTTCAAGTAAAATCATCGGTATACTCAAAAAATTTGGGGAAAAAACCCCTTTCTCATTCATTGTAGTGTTCTCCATCCACATCTTATTCATTTAAGACCCACATAGACATTATTTTTCCTCAGGATTTCTTAGATTGACATTAACAGCCCAAAAATTCCTTTATGTTGTCAATGACTTCTATTTTACAATGAAATTTTTTTTATAATAAAATATAATGACTATTACATTTCATAAGAACATTATATACCATTAATTAATATTGAATATAATATCTATAAACAATGCATGGAGATAAAAAAAAGAAAAATGCACACACTAAGGTAAACTCCATAGGCTTGAATTCTCCAATAAAGATCATTCCTACTATAAAAATAATATAAATAAAAATGAAGAGTTATGAGTGTGATGAAAATTATCAATAGAAGTTTTGAACCTTTGTAATCTAAGTAATGAATATTGAGGATTGAGAATGGTGGTGTATATGTAGTGTATAAAGGGAAAAGTGGTTGTTAGGATCTAAACTTTGGGAATTATGACCATTAGTGATAATGTTACCATTTCAAATAGTGTATATAAAATTTAATGACAAAATATAATTTATATAAAAGTGAGAAACAATGGTTCCAACCAGTAGGATCATACATTTTGAAGCTCGTTTATTAGAACTTGGGGGTAGTATCCTTGGGGTTCACCTTTGACCAAGCATAATGTCACGACTCGTCCCACGAGGCTCGTACATGACTACCCCAAGCCTGCCTTCCATAGGAAATGGTTTGGTGACTAGAACCTAAATACTTCTCTTGAATAGGGAAGGCATTACCTTAGAGATTTGTACACACTCAAAAGGGGCAAATGAAGTAAACAACCAACAAAATTATGGTATAACCACGAGAGTAAAGTACAACCACAAGTACAACTGTAAACTAAAAACAGTGGTCTGGAATAAAATCCCTAGAAACTGAAAAGAAAGTAAACATTTATCACATCTTCCCTAAAAATATACCTGGAAGATAGTAGCTGTAAGTCTGTAGTTGAATAAGTGGATCTCGACTGCTCCCATCGCACCAAGCTCCACCAAGTCCCCAACCTCCAAAGTCTATCTCGGGTCGTTAGTAGTCTACACTAGACACATATGTGCGGGTGGAGATCATGCAGGGGTGAGTATAAAAATAACCATTAGGGGACCCTAAGACCCCCGAAGGCCTCTCAGCAATCCACAAAGGAAAACATAACAAGAAGTACTACAAAGGTAATATCATAAGCATGATCTAAATCATGAAGCACAAAGAAAAAGAGATAGCTCAATCTAATAGTATAACCTCAAGGTTACTAGGATAGGGATGACTATTCATAAAGCCAAATCATCCTATCCATAGAAACTTTACTGTTGGCCCGTATTGGTCATTGTATGTTGACCCATATTGGTCGCTAGATGCTGACCCGTATTGTTCGCTGGTGCTAACCCGTATTAGTCACTGGTGATGACCCATATTGGTCGTTGGTGCTGACCCGTATTGGTCAATGGTTCTGACCTGTATTGGTCACTGGTATAGAGGTTGGGATGATTAATCATACATCTAGATCATCCCACTCTGGAGTTTCTGACGTTAACCCGTATTGGTCAATCTTCTTCTTCATGTCACAGCCAGCCACTGGATTCCCACACGAAGCTCGCCTAATCTTTGGAAGAATCTACTCCTCAATCAATTTATCCTATATCAACTGGTACTAATTTCCACAAAAAAAAATATACCTAAGGGACTACCCCTTCATAGGGGTCCCAACGTGATAGACGACGCATCGATTGGATTCCCGGTCTGTGAGATATGGGAACTTTTGTAAAAAGGAACCAGTTGGATTCAAGTCTGATCCAACCTAGGTCATGTGTAAAAATCTTTCAAAACTCACCTAGATTATCTCTAAAGTACCACCTTTTCACAAGGGTCCTTATGCCACAGACGTCGCATTGATCGGATGCCCGGTCTATTACTTATTTTTATTTTAGTGTTGAGGGTCTGGTTGGATTCGGAGTCAATCCAACCCAGCCATACTCCAGCTTTATCCAAAACTCTCATGGAGTATCTCAAAAGTACCGTCTCACTCCATAAATTCTAGAATTATAGACGGTTCATCAAACGGATGTCTTGTTCACAAGTTATGTCCCTTTAAGTGTTTCTGGGCCCGAGAGGGGTATGAGTTCGGCCCGACCCGGTCGGACTGACCCGGCCCGGCCTAAACCGGTCTGGTCTGGCTCAGTTGGGTGAGGCCACGGCAAGCTCGGCCCCCTGGTCTGCGGACTGACCTGGCCCGCCCTGGCTAGGCAGGGCCATGACGGGCCTGGTTCGCTGAGTCGCGGACCGGACTGGCCCGGCCTGCTGGCGCGCCCTGCACGGGGCGTGCAGTCTGCCTACCGAACAGCTGAAAGGAGTTGTTTCACCCATTTGATCAGCAGAACCACATGGAACTGCCCCATGGTCTACAGGACCCATGGGATGCAGGTCCCCCTTCCTTCACCATGACTTCTTCAACACGGCCCACGATGGCGCGCCGCCTCCGCCTCTGCGGCCAGCTGCCTGCCCAATCGCCATGGCACCAAGCGACGTTGTGGTCCTCCACGGTCAGCGAGCGTCTACTGTCGTCTCCATTGTTGTGTCGGTTTCACACCGTTAAATTTTTCTCAAGTCTCTATCAATTCTTTGGAGCTCCATTTCCATTCCCATCTATGCCTACGGGCCTCTTAGACTGTCACTGTCATAGCGTGACCGTATGTCTCACGTTGCTATCGAATTGGGAAAACTAGCCCTGAAGAACTCAACAAAAATAACAAGCAGCAGAGGGTCTAGGACTTGTTTTTTTTCGCACCCTCCGTGTTAGCGTTATAATAAGATGGAGGTAATTATTCATCACATTTTAATAATGTTGAACCCCATTCAAAAACCCCCGCAACAACCTCTCGAAAAAACAAGAAAAGGGAATAGAATCAAGGGAAAATCTTGAATTAAAGACAACCCCTACCTTGTGATTTTTTGTGGATGTCATGGATGGCGGTGCTTCCATGTTCGAGGGTATTGCGTACGAAGGAGAAGTTTCACGTGTGTTAGTGTTCGTCACCCATCGACCTTCGGATCGATCCTACAACAGGCATCGTCAATCCTTCGTTCTCCATCGGTGGAAGGCGTGGTGTCACTTCATTAGGGGTTCCTCTCTTGATGAAGTCATTCCAAAAACTAAACCCAATATCCATATAAATAGAAGGGGTAAAGGGTGTGTAATGCGCCGAGGAATTAATGAGATTCATTAATTGACACAATTAATGTTCCTTATTAATTGACATAATTAAAGTGCCTCATTAATTATATGAGGGGTGGTTATGCAACCATAGTGTAACCGTGAAATTAACACCACATAATTAATGCTCTGACCACCTCTATGGTCCTCTCCACCACTGCTCTATAGGTGGTAGGAAAAAGAAAAAGAAATAAAATAACAATTACATGTTATTTTATTTTTCTTTAAAAAGTCCAAAATTTAACTTTTTCTCCCAACCTACTATGGTTGAAGTGAAGTTTCCCTTAATTGAATCCCAGCACTGGGGATTCAATGGTGCCCTAATATTTTTAATCTATGCATCGGTTCAAAATATAGAAAACAACGCCTGCACGTTTACTGAATGTACCTGAAAAAAAGTTCATTAATTCATTCCAGGAACACTGGGTATCAGAATTATGTGCCGTCATTTTTCACAGACTCATAAAAATCTCAAATAATTAAAAAAATATTACTTGGAATTTTCTAGGTCTTTACATTATCTCTACCTTGGGTCTTTACGTCTTCGAAATCCAAACAAGGATACACAAACAAAGAGGGGTACGGGGTATGCATATGAGCCTCTCGCTCCCATGTACTCTCCTAGAGATTTTCATGCTGCCACAGAATGCACACTAGAGGTATCAACCACCCATGAAGGATTAGCTCCTGTCTATCCTCTATCTCCACTGGGTACTCCTTAAAAGTTGCCCCATCATCAATCTCAAGCTCTCCATGGTCGATGAGGTGAGATGGGTCATGCATGTCTCTCTTCATATGGGATACGTGGAAGAAGTCGTGCACCCTCTCCAGCTACAGTGGCAGTGCCAACTGATACACCACCTTGACAATCCTCTAAAGTATCAGGAATGGTCTAATAAACCTCATTGAGAGTTTTCCACCTCGTCCAAATCTCTATAGTCCCCATAGAGGGGAGACTTATAAGAATACGTGGTACCCCTCTTGGAACTCCAGTAGTCTCCATCGCCTATCAGCATAGGAATTATGTCAGATCTGTGCAGCCTTCATCTACTCTCATATGACTTGTACCTTCTCAGTGGTAGCATTTATCATCTCTGGGACCATGAGTGCTGGCTCTCCTGGATCCATCTAGCACAAGGTCGATCTGCACGGTCATCCGTACAACACCTAAAAAGGGGTCATACCAATAGTGGAGTGATAGCTGTTGTTGTACGCGAACCCCACCAAGGGTAGGTGGTCCTCTAAACTATGACCAAAATCTAGGAAACATGAACAAAGCATGTCCTCCATGGTCTAGATGGTCGCTAAGCATGACCATCTGTCTGCGGGTGAAAAGTTGTGCTCAAGAGAATCTGAGTCCCAAAAGCTTATGGTAATCCTTTCCACAACTGGGATCTAAAGCGTGAATCATGGTCCGATACTATCATCGAAGGCACCCCATGAAGTCGCACAATATTCTAAACAAAGAGATGTCACAAGCTCTCTACCAAACCCTTCTCTCGAATATCAAGTAAGTGGGCCAACTTGGTGAGTCATTCAACGATCACCTAGATGGTATTGTTCCCTCTGGATGTATGTGGTAACCCCATCACAAATTCCATCAATATCCCTTCCCACTTCTACTCTGGTACCTCGAGGGGTTGGGTCAAGCCTGCTGGTACCTGGTGCTCAGCCTTCACTTGCTGGCAAATCAGGCATCTAGAAAAAAACTCTGCCACAACTTTCTTCATCCCTGGCCCCTAGTACTGAGGTCGGAGGTCCTGATACATCTTCATCATGCCTGGATGTACTACCAAGGGGGGTGTATGGAACTCCATTAGCACCTCCTCTCATAGTGCCACTAGTATAACTATACGTCCTATGAAAAGGATAATGTGCTCCCCACCTTCAGAATATCCATCAAGTGCATGGAATGAGGATATTTAAGCATGTGTAGTCTCGCAGCTACTGTCTCTAAGTTGCGCCTCCCTGAATTGCTGAAGAAGTGGAGGGGAAACTACCTTCGACTAGAGGTAGACCGTCTCATCTCTATCCATGTAGGATATCTAAAGAAAGGATAACTACTTTGAAGCCTCATTCTATATATGTGAACTCAATATCTGGATAAGTGCATCTGCCACTACGTTCCCCTCCCCAGGAGTATAGACTATCTCAAATTTATAGTCCTAGAGTAACTCTATCCAACCTCGCTATCTTAGATTCAGATCTTTTTGTGTGAAGATATATTTGAGACTCTTGTGGTTTGAGTAAACAATGAACTACTTTCCCAACAGGTAGTGTCACCACATCTTCAGTGCGAAGAATACTACTGCCAACTCTAAGTCATGAGTCGCATAATTCTTCTAATGAGGTCTCAGCTGTCATGATCCATAAGCAATCACTGCATCATCCTGTATCAGGATACAATGGAGTTTGATCTCTGATGCATCACAGTAAACCACGTTGTCAGTGCACTCCTCCAGAAACCTCAGGATGGAAGCGCTGGTCAAGCTCTATCTTAGCTATTGAAAGCTCTTCTAGCATTTCTCTAACTATAGGAAGGGTTTACCCTTCTTTTTCAACAAATTCATGGTTTTTTCTACTCTGGAGAAATCAGCTACGAACCTCTGATAGTAGCATGCTAGTCCAAGGAAGATTTGAACCTTAGTAACATTCCTGGGTGGCTCCTAAGAAAGTATTGCCTCGATCTTTGTCAGATCCACTGCAACTCCAGCCTCTGAGATGACATGTCCCAAGAAGTGGACCTTCCGTATCCATAACTCACACTTCTAGAGCTTCCCATATAACTGGTGCTCCTAGAGTGTGTCAAAAACTATCCTCAAGTGTACAGTGTTCTCTTCCTCGGACGCTGAGTACATGAAGATGTCATCGATGAAGACCACTTTGAAGAGATCGAGGTATGGATGGAAGATCCTGTTCATGATTCCCATGAACACTACTGGAGTTTTTGTCACACCAAAAGGCATCACCAAGAACTCGTAATGGCCATACTGACATCTGAAGTTTGTCTTAGGTATGTCCTTATCTCATACCCTGAGGTGGTGATAGCCTGATATGAGGTCTATCTTAGAGAACCACCTCACTCATTTCAACTGATCATACAGATCATTAATCATTGGCAGAGGATACTTTTTCTTCACGTCACCTGGTTTATGTGTCGGAAGTCCATGTATAGCCTCAAACTTCTGTCTGCATTCTTTTAAAACAACACTGGGGATGCCCATGGAGAAACAATGGGCCTTAAGAATCCCTTCCTCCGTAAGTCCTCCAACTGTACCCTCATCTCCCAAAGCTCCATAGGGGCCATCCGATATCCTGGTGTAGATATCGGTGTTGTTCCTCGGTACAAGTCAATGCGGAAATCTACCTCCTTATGAGGAGGTAGTCCTGGGACATCTTCTAGGAAGAATTTCCTCATACTCGTCCACCACCACTGGGAACTGTGGACTTGCCTCATCCATTGTTTCTAAGTTCATGAAATCCAGCTGATAAGTAATTGGATACACCCTTCTGAGCACAATTCCATCTCGTGCTGCTCTGTTTTCCTTCTCACCAAAAAAAGAAAAATGGCATACATCTCTACACGTACATCACACTATACATCTCAATCAGTCAATCTATGCATGAACTACTGATAGCTATTCCATGACTAGAATAACGTCATAGCGCTACAATGCCGCTACTAGAATATACCATCTGAAACTCTCTCCTTCGAGAGTAAGATCACACTGTCAGCACCAGTGTGTGACCGCTGAATCTCCCCCCATAGGAGTATCCAAATGAAAGGTTCAAGCTAAAATCTTAGTCAGAATCTCAACATCTTGAATTAAGTCTGTGGCAACGAAACAATGGCTAGAACCTATGTTGATAAGAACTCCTATTAAAGTAGAGAAGTTACAGATCATACCTCAAATCATCTTAGGGACGTCAGGATCATGAGCCTCTACTACCTGTAGTTGGGCCTGTCCCTGTCCCCATGCTCCCTGATCACATGGTAAAACGCCTGGGGGTGGTGTTGGTAGTTCCTGATGACCCCGACCACTTCCTGTTGCACGTCTTGCACCCCTGCCTCATTCTCTACCTGGCTGACACTCATGCTCCTACTGTTGCCACTACCTTGGTGTCCCCTCTACCGTCTTCTGATCATCCGTGCAGGGATTCAGATAGTCAAGAGCTATGTGACCCTATCCCCCACAATAAAAAATAGATCATGCCTCACTAGTGGCTCCCTCGACCTCTCTATCCTTGCACCTCTGACCCTACATCCCCGGGTAGTCCTCCAGAAAGTCTAGCTTGCTCGGTCTTCTACATCATCTATTTAATGCCAGTTGTAAATGACTTTACTACCTGTCATCTAGTAGGGGCTCTCACTAATGGTTCCTACTTAGCAAGGAATATCTCCATCATCAAAGCTCACTCTATCATCCCATCCTGCTTTAGGATGCTAAGAGAAACTGCCACAGCTTTGATCTCTCATCGGAGCCCCTGCTCAAATATCTGGGCCCTAAATTAAGGGTCTTGTACCATGTTTGTGGATTATCGGGAGAGGTTAGTAAATCTCTCCAAGTACTGATCCACAGTCTAGTTGCCCTACTGCAGATACAGCTACTCTTGAATACACATAGACTGTAGTGTCTCTAGCACAAACTTTGCCCTAAAAAGGCTATCTAAGTCTGGCCAGGTGAGGGTCACCTCCTCATGAACTTGGAGCGTTGAGCTCCACCATCATCCTATCGAGCCCTAAAGAAGGCTAGCGGCCAAGATCTCCATCTGGTCAGCGGGTGTCTCTACTAAGCAAAAAAGACCTAAAAAACTACCTCAAGCCAGTCCTCTGGTGCCTGGGGGTTCATCTCACCTAGAAATCTCAAAGGCCTCTATCTCTGGAACTCATGCAACATGCTCAGTCGGCGTGCATGATCCACTGGTAGAATTTGATACTCAATAATTGGTGGTGTTGTTGGTACACCACCTGAAGGTTCCATCACTATGAGTGGTCCCTATAACGACGCCTTGTCGCTCGGTGGTCCACTATCACAATCTCTAACCCTAATCTTGGTTGGATGTCTTCATGGAGGAATCCTATAATAAATAGATTTGCTACTGTCAATAAGTTATACCTGGTGAGCTTACTCAAGAAATATCAAGAAAAATTTTCAAAACACTAGAAACTGATGTTTTCATGTATTGAGTTGAAAAACAGAATTCAGGATCCTGGTGTATGGATACGTCGGTCTCCACACCAACACTGGACTCCCCAAACTGAAAACCAAACTCAAGACACTTTACATCATTGCCTCATTAAAAGTAGACTCTTATTTATTCTAGTAGAACTAACTGCCCTCTGATACCACTTTATCACGACCCGTCCCATGGGGCCTAGGCGTGACTACACCAAGCCCACCTTCCATAGGCCAGGGGTTGGTGACTAGCACCTGAAGGCTTTTCCCAAACAAGGAAGGAATTGTCTCAAAGATATGTACACACTAAAAAGGGTAAACTGAAGTAAACAAAAAACAAAAGTATGGTATAACCACGAGAGTAAAGTACAACCACAAGTACAACTATAAATTGAAAATAGTGGGCCAGAATACAAGCCCTAGAAACTGAAAAGAAAGTAAACAGTTATCACATCTGCCCTAGAGATCTACCTTTAGGGTAGTATCTATAAGTATATAGTCGAAGAAGAGGATCTTGAATTCTCCCGTCGCACCAAGCTCCACCAAGTCCTAAACCTCCAAAGTCTACCTCAGAACGTCGGTAGTCTGCACCAAACACATAGGTGCGGGCGGAGCCCATGCAGGGGTGAGTATAACAATACCCATTAGGGGACCCAGAGATCCCCGAAGGTCTCTCAGTAATCCACAAAGGAAAACATCACAAGAAGTACCACAAAGGTAATATCACAAGTATGATCTAAATCATGTAGCAAAAAGAAAAAGAGATGGGTCGCTCTAACGGTATAACCTCAAGGTTACTAGGATAGGGATGAATAGTCATAAAGCTAGATCATCCTATCAGTAGTAAATCTATTGTTGATCCATATTGGTCATTGTATGATGACCCATATTGGTATCTAGATGTTGACCCGTATTGGCTATTGGTTCTGACCCATATTGGTCAATGGTGCTGACCCGTATTGGTCGCTGGTGCTGACCCGTATTGGTCGTTGGTGTTGACTCGTATTGGTCGCTGGTGCTGACCCGTATTGGTCATTGGTGATGACCCATATTGGTTGCTAGTGTTGACCTGTATTGGTCACTGGTATAGACTTAGGGATGATTAGTCATATAGCTAGATCATCCCACTCAAAAGTTTTTGACGCTGACCTGTATTGGTCGCTCTTCTTCTTTATGTCACAGCCAGCCACTGGATTCCCGTATGAAGCTCGCCTGATCTCCAAAAGACTCTAATCCTAAATAAATCAGTAATATTTCAACCATTACTAATTCCCAAAAAAAACATACCCAAGGGTCCACCCCATCATAGGGGTCCCAATGCGATAGACGGCACGTCGATGGGATGCATGGTCTGTGAGATATGGTCACTTTTGTAAAAAGTGCACGGTTGGATTCAAATATGATCCAAACCATGTTTCATTTCCAACTCTATAAAAACTCATCTAGGGTATCTCTAAAGGATTACCTTGTCACAATGTTCCTTATGCCATAGATGACGCGTCAATCGGACGCCCAGTCTATTAGTTATTGGCATTTTAGTGCTGAGGTCCCGGTTGGATTCAGAGTCAATCCAACCTGAGCGTACTCCAACTTTCTCCAAAACTATCATCAATTATCCCAAAAGGACCTTCTCTCTCCATGTATCTTGAAATTGTAGACAGTTTTTCAAATAGATTTCTGGTTCGCAAGTTATGGCCCTTTAAGCGTTTCTGGGCCCGAGAGGGGTCTGGGTCCGGTCCAACCCGGCCAGACCCCAGTCTAGGCCGACCCGAACCAGTTCGGGTTGACCTGACCTGTTATGGGTCAGACCCGACCCGGATCGATCTGTCCTGGGCCAGCCCAGTTGGGCTAGGTCGCGGTGGGGTCCGCCCACTGGGTCATGGCAGGCCTGGTCTGTTGGGCCGCGGACAGGCTCGACCCACCCTACTGTCATGCCCTGCGTGGGGCGTGCCCCGCGCGGGGCGCACCGTTCAGCCCCTTCAATCATTAGTGCCATGTGGAACCACCACATGGTCCACGGGTCTCCCTTCCTTCATTGCAGCTTCGAGCCGCAGCTTCTTCAATGCGCCGCGCGACGGCGCGCCGCCTCCACCTCTGCGTCCGACCGCCTGCCCGACCGCCACGGCACTGCACTCCTCTAAGACTAGCGAGCACTGATGCCATTCGTTGGTGCCGCACCATTGGAGCTTCTTCGGGGCTCTATCGATGCTCTGGTGCTCTTTTTCTATTCCTGTATGTGCCTATAGGCCTCCTGGATTGTCGTCGTCACAGCGTGACCCTCTGTCTCGTGTTTCTGTCGAATTAGAAAAATTGTCCCCAAATAATGCAATGAAAACAACAAGTGGCATAGGGTTTCGGCCATGTTCATTTGTCTCATGCCCACCACATTAGCATTATAACAAGAGGGAGATAATTATTCATCACTTTTTAATAATTTTGAACCCGGTTAAAAAACCCCTGCAACAACCTCCCACAAAAACAAGAACGAGGAATAGAATTGAGGGAAATTTTTGAATTAAAGAAAACCCCTACCTCATGATTCATTGGGGACATCGTGGATGGTGGTGCTTCCACATTTGAGGGTATTTTGAATGAAGTGGAAGGTTCGCGTGTGTTCGTGTTCATCGTCCGTCGACCTTCGGATCGATCCTACAACGGGCATCATCAATCGTCTATTTTCCATCGGGGGAAGGTGTGGCGTCACTTCATCAAGGGTTCCTCACTTGATGAAGTCATGCCAAAAACTAAACCCAATCTCCATATAAATAGAGGGGAGAAAGGGTGTGTAACGCACCAAGGAATTAATGAGGTTCATTAATTGACAAAATTAATGTGCCTCATTAATTGACGTGATTAAAGCTCCTCGTTAATTACGTGAGTGGTGGTTAAGCAAAAAAAGTGTAACCATGCAATTAATACCCCATAATTAAAGGTTTGACCACTTCCATGGTCCCCACCACCACCGCTCAATAGGTGGTAGGAAAAAGAAAAAGAATTAAAATAACAATTACATGTTATTTTACCTTTCTTTAAAAAGTCCAAAATTTAACATTTTCTCCCGACCTACTATGGTTGAAGTGAAGCTTTTCTTAAGAGAATCCTAACATGGAGGATTAAAGTGTTCCCTTAGATTTTTAATCCGAGCAGAGGTTCAAAAGATAGAAAATTCTGCCCACACGTTTACTAAATGTACCCGAAAAAAAGTTTAGAAATTTATTCTGGGTACATCGGGCCTTGGAATTATGTGCCATCAATTTTCACAGACACGTAAAAATCACAAATAATTAAAAAAATTACATGTAATTTTCTCGGTCTTTACACATAAGAAGAACTTCAACAAGTAAGGCTTGATTGGAATTTACTATGGGATAAGTTCAAGTAAGTGGAGATCACCACTAGGTCAATGTTAGATAAGCCACCCCATGAAAGTACAACCATCACACACCTTACCATTAGGGAATATGTTGTTGTATTAAGGGGTTATGTATCTTAACCTTCATATCATAACATTTAATTTTCATTGTATAAATGAAATATTAGTTTCTTCAATCCCATTTTCATTATTATTTTATTTAATAAATTGCACATGAATACAAGATGAATATTATAAATATATTTTTGGATAAAAATAAAACATAATTGTATTTTTAGAAAATATATACACTTTTATTATAAAATCAGGTATTCTAAATAAAATTTAATTTCATGAAATATTCTTATAAAAAATATTTATTTAAATATAAATGATAATACATTTTATAATTTCCTAGGTAATTTTTATCATGGTCATAAATATGATTATATCTTAAAAACGATTATTTTTTAATGAATAAGGTTTCTTATTTAAAAGTTAAAATTTTCTTATTCAAAAAATTATTTTGATATAATAAACATTATATTTTAAATAAGTACATAAAAATTAGTTTAGGGTAAAATTTTTAGAATTTTATAAAATGCTTTATTTTTTAGTGAATAGTAAAAATATGGTTTTTTGTTTTTGGTATTTTTTATGGATTGATAATTATGTAATAATTATGTAATAATAAATAAAACTATATACACATTAAAAAATAAGTTTTTAATTAAAATATTTTATTTTAATAAATTAAAATGAATTTTAAAACCTATAAAAAACATTCCAAAGTATGAAAAATAAATTAAGGTTTTAAAAATATTATTTTGTTGAAAATTTATTTTCCCACAAAAAAAAGTAATAAAAATATTAAATTTCAATTATAAAACTCAAATATATCAAAAACCCATCTAATTAAATTTGTAAACCATAGTCTAAACCCATGGGTAGCCCAATGGTTTTCCATTTTCCACAACCAAGATTTCTGAGGCCTATATTTAAAAATTAACAAACAATCCTCACCCATTTACTATAAATACCCATATCACTACACCCATTTTATTCAATATAAAGCTATTAAGAATTAATTTTCCCTCATTTTCACTCTCTAGATACTTTACAAATAATTTATATGGTTCCAAGGAACTTTCCTCAAGCTTTAAGAAGCTATCTTGCTAGGTAAAGGGTTCTCTTCCTCTCCTTTTTATCCAAGTACTTCCTTTGTAGTTAGTATTCTAATTTCAAAGTTATTATGTTCTCATGCACTTATGATCATTCCATTAATATCTTAATGTTATTATTTCATTGAGGTACTTCTATTATCTATCTTTAATCCCCTTCCATAAACCACTTTGTATACCCATTATGCTTCCAGAATCATCCTTTGATTTTCCATGCCTCTCTTTTTTTATCAATACCCAGCCTTATTTTTATTCAAGGGTATTCATATATATGTAATTATACTTCATTGGTTGGATATTTCCATGTATAAAACCCACATTACATTCTTATGGGTTAAAAATGATGAAAATTTCAAGTCTTTAAACACCTATATACTCAATGATTTTATACTAAATTGTGCTTTATTCTCAATAAGTTATTGATGAAATGATTTATTATGATCAATGTGGAACACATGAATGAAGACATATTAAGGGTGCACCCTGATAAAAAATTAATATCTAAATATGACATGTTTTATGATACCTTGGTTAATAACATTGGTAATATGTTTTATGACACCTTGGTGATATTCTTATAAATGTGTCATTTTTATATTGTAGGCACATTTCTATGTAATGTATCACATACTTATGATTATGATCTCATGTTATGCTTGATGTTTTATCCATGTTAATCACTGATGTTACATTTTATATGTGTATCCCTTACTAGGATTTATGCTCACCCTTTTCTAGTAATGCATGTCCCCAGGAAATTATTAGAGTGAGGTGACTTAGGATGGAATAAAAAAGGTTTCGTTCAAGAGGATTAAATAAAGTTTATTAATATAATATTTCTTTAAGGAATTATGTTAAATTTCATATACTAAGAAGGTGGTTCTCTATAATTAGTATCAAAGTAAAGGTTTAGTTATTTTTGGAAATTACTACTAGAAATAATTAGTTAGAACCCTAGGGATATATTGATGTATAGAAAACCTCTTCAGATTTTGGTAAAGTATAAATCGAGTGATTTACAATAAATGAAATATATGTTTGGATACTACATGATTATATAGCTCTGACTTAGATGTAATAAAGTGAAATAACCTATAAAGTGATCATTGGGTATTATCTTGACTTATACATAGTTCACAACAAATAGTTTTTGTTCCAAACCTAGTTTGACACTCCTAGTGGAAATGCTCTAGTTAATCACACTCTTTTTACAAACCATTATGATGGATATATAAATAATGTAAATTTGAATCATATCATCCTAGAATAATGATATTAGAAAATTTTATTATTATAATTTCTCTAATAATTATTCTTAAAATATCTCCAATAGTAAAAAAATTCACTAAGGTTTTCTTCTTCTAGGAAAATAGAAGAAAATAGAAGAATCTTGCATGGGATGCGGGGATGACTATGGGTATTATGATATGTAAACTTGTGTTGAACTATGTTGCTTATTGCTTTTGATTCTCTGGACCTTGTTAGTGGTTGTATGTACGCAACCGTTCACCCTTGATCTGGCTTTTATAAAATGAAAAAAAAATGATTTGCAGTAATAATAGCCATCCTAATAATACGGTAGCTGGACTTCAAAACTTCCTGATGATGACAAATTGGTTAACTCTGGTCATGAATAACAACCTAAACAATGTTGAGAATCCAAATTCACCAAGGAAGGAATAACTAGAAGTTGAATCCTTCATGTATCAATAGCCACATATTTTTAGTCAAACCTATAATACACTGATTGAAGAACAATGGATCAATATTATAGAAAAAACATTTTATATTCTCTATTTTTCTAAGTAAAAAAAGTTATGTTAAAAGTATATCACTAAGAGGTAGAATTTGATCAGTGGTGGAAACTGATCAAGAACATAAATCCAAATGATAAGGTTGAATCCATGGATTGGGAAGACTTAAAAAATTACTTTTCAATAATTATTTTCCACACACCATCCAAAATGGGATGAAGAGGGACTTCTTTTAGCTGAATCAAAGTGAAAATTAATCAGTGGGGAATTATGAGATGACTTTTAGAGGGATTTCACAATATGATTCAATATTTTTTATTGATTATGATGGGAATATTGACTAGTTATTTGGTGGGATAGTACCTCATATACAAAAATATATTGCAACATAAGACTTTGAGAGTTATGAGGAAATAGTGTGATGTTCCCTCAATGTGGAAATAGATTTTGGAGATGCACAGTGGTCTCATAGACTGAATGATAAGAAAAGGAGGATAGAGATAAATTTCAGAAATAAGTTAGATCATGGAATATAAGTAAAGAAATAACCACTATATGTGTGAAATAGTTGTGGGAAGAAACATTCATATAATTTCCTGTAAGGAAGTGGAAAGTGATAAATGTGTGGAAGATATAGCCATATAGATCCAAATAGTTGTGGAAAAGTAAATATCCAACATATGAACAACATTGAAAAGGGGAATATGGTGAAATTACAACTTGTAATATAATACTTCATGTGTGGGGGAATGGACACTTCACTAATCAATGTCCAAATCAGAAGGTAATGGAGAGAAACTGCCATCAACCCTAGAAGAAACCAAAGAAGAAATGTCATGCTCTTGCAATCAAGGTAGATGAATTCAAATATCCAAATGATGTTGTGGTAGGTACACTCATCGTACACTCAAAGCTATAAATTATATTATTTGATTCTGGTTCTATGAATTCTTTTATATCATTAAAGTTCACAAAGAACATCAAGTTAAACCCCAAACTGCTTGTGGTAGAGTTCTCAATTAAAACTTATATAGAAATTAATCAAGTATCAAATATATATAGGGATTCCCTTATTAATGTTAGTGAAAAAATTTGTTTCTCAAACCTGGTGGTCATTCTAATGGTGTAATTTTACATAATACTTGGGATGGATTGGTTGTCTAATTATAATGCCAAGATCAATTGTATAAGTAAGGAAATTTCAGTTTTCTTGAAAGAAAAACCTATAATTATCTTCAAATGAGAGATATAGAAGCCTAATACTTTATAAGAACCACTGAATTTTTCATTATTTAAGGAAATTTTTAGTGAAGAAGGATAATAAAGATAAAGTATGAAGATATGAAATATATACACTATTAGGGAATATAGTGATGTATTTACTAAATCACTATCTGGACCTCCCTTAAAAACAGAGGTAGAGTTTTCAATTGAACTCATACATGGATCCAATCCAATATTAAATATACCATATATAATGGCATATGTGGATTTAGAGGAATTAAAGAAGTCAACTAATGTTATTTTGGAGAAGGGTTGTATTCATCTAAGTGTATCTCGTTATGGATCACATGTTCTCTTTGTGAAGAAGGAGTATGGATCAATTTTGTTATGCATTGATTATAGAGAAATTATTTGGATCATAGTGAAGAAAAAATACCCTCTTCTAGGGATTGATGATTTGTTCAACCAGCTTTATGGGGGTCAATTCTTCCCCAAGATTGACCTCTGATCAGGGTATCATCAACTGAGGGTGAATAAAGAAGATATTATGAAGACAATATTCCAAACAAGATATGGACATTATAATTTTGTTTTTATCCCCTTTGTCTTGACTAATTCTCCTTCTATATTTATGGATTTGATGAATATAGTCTTTAGGGGGTACGTTGATAAATTTTTGGTGTACTTTATTAATGATATTATGATATCTTCCAAAATTCATGATGAGAATGAGGATCATTTAAGGGGAATATTACAAACTCTGAGGAAAGTTATTTGTTTGGAAAATTAAGAAAATGTGAGTTTTTTTACAACAAGTCGCATTCTTGGGACACTTTATGAGCATTGAAGGAATCTCATTGGATATAGAAAAGAAAAAGACCATATAGGAATGTCCACATCCTACAATAGTAATTGATATTTATATTTTCCTTGTTCTAGAGGGATACTATATAAGGTTTGTGAAAAAAATCATGGATTTCTAATAAACTAACTAAGTTAAATTGAAATGGAGTTAAGTTTATATAGAAAAATAATTTTGAAGAAATTTTCCAAGAACTAAAGAATAGGTTGGTTGGTACACCTATACTAACTTTACACTCTAATGGGGAATGATTTTTCATTTATAGTGATGCATCCTTGAAGGTTCTTAGATGTATAATCATAAAAAAATGATAAAGTGATTTTCTATGAATTGCAAGAGTTAAATTATCATGAATAGAATTATCCTACCAATGATTTGGAGTCATCTACAATTATATTTGCATTAAATATATATGAAGACACTATATTTATGGGATAAGTGTGATATATAAACTGACCACCAAAGTCTGAAGTATATATTCTCAAAAAAGGAATAGAACGTGATTCAAAATAGATGGTTAGAACTTCTTAAGGACTATTATTGTTCTATCAATTATCACCCTGGAAAAGAAAACAAAATCATTGATAAGTTGAGTAGGAAAGACCAAAAAGTTATTTCAATGATGATAATTGAAGGAGAATCATTGATATAAAGGAGTTGGTAAATATGTACATGGAATTCATATGTAAAGGGACATCATCAATACTATCCCAAATGGTTTCTCAACCATCATTACTAGATCAGATCATGAAGGCACCAAGTGAATATCTTGAGTTACAAAATAAGATAATAAAATCTATGAAAATGGGAAGATTTATGAGTTAAATATTGATCGAGTGGGAAAACTGAGATTTGTTACAAGGATATGTGTCCCATCTGTTACAAAGTTAAAGTAATACATGATAGTTGAATCTTTCAACTCTATATTCTATTTACATCCTAGAACTAGAAAAATGTACAAGGATATGTGAGATAGTTATTTGGGGATAACATGAAAAGGAATATTTTTTACTATACTATAATATATTTAGTGTGCCAACAAGTGAAGGTGGAGTAAAAAATACCCAAATAAGTAATGCAACCACTACCCATTCCAGTATAGAAGTGGGATAACATCAGTATGGACTTTGTTAATGGTATTCCCAAGAAATAAAAGCAAGCCAATGTCATATGGGTAATCATTGATAGATTAACAAATTCTTCTCATTTTATCACCATAAGAGATGATTTCCCCCTTGAGAAATTTTCTCATATGTATATTCAAAAAGTGGTGAGAATCCATGGGGATCCATTTTCAATTGTTTCAAACTATAACACCCTGATATTTCAATATGTATTTCTCCTTTAAATGAATATTATGTTTGATAGCTTCTAACATGTATAACATAAAACTAAAATTAATTGTGATTATTTTATTGAGATAAAATGTTATAATAAAATATAAACACAAATACATTATAAAGTTTAAATATGAAAAAACATGAAGAAAAGTGCAAGTAGAGTAAATGAACATATATATATATATAACACGAACATAAAATATTTATCCTCATGGTTCTCCATGGAGATTGTGACCCCAACCGCAACTATAAAATCTAGTAAAATAATTATTAATATAATAGACATTATGAGAGAAAGGTAAATGTATAAATTTTAGTGAAGCATGTAAGGTTATATATAGGAATATAATATGACCGTTATATAAATGGTCATTGAAACACAATAATTATATATATATATATATATTCATTAGAAAAATAATAATTAGGTATATTTAATTACAATTGGAATATAGTTTTTTTTATAAAAAATTTAAAATAATATAATTCAGAACACTCATATAATTATTAATTTATGAAATAGATTAAGAACACTTAAAGTTATAAAAGTTTATTTGCCTATAAAAGTTGTTTTGCTGTGTATTTGAGAAAAAAATTTATAAAATATAAAATTAAATTTGATAAAATGGTTTCATTTTTTTCATCGTATCAAAATTATCTTAAGTTGAATTTTTGAGAATTTTCGTAAAAGGTTGATTTTTTAGTGAATAGTGAAAATACCAATTTTTGAAAAACTGACATTTCCTTTATTTAAGTCAATTAATTTAAAAGTATAATTATATTTTGGATTTATTATTAAATTAAATTAATCCTACTTTAATTATAAGTAATTTAATTAATCACATAATCATTAATATTATATTTGATTTTGTTATAACTCATTTTTATGCTAAAAACAATTTTTTTAAACTGTTTTTAGTTATGTTATATGAATTTATATTAAAATTTATTTCTTCAACTTCTAAAAATTTATTCTTGAAGAATTTATTCTATATTTGTAATCTTGAGGTTCAAATTTAGTAAATAGATAATCTTTATTTTTTGTTATAATGAATAGTAATCTTGGTAAAATTTATCACCAAAGTAAAGGGTAAATTAGGTTAACTAGGGTTTAAAATAATGTGAAAATGATTTAAACCACCTTATAACTTTATTTTAATATTTTTGATGAGTTTATTTCAACCACCCCTTAATATATTCAAAAATATGGAATTTTAGTGCCATTTTTCTTTGATAAAGACCTTACATTATTTTAAGTAAAGAATAATTCAAAAATATCACTTCTTGATTTTAATATATTGGATATGTTTTCATAAGGATAAAAATAAGTCATAAATATTTTTAAATGGTTATTTTTAATATGAATATTTTTTATGATGGCAATTTATTTTTAAATTTTAGTGATGAAATAATTATCTTAAATGTTTATGCAACACCGACATAGTGTTTGTGCAAGGAGTAGAAACATCAAGTGAATGGGTTTAAAATCATAAAAAGTTAATTTTTTTGGGAGATTTATAGTGTTTCATAAATTTTGTAGAAAAATATAATGTATTAGGGATGTGTTAAATTTTTATATTCTAACTACATTACTTTTTTTATGTTTTTTAAAGTCAACTATGTTAATAGTCCCAAAAATGAATTTAATGGTATCTTATGTTAAATAATATTTTATTAAATGATTTAAAATTAAAAAAAAAATATTATATTTGGACAATTTAATGGGATATTGTCTTTACTATCAACCATTTTCCACTTATGGGTCACTTTTCCATTTATAGTAACTTTCTTGATCCCTAAAGAGTAAAAACGTTGATATCGTGGTAATCATCAAAAGGGTTCATGAGGGTTAAAACTAAGATTTAAAGGTTAAAACAACTCCTAAACATGTATAAATTTTCTTTTATGAGATTATTTTGACTAATAATTATACAGTATTTAAAATAAATCAATTTTTTCACACTTAAACATGAAAAATAATTTATATTTATTTAATACTTTATGTAATTCCAAGGGTGTCCTTCTCCTCTCTTATTTAAGGACATCACCCTTCATCCCTTACTCATTATTATTGATCCATGTAGCTAGACCAATATATTCCAAAAAAACATCCCCAAATTTATCCCCACATCATAGAGTTTCTGTTCTCACTAAAAGACCAATCTAGAAGCCTTTAGGTGTAAGTGAAAGGATGCTCCTCAAAGAGGAGGTAATCGTCATAACCGAACATTTTAATTTAACTTGTTCTGCTTAATTTGATAATGTCCTAACCATTCCAATATAATAAAATAATTATCTTTAATATAATAATATTTTTTATGTTAATGGAATAAACTTATTCATTTTTTCCATCAAATGGGAAATAAAACCATCATTCTTGCATATGTGCGGACTACCGCCTCGCAAACAGATGTATTTCATTTCTCATCACTATATTTTATGTATGGTTATTATAATTGATATATTTTATATATATGATATTCATGATATATTTATTATTCTTTAAATATAATATATAATTTTTATACATACCATTCCAATTGTTAAAAATGGAATCATCACATGTGCATACGTACGGCCTACCGCCTCCACATAGTGGTGTAGTTCATTTTTAATTACCACTTTATATGGATGGTTATAAAGATTAAAATAATTAGTATATATTATATTTATTATATAATTATGATTATGGAAATATAATATATCATTTATCATCTTACCCTTCCACCTGTTAGAAAATGATAATGTCGTTTGTGAGTGTGTGTGAACTACCACCTCCACAAAGCGATGTGATTCATCTTTTATGTACAAATTTCATAGAAGATTATAAATAAGTATATAATTAATATATGATATTAATATCATTTTTAATATTATAGATATTATGTAACCATGATTAAGATTCAAGTACCATTACTACTGAATGGAAACATACATGAACAATGAAGTAGTTAACACCCAAAATAATGATGATAATGAAATATTGTTAATGAATGGCTGATAAGATGTTATGAGAACACAATGTATTATATTATATGTATTAATATGATAATTTTATATAATCATAATAAATTTAAATTTATTATATGGGAGGTTTAATGCACTTATAAAGTAAGTCAGACCCGAGGTAAGGGTTTCTCATCTCACTTTTGTTTCTATGAAACATATGTCATATTCACCACTTGTTTCCTTCATGTGGTTTATATACTACCTCATTGATATGATATTTTCATTAATATATTTATATTCAAGGTATTTAAAGTTTATTTTGAAGTTATTTATTTCATGAGGGTTATAATTCAAAAGTTACCAAAGCAATGAGGGTTTTATGTTAAAATTTCATTTTTTTTATATTGTTTATGATTCAATTTAAAATGATAAAATTATATGATATATCTCACAAAAATCATATATATTTTATTATATTATGTCTATTAATATAAATTTTAAGTTTTCCTTTCATTTTATTCTCTCTAAGTACTCAAAAGTCCAAAATAATGTTTTTAAGGAACTTTGGATTTATTTTTCTATTCAATCGAGAATCTTTTTATTCCATTATTTGAGAATGAATTGATGTATTTACTGAAGAGTTACTTAGAAATCCCCTAGAGAGATAGGTAGAGTGATAAATTGAACTCATACCTAGATCCAATACAATATCTAAGACCCTATATATAATCGTATATGTGGAGTTAGAGGAATTAAAGAAGTAACTTCAAGATCTTTTAGAGAAGGATTCTATTCATTCGAATGTTTCTCCTTATAGAGAATATATTATATTTTTGAATAATAAGGATGGATCAATGTGGTTATACATTTATTATATAGGACTTAATGGGATCAAAGTGAATAAAAAATACCATCTTCTAAGGATTGATGATTTGTTTGACCAGATTCAAGTGGCTTAATTCTTCTCCAAGATTGAATTTTGATCACGGTATCACTAGTTAAGGGTGAAGAAAGAATATATCTCAAAGAATACCTTTCAAACAAGATATGGACATTACAAGTTTTTTGTTAGGTCCTTCTTCTTAACTAATGCTTCTACCATATTTATGGATTTGATGAATAGAGTCTTTGTGGACCACCTTAATAAATTAATGGTGGTCTTTATTGATAATATTATGATATATTAAAAAATTCATAAAGATCATGAGGATCATATAAGGTTTATATTACAAAATATGAGGAAAAATAATATTTTTGGTAATTTATAAAATGTGAGTTTTGATTAAAAAAAAGTCAAATTATTGGTACACATTGTGAACAGTGAAGTAACACAGTGCATCCAACAAAGAAAAATGTTATAGAGGAGTGGAAACATCTTACAAAAATAACTGAGATTCATAGTTTACTTAGTCTACTGGGGTAATATAAAAGTTTTTTGAAAAAATTTTCATAGATTTCTGATCCACTAGCCAAGTTAACATGAAAAAGAGTTAAGTTTATTTAGATAAAGGAGTGTGAAGAAAGTTTATAAGAACTGAGGAAGAGGTTGGTTAATGTACCTATGTTAACTTTACCTTAAAATGGGGAAATATTTGTCATTTATAGTGATATATCATTGAAGGGACTTGGATGTGTACTTATGTAAAATGGAAAACGTTATTACGTAATTAATTGGATCAAGCTACCATCATATCCATCACCCAACCTGATTCATCACAAGGCCCAAAGGGTATTCCCAATCCCCACAGGCTGGCGACAAGCACCTGGTCATCATAGGAACTCCTTTGGGAATGATTTTTCCCAAATTAGAGAAAAAACATTAGAATAAAAGAATATATAAGAGAAAATAAATAAACTACATTACAAACAAGTCATATCCAAATACCATGATCTAACCCATTTTCATATACAAGATCAATATCCATAAACAAGAGATACTGGTAGGCATAACAAAAAAAACTATCCAAAACTAAAAAGATCACAAACCAACTCGAGATGAGCCTGAACGACCTCCATAAAACCTTTTATTTCTTACCACCACCCCACTCACCCCACATCATCCATGATGAATAATAAGGATCTAACTGAGAACATAAAATTTTGTAGGTGTGCGCTAAAAAACCCAATTGGTCACCATAACCTTCTGAAACTATGAAATATGTATCATAAAGAAATTAATCGATGTTGTTTTTAGAATAAATTTAGAAATTAATATTTACATATGTACAATGCATGGAAATAAAAACAATATCATAATAATATTTCAAAAAAATCCCTTTTTTTCAAAAAATAAAACACACGCATTTTGAAAACAAGCCATCTGCCAAAGCTGTTTCAAAACCACACACACTATTAACATTTCTAAAAAACACAGACCTGTTTTATCTAAATGAAAATGATTACTTTAAAACTTTTCACTAACTGAATCCATATTTAAAACCAAATACCATTTTTAAATCCACTTTAAATCACTAACAAGAGATTCTTTAAAAATAATCAAAATAGGTTTTAACAGACAACATTGAAAAATAGTTTTCAAAGAAAACAAATCAACTGACATGGGTTAAACATAATAATAAAGCACCAGACACACACACACACACACACACACACATATATATATATATCACAATGAATATAAATGAAACATAATCAATGAGGGAACCTTATCAAAGAAATAAGGGGAAATTATATCATCAAACACTAGATCAAACTCCCCACAATCACTTTCTCACCAAGAAAACAAAGGTTCCATGGTCGAACCCAAAGGTCACTAAAATGTCATGTATCTAAACATATATGGATATAACCTTATTAAATAGCTACTGTTATATGATAAATCCATAACATCACCCAATTATCCCACACAAGCCTCATTGGAATGAAAAACTCCCCATAAATCCCTTGTTCCTAGCACGATTGTTGCGAAACTAGCGGCGTGTGAACCAACTAAAGGAATAAGATAGATCTTACACTTAGTACCTGGCATCCCGTAACCAATAAGGAAGTGAGACATAGTGAAAATGAGACAATTATAACTCACAAGTCCTAACAAAACCTAAATTCACCCCTAAAACCTAATTATAGAAAACCCTATTCACACAACATGAACTAAAGGCATAACAATCACATTCCTATACAAGGGTATCAACAAGCATCACAAAGTGATCACAAACCCACATAAGGGGTATAAAAGAAAGAGGAAATCATTATTTCCATCCACATAAACCATTTAAAACTAAGGTTCCAAATGGGCATTTAACACCAAAACATGGAATGGAATGTCAATCCCTTTTACATTTCATAAAATACTCTCCAAACGCTATTTAGAAAAATTATGGAAGTCACCCAATCATTTAAAATATTTCAAATTCACCCCTAAACAAGGGATCTCTTCTTTGAAAATATAAAACATGGCCAAAGCTCTTATTTCCATCACACTTTATATAAAACACCACTTAAGACATTTTAATAGGTCCAAAGAATTCACTCATTCCATTAAAACATTTCAAATCTACCCTTCAACAAGGGTCTTCCTCTTAAAAAAACCAAAACAAGGTCAAAGGGCCAATAACTTCCATTAAACCATTTAAAATTCATCAGGGCATTTAATAATAGGTAAACAACTTAAAATTTTCAAATACCCATTGATAATCCAAATTAAAACCCCATTCACAAATCATTTTGAGGTCCACACCTCAATTAAAAATTAAATTCCCTTTAAAAAAATTCTTCACTATTTGAAAATAAAAACTCGGTAAAAACAAATTAAACACCTTAGAAACTATTTCAAAAAGATCCATGGGAATTTCAAAAAAAAATTAGCATAATTAAGAATTCCATTTAAAACATGAAAACATGGTTTCTACATGAAAACCCCATTTATGAAAATCTCAAAACACATGAAATGGTTCCAAAACACCACAAGGATATCACATAAAGTTATACTTTCATAAAAAGGAAATTTAGGAAGTGAAAGAATTATTAGAATTCCTAAACAAAACACTTTCATAGTAATACCTACCTCAAATAAGTGGTAACCAAGCCGAGACATCCTGAAACATGTCTCCTTCAATGGTGACCACACCCATAGAAGTAGAAACGATGTCAACCAACCCTAAACACCAAAACCCCATCAATAAATTCACCTAGAACCCTAAAATTTAACCACATGATACCTAGGGTTCATGGAAGAATCCAAATCCAAGAAAAATGAGGGGGAGAAGTAAGTAGGGAAATAGAAGAGGAAATCACCTCAAACCTATTGGAAAACACCATTAGAAGGGAAATAATCAAGGTAGGAGGAAGTTGGAACACCACCAAGGGCTACCAAGGGTCATCAAACTCACATGGGAATAAGAGGGGTAAAATCCCTCTTAATTTGTGAGGGAAATTTTGGAATTACCCAAAAAAATTAAACATTTGGACTACTCGCATGGTTTGACCACACTATTGGGGAAAATTGTGCACTAACCATATGGTTAACACTACCTCCAAAAAAAATTAAGTTTCACGATTACTCCTAAGAGGATTCATAGTTTCCCAAATTGTGTTCCTCACTCTAGAAACTCCCAAATCTTCGAATGGAATTCTGGGGTGCCCTACACAGTTTGAAAAATCATGTGGAATCCATGAAAATGGATCTATCTAAAATTATAGAGACAACCACATGATTTTTGCAAGGTTTACCAAAATGTCATCAATTTTTTCACTACACATTAGACACACCAAGGATCCCACACAGTTTCTCCTAGGGGTTGCATGGTTTGGACCTAACTGGGTGCACCTCATGCTGAAAAAATGTGTGCAGTTCAAAATTAACTAAAAAGGATCCTCATGAAGGGAGGCCACACAATTTCCCTTTAAATATACACCTTAATAATGTACTATAGGAAAACCTCAAAAATTTACAAGTAATGAACTCCATAGAAATGCAACACATACCTCCACTACTCAAAAGGACACGAAAAGAACAACAACATGACATAAGGGGTGTCACAAACTCCCCACCATGACACTTTCCCCCCTAGAAAGTCTTGGTTGAAAGAAAACCTGGAGAAATAGTGGAAGATCCCAAGAGGATATTACTAAATGAACCACTCAATGCATCTTAAACCTCAAATACAACAACTAAGATCTTTAAAATGATCAAAATGATCAACCATAAAATACCAAATGTCTCTAATAAAAAATGAGATGAGAACCCATAATGAGAATCCCAATGAATCATGGAAGACCTAATATGGTATCCCCACTATTTATAAGTCCTCTAAAATAGTCTCCCCACTATTTAGAGTTCATCTAACATGGTGTAACAAAGGAACCACTACTGAGAATGCATCCTCAAGCAACTGAGAAACCATGAGAGGAACACACTCTCAAATACAACCACTTAAAAATCCAATAAAAGGAAATAAAAACACAATACCCTCATGATAATGACAAGATCACTCACCTTGGGTGATGAAACACGTGGATAACCAGGGGTCAAACACTGGATCACCCTCACATTGTGTATCCTACAAATTTCCCACAGCCACCCACCAGTTAGTATACCACACTCAACTGGTGTATCACACACCATAGTTACCCAATCATGCACCCAAATACCTCTATCAAGTACAAATAGAAATAAACACTAGTCTCAAACAAAATAATAATTGCGGCCAACTATCACCAAGAGAGGTTTTCCCAAATAATAAGGATCAACAAAATGACACTCATAACCTTGCCAAAAAACACCCAAGAAAGCAGAAGAGGGGGGGAAATTCCACAATAGAACAGAACATACCATAACCATCATTCAAACCATCCATCAAAACATTCTAATAGGAAAATATCCCCAAGGAACATCCCAAAAAGTGGAAACATCCACAAAACCAACCATAACCAAAGCTCATAAAGCCCAGGTTACAAACTCCAAAGTAAAAGTCCCAAAAAAAATTGACCCATACTCAAAAGGATCAAACCCAATACCTCTTTCCAAAAACCAAACTTACAAAAATTCCATCACACAATAGAGTAGGAACCAACAACTCACACTACCTCAGCTAAAACCAACTAACGATCTCTCAAAAACTTTCACTCATGAAGATTCAGGTGTCCCAAGAGAATTGAAAACTGCCTTAATCTCTTCAAACTACCTCTTTTTTCAAAACTAGATGAAATTTTCATATCCACCATTCCACTTAGAGTTTGGGTAGGAATAGGAACAAGAAAATCCTTTTCGACCATTCTGGGGGACACAAAAACAGAGACATGAACTACCTCAAGTCATCTCTCAAAACAAAAACCAAGCGATTCCTTCTCAAATAAGGAATCAAAGACACTATAGTGACAATAAAATGAGGCATGTTTCATGAAACCCTCTCTCTAAAGATACCATAATGAGGGGAAATAGACAATTACCCCTTTATTTCCACCTCCAGTAGGACTCGAGTTGGCGACTAGCACTGAGGGTATAAAAATATCATGTATTGGAGGAATTACCCTCTATAATATAAATAGAATCATCAGATAAGATGAGTCATCCACAATAAACTCCATGAAATAATATAAAATAAACCAAAACCATCCTAAAATTCATTTATAAATAAAACTGATACAAATAAAAATCATCAAAGTAAAATATCTAAAAGTAAATTTATAGTAGCGACATAGCAACTATTTAAAGTCCAAGATAGTAATGTCCAACACAGTCCATATAATCCTCTAGGAAACCTAAAAATTAGTTTATATACATAGGGTGATCATACAAGTATACTCAGTATGAAAACTAAAGTCTCTCATAAACATGTGAATAAATCATACTAATGCACCCATGAGAAAATAGAAGAACCAACAGCACCTAAACAAGCCAATTATTCATCCTAACCTCACTAAGGCCTGCTCACCAAATAACGTAAGCCAAGTAATATAATATAATAAGAATAATATTGATATAGGGTACCCCGCACCACTTTCTCGCTGGTATTACACTCTCACACCCCAATGTCATACATCCCGGTGCTCCTATATCTTCTGTATACCACACCTCCCCATAAGCACAATCACATCACATCATTCATAAAAAAACCTGGGCTCACCACCCTACAAGAACAGCCACAACACATCTCACCCAAAAACACCTCGGTCATCACATATCCACAACCATAACTATAAAAGTAGGGTATCATGAACATGAAGTACATAAACCTCATATCCTACTCCTACCATGCATGACCCCCACTATAATCTACCTCATCACATCCCATCCTCTCGTAAACACATGGGATACATCACATCTCACCTGAAGACGCATGGGCTCGTCACTCCATGATCACATCCATATCACAACTCTCCTAAATAAACATGGGCTATCATAAGCAATATATAATTCATTAATAGACCACTAGGAATCACAAAATGTGCTAAATGTACCTTTCCTAGAAGAGAGAGTGGGAAAGATTAGGTACCCATCCATATGTCCTCCTCACTGGATGTCTGGAAAAATACCCCATGCATGACTATGCGGGTGTCGGCACATAGTGATCTATGTGGGTGGGGTGAATATAGAAATCACAAGGAATATACAAGTATATACATATAGACACACACATGATCCCAACCTATGGGTTCACAACTAAACACTAACCTACTCACAGCATCACTAATTTCACTGCCACCTCTAAATGCATAACACCAAACAAACCACAATCCACAACACACCACCAACCAATTCCCATTATCCAACCCATTTGTTCCATTATTTAGAATAATCCACATTTAACCACATATACCATAATTTATTTTATCATTTATCATCTTTATACCTTTAATAAAACCAACCCTATCCATTTCAATCATTATTAAACAATTATTTATTCCATCACTACCTGGGTATCTAGCACAAAGAAACCACATATCACAGGTAACTCAACATTCTCGTCGTACCATTGACCCACCACCCCACAAGTACATCCAAACAATAACCACCTCACCGCCCCAAAATAATGACCAATAAATAACCACCCCTTTGACCCAAAAGTGCGGTCAACAAACAACCACCTCACCGACCCAAAATCACGACCAACAAACACCCACCCCCATATTTCCCAAACATACATCAACTGAACAAAAAATCCATTTTACAGATTTACAAAGGGGATTTTATGACATTACACTTTATTTTAAGGGATTTATCATACAGTCCATAATATTGGGGATACCATTTTATTAACCAAATATAAGTAGTTGTCCAGTTTCCATTTTATGTTGATATCACAATAATAAAAATAAAAGTAATAGTCACAAAACATATCATCTAGTGAAAAAAATCCCCAAAAATCCATAATTTTCATTGGGGAATCAATAATATACAATAAAAATATCACAAATAATAATAAGGCTGTAAAAAATGTGAATAAAACCCCTTGTTTTACCCTAAAATTTCAATTTAACCAATTATTTATCTTTGATTAAGCCAGCACAACCATATCCCAGAGATAGATATGAGCAAGCCCTTACTGCAAGATACATAATAAATAGAAACAAAGGATTTCCTATCACAAGGAATCTTTTCTGATGTTCTCTTCACCATAGGGAAAATCATAATTCCCACAAACCACAACCACATGAAACACCCATGGGCCAACCTACACCACACCAAAGGATCATCAAAACATAGCCAAAATCACACCCCAAACCAAAAACAACATCAGCATAGTGAATCCCCTAGAGAATAATGGGATAATGTCACCAATAAAGGGAGAAGAACTCACCACTGATCATGAATTTCATTTACACGATGTGTATCCATCTCATGGATTCCTACCTTATCCACGTATAAGTCATGAACCAGCTAGATACACAAGTTGTGAACAACCTTTCAAGCCATGTAAATAATAAATGATGTGTATTTCCTGTAGCATCTCTTTTGTACCACCAACTTCCACTGAAAGCTCTTGGAAACCTCCCCTAAACACCTTTAACCACTAAAAATGGAAAAGTAATAGACCAAGAAGGCACAAATCATTACATTAGATACCTATAAAATGATTCTATCCCTCAAGAATCCAAAACCAATCCCAAAAGGAAAGAGTTCCAAACAACCACCCTATGAGACACCTCTCAAGGATATCATCATACCTCGAATTTTACCACCAAGAAAACACTAAAAAACAAATGACCATAAAATATCTCACACAACCTCATCACCACACAACCACATCACTATAAATGTCCAACCTAAACACATCCCAAACCACCAACCATTATAACCAACTAACTACACCACCTTGAAATCACAAATCATTGAATTTCGTCCTCTTTGATAAGATATTATATCTTATGGACATCATTGACTCGCCCTCATGGGCTTAATCACATCACAGTTAATGTGTATCGATTAGGAATCAGTTCCTCCTTTTTTTCATATGTAGGGACTTTATCACACATCACATTAAGGGAAAACAATACTTATCATAAAACATAAGAATCCAAACATCACATAATAACACAAAATAGATAAATCAAAACTCAAAATAGCTCTGGGTACTAGGAACGCATCTGTGTATCTTTCTCCCAAGTACTCTCCTCTATGCCACCATTCCTCCATAACAAAAAAACCAAGGGTATGGTTTATTGATGTAGCTCCCTCTCTTGATGATCTTGAATCTCTATTGGACACTCCACAAATTTCACATTGTCCTTGATATCTAACTCCCCCTATTCAATGGAATGGTATTCATCATGAAGATACCGATGAAGTTAAGAGATGTAGAATACATCATGGATACTCTCCAGCTGTGGTGGAAACTCCAATAGATACTTCAGCTTTCCAACTCACCCTAACACCTCAAAGGTCCCAAAAAACCTGGGATAAATATTACTCCCTCTGCCAAACCTCTAATTCCCATGTCGAGGGAAAACATTCAAGAACACATGGTCTCCAACCTCAAACTCCAAGGGCCTCCTCCTATGATCTTCCTAATACTTCTTTCGGTCATGTGTTGCTTTAATCCTCTCCTGAACAAGATGGACCTTATCTATTGTGCTCTACACCACATTGGGACCAAGAACCACTACCTCCCCAACCTCTTTCCAATACAATGTAGAAATACATGGTCACCCATAGAAATCCTTAAATAAATTCATGCTAATAGAATAGTGATAGTTTTTATTATAAGAAAAATTATGGTACCCAAGATCTTCTAAAGTCCAAGATGCATGACCGTAACATATCTTCTAGTATCTGGATGGTCCGCTCCATATTCACATCTATCTGAGGGTGGAAGGAAGGTAAAATATGTAATTGAGTACCAAAATAATATTGTGATCTCCTACAGACTAGTGAGGTAAAACATGTGTCCCGATATAAGACAATGGACCTCAGCACTTGATGCGCCCACATGCATTGTTTAATTTTCATAGGCAGTGGTCAGATTAGATTATTTGTTTCCCAAACTACAATTTCTACTAAGGTGTATTATAGTGATTTTACAGGGTTGATCCCATGGGAAAAGAGAGCTAGATAATAAGAACTTATGGCTTAAAACCCTGGATTTAGGAGTCCTCATGAGTTTAGTTTAGTTTGGGAAAACTATTTCTAAATACTTAAGTTCTATAATCAATGATAGAGAAGGAATCGGGATCAATTTTGGAGTTCAATATAAAGGATGATCTTAACTCAAACTAGGTACGATCCTAAGGTTTAGATTGTGAAGCAAGTAGAGGCCACTAGTTGACTATTGTCAAACCAACAAGTTCTACCTAGGAGGCTGCTATTACATGGTCTAGAAATAACCACAACCTAAGTGCATTAATATTATCTTATAAGGAATAAAGTGTCACAGGATATTGGTTCTAGCCTATTCTACTTCAACCAGGATAGGGTCCTTCATTCAAATATCTCATGGTCAGGGATGTTCAAATGGATTGGATATACCATTTTTATTTATCCTAATTAGTAATTCTTAAGGTTACCATGTTTATAATTAAATATTTATTGAGTTTGGATACCCCTACTCTCAATACCTGCCCTATGTGGTTTGGATACTCATTGTAGAATTAATCAAGAAAAGGAAAGAGATTGAAAAAATATTGAATTTACAAATGGAAATTGGGTTTAAATAGTTAAATAACATACAAAGATTGGGATTTATCAGTTTGAAAACATGAAATCATGAATTGGAAATAAAAATATGGTTTCTATTACAATTATAACAAATTTACTTACTTGAAACAAGGATGATAACAAACTCATCAATGGTTCATTGTGGCTTTCTAATTGAAATGAAGAATGAGTTAAATGGCATGAGTAATGAAAAATGGAATGAATAATGTCCTTGAAATTAATACACAATGCTTGTATTGAATTAAAACAATGAAATACTTGAAATTTTTTGAGTTTTAGGAGAGTTAGTAGAAGGTAACATAAGAATAATAAAATAAACAAGTTCTATCTAGCCTCTTAATCCTGTTCATGGCTACTATATATAAAGATAAGAAATTACATGACATGTAGTTGGCATTCACACTGTGTAATGTTGATCTAATTTTTTCTCTGTGATTTTTGAATTTGTTCATATCTCACGCGAATCTCATCTGAGATTAGGAACTTTGACTAATTTAATGATGTGTAACTATATTTCACATCATGAAACTTCCTTTGGATGGATCATTTTGAGATGAAAATATGATTTGAATTCCACGCATTGTGGACCGGTGATTCACGTCATGTAAGGATAGTTCACATCATGTAATGATGATTCACGTCTTGTAATGATGATTCATGTCATGAAACTTTCCATGGATTTGAAATTATTCATGACTTGGCTTCATAGATTATAGAATTTGGGGAAGTTATATTAAAAGTTATGTAATGAGGTTTCATGACATGTAATAGGAAATTTTTCTCCTTTTATGAATTGTTTTCCTTTGAACTTTGATATCCTAATTCATGTAATAAACAACACACACCAGGTTCATTATCAAGTAAATCATTGAAAATCATTAATATAATGATAGAAAAATATATATATGATTTCATCTTATCAAATTTTCCCACACTTGAAAAATTTATTTTCCTTAAGAAAAAAGATCTCAAGAGGGATTTCAAAAGGTAAGTGATGTTTTAAAACAGTAAAACAATTATCTAGGAAAATAAAATAAAGTGTAAGAAGAAAAATTCAGCCTCTAGAATCATCCATGCATGGAAAATTAGTCATGCCTCATATCTAATTTATTTAATCAAATTCTTAATCCTTTAACCACAAATTCTTAATTGTTCCTTGAATTCTATACCCATTTTCAATTTACATCACAATGAATTTTCTCTCATCAATCAGGGTGAAATGAAAATGGAGTTATGATTATACCCTATGTACAATATCCTAACCATAGGATATATTTGTCACTATTATCTTCACTTAGTAAATAAAAATACAAAATCAATCATGAGGGCTTCAAAAATTAGGTTCTAATGAATCTGAGGTTGTGGGAAGGTGGGTAAATAGTGAAAAACAAGCTCAAAAAGGAGGGTAGACTCTGGAGTATAATGCATGAATTTCATGAAAAGAGAAATTAAATGAATCCTCTATAGCTAATAAATTTCACGCTTCTAGAAGCTCAAAATGGATCCATGTATATACATCAAGTGAGTGCAGAAAAAAGGTATCTCATTCCTTTATATTTCTTTTTCATTTGTTTTTTTTCAAAATTCATGTCTATGCTAGATCTCACATTCATCCCCTAACCACATATGATGCTTTAGGGGATTCATTGGTCTGGAAATGGTGATTGTTTACCTTCCTAATACACATCCCAAATTATTTTTCTTTTTCTTTTGTAGTTTTCAAAGGAACATGATAGATGATAAATACTACAAATTATACATTGATCATAATAAAATAGTCTGATGAGAAACACAATACATCTTCGTATTAGAATCATCTTATGCTGGATGAAAAATTCCCCCACACTTGTTCAAAGTAACATCATGAATTATACAAAGAGTATAGAAGGAAGAGATAATAATCTTGGAATGGATGTATCATATAAGGTCATTCATGGAGACTATGGGATTAATGAGGGAAAGATGTAAGGTGGGTCTTAGGAAAAATTATCTCAACAATTATTTCCTCAATCCTTTTAAAATTGTATTTTTTTCATTCATAGGCTCAATAAGATCTCAATGAATGTTCTGATAGGTTTACATGTCCCAGGTGTCACTCAAGAAATATGCTCAGAAAATAATATGCAATTGTAGGCTTAGAATCCACTCAAGAATTGGAATAAATAAATAACTAAAAATCACTAAGGTTATGAAACCAAGTAACAAGTAAATTAATAGTAATTTCAAAAATGTTGAATTTGAAGTAAATTACTAAGATCAGCAATCATTCTAAAAGTCTAAACAAGGACAAAACATGGATTTACAACAATTTATAACTTAACTTTATTATTTACTTAAATGGTTATAATGAGTTTAATGTGTAAAGAATGCTTCCAAATTAAAAATTTATCCTAGAAAAATGAGATCAAGAAAAAATTCAAGTGTATTGAAAGTGAAAATCATGAAAAAATCCCCCACACTTAGAATGAGATAGTTTACACACTGTCTGTGGAAGTATTGTGGGAGGGTTATGGAATATGATGCTCAGATAAATTAAATGGCAATTAGACTCTTAAATATTGAGGGAATAAAGAGCTCACTATAAGAAGTGGCATGCTATTGGGGTATTTGGGATGGTTTGATTGGAATTTGGGATACCTATAAAATTGGTTAGAAATACAAATCCTATACTAGATAAGGAATTAGTCCATATGTTTTAAACATTTTGAAAGTAGAATAATAGGAAGGATTACAATATAAAGATCAATAAAACAAATTTTATTTAAATTTAGTCATGTTTATACAATAAATCTTAAGGTTACTTATGAGAAAAAAGTGAAAATACTCCCAAATAACATTCAGTATAAATACTCAAATGATAAAACAGATGAAATATGAGTTTCCTCCCATAAAGTGATAACAAATGATGTCACCATCTAGATGGATAAATCAAAGTATCATGCAATATCATCAATCTGCTCAGTGTATCATTTTTTATCTGTAGCTACTTGTGGAAGTTTCCTCTAGATATTGGGGTCGTTTGGAAGGATTGATCACTTTAGGATCATAGTGATCATAGATCTGGTGTGAAAGGAAGGGTATCTAAGATTGTGGTGGTGGTTTATGAGTATGAATATCAAGTGAGGTCTCCTGAAGCTGATGCTCGATCTCGGCCACACACTAAGTTACTCTTCGAACAAGGAAATATAGTGGAACAAGTACATCAAAAATCATAGATGAAATAGAGGAGCTATGAATAGATACTATAAAATTATAAACATTTGAAAAAAAATAAGCCAAGTAAAGTGTAGTAAAATTAGTTTCCCATAAATATAGACATTGTGTAATAGTACAAAAGGAATGGAAACATAGACCAAAAATAAAATCAACAAGTATTGATACATATGATCAAAATAGAGATGGGTATGGTGGTCAACTAAGATAATCTAGAAGACTCAAAAAAACTCATCAAGTGTCCACACTCGATCATAGGGTGGCTATATCTGTCCTTCATGGGTAGTGGAAGTGATTTCAGAAGGGGTTGGTAGGTGTGCTACTAAGGGCAGTGTCATGGTGCTGGCAAGATGCTCCAGGGTAGGTGCTGGGGAGGTTCCAATCCTCAGTGGGGTCATCTTTTTGGCATATGGATCTACAAAAGGAACCTTAGTGGATGGGGTGGTGGTTGGCCCCTTTAATCATCGGTCCTTCTCTATAAGGTACTCATGTTATGTTGTCGGGTTGAGAAGACATGATGGAAGGTATTCATGGGATGTGGGTGGGGAAGGAGTGGTATAAGAGGAGGGGGTGGTAGGGTATGGTGGTGGATAAGATGCAGTGAGAGATGAGGGTGGTGGAGGGGTGGTGAAATTAGAAATATCTGCAAAAGGGATGTGCAGATGCTCGAAGATCCATCTCATATTTTCTAGGATGAAAAGATGCATGGCCTAGAAATATATTGGGAAGGAATGGGTGTGTGGAACAGTAGGGGATAAGGTGGTGGTAGAGGTAGGGATATGGGTGGTAGGGGCTGGAGGTGAAGTAATGGGTGGAGTGGATGAAAGGTCTTCTGTGTGATCGCCTGGGGCCTCGTTAGCTAGATCATGGACTCCTGGAACCCATAGGTAGGTGTTATTATCTCTAACTAGGAGTTGCATCTTATGAAGAATCAAAAAATCTATGGACTCTATCGGTATAGGGGATGTGAGTAGAAGGGTGGCATCAAACACCCCTTGATGGTAGGCCAGGTGAGTGATGAAGAAACCTTCCATAAATTTACCTCTAGTCCTCATAGTGTGAGCTCGGTAATAAAATGAAAAATCGTCATCCATGTTGATGGAAGGGCCTCTCATGGCTACTGCTAGAATGATGACATCCATCTGGCTTACACTGCCATGAGATTTGACTCGAGCGAACCATGCATGTGTCAGGGCTCTATGCAAGATACGAAGCATTGGGCCTCAGAGATGGATGGATTTGGTTATCCTAGGATCATTCTTAGTGTGGTCATCCCATGTGATCATCCTCCAAATTCACCTCAAGTTATTCCTTTTAGGCTCGAGTTATAGGGTAGGGAATAAATTGGGTGTAGCTAAGTCCTTTGTGTAAATGTTGAGGACTATCGTGAATTCAAAAAATAAAAGCTCATGAGGTCAGTTTCAAATTCTAAAGTGGAGGATTTCCACTGTGACCTAAAATGTAGATCAAAACTCTTGAAACAGCTCCTATTACGTCTCCTCACATACCTCAATAATGTAGGAAATGTGTATATGGTTAAGGAGTTGGAGGATCTTGTCGCTGATATAGAGGTGGGAAAGAATGGTCAGGTCGATGGTTTTGTTCATCCTCATTGGATTTTCCTATATCCAATTGAGGGAAACATTATTCTTGGTATTATAGAAATAAAGGATAGGGTGAAAATGTGGGTTTTCATTGCCAGATGATTCACTAGAGCTAGACTAGGAGTCTTTATATGAATTGGGCTCAGCATAGGCTATAGCGGAAGGTGGGGGAGATGCTACCTAAGGTGGGGAGGGTGCGGAAAGTGCAGTTCCTCATAGAAGCTTCACTAGAGGTGGATCATCATGATCATACATGTACATTGTAGTCATACGATGCATGGTTTTCATCCATTATATTCTTAGAGTAGGTATTAGGTGTGTTGAGGAGGGGGGTTCGGTTTTCGCCAAGAAGAAAGGGAGGGGGTACGGTTTTGGCTGAGAGGGAAGAGAATGAGGGATCACGAGAGTCACCCAGCCAAGAGGTTGGGAATGGGTAGGGGTTCAATTTCACAACCACTAAGGGAGGAGGATCAGGTCATGAAGGGAGGAGGGGAAGGGTATCGAGCGAGAGGTTGGATATAGGGGGTTTTGAGGGAGAAGAAGGGAGGAGGGGATGTCGAGTTTCACGACTAAGAGAGAGGGAAGGGGGTTATGAGAGGAAGGAGAAGGGTTTGGCCATGAACCCTAGGTTCAGTACCTATTTTTAAAAACAAGTTCAAGTGATTAAATGACATGTAATGAAGTTTTAAATCATGTTATTCTAGGTTTTATGAAATTTTGGTAGAAAAATTACACGTCATCAAATAGTGTTACATGATGTGTAATTGACATTTTTTCTCAGTTTTAATGCAGTTCCCATTGATTATTATAACCTAATATAGCCTAAGGTGACCTATCCTAGGTTGCCTCCCAGTCAGTGCTTCATTTAATGTTGAGAACTTAACTCTTTGTGGCTCAGATGAATTTTAGGCTAACAACACAGCCTTTACAGAAGGGTTCTTGATAGATTTTTAATCTTTGACCATTAAACTTGAATGGTGGTCCACCTTCCTTTTGTATTTCAATGGTCCCATAGGGGAAAACATGAATGACTATGAAGGGTACTATCCATCTATATTTCATATTCCTAGGGAATAATTTTAATCTTGAATTTAATAATAAGACCTTATTTATTAGGAAAAAGATTTGTCTTGAAATGCGTTAATCATACCATTTATTTTTCTTTCTTTGTAGATCTTGGAATTTTCATAATCATGTTTTTTTTATTTCAATTCATCCAATTTCAACATTTGAGCTTCTCCATATTTTTGATAATCCAAATTGAGCTTCTTAATTTCCCAGTACGATCCATGCTTTAATTCAACTAGTAGATGAAAAGGTTTTCTATAAACCAATTTGATGGGTGTGGTACCAATGGGTGTTTTTTATGTAGTGTGGTATTCCTATAGTGCATCATCCAGTTTCAAACTCCAGTCACTTCGACTTGTGTTCATGGTATTTTCCATGATTTTTTTGATTTCCCTATTTGAAAATTAAACTTTCCCACTTGTTTGCAGGTGGTAGGGAGTTCATATGTTGTACTAGATTTCATATTTATCTAGTAGTCCTTTAACAGCTTGATTAGTGAAATGTTTTCCCCAATCCCTGATGATCAATCTAAGAAATACAAATCTTGAAAATGAATTCCTTTTCAGGAAATTCATGACCACTTTTGTTGTGTCATGTGTTGTAGCTTCAGCTTCTAGCCATTTCAAGACATAGTCAAAGCCAATGAGGATATAGGATTTTCCATTTGAATTGGGAAATGGTCCCATGAAATCTATCACCCATATGTTGAATATTTTGACTTCCATGATTGGTTTTTTAGGCATTTTAATTATTTTCCCAATGGTTCCAGTTCACTGGAACCTATCACAGCTTTGACAATATTCCATTGCATCTTGGTGTAGAGTGGGATAGAAAGTCCACTTTGTAGGATCTTTTCTATGGTGCACTCAATTCCATGATTCCCTCTAGTTGGTGATGTATGACACATGTCTATCACATTTGGGATTTCATTCTCAATAATGCAACGTCACAAAAATCCATCAGTGTAGCGCTTGAACAGAAGTGGTTCAACCTAATAGTAGTGTTCAAATTCAGCTAAAAATATTCTCTTTTGGTGGTAGGAGAGATCCAGGTGTAAAAATACCATGGAAAGATAATTCAAAATATCATAAAATCCCAATTGTACCTTTATGATAAAAGGGGTTTCATTAGGAAAATATAATTTTAAGTTGATATCATCATCATCCTTGATGAGTGGTAGAGGAAGTCGGGATAGATGAACAGTGATCACATTTTCCATTCCTTTGGTATATTTGATGAAAATATCAAATTTTTGGAGTAGGATGATCCACCTTATCATCCTTTTCTTGTAATTAATTTTTTCATTAAATACTAGAGGGTGTAATGATCGGTGTGCACAATCACCTTTGAAAAAAACAAATTGGAACAGAATTTCTCACAAGCATACACAACAGCTAAGAGTTATTTATTTGTATTTTTATAATTTAATTGAGCATCATTTGGTGTGTGTATGGATAGTAGATAGGATAGAAGATGTGACCAACTCATTGTCCTAAAAAACACCAACAACAAAGTGTTTGGTGTCACACATCAATTCATATTCCTTATCCCAGTTAGGTAAAATGATTATAGGGGATACTATCAGGATTTTCTTTAAAGTATTGAATGTTTTCCAAAATTATTTAGTGAATTTAAATGGAAATTCCTTTGAAAACAAGTGTGTCAGAGGTTGAGAAACTTTTTCAAAGTCTTTTACAAATCACCTGTAGAATCCAAAATGGCTTAGAAAGATCCTTATACCCTTAACTGTTGAAGGTTCAGGTAAATCTTTAATGACCTTTATCATAGCAGGATCAAATTATGTTCCCTCTTTGGAAATTTTATGTCTGAGGACTATGCCACCTTGAACCATAAAATTTCATTTTTCCCAATTTAAAACCAGAAATTTCTCTTCAAAATGTCATAGGACTGACTCAATATTGCTTAGGCGGACCTCAAAAGATCTTCCATAAACTAAAAATTCATCAATGAATATTTATGAGAATTATTCCACCATATCATGGAATATATGTGTCATGAATAGTTGAAATTTTTATGGTGTATTAAAAATGCTGAATGACATGTGCCTGTAAGAAAAGGTACTAAATAGACATGTGAATTTGGTTTTGGAGTAATCAGCTGGATTGACTACAATCTGATTGTATCTTGAATATCCATCCAAAAATCAATAAAATTCATGTCCTACTAGTCTCTCTAGAATTTTATCCATGAAAGTAAAGGGTAAATTATATCTCTAGTTTTCCATGTTTAAATTTCTATAATCCACACAAACTCTCCATCCATTGATGGTGTGTGTTGAGATCAGTTCATTTTCATTAGTTTTTTCCATTGTGATCCCACCTTTATTGGGAACTAATTGTAGAGGGATCACCCACTCACTATCAAAGATTGAAAATATTATTCAAGTATCTAGAAGTTTCAGAACTTCCTTTTAATAACTTCCTTCATTGGTGGTGTGAGCCACCTCTATGGTTGACATTTCAGTTTTTCACCTACCTCAAGTCAGATTCTATGGGTGTATTTGGAAAGATTGATTCCTTTAATGTCCATCACTCCCTAGGAAATTGAGTACTTGTATCTTTTTAAGAATTAAACCAATTTTTCATCTTGTAACTAGGATAGTTCAGAGTTAATGATTACTAGTAGAGATATTGAAGCTCCTAAGTATGAATACTTAAGAGTAATAGGTAGATGCTTCAAATCCAGTGCTGGTGGTTGAATGATTGAGGGTATGAAAGGTGGTAAAGTATACCTTGTGAGAGGTTCATTGAAGCTAACTTCTTTAAAATCATAATCTTATTATGAATTAGGTAGCGACTCCTCATTTTCTTCTTCTATGGACATATATTCATTTCTATCTTGGGTAAGAGAGATAGCATTGCAATCAAAGGCATCATCTGATTGTTTAGAAGCTTTTGTGAGGTTGAAGACTACATATTCTTCTATGAATCAAAAGATTAAACACCCTTGATTTACATATATTATATCCTTTCATATTTCCAAGAATGGTCTTCCAATAATAATGGGGATGTCATATTCTTCATTAATCTATAAAACCAAAAAGTCTGTTGGAATGATGAACTTACTGACTTTAAATAATATATCCATAAGAATTTCTTAAGGGTAATTTACTAATTAGTCAACAAGTTATGGTGCTAATAGAGTTTTTTTGAGATATTGAAGTCCTAACTTATGAAATATACTCATCTACATGAGGTTAATACTTGTTCCAAGATCACATAGAGAACTTCCAAATTTACACTCTCTAATAGCACATGAAATTGAAAAAAAATTGTGGTCTCTCATCTTTGGTAGAAATTTCTACTGAGCAATGGAAGATAATTATTCATTTAGTGATATGAAACCTAGATCTTATGTTTTCTCTTTATTAGAAATAATATCTTTTAGGAATTTGGAATAAGCCAGCATCTGAGAAATAGCCTCTGAAAAGGGTATGCTGATATGCAATTTCTTGAAAATTTCCAAAAAAACTTCTTTTATTATGCCTCCTTTCTGCTTTGTCTTACTCTTTTTGTAAAAGTAATAGGCGGATTGTATGGTGGTGTAGCAACATAGACTAGATATTTTTGTTGCTCAAGTGTTTGGGTGTTTTTGGTTGGTGATACCTCTTAGGGTATTACTTGAGTGGTCCCATCAACTTGTTCTTCTTCTACTATTAAATGCTTCTTAGGTTCCTTAGATTTTCTTTCATCACTTTTATATGGTTGCTAAAAATCCAAAAAAAACATTTCTCATAAATATAGCCTTAGAATATTCCCTTGGGTGTGTCTTTGTATTATCGTGTAGAGTACCTATTAATCTGTCTGATATACTCTTTGAGAACTAACCCATCTGAATTTCGAGATTGCTTAGGGAAGCTCATTGGTTTTTCGTCTATGTCTCTTGAGTATTCATTTTCTGATCTTCTTTTTGAACAAAAGTATCCCAGAGGTTCTCTAAGTTACTCTATAGAGGAGAAATTTTCTACTAAGGTTTTGGTTGAGCTAGTTGAAACTACCACTATGATTTCTGAGGGAAATTTTTTTGTTGTGATTATTTTTGCGGTCTAGGAACAAGGTTTATGGGTGGGTACCCTGGTGGTCCTTGAGTATGAAGTGGTTCTTGATCACTTCTCTATTGATAAAAACCTTGGTTGTTTTGAGGTGGTTGTTGAGCCATCCTCTGCTGAAAGTACTGTTGCTGCTGTTGGAATGGTAGATTTTGTTGATTGTAATTGATGTAATTACAATCTTGAGTTAGTTTTTATTCAAATCTTACTTTTCAGTCTTAGTATAAGTGTGGGCCACCACACATTTCACATGACTGCATCTCCATTATAAGAGTTGGAGGGGGTGGTGTAGTAGGTAGCTGTAATGGCTCTAACTTCTTTATGAGTGCTTTGACTTGCACTATCAGTCTGGTATTTTCATATACTTAGTAAATTTCACACCATGGTGGTCCACAATCACTTTTCTATAGACTAGAATTGTGATATAATTCATCCAGAACTGCTCATTCTACCTCAAGCATCTTGAACATAAGACTGACATCAGCTGCAGCATCGATAACTATGTGTGAGGCTGGCTGGAGGCCTTGGTAGAATTTATAGAGCTGGATCCACATGTCTAGTCCATGGTGTGGGCACTTTCTCATCGTATCCTTGAATCTGTCCCATTATTCCCATGAAGATTCTTCAACAATTTGAGTGAAGTTTTATATATCATTTTGGAGCTTCCAAGTCTGTATTGGTGGGGTGTATTTATCTAAGAACTTCTAGTCTAGATTGTCCCAAGTCATGATTGGATCGGGATCTTAAATCTTGAGATAATCCTTGGCTAAATATCATAGACAGAAGGGAAATACATGAAGTCTAATAGCATCAGAAGAGACTCCCTGGGAACAAATGTTATCACAGACTTGTTGGAAGTTTGAAATATGTTCATGAGGATCTTTTCTTTGAATCTCACTGAACTGGCCCTTTTTCTAGATCATATGAATGAGTCCAGGTTTTATTTTGAAAGTGTGTGACTATATAGAGGGATGTATAATTCTAAGAGTAACACCATGTATTGATGGAAATACATGATCTATGATGGTGTGATATTGTTACACCGGATGCTCTCTATGTTTGATGGGTTTCATGTTTGGCAGGTTGGGTTGGTTTGGACCTACAGGATTGTTGCAGTCAGCCATTTGTGAATAGTGTCATGCACAGATATACTTATCAACTTCAAGCATGAAGGAAATCTATTATTGTTCCTCAAGTCTCCTCAAATGAATCAAAGGGCCCCTACGCATGCACTAATCCACAATAAGGATACAGTGGCATCCGAAAGAATGGAAAAATGAAAAGAAATGAGAAAGGGAAAGGTAATCTCATAATATTTTTCCAAAAGGTTTTCTGTGCGAAGCACAGTAAGTTCCTTAGAAATGAAACCAAAGTTTTATGTTCCCTCATGCGTTGTTTAATCTGTATGGGATGCGTTCATATTAGATTATTGGTTTTCCAAACTACAATTACTATTAAGTCATAGTATAGCGATAGTGCGGGGTTGATCCCATGGAGAATGAGGGCTGTAGAAAAGAAACTTATGGCTTATAACCCTATATGTATGAGTCCTCGTGATTTGTTTTAGTTTGGGAAAACTACTAATAAATAATTAAGGTTTGTAATCAGAGATAGAGAATGGATCGAGATTAATTTTGTGTTTAGTGGAAAGGATGATATAAATTCTAACTTGGTAGGCTCTTAAGGTTTAGGCTACGAAGCAAGTAGAGGTGACTAGTTGACTATGGTCAAACAAACTAGTTATAACTAGGAGGTAACTATTCCTTGGTCTAGAAATAACAACAACCTAATCTTATTAATCTTATCATATAAGTAATAATGTTTCATAGGATATTGGTCCTATCATATTCTACTTCAACTAGGATAGGGTCCTTCATTCATATATCCCATGGTCAGGGATATTTGAATTAATTGGATAGATAATTGTTATTTATCATGATTACTAATCCTTAAGGTTACCAAGTTGATAATTAAATATTTATTGAGTTTGTATACCCCTACTCTCCATCCCTACCCTAGGTGGGTTAGCTACTCATTGTATAATTAATCAAGAAAAGGGAAGAGATTGAAAACATGTTGAATTTAAAAATCGAAATTGGGTTTAAACAATTAATGAAAATGCACAGATTGGGATTTATTAGTTTAATGAACATGAAATCATGAATTTTAAATAAAAAGATAGTTTTGATTCCAATTATAACTAATTTACTTACTTGAAACAAGGATGATAAAAAACGCATCATCTATTCATCGTGTCTTGCTAATAGAAACAAAGAATGAGCGAAACCACATCGGTAATGAAAAATGGAATGAAGAATGACCTGGAAATTGATCCATAATGCTTTTATTAAATTAAAACAATGATAGACTTGAAAGAATTTGAGGAGATGGAGATAGAGTATAAGGGAATGGAAGAATATGGAAAGAAACAAGTTTTTTCCAACCTCTTAATCCTTTATGTGGCTAATGTATATAAATATGGGAAATTACATGACGTGTAATTGGAATTCACATCGTGTAATGTTTATTCAAGGTTTTATATGATATTATTCAATCTACATGTATCTCACATGAGTATCATCCGAAATTAGGAACTTTGAATCCTTTCACGATATATAACTGGATGTCACATAATGAAACTTCCTTTAGTTGGATCATTTTGAGTGGGAAATATGATTTTAATGCCACACATCATAGACTGGTGATTCACGTCGTGTGAGGATGGTTCATATCATGTAATGATGATTCATGTCATGTAATGATGATTCATGTTGTGAAATTTTCCATGGTTTTGAAATTATTCATGACTTAGCTTCAAAACTTTCATCATGTGGTGAAATTATATTACACATCGTGTAATGAGGTTTCACGACGTGTAATAACCAGTTATGTTCCTTTTTTATTTTTTTCCTTTTAACCTTGAAATCATAATTCCTGCAGTAAACAACACATATTAGGTGAATTATCAAGTAAATCATTAAAAATACTTAATATAATTATAGAAATATGTATATATGATTTCATCTTATCATCACTCCATGAAACCACACCACGTAATCCACATACCTCTTGACCAAATCATCAACTTCACCCGACTCCCGGATCACTAAGAAGTTGGTCGATTTCATCAACCAATCAATGATCACCCAGATAGCATCACAAACTCCTTGAGTTTGTGGTAAACCTATGACTAAATCCATCTATATTTCATCCCATTTACACTCAAGAGCATCCAAAGGATAGAAAAAACTTCTAAGAACATGATGTTTAGCCTTTACCTGATGGAAAACCAAGCACTTCTCCATAAACTCTACCACCTCTTGTTTTATCCTGGACCACCAAAACTACATCCTCAAACCATGGTACATCTAGGATACTCTTGGGTTTATATACAAAGTTGATATATGAAACTCACAAAGTACTGCCTCATTCATCACAACAAGAACAAAAAACCTCCCACAAAACAATATCTGGATCCCACTATTCTCTTAGAATCCCTCCAAAGCATCACCATGGTCAACATGATCATGCATTACCTATATCTACGAGTCTCCCCACTGAGACTCTTCCACCTACTTCTTAATAGAAACTATACCATCATATGAAACAAATATCCTCAAACTCTTATGATCTGTGAAACCACAAAGCACTCCCCAATAAAGTAATGTCACCACAACTTTATCACAAACACAACTATTGTTAGATCCAGATCGTGGGTGGTATAGTTATTCTCATGGGGAAATAACTTCCTAGACCCATAATATATCACTACTCTCTATTTCATCAACACACATTCCAAGATCAGATAGGAAGCATCACAAAACACCTTAAACATCACACCCACCTTGGGGAACTGAAGCACTGGATCACTGACCAACTTCCCCTTTAGTTAATCAAATGATATCTAGCACTGATCATTACACACAAAATATTTTTCCTTCCTAGTAAAAACTATCAAAAGGGCTATAACTTGAGAAAATAAGGTGAAAACCTATGATAATATTTTTCAAAACTAAGAAAACTGTGAACCTCTACCACATTCTTGGGTGATTCCCAAGAAACAACAGTCTCGACTTTTGATAGGCCCACTGTCAGACTCTAATAAGATACCACATGTACAAGGAAATAGATCTATAAAATCCAAAAATCACACTTGGACAACTTACCATAGATCTTGTGGTGTCGAAGGACCTATAAAACAACTCTAAGATGATCGGAATGCTGCTCTTCTAACTTTGAGTATATCAAGATATCATCGATGAACATGATGAATAATTAGTCCAGAAACTCATGGAACATAGAGTTCATAAGCCCCATGAACATGGTTGGTGCGTTCATAACACTAAATATAATGAACACAAACTCGAAGTTCTCATACCTGCATCTGAAGGAATTATTTGTTATATCACCCTCCTTCACCCTCAACTGGTGATATTCAGACTGAAAATCAATAATAAAAAACCAATTATCCCCTCTCATCTGGTCTAAAAGTTCATTTATCCTCAAAAGATGATAACGGTTCTTGACCATCACCTGATTAAACTTCATGTAGTCTATATATAAACTCATACTACCATTCTCCTTCTTAGTGAACAACATTGGATCACCCCACGATGACACACTGGACTGGAATCATATTAACTATCTTAATCCTTAGCTACCTTAACTCAGAAGCTGACATTCGATAAGGATCCATAGAAATTGTAGAAGCTCTAGGCTAAAAGTATATCCCAAAATTGACATCACGTTGAGGGGGTATCATTCCAACCTCATCTATGAAAACATCTAGTAACTTCTATACAACCCTGGGAACCTCCACTTTTCTATCATCCACTAATTCCATTGATAACTCAGTCACCAAAGAAATAAGGGGCTCCACATGTTTACTTCTCACCTAAAAACCTTACTCATCAATGAAAATCACACACTAGCCATCCAAATTTGAAAACATGACTCTCCTCTAAAAGCATGCAATAACAGCACATATGGAATATAACCATTCGATGTTGATGATAACATCGTATGGTTGTATCTATAGAAATAAAATATCCTTATGGGACTAATGTGGCCCCATCATCAATCTACACCCTCATCACACATCAAACAAGATAGTATGGTCTACGACTGATGTAGTCAACACCAAGGGCACAAAAAGCCTCTCTACATCTAGTCCTAGAGAATAGACTAGAGTGGGTGCAACAAGGGAGTACAAATCTCCCGAATCAAACAAGGTCCAAACAAGGGTACTAAACAAACCGATCATACCTATGAAAATATTTTTTCCCTAAGGAACTGTCACCTCCATTGCATGAAATTGACCATACCTAGATCCTCTACCTATATGCTGATGACCACCTCCATGAACATGCTTAGTTTGAGGTCCCTAAACTTGAGGAGCATCCTGAGGTTGGCCTCTACCTACTCCATCTCCCCTTGGTGGAACATAAGCCTACTGAACCTACTGCTGGAATGGTCACACTAGAAACTACTATTGAGGTTGGCACTGAACTTGTACACCTCCACCAAACTAATCATGGGGAACCATAGGGCACTAGTTCTAATAATGACCAAAAACCCCAAAAACTAAACACACTAGCACAAATTCTCTAATAAAATAATGGAAACCACAAGTCCCGGAAGGCTGCAAAGGAAGCTGCTGAGGTCAACTCCCCGCTAGACGAAACCTTGAAGGTCCTGGTTCCTGAGACCTACCACTGAAAACCCGTCTACTCAAGGAACCCTATTGATTACCCTCTTGTGGAAAACCTCCTCATGAGTGCATCCTCTTGATCACCTCCACCTTTTGAACCTCCATATATGTTGGAAATTTAAAAGGAGTAATTTTACACTAAATAGAAGGACAAAGTACCTCCTCAAGATGCCTCACACGAGACTCCTCATCAGGAAAAAGATCTAGGGAAAATGTAGAAGGTCCTTATACTTGATTCCCAACTCTTACATTAACATACTCCCCCTACTGAATAGAAATAAGCTCTTTCCTCTTCACTTCATTCATGGTCGACAAAATAAACATTGTCTAGAAGTTCTTTTGGGAGTCGACCCATGAAACATCTTCCTCCTTCTGCTCACCCAAATATGGCATCCACCATTGATGCGCAGCTCCCCACATCTGACTAACTACTAAAGGAACCCATGACTTCATAGATGCCCTGATCAAACTAAAAGAGATCTCAAGATCCTCTAGCGAGCTCCTTGTCTCCACATCTAAAACACTTCCCTCATACATCCCCAAATCCTGCCAGAGGAAAATGTGCAACTCCCTCTACCAAGCCACATCCTCCCATGCCAGATCAACCCTGCAGTGATTAACTGGATCACCCTACTAAACCTCAACTACCTAATCCACACGCACATAATGAACAGGATCCATATCTAAAACTAGAAACAAATATTTCCTAAGCTCGATTAATATGGAATTTTATTAAGATTCATTTTAATTTATTTTATTCATTTTAAAATTACAAAAAAAACCCAATTCAAACAAAAACACAAGTCATCATGATGTATGTACTTATCCTGGGTCTCTACCCTAAAAATAAGTCTTCATCACTTGGTCATCCAATAAGTTCAGATTCTATGCAATAGATCACAAAGGGCCCTAAAATCCCATGTCTTAGCCAGTCTCCCTAACCAATGTCATGAACCTAGGTCAACTTGCACTGTTTCCATACCACCCCATAAAATAATCATTTTTCCTAACTCTAAACTTCATCCTATCTCTCAACCATTACCTTTAATATTACTCTATCATGACCCACTCTCTCTAAATATAATGCAATAAGGGGATATAGATAATGACCCTTGAGTCCTGACTCTAATGGACCCTGGGTTGGTGAGTAGAACGGAGGGTATAAAAATCTCATGTATGGGAGGAATTACCCTCTATAATATAAATAGGATTAAGAGATATGATGAATCATCCACAATAAACTCCATAACATAACATAAAATAAACCAAAACTATACCACAATGAATATATAAATAAAATTGTTATAGATAAAAGTATCCAAAGTAAAATACCCAAAAGTAAAGATATAGTAGTGACATAGCAACTGTCTAAGGTCCAAGATAGTAATGTCTACCACAGTCCATTTAATCCTCCTGGAAACCTGAAAATTAGTTTATATACGTAGGGTGAGCATAAAATTATACTTAGTAGGAAAACAAAAGTTTCTCATTCACATGTTAAAGAAGCATACTGATGTACCAATGATCAAACAAAAGAACAAGAAGCACATAAACAGGTCAACTATCCATCCCAACCTCACCAAGGCATGCTCACCAAATAACACAATCCAAGTAATATAATATAACAAGAAGCATATCGATATAGGTTACCCTGAACTACTTTCCTAATGACCGCCTAACAATCATGGTCACATCACATCACACTCGCAGACATCTGGGCTCACTACCCCACAAGCACATCCATAACATGTCTTTTCCAAAAACACATGGGCCATCACACATCCACAACCGTAACCAGTGCAGTAGGGTATTATGAATATAAATGATGTCAAACTCGTTCCCTCCTCATACCATGCACAACCCCCACCATAAGACACTCCATATCATCTCATACTACCCGTAAACACATGGTCTATGTCACATCTCACCCATAGACACATGGTCATGCCACCCCAAAAGCACGTCCACATCACAACTCCCCCAAAGACACCTAGGTTATAACAACCACTATCTAGTGCACTAACAGACCTTTGCCCATCATAGCCTATGAAAAACCTACCCACATGGAAGAGAGAGTGGAAAAAATTGTGTATCCAACCATTTGTCCTCCTCACCATATTTCAGGAAAAACACCCCCTACGTGAGTATATGGGTGTCGAAACATAGTTCTTGATGTGGGTGGGGTGTGTGTAGAAATAAAAAATAATATACAAGTATATAAATATATCTACACACACAATCTCATCCTATGAATTCACAACTAAACACTAACTAACTCACAACATCACCACTTTTGATTCCACCTCTAAATCCATAACACCAAACAAACCACAAGCCACAACACACCACCAACCAATTCCCATTATCCAACCCATTAATTTCATTATTTATAATCATCCAAATTTAACCCCACATCCCATAATTTATTTATTAATTTATCATTTCCATAACTTAAATGAAACCAAACCTCATCCATTTAAATCATTATTAAAAAATTATTTATTCTATCACTACCTAGGAATCTATCACAAAGAAACCACATATCACAAGAAGATAAACATTCCCGTCATACCATCACCATGCCTCCCCAAAAGAACAGCCAAACAACAACAACATCTCCACCCCAAAAGCACATCCAACAAACAACCACCCCACCACCCTAAAAGCACAGCCAACAAACAAACACCTAACCTCCCCAAAAGTATGGACAATAACCACCATCCCCCACATTCCCCAACCACACATCAACCAAACATCAAATAAATTTTACTTATTTACAAAGGGGTTTTTTCACGTTTTACTTTATCTTAGGGGCATTATCAAATAACCCATAATCCTAGGGAAACCATTTTGTTAACCAAATATAATTGGTTATCCAATTTCCATTTTAGGGTGATATCACAATAATTACAAAAAAAAAGCAGTCACAACACATATCATCCAGTAAAAATAAATCACTCAAGGAATAAAATTTTAATTGGGGTATGAATCCCATATAAACAAAATATCAAAAATAATAATAAGGTTTTAAAAAAATGTGAATAAGACCCCCTTCTTTTACCCTTCAATTTCAATTTAACCAATTATTTATCTATGATTAAGAAAGAACAAACATATATTATAGATAAAAATGAGAAAAATCCTCCCACATGATACACAATAAAGATAAATAAGGGATAACCTACCTCAAGGAAGATTTTATAACTCACAGTGCACCACAAGGTGAAGAAGAATGCCTGTCAAACACAACCACATGAAACACCCATGAATCAACCTAAACTGCACCAAAGGATCATCAAAATACATCCTAGCTCACACCCCAAACCAAAAAAACATCACTGTAGTGAATATTCATGATAAAACAGGAGAAAAATACTATGAAAGGGAGAATAAATCACTACTGATCACCAATGAACAACCACTAGAACCAACAGATCGAAGCAAGGGAGAAGAGAGCAAGAGAGTCTCCTCAGGGTGCCTAGGGTTCCTCCAAAATGATAGAGGAATATGTTATGACTGAATAAATGAAAATTCATCCAGAAAAGAAATTAAAACCTTGGATTCCATAGGTTTCACATCGTGTAAACATTACACAATGTGTAAACCTTTGGTTTTTTGAAAATTTCATCTTTCATTGAAAATGTGTCTCCACAAACTTTATTTGATACACGTTTTAAATTATATTTACATGATGTGTATCCATATCATGGATTCCCCCTTGGAAACATACAAGTCGTGAACCAGCCAGATATATAAGTCATGAACAACCTTAATATGTCATGTAAACAATACATGGAATGTATTTCCTATAGTATCTCTATTGCACCTCTATATTCCATCGAAAACTCCCAAAAACTTCCCCTAAACACCTCCAACCACCAAAGCTAGAAAAGTAACAGATCGTGAAGGCAAAAACTATTACAACATGCCAATAACACATCAAAATAGACTTTTCTTTTGAAAACCTCTATTTCTTTGAGGAATTTTGAAATCACACTCCACCATGGTGATACTAGAAAATCAATCCAAAGTAACTTTTAAAAAGAACAAAAACCAACCTTGGTGGAACACACCCATTGACTATATAAAGAAAGATATAAAATTCCTTTCAAAATATAATTTCACTTTGAAAAACAAGCATCCAAAATTATTTTTGAAACTTGTTTCTCTTTTTCAGAACACTCTCCAAACTTATTTTAAAAACACAACTTCATTTTAAAGCATCTCATTTTCCAAATACAACAAGGGAAACCACCATTTTTATAAAAAAAAATTATAAAACCATGGGAATTAACAATTCCCACTATTCACAAAACCAAGTTTGAAAATAAAATTTTCCACAAATCCCCTTTATTCTCCAAAACAATGTTTCCAAAACCAGGTGCACACAAGCACTACATAAGCAAAAATTAAGGGTTATATGAACCACATCCCAAAAGGGAAAAAAAACTCCTCATTCCACCTCCAACATGTGAAAATTAATTTTCTAGAAATCTAGAATATAAGAGAAGTTAAAGTAGGATATCCAAGAAGAAACATTGTTATGTGTGCCTTGACCATCATGATTTGAGAAACTAGGTTTCAACCATGCCACACACCTTGAAAAAATGGTAGACTTGACCACACAGGCACCGCATGGTTTCCCAATCCACATAAGATAAATTTGAAGCTCGATTTCCCTTTATACTTAACCTCGTAACCAAAAAGGAGATCCCCTATATCACATAAATTATCAAAGTGGGTCTAAACAATTATAATCTCATCACACTAAAACCAACAGAAACAACTAAAAAAACTCAAACTAGTGATTCAAAACCCAACTTCCCCTGGAAGCTTGAGGGTCAGGATAATAAAGGGCTAGTTAGACTCTTGTTTATATTTCATCTCAAGATCCTACTGCCTTAATCTTCTTTATATCAGGACATCCCTAAATAACAAAGGAAACTCAAGAACCATAGATTACTACTAAAGGAAAACCTTAAACTTTGATACCATTTTTTATCGAACCATATCGGGATTCCATTCTACCTGACACCCAACCTGATTCAACACAAGGACCAAAGTGTGTTCTTGATCCTCATAGGATGGTGACAAGCACCTAGTCATCACAGGAACTCCTTTGGGAATAGTTTTTCAAAAATCAAAGATATAATAATAGAATAAAATAATATAGAAGTGAAAATAAATAAATTGTATTCCAAAAAGTACATAACCAACTACCATGATCCAACCCATTCTCATATACATGATTAACATCTATAAACAAGTTATACAAGTAGGAGGAATAGAAAAAAACTAGAAAAAACTAAAAAGACAACAAACCAACTCAAACTGAGCATGAACTTCCTATAGGAAACCTTTGATTTCTCACCACCACCCAACTCAACCCATGGTGTCCATGATGAAGAAGAAGGATCCAACTCAGTACATGAAATTGTATAGGTGTGGGCTAAAAAACCTAGTTTTTTTACCACAACCTTCCGAAGCTATCCAATATGTTTCATAAGAAAATTCATCAATTCTAGTTTGAGAATAAATTTATAAAGTAATCTTTACATATATACAATGCATGGAAATCAAAAAATTCCTTATTCTGTATTCAAAATATTTTCCCTTTGTTTCCCAAAACCGACCACATGTGTTTTGAAAATATAACATCATCCAAAGTCATTTCCAAACCACACATGCCATTAACATTTCTCAAAAACAACTCACACTTGTTTTATCTAAATGAAAATTATTACCTTAAACATTTTCACTTACCAAAGCCATCTTTAAACCGAAAACCCATTTTAAAATCCACTAAAAATCTCTCACATGAGATTCTTTAAAAATAATCAAAATAGGTTTTCAAAAACATCTTTGAATACTTGTTTTTAAATAAAACAACCAAAATCACATGGGTTAAACAAAACAAGCAGACACCACAGACACACACACACACACACACACATGCACATATATATATATCACAAGGCATACACAAATGAAACATAAGCAAATAGGGTACCATATCAATGAAATAAGGGGAATTGATACCATAAAGCACTAGATAAAACTCCCCTTAATCACTTACCAAGAAAACGAAGGTGTCATAGTCTTACCCAAAGGTCACTAACATGCCAAGCATCTAACTGTATATGGTTATAACCACCCAAACTAGTTACCATTATAAGTCTATATTGTCATCCAAGTATCACACACAAGCCTCATTGGGATGAAAAACCCCCACCTAGCCATTATTCCTAGCACGATAGGTGTGAAACTAGCAGCGTGTGAACCAACTAGAGGAATAATCTATATCTTTACCTTAGTACCTAACATCCCTTCACCAATAAGAAAGTGAGGCAAAGTTAAAATGATCCAAGTCTAACTCACAAGGAATAACCAAAACTACCCTCACCCCTAACATCCAATGATGGAAAAACCCATTCACAAAACATGCACTCAAGGCATAACAAGTACATTCCCTCACAAGGGGAGAAACAAGAATCACATTGTGATCACAAAACCACACAAGGGGTATACAAGAAAGGGGAAACCATGGGTTCTATTCACATACACTATTTAAAACCAAGGTTTCAAATGGGACTTTAATACCAAAACAAGGCATGGAATTTTAATCCCTTTCACGTTTTGTAAAATACTTTCCAAACAACATTTGGAAAAATGATGTAAATCACCTGATCATTTAAAACATTTCAAATTCACCCCTACACAAGGGATCTCTTGGTGAAAGCCCTTATTTCCGTCACAAATTATATAAATTTCCACTTAAAACATTTTAAGAGGTCCAAATAAATCACCTTTTCTTTTAAAATGGTTCAAAGATACCCTTTAATAAGGGTCTTCCTCTTCAAAAACCAAATCATGGTCAAATGTCCAATAACTTCCATAAAACCAATAAAAACAAGCCATAAAAGAATTTCAAAAGAGGTGAAACACTTAAAAATTTCAAATCACCATTGAGAATATAAATTAAAACCCCATTCACAAATCATTTTAAGGTCCACACCTCAATTTAAAACTATATTCCCCTTAAAAACTTTGTTTTTACTCTTTGAAAACCAAAACCTGGTCAAAAACCATTACACACCTTAGAAACAATTTCAAAAATCTCTATGAGCATTTCAGAAAATCTTATCTTATTTAAGAATTTCATTTCAAACATGGGTTCTACAAGAATACCCATTTACTCCAAGATAAAGATATAAATAAATTGTTCCAAAACATCACAAGTATATCACATATAGTTATACTTTCATAAAAAGGGGATTTAGAAAGTAAAAGAATGCTTATAATTCCAAAATGAAACAATCTCATAGTAACACCTACCAAGGAAGTGGAAACCAAGATGAGACATCCCAAAACATGTTTCCTTCAATAGCAACCACACCCATGGGGGTAGAAACGGTGTATACCAACCCTAGAAACCAAAACCCCATCAATAAATCTACCCAGAACCCTAAAATAAAACCACATGATACCTAGGGTATATGGGGGAAACCAAATCCAAGGAAGAAGAGGGAGAAGGAAGAAGGATGGAAATAGAGGAGTAACTCACCTCAAACATCTTGGAAAACACCATTAGTAGGGAAAGAATCAAGGGATGAGGAAGGAAAAACACCTACAAGGGATCCCAAGGGTTGGCCAAAACACATGGGGGAAGAGGGGTAAAATACCTCTTAATTAGGGAGAAAAATTGGGAATTACCCAAAAATTTAAACACATGGAAAACTTGCACAGTTTGGCCACATGGTTGGGAAAACCAGGTGCCAACCGTGCGGGTGCCACTACCTCCCAAAAATTTTAAGCCTTGCAGTTAATCTTGAGAGTCCACCCAGTTTCTCAAACTGTGTGACTCACTCTAGAACCTCCCCAAGCCTCACACAACCTTCTGGTGTGCCCTAAACATTTTGAAAATTTGTGTGGAAGTTGTACAAATGTATTTGTCAAAAACTACAGAGTCAACCACATGCTTGACACACAGTTTACCAAACTATGCACAAATCATGGTCCACACCTCATACACACCGAGGACTCAGCATGGTTTATCTTAGGGGTCACACAGTTTGGAACTAACTATGCACATCTCATACTAAAAAACCATGTGCAGTTCAAAATGAACTTAAAAGGATCCTTGATAAGGGAGGAACAGCTTCCCTCTATCCATTTACCTTGATCGTTCACTATATAAAAACCTCAAAATTTTCCAAGTCCTAAGACAAAACTCCATGGAAATATAATCCAGACCTCCACTTCTCAAAAATACATGAAAAGAACAGAACTGTTACAAGGGGGTCTCACAAATTTCTTATGCATCGCAACAATTAAATCATCATGAACAAAATTATCCTGACTATGATTTAGAGTTATCTATAGTTATCTTCACATTAAATATATAGAGATGCTATCTTTATGGGGAGAAGTTTGATATATACACAGACCACTAGAGTCTGAATTATATATTCACACAGAAGTAACTGAACATGAGAAAAATGATATGGTTATTACTTCTTAAGGAATATGATTGTTCTATCCATTATCACCCTAGAAAATCAAACAAATTCACTGATGTGATGAATAGTAAAGACCTCAGGGTTCTTTTAATTATGAGGATTTAAGAATACCCATTGATCAAGGACCATGTAAATATTGACATGGAAGTCATAAGGGAAGGGACATCATAAATCTTATCCCAAATTATTTTCTAACCATCATTACTAGAGAAGATCAAGATAGAAAAAAGATATGATCCTATGTTATAAAATAAGATAGAAGCTATGAAAAATGGGAAGCTTTCTAAGTTCAATATTGATCAAGGAGTAATAAAATTTGGTACAAGGCTATATATATCATCTATTACAAAGTTAAATAAATACCTGGTAGATGAAGAAACATCCTTGCATTATCTAAACATTCTATAAGCACTAAAATTTAAAGGGATTTGAGAGATCATTATTAGTGGTATAACATGAAAAAGGAGATTGTTGAATGTAAGATGTTTGGTATGTCAATAGGTGAAGGTGGAGTGAGAACTACCCAAAGGATTTCTACAACCACAACCCATACCTATATGAAAGTGGAACAACATCATTATGGAATTTGTTATAAGAATTCCTAATACATCCAAGAGAAATAATTCCATAAGTGTGATTATTGATATATTAAAAAATTATTCTCATTTTATCTCCATGTGATAGGATTTCTCCCTTGAGCTCTGCGCTCATCTTTATATTTAAAAAGTAGTGGGACTTTATGGGGCGTCATTGTCAATTGTTTCAGACCGTGATCCAAGATTTACTTATATGTTCTGGAGAATACTTCAAAAGGATATGAATACCAAAGTAAAACTTAGCATAGTCTATCATCCTCAAACTAATGGGTAGTCATAGAGTACTATTCAGACATTGGAAGATATATTAAGGGCAAGATCACTTGATTTTCCAGGGAGTTTGGATCAGTATCTTCCATTTGTTGAATTCTCTTATAAAAACAGTTTTCACTCAAGTATTCAAATGGATCTATATTAAACAATATATGGGAAGACGTATAGGACTTCTACATGTTGGGATGAAGTCATAAAAGGAAAAATATTGGGACTAGACATTGTGAAAGAAACTATAGAGAAGATACAAGTGATCCAAAAATATATCAAGGATTCTTAGAGTCGAAAAAAAATTTATACTGACAATCAAAGTATGGACTTATAGTTTCATCTTAAGGATCATGTATTCCTCAAAATATCACCATTTAAAGGGTTCATGAGGTTTATAAAGAATTATAAACTGATTATAAGGTATATTAGATCATTTTATATTCTAGAGAAAGTTAGAGCAATTTCCTATTAGGTGGTAGTACCTTCTAATCTTTCTAATATCCACAATGTCTTCCATATGTCCCTATTAAGGGTGTATGTCAGACCCCACACATATAATAGACACAAATGAAATGGAATTAGACCCTGGCCTATCACATGAATAATAACCATTTTAGATTCTTGATTAAAGGGAACAAGTTTTGAAAAATAAGACAACCCAAATTTTGAAAGTCTTATGGAGAAATCACAAGTTTGAAGAGGAACTTGGGAGACTGAAAACTAGTGAAGGAAAAACACTCCCATTATTTTATGTAGGAAAAAAATTCAATGAAAATTTTATGAAGGGGGGATGTAAGGGCCCAAAAATTATTTTATGTTGTAAAGGAATATTATTTTACAATGAATATTTTATTATAAGCACATAGAAAGACTATCAAATTTCATAAGAACATTATATTCCATGAATTAATATTGACTATAATATCTTGAAACAATATAGGGAGATAAACAAAAAATAACAATGCATAGACTAAGGTAAACTTCATAAGTTTGAATTCTCCAATGAAGATCGTTCCTGCTATTAAAATAGTAAAAATAAATAGAAAAGTTAGAAATATAATAAACATTATCGAGGGAAGTTTATAATCTTTGTAAGAAAAGTAAATAATATTGAGGTATGAGAATTATGGGGTATATATAGGGTATAAAGGGAAAAGTGATTGTTAGGACATAACTATTACCTGACCATTATTCAAAATGACTATTAGAAATTATGATTTTTGGTAATAATATTACAATTATAAATATTGTATATAAAGGGTAATGAAAAAAGATAATTGATTCATAAGGGATAAATGATAACATCAACCAATAGGATCATGCCTTTTGAAGCCCATTTATCAGAACTTAGAAGGAAAGTAGCATCATTGAGTTTCGTCATTGATTAAACCCAAGAAGAGCTTCAAAAAATAAGGCTCGACCAGGATCAACTATGAGAGAAGTTCAATTTAGTGGTGATCACCACTAGGGAAATGTTAGTTGAGCCACCCCATTAAAGTGTCATCATCGCACACCTTACCCTTAGGGTGTATGTCAGTGTATTAAGGGGTTATTTATATAGACCTTAGTATCATAAAAGTGTAATTTTATTTGTAAAAATGAAATATTGGTTTATTTAATCTCATTTTCATCATTATTTTATTCAATAAACTACACATTTATATTAGATGAATATGATAAATCGATTTTTTGATAAAAATAAAACATAATTGTTTTTTTAGAAAATATATACACTTTTATGATAAAATTAAATATTCTAAATAAATTTATTTTAATGAAATAGTCTTATAAAACACTATTTATTTAAATTTAAATGATGATATAATTTTATAATTTTCTTGGTAATTTTTATAAGGGTCGAAAAGTTGATTATGTTGTAAAAACTATTATTTTTAAATAAATAAATATTTTTATTTAAAATTTAAAATTATCATATTTATAAAATTATTTTAATAAAATAAATATTATATTTGAAATCCATATGTAAAAATTAGGTTAGATTGAAATTTTTATAATTTTATAAAATACTTTATTTTTTTGCGAATAGTAAAAATATAGTTTTGTGTTTTCAGTATATTTTATGACTTCATAAATATCTAATAATTAATTAATAATTAATAAAACGGAATCCACTACCAAATATAAGTTATAATATTATTATATTGTGTTTTAATGAATTAAAATTAATTTCCAAACCAATAAATAACATTCAAAAGTCTAAAATGGACATTAATATTTTAAGAACATTATTTTGTGAAAAAATTATTTTCCCATGAAGAAAGTAATATAAAATATTGAAGTTCAATTATAGGACTAAAATATTTCAAAAAACACCTTATTAATTTCATAAACCATGATCCAAAACCATGGATACATCAATGGTTTTCTATTTTCCACAACATATATTTTCAAGGCCTGTATTTAGAAATTAATAAACAGTCCTCCCCCATTTGATATAAATATCCACCTCTACACCTCATTTCATCCACTCTTAAGAAATTAATCACTAGTTTCCTCTTATTATCCCTCTATAGAGTCTTTCCGATGAGTTTCTAATGTTTCAATGAACTCTCCTCAAGCTTTAAGAATCTATCTCGCAAGTTAAGGGATTCCCTTCCTCTACTTTTTATCTAAGTACTTCCTTCATAGTTAGTCTTCTAATTTCAAAGTTATTATGTTTTCATGAACTTTTGATCATTCCATTATTGTATTAATTTTTTTCTATCAATAAGTAACTTTCATTCTCTCTCATTAAGCACTTTCCATAAGCCACTTTGTATACCTGTTATGTTACTGAATTCATTCTTTGATTTTTTTGTCCCTCTCTTTTTATGTTATGAATATCCAACCCTATTTTTATTCAAGGTTATTCATATATTTTTAATTAAACTTAATTTATTTTGGATTTCTATATATGAAACTCACATTCCCTTCTTATGGGTTAAAAATGATGAAAAGTCTAATTCTTTAAACACTTATGTACTCAATGATTTTATATGAAACCCATTCATTATTCTCCACAGGTTATTTATGAAAAGCTTTATTATGATTGATGTGAAACACATGAATTAAGACATATGAATTTTGTGCCCTGATATCTCTCCAGTGCATTGGATAAATAATTAATCTCTAGAGATGAAATTTTTTATGATACCTTATTCAATAACCATGGTAATATGTTTTATGATACCATGGTATTGAACTTTTGGTGATATGATTATAAATAAATCATTTTTATGTTGTATCCACATTTCCATGTTATATATTACATACGTATTATTATGCTCTCGTGTTATGCTTCATGTTTTATCCATGTTAATATCTCATGTTACACTTCCTTTGTTTATCCCTTATCAGGCTTTATACACACCTTTTTTTATTAATGTATTTTCGTAGGAAATTACCTATAAAGAGGTGACCTAGGGTAGAATAATAAAGGATTAATTCAAGAGGGTTAAATAAAGTTTATGTTTATATTTTCCATATGTATTTCATGTATTGTGTAACTATTTTACAAGACACTAAACCTCCAAAGGCCCTTCAAAGTTATTAATGTAGTATTTTGTTAAGGAATTGTGTTAAAAACATGTATTAAGAAGGAAAGTATCGCACATGAGCCTTATCCTAGTTGGTGAGGTATCCTTAAGTGCATCCATGAGACTAGGTTCAAAATCAGATGGAGGCATATTTCTTGGGGGGTACTATAGAATTACTGTAGCAGGCACTGTAGTAGTATTGTACATTGTACGATACTGTAGGAGTTGTTGTATAAGTTACTGCAGTAGGTATTGTAGTAGTCAGAAATATTCACCTTGAGCCACTAGTTTGGTCTTGGAGTCTTTAAGGCGTTCAGGCCACCCAGGCCTTCGGGTCAGTAAGGCTTTTGGGCCACCTTTAAGGCCTTCGGGCAACCTCAAGGCCTTCAGGCCACATGGAGTTTCCCTAGACAGACTCTATAAAAAAGGAGCAGCCTCAAAGGAGGATTCGGAGCTGGCGCACTCACCAAAGAAGAACCAATGGATTTGGAAGAATGAGAGGGTATGTCTACACCATCGGTACCAACCTATGCTTGCACGGGAAGCTTATCCAGACGGCCATGCGAAGGAGGAGAGCTACCATCATGATGCAGATGCTGGGGAGGGGTAGTTCCTTGTAGTTATAGTCTGGTTGAATTCCCTAATACCTTCGGATCATGTAATGACTCTTAAGCCTATGGTCCATGTAATCACTAATCCTACAGGTCTTGTATGGGTTCCCCCTCATCCCTTGAAAAGGGGGTTATCAAAAATCAATAAAAATGAAGGCCTTCGGGCCATTCGGTCTAAGAAGGAAAGTATCCATACTAAACCTTTGTGAACATGTTAGCTGTATTTTTTTCCTTGAGATCTTCCATAACTCAAACACTTTATCCTCCAATATATTCTGGAAGAAATGAAATTTCAATTCAATGTGTGTAATGACTCAAAATTTTATAAATAAAATTCCCATTATGGTTGGATTAAATGTCTTATTGTGTATTAAGGTTATAGAAAACTCATGAATATACTATCATATTTAAGAGACAATTAAGCATCATAACCATTTATAATATAGTTTTTGAACAATGATCATATTATTAGTATAAATATAGGGTTTTTACAAATCCATTTGACATAGAAAAAGTCATGGCCACAACTAGTAGGATTGTACCCTACGAAACCCATTTATCGGATCTTTTGAGGGAGATAACATCACAAGGCCTTTCCCTTAAGCAATCCCAAGCTAAGATCCAGAAACTTAAGATTGAGATAATCCATTTACGGGAGAATTTCATGCTCATTGAGATCACATCCCAACTCGTGTATGCTTAACCACCCCATAAAAGTCTCACAGTCTCGTACCTTACTGTTAAGGAGTTTACTGGTACAATGAAGGGCTATGTATCACGACCCTAATAATATGAATATGTATATTGTATAGAATAATGAATATATTTAATCTTATTATTGTTATTTTGATGAATTAATGGATTATTAAAATAAATAATATTTTAATAAAATATTATTATTAAATAATTTTTATTAAATATAAATGTTCATATAATTTTTATGAATTCAAATGAAATTTTTATAAGGTTTGGAAAATTATTATTGTTAAAAAATCAAAAAATTTCTCAATAATTGTTAATTATTATTTTTAAAAGTAAACATTCATATATTTATAAAATTATTTGGATAAAATAAATATTATTTTTGTAATAAGAATGTCGAAATTATCCATTGGTTAATTTTTCATAATTTTCTGAGATAGTCGAATTTTTTTGTAAAAATTAAATATATTATAAATATATAGTGTGAATTATGATATCATAATGACCAAAAAATGATGTAATAAATAATATAAATGGTATAAATGACCAAATATATATTTACCCTTTAAAATAATATGATTTTAAGTTTATTTTATTAATTTTATAAATCCTTTATGAAACCTCAAAAACCTATAATATATTTTAATATTTTAAAATCATTTCTTTAATGAAATGACTCACTTCCATATTGTAATAACCCAGATCTTCTTTTTAGGTATGTTTTTGTTTTTTGGTTGTTTTTAGAAAAAGAGGAGTTTCTAGAAATTTCAGGAGTACACGTCGTGTACTTTAAGTACACATCGTGTACTCGGTTATCGCAAGTGACTGTGTACTGGTCAGGTAATGTCTGAGTACACAACCATGTGTGGTGACCTGAAGACTACCTAAATCAGAGGCCAGAAAAGGCAAGTACACACCGTGTACATTTAAGGAACATGTCGTGTACTTTATTTTTCTTTATTAAACGGACCAAGGTCGCGTCTAATTGACATATCGTTCTTCTTCTTCACTCGTCTCATCCAAGAGCATCCTTATGGCTGTGAATATTCTTTGAGCCCCTGACTCGCCGTCTGTTCTTCAAATATATTATCGTCGATTTCATTGGAATCACCACGGTGAGTTCTCCCTTCTTCTTGAACATCATCTCACATTTTCTCCTCTCTCACGAGTTATCCTCAGTTGAATGTTTCAAATGTTTTTGTAGATATATGTAATTCTAGGGTGATTCAAGGCCAGAGGTTCACATATACTGATATCAAGTCACTGAGGTAGGTGGTTTGTGTCTTTCTGTAGATAGTATTTGAATTTTATGTGCAAAAGTTCCCAATATCCTAGAACGGGGTATTGCATGTTTATGGTTTTTAGCCCTATTATTTCCTTTCATGACTTGTTTATTAGGATAGAGGTTAATTGTTTATGAATAGGGTTAAATTTTCCATGCTATGGAGGTTTCTCCTATGTTTTCTTGTTTCGAATGTTTAGTCTATCTTGCCTGTTAGGCTGATTTGATTCCCATGCCTAGTATTGTTAGGATGGAGTTATTATTATCTAACATGCTATGATATGTTGTAGATTTTTTATCCAAGTAGTTATTGAGGTTTTCTTTGGCTACCATGTATCGTTTTTGCATGAATGACTTACACAGGTCTATGAGAACCTGGGGTAGTAGACCATAGGGAGAATGGATGTTGAGGGCTTCTCCAGAGTGTCTATTTTACTGTTATATTGCGAGACCATAGGGGGGTGGACTTTGTGCTCCCTTAGAGTGTCTGCAGTTTCCTCGATATAGGCCATAGGGGGAATTGGATGTTGAGTTCTTCCTCAGAGTGCCTATTAGTTATCGATACGAGACCACAGGTGGAATTGACGATTAGTGCTTCCTCAGAGTGTCTTTTGCTAAAGCTGAACCAGAGGGGTTAGATTGTGTGTACTTCCTAGAGGGTTGCTTGTGTTTGTTTGGTTGAACCAGAGGGGTTAGGCTGTGAATCCTAGAGGGTTACCTGCTTTTGATTAACTGCTTTCTTGATATATGAAAATGAATTCAATTGAATTTGTAGGATTGTTACTATGTTTACTTCCTTGTTTACTGCTTCATTTTATTTATTTCCTGCCATATATATTCACTGGCTATTAGGCACAGATCTTTGGGTGGTTTTCTACTGGGATTCGTATCACACCCTGTTTTGGTCATTCTTTTGGGTCTAAACAAATTATATTGTTGCATGTCTAGATAAGGGCAAGCACCCTTCTACTTCAGGTTCCTAATTGTTGTGGAGCTGAGGAGCATGGGACCAAGCTGAGGCTTGCGATGTTGTGGAGCAGTTTACCTGTTTTCTTTTGTACTTTGGTTTAGTATTGTATTCCAAAATTGTGACTTATTTTTCTGATTTCCTAGACATATATATCATGCATCATATATATATATATATGTGTGTTTGTGTGTGTGTGTGTGTGTGTTCTCCAGTTGTTTATTACTTCCTCTATTTACCTATTTTATGTTTTATTGCTTCCACTATTGATATCTGCTTTACTTCTGCTATGTTACTCTACCAATGAGGGCTTAGTTTCCCCACTATCACACCCAAGACCCTCACTGCTAGTCGGCAGCCTCTAGTATTCAGGGAAATGAACTTGAGGCCATGTGACCAACCGGGTACGGGGCACCTCTGGGTGGCTCCCGAAACTGGGACATTTCAAAGTGGTATCAGAGGATTCTTTTCTTCTTAATTAACTGTTTAGAGATTATACCCAGGGATAGGAAGTAATGGGTTATTGGTAATAAGATGTTCCCCGGTGTAGCTAACCCATGTATAGGAAAAAGCCAATTCACCTCGTTATTGCAATTTTTTTCTGTTTTTTCAGTTTTAAAGTTGATTTGATTTCACCATTGGGTAATTCACATGTTTTTTCTGTTATCATTGGTATTATTGAGGTTCTATTTTTTTAACCCAGTGAGATAAGGGTATTTCATCTCATGCATCATATAGCCACTTACTAGAGATCACATTTCATGTATTCTTGCCATGCCATTTAGGGTGCATTAGAAATTGCATGTTGTTGTGATAGAAGTTGTGTTAGATATGCATGTTGTTGTGAAAGATTCTTTGAAAATAATACCTTCTATTTGATAGGGTATTGAATTGTGTAAATATTTAGTTTGAATTAATTCCAAACTTTGGTTCTTAAGGTGTTATGGGCCCTCATGGACCAGAATTTGGTGGATCATTGTTCTGTTATGTTTATATATAACATGTATAAGATGCCAAGCTTTGATTCGCAGGAAGTATAGGCCCTCACAGATCGAAATTTGGCACTTTAGTGTACATTTCAGTGTTTTTTTGGGTTCCAAAGTATTTTATGAGGCTTAATGTCTAGAAGAACCTAGAATACACGGTGTGTAATGATGAATACATGCCATGTGTCCTTATGTTCGGGAAAAAACTGTTTTTCTTAAATACATGTCGTGTACTATATGTACACTCCGTGTAGTCTCTAACCATGTCACTAGATATGTGGGAAGAGACACAGGGTTGGGAAACCTTTGGTGGAACACACCATGTTCCTTATATAGATGTCGTGTTGTGAAGACCATGGGTCCACCTGTGTGACTAATGACACGGATGGATAAAACTTAAGTTATACACATCATGTCAATATTGAACATGTCATGTAGTGTAACCCATGTATTCGACCATGTAACGAGAAAAACGGGACAGTGTAAACCTTCTTGTACACGCCGTGTATGGGATAAACACACCATGTATATTCAGTCGTGTTTTCAACCGTGTGACTAACAACATGGGCAGTTGAAACCTAAGCAGTATATGTTGTGTCTGTCTGGAACATGCCGTGTAGAGTGATCTGTGTAACCGGCCATGTAACTAACAACACAGGTCGGTAAGGTTTATCTAGTACACACCATTTCTGGCACTAACAGGTTGTATAGTCTTGTTCTAGGGAAACCGTGTGGCTTAGTCGTGTAAGAGAACTCGGTCAGGGGAGGATGATTCAAGTACACGCCATGTGTTAGGACAACACACCGTGTGTATGGGGTGTTACACAACCTGGGTTGACAAAAGTACACGCCCATCTGAAGGATTAAGGGAACACATTGTGTAGGCATTTTACATGTCGTGTATCCATTTTTTGAAAAACATGAATGATTTCTTTCTCTTTTTTCCTTCTTACACTTCTAAGTTTCAGTCCCTATTAATCTTGATCTAAGTTGTGTGCTTGACCTTGTAGAGTCATGCCACCGAGACGTCCTCCAATTGTCTATCAGTTACAGTGCAGTGATCAGACACCAGATATGGCTGATCAAGGAATACTAGTAGATCTTCCAGTTGTGCCAATCTTGGCACCAGTCATCATTCCAGACATAGGTTTTGACGCACAGTTTTGAGAGGGATTTATGAGGTTTATGTAGACCTTACGAGGAGTACCGAATCATGCCCCTTATATGGTAGAGTTGGAGTGGGATTTCTAGTAGTATAATCCTTCCACCTTTACATGGGAAGGAGGACCTCAGGCTACAGATTCTTGGTTAGAATCCATTCTTTCTATCTTAGAGCATCTGGAGACACCTCCAGAGAGGAGGGTGAAGCTCGCTACGTATATGCTTCAGGATTCTTCCAAGAGATGGTGGGATATGATCTCACAGGCAGGATGCCAGCAGGTTATGGATTGGGATGAGTTCCAGCATTCCTTTTATTATTACTTCTACCCGAAGACTTTGAGGGCCGATCGAGACCGAGAGTTCATGAGTCTAGATCAGGGTACTCTCTCAGTCATGGAGTATTATTTTCACTTCACAGAGCTGCAGCGCTTCATGCCTATTCTAGAAGGTGATGAGTTATTTCTGACAAGGAAGTTTGAGGATGGTCTCAGGCACAACATCTAATCTGAGGTGAACATATTCAGGCTGACTTCCATCACTTCTATAGTCAACCAGGCACTGATCATGGAGAGAAATATGAGGGATTCTGGAGTGGTGAGCCAGGGTGGTTCGATATCTGGAGTCGGTATCCCTCCTACTAATAGCAGGAAGCGTCACAGGGAGTCTATGTGTGGGGATACAAGGAAAAGGGACACTTATTCTGGTAGCCATGTTGTGTGCTACCAGTGTAGGAAGAGCAGGTATACGAGGCCATATTTCCCGAGAGACCCAGTGGAGTGCTGAACTTGCGGCAAGATGGGTCATATTCTGCGCTTCTGTCAGATCTTCCCACTAGTAGCTGGGGACAGGAGTTCTGCTATGAATCCACATTCAGGAGCAGTTTAGTGACCCGAGCCTTTTACATAAAACATTTCATGATTTTAAGCATAATTAATCATCAGAGTACAAGCCAAGGAACGTTAAGTCTAGTGTCTTAGAAGACTAGGTACATATAACATAAAACATGGGGCTAAAAAACTTCTTTATTTAATCTTCATAAAGATCTTCAAACTTCCTTTGAGCCCTTACATCTGCATAGGGTACCCTGGGGAACACATGAACAAAGGGATGAGCTAAAAAGCCCAGTAAGGGAATGAACATAAGGATATATATCAAGCACATGAGTTAGGAGGCATGCCATAATGATATCCAAAGCATGAAACTTATAAAATCATTTAATATAAGCATGGGATCATATAAACATGGAAGAATCATAAATCATATCTTTAGTATGGGTCAAGGCTAACCACCAATCCCGTTTCCCATTTTAGTATGGGTCAAGGCTAACAGCCAATCCCGTTTCACATCGCATCTCATGAGACTTAACCTTAACCAATGCATTGGAGCGCTATCTGGGCGCACCCATCTCAACATATTCATGAATATTCTTGCAACATAAATATTCTTACCACATATACAATCATACATAATCAACCATACACAAACATAATGGTACCCATAGAAATAATTGGGTACCACAATCATGACATAAATGATAACCAATGGGCGTTTCATGAAAGTTTCCATGTAAAGAAAGAATTAGAAAATACATGGACGTTCATAGGGTAAAATAGGAATATAACATGGTAAGTGGTGTCAAACATAAGTGACAACATATGAGAAATGTATTTTAGAAACATTATCATTAAAATATTTTTGTGCGGTTTTAAGGAAAATACTATAGAGCTTTTAAAATAGTAAAGAAGACATTATTTTATATAAAACTAGAATTGAACCAAGAAGGTTTTCATAATAAAAATACATAATTTACAAAGATAATGGTGTCTTAAAATAGAAGATGGAGTGCACTTGAAATTGGGTAAAAGATCAGGAAGTTCCTTTAAAATGAGTGTGCATATTGGGAAGTATCAAAGAGAGATTCACTTAAAAGCATGTATATCCCCAAAAGATAAAGAGATATGGATCTTGGAACATGATTTTGGAGCATATAAACAGAATTTTGAAGTTCTAAGAGAAAAGAAAACAACATTTTGGTAAAAATAAAGATAGAGCAAATCGAAGGAATAAAGGAAGTTCGGGTAGAATCCATCATGGTTTATTGGCATGGTATCTGGTGTAACTAAGATGGCTTGATGAGAGAGATAAGGGGTTTATCTTCACTTATAAAACATTAGGGAAGTATGGGAAAGGTTTATAAACATACCCCATCACTTGGTATTACACAAAAAGGAATAACATAGAGAACAATCTTGATTAAGAGTAAAAAGGGGAGGATCCCTTACCTTAAATTCGTTGGTGTTCTCCACTTGTTATTAATGACATGAATAAAAAAATTAGGCTTATTAATTAATAATTCCAGAACCTATTATATATTTAATTTATTTATTATAACCCTTTTTAGTTCATTCAAATCCTTTTTGATTAGTTACAAGGTTCAATTTCATTGTTCGGGCTCGTTTGTTTACTTGGATTTAAAAGATCGGCTCACTTATATTAAATTTTGGATTATATGAAAGATGAAAGTGGTTGTACAGAATTGAAGTTATATTATTTATTTCATATCTAGGAGATTACATGATTTTAATTTTAATTAGGTTACTTAGAGTGAAGTCTAATTATTATATATATAACCTTAGTGATAACCGTTTTTGTTAATCGGTGGATTTGATTACGAAGGATGTGTTTTGCTTTATAACTTAATTATATTTGTTCCAAAGTATTACAGAACCAAAAATGGGATATATTATATATATAATAATCTGGTTCAACCATAACACAAATGGTTTTAGGACTAGAATTAAAGATAATAATCGAAATTGATAAATTGTTGTCCTTGAATGTGCTAAATTAGCACATCTCAAATGGTGCTTTCATTTCATTCAAATAAAAGGGTGGGTAAATGAGAGAAGATAATGAAATATACCACTATCATGAATACATTCCAGTACATGTATGTTACTGGATTTATCATACAATTATGGTGAAGGGAGGTGAGGAAATAAAGAAAAAAGAAGAAAAGAAGAAATTGGGAAGAGGAATTTACCTCTTGAGACTTCCTCCTTTGAGAACCTCTTAAGGGGATAGGTTTTGGTATTTTGAGGAGGATGAGAGCTTTTGGACGTGGGGGGACCTTAGGGAGAGATTTGGGCAGAATAATGGCAAGGAACAAGGCTTGAGAGGAGTGGAGAGAAGGGGGATTGAAGGGGGAGTTTTATAGTGGAGGAGAGGAGGGATGTCATAATATTATAATCATTAATTTATTATTTCTTCCCAAGACAAAGAATAGTAAGTATTACATGAACAATAATAGTTATTTTATCATTTTATCCCTAACAAAGTGGGCTTACATCATTAGAACATCACCGATGACTCAATTAATCCATTATTTAGCACTAATTGTGAATTATCAGATTCTACTATTCATCAAAAATTCAAGTATTTCAGAAAAATCCCAAAAATTCAACCTAACCAATTTTTGACTTGTAGAATCCAAAAATGATGTCCATTTTTCAAAAATAATTTTCTAAATATGATTATTTTAATATTTAATTAAAATAATAATTTATTATCACAACCAGTTTTAAAACATTCATTAACTTATTCTAAAATATAGGTATATCGTACTTCCAACTTGAATATTATTTTTATACCACCATAGGTGAGGTTACTATTCATTAGGGTATATCACTATTCATAAGGATATGTTACTATTCATTAGGGTAGGTTACTATTCACCAAAAAATTAAGCTTTCTTTATCGGACTCCAAATAACTTACTGATTACAACCATGTATGCCGGATTTTCAAAATTCCAAACACAAAAGTGAAGAACTTATGTTTAAAGGTCACTTAGCACTTAGTAGTTTATTATGTTGTGTTTTCATGTGATTTTATGACATACTTATGAGAAGATAATTTCCATTGAAAAACATTGGGTCATTACATTCTTCTCTAATTATGAAATTTCGCCCTCGAAATTTCATTTTACATTCTAAGCTAAAAACAGGTGTGGGTACTTTTCCTTCCTTATTTCCTCCAATTCCCATGTTTCCTCTTCTTACTTATGGTTTCTCCATAGTACCTTGACCAGATGAGTAGTCTTGTTTCATAGAACTTTTTCTCTATGATCCAAGATCTTCACTGGTTGCTCCTCGTAAGAGAGATCATCCTCCAACTGTACCACCTATGAAGATAGTACATGTGAAGGGTATGTTATGTACTTCCTTAAAAGGGATACATGAAAGACATCATGTACTTTAGACATGGTAGGTGGAAGTGCCAGTCAATAGGCCACATCTCTGACTCGATCAAGGATCTCGAAGGGGCCTATGTACCTGGGACTTAACTTCCCTTTCTTCCCAAACCTCATGACCTTCTTCCATGGGGATATATGTAGAAATACCATATCTATAACTTTGAACTCAAGGTCTCATTGACAGTTATCTGCATAACTCTTCTGTTGACTTTGGGCTACCTTGATATGCTATTGAATGGTTTTCACCTTCTCCACCATTTCTTCGACCATTTCAGGTCCTAGTAGCTTACGCTCACTGACTTCATCCCAACATGCTGGTGTTCTGCACCTTTTCCCATAAAGGGATTCATATGGTGTCATTCAGATGCTCGAGTGGAAACTATTGTTGTAGGATAATTCAACTAGTGGAATATGTTGGTCCCAACCTTCTTTTAATTCCATTGAACGTTCTCTCAACATGTCTTCCAGTGTCTGAATAGTTCATTCAGATTGGCCATTAGTTTTAGGATGATAGGTCATACTGAAGTTCAGTTCAGTGCTCAGAGCATGCTGGAGACTTTTCCAGAACTTTGAGGTGAATCTCAGATCACGATCAGATATAATAGATAGTGGTACTCCATGTAGCCTTACCACTTCTTTGATGTAAATCCGTGCAAGTTGATCCAATGAGAAGTCCTCTCGAACCGTGATAAAGTGAGTTGTCTTCGTAATACGATCCACAATGACCCATATAGAATTGTTTGCTCTAGATGTATTTGGAAGTCCAGTGAAAAAGTCCATGGTAATGTTCTCCCACTTCCATGCTGGTATGGGTAGTGTTTGCATCATCCCCTTAGACTTTTGTCTCTCAGCCTTCACTTGCTGACATACGAGGCACTTTGATGTATATTCGGCAATCTCCCTTTTCATATTGTCCCACCAAAAGTTTTCTCAGAGATCTCGATACATCTTTGTGCTCCCTGGGCAGATAGAGAAGGTCGAGCTATGTATATCATTCAATATCTCCTTCTTTGTCTCTAGATCAGATGGTACATGTAATCGTGTTCCAAATCTTACAACTCCTTCCTCATCAATTTTAAAATCGTAGGATTCCCCATTTTTAATAGCTTCCACCCTTTTCTGAATTTTCACACCCTTTCTTTGAGCATCCTTTATTTTCTCCAAGAGGGGTGGTTGAGAAATAATTTGAGAAAGGATTGATGATGTTTCTCCCGTAATGATTCTCATGTCCATCCTTTGAAAATCTAAGAAGATCATATCCTTTTCAATTCTCATCATTGATAAAGATGCAGGATCCTTTCTACTTAGAGAATCCTCCACCTTGTTTGCCTTACTGGGATGGTAGTGGATTGAGCAGTCATAATCCTAGATGAGATCTATCGATCTTCTTTGGTGTATATTAATCTCTTTCTATGTGAATATATATTTGAGACTCTTATGGTCAGTATATATCTCAAATTTTTTCCCATAGAGATAATGTCGCTAAATTTTCAATGTAAAGATCACAGCCGCTAACTCCAGATCATGCGTGGGGTAGTTTTGCTCATGGATTTTCAGCTACCTTGAGGATTAGGATATCACTTTATCATTTTGAATTAGCACAAAACCTAAGCCTTTCTTAGAAGCATCACTATACACCACAAAGAGTTCTCCACTTGAAGGGAGTGTGAGTACCGGCGTAGTGATAAGCCTCTTTTTCAAATCCTTGAAACAGTCTTCACATTCTTGTATCCAGAAAAACTTTACTCCCTTACGTGTTAGCTTGGTAATTGGGTTTGACAATCATGAAAAGTTCTTCACGAATTGTCGATAATACCCAACTAGACCTAAAAAGCCGCAGATCTCCATTACAGAATTTGGCCTCAGGAATTCTTTAATTGCCTTCTTCTTAGAAGGGTCAACAGATATCCCTTTCCTGGTGATAACACGCCCCAAGAATGATACTTCCTCTATACAGAACTCACATTTACTATACTTTACATACAACTTCTCCCTTCACAAATTCTTTAACACAGTTTCCAAATGCTCCTTATGTTCCTCCTTGCTCTTGGAGTATATGATAATATCATCAATAAATACCACCACAAATTTTTCGAGGTAATCTCTAAAGACTCTATTCATTAAATCCATGAAAATTGCTAGAGCATTAGTGAGTCTAAAGGGAATCACTATGAACTCATAGTGTCCATACCTCGTTCGAAAGGAAGTCTTGGGAATATCTTCCTTCATCACCTTTAGTTGGTGATATCCCGACCGAAGGTCCACCTTAGAGAAATAACCGGTCCCATGAAGTTGATCGAACAATTCATCTATCTGTGGAAGGGGATCCTTGTTCTTTATAGTGATTTTATTGAGCACACAATAATCAATTCAGAGGCATGTTGATCCATCCTTCTTCTTGATGAAGAGGGCTGGAGCACCCCACGGTGAAGCACTCGGGCATATAAAACCCTTCTCCAGATTCTCCTGTAACTGCTTCTTCAGCTCTTCTAGCTCTATGATGGCCATTCTGTAAGGTGTATTTTAGATTGGCAGAGATCCAGGGATAATTTCAATTGATAACTCAACCTCTCGGTTAGGAGGAAGACCATTCAACTCTTCAGGTAATACATTAGTGTAATCCCTCATGATGGGCATATCTTCAAGAATAATTCTATCCTTTGTCCCAATCATTTGAGCTAGATATGCTTTCTCTCAAGGAAGTAGTATCTAAACTTGAGACGAAGATTCTAAAGGAGACTCATCTTCTTCCTTACACTTGTAAAGAATTTGAGGATGCTTCAGGATGTGAAAAGTGATCTCCCTTTCCTGAAAATTGATGTTGTCCTTGTACAAAGATATCCAATCCATGCCCAAGATAGTGTCAAACTCTACTGAAGTAAGTATGACAAAAAAATTTGGGAGGTTCAGTCCACAAACATTAACCAGGGAGGATTTATAAACCATGGATGCAATAATTTCCCCATTTTCTATTCTCACAAATAACTTTTCCCCAAAATTTTGAGGTGATGTTTGAATAGTTCTACTAAATTTTCAAGATATGAAAGAATGCGTAGAACCAGAATCAAATAGTACGTTCACTATTCTTGAATGAATAACAAGCATACCTGTCACCACATCATTTTCTGGCTCCACCTCAGCAGTAGTGATAGCATAAGTCATTCCTTGTTTCCTTGGAGGTTGTTGCTGATTGCCTCTGACAACCCTCGGCTTAGGGCAATTGTTTTCATAATGCCCAAGATCCTGGCAGATATAACACTGCACTGCAGGCTGAGTGTTGATCTGAAACTTCCTTTATTCTTCAACATTTGCGTGATTTTTCATATCCCTTTGGAAGCTCTTGTCCAGATGACCAAACTTTCCACATTTGAAACAATTCTTGGTTCCCTTGAGACAGTCACCAAGATGCTTATTCCCACAATTTTTGCAAAGGGGAAAGTGAGGCTTCTTTCTATCATGGGATTTGTTTGATGAACCACTCATGTTGTTCTCCATTTTCTGTTTCTTGTCACTAGGCCCATGAGACCACTGAGAGTCTCCAATCTCCATTTCAACCTTGAGGTTACAACGAACAATCTTCTCATAGCTGTCGAAGTCTCGAATCGCCAACACTTTTCATAGACTCGGCTTTAGTCTGCTAAAGAAGCGATCCACCTTGCTTCTGGTATTCATGACAAATCCAGAGGCGTACCTTGCAAGCCTTGTAATGTTCGCTTCATACGCCTCGATAGACTCATCTTTCTTCTGCTTGAGTCCAAGGAACTCTCTTTCCATCTTGAGATGGAGGGTTCGAGGAAAGTATTTGTTGAAAAACATCCTCTCGAATTCCTCCCATTCTATGGAATCGATTTACTCTTGGGACTTTGTATTCTTGATCAGTTTCCACCACTGATCAGCTTCCCCATCAAAACAAGAGACTGCCAGTACAACTTTCTCTTCTTCTGAGCACTGGAGGACAGAGAAAATCTTTTAAATGGAGTTAATCCATTGTTCTATGAGGAGTGGATAGGAAGACTTGCTAAACATGGGAGGCCTTTGCTGCATGAAGGATTCTACTGCAACTTTCTCTTTCCTTGGAGGAGGGGGACATTCCATCTGATTCAAGTTATTATTCATAACTCGAGCCAACTGAGTAAGTACTTCCATGAAGTTTTGAGAACCCGCTTCCGTCATATCAGGTGGGTCATTAGGGCAATCATCACATTGCCTATCACATTGGTGTTTGGAATGTGTTCTTCTATTTCCCGCCATTAACTAAGAAAAATAATGTATAAATAGAGGTCTTGAATACTTACTTATTGATCATAAAAAGAAACTTTGAACACAAAAGTATGAACTTATAAAGAAGAAGTATATCTTGACTTGTGATTCCTTAGGTTTATATCTAGGTTATCCTTGATCTATTTCTTAACTTATATTCTTATGGGCTTATTTTTGTCCCTTAATGATGGTTTATACTAACCTCATGAATCTACCAAAGCATATCCCCTGGGAGTGTCGTAACCAAGAGTGCATCAAGGCCCGTTATCATGCACCAGTTCCCATTTGAGTCTAGCTCAAAGCGGTGTTTTCATGTTTTACCCCTAGATACATCTGTGCCAGAGCTGCCTCTACCTGCTCGTATCTAGACAGGGATGTATTTTCTTGATAAACCACTTACTCTATACTCACCAAAATTTAGGACTGTTTTCTTATACTTAGTCTCATCCTTAAGGTTCTCACTAAGGTTCTCTATTCATAATCTCCAAAAATAACTAAACCATCCTCGGATACCAACTATAGTGACCCAAGCCTTTTACATAAAACATTTCATGACTTTAAGCATAATTAATCATCAGAGTACAAGACAGGCATCGTTAATTCTAGTGTCTTGTAATACTAGGTACATATAACACAAAACATGGGGCTAAAAAAACTTCTTTATTTGATCTCCATAAAGAGCTTCTAACTTCCTTTGAGCCCTTACATCTGGATAGGGTACCCTGGGGAACACATGAACAAAGGGATGAGCTAAAAAGCCCAGTAAGGGAATGAACATAAGGATACATCTCAAGCACATGAGTTAGGAGGCATGACATAATGATATCCAAAGCATGAAACTTATAAAATCATTTAATATAAGCATGGGATCATATAAACATGGAATCATATAAATGTGGAAGTATCATAAATCATATATTTAGTATGGTTCAAGGCTAACCGCCAATCCCATTTCCCATTTTAGTACGGGTCAAGGCTAACCGCCAATCCCGTTTCACATCGCATCTCATAAGACTTAACCTTACCCAAGGCATTGGAGCACTATCTGGGCACACCCATCTCAACATTTTCATGAATATTCTTTCCACATAAATATTCTTACCACATATACAATCATACATAATCAACCATACACAAACATAAGGGTACCCATGGAAAGAATTGGGTACCACAATCATGACATAAATCATAACCAATGGGCGTATCATGAAAGCGTCCATGTAAGGAAAGAATTAGAAAATAAATGGATGTTCCTAGGGTAAAATATGCATATAACATGGTAAGTGGTGTCAAACATAAGTGACAACATATGAGAAATGTATTTTAGAAGCATTAGCATTAAAACATTTTTGTGCGGTTTTAAGGAAAATATTATAGAGATTTTAAAATAGTAAAGAATATGTTCTTTTATATAAAACAAGAATTGAACCAAGAAGGTTTTCATAATAAAAATACAGAATTTACAAAGATAATGGTGTCTTAAAACATAAGATAGAGTGCACTTTAAATTGGGTAAAAATTCGGGAAGTTCCTTTAAAACGGGTGTGCTTATTGGGAAGTGTCGAAGAGATGTTTACTTAAAAGCATGTATATCCCCGAAAGAGAAAGAGAGATGGATCTTGGAACATGAGTTTTGAGAATATAAACAGAATTTTTAAGTTCTAAAAGAAAATACAACAACATTTTGTTAAAAAAAAGATAAATCAACCCAAAGGAATAAAGGAAGTTCGGGTAGAATCCATCATGGTATATTGGCATGGTATCGGGTGTAACTAAGAGGGATTGATGAGGGGGGATAAGGGGTTTATCATCACTTATAAAACATTAGGGAAGTATGGGGAAGGTGTATAAATGTACCTGATCACTTGGTATTGCACAAAAAGGCATAGCATAGAGAACAATCTTGATTAAGAGTAAAAAGGGGAGGATCCCTTACCTTAAAATTGTTGGTGTTCTCCACTTGTTATTAACGACCTGAATAAAAAAATTAGGCTTATTAATTAATAATTCCAGAAACTCTTCTATATTCAATTTATTTATTATAACCCTTTTTAGTTCATTCAAATAATTTTTGATTAGTTACAAGGTTCAATTTCATTGTTCGGGCTCGTTTGTTTACTTGGCTTTAAAAGATCGGTTCACTTATATTCAAGTTTGGATTATATGTAAGATGAAATTGGTTGTCTATAATTGAAGTTATATTCTTTAGTTCATATCCAGAAGATTACATAGTTTTAATTTTAATTAGTTTACTTAGAGTGAAGTTTAATTATTATATATATAACCATAGTGATAACCATTTTTGTTAATCGGTGGATTTGATTACAAACGATGAGTTTTGATTTATAACTTAATTCCATTTGTACCAAAGGATTACAGAACGAAAAATAGGATATATTAAATATATAATAATCTGTTTCAATCATAACACAAATGGTTTCATGACCATAATTAAAGATAATAATATAAATTGATAAATCGTTGTCCTTGAATGTGCTAAATTAGCATATCTCAAACGGTTCTTTCATTTCTTTCAAATAAAAGGGTGGGGAAAGGAGAGAAGATAATGAAATATAACACTAGAATGAAGATATTCCAGTACATGTATGTTACTGGATTTATCATACTATTATAGTGAAGGGAGGTGAGGAAAGAAATAAAAAAGGAGAAAAGAAGAAATTGGGAAGAGGAATTTACCTCTTGAGACTTCCTCCTTTGAGAACCTCTTAAGGGGGTAGGTTTTGGTATTTTGAGGAGTATGAGAGCTTTTGGACGTGGGGGAGGACCTTGGGGAGAGATTTGGGTTGAATAATGGCAAGTTACAAGGCTTTAGAGGAGTGGACAGAAGAGGGAGTGAAGGGGGGGTTTACAGTGGAGGAGAGGAGGGATTTCATAATATTATAATCATTAATTTATTATTTCTTCCCAAGACAAGGAATAGTAAGTATTCCATGACCAAGAATAATTATTTTATCATTTGATCCCAAACCAAGTGGGCTTACATCAGAAGAACGTCATCGATGACTCAATTAATCCATTATTTAGCATTTATTATGAATTATCAGATTCTACTATTCATCAAAAATTCAAGTATTTCAGAAAAATCCCAAAAATTCAACCTAACCATTTCTAGACGTTTAGAATCCAAAAATGAAGTCCATTTATCAAAAATAATTTTCTAAATATGATTATTTTAATATTTAATTAAAATAATAATTTTTTATCACAACCAGTTTTAAAACATTCATTAACTTATTCTAAAATATAGGTATATCATACTTCCAACTTGAATATTATTTTTATAACACCATAGGTGAGGTTACTATTCATTAGGGTATATCACTATTCATAACGGTATGTTACTATTCATTAGGGTAGGTTACTATTCTCCAAAAAATTAAGTTTTCCTTATCAGACTCCAAATAACTTACTGATTACAACCGTGTATGCCAGATTTTCAAAATTCCAAACACAGAAGTGAAGAACTTATGTTTAAAGGTAACATAAAACTTATTAGTTCATTATGTTATGTTTTCATGTGATTTTATGACATACTTATGAGAATGGAATTTCCATTGAAAAACATTGGGTCGTTACAAGCAGCACCACCAATTTCTCACCAGCCGGGTAACTGAAGTTATTTCGGCCGTTAAGGCCAAGGTGGAGGTCCTGGTTGTGGTATCCAGTCGCCAGGATTTCAGTGACAACAGGGTGGATTAGTTTAGGGTGGTTAGGAAGGTTTTTAGGGCCGCATTGCAGGTTATACTTTTGCAATGCAGCAGACCCAGCAGGAGCAGGATCCCAGACCCTCTATAGTTTGAGGTATAATCCTAGTTGCCTCAGATTTAGATTCTGCTCTTTTTGATATAGGGGTTTCCTATAGCTTGATATTTTTTTCTGTTGTGTAGAGACTTGGGCTCTGTATCTTTTCTTCTGCTAATATACACACCGTTGGGGACTAGAATGGCTAGTGTACATCAGTGCAAGGAGTGACCTCTATAGGTTGGTGGGGGTCACTTCTTTTGGGACCTCTATATCCTAGAGATGACAGGATATGATGTCATTCTCGGAATGGACTGATTAGTTATCTTCTAGGTAGTTTTCGATTTCTATCGTCATAGGGTGAGTTTCACATCACTAGAGGGTAGATCCTTTCTTCATAAGGGTGAGTGGGATGTCTAGGAAAGAAGAGCAGGACCCGAGAATCATGGTTTGGGAGGAGTTACAGCCCATATTGCTAGTCTCTATCTGGATGACCAGGGGACTTCATAGTTGGAATTTCCTCTAGTGGTGGGTAGTTTCAGGGATGTCTTTCCAAATGACTTTTTAGGTTTTCCTCCAGAGTGAGAGGTGGAATTTTCTATTGATATTATGCCAGGAGCAGCACCAGTTTCTATTACTCCTTATAGGATGGCTACACTAGAGTTGCAGGAGCTCAAAAAGCAGTTGGAGGTGTTACAGGCAAAGGGCTTCATCCGACCCAGTACTTCTCCTTGGAGTTCACCTATCCTGTTTTCGAAGAACGTGGACGATACCCTTAGACTTTTTTTGGATTATCGGAAGTTGAACCATTTGAGGAGCATGGGTGTTCTCTAAGATCTACTTGAGTTCTGGTTATCATCAATTGTGTGTTAGACCATCTTATGTACCTCTTATAGCCTTTTGGAGTAGGTATGGTCTATACGAGTATGTGGTTATGTCGTTCGGTCTCACGAATGCGCCTGTAATTTTCATGGCGCTGATGAACTGAGTGTTCCATCCATACTTGGATTCTTTTGCAGTAGTCTCCGTGGATGATATCTTGGTGTACTCTCACACTCGAAATGACCATGCCACACATCTTGAGATCATTTTGAGTACACTGAGAGAGCATCAGTTATATGCTAAGCTCTCAAAATTCCACTTTTGGATGGACCAAACTCACTTCTTGGGTCATGTTATCTCAGAGAAAGAAATATCAGTAGACCCAGAGAAAGTGAGAGTAGTAGTTTCTTGGGAGAATCCGAAGAATGTCTTTGAGGTGAAAAGTTTTCTAAGGCTATTTGGATACTACATACATTTCATACAATACTTTTCACGCATAGAAGCACCACTGACGGGCCTAACAAAGAAGGGTGCGAAGTACTTGTGGTCAGATTCTTGTGAGTCAGCCTTTCAGGAGCTGAAAGGGAGGTTGAATTTAGCACTGATGCTAGTTTTTTCAGAGTTGGGCAAGAGTTATATTGTTTACTATGATGCATTAGGTATTAGTCTGGGAGAAGTGATTAAGTGTAATGCCCCGAACCCAGTTAACCAGAGTCAGTTCATTATTTTAATACATTGGCATGATTACAAGGAATCAATTCCCGAAGGACCGATCAGTTTAGCAGTCTTGGAAAATAGATTACATACATGAATGTTATATTAAACTTCAGAACATAAAAAACAACATAAATAATCCTTTATGAATGCCATTATTCCCTTGTCTTAACCCTACATATCAATCACAATACACTTCTTGGAATCCTGGGAAAAATAAAACATAGAAAGGGGTGATCTCAGATGCTCAGTAAGGATAATAATACAGTAGAAACATTCATAAATAAATATAAACATTTAAGGCAATGTATAAATAAAACAAAAGCCTTTTAAACTTGAACTTCAGAATAATATGAAAAAAAATGAAATGAAATAATGTAATTTACTTATTCATGTGGATATTCCACTAATTTAATAATCACATGCAATATCAATAACCACTTTTATAATGATGGAATGCATAATGCTGAACTTTAATTTCTTTGTCAAGGTCTCGTGCTAAGACCTAGGGGCTAACTGTAACCAGAAGCCAACCCGGAGTGCCTCTAATAACCAGACACTAACTCGGAGTGCCTCTAATAACTGGACACCAACCCGGAGTGCCTATAATAACCGGAAACCAACCCGGAGTGCCTCTAATAACCAGACAACAACCCGGAGGGCTTACTTTTACCGTTCCCCAACCCGGAACATACTAGTCCAACATATTCATCTTAAGAAGAGAATGAAATATATCATAAACATTCATATTAAAACTATCATACGAAATTCCAAAACATTAATCATAAGCCATTAATGGCATAAACATAACTTATCTATAGTCAAACATATCACAAAACCTTAAATACAATATGGATGATTTGTATCATGATAAATCAACTTCAAACAAGTGTAAATTTTATCAAAGGATGTTGACATAGATGAAAATGATTTGTAAAAATCTTTGAGAGAAATACCCCTTTTCATGAAAACATTTAAAAGTCACACAATTTAGAAAAGAAGTAATTTAAAGACATTTTTGAATCAAAGTGTCCCATACCACTTTGAAACTTTTGAAAGGAATTAGCATTTTAAAAACATTCATGTCCATATAAATAAATCCTTAAAAACCCATTTTGAAGACATGGATATTAATGAGAAAGATTTAGAAGAATAAATATTTAAAACATTTGAAATGATGTTTTAGTAAAAAATTCCCTTAAAATAATCCCTTTGAAAACTCTTTCATAAAACATGGACATGGATAATAAATATGTCCTAGTAGATACTTACGTAAAAACAACCTCGGATAATAAAGAGATTGTGAAATTAACCCTTACCAATTTGGTAACTTACGAAACATACAACCCATGAAAGAGGTATCATACAATGAATATGTAAATACACATAAATTAAAGTGTATTACACAAAGAATACAATTATTTGTAGTACATACACCACAAAAAAGGTAATAGTGTAAATATGGCATGAATCTCACGGGAATAAGGAGTGAGATGAAAACCCCTTACCTTGCACTTTCCTTTAGTCGAGGGTACGTTTAGCCTCCTGTATGAAGACTATAGTACGTTATTGAATTATACCATAACCATATTAATATTTATGATATCATACATTATTCCTTTATGACTTTATACTACCCATTTAATAATAATTTCCATGTTATATTAATATTTCGGGTAATAATCGTTTTCTTTATCGTACATGTTTTAACTTGTTACTCTTGATTGTATCACTTAGATCATGATTTAAATACTTCCAGAATATAAAAAATGATTTATTTATCATATATATTTAGAATATAAAAATTTATAATAGACGTAAATATAAAATGTAAAACACCGTTTATGGAGGCGGTAGTCCGTACGTACGCATAAACGTTGTTTCCGTTTTCATATAGTATTGAACGGAAGTAAGTGAATAAGATATATGTAAGTACATAAATACTTATATATATAAATATATATCTACAGTAGCATTATTATTTCATATATTACATACTTATTAGTAATATATATTTTATAATCGTCGATGAAGGGTGAACTTTTAAATGAATATCATCGCGTCGTGGAGACGGTAATCCGTACGTACGCACGAGCGAAAATATCATTCTTTTGATATTAATATAATATATAATTGGATGATATATAATATATACAGAATACTTATCATGTTATATTTATTATTTACATCAAATACACATCATTATTATACCCATCCAAATAATAATGTATTTAATAACAATTACACCATAATGTGGAGACGGTAAGCCGTACGTATGCACGTATGGTGACATGTCATTCAAAGGGTGGATAGAATAATTAATTTGGTTGTACCATAATTATAATAACATAACAGTATATAGGAGATATTGGAGTTATTATTTTATAATGGAAATAATAAAGAAAGAAGAAGTTGAAGAAGAAAGGAACTTGAAAGAGGGTGGTGAAAACATTACCTCTTCTTCGGGTTCTTCCTTTTGATTTGATCAAAAGGGCTCCTTAGGTTGGCTTTCTGATCAAACTAAGGCCTCTAGGTTGAATTGAAGGAAGTTGATAGAGTATTTCGGTAGTGTTTGGCCGAACCAAAAGTCTTTGAAGGTGTGAAGAATTGGTTAGAATTGGTGTCCTTTTATAAGGGGGGGAGGGGCTCTTTAGGAAAAACTTAAAGTATTATTTTATAATAAATTCATATTTGGTTTCTAATGGCTCTAAAGTGGATTATTCAAATACTAAGGTGGGGATGGGTCTAAATCCTTACAACCAATAGATTTTAGACAGGTTTGGGTTACTTTATTAAACTTATATTTTAGTTTTAACCCTTAGTTACTTAGTTTGACATTTACCATGTCTCTTGTATTTTTATATTATATGGTTAATAAACTTACTATAAACTTCCAAGCGACCCCCAAGTGGTCTATTAATGATTAACCTATCATGATATAAGTCCTTTGGCTGAACCTTATATTTTTAGGAATATAATATCAATTAATCATATAATATTTGTTTTAAATATTAATTTATGTCAATTTTGACACTATTTGGTATTTTGTTTTTGTAAAAGTAATCACAACTTGATTACTTCGAACAAGATACATTGAATCATCCATAACATGTCATAGTCACCTAGAAAATTCGTGGATTTCATAAAAACTTTGAAATTATATTTATTTTAATATTTATATTACCATTTATTTGATTCATTCATTAATAAGGTAATTACTGCATCATCATTGTGTCATAAATAAATTTAATTATTTAATGTCTAAAGATTATAATTAAAATACCATTATGTAGGAAATATTTTTATCTTTCTAATGAATATTTATAATTGAATTAATTTATGTATAACCCTATATTAAAAATGGTTTAGTTATTAAACTTTGATTTTAACTCTTAACTTTTCTTTGAATTAAATAATAATAAATGTCCTAATCTAATCTAAGTGGACCTAAAGGGTCATATTTTATTCCTAAGGTTGTTTTTGGTCGAATTAAACTTATCCAATAGAATTAAGACATGTGTTAGGGTAATAATATTATCATTTTTACCCTTAATTACCCTATTTACTTTTTACCGTGGTAAATAAAAGTAAAAAGTTACTATTCACCAAAAATTATTTTTATCTTATTGAACCACATTTTACTCCTTGATATTAACCGTGTCTCTCGGATTTTCAAAATTCCACTCACATAAGTGGTAAAATTAAGTTTTATGTGAATTTACAAATTCTCCTAGAAGGTGGGTAAAAGGCGGTGAAAAAGTTCAATAAAATTTTTATATATCTGAAATTATTATAAACTGACTCAAATGAATTACATTGAATTTATATAGGTATTATTTATATATTTTAAGCTAAAATAAATTTAAATAATATAAATAATTATTTAAATAAAAAGCTGGTTTTAAACAGTAACTCAGTGTTTTTCACTATTTATCAAAAATTGAATGTTTTCAGAAAAATACCAAAAATTTACCCTAAGATAATTTTGATATTACGAATTCAATAATGAAGTATATTTTACCAAATTCAAAACATATAAGTTTCATTTATTAATTTAAAATTAATTCCCGCTGTTAAAACAAAATGCGTGTTTTTAAGAAACAATAACTATCAAAAGATTGACACTTGTTTATGTTCGGTTTAAATGTGAAATTATGTCCAATGACCAAAATTGGATTAAATGATAAAAATATATTCTAAATATAATTTAAAACTACTCAAATTCAGTATTTATCAATATTAATTATTTTGTTTAAAAAAGTTGTTTTTAATTAAAATTTAGTAATTTTCACTATTCATCAAAATATGAAAGTTATCCAAAAAGTACCAAAATTTCACCCTTGGATAATTTCTATATTCCAAATCCAAAAATGAAGTCCATTTTGAGAGATAAAATTTATAAAATTTCAAAAAGTGGGTATTACTATTCATAACGGCTACTTTGATTGGTCGTGGTGTGTGTTAGAACTCGAAGTTGCGTTCAACACACGCTACTGTATTATTCAAAGAGAATCGTACCGTGGAAGCTTGGGCTGTTACATTCTCCCCTCCTTCAATAAATTACGTCCTCGCAATTTATGCTCGGTATTGGAAACTTGGGGTTGACATTTCAAAATAACTTTGTTGAAATCCCACATCGAAAAATGGATTAATGAGGCCTCTATTTAAAATAAAGAGTGGTAAGTATGAAGGTTACTGAAAATAACACATACTAGGGTTCCATGTAGGACAATATGGATATGGAAGATAAATCTAACCATAAATATTTGATGGAGAGTGGTAGAGAATATGGCTATGAAAATTCCAACAATCCCAAAGCCATAAATTTGTGATGATCTAAGGTACCATCTAGGACAACATTTTTGTTCTAAGTTCCTTTTCTTAATGTTTAGGAATTTATTTATGAGGTTGTATAAGATCATAAGGAGATATACTTACTTTATAATTAGAGTTTTATCCATTAATAAATTTCTACCACAAACTCATATTTCACTCCAAAACATAATACAACTCAAAAATACTCTATCTATCCAAATTTTATAGGGTTCCAAATATAATGAATTTATAATTCATATATCAGACCCCTTCAAAAAAGAAACTATATTATACAATCCAGAGACTTCACATAGTCTAGTGGTAGGTGATAAATCGCAATCGCACTATGGTTGTGGATTCGATTCCTGCAGCTTTGTCCGACGCGACGGGTTGTCACACGGTCTGCTTGTTGTCCTTTTATAAAAATCCAAAAATAACCTTTCAAACTTAATCCCTTACAACCTTTAGACTTATCCAAAATACTTCTGTAAACTCTCAGTCCAAAATTTATATGAAAGATAAACATAATGTAGATCCTTTTTACCCTGTAATAGCATGTGAATACCTTATTCATGTGTTCTTTTAAAACTCTGAAACATCCTGAATTACCATAAAACCTTATTTATTACATTCATTATCACTTATTCTTTATAGAATACTGGATATACTTCATCCATCCAAAAATTTTGTTAACTCCAACAATGACGGAATATATAAATCTTTAATCAGTTTCAAGGCAATCAAGAATATCCAATATAATTTACCAAAATCAACCATATCTTATTCCAAAATCAGTACCTCAATATTAGGACCATATTAAGGTTTATCTTTCCTTCAACCATGTAATTTCCAAAAAGTTTAACTCGTTGTAGAGTCAATTTTCTTAGTACCATAAAATCTCAAATCCTAAATGAAATAGTACTAAAGTACAATCCTTATTTATTTCCATAATATCATTGATACAACACTTAAATGAAATAATTACAAAATAACAACATAAGAACACTAGTTATTCCTCTTCATCTGAGGTAGTATCATAATTTGATTATTATCCAATAGCATCATTTGGTGCATACTCTGATGATTTAGACATTGGTTTTCGTAGTGTCCCAACTCCTTGAAGATGAAGCATTGTACATTTGAAAACTTTTTCTTACCCTTGTAGTCACGTACATGGTTTCCTTTTTATCCACACTTATAACAAACCCTCATTCCTTTCAGGAAAGTTCCAGGGTGTTTCTTCCCACAGTTATCACATATGGGAAAATTCTTATTTCCCCTCTTCCCTTTATCCATCTTTCTCTCTTCCATCCTTTTCTTCTCTTACTTCCCTTTGAAGCCATAGGACTTAGTGAACTCTTTACTTATCTTATCAACAAATGATACTATTTCTTCATATGATGATAATACTTGGGAGACTATTTCCCTTCTAAATGATGGCTTAATACCATGAAAGATATGATCCTTCTTATTCTTTGGTTCATGCGTATTTCTGGAGTTCTCATTCCTTCTACTGGGCGCCATTTCTAAACAATGGCATACACTAGATTAGTTTATGAATAGAAATACCTAATCCCAAACTTTTAAAACACTTAATCATAAATTAAACAGTTTATGGATATAATCCATAATCATAAAAATGTTTTCTTGAGGAGATATATACTCATAAACCCTTCATAGTGGTTTGTAACGAAAATGAGAATTATACTAAGCATATCCCCCAGAAGTGTTGTAACCAAGAGTGCAGCAAGGCTCGTTGTCATGCACCAGTTCCCGTTTGAGTCTAACTCAAAGTGGTGTTTTTGGGTTTTACCCCTAGGTACATCTGTGTCAGAGCCGCCTCTACCTTCTCGTATCTAGACAGGGATGTATTTGCTTGGAAAACTCACAAAATCTCTACATTACCAAAATTCTAGAAAGTTCTTCTATACTAATCCTCAAAGTCTATCTTAGGGTAATGTGTGCTAATCAGAGTTTATCTAAATATAGTTTCCAAGGTTATTTCTAAACTTCCTCTGATACTAACTGTAATGCCCCAACCCTAGTTAACCAGAGTCGGTGCAATATTTTAATACATTTGCATGATTACAAGGAATAAAGTCCCGAAGGACTGATCAGTTTAGCAGTCTTGGAAAATATATTACATACATGAATGTTACATTACAATTCATAACATACAAAACAACATAAATAATCCTTTATGAATGCCATTATTCACTTGTCTTAACCCTTTATATCAATCACAATACACTTCTTGGAATCCTGGAAAGAATAAAACATAGAAAGGGGGAGATCAGACGCTCAGTAAGGATAATAATACAGTAGAAACTTTCGTAAATAAACATAAATATTTAAGGCAACGTATAACTAAAACAAAAGTCTTTTAAACTTGAACATCAGAATAATATAGAAAAAATGAAATGAAATAATGCCATTTACATATTCATGTGGATATTACACTAATTGAATAATCACATGAAATATCAATAACCACTTTCATAATGATGGAATTCATAATGCTGAACTTTAATTTCTTTGGCAAGGCCTCGTGCCAAGACCTAGGGGATAACTGTAACCAGAACCCAACCCGGAGTGCCTCTAATAACTGGACACCAACCCGGAGTGCCTCTAATAATCGGACACCAACCTGGAGCGCCTCTAATAACCAGACACCAACCCGGAGTGCCTCTAATAACCGGACACCAACCCAGAGGGCTTACTTTTACTGGTCCCCAACCCGGAACATACTAGTCCAACACATTCATCTTAAGAAGAGAATGAAATATAACATAAACATTCGTATTAAAACTAGCATACGAAATCCAAAAACATTAATCATAAACCATTAATGGAATAAAAATAAATCATACATAGTCAAACATATCACAAAACCTTAAATACAATATGGATGATTTGTATCATAATAAATCAACTTCAAACAAGTGTAAATTTTATCAAAGGATGTTGACATAGATAAAATGATTTGTAAAACTCTTTGAGAGAAATACCCCTTTTTATGAAATCATTTAAAAGTCACACAATTTAGAAAAGAAGTCATTTAAAGACATTTTTGAATCAAAGTGTCCCATACCACTTTGAAACTTTTGAAAGGAATTAACATTTTAAAAACATTCATGTCCATATAAATAAATCCTTAAAAAACCATTTTGAAGACATGGACATTAATTAGAGAGATTTAAAAAAAATATTTAAAACATTTGAAATGATGTTTTAATAAAAAATTCCCTTAAAAGAATACCTTTGAAAACTCTTTCATAAAACATGGACATGGATAATAAATATTTCCCAGTAGATACTTACGTAAAAACAACATCGGATAATAAAGAGATTGTGAAATTAACCCTAACAAATTTGGTAACATATGAAACATACAACCCATGAAAGAGGTATCATACAATGAATATGTAAATACACATAAATTAAAATGTATTACACAAATAATACAATTATGGGCAGTAAATACACTACAAAAAAGGTAATAGTGTCAATATGGCTTGAATCTCACGGGAATAAGGAGTGAGATGAAAACCCTTTACCTTGCACTTTCCTTTAGTCGAGGGTAAGTTTATCCTCATGTATGAAGACTATAGTATGTTATTGAATTATAACAGAACCATATTAATATTTATGATATCATACATTATTCCTTTATGACTTTATACTACCCATTTAATAATAATTTCCATGTTATATTAATATTTCGGGTAATAATCGCTTTCTTTATCGTACGTGTTTTAATTTGTTACTCTTGATTGTATCACTTAGATCATGATTTAAATACTTCCAGAATATAAAAAATGATTTATTTATCATATATATTTAGAATATAAAAATTTATAATAGACGTATATATGAAATGGAAAACACCGTTTATGGAGACGGTAGTCCATACGTACACATAAATGTTGTTTCTGTTTTCATATAGTATTGAACAGAAGTAAGTGAATAAGATATATGTAAGTACATAAACACTTATATATATAAATATATATATCTCAAGTAGCATTATTATGTCATATATTAAATAATTATTAGTAATATATATTTTTATAATCGTCGATGAAGGGTGAACTTTGAAATGAATCCCATCGCGTCGTGGAGACAGTAATCCATACGTACGCACGAGCGAAAATATCATTCTTTTGATATTAATATAATATATAATTGGATGTTATATAATATATACAGAATATTTATCATGTTATTTTTATTATTTACATCAAATGCACATCATTATTATACCCATCCAGATAATAATGTATTGAATAACAATTACACCACAACATGGAGACGGTAAGTCGTACGTACGCACATATGGTGACATGTCATTCAAAGGGTGGATAGAATAATTAATTTGGTTGTACCATAATTATAATAACATCACAGTATATAGGAGATACTGGATTTATTATTTTATAATGGAAATAATAAAGAAAGAAGGAGTTGAAGAAGAAAGGAACTAGAAAGAGGGTGGTGAAAACATTACCTCTTCTTGGGGTTCTTCCTTTTGATTTGATCAAAAGGGCTCCTTAGGTTGGCTTTCTGATCAAACTAAGGCCTCTAGGTTGAATTTAGGGAAGTTTAGAGAGTATTTGGGCAGGGTTTGGCCGAACCAAATGGCTTTAAAGGTGTGAAAAATTGGTTAGAATTGGTGTCTTTTTATAATGGGGAGGAGGGGCTCTTTAGGAAAAACATAAATTATTATTTTATAATAAATTAATATTTGGTTTATAATGGCTCTAAAGTGGATTACTCAAATCCTATTGTGGGAATGGGTCGAAATACTTTCAACCAATAGATTTTAGACAGTTTTGGGTTACTTTATTAACCTTATATTTTAGTTTTAACCCTTAGTTACTTAGTTTGAAATTTACCATGCCTCTTTGTATTTTTATATTATATGGTTAATAAACTTACTATAAACTTCCAAGAGACCCCCAAGTGGTCCATTAATGATGAAACTATCATGATATAAGTCCTTTGTCTGAACCTTATATTTTTAGGAATATAATATCAATTAATCATATAATATTTCTTTTAAATATTAATTTATGTCAATTTTGACACTATTTGGTATTTTGTTTTTATGAAAGTTATCACAACTTGATTACTTCGAACAAGATACATTTAATCAGCCCTAACATGTCATAATTACCTATAAAATTCGTGGATGTCATAAAAAATTTGAAATTATATTTATTTTAATATTTATATTACCAATTATTTGATTCATTCATTAATAAGGTAATTACTGCATCATTATTGTGTCATAAATAAATTTAATTATTTAATGTCTAAACATTTTAATTAAAATTCCATTATTTAGGAAACCTTTTTATCTTTATAATGAATATTTATAATCTAATTTATCTTATGTATAACCCTATATTAAAAATGTTTTAGTTATTAAAATTTGATTTTAACTCTTTTAACTTTTCTTTGAATTAAATAATAATAAATGTCCTAAACTAATCCAAGTGGACCTAAAGGGTCATATTTTATTCCTAAGGTTTTTTTTGGTCCAATTAAACTTATCCAATAGAATTAGGACATGTGTTAGTGTAATAATAATATCATTTTTACCTTTAATTACCCTATTTACTTTTTATCGTGGTAAATAAAAGTAAAAAGTTACTCTTCACCAAAAATTATTTTTATCTTATTGAACCACATTTTACTCATTGATATTAACCATGTCTCTCGGATTTTCAAAATTCCACTCACAGAAGCGGTAAAATTATGTTTTATGTGAATTTACAAATTCTCCTATGAGGTGGGTAAAAGACGGTGAAAAAGTTCAATAAAATTTTTATATATCTGAAATTATTATAAACTGAATTTAATGAATTACATTGAATTTATATAGTTATTATGTATCTATTTTGAGCTAAAATAAATTTAAATAATATAAATAATTATTTAAATAAAAAGCCTGTTTTAAACAGTAACTCAATGTTTTTCACTATTCATCAAAAATTGAATGTTTTCAGAAAAATACCAAAAATTTACCCTAAGATAATTTTGATATTACAAATTCAATAATGAAGTCTATTTTACCAAATTAAAAACATAAAAGTTTCATTTATTAATTTAAAATTAATTCCCGATGTTAAAACAAAATGCGTGTTTTTAAGAAACAATAACTATCAAAAGATTGACACTTGTTTATGTTCGGTTTAAATGTGAAATTATGTCCAATGAACAAAATTGGATTAAATGGTAAAAATATATTCTAAATATAATTTAAAACTACTCAAATTCATTATTTATCACTATTAATTATTTCGATTAAAAAAGTTGTTTTTAATTAAAATTTAGTAATTTTCACTATTCATCAAAATATGAAAGTTATCCGAAAGGTACCAAAATTTCACTCTTGGCTAATTTCAATATTCCAAATCAAAAATTGAAGTCCATTTTTAGAGATAAAATTTATAAAATTTCAAAAATTGGGTATTACTATTCATAATGGCTACTTTGATTGGTCGTGGTGTGTGTTAGAACTCGAAGTTGCGTTCAACACACGCTACTGTATTATTCAAAGAGAATTGTACCGTGGAAGCTTGGGGTGTTACATTATGTAGGGAGAAGGGGTCATTATGTATGGGTCTTGGTAGTTAAGGCCACATGAGAGAAACTACCTGATGCACGATCTCAAGCTAGCTACAGTTGTTCATGTTTTATACTGTTGGAGACATTATCTTCTGGGAGATCATTCTGTGGTTTTCACTGACCACAAAAGTCTCAAGTATATCTTCACTCAGTGTGACTTGAATTTGAGACAGAAAATGTGGGTTGAGTACCTTCAGTCCTTTGACTTTGAGCTTGCTTATATGCTTGGAAAAGGCAATGCAGTGGTTGATGTGTTGAGAAAGAGGACTCAGATATAGGAAATTCAGGAGTCTAGTAGTGAGTGGAAGCTTATGGCTCTGTTGTCTGATATGCATTTGAAGGTGCATGGCATACAGGGGCAGATGTTTCTATCTTTTGTAGTTGTTACTGTTGGGTCGGAACAAACGGGGAAAGATGGCAAGAGGGGGGGTGAATTGCCTTTTAAAAAATTTATTAACAATTTAAAGATCAAAGTAAAGTGCAGCGGAAATAAAGAGGCAAGACACACAAAATTGATAACAGAGTTCGGCCAAAAACCCGGCCTACGTCTCCGCTCCCAACTCAACCGTTGAGAGATTCCTACCGCTTGCTTTTCAATGGTTTTAGCAAGAAACTCACTAGGCTTTGAGGTAGCACTAGGACCTATTACAGCTTGCTTTTAGTGGTTTAGCAAGAACCCACTTGCTTTTGATGGTTGAGCAAGAACCCACTAGCCTTTTTAACGGGTGAAGGCTAGCTCACCGAAAACTCAAGCCTTTTAAAAGGAAAGGCTTGACTAACCTCTTCACACCTTAATGGTGGTGTGAGAACCCAAAAGAAAGGGGGATGAGAAAAGGGTTTGGGGTTTGTAGGCACAAACCCAAAATTAAAGCTCAAAATAAATATACAATAAAAAACCGTATTTTGAGAAGCCTTGGGCGCCTTTGATTGGATGGAGATGTTGAAGGCCGCTTCCAAGCTTCTTTGGAGGAGCTCCTTGGATGTGGAAGTTGTTGGAGCAATTGGGGTTCCCTTGGAGGAATGCGCCGGAGGTTGGCCAAATGATGAGAATTGTGTACGTTGGCTTCACAATGCTTAATTATGGTCCGGCTAGTGTTCCGGGGCTTCAAGGTCCTTTATTTATAGAGGGGGAACCCTCATATGGCCGTTGGAGGTCTTCGGAGCCGTTGTAAAGGCTTTCGGAGCCGTTGGGAGGCAAGTGGAGCAGCCTGGTCAAAGCCCCAACGGCTAGTTTGACTGGGCTACCGGCTGGCCGGTGCAGGGCCACCGGCTGGCCGGTGCCTTGGCAGAGGAGGAGAATTCTGGTCCAGGTGCCACCGGTCGACCGGTGCCAGAGCCACCGGCTGGCCGGTGGTGAGGCAGTAGCTGACACTATTTGGAGAGGGTGCCACCGGCTGGCCGGTGCTGAGGCCACCGGCTGGCCGGTGGGGAGAGGGTTCCACCGGCTGGCCAGTGCTGAGGCCACCGGCTGGCCGGTGGGAAGACAGTGGCTCCCTCTTGAGTACAGGTGCCACCGGCTGGCCGGTGGTCAAGCCACCGGTTGGCCGGTGGTCTGGACAGAAGGATGCCTTCTGTCCAGGCTCCTATCGGTTGGCCGGTGCACTTCCATCGGTTGGCCGGTGGATTGAATTTCAGTCCACTTTGCCTCCTTTCTTTCTTGGCCCAATTCCTTGGCCACCTGATTTGATTCCTATCATCCAAAAACACTTGAAAGAGGATTAGTAAAATATGAGGGTGATTGTGATCATGAAAATAAAACCTTGAGGGGTTCGAGAGGTACAACAATCTCCCCCTATTTTGATGATCACAATCACCGAAACAAACAATGAAAAATACTGAAATTGAAAGGAAATGCAAAGCATGATGAAAAAGGATTCTCCCCCAATCAATCAAGAAGTTTCTCCCCCTTTGTGATTATCAAAATAGAATGGGGCATAAAACTTGATTGAGGGAAAATTGAGAATCAAGATTTGAAAATCAATTGGAATTTTTGAAAATTAAATTGAAAAATTTGAATAACAGTTTGAATTGAAAGTTTTGAATCAAAAACCAATTGAAATTTGAAATTTTAAACCAAATGTTGAAATTGAAGGTTTGAATACTAAAACGATCCTAACTCCCCCTAAATAAAGACAATAAATCACCGGGGAAAGGAAACAAATTTTGGCCCGGAGAGACTCGCAAGAAGGGATTTTTCAATCCATACTTGTCTCATGGCGGGTCTTCTCCTATAAAACTCATCGGAAAAGAAAATATTTTTGGGTTGACCATACCGGGCGTTTTTACAATTACATTCATAAATAAGGTGCCCGGTTTTCTTACAATAATTGCAAAATTTAAAATCGGAGCTCCCCCTTACAAAAATAGTGGGTGCATGGGAGGAGGAAGCTACATTGGTATATCCTAGCCCTTGGGTGGTTCTAGATATACGTTGGGAACCTAGGAGATTGTTCAAATTTTGTTCCCCTTGGGTGAACTTAGCTAGGGTCTCCCTTAGGTCTTTGATGGTTGATTCCATGGAATCAACATTTGGGAAATTTTGGATTTTGAGGGACATCTCCTCCTTCTCTTTGAGAAGTTGTTCTTTTTCGGAGGAGAGTTTTTTGAAATTCTTTTTTAAAGCGACAAATTTTGAAGAAAGATCATGAAAACCATTTTCTAATTGGTCTCTAGCATGTGAGAGTTCTTCATAGGACAAATGATTGAAAGAATTAGAAGAACTAGAAGATGAGGAAGAAGAGTCGGAAGATGATACCTCATGTTTTGCCATTAGGCATTTTTTACCTTGGTCGCTCGAGGAGAAGGAGGAGAAGGATGATGAGGTGTCACTCCATGTTGCCTTTGAAGCATTCTTCTTCTCCTTTTTCTTGGCCCTTTTCTTGTGAGATGGGCAAACGGGCTTGTTTTCGTCGGGTTCTTGCTTTTGAGCGGGTTCTTGCTTTGGAGCCTCGCTAGTACCTTCATAGGTTAGTTCTAAAAGCTTCCAAATATCATGAGAAGATGTGCAAGAAGAAATACAATCAAAAACATTTCTATCTAACCCACAATGTAGAGCATTCATGGCTTTGCCATCAAGCTCGAAATTTGCAATGTCTACGGGGGTCCATTGAGATTCATCTTTACTAGAGAGAGTATAACCATGCATGACAATTTTAAAAATAGGATATCCAATACTTTTAAGAAATGTGGTCATGCGGGTTTTCCAAAAACAATAATCGGCTCCATCAAAGAATGGAGCACGATCCAAAGAAAAGCCTTCGGGGGCGTAAGAGGTTGAAGCGGTAGAAGCCATCAAAAAGGATCTTTAATTTGAAACCGGTTAAGGAATTATTCAAAAACCTCCCTCTGATACCAATTGTTGGGTCGGAACAAACGGGGAAAGATGGCAAGAGGGGGGGTGAATTGCCTTTTAAAAAATTGATTAACAATTTAAAGATCAAAGTAAAGTGCAACGGAAATAAAGAGGCAAGACACACAAAATTGATAACGGAGTTCGGCCAAAAACCCGGCCTACGTCTCCGCTCCCAACTCAACCGTTGAGAGATTCCTACCGCTTGCTTTTCAATGGTTTTAGCAAGAAACCCACTAGGCTTTGAGGTAGCACTAGGACCTATTACAGCTTGCTTTTAGTGGTTTAGCAAGAACCCACTTGCTTTTGATGGTTGAGCAAGAACCCACTAGCCTTTTTAACGGGTGAAGGCTAGCTCACCGAAAACTCAAGCCTTTTAAAAGGAAAGGCTTGACTAACCTCTTCACACCTTAATGGTGGTGTGAGAACCCAAAAGAAAGGGGGATGAGAAAAGGGTTTGGGGTTTGTAGGCACAAACCCAAAATTAAAGCTCAAAATAAATATACAATAAAAACCCGTATTTTGAGAAGCCTTGGGCGCCTTTGATTGGATGGAGATGTTGAAGGCCGCTTCCAAGCTTCTTTGGAGGAGCTCCTTGGATGTGGAAGTTGTTGGAGCAATTGGGGTTCCCTTGGAGGAATGCGCCGGAGGTTGGCCAAATGATGAGAATTGTGTACGTTGGCTTCACAATGCTTAATTATGGTCCGGCTAGTGTTCCGGGGCTTCAAGGTCCTTTATTTATAGAGGGGGAACCCTCATATGGCCGTTGGAGGTCTTCGGAGCCGTTGTAAAGGCTTTCGGAGCCGTTGGGAGGCAAGTGGAGCAGCCTGGTCAAAGCCCCAACGGCTAGTTTGACTGGGCTACCGGCTGGCCGGTGCAGGGCCACCGGCTGGCCGGTGCCTTGGCAGAGGAGGAGAATTCTGGTCCAGGTTCCACCGGTCGACCGGTGCCAGAGCCACCGGCTGGCCAGTGGTGAGGCAGTAGCTGACACTATTTGGAGAGGGTGCCACCGGCTGGCCGGTGCTGAGGCCACCGGCTGGCCGGTGGGGAGAGGGTTCCACCGGCTGGCCGGTGCTGAGGCCACCGGCTGGCCGGTGGGAAGACAGTGGCTCCCTCTTGAGTACAGGTGCCACCGGCTGGCCGGTGGTCAAGCCACCGGTTGGCCGGTGGTCTGGACAGAAGGATGCCTTCTGTCCAGGCTCCTATCGGTTGGCCGGTGCACTTCCATCGGTTGGCCAGTGGACTGAATTTCAGTCCACTTTGCCTCCTTTCTTTCTTGGCCCAATTCCTTGGCCACCTGATTTGATTCCTATCATCCAAAAACACTTGAAAGAGGATTAGTAAAATATAAGGGTGATTGTGATCATGAAAATAAAACCTTGAGGGGTTCGAGAGGTACAACAGTTACCTCTACTCTTCTTGATCAAGTATGAATGAGGTAGCTATCAGATTCTGAAGACCTATTCCTATGGGAGAGTGTGTCGGTAGAGGAACCTATTTCTAGATGGACAATAGTCAAGGATGAGTTCTTGCATTTTCATGGACGCATGTGGGTGCCAGCAGACATACTCGAGGAGCTGATATGAGACTTTCATTCCTCAGTTTGGGCAGTTCATCTTGGTGTCACCAAGATGTATCGTGATCTACACCATCAATATTGGTGGCCAAGTATGAAGAGAGATGTTGCGGGGTTTTTCATGAGATGTTCCACTTATCAGCAGGTGAAGGTGGAGCATCAACGACCAGCAGGTCTTTTGCAGTAGTTACCCATTTTTGAGTGGAAATGGAATGATGTCGCGATGGACTTCGTGACGGGTTTACCGAGGTTTCCTTGAGGGAATGATGCAGTATCGGTTGTCATTGATAGACTCATGAAAGTTTCTCACTTATTTATGATCAAGGATACCTTCAGTGTTGATGAGATGGGAACGTTGTATATCCAAGAGATTGTATGTTTACATGGTTTTCCACACTCTATTGTCTCAGATAGGGATTCTTGTTTTATTTCTTGGGTCTGGAAGGGACTTCAGAGGGATTTGGGTATGTAGGTACTTCTGATTACAACATATCATCCCCAGACAGATGTTCAGTTCGAGTGTACGATTCAAGTTCTTGAGAACATGCTTCGAGCATGCATACTAGATTTTAGAGGTTCTTGGGAGAAGCACATACATCTTGTGGAGTTTTCCTACAATAATATCTTTCAAGCTACTATTCAGATGGAACCTTTTGAGGCTTTGTACGGTAGGCCATGATAATCACCCTTATGCTGGTTGGAGGAAGGAGAGGCAGCTATGTTGGTACCTTATCTTGTCCAGGAGACCATAGAGCAGATAGAGTTGATTCAGAAGAGGATGGATACTGCACAGTCAAGACATAAGTCTTATGCTGATCGACAGAGACGACCTCTGGAGTTCAAGGTCAGGGATCAGGTTTTTCTATGTGTCACACCGAGGTTGGGAAATAGGAGGATTAGGAGATAGGGTAAGCTTTCGTCAAGGTACGTCAAGCCGTTTGAGATTTTGGAAAGAGTCGGTCTGGCTGCTTATTGTCTACAGTTACCTCAGAGGTACCGGGATATTCACAATGTCTTCCACATTTCTCAGCTTCAACGTTACTTCTCAGACCCGTCTCATGTTTTCCAACCTGAGGAGGTTAATCTCTAGGTGGATTCATCTTTCAAAGATCATCCTATCTAGATTTTTTATCGAAGTGTGAAGGTTCTCCGTGGCTGGTCTATTCAACTGGTACGAGTGCTATGGAAGCATGGGTGAGTATAGGATGAGACCTGGGAGAGGGAGGCCAATGTACGATCACAGTGGCCGGAGTTGTTTGAGGTTTCTTATTCTACATCACCTTATTAGGGAAATTTGAGGACGAATTTATTTAAGGGGGGAAGTTTGTAAGAACCTAGATCTTTTCTTCAAGTATTTTTTTCTTTTCTGTTTGTTTTTGAGAAAAGGAGGAGTTTCTGGAAATTTCAGGAGTACACCCCACCATGTACTCGGTTATTGCGGGTGACTATGTACTGGTCGGGTAACGGCCGAGTACACGGCTGTGTGTGGTGACCTGGAGACTGCCTAAATCGGAGGCCGAAAAAGGAAAGTACATGTCATGTACTTTTAAACAACACATCATGTACTTTTTTTATTTGTTAAAGGGACCAGAGTGGCGTCTAATTGATAGAATGTTCTTGTTCTTTGCTCGTCTCGTCTGAGAGAGTCTTTATGGACACAGATATTCTCTGAGCCCCCGACTCTCCATCCATTCTCTAAATCGACTGTCGTCGATTGCGTTGGAATCACCATGGTGAGTTCTCGCTTCTTCTTGAACATCATCTCCTATTTTCTCCTCTCTCGTGAGTTATCCTCATTTGAATGTTTTTAACATTTTTGTAGATCTACGACATTCTAGGGTGATTCAAGGCATTATGTTCATTTATATCGATCTCACGATGCCGAGGTAGGTTGTTTGTGCCTTTTCGTAGATAGTCTTTCAATTTTATGTGCAAAAGTGCCCAATACCCTAGAATGGGGTATTGCGTGTTTATGGTTTTTAGCCTTGTTATTGCCTTCTATGCATTGTTTGTTTGAGTAGAGGTTGATTATTTATGAATAGGGTTAACTTTCCATTCTATGGAGGTTTTCCCATGTTTTCTTGTTTTGATCGTTTGGTCTAGCTTGCCTATTAGGCTACTTTGATTCACATGCCTAGTATTATTAGGATGGATTGATTATTATCTAACATGATATGATATGTTTTAGATTGTTTATCCAAGTAGTTCTTGATGTTTAATTTGGATTCCATGTATCATTTGTGCATGACTGACTTACACAGGGCCGTGAGAACCTAGTGTAGTAGACTATAGGAAGAATGGACGTTGAGAGCTTCTCCAGAGTGTCTGTTTTACTGTTACGTTGAGAGGCCATAGGGGGTGGACTTTGTGCTCCCTCAAAGTGTCTGTAGTTTCCTCGATATGAGCCACAGGGGGAATTGGACATTGAGTGCTTTCTTAGAGTGACTATTATTTACCAATACGAGACCATAGGGGGAATTGACGGTGAGTTCTTCCTCAGAGTGTCTTTGCTAAAGTTGAACCATAGGGGTTAGACTATGTGTACTTCCCAGAGGGTTGCTTGTATTTGTTTGGTTGAACCATAGGGGTTAGGCTGTGAGTACTTCCCAGAGGGTTACCTGCTTTTGATTAGCTGCTTACTAGATATATGAAAATGAATGCAATTGAATTTGTAGGATTGTTACTATGTGTACTTCATTGTTTACTGGTTCATTTTGTTTATTTCCTGCCATATATATTCACTGAATATTAGGCACAAATCTTTAGGTGGTTTCTTATTGGGATTCATCTCACACTATGTTTTGGCCATATTTTTGGGCCCAAATAGATTATATTGTTGCAGGTATAGATAAGGTAAAGTGTCCTTCCACTTCAGGTTCTTGATTGCTATTGAGCTGGGGAGTATGGGACCAAGCTGAGGCTTGTGATGTTGTGCAGTAGTTTATCTATTTTCTTTTGTACTTTGGTTTAGTATTTTATTCCAACATTGTGACTTTTTTGGATACTTTCCTAGACATATGTATCATGCATCATATATGTGTGTGTTCTCCAGTTGTTTATTACTTTCGTTGTTTACCTATTGCATGTTTTACTGCTTCTGCTATTGCTATCTATTTTACTTACACTGTGTTACTCTGCCAATGAGAGCATAGTTTTCCCACTATCACACACAAGGCCCTCTCTACTAGTCAGTATCCTCTGGGTTTTGGGGAAATGTACTTGAGGCCATGTGACTAACTGTGTACGGGGCACCTCTAGGTGACTCCTGGAACCATGACGTTACACACATCACCAAAGGTAATATTTTAATAATTTCGTCCATTTTCCTAATAAAATAATGAAAAACACTCCCCTTTGGTATAAAAAATGGTTAAAACCCATTATAAGGTTTGTGGTTTTGATTAATTTATTATATATAGTCCAAAACCTAAGTTTGAAAAATAAAAAATAATTCTCCAATCATTTCCAATATAACCCCAAGCTTTCATTCCTCTTCACTCAAAAACCTTGTAGAACGTACTTACTCTTCCCTCCCATATCTATATTCCTCCCAAGATTCCCACAAACTCTCAAGAATCTCCTCCTAAGAATTTGGAATCACCCTCTCAAGGTAAGGGATATCCCACTCTCTTTTTTATTCAAGCACCACTTTTATGTTTTCCCTCTTAATTTACATTTGTTCTTTTTTGGGTATGTTTTTCTAAAACCCTATTACTTCCATATTTATTTTCATGTGATGAGATACCACTTTAACTCTCATTAATATCTCCCATGAATCTTTATGTACACATGTTACCATACCAAAATTTTGTAAGGGATCCTCTCCTTCTCCTCTTTATTCAAGTATCTTCATTATCTTATACCTTTTATCCTTAATTCTTAACATTGGGATATATTATTCCATATACCCCTTAATATAAATTTTATGTCTAAATTATGAGAAACCCCTTCCACTCTCATTAATTCCCCCCATGAACATTTATGTTCCCCCATTATGCTGTCAAAATTTCACCGCGATTTTTCATGCCAAACAAATATGTAGTGAACCCATACCCATTTCCTATCAAGGGTGTTCAACTTTATGAACCTATACTTATTTTATTGTGGAGTTACATGTATGTATTCCAAACTCCTTGATCATGTAATAAAATGTGATGATAAATGATTCCATTTAGTATGATCTATGTGGCACACTTATGCATGTGAATAAAATGAAAGTGACGGGTGCACCCGGAATTATATAGCACTTCAATGCATTGGGTAATGTTTTAGTCTCATGAGATATCATACAAGGGATTAGGCAGAAAACCTAATACATCATGGGACTTTTTTCATCATGATTTACTGGGGGTTAGCCTTGAATTTTTTTTATGATGTCATGTTTTAATTTGTTTCCACATTTTCCATGTTTCCTTTATGTTATCATGTTATATCATTTCTCATTGTTCATGTTTATGATTCTCACCCCTTTTATGTATCATTGATATTCCTATTGTAAAACATGTAATAATTTTTTCATATTATTCCATGTTTATTCCCTTACTGGGATTTATGGATCACCCATTACTTATGTATGTTCTCAAGTTATCCTATGTAGTTTTAAGTATGATGGAATAATATGAGCATGTTAAGGAAGTTTTCAATAATGGAGATGTATTCCATATTTAAAATTGTTATGTAATGCATCTAATTCCCAAAGTCACTATACTTATCAATCTTCTAGGTTGTATTATGTGTAATCTTATGTAATGAATCATGAATTAATATGTAATAAAGACAAGGGTTTTCATAATGTGTTTTGTTCTTGCTTAAAATATTGGATTCCTGAAAAGGTTAATAGAACTTTGATTGTCATGTAATAGTGTTCCTTCCTCTGATGTTTTTTTGAGTTCCTTTAGCAAACACATTAACTAGATCAACTCTAATCTATCTTTTGTAGCTACAACATACTCTGATTTAGTTGTGGACAAAGTCACCACTGGTTATAGTCATGACATCTAGTTGTTCATCATTCCACCAAAGGTAAACACAAAACTCATTGTACTTTTATGGGTGTTGGAATCACTAGAAAAATCTACATCAACAAAACCTTATAAAATATCATCTTCCCTGAGGAACAATGTCATATCTACTGATCCTTTCAAGTATCAAATGATCCACTTCAGAGTTTCTCAATGCTCCTTCCCAAGGTTAGACGTGAAACAAATTACCACTCTCACTACAAAAGTAATGTATGGACATGTAAAAACCATCACATACACCAATCTTCCAACATTTTAAGCATACGATACTTTTTCTATGTATTGGGCCTCATCTTTCATTGAAGGTGCATGTGCCTTGGATAACTGAAGTGTCCAGTGAGGGGAGTTCCAACAGATTTACATCTGGTCATATAAAATCTTTCAATGATCTTCTGGATGTATTTCTTATGGCATAACACCAGAGTAACAGATTTATGATCCCTCCCTATCATCATCCCAAATATTTTTTTAGCTTAACTAGGATTCTTCATTTCAAATCTTCTAGATAACTTACTCTTCAACTCCTTAATACATTAAATTTTTGGCCTTTCTAACAATATGTCATCCACATAGAGGAAGATAATTTTGTAAGTTCCATAATTATAGGACTTTTTATAACAATAGTGATCATAATCGCTCCTTTTGAAACCTTACTTATTCATAAAAGAATCATACTTTTAGTTCCATTATCAAGGTGTTTGTTTCAATCCATACATTCTTCACTTCAATTTAAAAATAAGGACCTCCTTCCAGTGATATTCAAAACCCTTGGATTTCATCATGTATATCTCCTCCTTAAAATCACCATGAAGAAAGGAAGTCTTCATATACTCAAATTATAAAATATCGAATGTATAAATTCTTAGTAGGGTTCAAATTGTAGTATGTTTTATAGACAATGAAAATATTTCTAAGATATCAATTAATTACTTATGTTGGAATATTTTCACCACCAATCATATCTTGTATCTTCTAATTCTTACAGATTCTTTCAAATGGAAGAACCATTTGTTTTCAAGTGCTCATTTTCTCTTTAGCAGTTCAGTCGAATCCCAAGTTCTTTTGAAATTTAAAGAAATCATTTCTTCATCCATGATTGACTCCCACCACTTTGAATAACTAAGATTTATTGCCTCTTATGAACATTTGAGTTCCCCGAAATCCATTAGAAGTAAGAAGTTTGTGTCGACCCTGTACTGCTAGACTATTCATCGGAATCTAGAAGATCTTCTCAAATAATTTTTCATGTTCATTGAAACTTCAATTTCCAGTACTTGAACTTTTGGTGCTCCAGTTGTCGATTGCTATTCTATTAGAGTTTTTCCTTGGTTTTCTACGATTCTCAAGTATTTTGGTAGATTTTTCATTAGTATAATTTCCAATGCATTCATATTGGATTCTGGTATTAGCGATATTTATGAAATTTTAGTGCTTTTATCCAGATCAACTTATACTTCCGTAGTTGACCACTTTTCCTAAACTTTTGATTCATCCAAGTTCTTATCATTCCATAGAGTCTTCTCATTGAATATAACACCTCTGATTTTTATGATCTTCCATCGATCATCACTTCATATTCAGTATCCTAACTATTCATTTTCATAGCCTATAAGGATAGAGGCTTTGGATTTTGCCTCCAGATTATCATTATCCTTAGAATCAATAAGGTCATGAGCAATGTAACCAAAGATTTTGAGGTTTGAAACTTCTGTTAGTTTATCATACCAATGTTATTCAAGTATACTTTGTCCCACTATAGAGGCTAGACTTATGTTGGCCAAATATGTTGATCTTTTTATTACTTACTCCTAGATGGCCTTGGGAATACCAAAGTATAAACGCATTCATCTATCCTTTTCTATCAAAGTATGTTTAATCCAATATGAAACTCTATTAAGTTGTGGAGTTCGGGGTAATATTATCTCAAGCCGGGTCCCCTTCATCTGACGAGAGTTCTAGAAGTTTTTATCGTTGTATTCACCAATATTATCGGATCTTAATCACTTCAATTTCTGACCAATTTCCAATTCCACCATGGATTTCCAATCTACAAAGGCATCAAACATATCATATTTTTTTAGGAAATAAACTCATACTTTCCTGAAGGAATCGTTAATTAATGTGACAAAGTATTATGATCCTCCATGATACTTAACTAAATTAAGTCCTTAGAAATCCATATAAATAAGCTCTATCCTCTTGGCTCTAGGATTATAGTCATTCAGATTAAAGGAGTCCCTATTTTTCTTTCCAACCACACAACTTTCACAACTTTTGATAGTTGTATGATCGAGATTTAGAATGTACTTCCCTCCTGAAATCTGTATGTTCTTCCCACTGAGGTGATCTAGTTTGCAATGTCAGACCACCAAATTTTTAGAGGATGAAATTCCAACCAATTCATTCACATCTGAACTTCCAGTAAAATAATGGGTTATGTCCTTAACTCTTCATACCACAACCATGGATCCTTGAGTCACTTTCTAGACTCCACTATTGAAAGTAGTACTAAATACTTCATTGTACAACTACCCAACTGAAATGAGATTCCTCCTGAGACCTGGAATGTGTCTCACTCCTATGAATAAAAGAATACACTTATTCTACATTCAGTTATTTACATCCCCTTTTTCAACCACTTCCAAGGCTTCATCATTTGCAAGATATACTTTCCCAAAGATTCCAAATACATATCTTGTTAGGCATCTACAATCATTCATTTAGTGGAAGGATGTAGCAGAGCCAACTACCAATGACTCCACCAGATTATGAATAGTGGGCGGTCGATCTCTACAATATTATGTTTTGTTAAAGTATTTTTAACTTCTGATAGTTGTTCTTATGGTGTATTCCTTGAATTTTTAGTAATTTCTCTGAATATTTCCTCACATACCACAATGTCAGTAGGTAATCCCTAGATCAATTGACTTTCCATGACTCTTCTTAGATGATGATCAGGATTCCCACCAACACATCTCTCCCTAATCACCATGATAAATGAAAAATGGCGAGGATGAAAAAAAAGGGGGAATTTTATTATGGAACCATTAAAATAATTAGATAATAAGATTGTAATAAATTTATTATTATTATTATTGAATATTAGTATTTTGTAAACTCATTGAACTAATTTAACATTTTCATATATAATTTTAGGAATACCTTTAGGAGAAATTAATGTAGGAGACCTTTATCCCTGAGGGTAGGATGGACATTCTAGAAACTACTTTATAAATGGAATAACACTCGAGTCGCATGAGATGAAATGGGGTGGATGTCAGTATTGGAAAAATCTTTGGTTTTCCTAGTGCGACATCGATGGAGGTGGAATACAAGGGTGAAATAGCTTCCTTGAAGTTTGGTTTGTGAGTGATAAATCAGTCAATAGATGATCAAATTAAATCATATATAGACTATTTTTGTAGAAATATGGAGACAGACGCACCCTAGATAGTTTGTCTACATAGATCCTCCACATCCTTGTTCAGGTCTGACTATGTACTATAAGTTACATGTTGGGGATATCCATTTACATATTATCATGTACGGAATCGTATATAATTTGGGTAATTATATACATCATCATCTTATTCAACTAGGTCTGGTAAGATTAACAGCGCATGATATTATTGATATAACTCCTCTAGTGTCATTATCTACCAAAGAGGTGGGTAGAGTTGAAGATAGTATGGTTCATTTTTTACTTTAGGTATCTAGCTTTATTTGGAATTTTACATATGATATATGTGTTGTTTTTTTATTTTTATTTACTTTTGATTTCAAATTACTTAAAATGTTTTCTTACATTTACCTTATATTGGATTATATATTTTTTAAGAATAAGATTAAATAGTTTATTTTTTACTTTGAAAAGGTGTTAGGCCATCAAGCTATTAGGACATCAATTATCTTGTTTTAATAGGCATGTTTAGTTTCACCTTTCAAATGTTTGTGATCATATTCCCTCCCAAGGCAGTAAAAATATATATTTCAGAAAGATGTAAATCCATTAAAAAGAGTTCTCATTTATTGGGATTCAGGATTTAGGGACTATTGCTACCTTCCATGTGTGGAGTTTTTGGGAAGAGCCTTTGCAGAGATCAGCAGGGTGCTTGAGGACATTGATCTCCATTTTATAGAGGGTAGTATGGTCAATATACACAACAAAAATATCGAAGAACCTTATAATGTAGGGTAGTATGTCTAAGAGATCCTCCTCAAGGTGATACTTCTCAACCTCCTACTAGCTCGGTAGGCCCCGCACAACCTCCCCCTTCTACTTAAGATTCATCTATAGCTAGAAGAATATTTATAGGGTTTTGGAATTGATCCTAATCCCTTTACCTCATGAATTCTATCATGAACTGTTCCATAGGGGCCCATTCCATGACTACCTCAATCTCGCCTCCAATAGGATAGGGGCTGGTGACTAGCACTGAGTAGGCATATCCAACAAATGGGAGGCATTTTCCTAATTACCTATAAACACGCACACATCTCCAGGACCAAAATTATGGAATGTAAAAACACTAAGTTAACAAGCATGTATACCACTAAGATACCAACAACATAGTATGACAGTAGAAAACTGGAAAGTAAACAGGACCAAAATAAAAGCCCACCCAAAAAAAGAGTCTATAAAAGTGAAATCACAAGTTCCTAAAACTAATCCACATAAAACCCTACCTAAAGGGAAAGGTATTGGATAGCTGTATGAAGCCATATGAGTACACCTAGAATGTCTAGTCTCTCTAAGAACCACCTGGTCCAATTCCACCTAGGTCTTCATCAAATCACCGATCGTTTGCACAAGACACGACATGTGCGGGAAAATACTGTGTAGGGTGAGTAAAAAATACTTAGTAGTACACCCCAAAACCACAAAGAAAATATACTACATAGGAAATTAAAAAGTAATACCGCGAAGGAAGACCACAAAGTAAGACCAATAAAGGACATCGCGAAGGAACATAACAAATGAACACCACTATGGGACACCACTAAGGAACACCATAAAGGAACACCACAAAGGAGCGCTGCTAAGGAACACCACTAAGGGACACCAATAAGGGACACCATGAAGGAACACCACTAAGAAACACCATGAAGGAACACCATAAAGGAATACCACTAAAGGACATCATGAAGGAATATCACTAAGGAACACCATGAAGAAACACCATAAAGGAAAACCACAAAGGAACACCAGGAATGAACATCATGAAAGAACACCATGAAGGAACACTACTAAGGAACACCATAAAGTAAAACCACTAAGGAACAACATGAAGGAACACCACTAAGGAACACTATGAAGGACCACCACTAAGGAACACCACTAAGGAACACCACAAATGAATACATGAAGTATAACACAAATAAATACACAAAGTATACCATAAAGAAATACACAAAGTATACCACAAAGAAATACACAAAGTATACCACAAAGAAATAGTACAGTCAGTTCACACAGGTATAAGTTTATAGTATACAAAACAAGATCATCATATGTAATCCACTAAACACCCAGTATTGATAAGACACATAGTATTGATGAGATACTCATTCCTAATAAGACACACGGTCTCGGTAAGACATGTAGTCTTGGTAAGACACGTAGTCTCGGTAAGTCACATAGTCTCATAAAGTCACATAGTCTCAAAATCATGTAGTCTCAAAGTCAGGTATTCTCAAAGTCATGTAGTCACGTAGTCCCAAAGTCACTGAGTAGGAATATCCCATAAATTAGAGGCATTTTCCTAAGTACTTGTACACATGCACACATCTCCAAGACCAAAATGCTAAAATGTAAAAACACTAAGTAAACAAGCATGAATACCACTAAGATACCAACAATAGAGTATGATAGTATAATACTAGAAAGTAAAAATGGGATAGAATACAGTCCCACCCAAAAAGGAGTCTTGAAAAGTAAAATTACAAGTTCCTGAAACTCATCCGTTGAAAACCCTACCAAAAGGGTAGGTACAATGACATATGTTTGAAGCCACAAGAGCACACCTCGACTATATGGTCTCTCTAAGCACCACCTGATCCTAGTCCACCTAGAACTCCATCAAAGTGTCGATCATCTGCATAAAACACAACATGTGCAAGTAAATCCTATGTAGGGGTGAGTAAAACAATACTCAGTAGGACACCCTGAAACCACAAAGGAATACCACTAAGAAATACATGAAGTATAACATAAGAAAATACACAGAGTATACCACTAAGAAATAAACAAAGTATACCACAAAGTAATATATGAATTATTCCACTGATATGATACATAGTCATCTCACGTAGATAGAAGTCTATATTATGCAAAACAGAGTCATCATACATAAACCAAAAAACACCCAATATCGATAAGACACATAGTCGTGATGAGATACTCAGTCCTGATAAGACATGTAGTCTAGGTAAGACACGTAGTCTCAGTAAGACACATAGTCTTGGTAAGTCATTTAGTCTCAGAAAGTCACATAGTCTAAAAATCACATAGCCTAAAAGTCATGTTGTCTCAAATTCATGTAGTCTCAAAGTCATGTAGTCTCAAAGTCATGTAGTCTCGAGATCAGAGACAGCCACAGTATTTCTCTCATAGCACACTCATTTTGGGAGAACCTACTCCTAAAGCCATTATGTCAGGTGAAAACTTCTATAAAAACTCACCTAGATTATCTTAAAATTAATTTCTCATTGCAAGGGTCCCAATGCCGCAAACGGATCATCAAAAGGACACATATTTTAGAAGTTATGGGTTTTTTCGTAAAAAGGGTCTGACCCGGGTCCGGTCCGGTCCGAACCAGTCTGGTTCCCCTTAGTTCAACCCACTGGAACGCGGTTCAGTTGAACTACTATACACGGTCTTCCCTGACCTTGTTCCCCTATGCTCCATTCAGTGTCACACTGTATCACACATGGTCAGTCCACCGACTCTGCCTGCCCTACGGCCTCACCGTCGTTGCGGGCTCCACTCGACCGCCTCACTGCATCCCCCTCATGGCCCCACTAGTCATCTCCATTGCACCACTCTATCCATAACCTTTTACTATCGCCACCCCATCCACTGCACACCGCTCTAGCCTCCACTTCCTTACCTCACCAGACCGTCGTGTCGGACCCGCTCTGGTGGCCCCTTCTACAGACCATCATGGCTCTTCTGGTTCCTGAAATTTAGCACGGCCATAGATCTGGGTTCCTTGTGACCCAATATACCCTGTTGCAGCCTCTTATATTTGTTCTCCTTGAATCTATGGGTCCAATCGTGTTTGAAACCACCTGGGAACGTTGATCTGAGAAGTGCAGGGTTCCAACGGTGAATAATGTGAAGATTGGAGGGAGAGATGCACATAGAAAGGATTTAATATCATTGGACAAGAATTCTTAGAAAATGATCAAGATTTAGGGATTTGGATTAGAAAACGGGTTAAATTGAATCCCTCTAACTCACAACAAATCCCTCCCACAACATACAATTGATCTGGGGATAATCTGTTTGTGGATTAGTCCGCATTTGTCATAGAAATAAAGAATGGGGAAATCACATAGAAACAACCACCCTACCTCATTGGGTTAAAATGCTGATGAATAACAAAGTTTTGTCATGATCGTTGGCGAGATCCTTTGGTTTCGTCGTGCACCGATCATCAATCCATGATTCGATCATCGTTCACCAAGGGAAAATCCTTTAAGCTCTCCCTAGAGATTATCCAGCGTCCCTAGAGTTATACGGCTAACCCTGGGATTTTGTGTAAGGATTCTTTTAAAGGAAATCATTATTACGTCAACAAAATAATTTATCTTTAAATTATTTAATGATGATTATTTCCTTTTCGGGTTTTTTCATAGAAGACTCGCGCTGACTAAAGTTAAGTCGCGCCTAGGGAAAACACCACATTACAAACTCAACGATGGTCTCAGATTTCCAATCCGAGTATCCATTCATGAGTTATTAGATTTTAAATATATTTTTATTTAATTATTTTGTTTATGGTTACATCCAAAAACTATCTTTCACAGCCAACCTGCATAGGACGATGTTAGGCCTCACCTAAGGTAAATTTGTTGCTCTAAGCACAATGGTGCTCTTGGATTTCTAATTTGGGTACCTGTTTAAGAGTTATTCCATTGTTTTAGGAAAACTGCTCCCACGTTTTATTAAAAACTGAACATTTTTCAACGAATTATTCTGATGACACCAATCCTCGAAATCACACGTCATCTCAATGCTTGGTCTCAGAATTTTCCCAAATAATTTCTAGAAATAAAATTAGGAAAATATGAGTCATTAAAAATTCTTCTATTTTGCTTCTCAATCCTTTCAGTGTAATTGGCACTCCCTCTGAACTCACACCTTTAAATACTCCTTAGGTTTTGGACAGACAAACCAAATTAGCTCAAGTATTTTAAATTTGAATTATAATATGAATTTTTTATGACTAATAACATATGTGGGAGAGACTATGTTTTAAGAATATTTAAAAAAATATATTTTGAATCTTTTTATTGATGATGAGCTCTTCATACCCGTGTTGTGGTTGTTTTCCTTATAGGTAAATTACAATTACAATTTTCTTTTTTAAAAATAAATATAACATACAATGAATTAATTTTTTAATTATATAATTAGATATCTAAAAAATATTTTCATCCAAAATAAGATTACTTCTCTTTGTAGTGTTATGGATCTAGAATACATTTCAATAGTTGTGTAATATCTAGATAAAGATATTAGATTTATGTTGTAAAAGTGGGTTCCCATACCCAACTTTATCAGTACTTTTGATTACCATACCATGTATACAGTGAGATATGCATAATGTTTACTTACCATTATTGTGTAGACATTTCTGCATCTACTATTTAAAAAGTAATCTCCAAAGATTAATTGTCATATCAAAAGTTTATAGAATATCTCAGGATATAATGAGAACCTTGAGATACTATTACGTTAATCTTAAATATGTATCATATGGTCTAGATACATCATACTTATTGGACATAGTAGATGTCTGACTTTTAGGTGTTTGGGGCTCATAAGCATTGATACTTTCTCTCATGAAGTTTTCACTTGGTGATCTCTAGTAACTGATATCATGAGAACAGACCCGCCAATAGGAACACCACATGTTTTGTGTGTCATTGATTGTTCTATCTACAGACATGTGTATTGTCTTCTAACTTTAGATCATTATCAATGTGTGTCACTTGATCATGTACTTTGATGTAAGGAAAAAACCATGATAATGAAATCATGGTGAGGTAGCTTGTGTTGGGTGCGTCATTAGTGGTATGATATTGGTTGAATGTTCAAGATATAATTTGTCGCTTCTTAGTTGAGGAAGTAATGTATCTAAAACCTGGTTGATCAAGATGGTAGTACCTTCATAAATCCTTGATCATGGTAGTCAAGGGTAAATTCATCCAGTCAGATTAAAAAATAATAAATTAAGAAAGGATGATGACACAAGTTTTCATCCTTATTTATGAGGTATCTAAAGACAAAGAGATTATATTACACAGTGCGTGTTCGTAGGTTGGTTTTCATTGCTATTACTATTCCCTATCTCTTTAGGGTGTTTGATGGGTTGCTAGATTCTACTCCCAATCTATGAATAGTATTCACTGTTATCAAGATAAGGGCCTAGAGGGTAACACACAATAGTGTATTTGAGAATCAGCACTATTCTGGTGAATATGAATATATGACATGGTGGGTCCCACCACAGGGTCCTAGAGTTTTCCAAGTTTTATTGATTACTGATAAATAAATAAATTCATTATTATTCAAGCAAATAATAATTAGGTTGAATTTATTTATTTAAAGTATTTACAAGTGTTTAAGTAAATAAGAGGAATAATATTATATGAATTAATATTATTTTAATATTTTAGGTTAATTTAATATTAGCTAGAATTACGAGTCGAGTTAATAACTCAGGTTTATCACATAATATATTTAATATATATTATAGGTATGTGATAAAATATAAATAATATTTATGGCATAGTTTAGTTCATCATAATTATTATTTATTACTTATTTAGTAGACATTAAATATATGGGGGTTGGGAACCCTATCCAGGTATTTAGAGAAATCCACTATATAAGTGGGAGAGGAACTTCATTCAATGTACTATTCATGTATTCGGAATTGTGATCTTCTCTCTTATCTCAATTTCTAGGGAGATAAGTGCTCCAACTGAGCGTACGATCCAAAATTGGCTTTGTGGATCAAATTTAGGGGATCTTGGTGATCATCGCGGCATCGAAGAGATCATCGGAGCTCTGTGCTAGCACTAGGAATCTGAAAAATGGCATACACACAGATTTTTGAAACATGTGTGGATGGTCTAGAGGGGTCCGGATTCAGATCCTTCAAGAAACAGTCACTGAAGATGATCTGCAGTCGAGCACGCTTTGATTCAGCATGAGTTACACCTTTTTTTATTTTTCCATGCTTTAATTAAACCACACGAGATCCCCAGACCATATCAGGATCAAATCATCGAAGATGAAAAATACTGTAACTCTGATGATAAAACTTTTAAAATCCCCAGCCCACCAGTTTCCGTTGTGTGCCTCAGTACCAACAATTTGTATCAGAGTTATCGCATGAATTTCAAGGGCCAAAAAATTAAATTGGATTTAAATTAAAGTAGAGGGTTTGAAATATGTTTCAATGGAATATACCACATGTAAATCTGATTTCAAATGGTCAAGTTGTGGTCATTTGATAAAAAATTATGAATTCAAAGCAATCAATTTTCAGGTATTAAAATTGAAGAACGCCAATTTCCCAATAACACGGTGATGAATCAAAAAAATACATGAGATCTAGATAAATTCCATCCAAGTCCTGTCGGAATTCGGTGGTTATATCTCCTCTAACTAAGGACTTGATATGTTCCACTGATATAAGAAAAATTAAAATATTAATTTAATTTTAAAATAGGCTAATCATAGGCAATTGATTTGTAATTTCAATTCTTCCGGTGGGTGTGGATTTTTTCACAAGAAATTCAGGCATAGCCTGGCAGTGAGAATAAGATAAACGTGCAGCTTGACTTTCTTTAAGGAAAAATAAATTTTGTTTTATAAATTAAAAAAAATGTGAATGTTGTTTTTAAAGCTAATGGCTCCAATTAGTAAGAGTTGTACAACAAGTCAAAAAGGTTGGAGAAATTATTTTTAAAAAAGGGGACCGAGCTTATATCCCCTTTGTTGGTGCATGTGGATTCTCTTTGGAAGCTCGGACGAGTTCCGCCCCACTCTTGAGCGGGTCCTCCTACTAAGATGTCAGCACCCCTCCCTCCAAATGTAGCAAGGTCGGCCAAACCTCTCCCTCACTACCTCGCGGTCCACCGCTGCTCCTCCTTGCTGGCCAGATCTATCCCAGCACCACCAAGCTGCCTTGTGCGAAGCCGGCCACCACCTTACCTAGTTGCTTGGCCGCCGCACCACCCCATTCCTCTATAGCCTCTCCCTATGGTCTCCAAATCTGGTCATCGCCACCACTACCGCTGGAGAAGACCTGCACCACCCTTCCATAGGGCTCTCACCCAGACCTCCCTGAATCTTCCACGCCACTCGCTGTCTCCACCAAGGTCGATGGCACACCAAACCACCATTGGGTTCACTGGACCTGATCCCAACAAGATTCCCCCCTTGTGAGCTTCACCACATCATCGGACACCCTCCCCCCACATCCATGTCCAGATCTAGCGAGCCCAATGGCTAAGGTCCAATGTGCCGCCCCTGTTGGACCCTGCCACCTTGGATCCAGCTAACAATGACTGTCACGCACCTGAGGTACATCTGACATGATCCCGTTGGATCTAATTTTTCCCGAAATGGGCTCAGGGTGTGTCTGCCCAACCTGATATGGGTCTGGGAAGACCGGCTTAGCCCAGAACAACCATGCACAGGCTTTTCACTATAACGACCCAGACCTGAACAGCCACCCGAACAGTGCTAAACGGGCCGGGTGTTACTACCTTAGGCTCACCTCCCCTGAATTCCAAAGGATGTCGACTAGCAGCAAGGGTCTTATAGGTATAGTGGGGAGGCTATATCCTCTCGATGGATAATAATGGTACTGGTCTGAGTATAATAAAAATGATGCAGCGGAATAAACGACTCAGCAAACTCGAACCAGACCCGCAGAGAGGAAGCACATCCAATATCAATAAACAAAGAAAGAAATAAATATAAACAACAGTAGCAGAAGGTAAACACAACAGCATGCTGATCACTTGTAACTACCACTGAACAACAAACATGCATCCAAACCAGGTCATAAATATCCATATATAAAGGCGCCAATGACTAACCAACTGTAGCTACATAACAAAAGCATGATAATACAGGAAATAAAAAAAACAAGATAAACTCCAGCTAGGAAAGACCTCATGGTCCATACCATCTCGATGCAACAGCTAATGCATCCCAGCTCCTAAAGCTAGCCTCTTTCCTGCACGTAAATCCATAAAGTTTGCACACGTCCCGAAGGGCCCGTGCAGGGTGTGAGATGAATCTTAGTAGGATACCACCCAACAGTGTGTACCTGATATAAGTGTTTAAGCAAGCATACATTTATAAGGAAAATAGTAAATAGTATGATGCACAAATAAACACAAACTCCACTGGTGCTCAGCAGCCACCATGGAGTGTCACGTGCTTCGGCCAACGCCGGAATCTCTATCGTGTAACCCGGCACCATGTTCCCCCCTAACACCACGTGTCTCAAGTACCAATGTCCCAAAGGCATGCCCAATAATAGTAACTCTTCACTTTGTGCCTCATGACACCTCATACCTCAAGTACCGACGTCCCGAAGGCACACCCAAGAAGTAACCCAGAGGAACAGCAATGTCTGTCCTCAAATAAATAGCCTGAGGGATAGCGATACCTACCCTCAAATCATGGAGAGCCTCAGCCCCCAACCTGATATCCTCAATCTATCCCCTGGAGGATCCTCACCTCCCACGTGGCTTCCTGTGGCAAGCACCCCCAACCAAAGTACCTAAACCGCATCTACGGGGTCCTCTATCCACACAAGTGGTCAAAACCACCTCATCATAGAGTATCTCTGTGTGCACACTACTCAAAGTTCTGGGTGAGCGGTAATCACAAAAATAGTACCTAATCCACCACACATATGACACCTCATGTCCCTACGACCATGCTGCTTAAGTCTGATGGCCTTGCCATCCCAATAACCTAGGACATGCCCAACCCGATAGTCATCCTACCTCAAGCCGACGTCCATGACACCCAATCCCGTGGTCAAAACCACCCAAAGTAACCCGGGCCGAGCCCAACCTGTGATCAGCATCACTCAAAAATATCCATGCCATGCCCATCAAAAACCGAAGGTTCCAACATATGCAATTTAACATTCACATACATAATCAAAAGTTTTACTTTTAAACAGGAAAACAACTCAATAGTTGAAATGCGCTAACTATGTGTTGTCCCATACCAACACCGAGGTCTCTAAGGCCTCTTACAATACATATCAATGTTTAATAAACTAAACACAATAGTTTATAACAACACAATTCAATTAATACCATTTTGGAACCCCTAGCCAAAATTCCCCATTTGAGCAACGACCCTTCGCCCAACCCCGCTCAAGAAAAACAGGTAAAGGGCATACTCAAAGGCATCCCATGGGTCTAATAAATAGTTTAATATGCAATAGTAGATAAATTAGGGTCTCTCTCAAATACCAGAAAACACGCCGAAGGCCGCGCTACCTAAATGACCACGAAAACACAAAAAAATAGTATGCACTACCAACCTGAGACTTGTACGATGCTACTCCTCCGATAACAGCATCCAATTAGGTCTAAAACACGGTAGATATACAAAAGAATCAAAACCTATCAAACCCCAATAACTCATTCTAGAATATAAATCAAGAAAAACGACTCAAGATGAATCAAGACCTTACCGAGGGGGTTCCAACGGATCAAACGGTGATCGAAATGGAGTTTGGAGGAAGATCCGGGAAGGATTTAAAGGTCCATCCATCTCTCCCCATGCGAGCCACAAGAGGGAGGAAGAAAAGAGAGAAAAATGGGAAATCCTGAGGGGCCCGAAACTTAAAAACTCTAACTTTAAGTGGTCTCATGGTTACCCCGCACGGTTTGGAAAACTGTGCGCCAACCGTGCGGTTGTCACTACCTCACCCAAGAACTTCACACGGCCATCCCGCACGGTTTGAAAAACCATGCGCCACCCGTGCGGAGTCCACTGTCTCACTTAGAGACTTAGCACGGCTTGCCCGCATAGTTTATTCAGACCGTGCGCCAACCATGCACACCTACACGACCTCCCCAACTTTTAAAAGTTTTTCCCTAGAAACAAGTCAAAATTTTCAAATAGGTTTGGTATTTTGAACTGTTCTAAAAACTCGGGTTCCTACAAACTCTCCACCTTAACATAGCTCGTCCCCGAGCTATCAAATGAAACCTGGAGATGTCACTGAACATACCACTCTAATCAGAGTAACCCGGACTTCCCCGATCTCAAAGGTCCTGGCTAAATTTCCTCAAGGGACTCCCCACCTTTGGAATCTCCTAACTCAGTCTCAACCCGAAAAAACTCAGAACAAGAGAAGGTTTTCTAACCTGTTTCCAGACTCAAGGTCCCCTCATGACGCATCGTCACCCCTTCTCCTCATTGGAACCCCCGTGTCATTTCTGACACTTAAACGCATCTCGCACCGCATCGGTGTCCGCCTCCACGAGGTCATGCATCCCATGGATTCTCAAAACAAACCTCATGCCTAGCACCTCAAGTAACCTGCATCCACAATGCCTCGATGCCCATAGCACCTCAAGTAACCTGCATCCTTGATGCCTCGATGCCCATGGCACCTCAAGTAACCTACATCCTTGATGCCCTGATGCCCATGGAACCTCATACATACATATATATAAATATATCACGCACCCGAGATGGCGCCAATCCCACTGACCAGCATCTAGTAATTCCACATAAATCCAGTGCACCTCATGCACTCAAAACGGAAATGCCTCTACAGGTCATGTCAAAAGGAAACATAGAAATCATGGCCACACCCGTGGTGTACCTCTAACCATCGTCAGCTCACCAGCCTGCTCAGCCTCTAACAGGCCCACAGTGTGCACCTGCCCTGAAACATGGTTGCCTGATGCCTGACCTCCCTGCGGTGCTACTCCAGTCACCAGCCACTGACCCCTCAACTGGATCCCACTATCTTTGTCACGTCCTCCACATGCAGCTAAACCTCGGCTACCCTCTCCTGGTACCAAACTTGAACCAACTCCAGATTTCATCGTCTATCCTGGTCCCTGCCTGTCGGCTGTCTAAGAAGGCTGCCTGCAAAACCTCTCCAGATGCCCGACCTATCCACATGCCCAACACTCCTTTGGAGGCCTATCACACTGAGTTTGAACATGCCCTGGCTATCCACACTAAAAGAAAAACACAGAAGAACTGCTACGAGGTGTTCTAGCAGAGTCATTGGCCGGACTACCCTACTGGAACTCATATCATCCTCACTTCCTGCTGTCCGAACTGTCACCTAAAGCTGTTTCTCAGCCAACCTAAGGCCTATCTCTCTAGTTACCCTTTGCTATGAGCGCCTAATTCACTGCCTCTGAAAAAGAATTCAGCTTGAAAATATTCACCTGGACCCGAGTGGTGTGTCGTAAGCCATCCTCGAAGCGCCTCACCCTAGCCACGTCATCGCTTACCATAACAGGTTCAATGAGAGACAGCTCAGTGAAAGTAGTTGTGTAGTCTATGATGGAAATTTCGCCCTGCTGAAGGCTCAAGAACTCCTGATATCTCTTTTCCCTCAGTGTATTTGGGTAAAAGTGCTTAAAGAAACTGTCCTCAAAGTCCTTCCATGCTAGTCCCTCGTGCTTGCGAGACTGAACCTGCACATCCCACCAGCGCTTTTCCGGTTCTCGCAGCATGTACATTTCCAGCTTGACCCTCCGCCCTGGAGGTGTCTCGATATGTTCAAAGATCATCTTCATGATCTCTATCCAGTTCTCAGCCGCCTGCGGACCACCCTCACCCTGAAAAAGCAGTAGGTGCTGCAACTGGAACTCCCACGTCAGATATTCCATAGATGGATCTTTACCCTGTGTGCCTCTGTCAATCCCCAGCAAGACATGTACCAGGCTAGATCAGAGCTACTCATCGATCCATGGCTCGAACTCTATCAAACTCGGCTACTGTCCTGCCTACACTGGATCCTGAACCTGATCTTATCCCTGAGCCTTTACCTACGGCTAGTGCTCTTCCTGTACCGAATCATAAACCTGATCCTGCACCTGCGGAACTGTATCCTCACTTTCCTGAAACTCTATCAAGATGTGTAGGAGGAACCCACTGAATACCATAAATAGTCAAATATCCCATATATATATATATATATCAATATATATTCAATGTAGATAAGAAATCAGTAGAAGGAATTGCATAACTACTACCCTTAATCTCCCCCACTGCAACCCATGCCCCATGGCATCCCGACCTCATGGCCTCCTTACCCGCCCCTATCAGGGCCAAGTATCAAAAGTACCTCAGGTCATGCCCGTCCTGACAACTAACGTTGCCTCAAACCGATGACCGAGTCGCCCAATCCTGGTGATCAAAATCACCTCAACAGATAGTACTTTCCTGCTCTCATAAGATCCAGACCCAAATATCCCACCACATGCAATTCTACAAATATACAAAGCATGGCATAACACATTGTAATAAACAAGAAATTCTATCAATAATTTCACCGATTCACATTTCATAACATATAAGCATGTCAATTGATTTTTATTCACATTGTATTATCACTTCACAAAGCATATGTGCAATTATGAAATTGAAATACCCTAAAAAATGTGCCTATAAAAATCCAAGCAACAAGCCTTGCCATACCGGGCCAAGGTCCAATTCTCCCTTACCGCACCGTGTCAAGGGTTACATATCACAATCCATAACATCACACACCAAGTGATCCACCGAGGTGGAAATCATATAAACTGTAATCTAAGAAAAAAAAGAAAAATAACAATTCCCACCCATGGAAACTTGGTCTATCCCTCATACCTGGGGCTGCAGGCACCCAAGGACAAGCTAGAAACCCAGTTCCAGTAACAACCTATCTCCATTCTACCATATCTCAAATAGTAAAACAAGCAAAAATAAAATAGAAGTCTCAATCTCATTAGTAGCCATTAAAAAGTTGCTACTAAATCCCTGTCAAGAACCTGCTCTGATACCACTTTGTAACAACCCGGACTCGAACAACCACCCGAACAGTGCTAAATGGGTCGGGTGTTATTACCTTAGGCGCACCTCTTCGAATGCCAAAGGCTACCGACTAGCAGCGAGGTTCTTATAGGTATATTGGGGATGATATAACCTCTCAGAGGATAATAATAATGGTACTGGTTTGAGTATAATAAAAATGATGCAGTGGAATAAATGACTCAGCAAACTTAAACCAGACCCGCAGAGTGGAAGCACATCGAATATCAATAAAGAGCAGAAGAAATAAATATAAACAATAGCAGTAGAAGGTAAACAAAACATCATGTTGATCACTTATAACTACCACTGAACAACAAACATGCATCCAAAGAAGGTCATATATATCCATATGTAAAGGCACTAATGACTAACCAACTATAGTTACATAACAAAATCATGTTAATAAAGGAAAGGAAACAAAACAAGATAAACTCCAGCTAGGAAAGACCTCAAGGTCTATACCATCTCCATGCAACAGCTAATGCAGCCGAGCTTCTGAAGTTGTCCTCTTTCCTGCACGTAAATCCATAAAGTCTGCACGCGTCCCGAAGGACCCATGCAGGGTGTGAGACGAATCTTAGTAGGATACCACCCAATAGTTCTTACCTGATATATGTGTTTAAGAAGTCATTCATTTATAAGGAAAACAGTAAATAGTACGATGAAAAAATAAACACAAACTCCACTGGTGCTTAGCAGCTACCATGGAGTGTCACCTGCTTCAGCCAACGCCAGAATCTATGTCGTGTAACCCAGAACCATGTGCCCCCCATGACACCATGTGTCTCAAGTACCGACATCCCGAAGGCACACCCAAGAATAGTAACTCGGCACCTTCTGCCTCTTGACACCTCATGCCTCAAGTACCGACGTCCCGAAGTCATGCTCAATAAGTAACACGGAGGAACAACAATGTCTGTCCTCAAATAAATAGCCAGAGGGATAGCGATATCTGCCCTCAAATCACGGCGAGCCTCATCCCCCAACCTGATAGCCTCAAGCTATCCCATGGAGGCTCCTCACCTCCCATGTGGCTTCCTATGGTAAGCACCCCCAACCAAAGTACCTAAACTGCATCTACGGGGGCCTCTACCCACACGAGTGGTCAAAACCACCTCATCACAGAGTATCTCTGTGTACACACTACTCAAAGTTCTGGGTGAGCAGTAATCACCAAAATAGTACCTAATCCACCACACATCTGACACCTCATGTCCCTATGACCATGTCGCTCAAGTATGATGGCCTTGGCATCCCAGTAACCCGAGCCATGCCCAACCTGATAGTCATCCCGCCTCAAGTCGACGTCCATGATGCCTAATCTCATGGTCAAAACAACCCAAAGTAACCTGGGCCGAGCCCAACCTATGATCAGCATCACTCAACAATATGTGGGCCACGCCCATCACAACCCAAAGGTTCCAGCATATGCAATTTAACATTCACATACATAATCAAAAGATTTACTTTTAAATAGGCAAACAACTCAACAGTTGAAATGCACTAACTATGTGTTGTCCCATACCAACACTGAGGTCTGTAAGGCCTCTTACAATACATATCAATGTTCAATAAACTAACAAAACAGTTTATAACAACACAATTCAATTAATACCATTTTGGCACCCCCGTCCAAAATGCCCGATTTGAGCAATGGCCCTTCGCCCGACCCCGCTCAAGCAAAACAGGTAAAAGGGAATACCCAAAGGCATCCCACGGGTCTAATAAAAAGTTTAATATGCAATAGTAGATAAATTAGGATCTCTCTCAAATACCTGAAAATGCACCGAAGGCCACGCTACCTAAATGACCAAGAAAACACAAAAAAAATGTATGAACCACCTACATGAGACTCGTACGATGCTACTCCTCCGATAACAGCCTCTAACTAGGTCTAAAACATGCTAGATCTACAAAAGAATCAAAACCGCTCAAACCCCAATAACTCGTTCTAAAACAGAAATCAAGAAAAACGGCTCAAGGGGAATCAAGACCTTACTGAGGGGGTTCCAACGGATCAAACGGTGATCGAAACGGAGTTTAGAGGAAGATAGAGGAAGGATTTGAAGGTCCGGACGACTCTCCCCACTCGATCCACAAGAGGGAGGAAGAAAAGAGAGAAAAATGGGAAATCCCAAGTGGTCCGAAACTTAAAAACTCTAACTTTAAGTGGTCACATGGTTACCCCACACGGTTTGTAAAACCGTGCACCAACCATGCGGTTGTCACTGCCTCACCCAGGAACTTCGCACGGCCATCTCGCATGGTTTGACAAACCGTGCACCGCCCGTGCGGAGTCAACTGTCTCACTCAGAGACTTCGCATGGCTTGCCTGCATGGTTTGTTCAGACTGTGCGCCAACCATGCACACATGCATGACCTCCCCAACTTTTAAAAGTTTTCCCCAGAAACAAGTCAAAAATTTCAAACAAGTTCGAGATTTTGACCCGTTTTAAAAACTCAGGTTCTTATATTCATGACCCAAAATGGGCCTACGTGGGCTCGGGCCGACCCGCAGAGACCCTGTGCAAGGTTTCGAGACCTGAGTATTTATTATATAATAAAAAATTAATATAACTGATTAATTTAATTTAGGTATTAAATTAAATTAATTAAAAGTTAATTTTTAGTTTAAATAATATTATATTTTAATATTTAGAAAAGAAATTAATTTAATTTTAGGTATTAAAATTAAATTAATTAACTAATTTAGTTTTTGGTATTAAAATTAAATTAATTGTTGGACCGAATAAAAATAAAATATTTGAAAATTTTATTTGAATTTAATAATTAATTTAATTTTTTTAATTACCCTCATACATTAAATTTATAACAATTTAATTTTTTAATTGTAGGGTGATTGATCATGAGCACAGACTGACCAATATATTTATGGACTTTTATTTAATTATTTAATTATTTTAATTGCATGTGATGAATGTAATTAATTAAAATATGGTCTGTGTATCATCAATTTTTCTTATTTAATATATATAAGGGTATACGTGTCCACGAGTGTTGTTTTATTGTGTATTACGCATTCCTGATACCCCATTGCCTGTGTGTGAGTATGTATGTATTATGACGAAGACAGAGTAAGACATAGACCATACAAAGAAGATGTGGTATTCCAGACAAGACGATGACACATTAGGCCTGGGTTCAAGTTGAAATAGGAGTCAAGTACCAACTCAGGTATTATATCCTTATGTCATGGTTGTTCCATTGAGTTTGAATGGATCAAACAATAATAGATGTTCGATATCAGTCATGTGGTATATTTAATTTATACATTGTTTATTATTTTATTAAATCTGTAAGTTTACGCAATCACATCAAATAATAAACATTAAAAATGCATAGATTAAATCAATTTATGACGTGATGAATTTTTTTCTATTTATTGCATAATCAGTTGTGAGTGTGACCACATAGAATATTCATATCAGATAGAAAATGATTTCATACATTGACAAAAAAAATATTAAAAACCCTCACAAAAATATTAAGTCGCAAACACCTTCCATTGTTTGAATTTGAACATAGCTAGGTGTTCAGGGTGCTCAGTCAGCCATAGTTGAGAGTGAATCCTACTACTGAGGAGTTATTATGAGAACGATAGGTTGTCTTAACTGAAGTTGCCAGTAAAGGAGTAGTCATAGCTAGCTTACTGTAACCTTAGAGGCAAGCATTGAGTAAATCAAAATTTTCATTTTAGAAGCTATAACTTCACTCAACAGATCAAGGCGCTATGAGTTAATGTGTATTATCAGTCAAACACATATCTTGAACTCTCTGAGTAGTGGCATAGTTATAGCTTAAATACTATAAAGAGAGATTGAAATATCCTTTCCACTAGAATACTCAAACGATGGAGTATTTTGATTCTATTACAGATGGTTCCTATAATTAGATAAAATAGTGGAAGACATTTAATGATCAATAATGTCTAATCAATAATCAAGATAAAAGTATTAATCTGATAGATTTTATTTTTGTAAGAAATGGAAAGTAACACCACATATATTCTATGATCCATAATGGATGAAGATCATGTCCTCACTGGCAAAAATTTCCAAGAGTGGTACAGACACTTTCACATAGTAACACAATATGAAAAAAAAAATTATGTGTTAGAGTCCCCACAACCTGATCAGCATCCATAGGGAGCTATTAAGGATGAGAAAGATTCTTATAGGAGGCTCATGGATGATTAATTTGATGTTTACGTCATAATGTTAACATCAATATCCAAAGAGTTATAGGTGCAACATAAGGACATGGATGTATATACCATATTGCATCATATTTGAGAATTTTTCAAGGACAAAGTGAAGCAAGAAATTAATGAGATAATGATCAAACTGAGTATGCATCATTTGAAAGATGGAACTCAATTTTTTATTCATGTACTCAGAATGATAAAGTACATTGAATGACTACAAGAACTGGGTTTCAAGTTGAATCAAAAACTTTTAGTCCTTCTCATTGAATGATGTGTGCATAGATTCACAATACATGTGTGAACAATATAGAGGGGTTCGACTTTAGATCCTTTAAGTAATGGTCTCTGTTGAAGAGGTTCAGTCGAGCACGCTTCGATTCAGAATGAGGTACACATTCTTTTTATTTTTCTATACTCCGATTAAACCATGCAAGAACCTCAGACCGTACCGGGACTCAGATCGCCAAATATGACAAGTATCACCACTTCAGTAATAAAAATTTTAAAATCTTTGGCCCACCAGATTCTATTGCGTGCCCCGGTACCAACAAGTTAAATATATATCTGAATGATTAGAAAATATAGAGATTAGGTGTTGATTTCTTCCATTCCTTAAAAAGTAAGAAGACTTGTATAATTATGAAGTATTATTCGTTATAATATCATTAATGTTGAAATTTTTATATTTTAATAGATATTGGATGTTATGTGTATTTTCTCCCACATCAATTCACAACATATTGGTTATGCACTTTATTGGATGGAGTTCATAAAATATTTCAAGATTTATTCAATTCATATGTTTTATTCCATTATATTAGTTTAATCCTAAATTTTTCTTATTATATATGTAATTAATATATGAAAATGTGAGTCATGGAAATAGTTTAATAAGGTTTATTTGTTGATAAAGAAGTCAAATAAAATTAATTATGTGAAATTTCAAGTATATAACTTTTATATTAGTTAATACTTGTTTTTTCTTATATATATATATATATATAGTTTTTCCTATTTTCAATGTGTTGTTTCATAAGATTAGTTTCATCATCAAAGAGGAATTTTTGAATGTGGTTAATATATTTTATGATTCAATTTTGAGATTATCATGATCGGAACAATGATAGATTTTCCAAAGGTCACTTCCATTAAAACTCTTATATTTTAAACTAATAAGTTGTATTGTTAATTTCATAACATTTATTGTTTTTATAGGTTTTTTATGATGTTTAATTGTCTACGGATAAATAATTAAGACACATTTAAGGTTTATTTACAGAATATTTTTTAGGTTTGATTAATTTTTAGATGTACATAAAAAAAATTCATGTACTTGTATTCTTCTTTTTGTAAATGATGTTGTATTAAATCATTTCATTGAGTGTTTTGTTACATGTTTGATGTTATTTTCTATTGTTTATTGCTACTATTCATGTTATAGGTCATGGGTTATTGTATTTTATTATATTTATAAAAAAAATTAAGTTTTAACATTGGTTATTTTAGAAAATCGATGTTGAAAGTACTATTATATCGATATTTATTTGGGATTTTCAACGTCAGTTATGATGAAAACCGACATGTAAAGTCACATTAAACATCGGTTTTTCTTGAAAACTGGCATTTAAATACTTTTTAACATTATTTTTCATAGTAATCGATGTTGAAAGTTCCAAATAAATATCAATATTTATTAAGAATTCTATCATTGGTTATTATGAAAAATGACATTAAAAAGACTTTCAATGTTGGTTTTTTTTTAAAAGATGACATTGAAAGTCCCTTTATATCTATATTTAGTGGGGATTTCAACATCAGTTGTTATATTAAATGACATCAAAAGTAATTTTAACCTCAATTTTAAATAAATGATGTTAAAACTATTCTTTTTAGCATCGATTGTACTCATATCACTTTTTAATCGATGCTAAAAATTAAAAAAAGGTGACATTAAAAGGTTAATTTCTACTAACAAAATTTACATACATCTCACATAAACCTATAGAAACAATATTGCTTGTAAGGGTATACAAAATATTATGATCTCATATCATCATTACTTGTAGTAGAGAAGAATAATGAGCTTTTGATTAAAAATTATCAGTCTTCTCCCACTAGTTCTACAATAGCATTTCCTGAAGCAAATGATACATTCCATGAAAATAATCACAGAAGATAAAAAACTTGAGGACATGATTTCTCATGGTAGATTTGGGTTTGGTGGGTTCAATGGGGTGGTCGTAACCATGGGCACGGTCGAAACAAAATATCAACTCAAACACTCTGAGGAACCATGAAGATTCCTAATATATGTATGGTGCTAAGAGACATTGGTCTTGAGTCAGGTAAACCCCAGAGTGCCACTATAATATCTATAAATTATCTATTGAAGAGAATAAGAATTAATCAAACTTCACTTGGATATCCTACAAATTAAAAGAAAAAGATTATATTTTTATTGAGAATCATGATTCATCAAATGATGATTTCACTTGCCTCAAGATGATTGATTTTCTTGTGAATTTGATGAGATGATAGCTGGAAATAATTTAAAAAAATACAATAGTTATAATATATAATATGGTGTTTGTTTTTTATGATTTGTATTTTTGATGTTGCGATAATTAAATTTTATAAAAAAATTATTAATATCACTATCTTTACTTTAAATATTTGAAATAGATTGCATAAACGAAACAAATATTTGTAAACTGAATAGTGGAACAATGTACACAATTCTTAAAAATAAAAAATATTTTTCTCACCTTAAACCAACAAGACAAATTGTGAGTACTATATCAGCTCATACAAATCTGAAATAAAGGACTGGTAAAGTAAGTTTTGTTTTACCTAATGCGACAAAGTTTTTTATAAGAGATATTTTGTGTTCTCCAAAGTCCAAAAGAAACTTATTAAGCTTCAATGATATATACCAACATGGGTATGATACCCAAAATATATCTAAGAGAAGTTAAAAGTATATTTTAATTTCCATTAATAAATTAGTTAAGAGTTATGTAGTGGAAAAACTACAAAAATTATCATCTGGATTACATTATATATATATATATATATAAGTGCAATCAAAACACATATGGTTGTAAATAATGGACTAAAAATCATTAATTTATGTAAAGACCGATTAAGTCATCTCGATTCAGGAATGATGAAAAAAATAATTAAAAAATTTCATGAACATTCAATAAATTATTTAAAGATTTTCCCACTATGAAAAAATCCATGTGAAGCTTGTTATCTTGGAAAGATGATTGTGAGACCATCACCAACTAAAATTAAAAATGAAATGTCCCAAATTCTTAAATGAATTCAAGAGTAAATATGTGGACCAATTCATCCATCATGTGGGCTATTTAAATATTTTATGGTATTAATTTATTCATCTAGTATATGATCACACATATATTTTCTCTCAAGATGCAATGTAGCATTTTCACAATTTCTTCCTCAAATAACAAAATTGAGAGCTCAATTCTCTGATTATATCATCAAGAAAGTAAGTATTAATAATGACATAGAATTTAAATCTCAATATTTCAATTATTATTGTATGGAAATAAGGATTACTAAAGAGTATCCGGTCACCTGTGTTTATACACAAAATGGTTTAGTTGAATCACTGATAAAATGCCACCAACTTTTTGCTAGACTGTAACATTATAACACCCCAAACATTTTATGGTATTCTTCTAATAAATACATTCTATTCATAGATTATATTTCATAAATCACTATGTTCCTTTGAAACAACACTTGGTAATTTAGGAGATAGTCAAAACCAATCCATTAAACATAAATTTTTCACTTCTATGTTTTGAATTTTGAAAAAAACAGTCATCTAGAGTTGTGACCAGTAAGTCATTTAGAGTCTGATAGAACCAACTTGATATTTTGATGAATAGTAACATACTGTTATGAATAGAATTATATCATGTTAATTGAATAACCATCATCAATTTTCTTACTCCCCCCTTTTTATTTTTATAAACGAATTCAACGTCCATGATGTTCCAATTTATAACCTTTGTGGACGACATAGTTTTGTTCTTCACTTTCTCCTTCATTACTGGTAATAAAAACATTTTAATGGTTGAACCAGATCAGAATATATTTATTTCATCTCATTAATGTTCTGGAATCTTTACACACTCATAATATAGAATAATAATACAAAACAAGTTCATTGTATACAAAACTATCAAGCTAAATCCAAGTGTTTATCAAAAACTTTTAACTAATGATTCATCCTCAAGTATATAACCTAAAATCATTATAATATCATTTATATCTATTTAATTTTACTAATAATATATATTAAGAATTATGGATTTTTAACCACATTTAAAACAAACTTCCATTCATGAATGTAAGTAAACAAATCATGAAAACCAAGGAAGAAAATGCTTCCAAAATAATAAAATTGAACCTCTTAAACCCATTTAAAAGGACATGAATGAACCTAATAAGGTTATACTAAATTAATTAAATATATAGGAGGTTATGTAATTATTAATTGATGAATCTAAATTTTATTATTCATGTCATTAAAATAAATGAAGAACACATTCGAGCAAATGGTAAGGGGTTTCTCATCTCACTTTCATTTCTGTGAGATTTTCATTGTTCGCCACTTATTTCTTTTGCATGGTATATGTGTACTGCAATTTTATATATAATAACATTATTCTATTTATATTCATGTTATTCAATTATTCATTTGAGTTTTATTATGTTCTGGTCATATGATTCGAACAATTACATTGTGGTAAGAGACTTTGTCTCAACTACTATTTTGTTGTGACTAACTTTGTATGGTTCACCTAATAATCCTTATGTGGTGTACCTACTACCCATTTGAGATCACTTTTCATTTTAAATTATATTTATATTAAGTATCCATAACCTCATATCATGGATATATTTGTTTTCTAGACCGTATACCATTTTACATATGGTGTTTATTTGGAAAGTTATTTTAATTATGGAAATATTGATGGATTTGTATACTCTAATCTATACAGATATTAAAAATGCATATTTATATTGTATTGAATCAATGTATAAATAATTATTTGGACATGTAGTGGTGGGTGAGGCCCACTATATACCCTTGATGCATCAGTAGGTCTCACGAGACAAATTAGTTTGGCGACAAACCCTTTGAATTTGTTTCCAAAAATCAAATGGGTTTATACCCACAGAACTAAACCATTTTAATGGTATTATGGTTTCATGTGCCAAATACATGACTTCAAATTAATAATAATTCTCTTTATTCATTATTATTTATTACTATCCATGATGTTTTTACTATGAAAAAATCTTTGGATACAGTTTCATTCTCTGTTTATTAATGGTGTGAGTTTTTCATTTATTCACCATGAAATTTTGATTATGTCAATTTGTTTACAATTCAGTTATTATTGATTTATGATTCCACCATTTGTATCCTTTATTAATCATTTGAGATCACCCCTTTCACTATTTACCTTCAACAGGTGATGAAGCGGAGATCACTTATTGAGTTCTTGTGGATGCAGTTTTTAGTTTTTGTTATGTATTGTATTTTCTAACCTTTTCCAATGTAATTTGAGTTACATTTATATATCTAGTTTCTTCAAGACTACTAATCTGATTATTCCTTCGGTATTTTCATTCCTTCTAACCATGCCAATATAACAATTAATGCACCGGATCCAGTCTAGAGGGGTTGAGGTGTTACAATTGGTATCAGAGGATGTTTAGTAGAAAACTTGGAAACTAGAGTAGGAAAATGTATAGTAGGGAACAAATCCCTAAGGTAGTATTTTAGGATAAAAGTACAAGAATATCCTGGTATTTTGGTGAGGAATAGATTATGTGAATCCTTCTATCAAATACATCCATGTCTGGATACGAGCAGGTATAGGTGGCTCTGGCACAGATGTACCTAGGAGTGAAAGCTCCGACAATGAGTTTTGGGCATGACCCAGGGTATCCTGGTACATAAAAATGGTCCTTACTGCACTCTTGGTTATGACACTCCCGGGGGACATGCTTAGGATAATTAATATTTTCCTTACAAGCCATTATGAAGGATTGAAATGTAAATTATTCCTCAAAGAAACCATTTTCTGATTATGGGATTATCCATGCATAGGATCTCAATTTATGTTAAGTATTTTGTTAAGTTAAGATTATACATTATGATTCGTACCCTAATCTAGTGTGTGCCATTATTTAGAAATGACATCTAATGAAAGGAGGGGAATCAATACTAGTGGGAAATGTAAGGATCTCCCCACTGAGCAAGTCAACACAGTCAATGTTGGAGCAGATCAGATCAAGACCATATTGGGACAACTTACTCAAGTTGTAACGAATAATCATTCCACACCTGTGTTGGATCGTTTCATGTGGAAGAAGCCCCCATCTTTCAGCGGGACTACTAATCCAGTGGTTGCTGAGCAATGGATCAAGTCCCATGAAAAAGATATTCATGGCATTAAGATGCAATGAAAATGAAAAGGTGGTACTAGCGGTATACTGTCTCAAGGGTGATGTTGATCAATGGTGGTCCTTGATGCAGAATACCACAGAGTAAGAAGAAATAGAAGATATGTAATGGAGGAATTTTAAGGAAATAGTCTTCGAAAAATATTTCCCTTGTGAGAAACGAACCGAAATGAAGAGGAAATTCCTTGGCTTAAAGCAAAGGGAAGAAGACGATGTTGCAAAGTATGAGGCTACCTTCACAAGGCTAACCAGGTATGTTGTAGATTATGTACATGACTCGACAGACAAGATTGATCATTTCTTTAAAGGTCTTAAGCCAAGTCTTCTAAGGGCACTGGCTTCTCAAAAATTTTAATCATATGATGAAATTGTATCAACTGCCATCAAAACAGAGAAGGAATTTTCTAGATCAAATTTTTTCAAGGGAAACCAAGATAAAAAAGCGGTACTCAGATAACCAAGGGAAAGGTGAATCACCGGAGAAGAACAAGGGAACGAATAATTTCCCATTACGTGAGAAATATGAAAATAATCATCTCAGGAAATGATTGAAAGGCATGGGAGTCTACTATAAGTGTGGAGAAAAGGGTCATCAATCTCATGAATGCAAGGGGAGGAAACAATTTGATGATGTTAAATGCTACAATTTTAGAAAGACGGGACACTATGAAAATGAGTGTCCTAAGCGCCAAGGAAACATGCCTTAGAAAAATCCAAGAGAACAAGGGAGAGCTTATGCGATTACAACCATGGAAGTTGAAGTTCCTAATGGTGTGGTGGAAGGTACTTTAATTGTTTCCTAAAAATTAGCCAATACTTTATTTGATTCTGGATCATCGCATTCATTAATATCTTCCCAGTTTTCCACAAAAATTGGACATGTTCAATTTGATTTAATAAAGGAGTTATTAGTCAAAACTCCTAGGGGATGCATCATTGCAACAAAGGCATGTCAACTAGTCCCCCTCCAGACACCAAAATGTACATTAGTTGATAACATTATCATCATAACAATGACTGAATTTGATATAATTATCGGTATGGATTGGATGTCAAATTATGATGTGAAGATTTATTTCAAGAAAAAGGAAGTTACAATTTTTGAAAATGGTGTAGAATCTCTTATCTTTAGAGCAGATACCTCGCCATATGATTCTTATCTAGACCCACCCCCAGTAGCTCTATTGAATGCAATTATTAGAGAGGAAGAGAACCCAATATATATGGATGAGGAAAGAAATATTCAAAATTGAATATGTACGTATAGTTTAAGAGTATGTTGATGTATTTCCAGAGGATTTACCTGGAAATATTCCAGAGTGGGAAGTTGAGTTCTCTATAGATTTAATTCTTGGTACAAGACCTATATCAAAGACTCCCTATAGAATGGTCACTGTGGAGTTAGTGGAGCTAAAGAAACGACTAGAGGAGTTGAGTGAAAAAGGATTTATTTGACCTAGTGTTTCTCCAGGGGGAGCCCCGGTATTGTTTGTCAAGAAAAAAGATGGATCCATGAGGCTATACATTGATTACAGGGAAATAAATGCTATTACAATAAATAATAAGTATCATATACCTCGGATTGATGATTTATTTGATAAAATTCATGGATCACAATACTTTTCGAAGATTGACCTTTGATCTGGATATCATCAGCTGTGTGTGAAGAAGGAAGATATTCATAAGACAACATTTCGATCTAGGTATGGGCATTAGAAGTTTACAGTGATTCCTTTTATACTAACTAATGCACCCTCTATTTTCATGGATTTAATGAATAGAGATTTCAATGAATATCTTGATAACTTTGTTGTGGTATTCATCAATGATATCCTGGTATACTCAAAAATCTATGAAGACCATGAGGATCATTTTCAGACTATTATAAAAACTCTTAGAGGAAATGAATTATATGGGAAGTTTAAAAAGTGTAAATTCTGGCTTCAATCAGTTTCTTTTCTTGGATATATTGTCTCTAAGGATGGAATCTTAGTTGATCATGTGAATACAAAGGCAATCTAAGAGTTTCCCACACCAACGAACATAACTGAGGTACGTAGTTTTATTGGCTTAGTAGGTTACTATTGGCGTTTCGTTCAGAATTTCTCCCAACTGGTTAACCCACTAAATAAGCTCACACATAAATGGGTTAATTTTGTATGGATGATAGAATGTACAGAATGCTTTGAGGAATTGAAAAGAAGATTGGTCAATGCTACGATTTTGACTCTTACATCTAGAAGTGTTGGATTTGTAATATACAGTGACACATCAAAGAATGGATTGGGTTGCATCCTTATGAAAAATGTTAAAGTTATTACTTATGCATCAAAGAAGTTGAAGAATCATGAGAAAAATTATCCAACACATGATCTGGAGTTAGTAGATGTAATATTTGCTCTGAATATATGGAGACATTATCTTTATGGTGAAAAATTTGAGATATACACAGATCACAAGAGTTTGAAATACATTTTTACACAAAAAGAACTCAACATGATGAAAAGGAGATGGATCTAGTTACTAAATATTATGATTTTTCAATACACTACCACCCGGGAAAGGTGAATAAGGTGGTAGATGCATTAAGCAGGAAGGATCATGGACTTCTGACTCAAATGCAGATAGAGAGAGATCCTATATTCATGGATCTACTAAATTTGGATATGGGAATTGTTAAGGAAGGAGAAACATCTTTCTTCTTTCAAATGATTGCTAAACCATCTTTACTAGAGAAGATGAAAATCTCTCAATCTGATGATGAAAATCTGCACAAGAAAATTATTGATGTTAAGGATGGGAGATTGGAAGACTTTGTTTATGAGGAAAGAGTTCTGAAGTTTGGGAAGATTTTATGTGTTCCATCAGTACCTGAGCTAAAAATGGAACTATTAGATGATGCTCATAGCTCAAATTTATCTATAAACCCAAGTATCATAAAGATGTATAGAGATCTGAAGGAATATTTTTGGTGGGATAATATAAAGTGGGAAATTGCTGACTATATGTCAAGGTGTCTAGTTTTTCAACAAGTGAAGGCATAGAGACAACATCCTAAAGGAGTGATGAAACCTCTACCTATTCCTATGTAGAAGTGGGATAACATTATGATGGATTTTTTCACCATACTACCGAGTACACCTAGAAGGAATGATGCAATATGGGTAATTGTTGATCATCTCACAAAATCAACACATTTCCTTCCAATAAGAGAGGATTTACCACTTGAGCACCTGGAAAGACTTCATATTAATGAAGTTGTAAGACTTCATGGTGCACCTCTATCGATTTTGTTTGATTGAGATTCCCAGTTTACATCAAAATTCTGAAAAAGTCTCTAGAAGGCTTTGAATACTGAGCTTCGTATGAGTACTGCTTATCACCCCCAAACTGACAGACAGTCTGAAAGGACTATTCAAACTCTAGAATACATGTTGAGGTTATGCTCTCTTGACTTCCAAGGTATGTGGGATCAATACTTTCCTTTGGTGGAATTTGCATACAACAATAGTTTCCATTCTAGTATTCAAATGGCTCCATATGAAGCATTATATGGAAAGAGATGTCGAACTCCAACTTGTTGGGATAAAGTTGGTGAGAGGAAAATTATAGGCCCGTAACTTATTGAAGAGACCATGGCAAAGGTAAAGACAATTCAATCCCATATTAAAGTATCCCAAAGTAGGCAGAAGATTTATGCTGACAACTGGAGAAAGGATTTGGAATTCCAGGTGGGAGATCATGCCTTTCTGAAATTATCTCCATAGAAGGGTGTCTTAAGGTTCGGTAAGAAAGAGAAACTGATCCCTAGGTATATCGGACCATTTGAAATTCTGGAAAGAATCAGTGAAGTATCTTATCATTTAACAAAGCCGCCAAATCTCTCTAAAGTACATGATGTGTTCCATGTGTCATTGTAGAAAAAATACATGCCAGACCCAATGCATGTACTAACCTATGAAGAAATTGAACTGGAACCTGATTTTTCATACTGTGAAAATCCTATTGGGATTCTTGACACAAGGGAGAAGGTATTGAGAAATCAGACAACTCGTCTAGTAAAGGTTCTTTGGAGAAACTAAAATTTAGAGGAATAAATATGGGAACCAGAGGATTTCATGAAGAATAACCACCCACATCTTTTTGGTGGGATTTATATATAAAATTTCGAGGACAAAATTTACGAAGGATAGAATAATATAACACCCCAAAAATTTTATGGTATGCTTCTATTAAATACATTCTATTCATAGACTATATTTCATAAAGCATTGTGTTCCTTTGAAACAACACTTGTTAATTTAGGAGAGAGTCAAAACCAAGCCATTAAACATAAATTTTTCACTTCTATGTTTTGAATTTTGAAAAACAGTCATCTAGAGTTGTGACAAATAAGTCATTTGGAGTCTAATAGAACCAACTTGTTTTTTTGATGAATAGTAACATACCCTTATGAATAGTAATATGAATAGTAATATGACTCTTATAAATAGTAAATAATGATAATATTTTATTTTCTTAAGGTAATAAGATAATTATATCTTAAATAATTTTTCAATGTGATATAGAACTAATTATACCTTTAAAATTTTTATTTTTCGAATTAACTATGATTTTATTTAAAAATTAAATTAAAAATAAATAGAAAATTATTTTCTAAAAATGGAGTTCATTTTTCAATTCTACATATCAAAAAATTGTTATGGTGAATTTTTGGGATTTTTTTAAAATACATGAATTTTTCATGAATAGTAAAAATACAGTTTTGAGTTTTCGGTACTTTAATGACATCATAATGATGTAATAATTAAATATAAAAGTATGGTCGACTTGTGTACATTAACGTATTACATGAGGTTTCCCAAGTGGCTAAAACCATGGGCAAATACCATGGGCAAGCACATGGTTTGGAAAAAACCACTAATGAGGTGTCCCTTTGAAATTATTAAACAATTACCTCTCTTTTTCTATAAATACCCACTCATCCATTAGTTTTATTCCATTAAAAATCCATCATAATATAATATCTGGTGGTTTTACCTCTCTAGGAGTCCTCCCAAGGTGTCCTTAATCCCCCAAGGTCCCATCCTTCAAGATCTAGAAGTTACTCTACAAGGTAAGGGAATCCTTCATTCTCTTCTTTTAGTCGACACTTCTTTTATGTTATCTATTTGAAATTACATTCTCATATGTTGTGGTTTGATTTTATTTATTCTTCTTACTGTAATTTTTATTTCAATATGATGAGATACCCTATTGTTCTCATCATTTCATTTTATGAAATTTTAAGCGACGTTGTTAGGCTGCCGAATTTTCATAAGGGATCTCTCAACTTTTCTTTTATTTTCAAGTTCATCTCTTTTCTTTTTCTCTTTTCACCTCCTCTATACAAATGACCATGATAAACTCCAGTATCATCTATATACTATAATTATATCATGTTAATGGAATACCCATCATCAATATTCTTACTCCCCCCTTTTTTATTTTTATAAACGAAATCAACGTCCATGAGGTTCCAATTTATAACCTTTGTGGACGGCGGAGTTTTGTTCTTCACATTCTACTTAATTACTGGTCATGAAACCATTTTAATATTTGAAACAAATAATAATATATGTATTTTATCTCATTAATTTTCTATAATCTTTACACACTCATAATATGGAATAATAATACAAAACAAGTTCATTGAATACAAAACTGCCAAGCTAAATCCAAGCATTTATCAAAAACTTTTAACTAATGATTCATACTCAAGTATATAACCTAGAATAATTATAAGATAATTTATATCTATTTAATGTCACGAATAATATATATTAAAAATTCTGGATGTTTAACCACATTTCAAACAAAATTCCATTCATGAATGCAAGTAAACAAATCATGAAAACCAAGGAAGAAAATGCTTCCAAAATAATAAAATTGAACCTCTTAAACCCATTAAAAGGGCCATGAATGAACCTAATAAGGTTATAATAAATAAATTACATTTATAGTAGGTTATGGACTTATTAATTAATGAATATAAATTTTATTATTCAGGTTATTAAAACAAACGAAAAACACACTCGAGGAAAAGGTAAGGGGTTTCTCATCTCACTTTCATTTCTGTGAGATTTTCATTGTTCTACACTTATTTCTTGTGTGTGGTATATGTGTATTGATATTTGATATATAATAACATGATTATTTTTTATATTAATTTTATTAAATTATTCATTTGATTGTTATTATGTTCTGGTCATATGATTCGACCGATTATATTGTGGTAAGAGACTTTGTCTCAACTACTATTTTGTTGTGACTAACTTTGTATGGTGAATCTAATAATCCTTATGTGGTGTACCTAATGCCCATTTGATATCACTTTTCATTTGAAATTATATTTATATTAAATATACATAACCTCATATCATGGATATGTTTGTTGTCTAAATCATATACCATTTTACATACGGTGTTTATTTGGAAAGTTATTTTAATTATGAAAATATTGATGAATCTGTATACTCTACTCTATACGGATATTGAAAAGGCATATTTCTATTGTATTTAATCAATGTATAAATAATGTTTTAGACATGAATTGGTATTTGGGGCCTACTATATCCCCACAATGCATCGGTAGGTCTCATGAGAAAAATCAGTTTGGCGACAAACCCTTCGAGTTTGTTTCCAAAAATCAGAAAGGTTTCTACCCACAGAACTAAACTGTTTTAATGGTATTATGGTTTCATGTTCTAGATATATGACATCTAATTAATAATAATTCTCTTTATTCATTATCATTTATTACTATCCATGAGGTTTTTACTATGACAATATCTATGGATGCAGTTTCATTCTCGGTTTATTAATGGCGTGAGTTTTTTATTTATTCACCTTTCCATTTTGATTATGTAAAATTGTTTACAATTCAGTTGTTATTGATTTATTATTCCACCATTTTTATCCCTTACTGAGCATTTGATCTCACCCCTTTCACTATTTACCTTCAACAGGTGATGAAGCGGAGATCACTTATTGAGTTCCTGTGGATGCAGTTTTTAGTTTTTGTTATGTATTGTATTTTGTAACCTTTTCCAATGTAATTTAAGTTAAATTTATGTATCTAGTTTCTTAAAGACTACTAAACTGATCATTCCTTCAGGATTTTCATTCCTTCTAAGCATTCCAATATAACAAGTAATGCACCGGCTCTGGTCTAGAGGGGTCGGGGTGTTACAAACATCATGACCCAAACCATCAGATTCAATTTGTAAGGTAACATGACCTCATACATGCCTTCTCATACTCAAGATGTTGTCGACTAGTAGTGAGGGTATGAGTCCATCAGTGGGAATACTATACCCTTAGTATCATGTCATATGATTAATAATAATGATAAACAATATAACAAAAAATAATCAAAGTACATGTGTAAAATATAAAGAATTCATACATGTCATACAAAAAAAAGAAACTCCCAAAGTGGAAAGTTTTCCATATTTTAAAATCACATATAAATGAATAATTAAATAAATAAATAAACAACGAGGTCCTCTGGGGTCTGTCTCAATCCACTGCAGCTTCTTGCTCCCTTGCTCAATCATCAACGATAGGGCTCTTTCCCTTCATCGAATCTCTAGTCAAAAAATATACAAGCACGCTGAAATTCCTAAGTATAGTTTGAGTACAAGACTCAGTAGGACACCACCAATACATCCTTATAATAAGTGAACAATATATTTATAACAGTGTATGTCATGACATAAGTAAATGTTCAAATAAACATATAACCATACAAATATCGAGTCATTGTGCGTTAACCAAGCCGCAATGAACACCTACACTACTTAATTCATCTCGTTATTGGTAAGGGTGTTAGATAAGTCAAAAGTCCCTCCATCAAGGTAACACAACTCACCACACCCAGATGGTGGTTATCATCAGGAATTCCACACATTCCACCAAGTCAACCCCTAGCTAGCTTATCCTTTTAATCACCCACAACCCAAGTCCACAGGAAGCCTAGAACGGTGTATGTCAGTCATCCACTTATTCACATCCCTCTACAGGGATAGCCACATCCGCCATCAATAATGTTTGGACATCAAGTTGGGTAATTGGACACCTATGCACATCCCTCTACAGGGATAGCCATACCCACCTTTTAAGGATGTTAGAACTGCATCACTCTAATCTCAAGGCTCCACCTGATTATCTTGATACCTAAAACACAGTTCGACAAGCTATTCAACACCACAAGAAATACATGTTGTAGCAAGGACCAATGAGGTACATCAAGAACAACATCAGGAGCCAGACATAATCACATGGTCAATATTAAGCAATCATCATGGCCACACACACACACTTTCATGCATTTCATAACAAGAATGGGTTAATAAAGTGTAAACAACATATCATGCCAAACATCATATGCATGGACCAAAATGGTAAGGAAACTCCAACCTCACAGTTGTCAACATCAGTGCCAAGGTCCATTGAAGATGACTTCACTCGAACCACGTTCACACTAACTGAAACATGGTCACCCACCAAGGACTCCTAGAACTGGTCCCAAACCAACATACCATGGGTTTTAGAGTAAGGAAATGAGAAACAAGTTCCAATAGGTAAATCCAAAACTTACCTGAATTCGGCCACTGGAAAACCTCTAGAAATCTGGGAGGCTCTATAGCGCAATGTAGGGGCTACGGCGTTGAGGTGTACTGAAAAACAACCATGATGACATAAGGATACCCACTATGGTGTAGTGGTGTTAAGGGAGAAGGCTACCAAGTTCAAGGGTGAACACCAAGATGCAGGGGTGTGCCCTGCACAGTAAAGGGTCAACCGCCACAGTGCAAAAGTTCACCGGAATAAGTTCACCACGGTATATGGGAGGCCTCCATGATGCAATGGTGCATCGAAAGAACCACCACGGAACAAAGATGAGACTGCTACAGCACATGATGTAACACCACATCGCAGGAAAAGGAACTATAGTATAGAACTAGGTTGATTCATGCTCAGCTACGACGTAAGGGAAAACACTACGATATAGGATTGCACTGGGTGAAAAATGTTGTAGCGTAGGACCTTGGACTAAGGTGTGGAGTTTGGCTCTGTAACGTTTTGGAGTTCTAGAATGAAGCAGAACCAAAGGAGAGGAAGGGAAATTTTCAAGGGAACTCGTCAGGGATCCTAAGAAACTCCTCTTAATTCCTCCCCATAAAACCGAGCCTTCTCCAATTATAGTATGTAACAGCCTATTGAAGGTCATAACCCCTAAAGAAAAATAGGCTATACTAGCATCTATAACTGATGTGGAATCAACTTTGTGTCATGTTCTAAGGTGCTACAACGTAGCCTCTAATGAACTCAACCTCCATGGTGAAGCCTATGGTGAAACCTCTCTCAAACAATACCATTACAACATGAATTCCTTCCTTTGCGGTGTGGCCTAGGATCCACAGTGGGACTACGATGCAGCCAAATCATTACGGCACAACCTACCTATGGCATCATCAAAATCATTATGGTGTAGCCACCCTTATTTTAGAAAAAAAAATTCAACCTTCCCAAACCCTTTCCAAGCCCACAAGCCATTTCCAAGCATAGATCAACATCAAACAAAGAGGAAAACATGCATTTTATTAAAGAACAATAATTTCATGGCTTTACAATTTTTCCCCTCTAAGGACTTATCATCCCTAATAAGCGCCTCTAAGGTTCATGATCGAACTATTCTGGCCACTGTGCTCTAGTGTCAGCATCTCACTCCCAAGTCTCCTCGTATATCTACTCATGCTTCCATCAAATCCAGATGAGTGGTAACATCTTCCCTCGGAGGAATTTCTCACTCCGATCTATAATCTACATCGGACGCTCCTCATAAGATACATCTAGTTCCAACTCAACATTCTCATAGTCTATAAAATGCGCAGGTTCAAGCATGTACTTCTGAAGCTGGGAAACATGGAACACATCATGCATGTCTTGATAACACGGAGGAAGGTCCAGATGTTATGCCACTGTCCCCACTCATTCAGTGATCTCATAGAGTCCTACAAGACATGATGTTATCTTACCCAGCTTCCTTAAATGTCATTGTCGAAACCAAACTGAGGAGTCACTCTTATGTAAACCTAATCACCCACCATGAACTTCAAAGGTCTCCTACGATTGGCATAATATCTTTGTCTTCTCTAACTGGTGATCAACCTCTTCTGAATCAGTTTCACTCTTTTGGAGGTCTCCTAAACCATGTTGGGACCAAAAACTGTTGTCTCATACAAACAAAGCGGTGAGAAAAATGACCTCCCATAAATATCCTCATAAGGTTTCATCTAAATCAAATTATATTAACTATTGTTGTGCACAAATTCAACCAAGGCTAGGTGATCATGTCATGCTCCACCGAAGTCCAGGACGCAAGCTTGAAGCATATACACCAATATGTGTATAGTCCCTAGGGTTTTCTGCAAGCCTCATCAAAATCATGATGTAAAATGTGTCTATGTATGATACAATGCTCAAGAGAACTCCATGAAATTGTATGATCTCACAAACAGAGCTTTCTCAACTCCTCCACTGAGTGAGTCCCTCTGATTGGTAATAAGTGAGTAGTCTTTTTTAGTTAATTGACAATCACCCAAATAGAGTTAAGACTCCTTGGGCCATGGGTAACCTCATCACAAAGTCCATCATGATTTCTTCCCACTTCTACATGGGTATAGGAAGTGGCTAAAGCAACCCACCAGATCGCTAATTCTTGACCTTCACTCGTTGACAGGTAAGGTATCGAGAGATGAAACTAGCAATGTCTCTCTTCATCCTTGTCCACCAGAACTAGCGTCTGAAGTTGTAATACATCTTGGTCACACCATTATGTACTGCTCATCTATAGCTATGGTAATCTCTCATCAGATCTTATCTGGTTGAATTAGGTACAACTACTCTCGCATGTACCATGATCACATCATCATCATCCATCAAAAAGTTGGGTATCTGGCCTCCCTCAACTAATTTATCCCTCATCACAACACGCTCTTGGTCTGATTCTTGAAAAAAGGGGCACAAGTCATATATATTTTATCCTCAAAATATTTTATCCTTCAATCATCCAATAATCTTATCAAGTGTCACTACTCCTCTGAAAGTCACTCACCAACCTCTTGGTCATCCTACGTCTTACGATTAAGAGCTTATACAACGACATTACCCTTCCTAGGTATATATGTCATATCAAAGTCAAACGTATGCAAATAATCAACCCAGAACCTCTAACTCAGGTTCAAATCTCATTACATGAAGGCGTGGTGAAGTCTCTTATGGTTCGCGTAAACAATGAGCTTTCACCAAAAAGATAGTATTGCCAACACTTCAGATCATGGACCACAGTTTTCAGCTCCAAGTTGTGAGTGGGTTAGTTCCATTCATGGGTTCATAGCTGATGTGACCCATAAGATACTACCTTCTCCAGCTGCATCAGTATTTCTACCAAACTAATGTCTGATACATTACATTATACGGCATATCTTATCCCCAACTCGGGTAGTATCAGTACTATAATTGTATTCAACATCCTCTTAAGCTCAAAGAATGCCACTTCACATGAGTTGGACCACTAGAACTGTACTCCTTTCTTCTTCAACATAGACATGGGTGTTGATAGTTGAGAGAAGTCATGGATAAATTGTAGGTAATATCATACTAAATCCAGAAAACTCCTAATATTAAACATGTTCTGGGGAACTTCCCAGGACATGACTGCCTCAACCTTATCTGGGTCCATAGATATACCCATCTCATACATCACATGTCCTAGTAACTTAATCTCCTGTGTAGATAAATCATACTTCGATAGTTTGGTGTAAATTCAATGTGCTCGAATATTACTCAGGACTATCTCGAGGTGTCTAACATGTTGCTCTGGTGTCGGCAAGTAAGTGAGGATGTTGTCGATGGACACTATAAAAAACGAGTCTATATATGGGTGGAAGATCTTTTTCATAAGGGTTATGAACACTACTAGCATGTTCATAATTCCAAATGGCATTATCAAGTGCTCATACAGCCCATACCAGCTTTAAAATTTCATCTTCGGAATATCCTCATCTTTAACACATAATTGGTGATAGTTTGATCGGAGATCAATCTTGGAGAACCACTAGACTCCCTGTAACTGATTGAAAAGATCATCAATTTTCGGCAAGCGATATATGTTCTTCACCGTCACCTGTATTATCTTTTGATAATCAAAGAAGAGTCAAAAACTGTTGTCCACCTTCTTGGTGAACAACACAAATGAACCCCATGGTGAAGTACTCGGCCTGATAAAGATCTTCCACTCCAATCCATCAAGTTGCGCTTTGAGCTCCTACAGTTCGGTTGGTTTCATACAATACGAGGGTATCAAAATGGGTTGTTCACCCAGCATGAGCTCTTTTCAGTTTAACTAGTCAAACCTTCATAGTTTCAATTAGGTCAAATATCCACAACGATTTCAACCCATTATCAACATCTGAAGGGCCTTTGGTGCCCTGGAAGAATAAAGAATGTTGGATTTGAAAGTCAAGGCCTATTTGTAATGACCCCACCCCCAATATCCCAGATTCGGTGATCACTTTATTATATTAACATAATATACAAGGAATCACATCATGAATGACTGAATAGTTTAGTAGTCTTTGTAAACTATATACAAACATGATTCTCATATTACATTCTAAAACATAAATTACAACATAATTTTTTTGAGAATAAAATTATTCCCTCTAGAATATGTTTTCATAACAATCATAGTGCACTTCATGGATTATTGGGGAAAGGAAACAAAATAAGGGTGATCTCAAATGCTCAGTAGGGGTTAAGTATAGCGGAATCTATCATAAATCAATAAGTATGATCAATATAGCAAGGTAAATAACTTAACACACATTCTATTTAAACAACTTTGACTATTGGGATAAGATAAGTCGTAATAAATATGGAAAGGTAAATAACTAAAAAAACATGTCATTTAAACAACTTGATTATCTTTATAAGATAATATATAATCAATATAGAAAAGTAAATAATTGAAAACACATATCATTTTATTAATAACTGAGAATTAAATGCATCTTGAGATAATATCATAATGAAAATCTAATGGAAAATAATAATAACTGAATTATAAAAGAAGGAAATGCTTAATTATTGGATGTCATGTCTCAAGAACATGATACCTCTACCATCAAGACCTTTCACAAGACGGTTTAAATCTACTAGGCACAAATTGGTCCAATTTTTCCAACAATACCTCTTCTATCAAGACCTTCACAGGACAATTTAAAACTATTGGGTACAAACCAATTAGGTTTGTCTGGATGATTTATCTCATGAGGCATATCGATGTATCAAGGGGATTTTTATAAACATTCTTCATCCGTACTTTCATGACCAAAACATTCCCCATATATCGAATAATAAATTAAATTCATGAATCAATATGTCTTATTAAAAAATCAATAATTATCTTTATGGAAGAACTTGTTATATGGAATATCAATACTTTGTCCAGTCAAACTGGTCATAAACCATTCTAATAAATTTTATTAATGGTATCATTAGATTACATCCTCAAAAAAATATTTAACAAAGGATTTTGACATTGATTAAAATACTTTAAAAATATTACTAGAATATTTCTTAAGGAAAATACCCTTTTTACTTTGAAAATAATTTTTAAAATCCAAAACTATGAAATTAATAAATAAATAATTTTCTTTGAAAATTACCTTTTAAACTTGTAAATAAAACTTAAAAAAAATTAAGGTATTATGATATCAAGAAATTTCATTCATGCTATATAAGTTAAAAAAAATTCTTTCACAATTATTCAAAAATTACCTTGTTCAGAAAACAACAGAAATGTTCATTTTAAAACATTTTGTAAAAAGTCAAACAATGGTAAAAAAATACTTTTAAAAATCATAAGATAATAGTAAAAATATTTTTGAAAACATTTTTAGAAAACATGGGTATGGAAAAGAAATATTCCTTATTTGATAACTTAAACTTAAACAATCTAAAATAATGATGAGATTATGAAATAAACCCTTACCACTTAGGTGTATTTTGAAACATAAGCCCCATAAAAATAACTTCAAATGAAACTTTAAATACTATGAATAAAAATAGATTAATGATATAATATATCAAAGGGACATTATATACACCACACAAGAGAAATAAGTTGTGAATAAAGTATGTGTATCATGGAAATAAAAGTGAGATGAAAATCCCTTATAACTTTATAATCAGTTGAATTGTATGCCCCATGAGTGAACAACATTAAACAAAACTTTAAATATCATGAGAATAAATAAATTCATGATATAAAAAACCAAAGGGGCATTATATATACCTCATAAAATAATATAGGTGCAATACATCAAAATATACTTCAACGAAAGAAAATTGAGACAAAGTACTTAACCTTACATTTTTCTTTAGTTGAACGTGATTTAAAATCTTGTATAATAGTTTTAAACATGTTATTAATTTATACCAGAACCATATTTATATTTATAATATTATATTTTATCATCTTATATCATGTTATCACCCATTTGTTAATAATATTTCCTTATTTTCATTGTTTCTGGTGTTAATTGTCTTGTTTTCTCACGCATTTTTTGTTATGAAAGTTTCAGTTATCTTACATAGGATATAGATCCATCATATCCAAAATGATATTAATGTTAAAAATATAATATTTAATCCTTAAATACATTTTTATAACCATTCTTGGATGTTGACCATAGAAAATGAATAGCATCGCATCGTGGAGACGGTAGGTTGTAAGCATGCACGAGCGACGATATCATTCTCATAATGGTGAATGGGTAGGAAAATATATGATATATTAATTTTTAAAAATCCATATCATGTCATAAGTATCATATATATCCATTATTTTCATCATTATAACCATTCAAGTAATGGGATGATGAAAAATGAATTACACCACTGCGTGGAATGGTAAGTCATACGTTCGCAAGTGTGGTGCTTTCTTTTTTCATATGATAGATAATAGGTGGAATATGGTTGTGTTGTAATCATAATAAAATATTAGTATATATATGATACTAGATTTATTAAATTATTATGGAAACAACATATAAATAGGAAGTAGAAGAAAAAATAAACTTGAAAGAGTTGGTAAAGATGATTATCTCTTATTTGGAAGACTTCATTTAGATCTCTTCTTAATGGATCTAGGGTTGGTCTTTTGGAATGAAAAAAACCTTTAAAATTTGGTTGAGGATGTTTAGAAGATAAATTGGAAGAGTTTGGCTGAGCTAGATGGGTCAAAGCTGTGTAATAAAGTGAAGGAAGGGGTTCCCTTTTATAATTGAGGTGATGAACACTTTTAAAATTTCTCAAAATATTAAAATATAATATGACTATTCTAAATACAAATGATTCCAAATGACCTAAAATTAAAAGGGGATGAAATTTTACACCATATATTATTTCATTTTTTATTATTTAATATTTTATGATTTTTAAATAATTTAATAAAATATTATATTCATGAAATATCATTATTGTCAATTTTGACACTATTTATTACTTTGACTTTAATAATATCAATAAAACAAGATAACTTTGATCCAAATCATTTAATACATTCCTAATATGTCATATTCATTTAGAAAATTCATTAATCACCTTAATCAATTCAATTTATATTACTTTTAATATTGTCAATATCATTTATTTGATTTTTCCATTAATTGAATAATTACTACATCAGCGTTTTGTAAGCATTCAAGGTACTTATTTATTCACTAAAAATTAACAATAAATTACCATAATATAGATAAATATTTTATATTTTAAAAAACTATTTATTGTCAAACATATCCTCTGGATAACCCCAAATAAAAAATGTTATAGTTATTAAAAACATGAATGTGATATCTTTGACTTTTCATTAAATAAAATATTATAAAGATTATAATCTCATCCAAATGGACATAAATGGTCATATAACAAAACCCTAAATAATTATGGACAGATATTACTCATACAATAAATTTTGGGAAAGTTTTAGGGTCATTTTCTAATCCTTATCATTTTATTTTTAACTTTACTTATCTGATTTACCATTTACTGTGTTAACAAAAATTACTAAGGTTGTTATTCATATTGACTAAAAATAAAAGAGAACTATTTACTAAATTATGACCTTCTAAATTCAAATATGGATTCTATTTTTTCAAAATTCGAAACATGGATGTGGAATAATTTAATTTAAAATTAAAATGATAAAACACAACGAAAAACAGTTTTTTAGAAAATGCCATTTTAAGTATAAAAATGTTTTTATTCCAAATTAAACCATGAAACTGATTCCAATGAACTTAATTGGATTTTTAATAATATAATAGAAATTATTTTTCTTTAAAAACATTTTAGAAAAATATTATTTTGTAAATTCTTGAAATAAAAAATACAATTTTCAATAAAAAAACAGTGTTTTCACTATTCACTAAAAAATAAATCATTTTAGAAAAATACCAAAAATTCACCATAGAATAATTTTGATATTAAAATTTTAAAAAATAATTTCATTTTATCAAATACATTTTCTAAGTATCAAAAATTAATTATATTTATTTTCTCATAAAAAATAAAAATCCCTTTTTGAAGAAAATATATATTTGAAGAATAAAATAACTTTACTAAAAATTATGCATTTATTTACTAAGAATAAATAAATAAATTTTTATTCAATATTAACATTATATATATTTCATAATATATTTAATCTTATTCACACCCTCCAATTTAATGGTTGGGTTATAACGGTTATATTTAAATAATAATATTTTGAGGTTTGTTTAAGCTTGGTGTTGTGTGTTATATACGCTATCAAACAGTTTTCTTTTAAAAATCTTGGGGTGTTACATTCTACCATCCTTAAATTAATTATGTCTTCACAATTTGAACTTGTGATCGATAATCAAGGGGTTGACATTTGAAAATGCCTTTGTGGAAATCTCACATTGTAAAAGGGTCAATAAAACTTCCACATAAAAAGAGAGGATGTGAAGTACGAAGGTCATCACATAATAGGTTTATATGTAGGAGAACATAAATGGGAAGTGAAAACATGGATATGGAAGAGAAAACTTACTCTCATGGATGGATGGAGAGTGATAGAGAACATGGTCATTAGAAAGCTAACCATCACAAAACCGTAAATTTCTGATGGGTTAAAAGGTCATTGATTTCTCGGTAATAAAATTAAACAGGTAATGTTTTTCTTCAAAAATATTTTTCCTAAAGTTGAGTAATTATTTTAATGACTAGAGTAAGAATATAAGGAAATGTACTTACTTGGAAAGAAGAGTTTCATTCTTTAATCAATTTCCACCAAAAACATTGTTTGCTTCAAATGGAAAGTATGAATTATTTTCATGCGTGAAGCACTATAATAAACTTCTACTGATCACAAAATCCACAAAAGAATAAATATCTATTCCTCCTATCATTGTGCATTAACCAAAACAAAAAATTTTAGAACATGATAAGATAATTCATAAAAAGAATAAATCTTCATGTGAAGAAAAACACTTTAATCTCCCAAAATTCAAGAATAATACCCAAAATTCAACTTAAATCATTTAATAAATAAGTATCCTTAAGATTCATTAAAATATTGTAGCCTAATATTGAAACATAAAAATTAGAAGGATTTGATCACATATTAATCCAAGATAAATTTAATATTTATCTCTAAAATGTGCACAATCTAAACATATAATCTCCAAAATATGCTCACCATAACTTGGGTCATAATAAATTCATAATAAAATCAAATTTTCCTCCAAAAATCAACCTTTATTCCTCAAAATTTACCTTAATCATATAGGGTTCCCAAAATAGTGGAGCATCTTCCAAAATAATATAAATCACTTAACACCAAATCAATTTCCAATCTCATGGTTATCTATAAGATAAAACATATGTTCTCAAAATAAACTTATCATTTATCTGTTATATCATTTAAATAAAAAAGAAAAATGTCATACAAACCAAGACATCACATAGGCCAGTGGTAGGTGATGCACCCTTGTCACCCTTCAATTGTAGGTTCAAACCTCATAGCCTTACCGAATGCGATAGGTTGTCATCTGACCTATAGGTTGTCATTTTTCTAAAACTATATGCATATAATCCTTAAAAAATTCCCAAAAATGTGATAAAAATCCTCAAAAATAACCTTAATATATTCAATATTAAATAAATGTTTTAACCTTAAATGTTATCTCATATATTTCATTTTGCATTCCTAAAAATATAATGACCCATAATTACCTTAAAATCAAAAATCATATAAACCCTAAGGTTATCCTTACCTTTAAACGTATGCCCATAAAATATAAAGGCATTATTCCTTGAATAACTTTTTCACACATACTAAATCAATGGGTTATATTTCCATAAATGTATCCCAAACTATAATTAATCTTGATTAACTCCCATAACATAAAATCTCAAATGGGTGTTTAAGAATTTAAACTTATGATCAACATTAAACTCATAAACTCATGATGGTGTTTATAACTCTTATGTTAATGAAAACATATATGCTTCCAAAATCAACATAATTCCTTAGAATTTTCATGATTCTTCTAACCATAATACCATTGGTGAAATACTTCTTCAAAACATTGTTTATTACATTCAATTTTATTAAACCAATTGCTTATGGTTCTTATCATTGACTAAAACCAAAAGGCAGAGTGTAAGCATCAAACTATAGTAATCAGAGTGAGCTATCAAATAATCATGAAATATTATTCAAAGTGTTTCTAGGTCATGAATCCTTCTCAATCTATGAGCCCTTAGGTTTAACCTAGGTTATCCATCATCATTACCAAATCTATATGATGTTGTCGTATACTTAGACTTATTCTCAAAGTCCATCATAAGGTTATATTCTCTAATCTATAGTTTCCAAAATCTAGTTCTCAATGTTTTCACTAAACTTACTCTGATACCAATTGTAATGACCATGACCCCAGTAGTCCGGAGTTGGTGATCACTTTATTACATTAGCATAATATATAAGGAATTGCATCCCGAATGACCGAATAGTTTAGTAGTATTGGTAAACTATATACATACATGATTCTCATATTACATTCAAAAACATAAATTATAAATTTTTTTGAAAATATTCTCTCTAGAATATCATTGAATAACAATAATAGTACACTTCATGAATTCATGGGGAAAAGAAATAAAATAAGAGTGAGCTCAAATGCTCAGTAAGGGTTAAATACAGCGGAAGATATCATAAATCAATAATTATAATCAATATGTAAAGGTAAATAACTAAATACACATGTCATTTAAAAAACTTTGACTATCATGATAAGATAAGGAATAATCAATGTGGCAAGGTAAATAACTTAAAACACATGTAATTTAAACAACTTGACTATATTTATAAGATAATTCATTTTCAATATGAAAAGGTAAATAACTGAAGACACATGTCATTTAATTAATAACAGATAATGAAATGCATCCAGAGATAATATCATAGTAAAAATCACATGGATAATAAAAATAATTGAATTATAAAAGAAAGAAATGCTTAATTATTAGACATCATGTCTCACACATATGATATCTCTAACATCAATACCTTTCATAGGATGGTTTAAAAGTATTGGGTACAAACTGATCTTGTTTGGTCAATTTTACCGCTACAGTCAACACCTTTCACAAGATGGCTTAAACCTACTAGGTACAAACCAATTAGGTTTGACCAACTGATTTGTCTCATGGGACCTACTAATTCATTTATGAGCTTTCTATAAACGATCATCACCCATACTTGCATGTCTAGATCATTCATCATATATCGAATAATCAATTTAATTCATAAATCAATATGCCTCGTTAACAAAATTTCTTGTTGAAATCAAGACTAATGATTTACATGTCTCTTGAATCTCCCGGTGTGGCTCCTCCCGCTCCTAGGGTTTTCTATCTTCATTTTGGTGTTTATCCCCTTGGTTTCACTAATGGGGGCCTACGGGTGGTTTAGATTCACAGATCCTTACTAACGGATCAAAGGGTTATTGTTTGAATCCAGCTTCATAGAATATTTTTTCAGCTTCCATCTCTATAATGATTCGAGCGCTAATTTCATTGGGTGCCTTTTGTTGAACGTCCTTCTTGACTACCCTACTTCTGGATATGGTTCAGTTCTAGGCACCCATGGTGTTGATTGACAATCATGTAAAGGACTGTGGAACTTTCAAGCGGCGGTGTTCGATGTTCGGGTGGTGGTTGCTCGTCGAAGTTCAATGTCTACAAGGGAGGTGATGTTTGAAAACCAAGTGGTGGCTTTCTCCCATATGGCGGTGATGTTCAGTAGTCAATAGGTGATAACTGACCTTCGGTCTTTGGTTGGGGTCATGAGAGGATTAACGGTGTTCTCTATGATTTTAAATGGTGGTTCGCATAAATGGTGGTTGCGGGTAATGTTGTTGGTAGTCCTCTGATCAGTGGCAGACAGTGGTTGGTCTTCCCTTCTGGTGGTATTTAACTAGTTCAACTAGATATTTTCTGGGGTTTTTTTTGTTCTGTTTGTTTATTGGGATGCATAATTCTTTTTTTGCACTGGTTTCTTCCTCATTTCATTTGGATGGTCATGCAGCATTTTATAGGTGTCACTGGGTGGCCGACCTTGAAAGAGGGATGGGTGTGATGACACTCATCATTTATCCATTCATCATCATTTTTTATGGATAGATGAGAACCTTTCTATTGACTCTTTCTTAGTGTTTTCAGTCTGGTTTTGCATTGCATTAGTTTCACATTGTTGTGAGTTTCTTGCATGTTTTGTCAGGTGGGTGGCTCAAAAGATGGAACAGTGTGATGGCACCTTTCATCCGGCTCTCCTCCACATGTATGTGTCGGTTAGAGAGTTTATCTACCACATTTTTCTGGTCCAACATGGTCAAACTTCTTAGAATAGGGGGTGATGCATCATTTTTACTGAACTACACTGCCTAGCAAGGGGTGATAAGGTTTTTTCTGGTGTTTTCCTTGATGTTTGCTTCTATTTCGACTTGCAGGACCATTATAACCTTTGAGTATTGTTTATTTTAAGGAATTTTCCCTTGATTATAATGGGTTCCCTCTTTTCCCCACATTTAAAAAGGTCTACTTTGTTATGTTTAGTAAAGGGGGTTTATCCCTCAATCTTCTCAAAAAAACAAATCAACAATTGTTCGTATTTGAAGAACTAGTCATACGAAATATTAATACTTTGCACAGTCAAACTAATAATAAATCATCCAAAGAAATATGATGATCGGTATCATTAGAGTATATCCTCAACAAAAGATTTAACAAAAGACTCTAATATAGATAAAAATAATTTAAAGAGACTACTGGAATATTTCTTGAGAAAAATTCCATTTTTTACTTTAAAAATAATTTTCAAAATCCAAAAAATGTGCAACTAATAAAGAAACCATTTTCTTTGAAAAGAATCTTTTAAACTTGTAAATTAATCTTTAAAACATTCAGGCACCATGATAGTATAAAAATTTCATTCATGTTGAATAAGTTAAAAAATCATTCCTTTCACACTTATTCAAAAATTACCTTGTTCAAAAAACAATAGGAATATTCCTTTCAAAACATTTTTTTAAAAGTTAAACAAGGGTAAAAATGACTTAAATCATAGGAGAATAGTAAGAATGTTTTAGAAAACATTTATAGAAAACATTGGTAAAACAACCCAATATTAACGTACATATACATTACATCATTTTTACATAATACTTAAAACATTACACAAACATAAACTTAAATACCGTTTTAGTTTAGTGTCTTTGGAAACATGGAAACATAAACACTGATACATGTGTGAGTTAAATTATCTCCCACTAGGTTCTATAATACTAACACCTCTCTTAGACATATCATACATAAAATATATATTCATAACCTGGGGAAAACATAAAAAAGTGGTGAGCTCAAATGCTCGGTAAGGGTAAACAAATGAGATATGTAAGCATAAATATGAGCATAAGGATATGAGAACATGATCAAAACATTAGAAGATTATACCTTGCATATCATAAACATGAATCATGGCATAAAGTTTAGCAGTTCATAAGACATGGATCATAAGGAAATCAAGATCATATGTCATGAAAGTATAACATAGAAGTAAGACAAGGAATTTTGTGGCATACACATAAGCATAGAAAATATTATGTCAATGCTACCTACCAAGACCTTCATAGCATGTTATACTTGGGCTAATCACCTGTGTACTTGCTTCAGGCTTGGGCTAACAACCCTTCTACCCCCTTATTTTTGGGTTTGGTCTACAACCCATGTACCCTATTACTTTCAGGCTTGGGATACAACTTGTATACCTTCTTATTTTCAGGCTTGGACTAAAACTCGTGTACCCTCTTACTTTAAAGTTTGGGCTAAAACCTGTGTACCTTCTTGTTTTTGGGCTTGGTCCACAACCTTTTTACCCTCTTACTTTCAGGTTTGGGCTAAAACCTGTGTACCTTATTGTTTTAGGGTTTGGGCTACAACTTGTGTACCCTCTTACTTTCAATCTTGAGCTACAACCTGTGTACCTTCTTCTTTTTGGATTTGGGTTACAACCTGTGGACCCTCTTACTTTAAAGATTGGGCTACAACCCGTGTACCTTCTTATTTTCGGGCTTGGGCTACAACCCGTGTCCCCTAATACTTTTAGGCATAGGCTACAACCCGTGTACCTTCTTGTTTCCGGGCTTGGTCTACAACCTATGCACCCTTTGAGCTCATATACCATTTATCATTACTCAATTCATTGGAGGGAAAAATAGGTCACACCCATCACATAATAAAACCATATATACATGTGTCACAAGAACATAAACATACATCATAACCCATGAAATAAAATGGGTATCATTAACATTTCCTCACATCATAGCCTATAGAAAATAGATAGGTTTCATAATTTTTTCATCAAAGGATAACCCGTGAAAATAAGTAGGTTTCAAAAGCATATAATGCATGGGAGAAAAACAGGCGTCATAAACATCATTCCATCAAAACATAAACCATTCAATAAATAATATGAATGGTAGTCTTGGATCATATCCCTAGAAAATCATAAACTATAACAAAGCATATCATCTTAGATGGAGAAGTATTTTGAAAGATCACATGGAACATTTCTTAAGAAAAATAGCCCTTTTTAGAAAATCCATTTCATAAAACCATTTTAGAAATCCTTTTCTTATAAAGAATGATTTACAATTTCATTTAAAACATTTCTTGAGGGAAATATCTTTTCCACTTTAAAAAACACTTTTTAAAACATAAAACGTCTTGAAAACCATTTTCCTTGAAAACTTATAAAAGAAACTTGAAAACATTTTGAAAACATTTTTCCTTGAAAACTTATAAAAGAAGTTTGAAAACATTTTTAAACCCCATTTTTTGAAAACTTATAAAATAATCTTGAAAACATTTAAAACACAATATAAGTGTAAAACTTTTTTGAAAAAAAATTTCTTTGAAAACCACTTAAAATTCAATAAATTTTCCAAAATATTAGGAAAATATTTTATTTAAAAAATAGACAAGTAAACTTACAAAGGAAGCTTCAAATAAATGAAGATCATGGCGGCGGGTAAGTCCGTACATGTCGAACATTCCTTTTGCACCTTAAAAGTTTATAAAAGTACCTTGATCGGAAAAAAAACAAGAAGATTCCTTTTAAAATCATTTTGTAAAAAGGTAAAACATGGGTAAAATTTTCATTTAAAAATCATAGGATAATAGTAAAACATTTTTTGAAAACATTTTTAGAAAGTACGGTTTTGAAAGAACATATATTTCTGACCAAAAAGTGAAATAAAGTTGAATTTTCATAAAGAAAATTTCTTAATTATCTTAAGTACCAAAGATTGTGAAAATGGTACTAATACATGAAGACATTATGAATACATAGATTCGGATCATAATATTTCATCAATGGAAGCATGTTCATAAACAATATCGATAAATGATAAGATTGTTTCAATAAACTCTTACCACTTGGTAACTTTGAATTATACTCCCCATGTAAGAAAATGAAATTACATTAATCTTTAAATATCATGAAAAATAGCTTCATAATATAACATATCAAATGAAATTATATACACCTTGTAAAAGAATATAGGTGAATAACATGGCATGTGTCTCAAAGAAGGAAAATTGAGACAAAATTACTTTACTCGTTTTGTAACTTTTGAAACATAAACCCCATGAAATAAAGATCATCAAACGGATATTTAAATACTCATAAATTTAAGTATAAGAATCATATAATACATCCATGCACAGTAAACACACCACATATAAGAAAAAGGTAGTAAATATGACTTGTGTCACATGGAAAATAAAAGTGAGATGAGAAAACCGTTGCTACTTGAGTAACTTCCAGAATTTTGATCCCCATGAGTGGATAACATCATTTAAAGCTTTTAATATCATTAAATGAAGTAAATTAATGATATAAAATTCCATATGATGGTATATACACCACACAAAATAAGTGAGTGGTGATTATGGCATGTATCTCACGAAAATAAAAAGTGAGATGAAATCTTCTTACCTTAAGTCTTGACTTTATTCGTACATGTTCAAACCTACTATTTAATAAATATAAGTTTATTATACATCTATAAAAGAACCATATTATTATATCTAATATCATATATTATTTTTTTATGACTTTATATTACCTGTTTATTAACAACTTCATATTAATGTTACGCTTCGGGTAATATATGTTTTGTTTTTCGTATATGTTTTGACTTGTTATTCTTGATCCACTTACTTAGATTATGGTTTACTTATTTCTAGAATGTATAAAAAGGTATATATATATATCATATATATTCAGTATATATGTATTTATAATAATCTATATAAGGTAGAAGTATGAAATGAAATACGTCATTCGTGGAGATGGTAGGTCGTGTGTGCGCATGAATGTTGTTTCTATTTTATTGGTGTATTGAAAGAAAGTAAATGACATATATATAAATGTGTATATTAATTATAGTATAATTATTACTTAATATATATCATATATGTTCACTAAATACATTCTTAATACATTTCATGTAAGGTGTGAATGAATCACATCGCATTGAGGAGGCGGTAGCCTACACTTCCCCAAACGAAATTATCATACTTACACAAAATGGAAAGCATGAAGGTATATGTTATATAATAATTCCAGAAGAATAAATATATCATAAATATCATCTATAACATATAAAAATAAATTTTTCATCATAATATAAAACCATGAGAGGTGGTAAAGGAAAAACAAACAACATCATTTCGTGAGGCAGTAGTTCGTTGTCCACAAGAACGATAAGTTCGTTACCCATTAGATGAAAGTGTAAGTACAGATTGAGACCTTATAATAAAAACATATCAGTATATTGAGGATTATTGTATTATTATAAAATTATGGAATAAGGATATTTGATGAGGTTAAGGATGAAAATAAAACAAAGATCTTGAGAAAAGATGTTTCCTCTTATTCAGTAACTCCTTTTGGTTTGCACCAAATGGCTTTATTGGATAGCTTTCCACCCAAGGTGAGGATTTTAAGTTTAGGGAAGGGATTTCGATGAGCTATTTGTGCAGATCTTGGTCAATCCAAAGTGTCTTGAGAAGTATGATGAAGTAGGAGGGTTGTGTGTCTTTTTATAGTAGAGTGGCATTCTTGTAAATTTTAGGAAAGGGAAATTCACCCCGTGTTTTTCCTATGAAAAATGGCTCTAATAATGAACCAAATTCAAGTCAAGGGATGATAGGGTCGAAATATGTCCAGTAAATGGTTTTTGAACAAATATATATATCATTTTGGATCTTAAGTTTAAGTTTTAGTTCTTTATTAAGCTAATCTTCCTCTTAATCATTATAATTAATTTTAATTACTTTCACTAATATTTTTAGTCAAAAACTAAGTTGACCTTAATAGATATTATAAATTATGTTGATTATGAATATGGAATCCATTTTTTCAAATTTCAATCATATAAGTGACAGAAATTAATTTAAATTTAATCCTGCAAATGGGACAACAAAGCGAGTTTTGAAAGTAAAAATGTTTAAAAGTTTGTTAAGTTTTTATATCTGATTTCAATTTGAAATTGATTCCAATGATCGAAATTGGATAAATTGATGTATAGTTGATATAACTAAACTTTAAAACCAATAAAAAACATAATTTAACCTTATAAATAAATTATATGAAAAGTTGATTTTGAATTAAAATCCGGTATTTTCATTATTCATCAAAGAAATGAAACTTCATAGAAAAATACCAAAAATTTACCCCAAGCTAATTTTTACGATGAAAGTTCCAAAAATCAATAAAAGTTCCAAAAATTGACATATAAAATCAATAAAAGTTCCAAAAAATTAATTTAAAATGTATTCACCATTAAAAGACAATAAAATTACTTTTTAGAAGAATATATCTTTTTATTCATAAAATTGGATTTATTCCTATCTTATGCCTATCAAATATATTGGATAAGTATAAAAAATATTTATTGAATATATCATATATAAATTTTATTGAAGAAAATAATCAAAAGTGGTTTTCTTAATTTATTAAGATAAAATTGTGTTTGTACATAGAAAAATAGTTTTCTTAAAAAATAGTTTTCTTAGAAAAATAATTTCATTATTTCCAAATAGTTTTTACTTTTAATTATACTAATTGATAACCAAGGGATTCATTTTATATACATGTGTAAATCATATTCTCACAATTTAGTTAATCATATTTGTAAATTCCATTCCAATGTCTAGGTGGTAACTATAATAATATTTTAATAATAATATTAATAGTATATTTTAGTTCGATAAAAAAATTAGTCTTGCGTGTTATGCAAGCTATCAAGGGAACTCAGCAATTTGTGTAGCATAATCCAAACATAGTTTTGTGTGTATCGCAAGCTAATCTAAGTCTTGTGTGTAGTGCACGCAGGCCAAACGTAGTGCTTTAATATAAAAAAATATATATATTGTGTTGTGTGAAATGAAAAATATCAAAAAGATTAAATTAATTTGAAAAAAAACATTTAACAAAATCTTAAGGTGTTACATTCTACCCCCCTTAAAAATGAATTTCGCACTCAAAATTCATCTGGGTTTTCAAAGTTTTAATACTTGAAAGTTTCATTCATAGAAACACACATTGAAAAAATGAATACTAAAACTTCCTTTAAAAAAAGTTAGAAATATAATAGTTTCCTAAAGTAACACATAACTAGGTTTCCACATAAGAGAACATAGGTGGGAAGTGAAAACATGGACTTCAAGGAAAAGTGTAAATATTTGTAGGGAGTGATTGAGGTCATCAATCACAAATAAGTGAACGATCAATGGAAAGTTGAGGATCTCAAAGTCATAAATATGTGATGATTTAAAAGGTCATCGGTTCAACAAAAATTAAGGTATTATGAAAAAAATGTATTTATATATCGTTTTCCTAAAGTTGAAGATTTTTCATGAAAAGATACACTTAAATGATTTCAGGACAGCCTTACCCTTTGTTGAGCCTTGATCACAACTTCCACTTCATCTCTCATTCCATGAAATGAAGGTGAATTTGTCATTCCTGAAGCATTAAAAGATCATGAGATTCATGAATAGAATGACAGGTCATTCCATCTGTTTTAATCCCAACAAAAGGTGAGCATAAGCTATCCAATATGAATAATATGGTGAGATAATACTTTAATCTCTAAAACCTTATCCAAAGTTTGACATAAACCATTCCATAAATGGTTGACCTTGAAAACTCTTCCATAAGATGAAATTCCAAGACTCTAGAAATAAGGTCACTAAATTTCTCAAAAACAAATTAGCATTAATCCTCTATATATCATAAAGTAGCTCTTGGTTGTTGCATACCAAACATTTGAATACCAATATAATTTATTCCCTTAAAACATGGTAATAATATAAATTACCACAATTCCTTATTAAAAACATACATGTTTCCTTATTCCAAAGTATATTAGATATATTCCTTAAATAAAAAATGTTGTAAACTTCATCAATGATAGCATAACCACTTGTCATCAGGTCTTTAAATAGTTACAAGGTAATCAGTACCATCCAATTTATTTATTCATATCCAACATATATTTATCCAAATAAAATTATCTTAACATAAGGAACATATTAAGGGTTATCTTTCCTTAGTCAAAATGTCACCTTCCCATTCAATTACTTTTCCAGTCCATCAGAAACATTCAACATAAACTTGAAAATCCTGAGCGAAAAACAAAAACTGAACAATACTTTTATATTTCATCATTCATATAACATAATTATAGAATCTAAATACATAAAAACTTTTATTATTACACTTTATCCATAAGCCATAATAATGTTACATAATCATATTACTTAATACATTTCCTTTCACATTTCATCTATAGTCTCATCATCATTGGCAATATAACCATTACTTGTACCACCTTGTTGATTCTCTTCTTGATATTTACACTTGGGAAATCGATTTTCATAATGACCATTCATTTCACACTTAAAACATTTAACCTTTGATGATTTCTTAGGGAGGAAAATATTCTCATCCATTTTGTTAACTGAACCCTTCATTTTTTCTTTGTAGTTACTTGCTTTGTGTCTTTTTCCACATTAAAAACATCTTCTTGTTCCTCTAAAACATTCACTTAGGTGATTATTTCCACATTCTTTACAGAAAGGAAACTGAATCTTATTTAATCTATGGTCTCCATTACCCAAACTCTCAACAAACCTCTCCATTCTCTTCCTTGGTGAGTCTGAGAGTTGGTTAAGTACACGTTGTTAATCATGTTTTGTGAAAAATGACTAGGCATGATCACAACATCCTTCACTCCAATGACCATCCCATTTGACTGCTCGTCAAAAAAAATCCATCACATTCAATGTTAACCTAGTTCCTTCTAGTTCCCGCCATTGGATAAGACCAGAATGCATTGTGTAAGAAACAATCATCATAGTGAGGAACCACATAATCGTGAAAAAATACTTATAGGATGTCTAAATTATGAAATCTTCTTTAATATATGACACCTTAGGTTTATCCTAGGTTATTAATAACCAACTTATTTTTAAATCATTCATGATGGTTCGTGAGAAGTTTGTGAATTCTCAAAGAATGTCCCCCTAGAGTGTTAAACTAGGTGCGCAGTAAGGCTCGTTGTCGTGTATCAGGTTACGCTCAAGTCAAGCCTGACACACCTTGTCGAAGTTGTTACTCCTAGATACATTTGTGTCAGAACCACGTCCATTTATGATCTATTTCTAGGAAACCACTCGCTCTACCCTTTACCAAAATTCCAAGTCATTTTCTTATACTTTTCTTTATCCTTGGACTCATCCTTAGACATGTCCTTAGAGTTCTCACTAAGGTTTTCTCATCCTAGTTTCCCAAGGTTGACTAAACCTTCACTCTGATACCAAATATAAGAACTAGATCTTAACATACATAAATATTACATCATTTTTTTAGAATACTTAAAACATTACACAAACATATTCTCAAAGAATGTATTATTTTAGTGCCTTTTGAAACATGGAAACTTAAACACTGGTACATGAGTGAGCTACATTATCTTCCACTAGGTTCTCTAAGACTAGCACCCCTCTTAGACGTATCACACATAAAATATATCTTCATAACCTGGGAAAGGAAACATAAAAAAGGGGTGAGCTTAGATGCTCGATAAGGGTAAACAATAGAGATATGTAAGCATAAACATGAGCATAAGAGTATGAAAACATGATCATAATATTAAAAGATCACACCCTGCATATCATAAACATGAATTGTGGCATAAAGGTTATCAGTTCATAAGGCATCCAACATAAGGAAATCAAGAGCATATGCTATGAAAACATAACATGGGAGTAAGACATAGAATTTTTTGGCATACACATAAGCATAGAAAATATTAGGTTAAGGATACCAACCAAGACCTTCATAACATATTAGGATTGGGATAATCTCCTATGTATCTGCTTCGAGCTTGGGTTAACAACCTGTGTACCCTCTTATTTTCAGGTTTGGGCTACAACATGTGTACCCTCTTATTTTTAGTCTTGGGCTACAACTTGTGTACCTTCTTGTTTTCGGGCTTGGGATATAACTTCTGTACCCTCTTACTTTCAGGCTTCAGCTACAACCCGTGTACCTTCATGTTTTCGGGCTTAGGATATAACCCATGTACCCTCTTACTTTCAGGCTAGGGCTGCAACCTGTTTACCTTCTTTTTTTCAGGCTTGGGCTACAACTAGTGTACCCCTTGAGCTCATATACCATTTATTATTACCAAATACATTAGAAGGAAATATAGGTCTCACTAGTCACATAATAAAATCATAAATACATGTGCCACAAGAACATACACAGTCATATCATAACTCATGAAATGAAATGGGTATCATTAACATTTCCTCACATCATAACCTATGAAAAATATATAGATTTCATAATCATTTCATCAAAGAATAACCCGTGAAAATAAGCAGGTTTCAAAAGCATATAACCCATGGGAGAAAAACTAGCATCATAAACATCATTCCATCAAAACATAAACCATTCAAGAAAGAATATGAATGGTATTCTTGGATCATATCCCCAATAAAACATAAACTATAACAAAGTATGTCATCTTAGATGGAGAATTATTTTGAAAGATCATATAGAACATTTCTTAAGGAAAATATCCCTTCATGGAAAATCCTTTTCAAAAAACCATTTCAAAAATCCTTTTCTTATAAATAATGCTTTATAATTTCATTAAAACATTTCTTGAGAAAAATATTTTTTTCGCTTTGAAAAACACTTTTTAAAACATAAATCATTTTGAAAACCATTTTCCTTGAAAATTTATAAAAGAACCTTGAAAAAATTTTGAAAACCATTTTCATTGAAAACTTATAAAAGAAGTTTGAAAACATTTTTAAAACCATTTTCCTTGAAAACTTATAAAAGAAACTTGAAAACATTTAAAACATTTTTTGTGTAAAATATTTTTGAAAACCTTTTTCTTTGAAAACCACTTTAAATTCAATAAATTTTCCAAAATATTAGAAAAATGATTTATTTAAAAAATAACCTAGTAAACTTACAATAAAATCTTCAAGGAAATGATGTTCATGATGGCGGATTAGTCCATACATGACAAACATTCCTTTTACACATTAAAATTTTATAAAAGTTTCATGATAGAAAAATGATAAAAAGATTCCTTTTAAACCCATTTTTTTTAAAAAATAAAACATAGGTAAAAATTTCCTTTAAACATAATAGGATCGTAGTAAAAAATTGAAAACATTTTTAGAAATCACTATTTTAAAAGAACGTAGATTTTCAACCAAAAAGAGAAATAAGGTCGAATTTTCATAAAAAAATTTCTTAATTATCTTAAGTACCAAAGAGTGAGAAATGGTACTAATACATGAAGACATCATGAATATATAGAAGAAAAAAATTCATGAGTTCTCTTGAGATATAGATCATAAGATTTCATCAATGGAAGCATAATCATAAAAAATCTTAATAAACGATAAGATTGTTTCAATAAACTCTTACCATTTGGTAACATTGAGTTATACTCCCCGTGTAAGAAAATGAAATTACATGAATCTTAAAATATCATGAAAATGATCTTTGTGATATAACATGTCAAATGATAGTATATACACATTGTAAAATAATATAGGTTAATAACATAGCATGTGTCTCAAAGAAGACAAATTGAGACAAAATTACTTTACTAATTTGGTAACTTTTGAAACATAAACCCCATTAAATAAAGATCATCAAACGAATATGTAAATACCCTTAAATATAAGTATAAGAATCATAAAATGCATCCATTGGTAGTAAACACACCACATATAAGAAATAGGTGGTCAACATGGCTTGTGTCTCACAGAAAATAAAAGTGAGACAAAAAAACACTTACTACTTGAGTAACTTTTAGAATCATGATCCCCATGAGAGGATAACATCATTTAAGGATTTTAATATCATTAAATGAAAGAAATTAATGATATAACATGTCATAGGGCAGTATATACACCACGCAAAATAAGAACCATATTATTCTATCTAGTATCATATATGATTTGATTATGAGTTTATATTACTCATTTATTAACAACTTCGTGTTAATGTTACATTTTGGTTAATATCTGCTTTATTTTTCATATATGTTTTGACTTTTTATTCTTAAATCTCTTACTTTGATCATGATTTACTTATTTCCAGAATGTAAAATAAGGTATATATGTCATATATATTCAGTATATATGTCATATATATTTAGTATATATGTCATATATATTCAGTATATATGTATTTATAATAATCTATATAAGGTATAAGTATGAAATGGAATACAACATACGCATGAACGTTGTTTTAATTTTATTGTCGTATTGAAAGAAAGAAAGTAAATGACATATATGTGTGTGTGTATTATATAATTATAGTAGCATTATTATTTTATATATATCATATATGTTCACTAAACGCATCCTTAATACATTTCATGTAAGGTATGAATGAATCACATCGCTTTGAGGAGGCGGTAGTCCACACTTCCCCAAACAAAATTATCGTACTTACATAGAATGGAAAGCATGAAGGTATGTGTTATATAATAATTCCAAAAAAATAAATATATCATAAATATCATATATAACATATAAAAATACAGTGTCCATCATAATTCCCAACCATGAGAGGTGATAAAGGAAAAACAAACAACATCGTTTCATTATGCGATAGTTCTCCATACACAAGAATGATAAGTTTGTTACTCATTAGATGGAAGTGTGTGTAAGTGCAAGTCGAACCCTTAAAATAATAACATATCAGCATATTGAGGATATTGGTGATATTATATAAGTATAGAATATGAATATTTGAGGAGTTGAAGAATGAAAATAAAACAAATATCTTGAGGAAATATGTTACCTCTTATTCGAGTAACTCGTTTTGGTTTTCACCAAAGGGCTTCCTTGTAGGGATTTCTGCCCAAGGTGGGGCTTTTAGGTTTAGGGGAGGGATGTTGAGGAGAAATTTGTACAGAGATTGGTCGAGCAAAAATAGCTTGAGAGGTGTGGGGAAATGAGAGGGTTGACTGTGTTTTTATAATGGAGGATGAATGACATTCTTGTAAATTTTGAGAAAGAGAATTTCACCCACATTTTTCCTATAACAAGTGGCTCTAATAATGGACCAAATTCAATCCAATGGAGGATAGGTCTGAAATACATTCATCCAATGGCTTTTGGACAAATGTCTGTCATTTTGAGCCTTAAGTTTAAGGTTTAGTCCTTTATTAAGCTAATTTTCCTCTTAATCGATGTAATTAATTTTAATTATTTCCACTAATTTTTTTTGTCAAAAACTAAGTTAACCTTATTATATATTATAAATTATGTTTATTCCAAATATAGAATCCATTTTTCCAAATTACAATCACAGAAATTACAAAAAATTAATTTAAATTTAATCCCACAAATAAGACGACAAAAACAGGTTTTTAAAGTAAAAATGTTCAGAAGTTTGATAAGTTTTTATATCCAATTTCAAAGTGAAATTGATTTCAAAGACCTAAATTGAACTAATTGATGTATAGTTGACCTAATTGAATTTTAAAGACAATCAAAAACATAATTTAACCTTATAAATAAATTAGATGAAAAAACATTTTTAAATTAAAATTCAGTATTTTTTCTATTCATCAAAAAAATGAAACTTCACAAAAAAATACCAAAAATTCACCTTGAGCTAATTTTTGTATTCTGCTTTAAAATATGAAGTTTATTTTGACAAATTAAATCAATAAAATTTCCAAAAAATGAATTTAAAATAGGTTCTCCAATAAAAGTAGGTAAAATTACTTTTTAGAAGAATGTATTTTTTATTCATAAAATTAGATTTATTCTTATCTTATACCTATCAAATATATTGGATAAGTATAAAAAATATTGATTAAAAATATTATATATAGATTTTATTGAAAAAAATAATCAAAAGTGGTTTGTTTAATTTATTGAGATAAAATTGTGTTTGTACATAGAAAAATAGTTTTCTTAGAAAAGTAATTTCATTATTTCCAAATAGTTCTTACATTTATTTTTACTAATTTGTAACCAAAAGAATTCATTTTATATACATGTGTAAATCATATTTTCATAATTTAGTTAATCATATTTGTAACTTTATTACAACAACTAAGTGATAACTATAATAATATTTTAATAATAATATTTTAATAATAATATTTTAATAATAATATTAATAGTATATTGTATTTTGGTAAAAACTCGATCTTGCGTGTTACACAAGCTATCAAAGGTACTCATCATTGTGTGTAACATTAGCCAAACATAGTATTGTGTGTATCGTAAGCTAATCTAAGTTTTGTGTGTAGTGCACGTAAGCCAAATGCAGTGTTTTAATATAAAAAACTATATTTTGTGTTGAGTGAAATGCAAAATATAAAAAAGATTAAATTAATTTGAAATATATATATTTCACAAGATCTCAGGATGTTACAATGGACATGGAAAAAATATTCCTCAACAGATAATTAAACTTGAACAATCTCTAATAATGATGAAATTGTGAAATAAACTCGTACCACTTGAATATCTTTTGAATCATAAGCCTCATGAAAGAAATAACTTCAAATGAAACTTTAAATATCAAGGAAAAAAAGAGATTAATGATAAAATATATCAAAGAGGTAGTATATACATCACACAAAAGAAATAAGTGGTGAATAAAACATGTGCCCCACAGAAATAAAAGTGAGATGAAAATATCTTATCACTTTGTAATCAGTTGAATCGCATGCCCCATGAATGAATAACCTTAAACAAAACTTTAAATATCATGAGAATAAATAAATTCATGATATAACATGTCAAAGTGGTATTATATACACTTCATAAAGGAATATAGGTACATAAAATCAAAATATGTCTTAATAAAATAAAATTATGACGAAGTCTATTACCTAGTGTTTTTCATTAGTTGAACATGTTTTAATCTCCTGCATAATGGTTTTAAACAGGTTATTAATTTATACCAAAACCCTATTGGTATTTATAATATTATATGTGATCCTCTTATATCATCTCTGAAATGATATTAATGTTATAAATATCATATTTAATCATTAAATACTTTTTTAAAATTATTCTTGAATGTTGGCCATAAAAAACGAATCACATCGCTTCGTTGGGATGGTTGGTCGTACGTACGCATGAGTGACGATAACATTCCCTTAATGGTGAATGGGTAGGGAAATGGATGATATATTAATTTTCCAGAATCAATATCATGTCATAAGAATCATATATATCTATCATTTCCATCATTATAATCATTTAAGTAATGCCGTGATGAAAAACAAATTACACAGCTACGTGGAGACGGTAAGTCGTACGTACGCACGTGTGACACTTTCTTTTTTTATAGGATGGATAAGAGGTGGAATATGATTGTATCATAATCATAATAATGTCTCAGTATATAGATGTTATTGAATTTATTAAATTAGTATAAAAACAACATATGAATAGGAAGTAGAAAAAGAAATAAACTTGAAAGAGTTGGTAAAGACGATTATCTCTTCTTCGACAAACTTCTTTTAAATCTCTTCTTAAGGGATTCAAGGTTGGTCTTTTGGAAGGACCGGAACCTCTAGGACTGGGTTAAGGATATTGAGAAGATAAATGAGTAGAGTTTGGTCAATCTATATGACTCAAAGTGGCATAAAAATTTGAAGGAATGGATGCCCTGTTATAATTGAGGTGAGGGGCACTTTTGTAATTTCTCAAAATATTAAAATATAATAATATTATTTTAGAGCGAAATGCTTCCAAATGACCTACAATGCACGGGGGTGACATTTTTGATCATATATTATCCCCTTTGAGATTATTTAATATTTTATGATTTTTAAATAATTTAATAGAATATTATATTCATGAAATATCATTGCTGTCAATTTTTGACATTATTCGTTACTTTAACATTAAAAATATCAATAGAGCAAGATAATTTCGAACCAAATCTTTTAATACATCCCTAATATGTCATATTCATCTAGAAAAATAGTGGATCACCTTAATTAATTCAAATTATATCACTTAATATTTTCAATATCATTTATTTGATTTTTTAATTAATTGAATAATTACTACAACAGCATTAAGGTAATTATTTTTTCAATAAAAATTAAAAATAAATTACCATCATATAGATAAATCTTTTAGCTTTCAAAAAACTATTTATAGTTGAACATATCATCCAAATAACCTCGTATTAAAAATGTTATAGTTATTAAAAACGTGAATGTGATATATTTAACTTTTCTTTAAAGAAAATATTATAAAAGTCATAATCTCATTCAAATGGTTATAAATGGTCATATAATTGAACCTTAAATGATTATGGATGAAAATTACTCATCCAATAAAATTTGGACAAGTGTTAGGGTCATTTTCTAATTATTATCTGTCACGACCCGTCCCAGTGGGGCCCGAGCCGCAACTCCCCAAGCCCGCCTCCAATAGGCCAGGGGTTGGTGACTAGCACCGAGTAGACATGCTACTAACATGGGAGGCATTTCCTATAAACCTGTACACACACACACACATCTCCAAACCCACAGAGCTGAAAAGTAAAACTACTAAAAATGGAAATGTATACATACACTAAAAATCTCAACCAACAGAGTATGACAGGAAAGTAAAGTACAGTAAGTGTAAAACCCTAGGACAAAAGTACAAGGCCACCAAAAGAAAGTCTATAAAAAAGTCCAACCTATAAGGAAAGGTATGGGGACTGCAATCTGTAGTTGTAGGAACACACCTCGGCCCGCCTGATCTCACTGAGCACCGTCCGGTCCTGGTCCACCTAGAATCCTGTCAAAGGCTCGCTCGTCTGCACAAGACACGACACGTATAAAGACCCGCACTTATTTCATACATAATCTTGAATTTATTCAAGAAAACACTTCATTTTACATTGAGGATCTTTTCAAGTTTAGAGCTTTAGAGAATTAAGACAAAACATTCATAACATTACACATTGTTACATAGTGGATACCATAAAATCAGTTTCCATTTTCCTCAGAATATAAAACATTAAAACATAAAACAAGGCTCCTTGACAATTCTTCAACATTTAACATGTCTTCCTTCCTTGTATTACTCATCCATTAACCTGTGAAAAATCATTTAAAAACTTGGGATGAGCACAAAAGCTCAGTAAGGTATGAAAAAGAAGGAAAAATCACATTAGTCCATGAATACGCATGACGTATGAAAACATTTTCAAAAGACATGCTTTCCACCCATAAAATCTTACTTTGAGTAACATGATATTTACACAAGATCCACACAAACATAATTATAATCATAGAGGTATATTGGGGCATTACTTGCATAATCTTGTAACCATCTTGGCTACCTTAAAATTTGTAACCCTCATGGCTACCTTACTTTGTGTAACCATCACAGTTACACTTGGAGTAACCATACGGCCGACCTCCAACTTACTCATACCCAATGCATTGGAGGGAAATATAGGTCCCACCCTTCATTATAAACAATTCCCAATAACCAAAACATAATCATACAACATAAATAATAGCATAAAAACATTTCTTTTGAATATTGTAAAATAGAATTTTAAAAGAGGATTTTAGAAGAAAAGTCCCTTATAAACATCATACACATGAAGTGAGACTTAATAGAGTGGATGGAATATGTATATACTCTGTAAATACACATAATGAAACATAATATAAACAGAACCCATCACACAATCAATTTAAATAGCACATAAATTAAAAAGTAGAAGGTTAACCCAAAGAATGGAAATCGGGTTAAGAATTCTCTTACCTTAGGCTTGTCTTACTCCAACATTGTTTAAACCTCCTGTATAATGGTTAAAAGAGTGTTATTAGTATTTTACAGAAACATGTTCATGTTTATAACATCTTATATGGTCATTTCATAACCTCATTTCACCCCTTATTTGTTAGTATTTTGTTCCTTGCATTATTTTGGGTGAGTTCTTTTGTGATTTTCACAATTGGTTCATGATGAATCATTCTTGTTGATCGGAAGTGAAACTCCAGAATTGGAATGGATTAGTATTTACATATTTACAGTACCATAAATGATACCATTTATCACTTTGATGCTTTATATGATGATGATTTATAAGTTAAAACATTAATTATGTTTGTTTATATAATTTAAGTGGTTCTTTGATAATTACAACCTCATTTAGTCTTATAAATTTGAACCATGGGTACAAAAGAATTGCAGAACAATATATGAGTTATAAAACATATCTTATAACCTGGTTCAACCATATATATGGTTTCATGACCAGACATGAAAGAATTAATGGAAAGTGAAATTACATCGTCCACGATGTCGGTAATTCGACACATCACGAACAATGTTCTTATTCCTTAAATAAGTGAGAGAGGAGAGGAATAATGATTTTTAATTTTCCATAAACATTAAAACATCCAGAATATACATGATTCTGGAGATTTCATGCCTCTTGGATAAGAGGGGGTGAAGAAAGAAGAGAAAGGAATCATTAAATAAAGAAAACATGAGAAATTTCTTACGGAAATTCGGCAGCCTAACAGCGTCTCTTAAAATTTCATAAAAACAAGATTGATGAGAGTAATGGAATATCTCATCATTAATACAAAATTTGGACAGTAAGGGGAAATATTTAATGAAATATCCCAACAAAAGACAAAGGGAAAGGAAGAGAATAACATAAAATGGAAGGAAAGAATGAAAATGAAAGAGGATGTTTACCTCTTGATCTCTTCTCCTTGAGATCCTTCTTAAGGGCTTTTATTTTGGTCTTTTGGTGAGACCAGCAGCTCTAGGACATGGGGAATAAGATTAAGGAGGGAATTTTGCAGAAATTAGACAATGCTCAAGGCTTGAGAGGTGTGGGAGGAAGAGGGGAGTGAGGGTGATATTTATAGTGGAGGAGGGGAGGTATTTTAGATTATTTTAATTATTATTATAATATTTTTATTAAGACTATGAATAATCTCAAATCAAGTGGCCTTAATTAGTGAAAATATCAAGTGAGTTCGAGGAAAGTGGCCTTTCATCACTTATGATGTCATAAATAGTGCATTTTTACTGATAAATTGATTATACGGTATTTTACCGTATTTCACTATTCACCGAAAATTCAAGAGTTTCAGAAAAATACCAAAAATTTACCCCAACCATTTTTCGATGTGTAGAATTCAAAAATGAACTCTGTTTTTCAAAAATAATTTTCGAAATATTATTAATTTAATTTTTAAATAAGGTCACAGTTAATTCGAAAAATAACAATATTGAAGTGCAATTAGTTTTATGTGACATTGGAAAATTAATTAAGATCCCATTATCTTATTGCCATGGGAAAATAAAATAATATTATTATTTACTATTCATGAGGTCATATTAATATTCATATTACTATTCATAAGGGCATGTTACTATTCACCAAAAAAAACAAGTTTGTTCCATCAGACTCTAAATAACATACTGAACACAATTGTAGATGACAGTTTCTTGAAATTCAAAACATAGAAGAAATAAAATTATGTTTAAAGGATACTTATAAATATATACCTTAAACAAAATTTCAAGCATTTTCAATTTATTTTTAGGAAACCTTGGGGTGTTACATTATCCCCACCTTCTTGAAATTGTGTCCTCGCAATTTTATTTACTTATTAAACAAGTGAGGGTACCTTGATCAAGGTGTCCACCTGGTCTCATCATCATCTTGCTCACGTAAATAGAAGTCCCATGCATTACAACAATGATTTAGAGATCCTTCAAAATCATTTGTTTCCTCCATCCAAATACACCTCGTACAACATGGGTCATATGGGTGTTCACAGAAAAATAGTTTTGGAAAATAATCATGTATGACATATAATTCCAAAACATCTGATAAAACATGATTTCTATAAAATAGTCGGACCGAAATTGAGTTGAAACTTTCTATTATTGGTCCTTTTAAAATACCATAAGTATGTGATGTGAGACTATATTTTAAAAGAAAATATAAATAGGTTGCACAAGGGTCTCCTTCCTCAGCACCATTTTTAAAATCATAATATGCTTCGAATTCTTGTGATAAGGTAAAATATTTGAAAATACCTTGATAATATTTACCTTTCTTGAAATTATGTGAATATTTTGAAAATAGTATTTGTCTAAAAACAACCCATGATCCACGATGATAACGAGTTATAGAGGAGGTGTTTGATATCTCAAAAAAAACTGCTTGCAAGTGAGTTGTATGCTAGAAAAAGTTTCACAATCATTCGAAGATGACTTTGCAATAATTATTGCAAGCATGTCATCAGGAAGAGATAGGAATGTCGTTTGAGATCCTTCTCCTTCCATTCGTAACCGACTTTACTTGACCTGAAAAAAAAAGTTATAAAACAAGGATTTAACTGAAATAATAGATATAGGGACTAATCACGTGTCTCACAAGAACTCCTAATCCCTAAAGTTGTCTAAACCGACCTCTGATACCAACTATAAAGACCCACACTTATTTCATACATAATCTTGAATTTATTCAAGAAAACACTTAATTTTACATTGAGGATCTTTTCAAGTTTAGAGCTTTAGAGAATTAAGACAAAACATTCATAACATTACACATTGTTACATAGTGGATACCATAAAATCAGTTTCCATTTTCCTCAGAATATAAAACATTAAAACATAAAACAAGGCTCCTTGACAATTCTTCAACATTTAACATGTCTTCCTTCATTGTATTACTCATCCATTAACCTGTGAAAAATCATTTAAAAACTTGGGATGAGCACAAAAGCTCAGTAAGGTATGAAAAAGAAGGAAAAATCACATTAGTCCATGAATACGCATGACGTATGAAAACATTTTCAAAAGACATGCTTTCCACCCATAAAATCTTACTTTGAGTAACATGATATTTACACAAGATCCACACAAACATAATTATAATCATAGAAGTATATTGGGGCATTACTTGCATAATCTTGTAACCATCTTGGCTACCTTAAAATTTGTAACCCTCACGGCTACCTTACTTTGTGTAACCATCACAGTTACACTTGGAGTAACCATACGGCCGACCTCCAACTTACTCATACCCAATGCATTGGAGGGAAATATAGGTCCCACACTTCATTATAAACAATTCCCAATAACCAAAACATAATCATACAACATAAATAATAGCATAAAAACATTTCTTTTGAATATTGTAAAATAGAATTTTAAAAGAGGTTTTTAGAAGAAAAGTCTCTTATAAACATCATACACTTGAAGTGAGACTTAATAGAGTGGATGGAATATGTATATACTCTATAAATACACATAATGAAACATAATATAAACAGAACCCATCACACAATCAATTTAAATAGCACATAAATTAAAAAGTAGAAGGTTAACCCAAAGAATGGAAATCGGGTTAAGAATTCCCTTACCTTAGGCTTGTCTTACTCCAAAATTGTTTAAACCTCCTGTATAATGGTTAAAAGAGTGTTATTAGTATTTTACAGAAACATTTTCATGTTTATAACATCTTATATGGTCATTTCATAACCTCATTTCACCCCTTATTTCTTAGTATTTTGTTCCTTGCATTATTTTGGGTGAGTTCTTTTGTGATTTTCACAATTGGTTAATGATGAATCGTTCTTGTTGATCGGAAGTGAAACTCCAGAATTGGAATGGAGTAGTATTTACATATTTACAGTACCATAAATGATACCATTTATCACTTTGATGCTTTATATGATGATGATTTATAAGTTAAAACATTAATTATGTTTGTTTATATAATTTAAGTGGTTCTTTGATAATTACAACCTCATTTAGTCTTATAAATTTGAACCATGGGTACAAAAGAATTTCAGAACCATATATGAGTTATAAAACATCTATTATAACCTGGTTCAACCATATATATGGTTTCATGACCAGACATGAAAGAATTAATGAAAAGTGAAATTACATCGTCCACGATGTCGGTAATTCGACACATCACGAACAATGTTCTTATTCCTTAAATAAGTGAGAGAGGAGAGGAATAATGATTTTTAATTTTCCATAAACATTAAAACATCCAGAATATACATGATTCTGGAGATTTCATGCCTCTTGGATAAGAGGGGGTGAAGAAAGAAGAGAAAGGAATCATGAAATAAAGAAAACATGAGAAATTTCTTACGGAAATTCGGCAGCCTAACGGCGTCTCTTAAAATTTCATAAAAACAAGATTGATGAGAGTAATGGAATATCTCATCATTAATACAAAATTTGGACAGTAAGGGGAAATATTTAATGAAATATCCCAACAAAAGACAAAGGGAAAGGAAGAGAATAACATAAAATGGAAGGAAAGAATGAAAATGAAAGAGGATGTTTACCTCTTGATCTCTTCTCCTTGAGATCCTTCTTAAGGGCTTTTATTTTGGTCTTTTGGTGAGACCAGCAGCTCTAGGACACGGGGAATAAGATTGAGGAGGGAATTTTGAAGAAATTAGACAATGCTCAAGGCTTGAGAGGTGTGGGAGGAAGAGGGGAGTGAGGGTGATATTTATAGTGGAGGAGGGGAGGTATTTTAGATTATTTTAATTATTATTATAATATTTTTATTAAGACTATGAATAATCTCAAATAAAGTGGCCTTAATTAGTGAAAATATCAAGTGAGTTCGAGGAAAGTGGCCTTTCATCACTTATGATGTCATAAATAGTGCATTTTTACTGATAAATTGATTATACGGTATTTTACCGTATTTTACTATTCACCGAAAATTCAAGAGTTTCAGAAAAATACCAAAAATTTACCCCAACCATTTTTCGATGTGTAGAATTCAAAAATTAACTCCGTTTTTCAAAAATAATTTTCGAAATATTATTAATTTAATTTTTAAATAAGGTCACAGTTAATTCGAAAAATAACAATATTGAAGTGCAATTAGTTTTATGTGACATTGGAAAATTAATTAAGATCCCATTATCCTATTGCCATGGGAAAATAAAATAATATTATTATTTACTATTCATGAGGTCATATTACTATTCATATTACTATTCATAAGGGCATGTTACTATTCACCAAAAAAACAAGTTTGTTCCATCAGACTCTAAATAACATACTGAACACAATTGTAGATGACAATTTCTTGAAATTAAAAACATAGAAGAAATAAAATTATGTTTAAAGGATACTTATAAATATATACCTTAAACAAAATTTCAAGCATTTTCAATTTATTTTTAGGAAACCTTGGGGTGTTACAACACGTGCGGGCAAAGCCCGTGTTGGGGTGAGTATAACAATACCCAGTAGGACACCCCGAAACCACGAAGGAAATACAACAATGGAAATACCACAAAGGAAAGATACAGTCATCTCTACACAGTATATGTCTACCGAACATATAACAAGAATAATCCAGATATAATCATACACAAACGACCATCGTGATACCGCCACTAGGATCCACCTCGAAGATTCCACTAAGCATGTAACAAAAAGAACACACTCCTAGGTCTGAGGAGAGAGAGATATGAAGTACTCGTTCCGGGAGAACACACTCCACAAGTACTCTGAGAACATGATGCTCAGATGAGGATCACAACCAAGTCATGGGGTGATTCTGACAACTCAGTCTGAGCTAATCCGCTAAGCAGAGGATCGGCGCCCGGGTAAAGTTGGTCACATCGATACCAAGAACTCTACCTAGGGTTCCAGGAATGAATAGAGGATCTGGCTCCAAGTCTAACAGAGGGGATTCCAACAACTCTATTCCGGAAGTCCTGCTGAAGGGATCATACTCCTATAGGTAGGAAATGATACCGGAAACCTTCAGGAGAAGGACTAAGGGGACGAACCCTAAGGAAACTAGCCCAAGTCACAGAAGGTAACTGGCTAAAGCCTTGAAAATTTTATTACACGACATGTAGTATGGTTACACGCCGTGTTCCTTGACCCCGGGTACTGCCCGTGTAAACGGCCCGTGTCATCCGTTCACGCTATGTAAAACTCAACTACACGGTGTGTAGAAAAGTACACGCCGTGTTCTTGGCTCTGGGTACTGCCTGTGTAAATGGCCCGTGTCATCCGTTCGAGCTGTGTAAAACTCAACTACACGGCGTGTAGAAAAGTACACGCCGTGTTCCTGACTTCGGGTACTGCCCGTGTAAACAGCATGTGTCATTCGGCTTGCCAGATAAAAAGTAACTACACGGCGTGTAGAAGAATCACACGCCGTGTCCGAGCACCTGGACTCGCTCTGTGTACGCTGGCCATGTGCCCGTACATGGTCTATGCCCATGTTCGTGTCGCCTGCCCGTGTACCAGTACATGGGGTATCCCGTGTATCTGGTCGGGTCTGGACGGGGAGGGGTATACACACCGTGTCCTTGGCCGTGTACCCAACTCGTGTCTGTGTACTCCTGAAGTACATGCCATATAATCCTGCTGACGAACACACGTCGTGTATCCCATACTACACGGCGTGTAGTCGGGAAATTTCCAGAAACGCCGTCTTCTTCCTCGCGCCTCAGCCGATTCTCTGTATCACGTTTCTCTGGTCCATTTGCCACGAAACTCAAGATCATGGGTTACTTCATCGTCGTGATTCTGAATCCGTGGGTTTCGTGCCCTCGATCGACTCCGAAATTTGATTCTGGTCACCCGTGCGGAAATCGTTTGAAGAACGATATCTTCCAATCTGCTTCGATCCGTCCGTCGCCACCGCGGCCGCACCTCCGTAGGGTTGTACCGACGCCAGATCTTCAATTTGGGATCGTTGCATCGCACAACGGGTGTGCAACGATCCTTCGTTCATATCCCCGCGAAGAACGCGTAGAACGAAGTGAAGAACGCAAAAATTTGGAGAACAAGAACTCAACATATCGAGAGGGATGAACCTCGATCGAAGTTCGTGTCGATCTTGGTCTGTCACCGTTAGGAGGTTGAACGAAACCAAAATAATTTCAAGAATCAAATCCCCACGATTCCCGCAAAAATCTCATCCCGCAAGAACGATCGATCTGCGGGCTAATATGTTCGTGGATTAGTCCACATTCATCGTGGAAATCAAAAACGGGGAAGAGATCATCAAACAAACATCCTACTTGGATTCTTCGGCGTTCGTTGGCGAAGATCCGGTCACTGCGTCGTCGTCTCCGGTGAAGCTCGTCAAGAACATTGTTGCCGTGTTGGGAGGTTTTCTCCAGAGCTCTCCAAGGAGATTCAGGGTTATGAGAAAAGTAACCCTGATTCCCTATGAAATATCTTTTTTAAAAAAGAAAAGAGATATTTTGTTGCAAGAAAAATAAAATATTTTAATTAAATTCTTTATTACGGTTGCTTCTAAAAACCAGATTTCACAACCGACCTGCGTTGGCCGATGTTAGGTCTCTTCTAGGGTAAACCCGCTGCTCTGAACGCAACGATTCCATCGGATTTTTGATCCGAGCACCCATTCAGAAGTTATTCCACTTTTTCAGGAAAACCGCATGCACGCGTTATTTAATTATTAAATTAAACTCAAACATTTGTTCCGGGCTCACCGGACCTCAGAACTGCACGCCATCTCATAGCCTGGTCTCGAATTAATTCTCATATAATATTAAAATAATACATGGAAAAATCTGGGAAATTACATCACACCCACCTTAGGGCTTTTACGTTTTCGAAAAGCCAAAACAAAGGCTACTCAAAAAGATGTGGGTACTGCACATGAATCTGAGCCTCCCGCTCCCACGTGCTCTCCTGGAGATTCCCGTGCTACCACCGAACACACACTAAGGGAATAGCTCGCTCATGAAGGATCTTCTCCTGCCAATCCTTGATCTCCACTGGGTACTCAACAAAGGTCGCTCCATCATCGATGTCCAGCTCACCCCAGTCGATAACGTGTGATGGATCATGCACGTACCTTCGCAGCTGCGACACATGGAAGACGTTGTGTACTCGTTCCATCTGAGGAGGTAGAGCCAAGTGATACGCCACCTCGCCAACTCTACTTAGAATCTGGAAAGGGCCGACGAACCTTGGAGATAGCTTGTCGCCTCGGCCAAATCTCCACAATCCCCGTCGAGGTGAGACCCGAAGGAACACATGGTCTCCCTCCTCGAACTCCAAGGGCCTCTGCCTCCTGTCGACATAAGAATTTTTCCGACTCTGTGCAGTCTTCATCTACTCCTGGATGACCTGCACCTTCTCTATAGTAGCTCTCACCATCTCTGGGCCCATAAGTGCTGACTCTCCTGGGTCAGTCCAGCAAAGCGGGGACCTACAAGGTCGCCCGTACAGAGCCTTGAATGGTGTCATACCAATAGTGGAATGATAACTGTTGTTATAAGCAAATTCCATCAGTGGTAGGTGATCCTCCCAGCTACAACCGAAGTCAAGTATGCAAGCTCGAAGCATATCCTCCAGGACCTGGATAGTCTGCTCTGTCTGACCATCAGTCTGGGGATGAAACGTTGTGTTCAAGCGTAACTGAGTCCCAAAAGCTTCCTGCAATCCCTTCCACAACCGGGATGTGAAATGATCATCGCGATCTGAGATGATCGTGGATGGTACTCCATGAAGTTGAACTATCTCCTGCATGTAGAGGCATCTCAAGCTCTCTACTGAACTCTACTCTCGTATGGCTAAGAAGTGGGCCGACTTGGTGAGTTGATCAATGATCACCCAGATGGAATCGTGTCCCCTGGACGTACGTGGTAAACCCGTCATGAAGTCCATGGATATCCCGTACCACTTCCACTCTGGCACCTCAAGGGGCTGAGTCAAGCCTGCTGGCACCTGGTGCTCAGCCTTTACTTGTTGACAAGTAAGGCACTGAGAAACAAACTCTTCCACACACTTCTTCATTCCTGGCCACGAAATCTGACGTCAGAGGTCTTGATACATCTTTACCATGCCTAGATGCACCACCAAAGGAGATGTATGGAACTCCCTTAGAACCTCCTCCTGCAACGTCGCCGGTACTATTGTGCACCCTCTGAAAATAATAACGTGCTCCCCACCTTCTGAATATCCATCAGCCGCAACACCTGTGGATATCTGAGCACATAGAGCCTCATAGCTAGCATCCTCGTGCTTTGCTTCCCGGACTCGCTGTAAGAGTGGAGGGGTAACAACCATCAACTGAAGGTAGGCTCCCTCATATCTATCCATGAAGGATAACTGTAAGGAGGCCAACTGCCTCGTCGCCTCATCCAGCAACTGCGAACTGGATTTCCTACTGAGAGCATCCGCCACTACGTTCCCCTTACTAGGAGTATAAACGATCTCAAAGTCATAATCCTGGATGAACTCAATCCACCACCTCTACCTCAAATTCAGATCTTTCTGAGAAAAGATATATCTGAGAATCTTGTGATCATAGTAGAAGGTAAATCGCTCGCCCATCAGGTAGTTTTGCCACATCTTCAACACGAAGATCACCACTGCCAACTCAAGATCATGGTTCGCGTAATTCTGCTCGTGTGGCCTCAGTTGATGTGAGCCATAGGAAATCACTGCTTGCCTCTGCATCAGGACACAACCAAGACCAGTTCCTGATGCGTCGCAGAACACTACGTACTCGACACCCTCCGGTAATCTCAAGATCAGGTCGCTCGCCAAACTCTGTCTCAACTGCTAGAAAGCCTGCTGGCATCTCTCGGTCCACATTAAAGGCTGCCCCTTTTGGGTCAAAGCTGTCATGGGTGTTGCAATCCTGGAGAAATCAATGATGAATCTCCGATAGTAGCCTGCCAACCCAAGGAAACTCTGCACCTCTATCACGCTTCGGGATGGCTTTCATGCTAGAACTGCCTCCACCTTGGCTGGGTCCACTGCTACCCCATTTTCCAAGATAACGTGTCCCAAAAAGTGGACCTCCTGTAACCAAAACTGACACTTTGAGAGTTTCCCATACAACTGGTGCTCTCGGAGTGTGTCTAGAACCATCCTTAGGTGTCTCGTGTGCTCCTCCTCAGACGTAGAGTACACGAGGATATCATCGATGAAGACCACTAAAAACCGGTCTAGATAGGGCTGAAAGATCCGGTTCATGAGTCCCATGAACACTGCCGGGGCGTTCATCACGCCGAAGGGCATCACCAAGTACTCATAGTGACCGTAGCGACATCTGAAAGCCGTCTTCGGTACATCCTCATCCCGTAATCGCAACTGGTGATAGCCTGATCGTAGATCAACCTTCGAGAACCATCGTGCCCCTCTCAACTGGTCGAAGAGGTCATCGATCCTCGGTAGTGGATACCGGTTCTTCACGGTCACCTGATTCAAGCGCCGGTAATCCACACATAGTCTCAAGCTCCCATCTGCCTTCTTGGCAAACAGCACTGGGGCCACCTAGGGTGAAACGCTGGGTCTCACAAAGCCCTTCTTCTGCAAGTCATCCAGTTGTACCCTCAGCTCACGAAGATTTGTAGGAGCCATCCGATATGCTGATGCTGATATCGGTGTCATCCCGGGTTACAACTCAATGCAGAAATCTATCTCCCGATAGGGAGGTAGCCTGGGGACATCCTCCGGAAAGACGTCCTCGTACTCAGCCACTACTGCTGGAAATTGGAAACTCGTAACATCTGTTGCGCCAAGGGCTAGGCTAGCCAACTGATAGGATATCGGTTGTGCCTTCCTATGCACGAGTCCATCCTGCGCTGCCTAGGTCTCTCTTTCACCGACAAAAGAGAACCTCGTTCCATCACTGCGGACACACCGCACCCTTCGCCTAAAACAGACGATCTAGGCATGAACTGTGGATAGCTAATCCATACCAAGAATGACATCGTAAGGCCTCTATGCTACTACCAAGAGGTTCCAACCGAAACTCTCGCCTCCAAGGGTCAGGTCACACTATCTACAGAGGTGTGTGATCTCTGAATCTTCCCCAGTCAGTGTTTCTAAGCATAAGGGTCGAGTCAGCGGCTCAACAGGAATCTCAAGGTTTCGAACAAGATAAGCAGCTAAAAAGGAATGACTAGAACCTATGTCTATCAGTATGGCATCCAAAGTAGAAAAGACACAGATAGTACCTCTAATCATTCCGGAAGTACCTGGGTCATAAGCCTCTGCTGCCTGCAGCTGTCCCTGCCTCTGTCCACCAGCTACTTGATCCTGGGGTGGACCTCCTGGGGGTGGTGATGGTAAAGGGTCAAAACGCCGACCACCTCCAGCTGCTCTCCCAGCTCCTCTACCGCGTCTGCCGCCTCGTGGATCTGTCTGCTCCACACATTGTCTCTGCCTCAGTGGTCCATCCACTGCTCCCGTGTCAGTAGTACGGTGGGTCGGACAATCTTGAGCGAGATGTCCCCTGCCATCACATGAGTAGCATCGCCTCTCTCGAGGATGGCTGGATGCGCCCTGCGAACCCTGTACAGAGATCCCCTGTCCTAGGATCTCCTATGAAAATGTCTCTCATGCCTGGGTCCCTGACGTCGGCTCCCTGCTGCCGAGGTCTCTGCTCCAGCTCGCCCACTACTAACAACTTTCGGTTGTCTCTGCTCTGCCAAGAATCTCTCAACCACCAAAACCCACTCGAGCACCCCAACATAAGTAGGAATGCTCATAGGGATGATGCTCGCTCGGATATCTCTGCACAAGCCATGTTCGAAAGTCCGAGCTCGGAAGTACTGATCTATGACCATATCCATCGAGTACCGCGAGAGGTCAGTAAACCTCGATGAATAGTCAGCCACCATCATGGTTCCCTGCTAGAGCGGAAGAAGCTCCTATATACGTACTGATCTCAGGGTAACCGGTGAAAACTCCTCTCTGAAGAGACGCTCAAACTCCGACCATGCAAGTGTCGCCTCATCGTGGGTCTGGATAACCAAACTCCACCATCGTCCTGCCGAGCCCTGCAGAAGGCTCACTGCCAAGATCACCATCTGGTCTGCTGGTTTCCTGACCAAACGGAAGACTCTGGCCACTGCCTCAAGCCAGTCCTATGCTGCCTGAGGGTCAGGCTCGCCTCGAAACTTGAGGGGTCTCTATCTCTGAAACTCGTGGAGTGCGCTCAGCCTGCGCTTCTCCTCCACTGGCACAGCAGGCACTAAACACTGCTCCACAAGTGGCGGGATAACTGGCACACCACCCAATGGTAAAACTGGGGGATCTGGTCCCTGTATCGAAGCTTCATCACCGAGGGGGTCATCCTCATGATTGAGTTGTTGTATCCTAGAGGGTGCGCGTCACGGAGGCATCCTGTTAAAGAAACAAAATGTATCTCAGTCAGTGAGTATATCTGGAGAGCTGACTCAAAAAGGACATGGAAACCACAACCCATTCCTATATGATGCATGTACCATTATTTTTTTCCCTGCAACTAGTGTTCTCACATTTCGAGTCGAAAAGAAAGTTATCAGAGCCCAGGTGTATGGATACGTCGGCCGCCCGCACCATCACTGAGGTCCCTGGCCTGAAATCCAAACTCAAAACACTCAACACTGTTGCCCCACACCAACTCACAGACTCTCAGTCCTAAGGTAGAACCGACCACCTCTGATACCACTCTGTCACGACTCGTCCCAATGGGGCCCGAGCCGCAACTCCCCAAGCCCGCCTCCAATAGCCAAGGGCTGGTGACTAGCACCGAGTAGGCATGCTACTAACATGGGAGGCATTGTCTATAAACCTGTACACATGCACACACATCTTCAAGCCCACAGAGCTGAAAAGTAAAACAACTAAAAATGGAAATGCAAGCATACACTAAAAATCTCAACCAATAGAGTATGACAGGAAAGTAAAAAGACACGACAGGTGCGAGCAAATCCCGTGCAGGGGTGAGTATAACAATACCCAGTAGGACACCCCGAAACCACGAAAGAAATACAACAATGGAAATACCACAAAAGAAAGATACAGTTAGCTCTACACAGTATATGTCTACCGAACATATAACAAGAATAATCCAGATATACTCATACACAAACGACCATCACGATACCGCCACTAGGATCCAGCTCGAAGATTCCACTAAGCATGTAACAAGGAGAACACACTCCTAGGTCTGAGGAGAGAGAGATACAAAGTACTCGTTCCGGGATAACACACTCCACAAGTACTCTGAGAACATGATGCTCAGATGAGGATCACAACCAAGTCATGGGGTGATTCCGACAACTCAGTCTGAGCTAATCCGCTAAGCAGAGGATCGGCGCCTGGGTAAAGTTGGTCACGTCGATACCAAGATTAATCTTTCTACATATCAAGAAGAAGGGAAGAAGAACGTTTAAGAATACCTCAAATGGAGGGGAAAATGTTATTTGTGTGGGGAAAAGTGGCATAGAGTGACAGACTGTTATGGAGTTCAATGTCTTATTTGTGGAAAACATGGACATTACCCAACTCAATGCCCTGACCTAAGAGGTTACTTCTAAATCGAGGAAGGACCTATTCCATGCCAATCATTGAAGAGGATGGATTGAAGGGATTGTGTATTGGAATTCAAGAATAATGTTGTTGAGGTACTTTTATGGTATATTAAAATATCTATGTATTGGTCCATTGTGGTTTTCTATAAGAATATGGTACAGGTAACTATGAAAAGTGATTGAAATATTTTTGGAAAGCAGAAGATATGCGCATAATGAAGGGATAAAGGGATAATGAGATGTTTGATAGTATTAATGATCTCATTATTAATAAAAGGACAAAGTGATATCATGGTTTGAGTATATATAATTTTTGGTATATTTGGTGTATGGAAATGGTTAATTTTGACGGAATTCATGTTGTCACTAAGGTTCTATAGTAATTTATGTTATTATCATATTTCAAGAGGACACGTGACGAAGTCCTTTAAATGTTTGGAATGTGACCAACAAGATATATCTTATAATATATGGGGGATAAATGAGGTATTCACATGCTTGGTAAATGACCGCTCTAGTAATATTTTTCTTTATACTGTGAGTTTGGACAAAAGTATTTTGGATAAGGCTAAAGGTTGGAATGGATTAAGTTGGACATCAGATAGTATTGTTTAAGGCTAGAACTTTTTTTCGATATTATTTCTAGAATTTTATAATGGTGTAGTTTTAGAAAAAGGACAACCCGTAGGACGGGCGACAACCCGTAGGACGGGCGACAACCCGTAGGACGGGCGACAACCCGTCACATCGGATAAGCCTGTGGGAATCGAACCCACAACTGAAGTGCGACAGGCCTTTATCGCCTAGCACTGGCCTACAGGAAGTCTCTGGTTAGTAGAAATTAGTTTTATTTTATTAAGTGGTATGATAGATGAAGTATAAGTCCATTTTTGGAACCATATACGATTAATATCACCATATATGAACTTATGTATATTTGATAACTTTGGCTAACCTTTTTGTTTGAGACAGATAGAATGACCCATCATTTCATCACATGATCTGCTAACGCTTCAAATTTAACCTCATTTCTTTAAATAAGAGATGAAGTGGAAATTGTTCATGGAATGACCAACGATGATATTACACTGAAATTAAGTAAGTATTTCTCCTTGTGCAAAAAATTATCAACTTTAGGGAAATAATCTTGAAAACCAAAAAATGTTGTCCTGGCACTCTCATATCTGATTAATCAGATGGTACCTTAGATCATCACAAATTTATAACTTTGTGATCATTGGCTTTTTCATAGTCATGTTCTCTACCACTGTCCACCAGAACTTGATGGTTAGATTTCTCTTCCATATCCATATTTTCACCTATGTTCTTCTATGTGGAAACTCGGTGATGAGTTAATTTGGGTAATTGTTACGTTTCATACTTTAGTTTTTAAAATTAAGTTTTAGTATTCCTTTTTACGATGTGGGTTTCTATGAAAGAAACTTTCATGTTTTAAACCATTTATAACTCCCAATGAATTTCAAGGGTGAAATTCATTTTAAGGAGGGTAGAATATAACACCCTGAGATTTTATGAGAAATGTTCTTTTTAATTTCATTGATGACTTGTGTTGTACGCTACACCAAAATTAACTTGTGCTATATGCAACACCGTATTAGCTTGTAGTATACGCAAACATTATTCTTCGCTTGTGTTGCACGCAAAAGCGACCTTCCTCAATAGTGTGTGTTGTACGTAATACCGAGTTTCACTAAATAATGATATATTGTTATAAAATTATTATGAACTAGCCGTTATAAATAGTATTAACCACATTTTGAATTTTATAACAATATCATTCATCTTACACATATTCTAGAACATGGTATGAGAACAAAATAAATTTTTTTGGTAAAATAATTATTTTTCAAAAAATGCAGTTTTGCCGCTTTTTTATGGCGAACTCACTTTAAATCTAGTTTTTGACACGTTTATAAGTTCAATTTGATGAAATAAACTTATTTATTTCAATAAGGATATAAAAATTAACTTTGGATAATTTTTTAATATTTTTCTGTTAACTTTCATATTTTGATGAATAGTAAAAATATACTAAATTTTAATTAAAAATAACTTTTTTCATCAATATAATTTATATGATTAAATTATAATATTGAATGGTTTTAAAGTATAAATAGAATATATTTTTACCATTTAATATTATGTATGTCATTGTCATTAATTTTACATTGAATTCATAGGTAAAAATATTTCAATCTTTTGCAATTTTTTAACTTTTAGAACTCGTTTTCTCAACAGCGGGATCAATTTTAAATTAAATACTGCAACTTCTGTGTTTTGAATTTGGAAAAATGGATTCCATATTTGGAATCAGTAGGTCCAAATTATGTTAATATGTTACTTTTTATTTTTAGACATTATGAATAGTAACTACGGTAAATTTTATTTACTACAGTTAAAGGTAAATCAGGTAATTAAGGGTAAAAATAATATTATAAAATTATCCTAACACTTTTAATGATATAATTGGATGATTATGTTTCGTCCTAAAATATAATTGGGTCAAAATGGTATCTTTTGAAACCCACTTGGATGTGATTAAGACCATTAATTTATTTTATTTAAAGAAAGTGAAATATGTATCACTCAAACTTTAATAATTAAAGTATTTTTAATATAAAGTTATACAGAATATAAATTCAATTATAAATAATAATTTTAAAGATAAAATGTTTTTCTTCATCATGGTAATTTAGTTGTAATTTTTAGGAAATATTTAATTACCTAAATAGCTTATACATTAATGATGCAGAAATTATTTATTTAGTGAAAAATCAATAATATATTTTTTATTCAAATAATAATACTCATAAAAGACCCAAACACCTGACCAAAACTTATTGGTCGTGTATATCTAAACCATAATCATCCAATGGTCAAATTGTGAACCATTTGGAGCCTTATAAAAGCGATTATGACACTTATATTATTTTATTTTAAAAGATGTCAAAGTTGTCACCTTCATAATTTAATAAATATAAAAATTTAAATATTGTGATTTTAAGATGATAAATTCGAGTAAAAGTATTCTTATGAAAGCTATAAGATTTATTTTATCATAGTATTTTATTTTTTATTTTTATGCAACAAATAAGTATATTAAATAATTATACATAAATGTTGTAATAATTATTTTATTAAGAGAAATATCAAATAAATGGTTTTGAAAACATTAAAATAAATATTATATGAACAAATTAATGTGCTCCATGATTTTTTTAGATGAATATGACATGTTAGGAATCTATTAAATATTTTGGTTCGAATATATCTTTTGTGTGTATTTTATTTAATTTCAAATAATTGAATAATGTCAAAATTGACACTATTGATATTTTATAAAAATAACATATTATTAAATTGTTTGAAAATCTCAAAAATATTTAAAAATTACAAATAGAAAATTATATGGTCAAAAATTTAATAATTTATGTAATTATGGAAAATTCACAACACATAAGTAAGTATTTATAACAATTTAAAAATTAGAATATTATTACCACAAATAAAATTAAATTGATTAAATAAGGATAAATCAAAATGATAAGGTTTAAAATAAACTTAAAAAATGTCTAAATTTTATTGGTTGATGAGATTACAACTCTATCTCATCTCATCTTCGAATTGAGTGATTTTTTGGAGGTTTTTAAGTGGGGTTTGATTTTATTATTAATTAATATTTTTGAGGTTTCCAAAAGTGTTCTTCTATTCTTTTATAAAAGCGCACTTCATCCCTCTCCTCACACAATTTTGAGCCTTCAAGCTCGGTCAAACCCTGCCCATTACTCTTCTCAACTTCCCTAGTAACATTTTAAAGATTCCGGTCTTCTCAAAAGACCAACTCTAATCCCTTAAGAGGAAGTTCAAAGGAGGTGCGTCGAAGAAGAGTCCCAGACACATACGGAAGAAATTGGACATAAGGTAAGGGATAATTATTCCAATCTCATTCTTATCTGAGATTGTTTATTTGTAAATATTTACTGGGGTTATGTTTATCATTCATGTCCATGTTTTCTCAAAAAAAATTCATAAAATGTTTATCATTCTTCCATGTATGTTTAAAGTCATTTCTACGTTTTTGACTTTTACCACATGGTATAGAATGAATCTTTATTTTGTTTACCATACGAGGTATTTTTTTACTTTTTCGGCAAAAGTACGAGGATAATGTTTTTTTTAACTTATACGGCATGAAAGGATTTTTACGATTTCATAATGTCTTATTTTCATGAAGCTTCCTCTACACTATTTCATGATTATTTTAAACAAAAATCATTCTCTTTTAAAATTGCATGGCATTTTGTGAAAAGAAAATGATTTTGAAGGAGAAATGATATTTTCCTCAAGAATTCATTTCAAGTGTTTTATCAAAACTATTTTCCATCTAAGATGACATTATTTAGTATGTTCATGTTTCAAGTATAATGTCTCTATTATTTGCATAGTTTGATTTTTCTAATGAAGAAATGATATCCATTTATTTTATATGGATTATGTTATGATGAGATGATGTTTATGAAACCCATATTATTCTTTGGGTTATGATGAATGATTTATATTTATTTTGTGGCACACGAAAGAATGATTTCATGATGAGATGGGTGGGACCTATATCTCCCTCCAATGCATTGGGTAAAGATTTATATCTCATGAGATAAACATGGCTGGAACGGCAAGTAAATCTGGTTCAATAATATAGGGATGGAATGGAAAGTAAACTCGGTTCAGTAATGGACTTCGTCCACTATGATGATCTTGGCAGTAATGTTTTGGCTACTATGAAAATCATATCATGTGCTTAATGGTTTTCCACAATTACATGTTTTATTCCCATGTTATTTTATCATGATTGATGTTCCATTATGATCTATGTCTTACGTACTGCTATGTTTTATGTCATTGCTCAAGATTTTGGTGTTTAAACTTTATGTTCATGTTTTTTTTAAGTTCAAATGTATATGGTTTGTTTTATTTTCTCCATGATTACTCTTACTGAGCATTTGAGTTCACCCTTTATATTTTTTCTTTTCCCCAGGATATAAAGAAATGTTTTAGGTAAGAAAACAAAAGTGGAAGATCTTTATGGGAGATGTTGAAGATCTTTCACCATGATTAGAAGATTATGTTCTGAGTTTCCAAAGACACTAAACTATTACGGTCCTTGGGTGTCTGTTTTTGTTATGTATTAAGTATTCCGAAAAAGTAATGTAATGTCCATGTACGTCAAGCTTGGGTCTCTATACTTCTGATTGAAGTGACCTCGCTACCTAACCACAGAGTATGTTCGGGAGCATGCTCAACGACATACTCCTACACATCTGGTGGTAGAGCAGGGACATCCTCCCTTATGAGAGCATTCTAGCCTACTTCCCAAGTAGTTCCATAAGACTATATCGAGGCGAAATCTTATGTAACGTGAAGGAATACTTTGAAAAATTGAGTCGTTATGGTAAATCTTAATCGGTCTATGGGATCACACATAGTTTTCCTCAGAGTCTACTCATAACCCAAGGTACACCCCCCTCCTAGTGCAGGTCAAGCACTGTCATAGTTCCCCTACCCAAGTCTCAACCGTCCTATCTTCTATCTACCATGTCACAAATCAAGGCAAAGAGAAAAAACAAATTATTGAGTCATGATGTTATGATACCATTTTGTACCATCCTGGCATAAACTATCAGGTCCGAGTCAGAAAGTCATATGACCTCATGTGCGTCTCCCCATATGCAAGAAGCAGTCGACTAGCAGCGAGGGTCTAAGTTCTTCAGTGGGGAAAATATACCCTCAGTATCATGTCATAGGATCAATAATGAAAAAATTAACAATATAACAACAAATGGTAGAGTACATGTGGAAAATCTAAAGATGGCATACATGTAATACCAACAAAAGTAGCTCCCAAAGTGGTGAGTCTGTCGAGAGTATAAAACCGAAGATAAATAAATAAGTAAATAAATAAACAAACGACAAGATCATCCGGAGTCTGTCACAATTTGTTGCGACTTCATGCTCCCTTGCTCAACCGTCCATCATAGGGCCCTTACCCTTCACCGAATCTTTAGTTATGAAATCTACAAGAGCGCTGAATTATCCGGGTAGGGTGAGTACAAGACTCGGTAGGAAACCACCAATGCATTCTTACCATAAGTGCACAATATATATAACAGTGTATGTCATGACATAAGTAAATGCTCAAATAAACATACAACCATACATGAGTCAAGTCATCGTGTGTTGACCAAGTCACCACGAACCTCATCCCCACCTGCTTCGGCTCATTGCCAGTAAGGATGTCAGATAAGTCAAAAGTATCACCATCAAGGAGACACAACCCACCCGACCCAGACGGTGGTTATCATCAGGAACCCTTAACATTCTATCAAATCAATCCCCAGCCAGCTTATCCTTTTAATCACCCACAACCCAAGTTCGTAGGAAGCCCAAACAGATGTCGGTCAGTCAGCCACTTATGCACATCCATCTACAGGGATAGCCACACCCACCTTTAAAAATGTTTAGATTGCGTAAATTTGGGTAACCGACCACCTATACACATCCCTCTACATAGATAATCATGCCCGCCTTTAAGGGTGTTAGGACCATATCACTCCAATCTCAAGGCTCCAGATGATTATCTCGATACTTGAAACATAGTTCCACAAGCTATGCAACCCCACAAGCAATACATGTCGTAGCAAGTGACAACGAGGTACATCAAGAACAACGCCAGGAGCCACACATAATCACATGGTCAATATCAAGCAACCCTCATGGCTACACACGCACCCACATGCATTTTATAATAAACATGTGTTAATCAAGCATAAACAACATATCATGCCAAACATCATATACATGGCCCAAAATGGTAAGGAACCCTCTACCCCACGGTTGTCAACGTCGGTGCCAAGGGTTGTTGAAGATGTTGTCACACGAACCACGTTCGCACTAACTGGAACACGGTCACCAGCCAAGGACTCCTAGAACTGATCCCAAACCAACGTGTCATGGGTTCTAAAGTAAGGCAAGGAGAAACAAGACCCATGGGGTAAAGCCAAAACTTACCCAAAGTCGGTCGCTGGAAAACCTCTGAAAATATGGGAGGCTCCACAGCGTAAGGCAGGGGTTGCGGCATGGAGGTGTGCTGGAAAACAACCACCATGGTTCAGCGAAACCCACTACGGCATAGTGGTGCTTGGGGAGAAGGCCACCATGGTGCAAGGGTGAACACCACAGTGCAGTGAAACCCACTAAGGTGGGGGTTGCGGCATGGAGGTGTACAGGAAAACAACCACCACAATTCATCAAAACCCACTACGATGCAAGGGTGAACACCACAGTGCAGGGGTGCACCCTCTACATCACAGGGTCGACCACCATGGTGCAAAAGTGAACTGGAAGAAGTTAACCACGGTACAAGGGAGGCCTCCACGGTGCAGTGGTGCACCAAAAAGAACCACCACAACACAAAAAGGAAACCAGTACGACACAGGATGGAACACCACGGCACGGGACAAGGCACTACGACGTAGAACCAGGTTGAGTCGCACTCCACTGCGGTGTAAGGGGAAACACTTGGCATAGGACCGCGATGGGTGGACACTACTACGGGGTAAAAGCTTGGACTGTGGCGTGGAGTTCGACTCTGTAGCGTTTCAGAGTTCTGGAACAAAGCAGAACCAAATGAGAGAAAGGAATATTTTCAAAGAAACTCGTCGGGGATCCAGTCTGCGTGAGAAACCCCTCTTGATTCCTCCCCATAAAACCAAAACGCCTTCCTCGATTAAAGTCTATAACAGCCTATTGAAGGCAATAACCCTTGAAGGTCAATAGGTTGGACTAGCGTATGTAACTGATGCGGAATCAGTTATGTGGCGCGGTCTGAGGTGCTACAGCACAACCTCCAACGAACCCAACCTCTATGGTGAAGCCTACAACACAACCTCTCTCAAACAGTGTCACTACAACATGGCTTATTTCCTCAACGTTGTGGCCTAGGATCCATTGTGGGACTACGACGCATCCAGATCATTACGACGTGGCCTACCTCCCTGTGGCGTGGTCATAAGCACTACGGTGCAACCACCCTCATTTTGGCAGCAAAAATACACTTTAATATTCCAAAGTCATTTCCAAGCCCAAAAGCCATTTCAAAACATGGATCAACATCAAACAAAAAAGGAATTTTATTAAAGAAGAAGAATTTCAAGGCTTTACATAGACCATTGATAATAAGAACAAAGTCGTCAGGTTCTGTATGGGGTCATGCAATCTTGCATGCTTCAACATTAATTCACATCAAAACAAGTGCATATCATAAACACTCTCCACTCCAACTGACATTTGTCCAAGAGCCTAACATCTCCCTGTAACACCCCGAGATTTTATAAGAAATATTATTTTTAATTTCTTTGATGTCTTGTGGTGTACGCTACACCAAGATTAGCTTGCGCTATACGCAACACCATATTAGCTTGTATTATACGCAAACACTATGTTGGGCTTGTTTTTCACGCAAGAGTGACCTTCCTCAATAGTGTGTATTGTACGCAATACCGAGTTTCACTAAACAACGATATATTGTTATAATATTATATGAACTAGCCGTTATGAATAGTATTAACCAAATTTTGAATTTTATAACATTATCATTCATCTTACACATTATCTATAACATGGTATGAGAACAAAATAAATTTTTTGGGTAAAATAAGTATTTTTCAAAAAATGCATTTTTGCCGCCTTTTGATGGCGCACCCACTTTAAATCTAGTTTTTGACACGTTTATGAGTTCAATTTGAAAAAATAAAATTATTCATTGCAATAAGTATATAAAAATTTACTTTGGATAATTTTTTTAATATTTTTCTGTTAACTTTCATATTTTGATGAATAGTAAAAATACGCTAAATTTTAATTAAAAACAAATTTTTTCATCAAAATAATTTATATGGTTAAATTATAATATTGAATGGTTTTAAAGTATAAATAGAATATATTTTTACCATTTAATATAATGTAAGTCATTATCATTAATTTTACATTGAATTCATAGGTAAAAACATTTCAATCTTTGGCAATGTTTTAACTTTTAAAACTTGTTTTCTCAACAACATGATTAATTTTAAATTAAATACTGCAACTTATGTATTTTTGAATTTGGAAAAAAGGATTCCATATTTGGAATTAGTATGTCCAAATTATGTTAATAGGCTGCTTTTTATTTTTAGACATTATGAATAGTAACTACGATAAATTTTATTTACTACAGTTAAAGGTAAATCGGGTAATTAAGGGTAAAAATAAGATTATAAAATTACTCTAACACCTGCCAAAATTCTATTTGATGAATAAAAATTGACCCATATCAACTAAGGGTCGGAATAGATTCATTTCATGGACTTTTGACCATGAAAAGGATGTAATTATTATTAAAACTAAAGAAAGTGACAACATGTCACTCTCTTATATCTTATAAGTGTAATAATTTTAATTTAGTGATAAACTTCATAAAACTTCGAACATAAATAGTCACCAGAAAGCTAATAAAATTATCTACATCATGTGAATTTATTTAGAATTTTTAGGGATTAAATAATTATCATTAATGGTGACACAATAGTGATATAGAAATTATTTTATTGATTGAAATATCAAATAAATGGTTTTAAAAATATTAAAATAAATATTATATGAACTATTTAATATGCTCTGTGAATTTTCAAGATAAATATGACATGTTATGAATCTATTAAATATTTTGGTTCAAATATATCCTTTGTGTGGATTTTATTTAAATTCAAATAAATGAATATTGTCAAAATTGACACTAATGTTATTTTATAAAAATAACATATTATTAAATTGTTTAAAAATCACAAAAATATTTAAAAATTAGAAATTGAAATTTATATGGTCGACAATGTCATAAAGTATCCAATTAAGGACAATTCACAACACATAAGTAATTATTTATAACAATTTAAAATTTAGAATATTATTACCACAAATAAAATTAAATAGATTAAATAAGGATAAATCAAGTTGATAAGGTTTAAAATAAATTCTCAACATGTCTAGATTTTATTAGTTGATGAGATTACAACTCTATCTCATCTCATCTTCGAAGTTGAGTCATTTTGGAGGTTTTTAGGTGGGGTTTGAGTTTATTGTAAATTAATATTTTGGAGTTTTCCAAATGTGTCACTCTCCTCTCTTATAAAAGGGCACCTCCTCTCTCTCCTCTTCAAAACATTTTGAGCCTTCAAGCTCGGACAAACCATGTTCATTTCTCTTCTCCACTTCCCTAGAAACATACTAGAGGTCGTGGTTTTCTTCAAAGATCATCTTTAGTGCCCTAAGAGGAGGTTTAGAAGAGGCGCATCGAAGAAGAGGTAATATCCTTTACTGATTCTTTCAAATTTATTTCTTCTTCTATTTCCTCTTCTTTATTTGTTTCATTATAAAGTAATAACATCAATATCACTCATATACTGATATGTTATTATAAATATGAAACAACCATATTTCACCTTCTATCCATCCTACGAAAAACGAAATCACTGCGTGTGCGTACGTACGACTTACCGTCTCAACGCCGTGGTGTAATCTGTTTTTCCACCACCACCTTACTTGGATGGGTATAATGGTGGAAAGAATAACTATATATAATTATTATAACATGATACTAATTCTGAGATATTATATAATCCACTCCAATTCCATTCAATAATTATGGGAACGATATCGTCATTCGTGCGTACGTACGGATTACCGTCTCCACGATGCGATGAGATTCATTCTCCGTGTTAACCATTCAAGAATGATTATAAAGTATATATAATAAGTAATCATGAAATATATGACATAATAATGCTACTGGATTTATGTATATATATATGTCATTTACTTCCATTCGATTTAACAAGGAAACGAAAACAGTGTTCATGCGTACGTACGGCCTACTGTCTCCATGAACGGTGTATTTCATTCCATTTATCAATCTATTATATATATATATATATATTCTGTATATATATTATATATTAATCATGTTTTACATTCTAGAAGTAAATAACCATGATCTAAGTAATCATATGAATAATTACAAGTCAAAACACGTATGATAAATGAAACGATTTTACCCAAAACACTGCTTTAACATGGAATTGACAAATGAAAGGGTAATATAAAGTTGTAAGTGAATTATATATGGTATCATAAATATTATTATGGTTTTGTTATAAGTTAATAATTTGTTTAAACCCGCTATACAGGAGTATCGGACACATATGGAAGAAATTGGACATAAGGTAAGGGATATTTTTGCAATCTCATTTTTATCCAAGATTGCTTATACGTTAGTATTTACTGGTGTTATATTTATCATTCATGTCCATGTTTTATAAAAATGTTTTCATAAAGTGTTTACTATTCTTCCATATATGTTTAAAGTCATGTTTACCCCTTTTAACTTTTACTATGTAGTATGGAAGGAATCTTTCTTTTGTTTACCATACGGTGTACTTTTTGACTTTCTGGCAAAAGTACAAGGAGAATGTTTTTTTTAACTTATACAGCATGAACAAATTTTTACAGTTTCATAACGTCTTATTTACATGAAGCTTCCTTTACAAGACTTCATGATTATTTTCAACGAAATTCTTTTCTTTTAAAATTGCACGGCATTTTGAGAATAGAAAATGATTTTGAAGAAGAAATGATATTTTCCTCAAGAATTCATCTCAAGTGTTTTATCAAAACTATTGTCCATCTAAGATGGCATTCTTTAATATGGATATGTTTCATGTATAATGTCTATATTATTTACATGATTTTATTTTTTTATGATGAAATTATATCCATTGTTTTATATGGATTATGTTATGATGGGATGATATATATGAAACTCATTTTATTCATTGGGTTATGATGAATGATTTATGTTTATTTTGTGGCACACGTAAGAATGATTTCAATATGAGATGGGTGGGACCTATATCTCCCTCCAATGCATTGAGTAAAGATTTATATCTCATGAGATAAACATGGCCGGAACGGCAAGTAAATCTGGTTCAGTAATACAAGGCCGGAACGACAAGTAAACCCGGTTCAGTAATGGACTTTGTGCACTATGATGGTTTTGGCGGCAATGTTTTGGCTACTATGGAAATCATATCACGTGCTTAATGGTTTTCCACAATTACATGTTTTATTCTCATGCTATTTTATCATGGTTGATGTTCCTTTATGATCTATGTCTTATGTACTGTCAAGATTTATGTCATTACTCATGTTTTATGTTCATGTTTTTACGTTCAAATGTTTATGGATTGTTTGATGTTCTTTATGTTTATCCTTACGGAGCATTTGAGCTCACCATTTTTATATTTTCTTTTCCCCAGGATATAAATAAAGGTTTTAGGTAAAAAAAAATTTATGGGAGATGTTGAAGATCTTTCACCATGATAAGAAGATTTTGTTTCGAGTTTCCAAAGACACTAAACTATTACGGTCCTTAGGTGTTTGTTTTTGTTATATATTAAGTATTCTGTAAAAGTAATGTAACGTCCATGTATGTCAAACTTTGGGTCTCTACAGTTGGTATCAGAGGAAAGGTTTAGTTAACCTTTGGAAACTAGGATGCAAAATATTTAGTGAGATACCTGGAGATATTTCTAAGGTATGTCTAGGGATGTCCCTAAGGTTAAGTATAAGTATAGGTTACAGTCATAGAATTATGATAACGATCATGAATAACCTATGACTAAACCTAATATGTTAGAGATTGAAAGTATTCCCCTTGATTATGTTGTTTTCCTAGTATGATTTTTGTCTCTCACACTATTCTTTTTGGGTTTTAGAAAATGGATGGAAATAGGAAGATTCACAATAATGGAGGATATGATGGACAATGGAATGATATTCTTCATGAGCAACCAAATGAAATGGGATTTGGAAGTCCAAACATCGTTATTATGCCTAATCAGCAATCTCATAATATGATCAATAATCTCAACTTTGGTAAGTTTCCTGACTCAGCTAATAAGAGAAAAATGAAGTTTAATGATGATCATAGAGGAAAAAAAGTTCAATTTCCATCATGTAAATCATGTGGTAAGAGGCATCAGGGAGAATGTTTCAAAAGAACTGGAAGATGCTTTGGGTGTGGAAAAGAAGGACACAAAGCCAGTAATTGCAAAGGAAAGGGTTCAGTTAACACCATGGACAAGGATAATGGTATTTTTAAGACATCAACAACGGTTAAATGTTTTAAATGTGGAATGTACGGGCATTGTGGAAACTAATGTCCTAAGGGAAAATCTCATGAAGAGAATCAACATGGTCTATGAGTAGTATTTATGTTGATGATGATAAAGAAACTACAAATGATATATGAGATGAAAGAAGTGTTGAGGAATAAAATGATGAAGCTCGGTCAATGGTTTAAGAAGGTAGTGGAATGATTGTATGTTTATCAAGAGTTATGTTGTCTAGGTAATTTAATGGTACTATGGAATAAAGAAACATCTAAGGATTGTTACACAATTGTTTTTCCTAAAGTATTGAAAGTATATGTTGAATGGTACCAGTAACCATGAAAGGTTATTCAGATATTTTTGGAAAGTAGATAATATGCGCATAATGAAGGGATAAGGAGATAATTAGATGTTTGATAGTATTAATGAGCTCATGACTGGTATAAGCACAAAGTGATATCATGGTTTGAGTATATAGATTTTTTTTTGGGATTTTGGTATGTGGAAAGAGTTAACTTTTGACAGCATTCGTGTTTTCACTAAGGTTCTATGGCAATTCATGTTTCAAGAGAATACGTGATTAAGGTATTCACATGTTTGGAATGTGACCAACAAGATATATCTTATGATATATAGGGGGATAAATGATGGTATTTACATGCTTGGTAGATGACCTCTCTATCAATCTTTTTCTTTATACTGTGAGTTTGGACACAAGTATTTTGGATAAGCCTAAAGATTGGAATAGAATAAGTTGGATATCAGATAGTATTGTTTAAGTCTATAACTTTTTAATATTATGATAGTATGGTTTTAGAAAAAAGGACAACTCGTAGGACGGGCAACAACCCGTCGCGTCGGACAAGGATGCGGGAAACGAACCCACAACTAAAGTACGACAGGCCTTTATCGCCTACCACTGGCCTACAAGAAGTCTCTGGTTAATAGAAATTAGTTTTATTTTATTAAGCGGTGTGACAGTTGAAGTATAAGTCCATTTTTGGAATCATATACGATTAATCTCACCATAGATGGACTTATGTATATTTAATAACTTTTGCTAACTTTTTGAGACAGATGGAATAACCTATCATTCTATCGCATGATCTACTAACATTTCAAGAAGGACAAATTCAACTTCATTTATTTAAATAAGAGATGAAGTAGAAATTATTAATGGAATGACCAATGATGATATTACACTGAAATAAAGTAAGTATTTCTCTTTATGCAAAAATTCATCAACTTTAGGGAAATGATCTTGAAAACCAAAAATGTTGTCCCAGTACCATCATATCCAATGAATCAGATGGTACCTTAGATCATCACAAATTTATGACTTTGTGATTGTTGGCTTTTTCATAGTCATGTTCTATACCACTCTCCATCAGAACTTGATGGTTAGATTTCTCTTCCATATCCATATTTTCACCTATGTTCTCCTATGTGGAAACCCAGTGATGAGTTAATTTGGGTAACCGTTACGTTTCATACTTTAGTTTTTTAAATTAAGTTTTAGTATTCCTTTTTACGATGTGGGTTTCTATGAAAGAAACTTTCAAATAGTAAACAATTTATAACCCCGACGAATTTCGAGGGCGAAATTCATTTTAAGGGGGGTAGAATGTAACACCTCGAGATTTTATGAGAAATATTATTTTTAATTTCTTTGATGTCTTGTGTTATACGCTACACCAAAATTAGCTTACGCTATATGCAACACCATATTAGCTTGTATTATACGCAAACACTATTTTGGGTTTGTTTTGCACGCAAGAGTGATCTTCCTCAATAGCGTGTGTTGTACGCAATACTGAGTTTCACTAAACAATGATATATTGTTATAATATTATTATGAACTAACTGTTATGAATAGTATTAACCAAATTTTGAATTTTATAACATTATCATTCATCTTACACATTATCTAGAACATGGTATGAGAACAAAATAAATTTTTCAGGTAAAATAAGTATTTTTCAAAAAATGCAGTTTTGCCGCTTTTTAAGGGCGCACCCACTTTAAATCTAATTTTTGACATGTTTATGAGTTCAATTTGACAAAATAAACTTATTCATTGCAATAAGTATATAAAAATTTACTTTGGATAATTTTTTAAAAAAAATTCTGTTACCTTTCATATTTTGATAAATAGTAAAAATACGCTAAATTTTAATTAAAAACAACTTTTTTCATCAAGATAATTTATATGGTTAAATTATAATATTGAATGGTTTTAAAGTATAAATAGAATATATTTTTATCATTTAATATAATGTAAGTCGTTATCATTAATTATACATTGAATTCATAGGTAAAAACATTTCAATTTTTTTGCAATGTTTTGACTTTTAAAACTCGTTTTCTCAACAGCGGGATTAATTTTAAATTAAATACCGCACCTTCTGTGTTTTGAATTTGGAAAAAAAAGATTTCATATTTGGAATCAGTAAGTCCAAATTATGTTAATAGGCTACTTTTTATTTTAAGACATTATGAATAGTAACTACGGTAAATTATATTTACTATAGTTAAAGGTAAATCGGGTAATTAAAGGTAAAAATAAGATTATAAAATTATCCTAACATCTGCCAAAATTCTATTGGATGAATAAAAGTCGACCCATATCACCTAAGAGTCGGAATAGATTCATTTCATGGACTTTTGACCATGAAAAAGATGTAATTATTATTAAAACCAAAGAAAGTGACAACATGTCACTCTCTTATATCATATAAGTGTAATAATTTTAATTTAGTGATAAACTTCATAAAACTTCGAACATAAATAGTCACCAGAAAGCTAATAAAATTATCTACATCATGTGAATTTATTTAAAATTTTTAGGGATTAAATAATTATCATTAATGGTGACACAATAGTGATGTAGAAATTATTTTATTGATTGAAATATCAAATAAATGGTTTTAAAAATATTAAAATAAATATTATATGAACTATTTAATGTGCTCCACGAATTTTCTAGATAAATATGACATGTTATGAATCTATTAAATATTTTGGTTCGAATATATCCTCTGTGTCGATTTTATTGAAATTCAAATAAATGAATAGTGTCAAAATTGACACTTGTTATTTTATAAAAATAACATATTATTAAATTGTTTAAAAATCACAAAAAAAATTAAAAATTATAAATTGAAATTTATATGGTTGATAATGTCATAAAGTATCCAATTATGGACAATTCACAACACATAAGTAATTATTTATAACAATTTAAAATTTAGAATATTATTACCACAAATAAAATTAAATAGATTAAATAAGGATAAATCAAGTTGATAAGGTTTAAAATAAATTCTCAACATGTCTAAATTTTATTGGTTGATGAGATTACAACTATATCTCATCTCATCTTCAAAGTTAAGTCATTTTGGAGGTTTTTAGGTGGGGTTTGAGTTTATTGTAAATTAATATTTTGGAGGTTTCCAAAAGTGTCCATCTCCTCTCTTATAAAAGGGCGCATCCTCTCTCTCCTCTTCACAACATTTTGAGCCTTCAAGCTCAGTCAAACTCTATCCATTTCTCTTCTCCACTTCCCTAGAAACATACTAGAGGTCCTGGTTTTTTTCAAAGACCATCTTTAATGCCCTAAGAGGAGGTTTAGAAGAGGCGCGTCGAAGAAGAGGTAATATCCTTTACCGATTCTTTCAAATTTATTTCTTCTTCGACTTCCTCTTCTTTATTTGTTTCATTATAAAGTAATAACATCAGTATCACTCATATACTGATATGTTATTATAAATATGAAACAACTCTATTTTACCTTCTATTCATCCTACGAAAAATGAAATCACCGCGCGTGCGTACGTACAACTTACCGTCTTCGCGCCGTGGTGTAATCTGTTTTTCCAGCACCACCTTACTTGGATGGGTATAATGGTGGAAATAATAATTATATATGATTATTATAACATGATACTAATTCTGAGATATTATATAATCCACTCCAATTCCATTCAATAATTATGGGAATGATATCATCGCTCGTGCGTACATATGGATTACCGTCTTCACGATGCGATGAGATTCATTCTCCATGTTAACCATTCAAAAATAATTATAAAATATATATAATAAGTAATCATGAAATATATGACATAATAATGCTACTGGATTTATGTGTATATATATATGTCATTTACTTCCATTCAATTTAATAAGGAAACGAAAACAGCGTTCATGCGTACGTACGACCTACTGTCTCCATGAACGGTGTATTTCATTTCATTTATCGATCTATTATATATATATTCTGAATATATATTATATATAAATCATGTTTTATATTCTGGAAGTAAGTAATCGTGATCTAAGTAATCATATGAATAATTACAAGTCAAAACACGTACAATAAATGAAACAATTTTACCCAAAACGCTACTTTAACATGGAATTGACGAATGAAAGGGTAATATAAAGTCATAAGTGAATCATATATGATATCATAAATATTATTATGGTTCTGTTATAAGTTAATAATATGTTTAAACCCACTATACAGGAGTCTCGGACACATACGAAAGAAATTAGACATAAGGTATGGGATAATTTTGCAATCTCATTTTTATCCTAGATTGCTTATACATAAGTATTTACTGGTGTTATATTTATCATCCATGTCCGTGTTTTATAAAAATGTTTTCATAAAGTGTTTACTATTCTTACATGTATGTTTAAAGTCATGTTTACCCCTTTTTGACTTTTACTATGTAGTATGGAAGGAATCTTTCTTTTATTTACCATACGATGTACTTTTTGACTTTCCGACAAAAGTACAAGGAGAATGTTTTTTTTAAACTTATAAGACATGAACAGATTTTTACAGTTTCATAACGCCTTATTTATATAAAGCTTCCTTTACAAGATTTCATGATTATTTTCAATAAAATTCTTTTATTTTAAAATTGCACGGCATTTTGAGAATAGAAAATGATTTTGAAGAAAGGATATTTTCCTCAAAATTCATTTCAAGTGTTTTATCAAAACTATTGTCCATCTAAGATGACATTCTTTAATATGGATATGTTTCATGTATAATGTCCATATTATTTACATAGTTTTATTTTTTTATGATGAAATTATATTCATTGTTTTATATGGATTATGTTATGATAGGATGATTTATATGAAACTCATTTTATTCATTGGGTTATGATGAATGATTTATGTTTATTTTGTGGCACACGTAAGAATGGTTTTAATATGAGATGGGTGGGACCTATATCTCCCTCCAATGCATTGGGTAAAGATTTATATCTCATGAGATAAACATGGCTGGAACGGCAAGTAAATATGGTTCAGTAATACAGGGTTGGAACGACAAATAAACCTGGTTCAGTAATGGACTTTGTCCACTATGATGGTATTTGCAGCAATGTCTTGGCTACTATGGAAATCATATCATGTCCTTATTGGTTTTCCACAATTACATGTTTTATTCTCATGCTATTTTATCATGATTGATGTTCCTTTATGAACTATGCCTTATTTACTGTCAAGATTTATGTCATTACTCATGTTTTATGTTCATGTTTTTACGTTCAAATGTTTATGGATTGTTTGATGTTCTTCATGTTTACTCTTACTGAGCATTTGAGCTCACTCTTTTTGTGTTTTCTTTTCCCCGAGATATAAATAAAGGTTTTAGGTAAGAAAAAAAAGGGAAGAACTTTATGAGAGATGTTGAAGATCTTTCACCATGATAAGAAGACTTTGTTCCGAGTTTCCAAAGATACTAAACTATTATGGTCCTTGAGGTTTGTTTTTGTTATGTATTAAGTATTCCGCAAAAGTAATGTAATGTCCATGTATGTCAAGCTTTGGGTCTCTACACTCTCACTTAAGAATTTTTTGTTATGCAATATATATGTTGATTGCTCCCCCACAACATATAAAAATAAGTCCTCAAAGGAGGTGGAGAATATATGTGGGATATGAAACTCCACCCATCATCAGGTATCTTCAACCTCAAAAATGGTGATGTATTTATAGCACATTTTGTTGATTGTCACTTCAATAAAGAAGTGTTCCCAACATTATGGGGAAGAAACAAAGGGAGGAGATTGTTTGGAATGTACAAACATTATCTTCTTCTTGATCCTCACACTCGTCAATGTGAGATACAAGTAAAAAAGATTTTATATTTTCAAGAATTGACAAATCAGTTGTTTAATGCATTTACTGATACAAAGGGTGTGACTAAATCACATGTACCAACTGTAAATGCACTAACTAGAATTGATGTCTCAAAGATATAAATAAATAATGATGTCACGAAAATTTAAAATACACGCCTAAAGCGTGGCAGACTTGTTGGCTCTAAGGATAGAAATCCTAAAAAAAGATAAGAAGTGAATATAATTGAAAATCTCATTACGGAGGCATGTGTTCCAGAAGAAACACATAATTTAAATGTTCTTGAAGAAACACATCATGAGAATTATAAAGAGAATTCACATGATTTAAAAAACCCTAAAGGTTTTGAAAATAATGAAATCTCTTAATTATTTCACTATGGGTGATGTGAAATCTAAGTGGAAAATATTGATGAAATATTTTCTTATTTGTGGCACATGATATCAAGAATGAAGATCTCAATCAAGGTTTGTTATGAAATGTCAAAATCGACTTGATTAGAATGAATGAAAAAACACAATGCAAGTTTAATTAAATTCGCTTAATAGGTGAAGGGTCTTTGGACATATAATGCTTGCACCATAAATTGTGAAGTTTGTAGGATATAAATGAGTTTTTATGTGTAAACATATGAGATTTTAAGATAGAGAGCACGTCTTGTCTCGCAAGATTTTTCCCAGAGACCCAAAATTGATTATGAGAAGACATTCTCCTATTATGGATGTTATTACTTTTTGATATCTAATCAGCCTTGCAGTAGCTGAAAAGATTAATATGTGTCTTATGGATGTTGTTACAACTCATTTATATGGGTCACTTAATAATAGTATACATATGAGAATCCTTGAAGGATTCAAAATACCTGAAACATTGAAATCAAAACCTTAAGACCTATATTCAACAAAATTACAGAAATTCATGCATTGATTAAAGCAATTCGAGCATATGTGGTATAATCATTTGTGCAAATGTTTATTAAATAAAGGGTATGTAAGTGATCTTGTATACTCATGTGTTTTTACTAAGAAAACGTTTGGATATGTAATCATTGTTGTTTATGTCGATGATTTAAATATCATTGAAACTCCTAAATAAATCTATAAAACAATGAGGAACTTGAATGATGAATTTGAAATGAAGAACCTGAGAGAAACCAAGTATTGCCTTGGTTTACAAATTGAGCATATGTCGCGTATATTTTTGTGTCGATCAAATTACACTAAAAAATCTTTAAATGCTTTAATATGGATAAAGAAAATCCTTCAAGTACTTCAATGGTTATTCGATCTTTAAATATTGAGAAGGATCGATTCTGACCTTGTGAAGAAAATGAAGAATTGGTTATTCAAAAATAGCATACCTCAGTGTCATAAGAGCACTTTGTATCGTGATAATTGTACTTATCTCCATATATCTTTTGCTATTAATTTATTAAAAAGGTTAAATTCAACTCTTATATGAAGATACTGGAATGGAAATAAACACGGTTTTCGTTATCTTTGTGACATTGTTTATTTTGATTTATTTCTACTAACAAATTATAAAAAAGGATAATAGGTTTTGCATATGTGGGTTATTTATCAGATCTGCATAACGCGCGATCACAGGTTGGCTATGTGTTCATGAATGAAGATATTGTCATATCTTAGAGATCGCAAAAGCAAACACTCGTTGCAACATCTTCAAATCATGCATAAGTGATAACATTGCACAAGGCATGCAAAGAATGTGTCTGGTTGTGGTATATGACTCAACACATTCAAGCAACAAGTGGATTGCATATAGATAGCAGTCCGACGATATTATTTGAATAAAATGTTGTTTGTGTCACACAATTAAAGGAAGACTTTATCAAGAATGATTAAACGAAACACATACCACTGAAATTCTTCTATTTTACACAAGAGTTGATAAAGAAATGTGATATCAAATTGCAATATATTTGATCCAGAGATAACGTTGTTGATCTATTTACATAAGGACTATCGATCGTTGATTTTAGAAAACGTGAACATGATAAAGGGGTGTGTAGGTTGCAAAATTTGTGATTTATTTATATAATGCAACCTTGAATGAGTGATTGTATCTCTCAAAGTATCTCCCCTTTGTCAAACACAACTTCAAGCAGGTCGTCATTTATTTAAAGACATAACCTTCGTTGTCGCGTGATGCCATTGACTGAGACGTGACCCTCTGATTCGAAAGATATAAAAGAAAATGTCCCAAAGATCTGGGGGTATCTTTAACTGACTTTACGAGCGACTGGTGGATTGCAGCGTGACAGATCCAATATTTTTAGAACCATCAAACCACCAAACTTCTGCAACCATATTCATCGCGGCGTGAAACAAGCACCACGGTGTGGTTTGCCTCGAATCTCCAAAGCCAACGAATCTTCAATTCTCACAACACAAGGTGTTGCGACATGTCGACAACTCTTGCGATGTGAGCTCTTCGGTTTCTAATTCAAGTGAGAAACAAAATTCTAACAGAATAAATGTCGTGGCAGGATTCAACCTGTTGCGACGTGAACCATTGCATTGCAGTGTGAGACCACTTGACTCACAAACCAACATTGCACCAATTTCTCTCGAGTTGGTCTTTATGGCGCAGCCAACTCCACATAAATTTCTCAAACTTTCATGACGCAACTACTCGAGTTGCAATGTGACTCTTAATATTGATACATCAAATTAACTTCTCTCTCATAAGAGAGACCCAACGACGCATCCCTCATACATAAGAGAAACTCATTCCTCTGTCAACATCATCACAACACAACTGAAAGTCTTCACCGTGATCCTTCTCACATCAGATAAACCCTTTTCTACATAAGACTAACTCAAGCATGCTTTGGCATGATCATCACCATTCACATCGTGGTTTTAACATCCTCAACAAAACATCATTCTTTTGCATCTCCACTCAACTCCAAAGTGCTTCAAACTCATCCATGAGCAAGTTGTTGATGAATTTAACACAAAAACATATCAAAATCATGAATGAATTGGTTCAAGAAACAAGTCATAGCATGACTTCAATATGAAAGTTATTTAAACACTATATCATGGGATAGAATGATGTTTGTGAGAATACTTCAACCTTCTATGTCAAATCAATGTCATATTGATCATGTCTCAATTGAAGATCATTTCAACTCTTTCTTTGTCAATTCACTTAATAATGAGGATTCTTTTGTCGCCCAAAAAAAACTCAACATATTTAATGGAAAATTTTCGATGATCTTTTATGGTAAAATTTTAAAATGAAAATTTGTAACATATTTATTTACTATAAACGTTTAGGTATACTAACCTTCGTTGACCTAAAGGCAAATTCCTATCCAAATTTACACGTCATCATTTCATTATAGACTGAACACAATTTAGATCTCCTTTACCTTTATTTATTTATTTAATCTTCTAATTTAATTACAAGTTTATTTTATTCTAACAATAGTTTTATTATACTCTAAATTATAATATTGATAACTTCATTATTATTTTTGTTTGTTTTCTTCTAAGCAAAATCACTTTAATTTTCAATGTATTCCATGTTTTGAATTTGTTTATTATTTAAGTAATTTAATTAAAAAGTGGATTACAACAACACACTTATTTTGTTTTCTTCTAAGCAAAATCACTTTAATTTTAAATGTATTCCATGTTTTGAATTTGTTTATTATTTAAGTGATTTAATTAAAAAGTGGGTTACAACAATACACGCTTTAGAGTACTTGTCGGTAATTGTTGGGTTTCAATTTTATAAACTTGAAATTCAAGTGAACATTCAATTTATAAATTCAATCATGTGTTTAAAATTATAATACTATATATTTTTTGTTGTAAAATTTTTTCAAGTCCATAAAATAATTATTACTTTCTACTATAATATTAAAAAGTTGAATCTTGAATTTTTTTGTCGTTGCAAAATTCATAAACATTTGTAATTTCATTGTGTCAATAATTTCATGCGCAATTTATTAGCTATTTCTTTAAAATTTATAGGTTAATTTATAAGATTTTTTGTTAATAAATAATACAAATCATAATAAATAACTGCGGGAAAAAAAAGATTTAATCGGTTCAACAAATTAATTTATATTAAAATTTGTATTATTTTTATAATATAATTTAATTAAATTTCATAAATTCTCTCGCGCAAGATGGAAATCAAATTTTTATTGCTAAAAAACATTTTAAAACAAATAAAATCGATTAATTTATTTTTCAACCATTTGAAATGAACAATCATGATCACAATTAGGCTAAAGTAAAATTATATAAGAATTTTTTAAATGTTTTCGAGCAATATACATTTTTGTTTTGCAAATATATTCATTTATTTTGTTTTTTGTTTTGCATATATTCATTTTGTTTTACATGACACCTAGTAATACATAAATTAGAAAGCATACACTGTTTTCATAAAACATTTGCATGTGATTAGTGTCACCCCCAACGACAAAAAATTAGTAAATACATTGCAATCCACAAATATTTATGATTGATCCTAAAAATGAAATGTGATAAGTGTCGATCATTTTTAAAAATTGTTTATTATGAACACTAAACATGATATGGTTGAATCTTTCACACAACAAAAAGATTTACATAAAAAAAAAATGCACAAACATAAACATGCATAATCACCACATTGGATACTTTATCATCATTGTCAACACATCATAATATATGGAATGCATCATATCAGATGATTAGATTAAGATTTCATCTTATGTAAATCAATTAATATAAATATTCCTTCTTTAATTTTTATGAGCGATCTCTAAATTATACAATGTAAATATATTGATTCACTGTATTTAAATTACATTTTTGTTTCAGGGATACTGTATTTACAAACAAATAAGAAAATAGTGATTGGGAGGACCAAAATTCAATCGACTGCTAAAGACAGTTATTGAAAACTGTTGACACACCTAGCACTAATGATAAGTCTGTAAAACTATTTCCAGATTAACATTTCTTTTTAGAATCAGAAAGATAAATGAAAAAAAGAAACTGTTTTCAGAGTTACCTTCAAAAGCCAGCCCCTTCAAACACTGTTCAAATTTCCCTTGAAAAAAATTCCAATAGGGTTGGAAGATGGCCTCTGTAATACCAAAACTTCAGGATTGTTGAGAGCCATGATCCTCCAATGCCCAACAAATTTCAAATCCTTCAAAATGTCCCTGCAGCCTAACAGAATCAATTGAATTATAAGCTAGATGTTCAATTGAAGGAACCAAACCATCCTTCTAATTTACACAAAGTTCATGCAATTGATGCAACACTTTCAGAACCAAACCATCTTCCTCCTCCGGGTCATTGCTAGATAGAAAATTTGAAATTGCAAAACAACCGGGTCATTGCTAGATAAAAAATTTGAAATTGCAAAAAAAAAAACATTTTCATCTCCAAACCATCTTCCAGCTCCGGCCCGGGTCATTGCTAAATAGAAGATTTGAAATAGCATTACAGAAAAAAATTATTGTCCCCCACCTTTACCCAAAGGGTTCAAGAGTTTTGTCTCCACAAGAGGTGCCCTCAATGCACCAATTTAAGGAACACCGACTTGAGGCCCGCCCGGATAATCCTCTGGTGCACAACCAGTCCTTGCATCAGCAAATGGCATGCCCACCAATAAATATATCACCAGGTGAAGAAGCAAATCTGCCTTTATTCAAGTGTTTCAGAATTTTGGCACTCCCTTGGATGAGTATCATGATGCGACTAGAAAAATCAGAAACAGAAACAAAAACAGCAAGGATTAAAGCCCTCAATCCATGGCATCGGAGCTGTGGAGAGGGAAGATCTGCAGTTCCCTTGGAGTTGCAAAGCATATAGAGGGATCATAATTTCAAAGGATAGCACTGGAGTTCAGCAAATGAAACACAGAAATTTCAACTAGAGAATGAACCCGTTCCGCATGTACAAAAAAATTATTTGAAACAGAATAATTCACACCCGCAAATACACATGTCAAAAAGAGAGCTTCAAGTTGAATTAGGCTACCCAAACCCATAACAATCCAGCAGGAAGGTACAGAAAAATTAGGTATTCTCAAAGCAGATGAATTGTAAAATTAGAGAATATTCGAATAGAAAACGCAGAGAAGCAGTCATACCTATATGAGCTCCATCTTCCTCCTCTTGTGCTTCTTCCGCGCAGTCTTGTACCCACATTTGGTGGGTCTAGCCCAAGGCGTCTGCGACGTCCTCCCGAAGCTCCCACTGCTCTTACTCTTTCCTTTACCTCCTCCATGCGGGTGATCCACCGCGTTCATCGCCACCCCACGGACGGCCTCCATCCTCTCCACCGATTCTCCCCAGCCTTCCGCAGCTTGCGGGATCCGTGGGCCGGATTGGAAACAATACCGACAGTCGCCCGGCAGCGACTATCGATGAGTTTATTCTGTTTGGATGGGAGCTGCACTAGAGTGTATTTCTGAGTCGGATCTCTGAGGATCTTGGCGCACGTGCCGGCGGCTCGGACGAGCTGCGCGCCGCCGCCGGGCCTCATTTCGATTCCATGGATGATCATTCCGACTCGCATGGCTACGAGAGGCATGCAGATTCCTACTTGGGAGGTGATGCCGAGGTCGATCATCCGCTGCGTCAGGAGTTTTTTGCGAGCCTCGAAGCTGTCCAGATCAGGCACCGGGTCAGTTGATCCCGCCGCTGTTCAGGTAGGGAAACGTTATCATCGCGCTGGAAGACATCATTGGGGCAACGGAGAAAGAGATTACCAGAGCAGAGCGTGCGGCAGCGGATGGTAGAGCGGAGGATGTGGCTGAAAAAGGGGGATGAAGCTGCGCGAGCTCTGGCTAACACCATTGCTGGGGGAATTGCGGCGGTGTCGCCGATCGTGTTCTACAGAAGCCTGCAACAACTAGGGCTCCGTATTCAACGAAGCGTTTCCACACCTTTGGTGCACCAAATGAGATGAAATTGTAGACGTGGAACAGAAAGCTACAGGACGCTACGTTTCTAGTGTCGTCGACGAAATGAAACGAAAGCCACGGGAACTGACCCCGGCTGAGACAGCTTCGAACCAGGAAGACGAACCAGGATTAGGGTTTCAACCGAACGGAGAACGCCAAACCAACGCACGATTACCGACTGCAGATAGTGAACGACGACGTTTTTGGTTTTAGGTCATGTCAGAATTGCAACGGTTTAGAGGGTTATTTTTTAGGTTCATTCTCTTGAAATAAAATTCAACTTTCGATCCTTGTCATTCTCTCTCTGAATTAAAAAGGAATGATCAAAAACTTGAAATTTATTCAAATTATTTCTCATGATCCATTTATAATTGCACATGTTCTCCGTTGGAATAAAATCCAACTTTCAGTCTTTGGATGTCATCCTTTCTTTACATTATGCACTGCAAGACCGTTGTAATGTACTAAGATTATTATTTTTATTATGATTATTATGTGCCCTTGTGGAATTAGAAAGTTTCAGTTTTGAACCTCCCTAAGTGTATGTATCTTTGTATCCTTGTACTTTAATCCCTAAATATGATAAAATTGGCATGGTTATTATGCTTCCACATTGGGTGCACCACTGGTTTGGATTTGAGGGCGGGGGGGGGGGGGGGGGGGGGCGCGAAGTAAGTCACCATACGTGTTTTCTTCATATGTTGCAGAGGCAATGAGGCAATTGTAACCTACTTGTATTGATACTGTTATTACGGTTCTTATATGTGATTAAAAGTGTGTAAAAGGGTGGGTCAGTTTCATCTAAAGGTAAATATCACATGGCTCATCTTAGGCAAGTGAAAAAAAGAATCCACCCACTTTTAACACTTCAACAAATGGTTTGCCAAAAAACCAAACGTGATGGGTTGAGGCGGTTTAAAAGGTGGATCAGATTGAACTGGAATAAAATTATGATAATGCATAGAACTCAATAAAAAAAATTTATAATGCATAAATATAAATAAAAGTAACACCTAAATCATTTGTGTACTTATTATGCAATAAAAGTGATCATTTTTTTAACAATTTAGTCTTCATTTATAACCATTCAATGGAAGAAAATCTTTTTTGACCAAGATTAGCTACACCTATAACAAAATTCATAAAAATCGATTAAAACCAAGGACATACAATATTGATCATAAAATGCATAAACCATGTTAACCTTTTTCAATCTTCTCAAACTCATTAAAACAATGTTCCATGTTCATTGATACTAGATTGGAACGAAGCCAATTGTTAGTGCAAATAAGTGTTCCAAATGTATTAGGATGTATTGAGCTCCTCTAAGGGTCAAGTACACGACCCCCAGTTGGAAAAGTCACCTCAGACAGACCTGTTGTGATGAGAACCGCTAAAATATATCTAGCCATGTTGGTTTCGGACGCAGCAGAAGCGTGCGGTAGTGGGCGATATATTAAAATTTCTTTTAATAATCGTTGTCCGAAACCATGAGTGAAGATTTTACACGTCAAATTTATAATCAATTTATTCAATATTTGAAAAAAATACACGAGCTTATAAACTTTCTTTGTTGATGAATCTTGATCGTCTGAAAAGACTCTTTCAGATTGTCTTCGTTTTTTGTGAGGATCCAAGGATAGAATTTCTCTAGTGGTGATCCATACGTGCACCAATGATCTCCGAGCAACACCACTCGATCTTCAGGTGTTAGTGTGATGAGTCAAATATCTTGTGTTGTTCATTCTTGATCGCTCGTTTTCAATTTTGAAGAAATATCTCTTGCATTTATCATTCTTCAGAAGGAGAGAGAAGGCGACGAGAGAAAATTTGTTGTGCACAATAATTCTCTATTCACAATTTTGGATGGATCACATAATAGACATAACCGTTTATTTATAGAGTTAGGGTTTGTGTTAAAATATTATTTAATTGCATATTGGCCATTAAATAACATTTAATACATTTAATAAACTTCATGCCACATAATAATAATTATATTATTTTGCAGTGCGTCACCTTGCGCAAATTGATAAATAATATTTACCGGCTTGTAAATAATTATTTTATCACCTAACGCAGTCTTGGTCCGTTCAAACTCCTCAGTATTTATTGAATATCCGAATAAATATTTTATTCATAAATAAATATTTCATTCACATACCGACGAATAGAAATTTATTAAATATTCAATAAAATAAATAAATTTATTTTTATTCACATGACGGTGAATAAAAAATTATTTAATTTATGCGATCAACATAACTTGCATAAAATTATTCATCGGTCTTAAAAATAACATTTATTTCATTAATTAAATTCAAATAGAATTTAATCGAGATTAACAGAAACACTTAGTGTGTGACCCTTTAGAATTCTTTTAGCAACGGGTCAAGATACCCAAGAGAAAGAACTTAATGTTGCAACGACGACAACCACATACAATGCTCATTATGTAATATAATCCATTTGCCACAATATCACACCAAGTAGGTTGCACGATGGTGTCGTCAACCTATTCGCTAGATACATATTTCTTTAACTATCTGAAATAAACACGTTGATACACCATGACCATGGAATTTAGAAGACAATTATATTCCAATCAAATGACTGAGATATCAACTCCCATAAAAGATAGAAGAGACAAACCATTTCTTAACTTATCCATTAGTGACATGTCAATCGTGACACACCCAACATACCACAATTCCTGCCAACATATGACGTGATAGTTTTTGTCTGTAAATCTAAGTGTGTGAGTCATGACATGCATCAATGATAATCTTAAAGTCTAAGGACCATTACACACGCGTGCATATAGGAATATCCGATGAGACCAAAACATGCAGAATTCCTACTGACAGTTTTGTTCTCATAATCTCTCATCTTAGAGATTACCAAGTGCGAACTTTATAAGAACAAGCCTTATCCGCTTACGAGTACTCGTACATGACGGTCTAAATACTATGTGTCCCATCACAGTACATTATCCAACTGCATAACTATATTAAGAATATTGTCACAACACTTCAAGTTTCTCATCATAGCAAAGAATTGTTATGACCTTATCAGTACGACAAATACTATAGGACATTATTACATTAAAGTCATGCGAAATAATGAATAATATGTAATAAGACGTTAAATTATTATTTAATATATCGAATATACATGTAATCAAAGTACAACCAGTTGGTCCTAGGATACCAACTCTAACAAACTCCCACTTGGACTAGAGTCAACTACCTATGACTTTCAGTCCATTAAACCTCATATGATAATCATGTTTATGCTGAGTCAAGACTTTAGTTAAGGGGTTCTCCATGTTGTCTTTCGTGGAAATACTGCTCATTGCAACCTCACCTCTCTTAGAAAAATCCCTCGAGAGATGATATTTCCGAAGTAAGTGTTTCATTCGCTGATGTGACATTGACTCTTTTGTGAGAGCCACCGCTATAGTATTATCACAATAGAGTGTAATAGGATCTTTATTGCTAGGTACTGTTGGAGTTGGTGTCCTAGGGCCAACATTTTGTACTTTGATTAAGTGTATATTCGATGCATTGAATATTAATAAAACAAATTATTACATATTGTTCATTGTTTTTCATGACTCTAATGTAATAATGTCCTATAGTATACATTGTATCGATAAGGTTATAAAAATTTCTCGTTATGATGAGAACCTTGATGTACTATGACAATATTCTTAAATAATGTTCTATGATTGCATAACGTAATATGATGGGACACATAATAAATAGACTATTAGGTGCGAGTACTCATAATAAGACGAGACTTATTCTCATGAAGTTCTCACTTGGTAATCTTTAAGACGGGAGATTATGAGAACATACTCGTCAGTAGGAATTCCACATGTTTTGGTGTCATCAGATATTCCTAGTTGCAAGAATGTGTGATGGTCCTTAGACATTAAGATTATTATTAATGCATGTTATAACATGCATTCTTAGATGTATTTTATAAACCATGATGATAATAGCTCATGGAGAAGTTGGATACGTTGGGCACGTCATGAGTAACAAGTCATTAATGGATAAGTCACGAAAGGATTGGTCCCCTACATATTTATGGAATCTGATATATCATTCCTTTGATTGGAATAAAACCATCACATTAAATTTCATGTCCATGGCATAACGACGTGTTTATTTCATATAGTCAAGGAAAGACATATCAAGCATATAGGTTAGTGACATGGATGTGCAACCTGCTTGATGAGATGTTATGATAAAAGGATTATATTACACTGTGACTGTTTGTTTGTGGTTTTCATTGCTTTGACATTAAGTTCTTTCTCTTTGGTGTCTTAACCCATTGTTAGACAGTAATATTGTACTTTAGGTAAGCTCGCCTAATGCAAACGAAAAAGAATCCTAGAGGGTCACACACTAAATGTTTCTGTTGATCTTGATCAAAATCTATTTGAATTTAATTAATAGAATAAATATTATTCTCAAGATCGAGGAATAATTTTATTCAAGTTATATTCATCACATGAATTAAATAAATATTTATTCACCGACATGTGAATAAAAATATATTTCTTTATTTTATTGAATATTTAATAAATATTTATTCATCGGTATGTGAATGAAATATTTATTTATGAATAAAATATTTATTCTGGTATTCAATAAATACCGAAGAGTTTGAACGGACCAAGACCACGTTTAGTGATAAAATAATTATTTACATGATAGTAAATATTATTTATCAATTTTCATAAGTTGGAACACCAAAAAATAATAATAATAATATTATGTATAATGAGGTTTATTAAAGGTTTTAAATGTTATTTAGTGGCTGACATGCAATTAAATAATATTTTAACATAAACCCTAACTCTATAAATAGATGGTTATGTCTATTGTGTATAACATCTAAAATAGAGAATATAGAATTCTTGCACACAATTAGTTCTCTCTTGACTCCTATATCCCTCTCATGAATGAGAAACAAAAAATAGATTTATTCAAGACCGAAGAACGAGCAATCAAGAACGAACATCGCAAGACATTCGATTCGCCACGCCATCACCCAAAGATTGAGTGGTGTTGCTCGGAGATCATTAGAGCATGTGTAGATCACCACTAGATGAATTCTACCTTAGATCCTCACAAGCTCAATGAAGGATATCCAAAAGGGTTTTCATATGATCGACATCGACTATGAAGAAAAAAACTAAGAATAGGTAATTGCTTTATTCCAATCTAAATAAATTAATTATAAACTTAACATGCAAGATCCTCTATTGGGGTTCTGAGAAATTGAAATTAAAAGAAATTTTAATTATAATACCACCCACTGCATGCTTCTGTTGTGCCCATAACCTTCAAGTGGCATCAAAGCGGTCATGTTTAAATTTATAATTATTTATTTTATTGTTTATCTATGTGCAATTGCGGTTAGATTTTCATTTTGTTATTTTTTCTTTAATCTGATTTGAATTGACATGCTTAGACATATTAATCACATTTGGTCAAGTGTTTCATTTTCTTAAAGGTCTAAGAATAGATGAAGAACGATCAGAGATGTCATCAAGAACTGCCAAATTTTTGCCGATAATACAGGGTTACATGGTGTGTACTCAGAAGTACACATCATGTACCCTAGTGCACTACATCTGGATGTGCCTAGGGATACAAAGAATGCCACATAGTAATTACATGCGGTGTACATCTCATGTTGACCAGACAACCAGGCACATGGTTGTTATATTACAGGGCGTTTATCGGTGTACACGCTGTGTAGTCTACATGGGTAAGCGACATAAATCACGCAATTCGTGTGGCCATTATACATGGTCAAAACCATGTGAGATTGAAAAATTGGAGTGTTTATGATATAAATGATGTGTATGTGGTGCACATAGTGTGCAGTTCATCAAATTTTGCATACAAAGAGCACACCAATCCACTCAGTGAGAAAACAAACACACGACTCAAAGAGATACACAACATGTAACTGGCTTGTACACACCATGTATTTTGTCGAGACACAAACTGAAAACCCAAGTGTAAATCTTGGGAACACAACAATAAGATACACAACATGTATCTAGAATGTATACGCCATATAGTCTAGCCAAGTAAGTCACCATACGTGTTTTCTTCATATGTTGCAGAGGCAATGAGGCAATTGTAACCTACTTGTATTGATACTGTTATTACGGTTCTTATATGTGATTAAAAGTGTGTAAAAGGGTGGGTCAGTTTCATCTAAAGGTAAATATCACATGGCTCATCTTAGGCAAGTGAAAAAAAGAATCCACCCACTTTTAACACTTCAACAAATGGTTTGCCAAAAAACCAAACGTGATGGGTTGAGGCGGTTTAAAAGGTGGATCAGATTGAACTGGAATAAAATTATGATAATGCATAGAACTCAATAAAAAAAATTTATAATGCATAAATATAAATAAAAGTAACACCTAAATCATTTGTGTACTTATTATGCAATAAAAGTGATCATTTTTTTAACAATTTAGTCTTCATTTATAACCATTCAATGGAAGAAAATCTTTTTTGACCAAGATTAGCTACACCTATAACAAAATTCATAAAAATCGATTAAAACCAAGGACATACAATATTGATCATAAAATGCATAAACCATGTTAACCTTTTTCAATCTTCTCAAACTCATTAAAACAATGTTCCATGTTCATTGATACTAGATTGGAACGAAGCCAATTGTTAGTGCAAATAAGTGTTCCAAATGTATTAGGATGTATTGAGCTCCTCTAAGGGTCAAGTACACGACCCCCAGTTGGAAAAGTCACCTCAGACAGACCTGTTGTGATGAGAACCGCTAAAATATATCTAGCCATGTTGGTTTCGGACGCAGCAGAAGCGTGCGGTAGTGGGCGATATATTAAAATTTCTTTTAATAATCGTTGTCCGAAACCATGAGTGAAGATTTTACACGTCAAATTTATAATCAATTTATTCAATATTTGAAAAAAATACACGAGCTTATAAACTTTCTTTGTTGATGAATCTTGATCGTCTGAAAAGACTCTTTCAGATTGTCTTCGTTTTTTGTGAGGATCCAAGGATAGAATTTCTCTAGTGGTGATCCATACGTGCACCAATGATCTCCGAGCAACACCACTCGATCTTCAGGTGTTAGTGTGATGAGTCAAATATCTTGTGTTGTTCATTCTTGATCGCTCGTTTTCAATTTTGAAGAAATATCTCTTGCATTTATCATTCTTCAGAAGGAGAGAGAAGGCGACGAGAGAAAATTTGTTGTGCACAATAATTCTCTATTCACAATTTTGGATGGATCACATAATAGACATAACCGTTTATTTATAGAGTTAGGGTTTGTGTTAAAATATTATTTAATTGCATATTGGCCATTAAATAACATTTAATACATTTAATAAACTTCATGCCACATAATAATAATTATATTATTTTGCAGTGCGTCACCTTGCGCAAATTGATAAATAATATTTACCGGCTTGTAAATAATTATTTTATCACCTAACGCAGTCTTGGTCCGTTCAAACTCCTCAGTATTTATTGAATATCTGAATAAATATTTTATTCATAAATAAATATTTCATTCACATACCGACGAATAGAAATTTATTAAATATTCAATAAAATAAATAAATTTATTTTTATTCACATGACGGTGAATAAAAAATTATTTAATTTATGCGATCAACATAACTTGCATAAAATTATTCATCGGTCTTAAAAATAACATTTATTTCATTAATTAAATTCAAATAGAATTTAATCGAGATTAACAGAAACACTTAGTGTGTGACCCTTTAGAATTCTTTTAGCAACGGGTCAAGATACCCAAGAGAAAGAACTTAATGTTGCAACGACGACAACCACATACAATGCTCATTATGTAATATAATCCATTTGCCACAATATCACACCAAGTAGGTTGCACGATGGTGTCGTCAACCTATTCGCTAGATACATATTTCTTTAACTATCTGAAATAAACACGTTGATACACCATGACCATGGAATTTAGAAGACAATTATATTCCAATCAAATGACTGAGATATCAACTCCCATAAAAGATAGAAGAGACAAACCATTTCTTAACTTATCCATTAGTGACATGTCAATCGTGACACACCCAACATACCACAATTCCTGCCAACATATGACGTGATAGTTTTTGTCTGTAAATCTAAGTGTGTGAGTCATGACATGCATCAATGATAATCTTAAAGTCTAAGGACCATTACACACGCGTGCATATAGGAATATCCGATGAGACCAAAACATGCAGAATTCCTACTGACAGTTTTGTTCTCATAATCTCTCATCTTAGAGATTACCAAGTGCGAACTTTATAAGAACAAGCCTTATCCGCTTATGAGTACTCGTACATGACGGTCTAAATACTATGTGTCCCATCACAGTACATTATCCAACTGCATAACTATATTAAGAATATTGTCACAACACTTCAAGTTTCTCATCATAGCAAAGAATTGTTATGACCTTATCAGTACGACAAATACTATAGGACATTATTACATTAAAGTCATGCGAAATAATGAATAATATGTAATAAGACGTTAAATTATTATTTAATATATCGAATATACATGTAATCAAAGTACAACCAGTTGGTCCTAGGATACCAACTCTAACAAACTCCCACTTGGACTAGAGTCAACTACCTATGACTTTCAGTCCATTAAACCTCATATGATAATCATGTTTATGCTGAGTCAAGACTTTAGTTAAGGGGTTCTCCATGTTGTCTTTCGTGGAAATACTGCTCATTGCAACCTCACCTCTCTTAGAAAAATCCCTCGAGAGATGATATTTCCGAAGTAAGTGTTTCATTCGCTGATGTGACATTGACTCTTTTGTGAGAGCCACCGCTATAGTATTATCACAATAGAGTGTAATAGGATCTTTATTGCTAGGTACTGTTGGAGTTGGTGTCCTAGGGCCAACATTTTGTACTTTGATTAAGTGTATATTCGATGCATTGAATATTAATAAAACAAATTATTACATATTGTTCATTGTTTTTCATGACTCTAATGTAATAATGTCCTATAGTATACATTGTATCGATAAGGTTATAAAAATTTCTCGTTATGATGAGAACCTTGATGTACTATGACAATATTCTTAAATAATGTTCTATGATTGCATAACGTAATATGATGGGACACATAATAAATAGACTATTAGGTGCGAGTACTCATAATAAGACGAGACTTATTCTCATGAAGTTCTCACTTGGTAATCTTTAAGACGGGAGATTATGAGAACATACTCGTCAGTAGGAATTCCACATGTTTTGGTGTCATCAGATATTCCTAGTTGCAAGAATGTGTGATGGTCCTTAGACATTAAGATTATTATTAATGCATGTTATAACATGCATTCTTAGATGTATTTTATAAACCATGATGATAATAGCTCATGGAGAAGTTGGATACGTTGGGCACGTCATGAGTAACAAGTCATTAATGGATAAGTCACGAAAGGATTGGTCCCCTACATATTTATGGAATCTGATATATCATTCCTTTGATTGGAATAAAACCATCACATTAAATTTCATGTCCATGGCATAACGACGTGTTTATTTCATATAGTCAAGGAAAGACATATCAAGCATATAGGTTAGTGACATGGATGTGCAACCTGCTTGATGAGATGTTATGATAAAAGGATTATATTACACTGTGACTGTTTGTTTGTGGTTTTCATTGCTTTGACATTAAGTTCTTTCTCTTTGGTGTCTTAACCCATTGTTAGACAGTAATATTGTACTTTAGGTAAGCTCGCCTAATGCAAACGAAAAAGAATCCTAGAGGGTCACACACTAAGTGTTTCTGTTGATCTTGATCAAAATCTATTTGAATTTAATTAATAGAATAAATATTATTCTCAAGATCGAGGAATAATTTTATTCAAGTTATATTCATCACATGAATTAAATAAATATTTATTCACCGACATGTGAATAAAAATATATTTCTTTATTTTATTGAATATTTAATAAATATTTATTCATCGGTATGTGAATGCAATATTTATTTATGAATAAAATATTTATTCAGGTATTCAATAAATACCGAAGATTTTGAACGGACCAAGACCACGTTTAGTGATAAAATAATTATTTACATGATAGTAAATATTATTTATCAATTTTCATAAGTTGGAACACCAAAAAATAATAATAATAATATTATGTATAATGAGGTTTATTAAAGGTTTTAAATGTTATTTAGTGGCTGACATGCAATTAAATAATATTTTAACATAAACCCTAACTCTATAAATAGATGGTTATGTCTATTGTGTATAACATCTAAAATAGAGAATATAGAATTCTTGCACACAATTAGTTCTCTCTTGACTCCTATATCCCTCTCATGAATGAGAAACAAAAAATAGATTTATTCAAGACCGAAGAACGAGCAATCAAGAACGAACATCGCAAGACATTCGATTCGCCACGCCATCACCCAAAGATTGAGTGGTGTTGCTCGGAGATCATTAGAGCATGTGTAGATCACCACTAGATGAATTCTACCTTAGATCCTCACAAGCTCAATGAAGGATATCCAAAAGGGTTTTCATATGATCGACATCGACTATGAAGAAAAAAACTAAGAATAGGTAATTGCTTTATTCCAATCTAAATAAATTAATTATAAACTTAACATGCAAGATCCTCTATTGGGGTTCTGAGAAATTGAAATTAAAAGAAATTTTAATTATAATACCACCCACTGCATGCTTCTGTTGTGCCCATAACCTTCAAGTGGCATCAAAGCGGTCATGTTTAAATTTATAATTATTTATTTTATTGTTTATCTATGTGCAATTGCGGTTAGATTTTCATTTTGTTATTTTTTCTTTAATCTGATTTGAATTGACATGCTTAGACATATTAATCACATTTGGTCAAGTGTTTCATTTTCTTAAAGGTCTAAGAATAGATGAAGAACGATCAGAGATGTCATCAAGAACTGCCAAATTTTTGCCGATAATACAGGGTTACATGGTGTGTACTCAGAAGTACACATCATGTACCCTAGTGCACTACATCTGGATGTGCCTAGGGATACAAAGAATGCCACATAGTAATTACATGCGGTGTACATCTCATGTTGACCAGACAACCAGGCACATGGTTGTTATATTACAGGGCGTTTATCGGTGTACACGCTGTGTAGTCTACATGGGTAAGCGACATAAATCACGCAATTCGTGTGGCCATTATACATGGTCAAAACCATGTGAGATTGAAAAATTGGAGTGTTTATGATATAAATGATGTGTATGTGGTGCACATAGTGTGCAGTTCATCAAATTTTGCATACAAAGAGCACACCAATCCACTCAGTGAGAAAACAAACACACGACTCAAAGAGATACACAACATGTAACTGGCTTGTACACACCATGTATTTTGTCGAGACACAAACTGAAAACCCAAGTGTAAATCTTGGGAACACAACAATAAGATACACAACATGTATCTAGAATGTATACGCCATATAGTCTAGCCAAGTAAGTCACCATACGTGTTTTCTTCATATGTTGCAGAGGCAATGAGGCAATTGTAACCTACTTGTATTGATACTATTATTACGGTTCTTATATGTGATTAAAAGTGTGTAAAAGGGTGGGTCAGTTTCATCTAAAGGTAAATATCACATGGCTCATCTTAGGCAAGTGAAAAAAAGAATCCACCCACTTTTAACACTTCAACAAATGGTTTGCCAAAAAACCAAACGTGATGGGTTGAGGCGGTTTAAAAGGTGGATCAGATTGAACTGGAATAAAATTATGATAATGCATAGAACTCAATAAAAAAAATTTATAATGCATAAATATAAATAAAAGTAACACCTAAATCATTTGTGTACTTATTATGCAATAAAAGTGATCATTTTTTTAACAATTTAGTCTTCATTTATAACCATTCAATGGAAGAAAATCTTTTTTGACCAAGATTAGCTACACCTATAACAAAATTCATAAAAATCGATTAAAACCAAGGACATACAATATTGATCATAAAATGCATAAACCATGTTAACCTTTTTCAATCTTCTCAAACTCATTAAAACAATGTTCCATGTTCATTGATACTAGATTGGAACGAAGCCAATTGTTAGTGCAAATAAGTGTTCCAAATGTATTAGGATGTATTGAGCTCCTCTAAGGGTCAAGTACACGACCCCCAGTTGGAAAAGTCACCTCAGACAGACCTGTTGTGATGAGAACCGCTAAAATATATCTAGCCATGTTGGTTTCGGACGCAGCAGAAGCGTGCGGTAGTGGGCGATATATTAAAATTTCTTTTAATAATCGTTGTCCGAAACCATGAGTGAAGATTTTACACGTCAAATTTATAATCAATTTATTCAATATTTGAAAAAAATACACGAGCTTATAAACTTTCTTTGTTGATGAATCTTGATCGTCTGAAAAGACTCTTTCAGATTGTCTTCGTTTTTTGTGAGGATCCAAGGATAGAATTTCTCTAGTGGTGATCCATACGTGCACCAATGATCTCCGAGCAACACCACTCGATCTTCAGGTGTTAGTGTGATGAGTCAAATATCTTGTGTTGTTCATTCTTGATCGCTCGTTTTCAATTTTGAAGAAATATCTCTTGCATTTATCATTCTTCAGAAGGAGAGAGAAGGCGACGAGAGAAAATTTGTTGTGCACAATAATTCTCTATTCACAATTTTGGATGGATCACATAATAGACATAACCGTTTATTTATAGAGTTAGGGTTTGTGTTAAAATATTATTTAATTGCATATTGGCCATTAAATAACATTTAATACATTTAATAAACTTCATGCCACATAATAATAATTATATTATTTTGCAGTGCGTCACCTTGCGCAAATTGATAAATAATATTTACCGGCTTGTAAATAATTATTTTATCACCTAACGCAGTCTTGGTCCGTTCAAACTCCTCAGTATTTATTGAATATCCGAATAAATATTTTATTCATAAATAAATATTTCATTCACATACCGACGAATAGAAATTTATTAAATATTCAATAAAATAAATAAATTTATTTTTATTCACATGACGGTGAATAAAAAATTATTTAATTTATGCGATCAACATAACTTGCATAAAATTATTCATCGGTCTTAAAAATAACATTTATTTCATTAATTAAATTCAAATAGAATTTAATCGAGATTAACAGAAACACTTAGTGTGTGACCCTTTAGAATTCTTTTAGCAACGGGTCAAGATACCCAAGAGAAAGAACTTAATGTTGCAACGACGACAACCACATACAATGCTCATTATGTAATATAATCCATTTGCCACAATATCACACCAAGTAGGTTGCACGATGGTGTCGTCAACCTATTCGCTAGATACATATTTCTTTAACTATCTGAAATAAACACGTTGATACACCATGACCATGGAATTTAGAAGACAATTATATTCCAATCAAATGACTGAGATATCAACTCCCATAAAAGATAGAAGAGACAAACCATTTCTTAACTTATCCATTAGTGACATGTCAATCGTGACACACCCAACATACCACAATTCCTGCCAACATATGACGTGATAGTTTTTGTCTGTAAATCTAAGTGTGTGAGTCATGACATGCATCAATGATAATCTTAAAGTCTAAGGACCATTACACACGCGTGCATATAGGAATATCCGATGAGACCAAAACATGCAGAATTCCTACTGACAGTTTTGTTCTCATAATCTCTCATCTTAGAGATTACCAAGTGCGAACTTTATAAGAACAAGCCTTATCCGCTTACGAGTACTCGTACATGACGGTCTAAATACTATGTGTCCCATCACAGTACATTATCCAACTGCATAACTATATTAAGAATATTGTCACAACACTTCAAGTTTCTCATCATAGCAAAGAATTGTTATGACCTTATCAGTACGACAAATACTATAGGACATTATTACATTAAAGTCATGCGAAATAATGAATAATATGTAATAAGACGTTAAATTATTATTTAATATATCGAATATACATGTAATCAAAGTACAACCAGTTGGTCCTAGGATACCAACTCTAACAAACTCCCACTTGGACTAGAGTCAACTACCTATGACTTTCAGTCCATTAAACCTCATATGATAATCATGTTTATGCTGAGTCAAGACTTTAGTTAAGGGGTTCTCCATGTTGTCTTTCGTGGAAATACTGCTCATTGCAACCTCACCTCTCTTAGAAAAATCCCTCGAGAGATGATATTTCCGAAGTAAGTGTTTCATTCGCTGATGTGACATTGACTCTTTTGTGAGAGCCACCGCTATAGTATTATCACAATAGAGTGTAATAGGATCTTTATTGCTAGGTACTGTTGGAGTTGGTGTCCTAGGGCCAACATTTTGTACTTTGATTAAGTGTATATTCGATGCATTGAATATTAATAAAACAAATTATTACATATTGTTCATTGTTTTTCATGACTCTAATGTAATAATGTCCTATAGTATACATTGTATCGATAAGGTTATAAAAATTTCTCGTTATGATGAGAACCTTGATGTACTATGACAATATTCTTAAATAATGTTCTATGATTGCATAACGTAATATGATGGGACACATAATAAATAGACTATTAGGTGCGAGTACTCATAATAAGACGAGACTTATTCTCATGAAGTTCTCACTTGGTAATCTTTAAGACGGGAGATTATGAGAACATACTCGTCAGTAGGAATTCCACATGTTTTGGTGTCATCAGATATTCCTAGTTGCAAGAATGTGTGATGGTCCTTAGACATTAAGATTATTATTAATGCATGTTATAACATGCATTCTTAGATGTATTTTATAAACCATGATGATAATAGCTCATGGAGAAGTTGGATACGTTGGGCACGTCATGAGTAACAAGTCATTAATGGATAAGTCACGAAAGGATTGGTCCCCTACATATTTATGGAATCTGATATATCATTCCTTTGATTGGAATAAAACCATCACATTAAATTTCATGTCCATGGCATAACGACGTGTTTATTTCATATAGTCAAGGAAAGACATATCAAGCATATAGGTTAGTGACATGGATGTGCAACCTGCTTGATGAGATGTTATGATAAAAGGATTATATTACACTGTGACTGTTTGTTTGTGGTTTTCATTGCTTTGACATTAAGTTCTTTCTCTTTGGTGTCTTAACCCATTGTTAGACAGTAATATTGTACTTTAGGTAAGCTCGCCTAATGCAAACGAAAAAGAATCCTAGAGGGTCACACACTAAGTGTTTCTGTTGATCTTGATCAAAATCTATTTGAATTTAATTAATAGAATAAATATTATTCTCAAGATCGAGGAATAATTTTATTCAAGTTATATTCATCACATGAATTAAATAAATATTTATTCACCGACATGTGAATAAAAATATATTTCTTTATTTTATTGAATATTTAATAAATATTTATTCATCGGTATGTGAATGCAATATTTATTTATGAATAAAATATTTATTCAGGTATTCAATAAATACCGAAGAGTTTGAACGGACCAAGACCACGTTTAGTGATAAAATAATTATTTACATGATAGTAAATATTATTTATCAATTTTCATAAGTTGGAACACCAAAAAATAATAATAATAATATTATGTATAATGAGGTTTATTAAAGGTTTTAAATGTTATTTAGTGGCTGACATGCAATTAAATAATATTTTAACATAAACCCTAACTCTATAAATAGATGGTTATGTCTATTGTGTATAACATCTAAAATAGAGAATATAGAATTCTTGCACACAATTAGTTCTCTCTTGACTCCTATATCCCTCTCATGAATGAGAAACAAAAAATAGATTTATTCAAGACCGAAGAACGAGCAATCAAGAACGAACATCGCAAGACATTCGATTCGCCACGCCATCACCCAAAGATTGAGTGGTGTTGCTCGGAGATCATTAGAGCATGTGTAGATCACCACTAGATGAATTCTACCTTAGATCCTCACAAGCTCAATGAAGGATATCCAAAAGGGTTTTCATATGATCGACATCGACTATGAAGAAAAAAACTAAGAATAGGTAATTGCTTTATTCCAATCTAAATAAATTAATTATAAACTTAACATGCAAGATCCTCTATTGGGGTTCTGAGAAATTGAAATTAAAAGAAATTTTAATTATAATACCACCCACTGCATGCTTCTGTTGTGCCCATAACCTTCAAGTGGCATCAAAGCGGTCATGTTTAAATTTATAATTATTTATTTTATTGTTTATCTATGTGCAATTGCGGTTAGATTTTCATTTTGTTATTTTTTCTTTAATCTGATTTGAATTGACATGCTTAGACATATTAATCACATTTGGTCAAGTGTTTCATTTTCTTAAAGGTCTAAGAATAGATGAAGAACGATCAGAGATGTCATCAAGAACTGCCAAATTTTTGCCGATAATACAGGGTTACATGGTGTGTACTCAAAAGTACACATCATGTACCCTAGTGCACTACATCTGGATGTGCCTAGGGATACAAAGAATGCCACATAGTAATTACATGCGGTGTACATCTCATGTTGACCAGACAACCAGGCACATGGTTGTTATATTACAGGGCGTTTATCGGTGTACACGCTGTGTAGTCTACATGGGTAAGCGACATAAATCACGCAATTCGTGTGGCCATTATACATGGTCAAAACCATGTGAGATTGAAAAATTGGAGTGTTTATGATATAAATGATGTGTATGTGGTGCACATAGTGTGCAGTTCATCAAATTTTGCATACAAAGAGCACACCAATCCACTCAGTGAGAAAACAAACACACGACTCAAAGAGATACACAACATGTAACTGGCTTGTACACACCATGTATTTTGTCGAGACACAAACTGAAAACCCAAGTGTAAATCTTGGGAACACAACAATAAGATACACAACATGTATCTAGAATGTATACGCCATATAGTCTAGCCAAGGTACACGCTGTAGACCTAGGCGTGTGACCCAGACACACGAAAACTGAGATACACGACGTGTAGATGGATGTACATGCCGTGTAGTCTCCTATTAAAGGATTGGATTAAAAGTTACATTAAATTTTAAAATTGTAGCAATACAACATTATTTTATTGATTGAAACACCATTATGTGTTTGAAAATTTAATAACGGTTTTAAAGAATTCCAAATTCTCAATTAATTTATTGTAATAAATATGTCATTAATGGTTTTGCCATTTATTTTCCATGAATTCCATAATTGATGGGTATCTCCAATGAAATTAAGATGATCATTAAGATGAAAGATAATTAATTAATTAGTTAATTAATGAAAGTGATTTTATCTTAATAATAAATAACGAATAAAGAAATGTATGCTAGCTGGTTACTTTTACATATTTAATGAATATATGACTGATCATGAGCTTGACCAAGACCTATGTATTTTTTGGTATTTATTTAATTTAATTTATTGCATGGGTTTAAAATTATTTAATATTAAATTAAATGATGGCATGCGTGTCATCCCTCCCTCCATTATTATGCAGGACTTGCATGTTCAATGATATTTATGTAATCCCCTTTAACCAATACTTTGGTTCTCCTCTCCTATATGTGAGTAATAAATAATTATAATTAATGGAGCATCCCAAGGCACATGGATGTGGTTTAATATGGAACCATGATGATGCCAAATTGGTGATATATAGATATATAGGTGGAATTCTATAACACATACCAAGATCGACAGATGAAGTTATTCCCCTAGGTCATAGGTTGATTTAATATACACTCATTAAATCAACCATTACATAATACCATGATCAGGTCATTTACTTTATTTATTTATTTTTGTCTATGAATTATTTATTTTATGTATACAGGACCGCAATAACATAAATAAATGAGTTAATATGCAAATATGGAATTTAAGTAAATAGATTATGCATAAATATTTTATCCATCATGGTTAATTAATTAAGTAAAATGCACTTAATATTTACAAGACATGTAAATGATAAAACAAGATAAAATTTATGTATAATTAATTAAAATACCAAAACCTAATATTAAGTAAGACTAATCCTTCCATTAGTTAATTAGGAATAAAACCATAGAACCAAGTGTAGTACATGATCAAAGTATGAACACTTAATTTTATTGGGGAGTTCTCGTGTGGGTTTTGGGTTGACTTAACCAATATCACACTGAGTTTAACAACCAAAGTATGTTCAATAAAAATTTGGAGGAAAGTGTAGAGGAAATCCAAGTAAGGATTTCAGGATAGGGGAATCCACTCAACAAATCAAGGTACTGCAAGTTTGAAGTTGGAAAGAACACCTACCTAATTAATTTCTTATGGTTTTTATAGCCAAAGTCTGGATCATTAAGAAAAGTAATGGGGATCCTTGTAACTAGAATGTTAAAGAAACTAGACAATCTGTGTTCAATGATGAGAGCTACTGGGACTTGATAAAATAATGAGAGATTTAATAAAAAAATTTAATTTATTATATCTCACCTAATTTGTAATCAAGAAAATTACCAATAATATGCTCTTTTTTAATTGTAGAATAAAATGACAAGTTCATTATCCACACTATCCCTACAATCAATATTATAGAAAGACAACCTCATAACTAGCAGTAACTTATAGGAGTGGTTTAGATGCCTTTAAGTTGTACTACAACATGAATGGAAATCTTAAATTCTAGAATCCTTAATGCCTAATCTTCTTGATAAAGAGACAAGTGATGAAGAGTTCCTAGTTTATGAAAAACATTTGAGAGAAAAAGTTGACATTCAATGTTTGATTATTTCTTCTATGTCTAGTGAACTCATGAAGTCTCACAAAAACATGGATGCATATAACATGCTTGAGAACCTCCATGATCTATACCAGGAGATAGCTATACATGAATGATTTGAGATTTCTAAGGCACTATTTTAGAGAAAGCTTGGGGAGGGTTCACCATATGGGCCTCACATAGTCAATATCATTGGCTACATTGAGTGCCTAGAGGTTTAAGGGTTTAAACTCCCTGATGAACTAGGAATCAACCTCATTTTGGCATCACTCCCAAAGCTCTTCTATGGATTTTTTGTAAATTTTAATATGAACAACATTGAAAAGTCTCTTCTAGATCTTATTTCTCTTATTCTCTAAGTAGATAAGGGTATAAAACATGAAAAACCTTCCATACTTATGGAGAAAAAATATAAAGTGAAAGTGAAAATCTTCTTCACACCCTTCCAAGAAGAGGAAGATCAAGGGGAAAGCAAGGGAACAAGATGCTATCTGTTTTTCATGTGGAAAGAAAGACCATTGAAAGAAAAATTGAACCCAACCAAAGAAGCAAGGGGAAGCTTCAGGTGCATTTTTTATCAAGTTCAATTTATTTGTTTCTATAAATTGGGTACTAGATACCGATTGTGGTGCTCAACTATGTATTCAAATACATGAACTAAGTAGATTCAGAAAGATTAACTGAGGGGAGGTAGATCTACAATCATCCCATGAAGCTAAACTTGCTTTTGTAGCTATCAGGGACCACCACCTCACATTGTTGACCAGAATGATCTTAGTTTCAAAGGGTTTTTATTACGTTCCTTCAATTTATAAAAACATTATTTTTGTATCCAGACTAGATACAAATGGATTTATTTTCCAATTTGGAAATAAATGTTGCTTATTTTATAAAGATATCATTTTTTATGTTAAGAAACATTTAAATAACGGTCTTTATGTGTTGGATTACACAAACCATGTAATGGAAATTGATAATAAAGTTACTTCACCTGAATAATATAATAACCAACTTTGACATCATCAGATAGGTCATGTAAATGAAAATCACTTGACTAAATTACATCAAGATAGATATTTAGATTGTTTTGAACTAAAACCACTTGGTTTATGTCACACATGTTTACAAGGAAAAAATGACCAAATCCCCATTTAGCAAGAAGGGTGCAAGGGATAGAGATCATCTTGAATTAGTTTATACCAATGTGTGTAGACCATTTCTTATTCAGGCAAGGGGTGGGTACTCATACTTCATAAATTTTAATGATTATTTTATTAGATTTGAATATGTATACTTAATAAGGTAAAAGTCAAATTATTTTGATAAATTTAAGGAATACAAGAATGAAGTTGAGAACCAGCTGGGTAATAAGATTAAGAAACATTGATCATAACGTGGTGGAGAATATCTTAATCAAGAATTTATTGATTATTTATGGGACTTTGGGATATTATCTCAACTCACTCCTCCTTATATGCCTCATTGGAATGGTGTAATCAAAAGGAGGAACCACACCTTGTTGGACATGGTTAGATCAATGACGAGTCATGCAATTCTTCCATTATCCTTTTGGGGATACACGTTAAAAACATAAAAATATGTAATAAACTAACTATTAACTAAAGAAAAAAATGGTATACCATACAAATTATAAAATGGAAAGAAACTCAGGTTGTCTTACTTACATGTGTGTGGTTGCGAAGTATTTGTTAAGACCAATCTAGGCAACAAGTTTGCACCCTGAGGAACAAAGTGTATCTTTATAGGATATCCCAAAGAAACAATGGCATACTATCTATAAAATCCTTCATACATAAAGATTGTGATTGATAGACATACCACATTTATTGAGGAGGATATTATCTATAAAAGTGATAGTGGGATCAAGATAGACTTCGATGAAATTTAGGCTCAAGATACACAAGAGTTGGAAAAGGAACTAATCATACAAAGCCCCATGGAAGAATAAATTGTTCCAGAGACACAATTACTATGTAGGAGTACTAGAGAGATTAGAGAACTAGAATGATATGGATTTATAGTCACCAAGGATGGTGACCCATTATTAGTTTATAATAATTATACTCTAACCTATAAGGAAGCTGTAAGTGACACAAATGTTTCCAAGTGGTAATAGGCCATGAATTCTGAAATAGATTCCATATACCAAAACCAATTATGGATTTTGGTAGACCCTATAGTAGGTGTAAAAATCATTGGTTGAAAATGGGTATTTAAGAAAAAACTGAACATGGAAGGAAAAGTCAATACCTATAAGGTGTGACTAATTGAAAAAGGTTTTAAACAATGTCAAAGCATTGACTACGATGAAACCTTTTTACCATTTATAATGTTGAAATCCATTATAATTATACTTTCCATTATGGATTTCCATGATTATGAGATTTGGAAAAGGGATTTCAAAATATATTTCCTTAACGGGAACCTTAAGAAAGATGTCTATATGGAACAATCCAAAGGGTTTGTGGATACAAAGGATGCCAATATGGTATGTAGGTTACAAAGATCCATTTATGGATTAAAGAAAGCATCCAGGTCAGGGAAAATCCATTTTGATAAGGCCATAAAAAAATTTGGTTTCATAAAGAATGAATGTAAGTCGTGTTTCTATAAATGGTTTAGTGGGAGTGCAGTAGTTTTATTAATATTATATGTTGATGACATATTACTCATTAGAAATGAAATACCAATATTATTGTTTGTTAAGGCATGGTTGAATAAATGGTCCTCTATAAAGGACTTGGAATAGGTAACATATATCCTTGGGATCAAGATTCATCACGATATATCTAATAGGTTTCTTAGCCTAAGTCAAAGTACATACATTGATAAGATACTGAATAGATTCAATATAGAACAATCCAAGTGGGGATTATTGCCACTATCACATGATATTCATCTTTCTAGGAAAATGTGTCCTCAGACACATGTGGAGAGAAAAATAATGGAAAGGATTCCATATGCATTAGATATCGGATTAGTCATGTATGTTATGCTATGTAATAGGCTAGATTTCACCTATGCATTAAGTATGGTAGGAAGATATCAAGTTGATCCAGGTGTTCCCCATTAGATGATAGTCAAGACTATATTTAAGTATCTAAGGCTTACTAAGGGTATGTTCATGGTTTATATAGGATATGAGGAACTAGTAATCAGAGGATATAAAAATGATAGTTTTAAAACTAATCAAGATGACATGAAGTCACAAACATGATATATATTCACTTTGAATGGAGGTACTGTGAGCTAGAAGAGCTCAAAGTAGTCCGTGGTTGTAGATTCTACAATAGAGTTTGAGTATATTGCAGCTTCTAAGGTAGATAAATAATCAGTATGGATGCACAACTTTGTCAAAGAGCCTAAAAAGTGCCTAGTAGTAAAAATCCTATCACAATCTATTGTGATAATAATATAGTGGTGAATCTGGTAAAAGATCTAAATTCACATCAGTGGATGAATGACAGACTTCGTAAGTATCATATCTTGAGGGATTTTTATTAGAGAGGTAAATTTGCAGCGATAAGTATTTCCATGTAAGACAACATGGTGGACGCCTTTACTAAATCCTTAACTCAGCAGAAACATTACTATCATGTGAGGTCTAGCAGAATGAAGGCCATATGCAGTTGTCTCTAGTACAAGTGAGAGTTTGTTGGAGTTGGTGTTCTAAGACCAAATGTTTGTACTTTGATTACATGTATATTCGATGTATTTAATATTAATAAAACTAATTATTACACATTTTTCATTGTTCTTTATGACTATAATGTAATAATGTTATAGAGTATACATCACATTGATAAGGTCATAGCAATTCACCACTATAACAAGAACCTTGATGTGCTATGATATTCTTAAATAATGTTCTATGATTGGATAACATATTATGATGGGACACATAATATATAGACTATTATGTGTGAGTACTCATAAGTAGACGGGGATTCTTCTCATGAAGTTCGAACATGGTAATCTCCAAGATGGAATATTATGAGAAAAAAAACACCAGTAGGAATTCTGCATGTATTTGTGTCATCAGATATTCCTATCTGCAAGAATATATGATGGTCCTTATACTTTATGATTATTATTAATGCATGTTACAACTTGCATACTTATATGTATTTCATAAACCATGATGATAATAACTCATGGTTAAGTTAGATATATTGGGTGTGTCACGAGTAACATGTCATTAATGGATAAGCCAAGGAAGGATTTGTCCATTCTATCTTTATAGAAGTTGAAATCTCAGCCCTTTGATTGGAATATAACCATCACATTAAATTCCATGGACATGGTGCAATGACATGCTTATTTCAGATATTCAAAGAAAGGCATATCAAACATATAGGTTAGTGACACAGATGTACAACCTTCTTGATGAGATATTGTGACAAAGAGATTATATTACACTGTGATAGTTCATATATGGTTTTAATCATTGAGACATTAAGTTCTTTCTCTTGGGTTCCTTGACCCATTTCTAGATAGTAATCTCAGACTTTAGGCAAGCCCGCCTAATTCCATTAATAAAGAATCCTAGAGGGCCACACACTAAGTGTTTCCATTGATCTCAATTAAATTATATTTGAATTTAATTAATGAAATAAATATTATTCTCAAGACTGAGGAATAATTTTATTCAAGTTAAATTGATAACATAAATTAAATAAATATTTATTCACTAGAATGTGAATAAAAATATATTTGTTTATTTTATTAAATATTTAATAAATATTTATTCGATGGTATGTGAATGAAATATTTATTTATGAATAAAATATTTATTCAGGTATTTGATAAATACTGAGGAGTTTGAATAGACCAAGACTGTGTCTAGTGATAAAATAATTATTTACAAGTTGGTAAATATTATTTATCAATTTGTGAAAGTTGTCACACCACATAATAATAATAATAATATTATGTGACATGAGGTTTATTAAAGGTTTTAAATATTATTTAATGGCCAACATGCAATTTAATAATATTTTAACCCAAACCCAAACTATATAAATAAATAGTTATTTCTATTGTATATAGCATATAAAATCAAGAATATAGAATTGTTGCACACAATGAATTACCTCTCGACCCCTCCTTCTCTCTCCCTCTCAATAATGAGAAACACAAGAGAGATTTCTTCAATATTGAAGAAAAAGTGATCAAGAAAAAAATGCAAGACATTTGATTCACCATGCTAGCACCTAGAGATTGATTGTTTTTTCTCAAAGATCATTGGAGCATGTGTAGATCACCACTAGAGGGATTCTAACTTGGATCCTCAAAATCTTAATGAAGGAAATTTGAAAGGGTCTTTTTAGATGATCGACATTAAATTCAAAGAAAAAAACCTAGAATGAGCTAAATAATTTATTCAAATATAAATAAATTAATTATAAAATTAATGTGTGAGATCCTTTATTAGGGTTCTGGGTAAATAAAATTAAACAAAATTTTAATTATCACATCACCCATCGTGCACTTCTACTGCACCCAGAACCTTCAGGTACCACATCAGGCTCTTGGATGAAGGTGTGCATCCATATTACTTTCTTAGCTGCCTCAGAAGCCGCAATATACTCAGAATCTTTTGTAGAATCTGCAACCATAGCCTACTTTGAGATCTTCCAGCTCAAAACATCTCTATTCAAAGTAAAGATGTATCCTATTTGTGACTTCATTCCATCATGATTACTTTGGAAACTAGCATATGCATATCCTATGATGACTAGTTACTTATATCCTCCATAGACCAAAAATATATCCTTAGTAAACCCCAGATACTTAAGGATAGTCCTGACTTCCATCCAATGGAGGAAACCTAGATCATCTTGTTATCTACATACTGCTCTCAATGTATAAGAAAAATTCAGCCTAATACATAAAATAACATACATGACCAACCCAAATTGCTTATGCATATGGAATCCTTTCCATTCCATTTATTTCCTCATGTGTCTAAGGGAATTTTTTCCTAGAAATATGATTTCCATGTGATCCTGGCAACAATCCCCTCTTGGATTTTTCTATACTTAATCTCTTAAGTATCTTGTCAATGTATGTACTTTGATTTAAGATGAGAAACTTCTTGGATCTATCAATATGGATCTTGATCCCAAGAATATACACTTCCTCACCCAAGTCCTTCATAGATAACCATTTATTCATCCATGCCTTAACAGATAGTGACATCGATATTTCATTTCTAATAAGTAATATATCATTGACATATACTATCAAGAAAACGGCTGCACTCCCACCGAACTATTTATAGACACACAACTAAAATTAATTCTTTATGAAACCAAATTCCATTATGGAATCATCAAAATTAATGTTCCATGACCTGGACATTTTCTTTAATTCATAAATGGATCTTTGCAACTTGCATACTTTGTTGGCATCCTTTGAAGCCACAAACCTTTCGGGTTGTTTCATATATACATCTTCCTGAAGGTTACCATTAAGAAAAGATGTTTTGAAATCCATTTTAAAAATATCATAATAATTTAAGTACACAATATAAAGTAGAATTATTATGAATTTTAATATTGCAGATGGTGAAAGGTTTCTTTGTAGTCAATGCCTTGAAGTTGTTTAAACCCTTTTGTAACCAGTCGTGCACTACTGGAAAATGGACCTATCCCCACGGTTTCCCCCAAAACCATGGGGATAGACCCCCCCTATACCCACAGTTTTGGAAAACTGTGGGTATACGTGTCTTTTCAAGACCTATACCCACAGTTTTCCAAAACCGTGGGTATAGGAGGGTCTATCCCCACGGTTTTCCAAAATCGTGGGGATAGGTCCTAAAAAGTCACATATACCCACGATTTCCCAAAACCGTGGGTATAGGGGTACCTATCCCCATGGTTTCCCAAAACCGTGGGTATATGGGTACCTATCCCCATGGTTTTGGGGAAAACCGTGGGTATAGGTCACTTTTGTGTGTGCGGGATTTTTTTTTCTGCGGGAAGGAATTTTTTTTTGGCGGGAGCCCTATACCCATGGTTCTTCCCTCTATACCCACAGTTTTTATAACTATATTTAACTATATATATATATATACATATAGGTGAAGTTAGGGTAGTGGTTAGACGTAGTGTTTGCAGTGAAGAGGTTGCAGGATCGAAACTCAGCGCCTGCATTATTTTAGGACCTATACCCACGGTTTTGAAACCGTGGGTAAAAGCCGTTGACACCGTGGCAATTGGTTATGTTTTAGTGACACGGTGGCAGGACACCTATACCCAAGGTTTTGGAAAACCATGAGTATAGGCCGGGGACCTATACCGACACCGTTCCAGCCCACAATTCCCAAAACCGTGGGTATAGCCTATACCCACGGTTTTGGGGGCTATACCCATGGGTTTGAACCATGGGTATAGGCTGTTTTTCTAGTAGTGGTGCCTTATAGGCACTGGATTGTCCTTCCATGTCTAGTTTGTTCTTGAATTCCCATTTTTAACCAATGGTATTTACATCTAATAGATGGTCTACCAAAATCCATACTTGGTTTTAGTATATGGAATCCATTTTATAATTCACAGATTCTTTCCACTTGGCAATATACGTTCCACATACTACTTCCTTATAGGTTAAAGGATCATTATTATCAACTAATAATGATTCCCCATCCTCGGTGACTAAAAAATCATAACATTATAGTTCTCTAACCTCTCTTATACTCCTACACAATACTTGTGTCTATGGAAAAGTTTATTTTTCCATGAAGCCTTGTAGAAGTTGTTCATATACCAACTCTTCTATGCCTTGAGCCTTAACTTCATTGAAGTATATCTCATTCCCACTATCTATTTTAGAGATTTGATCCCTCTTAATGAATATGGTGTGTCTTTCCATTATAACCTTTTTTCTAAGGGTTTATATAAGTAATATCCCTTCATTTCCTTAGGTTATCCTATAAAATTTCACTTTGTGCCTTAGGGTGAAATTTTGTTACCAGAAGAGACCTTAAAAAATGCTTCGCTTACCCACACATGTAAATTTGATAACATTTATTTCTTTCCACTCCAAAATTCATATGTAATACCATTTATTGATTTAGTTGGTACTTGGTTTAGTATATGTGCTGCTGTTTGTAACACATATCCCCAAAAGAATAATCAAAGAATTGTATGACTCATCATTGATCTCACCATGTACAAAAAGGTGTGGTTCCTACTTTTGCTTATACTATTCCACTGAGGCGTGTAAGGAGTGAGTTGTGATAGGATCCCAAACTCCTATAAGTAATCAATAAATTCTTGATTAAGATATTCCCCATTATAGTCTGAGTAAAGATTCTTAATCTTATTACCAAGTTGGTTCTCAACTTCATTATTGTATTCCTTGAATTTATAAAAGAATTTGAATTATACCACATTAAGTAGACATATCCATATCTACTAAAATCATTAGTAAAATTTATAAAGTATGAGAACCCTCCACTTGTTTCAATAGGAAATGGTCCACACACATCGATATGAACTAATTCAATAGTCTCTTTAGTCCTTTCACCTTTCCCACTAAATGGGGCTTTGTCCATATTTCCTTGTAAACGTATATGATATACACCAAGTAGTTTTAGTTCAAAAGAATCTAAATATCCATCTTGATGTAATTTAGTCAAGTGCCTTACATTCACATGACCTATCCAATGATACCAAAGTTGGGAGTGGTATGAGTCATGTGAAGTAACTTCATTATCGATTTTCATTACTTATTTCTTGTAATCCAACACATAAAGACCATTATTTAAGTGTGCCTTACCATAAAAATGATATATTTATAAAAGTATCAACATTTATTCTAAAATTTGAAAATAAATCCATCAATATCAAGTCGAGATACAAAAATAATGATATTGGTAACAAATAGAACATAATAACAGCCTTTAAAAACCAATATTATTCTAGTCAGTAATGTGAGGTGGTAGTCCTCAATAGCTAAAATAGAAAGTTTAGCTCTGTTGGTTTTTTGTAGATCTACCCCCCCTTGGTCAATCTTTTTTAATCTACTTGGTTCCTATATTTGAATACATATTTGAGATCCACAAGTTATATATAATATCTAATTTGTAGAAATAGATAAATTTCACTCGATAACAAACACACTTGAATCTTCTCCTTTATTATTTGGATGGGTTCAATTTTTCTTCCAATGGCCCTTCTTGTCACATGAAAAATAGAAAAAAATCATATTCCCTCAATTCCCCCCTAATATTCCTTTTCTTGGAAGGGTGTGAATAAGCTTTGGGTTTAAATCTCTTTGATTTTCCTTTCCATTTGTTCACCATAAGGACAAAAAAAATTTCACGCTTCATATCCTTATCTACTTGGCGAAGAAGAGTAAAAAAACCTGTCATAGACTTCTCAATTTTTATATATTAAAATTAATAACTAAGTTAGAGAAGCTTCGAGGGAGAGATTCCAGAATGAGACCAATGCCCAGTTCTTTGGGGAGTTTAAAACCCAAAACCTCTAATCACTCAATGTAGATAATGATCTTGACTATGTGAGGTCCATCTAGGGAACCCTCTACAAGATTTCTCTGAAAGAGTGCCTTGGAAATATCAAATTGTCCCTTCTTAGATCTCTCTTAGTAGTGATCATATAGGTTCTCAAGAATACTATATGAATCCATATTTTTGTGAGACTTTATGAGTTCACTAAACATAGACAAAAGCATCAAAAATTAAACATCGACCGCGTCATTCATATATTTATCATAGACTAGGAACTCTTCATCACTCACTTCCTTAGCATGAGGATTAGGAAATGAGGATTATATCATGTAAGTTTTTCATTCATGGCATAACACAACCTGAAGGCGCATTTACTATTCCTGGAAGTTACAACAAGTTGGGAGGTTGTCTTTATCCAATATTGATCATAGGGATAATTTGGATGATGAGTTTTCCATTTTATTCTACAATTAAAAGAGAATATTATTAGTACTTATATTTATTACAAATTGGGTGAGATATAATAAATTAATTGATTTTATTAAATCTCCCACTATTTTATCAAGTTCCAATAGCCCTCACCATTGAACCAGGTGTTAGACCCAAGGGTATTCTTTGATGGAAATGAAGTATAGTTTGTGTTTGTTTTAAATCCAAATTAGGTTGATCAAGGAGTTTTCAATATAAGGATTCTTATAGTATAGGCCGAATAAGGTGTTTAAGGTGCTGTAGTTTCCCAGTGTTTGCTAAATTTTTGGGCCTCAAAATTGAGAGTTTATCTTTTTGAAAAAGGAAGGTTTTATGAAAAGGAGTCCGTAAAGCATGGTTCATAGACTGTAAAACATAGTTCGCAGACCACTAAGGGAGGTACATAGAATGATATTTCCACATAGAATCACAGTATGTGGACCAAAAATAAAAAATGGTTCGTAGGATGAATATGGTTCATGGGAAGGTTTGAAGTACGTGGAAGGAAATCAGTTCGCAGGATGGATCGTCATTTGCAAAAATGAGGTGGTTATTTGTGAAGCCACAAAGGGAGAGAGGAGGTATGTAGACCATGTAGGGAAAATGGTTCGTGGGATTAATGAGGTTCACAGAAGATGCACAGTATGTGGTGAAGGCTGCACCACATCGATGATTTGGGAAATCTCAGATTAGAGGATTTTACGAATCTATTTTCCTATATAAGGAGAAATAATTCCTTCATTAATTAAATAAATTTTTATTGGAAATATGAGATGAATTTGATGAAGTCTAGAAGTGGTTCTTGGGTAGAAAACCCCATGAAGGAGAAGAAGTTTGCGTGGAGGATTCTGTGAAAGGAGAAGTGGTCCACAGATACAATCCATAGAAGGGGTTTTGTAGGGAACTAAAGCCCACAAAGGAAAATAGTTCGCATAATGTGGTTTGTGGAAGACAATTCATAGAAGATAATTAGCAGAAGAGGATTTAGTCCATAGAGAAGAAGTGGTATGAAAAAGCGGTATGCAGAGGTAGTTTGCAGAGTCAGTATGTGGAGGTGGTACACAAATTAATGCGGTTTGTGAAGGAAGTAGACCAGTTTTCGGAGGAACAGTTCTCAAATTATCAGTGCATAGGTTTGTGGATTATGTCTATGAGTAAAATCATAACTTCAGCAGAGCATCTATATATAGTTCAGGATACATGCTTTAATGAATATGAAGGGACCTAAAATTCCATAAATTGTGTTTAGATTCCTCTCAAGGCAGTGAGCTAGGGGGAGCTGACAAAAGTGTTCCAAGGGACGCAGTAAGCTATCCCTAAAACATTATAAAGGTAGTGTTCCTAGAATAGAGTGACTATGCCCAAAATTTTGTACTCCACAACTAGTGAAGATTAGTGGATTTAGGTACGACTGACAGACTATCGGTGTATGCTGCTTAGACTGGCTCTTAGTGGTGAACCAAGTAAAATTGATGTGCTGGATCTTTGTATGTGATTGTTTGTTTACTAATCATTCTCATTAGATATGTTTAATGAGTTCCTACTAATGTGGGAACAAGATCTGTCCTTTTAAAGAAAAAGTTGACACCCTGATTCACCCCTCTCGTCTCAGGGTGTTTTGGGGTCCTTCAAGTGGTATCATAGGATAAATGTTGTTGGTGTTAAATATACCCTTCATTTATATCATGGAGAATACAGTGAATGCTAGGGTAGTACCCCTCTTTGATGGATTCAACTTTAAGATCTCGAAGAATAGGATGAGATCTCATATAAGATATCTTGGAATGGAAGTCCTATTTTACACTACACAAGGAATACAGTTCATTGATCCAACCAGGCAGTCTATGACTGATACAAGCAGGAAAATTCTTGATGCAGATGCTAAAGCACAAAATTCCCTCATTGCATCTCTTTCTGATCAAATCTATCTAAAGGTGATGAGTTGTAATTCCTCAAAGTCTATGTGGGAAAAATTGTAGAATACATATAAAGGTGACAACAAAGTGAAGGAAGTGAAACTACAAGTATTTCATAATATGTTTGATGATCTGAAGATGCATCCTGATGAAAATGAAGATACATTTTTCAATCAAATTACTGAAGTTGTTGGAGAAATATGAGGACTTGGTGAAGAAATCAAAGACATTGATATTGTAAAGAAAATATCGATAAGGATTCCACCTATTTACAATTCAAAGGTGTCATCTCTTGAGGAAATGGATCTCACTAAACTTTATTTAGATGATCTGTAGAGTAGTCTGGTGGATTATGAAATAAGAGTCAAACCTGAAGATGAAATGACTCGAGTTAGAAAGGAAATGGAATTCAAATCCATAGAAAAACTGAAAATTTTAGGAGATAGTGTTGATGAAGATAATGAGGAAAATGAACTTCTTTCTCTCATTGCCAAGAAATTTAAAAAGGGAAAAGGGAAATTTTAAGGCAAGTTACCTATGGATTGTTTTTGTTGTGTCAGAGTGGGACACATTGCTTCTCAATGCTCAAGAAAGTTTGATGATGAATAAAGTGAATATGGAAACATGTAGAAGCCTTAGAAAAGGTTTTTCAAAAAGGAAGACTCTAAATCTAGAAATAAATTATAGAGAAAGAGTTTTTTCTGTGAAGAAGAGGATGATGATAATGAATTCTTTGAGGAAGAAGAATCAAAATTTAAATCTGGAACCCATGATTCCATGATGGTTACCATTGAAAAGTTATAACTATCAGGAGATAAGACTAGAGATAATCAGTTGACCACTAATGCTGATCTCAAGTTTCAATTTAAGGATACTTTTGGTAAGCTTGAGAATCAATGTAAGAGATGAAAAAGTAGAGAGAAGTTGTGGATGAGTCATCAAAATATGTTGATATACTAGAAGTTGAAATTGACCGATTTGAGGAAGTAATAAAGAAACATTCAAAAACTTTTGAAAGCTCAGAATATATTGTTGAACTAAAACTGAAAATTAAATAATAGGCAAGGGTCATTAATGATCTTACATCTAGACTAGAGGAGAAGTCTAAGACTATTGAGAGACTCGAAGAATAATTTGTTACTATTAGGAGTAAACTCAAAAGTTAATCAAATTCAAAAGAAACAAAGAAGAAAATATAGTTTGGAAAATTCTCAAATGCTGAGTTGCTGGAGAGAGCTAATCATGGTTTCTATAGTATTGAAAAGGTTTTGAATAATCAAAGACCTACATGCATGGGAAACAATGGAATCACTTGTGATGATGAAACATAAAATGCTGCAAATAAAATGGGTCAAAATAAAGGAAAGATGAAAATTAGACATGTTGAAAAGTCACCTGAAGTTCTGAAAAAGAAACCATCAATTCAAACTGAAAGGAGAACTGAGAACTATCCCCAGAAATCCAGAAATGATAGGCAGCAACCCTACCTTCCTAAGGAAGGATACATGAGGAGGAATAGAAATTAGAAGACATTTCCACTTATGAAATGTCAATTCTATGGATATTTGGGCTATACCATGTCATACTGTGAAGAGACAAGGATCTATTTGAATGAGGGAAGATCTAAGAAGTCAACAAAGTTGAAAAAAATTCATATCCTACTTATAGAAGAATCAATTTCTTTGGATATTGTTTTTGTTGCTCTAACTTTGTCTATAATGATGTTTATTACAGGCAGAGGAAAGACATGAACAATTCATGCAGAACTCAGAGAAAAGTCAATACTCGTCAACTAGATGGTGTTGCTCTCACAAATAGGTTTTATCCTCTGAAAGAAGAGTATGAGTATGAAGAACCTTCTCACATGAAAGATAGATTTAAAATTCTATCTTTATCCTTTACTCAATCTAATATTTCATAGAAGGAAAAGAAGAAAATTGAAAAGACCAACCTTGAAGAAGTAGCTCTCAATGTTATAAAGAGAAAAAACACCTGGATCCTTGATAGTGGATGTTCATCCCATATGAAGGGTAATTCTGAATTATTAATGATTGTTAAGAAAAGGGTCTATGGAAAATTAAGGTTCAGTAATGATGGTGCATTGAAGATCAAAGGTAGTGGAAGTACCAAACTAGCTAATATTGAGCTAAATAAAACTGAAGTTCTTTATGTGGATGGTCTACGTCACAATCTCCTTAGTGTGAGTCAACTCTGTGACTCATGACTTATATTTACTTTCAATCAAAAAGGCTGTACTATAAAGGGAAAGACATGAAATTCTCTAATGAAAGTCTAGAGAATAGATGACAACTTATATTAGGTTGATAGTAATGAAAACATTTTCTATATAACATCTGAAGAATAAAAAAACATGTGTCATCGAAGGTTGGGACACATTAATCAATAAGAAATGGAAAAGATATCTAAGATGAAGATAATCATGTACATCCCCAATATGAAGCATGAACGGGAAAATACTTGTGATGCTTGCGTACGAGGGATGTTGGTTTGTAGTTCATATTAGCCAAAGAAGAAAAGAGCATAAAATCTTTTTGATCTCATACATACAGACATATGTGGTCTGATAAATGTTTCCAGAACTCATGGAGAAAGTCACTTCATTCTTTAAATTGATGATTATAGTAGAATATTTTGTGTGATTATTATACAAAGGAAATTACAAGTGCTTGATTTCATGAAAACTTATCACTGAATTGCTGAGAATGATACTACATAGAAAATCAAAGTTTTTTGGTCTGAAAATGGAGGGGAATACACATCCATTGAGTTTGAAAATTACTTAGAGAAGTATGGAATACAACATGAGGTGGATGTTGTGAGAAACCCACATCAAGATGTAGTTGTTGAGTATAGGAATCGACATGTGAACAATATGGATAGAACTATGTTGATTGAGAGTCGCATCCCTCGACATTATTGGAAAGAGGCTGTTCAATCTACAATGTATATTCAAACTTGAATAGGGCTTTATATGGGTGAAACAAAGACACCATATGAGTTGTGGCATGGTCGGAATCCCTATTTGAATTATTTTCATGTTTTTGAAAGTAAATGTTTTATCTGAAACAAATAAGGAAATCAAGGAAAGTATGGTGATGTTGTAGATGAAGAAATATTCCTTGGATATTCAATGAATAAAAAAGCCTACAAATGTTTCAATAAATGTCTTTGAAAAATTGTGGAAAGCACTAATGTGAAGATCATTAAAGATAAAACCAAAAATGCCTCAAGGAATTTGTATGATGATGTGATAGAGGATGAGGAAGAATGTGAACATGGAATGAATCCAAATACATAGGAAGGAATGAAAAACACTCAAGAATCACATCATGATGTTGACTCAGATGAAGAATCGGAAGAGGAGACCATGGCCGAAGAAAATTCTTCTGAACCTCACAGGAGAAATCGAAGAGCATAAATTGATTAATCTAACATCATTGGGGGTTGTAAATCTCCCACAAAGACAAGGAGAATGAGGAATAATTCACAATAAACATTCCTATCAATTGTGGAACCATCCTTATTTTAAGAAGCTACAAAGGATGAATCATGGGTTAAGACCATGAATGGAAAGTTGGATCATATCGATAAAAACCAAACATGATATCTAGTTAAGAGAATTGGAAACCACAATGTGATTGGTATTAAGTGGATTTAAAAAAAATAAATTTGACGAGCATGGAAATGTAATCATAAACAAGGCATGACTGGTGTGTAAAGGATATTCACATATTGAAGGTGTTGATGTTGGAAAAACATTTGCTCTGGTGGCTAGACTGGAGTCAATTAGAGTGTTTCTTGCCATGTCAATTCAAAGAGGATACAAATTGTATCAAATGGATTTCAAAATAGCTTTCTTAAATGGTGTTCTTGAAGAAGAAGTCTACATTGAACAACCTATGGGTTTTCTGCTTAGTAATGATGAAATGAAGGTTTGCAGATTAAATAATGCACTTTATAGTTTGAAGCAGGTACCATGTACATCATATTCCTGAATAGATTCTTATCTGAAGAAGCTCAAATTTAAAATAGGAGGAGTGGATCACAATGTCTATATAAATAATTCTCATAAATATTAGTTCATAGTGCTAGTGTATGTAAATTATATTATATTCGGTGGTAGTAGTCAGGGATCAGTGGTTGAATTCTCCATTCACATGAAATCAGAATTTGAAATGTTTATGATTGGGGAACTCATGTATTTCTTGGGGCTGCAAGTGATTCAAAAGAAATAATACACTTTTATTTCTCAAGAAAAGTATACAATAGAGTTACTGAAGAAATTCAATATGAATGACTCCAAACCAATGTCTACTTAGATTGCGGTGGGAACTAAACTTGGAAAGCATGAGGATGTGACTTCTATGGATCCCACAATGTATAGGAGAGTCATCAGACACTTACTGTACTCAACTGTAATGAGGCCATATATTGTATTTTAAATATTATTAGTGGACCACTTTCAAAGTAATCTGAAGGAATAACATATGAAAGTAGTGAAAAGAATCATGAGGTACATTCAAGGTACTCACAATTATGGCTTATATTTTATTGCAGGAAGGTATAATGAACTATCAGTGTTTTCTGATGCTTACTGGGCTAGAGATGTTGTTGATACAAAGTAAACATGTGGTGGATCATTCTTTATTAGCAAGAAATATGTGGGATGGTTTAGTAAGAAATAGGAAAGTACTTCTCTTAGTACTACTGAGGTTGAGTATATCTCCACTACAATAGCGCGCACACAACTACTTTGGATGAAGCAACAACTAAATGATATTGGTGATGAGGTAAAGCATCTAATGGTGATTCACTATGATAAAAAGAGAATAGTTGATCTTACGAAGAATCCTGTTCAGCATTCTTGTATGAAACACATTGAAATAAGATATTAATTTATCAAGGAAAAAGTTGAACAAGGTGTGATTAAAATGGATCATGTTGGCACTGATGATCAAGTGGATGTGTAACGACCCAAAGTTTTATCAATGAAATTCCCTTATTATAGTATAATCACATTAGGAAGAACAATGACATATAATGATACTAAATATTATGTGACCATTAAACATAATTTTTCCACTTTTATGTTTTGAATTTCAAAAATCTGACAAACACGGTTGTGATCAATAAGATGTTTGGAGTCCGATAAGACAAACTTAATTTTTAGTGAATAGTAACATACCCTTATGAATAGTAATGTTACCCTTATGAATAGTAACCTCACCTATGATAGTATATATGTAGGATTTAAGTTAAATCATGATGTATCTATGTTTTGGAATAAGTAAACAAAAGTTTTAAAAACTGTATTTTTCAAGTAAATTATGATTTTAATTAAAAATTAAATTAATCATATTTAGAAAATTATTTTTAAAAAATGGACTTCATTTTTATATTCTACATTTCAAAAAATGGTTAGGGTAAATTTTTGGTATTTTTTTGAAATACTTGAATTTTTGATGAATAGTGAAATACCATAATTTACAAAATAAGCTAAAAACACTAATTATAGAGTCATGTATGATATTCTGATGATGTAAGTCCAATTGGTTAAGATTCACATATCAAAATTACTGTATTTATTCATGGTATACTCACTATTCCTTGTCTTTTTGATAATTAATAAATTAATGAATTTTATATTGAGAAATCCTCTCTCCCCTCCACTATAAATACCACCCTTCACACCCTCACTTCCTCACACCTCTAAAGCTTCAAGACTTATCTAAACACTACCCAAGAATCTTCCCTATACCCTCCCTCACATCCAAGAGCTTCTGGTCTCATCAAAAGACCAATCCAAGGTGCCTTGAGGAGGATCTCAAGAGGATAACTCAAGAGGTAATTCCCCCTCTTTTCCTTTAATTTCCTTTCAATTTCAAGTTCTTTTCTTATTCTATCCCCACATATCTTCATTCACATGGTATGGTAACTCCATTATCATACATATAATGTAATTTTATGATACTAATGGGATATTATATCATCCAAACCCCTTCTCCTCTTCTTTTTATTTTAGAAAGGAAAATGTTGTTCGTGAGGTGTTAATTTATCACCTTCAAGAACGACATGTTTTCAATTTCATTTACCACCTTCAGATATGGTCATGAACCCATTTTTATGGTTGAAACAGATTATTTTATATGTATTATATCCTATTTAATATTCTGTAACTAACTTATATACATATTACTAAATGATAAATCAAAACATGTTCGTTGTGATCCAAAAACTGCCCAAATTAACCTAAAATGATCATCATTAAATCTTAACTAATGATTAATCCATATGGTATATAACATAATTCATTATAATATCATTTAACATTATGTAATATCATTAATAACATGAAATATCAGTTATGTATGTTTATCCATGTTCTACACTAACTTCCATTTATGAATACAAGTGAACGGCTCAAGAAAACCATAAAAACAAACATTCCAGAACAATGTTTTTAAAATCTATAACTCATCCAAAGAACCATAAAATAACCTAATGAAACCATAATGAACCATATTCATGTAAAAAAGGTTCTTTAATTGTTAATTAATGAATCTAATGTCGTTATACATGACATTAAAGCGAAGAAAGTGTTCAGATACAAGCTAATGGGAAATTCTCGAACCCAACTTTCTTTCTTCGGGTTCTCCCTCTTTCACTCCATTTTTGGTATGTTTACTCCTTAAAAATAATTTTTTCATCATTATATTACCCATTCTAGGATATACATTTTCTTTACTGTATTTTATTTCAAACACAATGTTTTCCAAAAGAACTCTTCTTTCAAAAAACACACCTTTTATTTCTCACTCAAGGTTGATGGTTATTGTATCAAGTATGTTATTCCCACTTTCTTTGGGAAAACCAAAGTTTATTAATGCATTATTATGAGATGAAACCCATTCCTTTCCATGGGTTAGTTATGTTCATTTTTTATATATGTTCTATTTGGCCTACATGATAATGATAATGTTATGATGTGACGAGTGCACCCAGAATTATATAGCGCAATATGAATGTTTGAATGTGACAGGTGTGCCCAAAATTATACAGTGCTCCAATTCATTGGGTAAAGTAATAAATCTCATGATTTAAAGTGAAATGATGTGTGAACAAGATACTATATTTGTTCAAAATTATGTATGTTAGTTAACCACTAAGACATGATGTTTCATTTTTTATGCATTGCCACATTTCAAGTCTTTTATTAATGATTTCTATCATGTTCATAATACTTTTCCTATGTTATGATTATGATCACCCATTGTTATATTTTTCTTATATACTCTCTTACTAGGAATTTAGCTCACCCCTTTTTGATGTATATCCCCAGGTGACTACATGTACTAAGGAGAGGTCAAGTGCCAATAAGAAGATAGAGAAGAAGGAATTAAATAAATGTTTATGTTTGATGTTTTAAATGTTATGTTTGGTCCTAGTTTTCCCAAGACACTAAACCTCTGGATCCTCATGGTGTAATACTATTATGTTTTTTATCTTTATAATGATGTAATAGTAATGTAAGAAAAGGTAGGGTCGCTATAAGATGACATACCGACTAAGACATTGTCAGCACATGTGTTTAAAAAGCATCGGTTGAACCTTAGTGTTCAACCACCTCACAGTGCATGAGGAGGTTACATTTGATCCCCTCTCCTTAGTTGAATTATCTGTTTTAATCTGTTTGTGGAAGTGATGCATATTTATGGGGTAGATGCAATCTAGATGGAGTATGTTTTGAGCTCTACAATGTACAAATACCATTTTTGGGTTTATTTTCAATAGGGGAGAATGGATAAATTCAATGTGGAAATGTGTAGAATGAAATGTTTTTCTGGTTTCAAGAGAATGTATAATTGAGAAATTCAATGATTACAAATGGGGAAAATAAGAATGGAGAAAACAATTCGGTGTTATAAGGAAAGAGTTAAGCATTCCAAAACATGAGAAACCAATTCATGCTTCCTATCTTATTTTCTACACCAAACATTTTCCATGTAGACTAAGAGTGTTGGCTGAGTTGTTTCTTGCATATCAGGTTTTGTTTGTGGCTGGTACTTCATTGAATTTATCTAAAGATTTCCAACAAACCAAAAATGGGAGAATGTTGTACCCAAGGGTGTTCTTTAATGGAAATGAAGTATGGTTTGTGTTTGTTGTTAATCCACATTGGGTTGATAAAGGAGTTTTTAAGATAAATAATCTTATAGTACATGCTGAAGTAGGTGTTTAAGGTGGCGTAGTTTCCTAGTGTTTGCCAAATTTTTGGGACTGAAAATCGGGAGTTTATATTTTTGGAAAAGGAAGATTTTATGAAAAGGAGTCCATAAAGCATAGTTCAAGAACCAAAAAACATAGTTTGTGGATCACTAAGGGAGGTACATAGGATGGGATTTCAGCATAGAAGCATGATATGTGGACCATGAATGAAAAATGGTTTGTGGGATGAATATGGTCCATGGGAAGGTTCATACTATATGGAAGGAAAACGGTTTGTGGGATGGCTCATCATTTGCAAAAACGAGGCGGTGATTTGTGACGCCTTGAAGGGAGAGAGGCGGTACATGGACCACATAAGGAAAATGTTTCATGGGATGACTACAGCTCACGATAGATACACGGTATGCGGTGAAGGCCGTACCGCATCAAAGATTTAGGAAATCTTGGATTAGAAGATTTTACGGATCTATTTGCCTATATAAGGAGCATTGATCACTTCATTAATCAGAGACTTTTTGATTAGAAATATGGGAGGGATTCAGTGAAGTCTAGAAGTGGTTCACGAGAAGACAACCCCATGAAGGAGAAGAGGTTCGTGAGGAAGATTCCATAAAAGGATAAGTGGTCTATAGAGATAGTTTATGGAAGGGGTTTTGTGGGGAAATTAAGTCTTCAAAGGAAAAAAATTCACATAAGGTGGTTCACGGAAGATGATTCATGGAAGAAAATTAGTTGAAGAGGAGTTAGTTAGCGGAGAATAAGTAGTATGCAAAAGCGGTATGTGGAGGTGGTTTGCAGAGGTAGTACACGGAGGTGGTATGTGGAGCAATGTAGTTTGCGAAGGAAGAAAGCCAGTTCATGGAGGAATAGTTCATGAACTATTGGTGTGCATATTAGTGGATTATGTCTACAGGTAAAATCAAGACTTCAGCATAGCATCTATATACAGTTGAGGATGCATGATTTAATAAAGATACTATGTTTGGATTCCTCTAAAGGCAATGAGCTAGGGGGAACTAACAGAAATGTTCCAAGGGATGCCATAATATATCCCTAAAACATTGTAAAGGTAGTGTGACTAGAATAGAGTGACTATTCCTAAAATTTTTTACTCCACAACTACTGAATATTAGTGGATTTAGGTACGACCGACACACTGTCAGTGTATTCTCCTTGAACTATCCCTTAGTGGCGAACCAAGTAAAATTGTCTTGTTGAATCTTTGTATGTGATTTTTTATTTCTCATTCTCATTAGACAGGTTTAACGGGTTCCAACCAACATGGGAATAAGATATGTCCTTTTTTAGAAAAAGTTGACACCCTTATTAACCCCTCCACTCTCAAGGTGTTCTGGGGTCCTTCACCTAGAATGTCTAGTTGCCCTAACATTCTAGTGGAAATGATTCATATTCCCTTTCTCATAACCCCAACAAGTATTTTTCAAGCTACTTGAAGGTATTTAGGTAGGATGGTCTTTTCCAACCATGGGATTGTAGCTCCTTGATCCGTTGGGTGGACTCCTGTATCTTAAAATCCTGACTTGGATTTCTTAAAAACTTGCCTCCAAATTACACCAAGTATAGTAAGGGGTACTCATCTTGATGTAAAATGGTTAAGTCAACCCAAAACCTTCATAAGGACCCCCTATAAAAATAAGTGTCCCATTAAGGGTTAGTCAAACACTTAGTTCTATTGAGTTTCATTCCCAATCAATTAATGGAAGTCAAGTCCAACTTAACATTTAATTGAGGGATTTTCAATTTATTATGAATAAATTTTATCCTTTTTTATCATTTACATGTCTTGTTAATTTTAAGAAGATGTTACTTAATAAATTAACCATGTTGGATAAAAAATTTATGAACAATTCATTTATTTAATTTTTTGTATTTTCAAATTAATTCATTTATTTATGTGATTGCGACCTTACATCCATAAAATAAATAATTACATAGACAAAAATAAATAAATAATTAAATAACCCATTCATGAGATTTATCTAATGATTTATTTAATGAGCAGACATTAAATCAACCATTGACCTAGGGGAAATAACTCCTATTATCAGTCTTGACATGAGTTAAAACATTTCACTTGTTGACCTATGTATCACATGAGTTAGAATCATAATGGTTCTATCTTGAACCACCTCTACGAGCCTTGGGATGCTCTATTAATCACACTTTTTTATTTCTCACACACAGGTGAGGGGAACCAAAGGATTGGTTAAGAGGATATTACATAAATATCTCTGAACACACATATCCTACATAATAATGGAGGGAGGGATAACTCATATACCATCATTTAATTTAATTTTAAATAATTTCAAACCTCTGAAATAAATTAAATTAAAACATACAACACATACACATGCCTTGGTCAAGATCATGAATGACCATACATGAAACAAATACACCAAAATTAACTGACTAGAATTCATTTATTTATTCATTCTTTATTATTAATATGAAAAATCTTGCATTAATTAATTCCCTTTCATATTAATTATCATAAAAACATAATTGAAGATACCCATAATTTATTTCATTAATGAAAAATAAACAACAGTACCAATAATGACATATTTATTATAATAAATTAATTAAGAATTTAAAATTATTTAAAACCATTATTAAATTGTCAAAAACAAAATGGTGTGCCAATCAATAAAATAAGGTTTTAATATTTCAATTTTCTAATTTAATGTAATTGTTTAATTATATCCATAAATGGGAGACTACACATTGTGTATATCTAGCTACATGATGTGTATCTCGGTTACCGTGTATCTAGGTCACATGCTTGGGTCTATGACATATACCTTAGCCAGAATACACAACATGTATAAACTATCTACACGCTGTGTGTTTCTCTTACCATGTTTCTGAGATATATGCTCAAATCTTTGGCGTGTGTCTTGGTGGACTACATGACGTGTACAAGAAATCCACATGTTGTGTATCTCTTTGAGCTGTAAGAACCCAGATCTTGATTTCAGGTATGGATTTTTCTTTTATGGTGTTTTTGAGAAAAAGAGGAGAATCTAGAAATTTAAGGAGTACACGCCATGTACCCGGTTGCTGCAGGTAGCTGTGTGCTGACCATGTAACGGCTGAGCACATAGCCGTGTGGGGTGACCTAGAGACCGCCTAAAGTGGGGTCCGGTTAAGGAAAGTACACGTCGTGTACCCTTGAAGAACACACCATGTACTTTCTTTTTATTCCATTAAACGGACTGGGGTTGCGTCTCATTCACAAAAATACCTTCTTCTCTGTCCATCTCATCCAGGAGTGACCATATGGCGCAATTCTTCTCTAATCCCCCGAACCACCATCCTTTCTCTGAATCAACCGCCATCGATTGCATTGGAATCACCACGGTAAGCTCTTCCTTCTTCTAGAGCCTCGTTTTCTGATTCCTCCTCTTTCGTGATATATCCCCGATTGAATGTTTTTAGCATTTTTGTATATATACAACATTCTAGGGAGATTCAAGGCCTGAGGTTCATGTATATCGATCATACAACACCATGGTAGGATGCTTTGTTTTCCATGACTAGTATTGTTAGGATGAAGTGATTTTATTTGACATGCTCTGAGATGCTGTAGACTGTTTATCCAAGTAGTTTTTGAGGTTTACTTTAGATTCCATATATCATTTGTGCAAAATTGACTTACACAGGGCTATGGGAACCTAGTTTAGTAGACCATAGGGAGAATATACACTGAGGGCTTCCCCATAGTGTCTGTTTACTTTTACGTTGCGAGACCATACAAGGGATGGAATTTGTGCTCCCTCAGAGTGTCTTTAGTTCCTCATTACGAGACCACAAGGGGAAATTTTACGTTGAGTGCTTCCTTAGAGTTTCTATAGTTACTGATACGAGACCACAAGGGGAATTGACGATGAGTGCTTCCTCAAATAGTCTGTGCTAAAGATGAACCAGAGGGGTTAGACTATGAGTACTTCCTAGAGTGTTGCTTGTGTTTGATTGGTTGAACCAGAGGGGTTAGGATGCGAGTACTTCCCATAGGGTTACTTATGATTGTTGATTTCTTAACTAATAAATGAAAATAGATGTAATTGAAACTGTAGGATTGTTTACTTTTGAGTACTTCCTTGTCTATTGCTTCATTTTGCATATTTTCTTCCATATATATTCACTGGATGTTAAGTACAGATATTTGGGTGGTTTCCTACTAGGATTCATCTCACACCCTATTTTGGGTCATGCTTTTGGGCCCAAACAGATTATATTGTTTCAGGTCTAGATAAGGGAAAGTGCCCTTCTACTTCAGGTACATGATTGATATGGAGCTGGAGAGCATGGGACCAAGATGAGGCTTGCGATGCTATGGAGCTGTCTACTTGATTTTTATTTGTACTTTGGTTTTGTACTGTATTCCAACATTGTGACTTGTTTGGCTTCTTTCCTAGATACTCGTGACATGCATAATTATTTATATATATATCTTGTAGTGTTTATTTCTTTCAATATTCCACTGTTTACTTATTACATGTTATTAATGCTTCCTCTATTGTTATCTATTTATTTCTGCTGCTTTACTCTGCAAATGAGTGTATAGTTTCCCCACTATCACACCCAAAGCCCTCGCTACTAGTCAGTATCCTCTGGCAGTTAGGGAAATGCGCTTGAGGCCATGTGACCAACCGGGTACGGGGCACCTCTGGGCGTCACTCGGAACCAGGACATTACAAAGTGGTATAAAAGGAGTTATTTTCATCTTGACTTACTATTTGGAGTCTATATCCAGGGATAGAAAGGAATAGGTACTTGGTAATAAGCTGTGCCCAAGAGTCGCTAACCCGTGTATAGGTAAAATCCAATTTACCTCATATATTACAATTTTTAGGGTTTTTCAATTATTACAGTTGATTTTATTTCACCGTTGGGTGATTCACATGTTTTTTTCTATTATTGTTGATATTATTGAGGTTCTATTTATGTTGCAACCCGATGAGATGAGGGTATGCCATCCCATGCATCATATAGAAATTTTCTATAAATCACATGTCATGCATTCTTGCCATGCCATGTAGGGTGAATTACTGATTGCATGTTGTTGTGATAGATATTGTGCTAGATATGCATGCTGTTGTGATAGATGCCTTGATATAGTACCTACTATTTGATAGGGTATTGATTTGGTAAGGTTTTGTTTGAATGAATGCCAAACTTTGGTTCTTGAGGTGTTATGGGCCCTCATGGATTGGAATTTGGTGGATCATTGCTTTGTTATTCATTGTATATGACATGTGTAAGATGCCAAACTTTGATTCGCGGGGAGTATGGGACCTCATGGATTATAATTTGGCACTTTGATGTTTGTTTCAGTGTTTTATGGTGTTTCAGATTAGTTTTTGAGGCTTACTGTCTGAAAAAACCCATAATACACGGTGTGTATTGCAGAATACATTCCATGTGTCCTTCTGTTTGGGAAGGAACTGTTTTTCTTAAGTACATTTCATGTACTTATGTGCACACCATGTAATCTATAACCGTGTCACTAGCTGTGTGGGTAGAGATATGGGGTTGGAAAATCTTTGGGGGGACACGCCGTGTACTGGATGCACATTCCTTGTTATAGAGACCATGTGTTCGGCCCTGTGACTAATGACACAAGTGGATGATGGGTAGCTAGCACATGCCGTGTCTGGAAAAAACACACTGTGTAGAGTCATCCTTGTAACCATTTGTGTGACTAACAACATGGGTCAGTGAAGTTCATCTAGTACATGCCGTGTCTAGCACAAACATGCCGTGCAGTCTTGTTCTAGGGGAACCATGTCAGTTAGTCGTGTAGAAGAACTCAGGCAGGGGAACATGATTCAAGTACAAGCTGTGTCTTGGAGAAACACGCCATGTGTATGGGGTGTTACATGACCAGATTTGGCAGGAGTACATGCCCATGTGAAGGCTTAAAGAAACACGCTGTGTAGGGGTTATACACACCGTGTATCCCTGTTTTGAAAATCTTGAATTCTTTATTTCTCTTGTTCCCTTATTAAACTTCTAAGTTTCATCCCTTGATAGTCTTGAACTAAGTGTGCACTTGACCTTATAGAGTCATGCCACCGAGACGTCCTCCGGTTGTATGCTAGTTACAGGGCAGTGATTAGACACCGAACATGGTTGATCAGGGACTACCAGCAGATCCTCCTATAGTGCTAGTCTTGGCACCAGTTGTTATTTTAGATATAGGTGCTGATGCACAGTTTTGAGAGGGATTCATGAGGTTCATGGAGACCTCCCGAGGAGTACAACATCCTGTCCCATCTATGGCAGAGTTGACACGGGTTTTCCAGCAGCAGCATCCTCCCACCTTCATAGGGGACAGAGGACCTCAGGCTACAGAGTCATGGTTAGAATCCATGCTATCTGTCTTTGAGCATCTGGAGATGCCTCTAGAGAGGTGGGTGAAGCTCGCTACGTATATTCTTTGGGACTCTACCAAGAGATGGTGGGATGTGATCTCACAGGCGGGACACCAGCAGGTCATGGCTTGGGATAAGTTCCAGTGTGCCTTCTATGACTATTTATACCTGGAGACTTTGAGGGCCGATCGAGCCCTAGAGTTCATGAGTCTGGAGTAGGGTACTCTCTCAGTCATGGAGTACTCTTCTCACTTTATAGAGTTACAACACTTCACACCCATTCTAGGGGGATATGAGTTATTCCTGGTGAGGAAGTCTGAGGATGGTCTTAGGCATGACATCTGATCTCAGGTGAACATATTTAGGTTGACTTCCATCACCTCTATAATCAACCAAGAGCTGATCACAGAGTGAAATCTAAGGGATTCTGGAGCTGTGAGACAGGGCGGATCAACATCCGGAGTTGGTACCCCTCATGTTGAAATCAGGAAGCGCTGTAGAGAGTCTACATGTGGAGATTTAAGTAGGTGGAATAATTCTTATGGTGTCCAGATGGTGTGTTACCAGTGTGGGAAGATCGGGAATATGAGGCCATGTTTCCTGAGGGACCTAGTGGAGTGCCGATTTTGCAACAATATGGGTCATCTTTAATTTTCTGTCAGTTCTTCTCACTAGTAGCTAGTGATATGGGTTCTTCTATGACTCCTCATTTAGGAGCAACACCACCAGTTTCTCATCAGTCTAGGAAATGGAGTTCTTTCGGTCATTTAGGCCAAGGTGGAGGTCGTGGCCATGGTATCCAGTCACCAGGCATTCAGTGACAACAGAGTGGATCAGCTCAGAGTGGCCAGGCAGGGTCACAGGGTCGCGGTACAGGTCATACTTTTGTAGTGGAGCATACCTACTAGGAGCAAGATCCCGAACCCTCTAAAGTTCGAGGTACTATTCTAGTTGCCTCAGTTTTAGTTTCTTCACTCTTTGATATAGAGGCTTCCCATAGATTTATATCTATTTCTATTGTGGAGATACTTGGGCTCTGTATCTTTTATTCTACTGATATCTTGATGCTAGAAACTCTGTTGGGGACTAGAACAACTAGTGTACGTCAGTTCAAGGAGTTCTCTCTTGAGGTTGGTGGGTGTCACTTATTATGGGACCTCTAAGGGAGAATGGGATGTCTAGGCAAGAAGAGCGGGACTTGAGCATCATGGTTTGGGAGGAGTTACAACCCAGATTGCTAGTCTATATCTAGATGACCATGGGACTTCACAGATGGACTTTCCCCTAGGGGTGGATCATTTCAAGGATGTCTTTCTAGAGGACTTTTTAGGTTTTCCTCCAGAGTGAGAGGTAAAATTTTCTATTGAGCTCATGCAAGGAGTGGAATCGGTGTCCATTCCTCATTATAGGATGGATACACTAGAGTTACAGGAGCTCAAGAAGCAGTTGGAGGAGTTGCAGACAAAGGGTTTCATCTGACCCAATACTTCTCCTCGGGGGTTTCCCATTCTGTTAGCGAAGAAGGAAGATGGTACCCTCTGACTATGTGTGTATTATCGGAAGCTGAACCGATTGACAGTCAAGAACCGATATCCCTTGTTGAGGATTAAGGATCTCTTTAATCAGCTTCAGGGAGCTTGGGTGTTCTTGAATATTGACTTGAGATCCGGTTATCATCAGTTGCGCGTTAGACCTTCCGATATACCTCTTACAGGATTTTTGGGTAGGTATGGTCTATATGAGTATTTGGTTATGCCACTCAGTCTCACAAATTCACTAGCTGTTTTCATGACACTAATAAATCAAGTGTTCCATCCATACTTGGATTCTTTCATGGTAGACTCTATGGATGATATTTTGGTGCACTCTCATACTCGATACAACCATGCCACACATCTTGAGATCATTTTGATTATACTAAGAGAGCATCAGTTATATGATAAGATCTCAAAATTCCACTTTTGGATGGACCAAATTCACTTCTTGGGTCATGTTATCTCAGATACAGGAGTGTCAGTAGACCTAGATAAAGTTAGAGCAGTAGTTTCCTGGGATCAGCCGAAGAACTTCTTTGAGGAACAAAGTTTAAGGGCTGGATGGATACTAAAGATGTTTCATATAGGAATTTTCACGCCTAGCAGTTCCACTGACGGGACTGAATAAGAAAAGTGAAAAATACTTGTGGTCAGATTCTTGTGAGTCAGCATTTCAGAAGCTGAAAGGGAGGTTGACTTCAGCACTAATACTAGTTTTTTCAGAGCTGGGAAAGAGTTATACAGTTTACTATGATGCATCAAGTATCGGGATGGGAGCAGTGCTTATGCAGGGGGAAGGAGTCATTGCATACAGGTCTCAGTAGTTGAGGCCACATGAGAGGAACTACCCAACACACGATCTCGAGTTGGCTGCAGCTGTTCATGATTTACACTGTTGGAGACATTATCTTCTGGGAGATCATTTTGTAGTTTTCACTAACCACAAAAGTCTCAAGTATATCTTCACTCAGCATGACCTGAACTTGATATTGTGAAGGTGGGTTGAGTACCTTCAATCCTTTGACTTTGAGATTTCCTACACGCCTAGAAAAGGCAACACTGTGGCTGATGCGTTGAGCAGGAGGATGCAGATACAAACAGTTCAGGAGGCTAGTAGTTAGTGGCAGCTTATGGCTATGTTATCTGAGATGCATTTGGAGGTTCATGACAGATAGGGGAAGACATTCCTTTCTTTTGTAGCTGTTACCTCTACTCTACTTGATTGAGTGTGAATGAGGCAGCTATCAGATTCTTAAGGCCTTGTCCTATAGGAAAGTGTGTCAGGAGAGGACTCTATTCCTAGATGGACTGTAGGTGGGGATGAGATCTTGCACTTTCATAGGCCCGTATAGGTGCCAGCAGACATCCGTGAGGAGCTGATGTGAGACTTTCATTCCTCAGTTTGGTAAGTTCATCCTGGTGTCACTAAGATGTATCGAGATCTGCACCGTCAGTATTGGTGGCCAGGTATGAAGAGAGATGTTGCTGGGTTTGTCATGAGGTGTTCCACCTGTCAGTAGGTGAAGGCGAAGCATCAGCGACCAGTAGGGATTTTGCAGCAGTTACCCATTCCCGAGTGAAAGTGGAATGATTTCGCAATAGACTTAGTGACAGGTTTACCGAGGTTGCCTTGAGGGAATGATGTAGTTTGGATTGTCATTGAAAGACTCACGAAGGTTGATCACTTCTTTCCAATCAAGTATACCTTCAGTGTAGATGAGATAGGAAGGCTGTACATTAGATAGATTGTACGTCTACATGGGGTTCTGCACTCCATTGTTTTAGAAAAGGATGCATGTTTTACTTCTCGGGCCTGATAGGGACTACAGAAGGATTTGGGTACATAGGTACTTCTAAGTACAACATACCATCCCCAGATAGATGGTCAGTCTGATCATACGATTCAGGTGCTGGAGGGCATGCTTAGATCATACATCCTTGATTTTGGAGGCTCTTAGGAGAAGCACATACCTCTTGCGGAGTTTACCTACAATAATATTTTTCAAGCAACTATTCAGATGGAACCTTATGAGGCTTTTTATGGTAGACCATGCTGATCACCCCTATGTTGGCTGGAAGCAGGAGAGGCAGCTATGCTGGGACCTCGTCTTTCTTAGGAGACCACAGAGTAGGTGGAGTTGATTCGGAAGAGGATGACTACTGCCCAATCATGATAGAATTATTATTCTAATCGATGGAGATAGCCTCTGGATTTCGAGGTCAGAGATTCGATTTTTCTACATGTCTCACAAAGGTTGGGACACATGAGGATTAGGAGACATGGTAAGCTTTCATCGAGATTCATTAGGCCGTTTGAGGTTTTGGAGAGGATCGGGCTGGTTTCCTATCAGTTTCAGTTACCTCAAAGGTACCGGGCTATGCACGACGTTTTCCATGTTTCTCAGTTGCAATGTTACTTTTCAGACCCATCTCATGCCTTTCAACCCGAGGAGGTTGAGCTAGAGGTGGACACATCATTCAAGGAGCATCCTATCCAGATTGATGACCGCAGTGTGAAGGTTCTTCACGACCGGTCTGTTCCTTGGGTACGAGTGCCATAGTAGCATAGGTGATTACAAAGAAAGACTTGGGAGAGGGAGGTCGATGTATGATCACAGTGGCTGGAGCTATTCAAGGATTCTTCTTCTATGCCGCCTTGCTAGGGAAATTTGCGGACAAATTTCTTTAAGGTGGGAAGTTCTTAAGAACCCGGATCTTTGTTTCAGGTATGGGTTTTTCTTTTATGGTGTTTTTGAGAAAAATAGGAGAATATGTAAATTTAAGGAGTACACATCGTTTACTTCAGAGTACACGCCGTGTACCCAGTAGCCGCGGGTAGTCGTGTGCTGGCTGTGTACCGGCCGAGCACATGACCATGTGGGGTGACCTGGAGACCACCTAAATCAGGGTCCGATTAAGGAAATTACATACCATGTACCCTTTAATAACATTCCATTTACTTTCTTTTTATTCCATTAAATGGAATGGGGTAGCATCTCGTTCATAGAAATACCTTCTTCTCTGTTCATCTCGTCCAGAACCGACTTTATGGTGCGATTCTTCTCTGAGCCCATGACTCACCATACTTTCTCTGAATCGACCGCCGTCAATTGCTTTGGAATTGACATGGTAATATCTTTCTTCTTCTAGAGCCTCGTTTTCTGATTCCTCCTCTTTCGTGAGATATCATCGGTTGAACATTTTTAGCGTTTTTGTAGATCTACGATGTTTTAGGGTGATTTAAGGCCCTAGGTTCACATATATCGATTGTATAATGCCAAGGTAGGTGGTTTGTGTCTTTTCGTAGTTAGTCTTTGAGTTATATGTGCAAAAGTGCCCAATACCCTTGTTTGGGTTATTGCGTGTTTATGGGTTTTAGCCCTATTATTGCCTGCTATGCCTTGTGTGCTTGAGTAGAAGACTTATGATTGTGAATAGGGTTATTTACCTTACTATGGATGTGTTTCCCATGTTTACTTGATATTGACCATCTGGTCTAGCTTTTCCTGCTAGGCTGCTTTGTTTTCCATGCCCATTATTGTTAGGATGGAGTGATTTTATCTGAGTTGTTGTGAGATGCTGTAGACTATTTATCCAAGTAGTTCTTGAGGTTTAATTTGGCTTCCATATATCATTTGTTAATGATTGACTTACATAGGGCTATGGGAACCTAGTGTATTATACTATAGGGGGAATGGACGCTGAGGGCTTCCCTAGAGTGTCTGTTTACTTTCACGTTGTGAGACCATAGGGGGGATGGAATTTGTACTCCCTCAGAGTATCTTTAGTTCCTCGTTGCGAGACCACATGGGGAATTGGATGTTGAGTGCTTCCTTAGAGTGTCTATAGTTACCAATATGAGACCACAATTGGAAATTATGGTGAGTACTTTTTTAGAGAGTCTGTGCTAAAGTTGAACCAGAGGGGTTAGACCGTGAGTACATCCCAGAGGGTTATTTATGATTGTTGGTTACTTAACTAATAAATGAAAATATATGTAATTGAAACTGTAGGATTGTTTACTTTTGAGTACTTCCTTGTTTATTGATTTATTTTGCATATTGCCGACCATATATATTCACTAGCTGTTAGGCACAGATCTTTGGGTGGTTTCCTACTAGGATTTGTCTTACAACCTTTTTGGGTCATGCTTTTGGGCCCAAATAGATTATATTGTTGTAGGTCTAGATAAGGACAAGAACCCTTCTACTTCAGGTACTTGATTGCTGTGGAGATGGAGAGCATGGAACCAAGCTGAGGCTTGAGATGCTTTGGAGTTGTCTACTTGATTTTATTTTGTACTTTGGTTTAGTACTGTATTCCAGCATTATAACTTTTTTGGCTACTTTCCTAGATACTTGTAACATGCATAATTATATATATATATGTTGTAGTGTTTATTTCTTTCAGTCTTCCGTTGTTTACTTTTTACATGTTATTACTGTTTCCACTATTGTTATCTATTTATTTCCGCTACTTTACTCTACCAATGAGGGTATAGTTTCCCCACTATCACACCCAAGGCCCTCACTGCTAGTCGGCAGCCTCTGGCATTTGGGGAAATGCGTTTGAGGCCATGTGACCAACCGGGTATGGGGCACCTCTGGGCGGTACCTGGAACCGGGAAGTTACAAAGTGGAATAAAAGGAGTTCTTTTCTTCTTGACTTACTATTTAAAGCCTATAGCCAAGAATAGTAACGAATAAGTACTTGGTAATAATCTATTCCTGGGAGTAGCTAACCTGTGTATAGGGAAAAGCCAATTTACCTCTTATATTGCATTTTTTTTGTTTTTCAATTATTACAGTTGATTTTATTTCACTGTTGGGTGATTCACATGTTTTGTGCTATTATTGTTGATATTATTGAGGTTCTATTTCTATTTTAACCTGATGACATGAGGGTATTCCATCTCATGCATCATATAGGAACTTGCTATAAATCACATGTCATGCATTCTTGCCATGCCATGTAGGTTTCATTACCGATTACATGTTGTTGTGATAGATTTTGTGCTAGATATGCATGCTGTTGTGATATATGCCTTGATAGAATACCTGTTATTTGACAGGGTATTGATTTGGTAAGGTTTCGTTTGAATGAACGTCAAACTTTGGTTCTTGAGGTGTTATGGGCCCTCATGGATTAGAATTTGGTGGATCATTAGTTTTTTATTCCTTGTATATGACATGTATAAGATGAAAATATTTGATTCACAGAGAGTATGGGACCTAAAAAATTGGAATTTTGCACTTTGATGTTTTTTTAAGTATTTTCTGGGGTTTTGGAGTAGTTTATGAGGCTTAGTATTCGGAAAAACCCGGAATACACAATGTGTATTTTAGAATACACACCACATGTCCTTTTATTTGGGAAGGAACTATTTTTCTTAAGTACACTTTGTGTACTTATGTACACACCGTGTAATATATAACCATGTCACTGTTTGTGTGGGTAGAGACACGAGGTTGGGAAATCTTTGGGGGGACACGCCGTGTACTGGATGTACACGCCGTGTTGTAGAGACCATGTGTCCAGCCATGTGACTAATGAAATGGGTGGATGATGGGTAGCTAGTACACACCATGTCTGTAATAAACATGCCATGTAGAGTCAGCCGTGTAACCGACCGTGTGACTAACAACACAGGTCGGTGAAGTTTGTTTAGTACACACTGTGTCTGGCACAAACACGTTGTGTACTCTTATTCTAGGGGAACCGCGTGGGTTAGTCGTGTAGAAGAACTCGGGAAGGGTAACACGATTCAAGAACATGCTGTGTCTTGGGGAAACATGCCGTGTGTATGGGGTGTTACATGACCATAGTTGGCAGGAGTACACGCCCATGTGATGGCTTAAAGTAACATGCCATGTAGGGGTTATACATGCCGTGTATCCATGTTTCGAAAATCTTGAATGCTTTCTTTCTCCTGTTACATTCTTACACTTCTAAGTTTCAGTCCTTAATAGTCTTGAATTAAGTGTGCGCTTTACCTTGTAGAGTCATGCCACTGATATGTCCTTCGGTTGTACGCCAGTTACAGGGTAGTGATCAGACACCGAACATGGATAATCAGGAATTACCAACAGATCCTCCTGTAGTGACAATCTTGGCACCAGCCGTTATTCCGGATATAGGTGCTGATGCATAGTTTTAAGAGGGATTCATGAGGTTTATGCAGACCTTCCTAGGAGTACCGCATCCTGCCCCGTTTGTGGCAGAGTTGACATGGGTTTTCTAGTAGTAGAATCCTCTCACCTTCATAGAGGATGGAGGACCTCAGGCTAAAAAGTCATGGTTAGAAGCCATGATATATATCTTTGAGCATATGGATATGCCTCCAGAGAGGATGGTGAAGCTCTCTACATATATGCTTCGAGACTTTTATAAGAGATGGTGGGATGTGATCTCATAGACGGGATGCCAGTAGGTCATGGATTGGGATGAGTTCCAGTGTGCCTTCTATGACTATTTCTACCCAGATACTTTGAGGGCTGATCGAGCCTGAGAGTTCATGAGACTGGAGCATGGTACTCTCTCAGTCATGGAGTACTCTTCTCACTTCACAAAGTTGCAGCGCTTCACACCCATTCTAGAGGGAGATGATTTATTCATGGCGAGGAAGATTGGGGATGGTATCAGGCATGACATCCAATCTCAGGTGAACATCTTCAGGTTGACTTCCATCACCTATATTCAACTAGGCACTGATCAAGGAGAAAAATGTGAGGGATTATGGAGCTGTGAGATAGGGTAGCTTGGCATCCGGAGTTGTTACCCCTCATGCTAAAAGCAGGAAGCACTGTAGGGAGTCTACACTCGGAGATCCAAGTAGGCGGAATACTTCTTCTGGTGGCCAGGTGGTGTGCTACCAGTGTGGGAAGAGCGGGCATACGAGGATATGTTGCTTGAGGGACCTGATGGAGTGCTGATCTTGTGGCAAGATGAGTCATCTTCAGCGCTTTTGTTAGTTATTCTCACCAAAAGCTGGTGATATGGGTTCTTCTATGACTCCTTATTCAGGAGTAGCACCACAAGTTTCTCATCAGTCTAGGATCTAGAGTTCTTCCAGCCGTTTAGGCCGAGGTGGAGGTTGTGACCATGGTAGCCAGTCACCAGGAATTCAGTGACAACAGAGTGGATTAGCTCAGAGTGGTTAGGTAGGGTCACATGGCTATGGTACAGGTCAAACTTTTGTAGTGGAGTAAAACCAGTAGGAGCAGGATCCAGACCCCTTTACATTTCAAGGTACTATTCTAGTTTCCTTAATTTTGGTTTCTGCACTCTTCGATACAGGGTCTTCCCATAGCTTTATATCTATTTCTATTGTGGAGATCCTTAGGCTCGGTATCGTTTCTTCTCTTGATATCTTGATGCTAGACACTCCGTTGGGGACTAGAATGGCTAGTTTATGTCAGTGCAAGGAGTTCTCTCTTGAGGTTGGTAGGTGTCACTTCTTATGATACCTATATTTCTTAGAGATGATAGGTTATGATGTCATTCTCAAAATGGACTGGTTAGTTCCCTTCCAAGATGTTGTCAATTTCTATCGCTGTAGAGTGAGTTTTACATCACCAAAGGGCAATTCATTTCTATATAAGGGAGAATGGGATTTCCAGGCGAGAAGAGAAGGACCTGAGCATCATGGGTTTGGAGGAGTTACAACCTAGATTGCTAGTATATATCTAGATGACCATGAGACTTCACAGAAGGAATTTCTCCAGGGGTGGATCATTTCAGGTATGTCTTTCTAGAGGACTTTTCAAGTTTGCCTCTAGAGCGAGAGGTAGACTTTTCTATTGATCTCGTGCCAGGAGTGGAACCGGTGTACATTCCTCATTATAGGATGGCTACAACAAAGTTACATGAGCTTAAAAGAAGTTGGAGGAGTTACAGACAAAGGGTTTCATCCAACCCAGTACTTCTCCTTGGGGTTCGCCCATACTGTTTGTGAAGAAGTTAGACGGTACCCTCCAACTATGTGTGGATTATCAGAAGCTGAACAGATTGACGATCAAGGAACGATATCACTTGCTGAGGATTGATGATCTCTTTGATCATCTTCAGGGAGCCTGGGTGTTCTTAAAGATTGACTTGAGATCCATTTATCATCAATTTTGTGTTAGACCTTATGATATACCTCTTATAGCCTTTCGAAGCAGGTATGGTCTATACGAGTATTTGGTTATTCCATTCAGTCTCATGAACGCGCCTGCTGTTTTCATGATACTAATAAACTGAGTGTTCCATCCATTCTTGAATTCTTTCATGGTAGTTTTCATGGATGATATCTTGGTGTACTCTCACACTCGTCATGACCATGCCACACATATTGATATTGTTTTGAGTACACTGAGAGAGCATCAGTTATATGCTAAGCTCTCAAAATTCCACTTTTGGATGGATCAATTCACTTCTTGGGTCATGTTATCTCAAAGACAATAGTTTCAGTAGACCCAGAGAAAGTGAGAGCATTAGTTTCTTAGGAGCATCCAAAGAACGTCTTTAAGGTACACTATTTTATAGGGCTGGCTAGATACTACATATGTTTCATATAGAACTTTGCATGCCAAAAATCACCACTGACGGGCCTAAATAAGATGGGTGCAAAGTACTTGTGGTCAGATTCTTGTGAGTCAACCTTTTAGGAGTTTAAAGGGAGGTTGACTTTAGCACCGATACTAGTTTATCCAAAGTCGGGCAAGAGTTATACAATTTACTGTGATGCATCAGGTATTGGGCTTAGAGCAGTGCTTATGCAGGGGGAAGGAGTCGTTGGATACATGTCTTGGCAGTTGAGGCCACATGAGAGGAACTACCCGACGCACGATCTCAAGTTGTCTATAGTTGTTCATGACTTAAGTTGTTAGAGACATTATCTTATGGGAGAACATTTTTTTGGTTTTAAATGACCATAAAATTCTCAAGTATATCTTCACTCAGCATGACCTGAACTTGAGATATTGAAGGTGGGTTGAGTACCTTTGGTTCTTTGACTTTGAGATTACCTACACGCCTGGAAAAGGCAATATTGTGGCTGATGCATTGAGCCGGAGGATGCAGATACATGCAGTTTAGGAGGCCAAAAATGAGTGTAAGCTTATGGATATGTTCTCTAAGATGCATTTGGAGGTTCACAACAGACATGGAAAGACGTTATTTTCTTCTATAGCTGTTACCTCTACTCTACTTGATTGAGTGCGAATAAGGAATCTATCATATTCTGAAGGCCTAGTCCTACGAGAATGTGTGTTAGGAGAGGACCCTATTCCTGGATGAACCGTAGGTGGGGATAATATCATGAACTTTCATGGGAACGTATGGGTGCCAACAAACATACGTGAGGATTTGATGTGGGACTTTCATTCCTCAGTTTGGACAGTTCATCCTAGTGTCACAAAGATGTAACGAGATCTACACCATCAGTATTGGTGGCTCGGTATGAAGAGAGATGTTGTTGGGTTTGTCATGAGGTGTTTCACTTGTCAGCTGGTGAAGGCGCAACATCAGTAACCAATAGGGATTTTGTAGCAGTTAACCATTTCCGATTGGAAGTGGAATGATGTCGCAATGAACTTTGTGACAGGTTTACCGAGGTCGCCTCAAGGGAATGATTCATTTTGGGTTGTCATTGAAAGACTCACGAAGGTTTCTCACTTCTTGCCGATCAAGGATACCTTCAGTTTAGATGAGCTAGGAAGGCTGTACATCTGAGATATTGTACGTCTACATGGGGTTCCACACTCCATTGTTTTAGATAGGGATGCACGTTTTACTTCTCGGGTCTGGCAGGGACTACAGAAGGCTTTGGGTACATAAGTACTTCTGAGTATAACATACCATCCCTAGATAGATGGCAAGTCCGAGCGTACGATTCAGGTGCTGGAGGACATGATGAGAGCATGCGTCCTCAATTTTGGAGGCTCTTGGGAGAAGCACATACCTCTTGTGGAGTTTTCCTACAATAATAGTTTTCAAGAAACTATTCAGATGACACCTTATGAGGATTTGTACAGTAGGCCATGCCGATCACCCCTATATTGGATGGAAGCAGGAGAGGCTGCTATGCTGGGACCTCGTCTTATTCAAGAGACCATAGAGTAGGTGGAGTTGATTCAGAAGAGGATGGATACTGCCCAGTCACAAAAGAAGTCTTATGTTGATCGAAAGAGATGACCTCTGGAGTTCAAGGTCGGAGATTAGGTTTTTCTACGTGTGTCACCGAGGTTGGGAAACATGAGGATTATGAGACATAGTAAGCTTTCACCGAGATACATTGAGACATTTGAGGTTTTGGAGAGGATCAGGCCAGTTTCTTATCAGTTGCAGTTACCTTAAAGGTATCGGGATATGCATGACGTTTTACACGTTTCTCAGTTGTGGCGTTACTTCTCAGACCCGTCTCATGTATTTCAACCCGAGGAGGTTGAGATAGAGGTGGACACATCATTATAGGAGCATCATATCCAGATTTTTGATCATAGTGTGAAGGTTCTTCGTGGCCAGTATGTTCCTCTAGTACGAGTGATATGGCAGTATGGGCGTGTATAGGATGAGACTTGGGAGAGGGAGGTCAATGTACGATCATAGTGTCCGGAGCTGTTCGATGATTTTTCTTCTACACCGCCTTGATAGGGAAATTCGGGGATGAATTTATTTAAGGGGGGAAGTTTGTAAGAACCCGGATCTTCATTTCAGGTATGGTTTTTTCTTTTATGGTGTTTTTGAGAAAAAGAAGAGAATCTGGAAATTTAAGGAGTACATGCTGTGTACTTCAGAGCACACATCGTGTACCCGGTTGTCGCGGGTAGCCGTGTGCTAGTCGTGTAACGGCTGAGCACATTGCCATGTGGGGTGACCTAGAGACCGCCTAAAGTGGGGGCTAGTTAAGGCAAGTACACACCATGTACCCTTGAAGAACATGCCATGTATTTTCTTTTTATTCCATTAAACAGACCGAGGTCGCATCTCGTTCAGAGAAATACCTTCTTCCCCATTCGTCTCGTCTAGGAGTGACTGTATGACGTGATTCTTCTCCGAGCACCCTACCCGGCATCCTTTCTCCGAATCAACTGTCATCGATTGCATTAGAATTTCCTCAGTAAGCTCATCCTTCTTCTAGAGCCTCGTTTCTTGATTCCTCCTCTTTCGTGAGATATCCTCAGTTGAACGTTTTTAGTGTTTTTGTATATCTATGGAATTCTAGGAAGATTCAAGGCCCGAGGTTCACATATATTGATCGTACAACACTAAGGTAGGTAGTTTGTGCCTTTCCGTAGTTATTATTTGAGTTATATGGGAAAAAGTTCCCAATACCCTTATTCAGGGTATTGCGTGTTTATGGTTTTTAGCCCTGTTATTGCCTGCTATGCCTTGTGTGCTTTATTAGAGGATTTATGATTGTAAATAGGGTTATTTACTTTTATATTGATGTGTTTCCCATGTTTTCTTGATATTGACCGTTTGGTCTAACTTTTCCTGTTAGGATGCTTTGTTTTCCATGCCTAGTATTGTTAGGATGTAGTGATTTTATCTGACATACTGTGAGATGCTGTAGAATGTTTATCCAAGTAGTTATTGAGGTTTACTTTGGCTTCCATATATCATTTGTGCACGATTGACTTACACATGGCTATAGGAAACAGGTGTAGTAGACCATAGGGGGAATGGACGCTGAGGGCTTCCCCAGAGTGTCTGTTTACTTTTACGTTGTGAGACCATATAGGAGATGGACTTTGTGATCTCTTAGAGTGTATGTAGTTCCTTGTTTCCATAACAAAGGAGGAATTGGACTTTTAGTGCTTCCTTAAAATTTCTATAGTTACCTATATGAGACCACATGGGGAATTGACGGTGAGTGCTTCCTCAAAGAGTCTGTGCTAAAGCTGAACCAGAGGGGTTAGACTGTGAGTACTTCCTAGAGGATTTCTTGTGTTTGATTGGTTGAACCAGAGGAGTTAGGCTATGAGTACTTCTGAGAGGGTTACTTATGATTTTGGTTTTCTTAACTAATAAATGAAAATGTATGTAATTTAAATTGTAGGATTGTTTACTTTTGAGTACTTCCTTGGTTATTACTTCATTTTGCATATTGCTTACCATATATATTCACTGGATGCTAGGCATAGATCTTTGGGTGGTTGCCTACTGAGATTCATCTCACACCCTTTTTGGGTCATGTTTTTGGGCCCAAATAGATTATATTATTGTAGGTCTAGATAAGGCCAATCACCCTTCTACTTCAGGTACTTGATTACTGTGGAGCTGGAAAGCATGAGACCAAGCTGAGGCTTGCGATGCTATGGAGTTGTCAACTTTCTTTTCTTTTGTACTTTGGTTTAGTACTATATTCTAGAATTTTGGACTTGTTTGGTTGCTTTCCTAGATACTTGTGACATGCATCATTATTTATATTTATATATATATATGCTGTAGTGTTTATTTCTTTCAGTCTTCTACTGTTTACTTATTGCATGTTATTACTGCTTCCGCTATTATTATATGTTTTCTTTTCTATTGCTTTACTCTACCAATGAGGGCATAGTTTCCCCACTATCACACCTAAGTCCCTTACTACTAGTCGGAAGCCTTTGGCATTTGGGGAAATATGCTTGAGGCCATGTGACCAACCGGGTACGGGGCACCTTTGGGTGGAACCCAGAACCGGGACATTACAGAACCATGCATCCATTTTTCTCACTGAGTTACTTGGCCTATTCTTCAGATGCTAGAATTGATAAACTATATACCATGTACATAGCATAAACATATTTCATATCATAAATGCTCCAGGTTTTCAGTCTCAAGTGGTTTTAACCATATATAATGACTACACAGATTACGTGATTTACGTCGCTAACCTGTGTAGACTACACGACATATATACCGATACACGATGTGTAATCCAACAACCATGTTCCAAATTGGCTGATAAACATGCGGTGTACACCTCATGGCACACCATGTATCCCTCAACACATATATATGCAGTGAACTAGGGTACATGATGTTTAATTATGAGTACACACTGTGTAACCCTATCTTATCGGCAAAAAATTAGCAGTTTCCCGATGGCATCTTCGGTCGTTCTTCATTGGTTCTTAAAACTTTAAGGAAATGAAAACACTAGAAAAAATATGATTAAGATGTTGAAACATGTTAATTAAAATCATATTAAATAATGAATAATATGAAATAAAATTCTAACCACAATTACACATAGATCAATATTCAAATAAATAATTATAAATTTAAATGTGACCGCTCTGATACCACTTGTTTGTTCTAGGAACAATTGAAGCATGCAGTGGTGGGTGATATATTAAAATTCCTCTTAAAAATCATTATGTGAAACCAAAAGTGAGGATCTTTCACGTCAAAATTATAATTAATTTATTTAATATCTAAAGAAATAAAAACATGGTCTTAGGAACTTTCTTCATTGATGAATGTTGATCGCCTGAAAAGGACCTTTCAGATTTCCTTTGTTTCACTATTAGGATCCAAGGATATAATACCTCTAGTAGTGATCCACAGATGCTCCAATTATCTCTGAGCAACACCACTTAGTCTCTGGGTTCTAGCGTGGTGAATCGAATGTCTTGTATTGTTCATTTTTGATCGCTCGTTCTTCATTATTGAAAAAATCTCTCTTGTGTTTATCATTCTTGAGAGGGAGTGAGAAGGAGGAGTTGAGAGAGAATCCATTATGCACAAAAATTCTTTATTGTCAATTTTTGGATGGATTACACAATGGAGATAACCATCTATTTATAGAGTTATGGTTTAGGTTAAAATATTATTTAATTACATTTCAACCATTAAATAACATTTAAAACCTTTAATAAAACCCATGCCATATAATAATAATAATAATAATAATATTTTGTGGTGCGCTAACTTGAAAAAATTGATAAATAATATTTACTAGCTTGTAAATAATTATTTTATCACTGTATGTGGTCTTTTTCCATTCAAACACCTCAATATTTATTGAATATCTGAATAAATATTTTATTCATAAATAAATATTTCATTCACATGCCGATGAATAAATATTCAATAAAAAAAAATATTTTTATTCACATGACAGTGAATAAATATTTATTTAATTTATACAATAAATATAACTTAAATAAAACTATTCATAAATCTTGAGAATAATATTTATTCAATTAATTAAATTCAAATATAAGTTAATCAAGATTAATGGAAACACTTAGTGTATCCCTCTAGGATTCTTTCTCATTAAAATTAGGTCAGATTGCCTAAAGTCTAATATTACCATATAACAATAGGTTAAAATACCAAGATAATTAACTTAATGTTGAAACAACAAAAACCACATAATAATGCTCACTATGTAATATAATCCTTTTTTTACAATATCTTATCAAGAAGGTTACACACTGGTGTCATCAACTTATTTGCTCGATATGTCTTTCTTTGACTATCTAAAATAAACACATTGATACACCATGACCATGTAATTTTGACGACAATTATATTCCAATAAAAGGGCCAAGATATCAACTCCCATAAAGATAGAAGGGACAAATCCTTCCTCAACTTATCCATTAATGACATGTCAATCATGAAACACCCAATGTAACCTACTTCCCACCAACATATGGCATGATAGTTTTTGTTAGTAAATCTAAGTGCATGAATCTCGACATGCATCAATGATACTATTAAATTTTAAGGACCATTACACACACTTGTATATAGGAATATCCAATGACACCAAAACATGATAAATTCCTATTGGTGGGTCTATTCTTATAATCTATCATCTTGGAGATTACTAAGTGTGAACTTTATGAGAATAATCCTCATCTACTTATGAGTACTCACACCTAATGGTCTAAATACTATGTGTCCCATCATAGTACATTATCTAACCATAGAACTATATTAATAATATTTTCATATCACTTAAAGGTTCTCATCATAACGGGGAACTGCAATGACCATATCAATGAGAAAAATACTATTAGACATTATTACATTAAAGTCATGCAGAATTATGAACAATATGTAACAAGATGTTAAATTATTATTTAATACATCTAATATACATGTAATAAAAGTTAAATCAGTTGTTCCTAAGACACCAACTCTAATAATCCAAATGTTCCAAAATAAGATGTTTAAATGAATTACTTTTCCACCAATTCAAAATGTTGAAACATGAAGTGACAAGCTCATGATATTCTATCAAGTATCTATATATCTCTAATTTTCTATTTAAATTCTATTTTCCACTAATATTCATAAATTGAGAAGAAAAAAAAATCTATCACCATCAATAATTTTTGAAGCAGTCCCATCATTCAAAGATTCACTATCACATGGATAAAAAACAATAGAATTTATTTTCATCAAACCGATAATGATCATATAATTGAGACTTTGTATTCTTCACCCAACCAGTAATTTTTTTAACAAAACCATTCTAAAACAACTTTTCAAAACTCCATTCAATGAACTTCAATTTATACCTAGGGTCAAGCACCACACCAACAAAGTAAATATGATTAATTTTATTAGTATCACCCCAATATATTTCAAGATTAAATTTCAATTTTTAATCTATAAAAAAAGATGACCACCCTCCCTTTGATTACACCGCTTGTTCAAAAAAAATTGTGACTTGAAAATAATCATGAAAATTAAAATCTAATGTAACATATGTTAAGCCTAAAACTATTAATAATTTTATAAAATACTTGTAGAAACATTACAAACACTCTTGTAGCTTCCAAATCATAATTCAATGGGGGGATTTGTAACTTAGAATCATATAAAAACTCCCTAAAAGGATACATCATGATTCTATAACCCTACCAATGGATTTTAGCATTAAAGTGTATATTATAACATTGCATATGTAGAATTTCATCTAGTCGGAACATCCAATTGAAGGAGAAACTTAGTTTTAAGTTTTTAATACTTAATAAATTGTTTAAACCTCAATAATTATTGAGGAGATGACTTAAAAAAATTTAAAATATGGGCGTAACACCTTGATGGGTTTTGTAGATCACATGATCAATACAGCAGAAGGAACCCATTTTGTTGCATAATATACCATCTTGAATAAACATATAGTGAAGAACACAAATAAAACATGAACACCTCAAACACAGTGAGCTCCATCTATGTCGATCACTATGGAGTTAGCTTCACAAGGACCATTGATCTCCAACCAAAAAACTCTTGTATTCAGAGGGATGATATCAGCCACTAGAATCCTTATATGCTATGAGAGGACCCCGTGATATCTAACGATGTGCTAGAACCTTATTAATTGAATAAAAAAATAACCAGGATAAAATAGGGTTTCAGTTATGTCTAGAAAACGTCACACTTCCATGTGCATACACACACATAATAAGAGGATCCCACTAGTAAAAAAATTACTTAAAACAATGCATTTAAAAATTTGTTATTTATAATTGAAGTGCACTGTGTTGCATTTGTTGTCAATGAGGTATGTTGTTGTCAAGGAATGAATGGATGGATGTCAAGGAGTTTCAATATGTGAATGACAAAGGATGTGATGGTGTTGGTGATGAATGGAGAATGGCCATGGTACTAAGATGCATGTCACTTAGGAGATTCACTAAGTGACATAGGATGATGTGGTTGAAACATTCTCTATGAATATCAGACGATTGTAGAACCGATCTTAATGTTTCAATACTTGTATCAAGATGATACTAAGTTACACCACTTGAAGAATGAATGATGATGGAGCATCATTAAATCTGACGATTGTTGAGCTGTTCCTTAAGTGTAAAGAACTTGTATCAAGATGATATAAAGTCACAACAATGTTAGAAGGCCGTGTATTGTATTGACAATGCATGAGGAGATGAAAGGGATCCATCCACAAGTTCTAAGTGGATGAAGTGGTTTAATGAAATCCATGCACTATCACTTAGTGAATGTGAATTTGAAGTTGATCCAATTGATCTATGATTAGATCAATGAAGCACATTGAAGAAATCTTTGATTCAGGAGTTCGGTTGAAGATGAAAAACCTTCGGAAATTCCATTCCAAAGTGATGAATAAATGTTGAAGAGAATTGGAGGAATTCTAATGAAGAAGAAGAATAGATGAGGGGAATGTCTTAGAAGATGGCTAGAATGGCTTAGAGGCTTGAAGGGCTTGGCATTTGGCTTATACTCATAGAAGAACTTTGTATTTGACAAAGTTCTTATTCATGCCTTTGAAAAAAAATATGGCCAGCCAAGGACACCTTGAGGGTTCAACCCCAAGGCACATGTGGGCCTAAGGCGCCACGCCCAAGGGGGAACCCGTGGGGCAAGCCCAAGGCGGCAGGAGGCCACGCGGTGATCAAATCCGCGCGGCAGGGGCGCATAGCGCGCGCCCGCGAGAGGCAGAGTGGGCGCCAGTGGTGCGCCCGAGTGGCAGGAGTGGGCGCAAGAGCGCGCCCGCAGAGAGAACACGGTGCAGGGCGGCACCGTGGAGGTTGGAAGTTCAATCGAGGGGTTGTGGCAGCACCTGGTTGATAAACCGCGGAGATTCCGCGAGGCGATTCGATGTGGGACGAAAAATTTCGCCGCGGATCAGATCTGAGCTGTCCGTCTCATCGCGCGCTCGATCTCCGCCGCTCATCGCATCGCGCTGCTCCCGTTCAGATCCAGGCTGTCCGATGTCTTTCATTCGCCCGATCCAACGGCCTCCGGTGTGTCTCCTACCTCGAGCTCGACCGAGGCACCCGCGACGTCCCCGCTGAACCAGAGGCCATCCGACCACCGGATTTCGAGCTCCCGGCCACCTTTGAAGGAGCTGAAGGTTCCATTGCGCTCGTCTGTCCATGATGAATCCATTCATGCATAAAAGTGGGCTTTCATGAAACGAGAGGAGAATTTGAAGTTCGGCCAAAGCAACCGAAGGTGCAAGGCCATTCGGTGTTGATGCTTTGCATGGATTGGGTTTAAAAAAGGCCATGCGTACGTTTCCATGCACATGCATGAAGAGGAAAATAATGAAGGAAAAGAACCCGCGTGAACAGAGGAGAAAAAGAATATTTCAAAGAATCTTGAAGATCCGAAATCTTCGGGAGATCAAAGATTTATCGCACGCGGATGATCCGAGACGTCTCTGCCTATAAAAAGAGAGGTCGGGCTCTCTGAATGCTTGCTGATCCTTTGTTGAAAATTCGAAGTCCCGTGAGTGCTCTCTGCCTCACAAAGAACGAAGCCCCACGCAAATTACTTGCGTGGCTGTTGTCCCGAAGCCACCCGATGCTTTGAAGGTGTTCCTTGCGTGCAAATCCTTTGCGCGTCAAGAAGAAGGAGGTGAAGTGTTCCCTGCGCGCCTTCCCTTTGCGCGGCAGGAAGTACCCGGGGCAGTAGCACTTGCGCGCCCCGTGGTTGAGGTGCCTTGCACCCGAGGCCTTGCACGGCTCTTGTGCCTTGTGCACCCAAGTTCTTGCGCGACAGAAGAGAAGTTGGCCGCGACTCAAGCATACCCTTGCGCGCCTCCTTTGAGATCAAGTGAAGAAGACCACCTACGGACAGTGGGTGTGTGCCAAGTGGAGAAGAGGACTCGAGGCTTTCATGCCTTGTGTGTGCACCAAGTGAAGACACATTTTGTGTGTGCAAAATTGAAGAACAACCTACGGGTTAAGGGTGTGCAACAAGAAGTGGGAAGAGGCCCAAGTCAAGTGTGTGCAAAATAAAGAACAATTTATGTGTACTTGAACAAGTAACTAAGAAGGCCGAACCTAGGTGTGTACAAAGTGTACGCATTTAGAAGTTGAAGGAAGAGGACATCCACACTAAAGTATAACAAACTTTTAAGTGTGTAATCAAAAGAAATAAAGTGTGTGAAGTTTAGAGAAGGTGTGTGATTAAAGTGTTACACCCTTTGTGGGACTACTGCACCAAGAAGAGGAAAGGGGAAGTGCATGCATGCACATGCACACGTGAAAAAAGATAAATCAGGTTGTGTGCAATTGAGTTGTCCAAGACCAGGAGTTCTTGAAGAGTTTTGAGAAGCCATGCAATCAGTGCATGAGGATGCAGAGATGCCACGCACTCAGTGCATGAAGTTGATGTGAAGTGAGACTGGACCAGACTGAAGTTAAAGATATCAGTTGTCTGAGTATTCAATAGTTGGAGAGAAGCCAGGTCATCCTGAGAAGAAGGAGATAAATCCTGAGAAAGACGAGAAGACCTGATCAACTCAAGTGATCAGAGGTACAGAGCAAGGCCAGCAGTCTTTATCCCAGACTGCTGAAGATACTTGAAGAAGCTTAAAGTGAAGAAGAGCTACTCGTGCGACTCGAGGAGCCAAGAGAAGACCCTGTGGGACTCAGGGTGGAAGAAGTCTTCAGTGGGATTCTGGAGCAGGCCAGTGGGACTCTGGTAACACTGTGGGACGCAGTATAAAGACCCTCCTGTGGGACTCAGGAGAGATATAGTGGGACTCTGTATCGACCATTGTAATTCTAACAAGTTATAATGGAAGAAACCATGTTGGGGTGTATAACCAACATGGCAAGGACGTAGGCCTTTGGTGCCGAACCTTGTAAATCCTTGTGTCCAGTGCCTTTACATTTACTTCATCATTTGTGGAAAGGTGAGAGATACAAGAAGAGTGGATCGAGGCTTTAACCATCCATATAGGTTTAATTGATTAAGAATCAATTAGTAAAACGTTTTAAAGGATCACTGATTCACCCCCTCCCCCTCTCAGTGATTCACACTGATCTGGGCACTTCAATTGGTATCAAAGGGAGGTTACCTCTAAAAGATCCAAGAGTGTCTTTATGGAGTGCAGATTTGAGGAAATGAGTGACCAGCCTCAAATGGAGATATCTGCCAAGACTCAGAAAAATATAAATAAGAAACAGCAAAGAAGATGAAGAAGAAGGTTGTTGCAATCAGAGAAACTCCTTCTATGGAAAGAAATGTGAAAGTCACATCAGATGACAATTCCTTTTATCATTCTTCTGATGAAGCCTGCTCTAGCTGTGATGAAGATGGAAAGAACAATGATCTTCTAAATGCAATCAAATATATTCAGAAGACAGTCCCCAAGGAAGTGGAAATGTGTATATCTACAGGCCTCCTTGATCTTCAAGAAGAAAAATTACAGCTAGAATATGAATCCAATTCTCTGGAAGTCCAATTGGCTAAAAGGGTTGGCATAACCAACACTCTCAGAAATCTGGTGAAGGCTAAAGATGAAACCGTTTCCCTTTGCAATGAAATATATGAAGACACTACTGAAGAATTTCAAAGAAGCCTTTCTGAGAAAGAATTCTTTATGATAATGGTCAAATAAGTTTTCCATGCACTGAAAAAATTGCACAGAGTGTCAATGAATGTCAGAGATGCTCAACTTGAAGACAAAGTAAACAGGGTGAAGGAGCTGGACAATTCATTACTAGAAATAAAAAAGGTGCATGAAGACCAGATAAAGCAGCTGGAAGAGAAATGGGAAGGAAGGCTAAGAACTATTGAGGATGAGAAGAACTCCCTCAATATGAAATGCTTAGAACTGGAGGTGATATTGAACAATCAGCAATCACCCAAAGCCAAAGCCTCCCAGTCAGCTGAAAGGAGAAATGTTGCTACTCAAGTATGCTTTGAGAAGGATGATTCTAAAAGAAAGACATCCTCAAATGAAAGGTCAACATCTTCTAGAAAGAAGGTACCATCCATACCATCTTGTACTGATGCTTCTAATTGTGTTTCCACAAAAAGTGTAGGATGGAAAAATAATTCCAAACAAGTATGGATGAAGAAAATGAAGAAGCAGAGCTCTCCTGAAACAACACAGCAGCTCCAGAAAAGTACCCTAAAATCAGAAGGACTGAAGAAGTTAAGATTTGTGGGTCAGTGTTGGTGTTGTAATAAGTATGGGCACTGTGCAAAGGATTGTTGGTACAATCCACTGAATGTCAAAGCACAAAGAAAGACCATGCCAAGGGGGAGCAAGCCAGAAGAAAAGAAGCAACATCCACAGGTCCAGAGACATCTGTTTACTGCTAACAGATTTGGATTTCTTGATAACATCTGGGATGTGTGCAAAAGTGGTCAAAAAGATACATGTCAGTCTCCAACTGTATCCAGAGCTCAAAAGAAGAAAATATCACAGAACCTGGCTCAGAAAGAATCCTTGGGAAGCAAGAAGAAAGTTGAATATGCTCCCAAGAAGATTATGAAAAAGGAAGAGAAGACCTTGGAGTCTAAATCCAAGAAGGGTGATGCATCCAGAAGGACCACCAAGAAGAAATGCTTCTACTGTGGAAAGAAAGGACATATCATGGATCTTTGTAAAGAAGACATGAAATTAAATAGAAGCAGACTGGAATCAAAAAGACAATCAATCTAGAAGAAGCAGAAGGGATTGATTGAAAATTAGTTTCCTAAGAAAGTTAGCTTAACAGCATCAAAAGAACCATGTGGAATATCCATAACTGAGGCCACACTTCCAAGTGACTTACTAGTCAAATGGCCAAATCAGTTGCAACTTGCCAAAGATCTGCAAAGAGCAGAAGATGAAGTTCTGGCAATTGCTAAGGCAAAAGGGAATAAGAATATTTCACATGAATATGTATTGATATCCACACCAGCACCAACATCATTGAAGATCAAATGTGAAAGTGTGAAGAATGGTGAAAATGGGACATCTCGGTTGAGAGAATCTTCTCAACCTTGTTGTTCACATTGATGAACCAAGGAGGTTCCATCTTATTCCCTAATCACTTGTATTTACATGTGCTAACATTTCAGGGAATTTAAGATGATGATCATTCTCAACTAGAGAGTGGTTTGGGTAGAATGGAGAGCACCCCTTGAGGGGGAGCCAATCTGTAGAAGATGGGATCCTGAGATTTAATACCATCTTGAGAAAAGTGAAGGTATTCCAATCATACTTTCATCCCTTGTTTCTTAATTGAGTTTATCTTGTCAATTAAGGGGGAGTATGGATTGAAGACAAATGGATGAAAGGGGGAGCTTTATCTTTGCACTGAACGTTCTAATGAGTTTTGTGAAGTTGTGCAGGATTTAGCAAATTCATTGTAATATCTGAAAAATTTCAAACCCCTGAAGCATGATCTCACATGTATAGTGAATGATGGATAGCATTGAGTACCTTGGTTACATCACTCTTGTTTTCTACACCGGGTTAGCCCAAGTAGACTTAGAGTTGATTTACTAAAGGTTCTTTGATAAAGAGAACATGTGACATCATCCCTCTCTCAGTGTTTTTCAAGAAAATACTTTTCAAAGGGAGGAAGAGATTTTTGAAAGAGAACCACACCACACCTTTGCATTTGGTTGCCAATAAGGGGGAGAAATATTGGCACACATATTGACCCATTCATATGTGCAGAAGTAGTGTATTGACAACAAATACAAAGGGGGAGATTGAAGTGCACTGTGTTGCATTTGTTGTCAATGAGGTATGTTGTTGTCAAGGAATGAATGGATGGATGTCAAGGAGTTTCAATATGTGAATGACAAAGGATGTGATGGTGTTGGTGATGAATGGAGAATGGCCATGGTACTAAGATGCATGTCACTTAGGAGATTCACTAAGTGACATAGGATGATGTGGTTGAAACATTCTCTATGAATATCAGAAGATTGTAGAACTGATCTTAATGTTTCAATACTTGTATCAAGATGATACTAAGTTACACCACTTGAAGAATGAATGATGATGGAGCATCATTAAATCTGACGATTGTTGAGCTGTTCCTTAAGTGTAAAGAACTTGTATCAAGATGATATAAAGTCACAACAATGTTAGAAGGCCGTGTATTGTATTGACAATGCATGAGGAGATGAAAGGGATCCATCCACAAGTTCTAAGTGGATGAAGTGGTTTAATGAAATCCATGCACTATCACTTAGTGCATGTGAATTTGAAGTTGATCCAATTGATCTCTGATTAGATCAATGAAGCACATTGAAGAAATCTTTGATTCAGGAGTTCGGTTGAAGATGAAAAACCTTCGGGAATTCCATTCCAAAGTGATGAATAAATGTTGAAGAGAATTGGAGGAATTCTAATGAAGAAGAATAATAGATGAGGGGAATGTCTTAGAAGATGGCTAGAATGGCTTAGAGGCTTGAAGGGCTTGGCATTTGGCTTATACTCATAGAAGAACTTTGTATTTGACAAAGTCCTTATTCATGCCTTTGCCAAAAAATATGGCCAGCCAAGGACACCTTGAGGGTTCAACCCCAAGGCACATGTGGGCCTAAGGCGCCACGCCCAAGGGGGAACCCGTGGGGCAAGCCCAAGGCGGCAGGAGGCCACGCGGTGATCAAATCCGCACGGCAGGGGCTCATAGCGCGCGCCCGCGAGAGGTAGAGTGGGCGCCAGTGGCGCGCCCGAGTGGCAGGAGTGGGCGCAAGAGCGCGCCCGCAGAGAGAACACGGTGCGGGGCGGCACCGTGGAGGTTTGAAGTTCAATCGAGGGGTTGTGGCAGCGCCTGGTTGATAAACCGCGGAGATTCCGCGAGGCGATTCGATGTGGGACGAAAAATTTCGCCGCGGATCAGATCTGAGCCGTCCGTCTCATCGCGCGCTCGATCTCCGCCGCTCATCGCATCGCGCCGCTCCCATTCAGATTCAGGGCATCCGATGTCTTTCATTCGCCCGATCCAACGGCCTCCAGTGTGTCTCCTACCTCGAGCTCGACCGAGGCACCTGCGACGTCCCCGCTGAACCAGAGGCCATCCGACCACCGGATTTCGAGCTCCCAGCCACCTTTGAAGGAGCTGAAGGTTCCATTGCGCTCGTCTGTCCATGATGAATCCATTCATGCATAAAAGTGGGCTTGCATGCAACGAGAGGAGAATTTGAAGTTCGGCCGAAGCAACCGAAGGTGCGAGGCCATTCGGTGTTGATGCTTTGCATGGATTGGGTTTAAAAAAGGCCATGCGTACGTTTCCATGCACATGCATGAAGAGGAAAATAATGAAGGAAAAGAACCCGCGTGAACAGAGGAGAAAAAGAAGATTTCAAAGAATCTTGAAGATCCAAAATCTTCGGGAGATCAAAGATTTATCGCACGCGGATGATCCGAGATGTCTCTGCCTATAAAAAGAGAGGTCGGGCTCTCTGAATGCTTGCTGATCCTTTGTTGAAAATTCGAAGTCCCGTGAGTGCTCTCTGCCTCACGAAGAAAGAAGCCCCGCGCAAATTACTTGCGCGGATGTTGTCCCGAAGCCACCCGAGGCTTTGAAGGTGTTCCTTGCGTGCAAATCCTTTGCACGTCAAGAAGAAGGAGGTGAAGTGTTCCCTGCGCGCCTTCCCTTTGCGCGACAGGAAGTACCCGGGGCAGTAGCACTTGCGCGCCCCATGGTTGAGGTGCCTTACACCCAAGGCCTTGCACGGCTCTTGTGCCTTGTGCACCCAAGTGATTGCGCGGCAGAAGAGAAGTTGGCCGTGGCTCAAGCATACCCTTGCGCGCCTCCTTTGAGATCAAGTGAAGAAGACCACCTACGGACAGTGGGTGTGTGCCAAGTGGAGAAGAGGACCCGAGGCTTTCATGCCTTGTGTGTGCACCAAGTGAAGACACATTTTGTGTGTGCAAAATTGAAGAACAACCTACGGGTTAAGGGTGTGCAACAAGAAGTGGGAAGAGGCCCAAGTCAAGTGTGTGCAAAACAAAGAACAATTTATGTGTACTTGAACAAGTAACAAAGATGGCCGAACCTAGGTGTGTACAAAGTGTACGCATTTAGAAGTTGAAGGAAGAGGACATCCACACTAAAGTATAACACACTTTTAAGTGTGTAATCAAAAGAAATAAAGTGTGTGAAGTTCAGAGAAGGTGTGTGATTAAAGTGTTACACCCTTTGTGGGACTACTGCACCAAGAAGAGGAAAGGGGAAGTGCATGCATGCATGCATGCACATGCACACGTGAACAAAGATAAATCAGGTTGTGTGCAATTGAGTTGTCCAAGACCAGGAGTTCTTGAAGAGTTTTGAGAAGCCATGCAATCAGTGCATGAGGATGCAGAGATGCCATGCACTCAGTGCATGAAGTTAATGTGAAGTGAGACTGGACCAGACTGAAGTTAAAGATATCAGTTGTCTGAGTATTCAGTAGTTGGAGAGAAGCCAGGTCATCCTGAGAAGAAGGAGATAAATCCTGAGAAAGACGAGAAGACCTGATCAACTCAAGTGATCAGAGGTACAGAGCAAGGCCAGTAGTCTTTATCCCAGACTGCTGAAGATACTTGAAGAAGCTTAAAGTGAAGAAGAGCTACTCGTGCGACTCGAGGAGCCAAGAGAAGACCCTGTGGGACTCAGGGTGGAAGAAGTCTTTAGTGGGATTCTGGAGCAGGCCAGTGGGACTCTGGTAACACTGTGGGACACAGTATAAAGACCCTCCTGTGGGACTCAGGAGAGATACAGTGGGACTATGTATCGACCATTGTAATTCTGAAACGCACGGCCGATTGTCGCCTATCGACCGGTCAAAGTTCTGGTGCTCTGCTAATGTGTATAGCAGCACTCGGGTCGAATCCTCGGTGATGGTACTTCGTAATAGTCGATTGTTTTTAGTTGATTGTATTTTGATTAGGGGGGTTTGTTTGCAGAGCTTAATTGAAATGATTTATGGATGATGTTTGATTTACCAAATTGATAAATATTGGGGTGAGTTCATCATTGGGGAGTTAAGCATGTGATATCCCTGAGCCTTACTTTGTATTGCATTAAATTAACACCCATGTCATAAGTTGACGTTGATTGGAATTCCTAAGTGTGAAGGCTTTAATCCAAGCCTTAACTTAACTTAGGGTTCTAATCTCAATCAAAACTTATTTATGGTAGTGTATTTATGGTTCCAATAATCCATGGAAACCACTTGTTAAACAAAACATATCATTAATCCATGACATATTAAGTTTAACATACACAATATTAATTTAAAGAATACTCATCGAGCAAAACTCTCAATCAATTAACATCCCCAAATTATAACTCACCCCAATGAGAGATTTACTCAGCCATTTGGATGTTTAATAATCTGGTAATATATGTTTATGGTGATGAATTATAAAGAGAAGAAAAAGAAAGGGACAAGATAAGAGTAGTGTGCCGAACACACACACGAAATAATTTAAGAATCAAAAATGGAATTTCGATTGAATGAGGAAGCTTAAGAAGGGAAGGGGATTGAACTGAATTTAAACTATTTTAAGAACATTAATATTAAAATACAGAAGGTGGAAGAGAATAAGAGATATTGAAGAAGTAACTTGCATTAAAACAGAATTACAAAGAAAGGGAATTACAAGATTACAAAAATGAAGAACACAAAAGTAAGTGAAAAGAAAGAGAGGAGGAAAGGTCTCTCAAGTGAAAACTTGAGTTTGGCAGGTCCTCCCAAGCCTTTGGCAAAGCTTTGGTCGTGCCAATATGATCTCCTCTCTCCTGAAATGCCAACCCCTCTCAAGGAGAGAAGGGGAGAGTATTTATAGCCCAAGGAGTGGACTGTTTGCATTCCCAATCTGTCTCTCCATTTGCATCGCCAATTTGACAATTCAGACAGCCGAATCTTCAAATATCTTCTTCTTCAAAGTTGTAGGCAATAATGTTGGGCGACTACTCTTAAAATTTGGAGTCATTTGGACGTAAGGATAAAAAGTTATGGCCGGTTTAATAAACAAACTTAAACTGTCCATTTCAATCCAGTCTTTTTGAAGTCCATAATGTGAAAGGGTTTTTGAATATTAAGATGCCTTCAAATCCGAATGGTTTCTTCAACAAAGTCGGCCGAATATATCTCCTCTTTCACACTGAAAAATCTCAGCTCGATTGGATGCTTACATCAGGAGATATGTCATGCATACTATACTGATTTTAATTCTCGGCCAAAATGGTGGGCTGGACTTCAAAGGTTTATTTGGGCCCCTTGTACTTGGATTTGGGCCATGAAATTTTTATCCAAGATGCAATGTAGTGTCCCCCGAATTATGGTGGAGAGTTAAGGTTTTTGAACTTCTGGATGGAGCCCAGTAAATCAATCTTCATGAATAGTCCAGTTTCTTCACAGATTCTTTGGTCTTGTTTGTGAGGACCATATGACCCTTCAAATGGAAGAATTGGATCATGGTTCCTTCTAATTAAATGTTGTATATTGAAAGGAGAATCCTACAAAACAAGAACAACACAATTTGGATCAGTATAGTGATAGTTATAATTAAAACATTAAACTGACTCAATTTGACTACTTCTAAAAATGCTCAAATATTATACTTAATATTAAAACATTAATATTTCACACAAATTATGCACATTTCATATAAAATAAGTAAAGGGGGAATATAATAAGTCGTGAAAATATTAATAACATCAACTCCCCCACACTTAGATTTGCGCGTGTCCTCATGTGCAACAAATATAAAAACATGACAAAATCATTTTCACTCACCAACAAATATTAAAATTTTGTTTTCTCCAATCAGGGGAGGTTTAGACTATTTCACTCATCCATATTGAATTCCATCACAAATTTGGTTCACAATAATGCATCATAAACAATTCATTTTTTCATGTTCAAGGTTTGAATTGGAAAATGTAGGCACTCCAAACTTACTCCTCTCAAGATGATAAAAATGTATTTTAGGAGGTTCACTCATTCACCAACAAAAAGTGAAAATCAAGAGTTTGTAAGAGCTCTCAGCTTCCATTCCCAAATCTAATGTGTACAATAATCAAGAGGTCTTTTAAGGGGTTTTTCAGTGGCTATGGGACGGTAGGTATATAATGTCCAAAGGAAAAGAGGGGTTAAAAACACCAACATGGAAAAATCAATGCACATTTTTTTTTGAAATTTGATTTGAAAGGAAATAGAAACACATATTTACAAGGGAATGAATGTGTGATGAATGAAAAGTGAGGGAGATAGAAAATGGAATAGGTTGAGATGATGGAATATGTACAACATGGAAGACTTCCAATAATGACACAATACAAGATGAGTCAAGTGTTCTTTTTTTTTCTTTTCTTTTTTGCTCTTTTTTTTTCTTTCGAAAGTTGTGCTTGAAACAAGTCTCACAGTCATCTCCCAAACCATGCTTGATCTCCTCATGGAACTAATTTTAGTAGTTATAACATGATCAAAGGTTGATGATGAATGATTTTTGACCCACCCAAGACACAACCCATTTCTTTTTTTTTATTTTTCATTTTTTTTTATAAATTTTTTTCTTTTTTTTTTTGAACACTTTTCAATGACTTTTGTACAAATGACAATTACACATATACAACCCAAAGCTCACAGAATTACAACCTCTCCCCCACACTTGAATGGAAGCTTGCCCTCAAGCATATGATGACACATTGGAAATCAATGAAAGTACGCCCAAAAATGAAGTCCATTCCCCCCACACTTAAATTTCAATAAATTGTACAATGAAAATCCATGAAGATGTTGGGTGGGACAAGGTATTAGGCTTGTAATGTGGCTATCAAAAGAAAGGGTTTCATAGGCCCAAAGGGGCTTTCAAAAGTAGGATCAATGTAAGGGTAACGGGAGGCTATTTGGCTATTCTGATTCTCATGTGGCTTAGAAAATGCCTCTATCATATTAATGCACACAAAAGATGGAAATTCAGCTCGAAGGTCCACAAACGCAAGACTCACAATCAGTGGTGAAGACACACAATGAAAAAGATGGCCATAGATGACCTTGGCATGAAGGCTAATTTTATTCCTCACGGTAGGGGAGAATCATTTTCCACCAAAAATTGTTCATTCAAAATGTTTGTTATTGACACAAAATTGTTTACCCAAGTTTGAGATAAAAATTCAATATATTTGAGTTTAAAACAAGCCTTTTGACTCCCCAAAATGGTTGGACAAAATTTCAAAACTAGATGGTGAGTAAGCATGACTCTTTTTTTGTAATTTTTTTAAGTAATTGTGTTTTTTGTTTTTTTTTAGTTTTTAAGGTTTTTTTTTTAAAATACACACCCACACAAGAAAGATAAAAATAAAGGGTTTGATGAATAAAGTGGTAACAAAATGAAAGAGAGAGGAAGAAGAAGAAAGAGGTAGAGAGAGGAAGAGATAGAGAGAGAGTTAAAGGGAAAGAGGTGCCCCCTGGTTTGGATTTGGTGGGTCGCCATTTCCATCTAGTGGTGGGTCAATGGAAGTCGATGTGGAACCTGAAGTGAATGGCCTCTCATGGTGATGCTTTAACCGGTGTCCATTTACCGTGAATGTTCTTTTTGAAGAAGGGTCTTCGACTTGCACTGCACCAAATGGGTAAACATTAGTAATAATAAAAGGTCCATCCCAACGAGAATTGAGCTTACCTGGGTGAAGTCGAAATCGAGAATTGAAGAGCATTACCTTTTCACCTTCATGAAATACCTTTCGAAGAATGTACTTGTCATGGAGTGACTTTGCCTTTTCTTTGTAGAGAATGGAGTTCTCATACGAATCGAGTCGAAGCTCCTCCAATTCAGTCAACTGCAACAATCTTTCTTCACCAGATTTTTCACAATCAAAATTACATGTTTTGACAGCCCAAAATGACTTATGTTGGATTTCAACTGGTAAATGACAGGCTTTACCAAAGACTAGCCTAAATGGAGACATCCCAATGGGTGTCTTATAGGCTGTTCGATAGGCCCAAAGTGCTTCACCAAGTCTATCGGGCCAGTCTTTTCTTGTGGGCTTAACAATTATTTCAAGCACTCTTTTCACTTCTCTATTAGAAAGTTCAGCCATTCCATTTGTTTGAGGGTGATATGCAGTGGATGTTTTATGTACAACCCCATTCTTTTTCAAAAGTGACTCCATGGTTCTATTACAGAAATGAGTTCCTAAGTCACTTATCAAAGCACGTGGTGTTCCGAATCGATGGAAGATATGGGTTTTGAGGAACTCAATCACAGTTTGAGCATCGTCTTTCCTAGTGGGTTTGGCCTCGACCCACCTAGAAACATAGTCAACAGCAAGGAGAATGTAGGATAATCCATTGGAAGGGGGAAAAGGTCCCATGAAATCGATGCCCCAAACATCGAAAAGCTCACAGAAGATTAATGGCTTTTGAGGCATTTCGTTTCTTTTGGAAATTGTGCCAAACTTTTGGCAAGTGGGACATGATTGACAAAACTCGTGTGAGTCCTTGAAGAGTGAAGGCCAAAAGAATCCAGAATCTAGGACCTTTCGAGAAGTCCTTTGTGGTCCAAAGTGGCCACCTCCAGGCATTGAGTGGCAGAATTCCAAGATGGAGGATTGTTCAGTTTCATCAACACATCTCCTAATTACCATGTCAGCCCCAGTTTTCCAAAGTTTATTATCTTCCCAAAAATAATGCTTTGAATCACTTTTCATCTTTTCTTTTTGTTCTTTTGAAAAATATTCAGGGAAAACACCAGAAACCAAGTAATTGACAATTGGGGCATACCATGGTAACTTTGGAGTGAGAGATGAGAGGTGTTCAGTTGGAAATTCAGGATCAATTATTTCAGAATGAGAAGAATTAGAAATTCTACTCAGGTGATCAGCCACAGGGTTTTCTTTTCCAGGTTTATCTTTTATCACAAGGTCAAACTCTTGGAGCATTAAAATCCATCTTATTAGCCTTGGTTTGGAATCACTTTTCTTAAGTAAGAACTTTAATGCTGAGTGGTCCGTGAAGATGATGATTTTGGCACCTAATAGATAGGGCCGGAATTTATCCAAGGCAAAAACCACAGCTAAAAGTTCTTTTTCAGTCACAGTGTAGTGTGATTGAGTTTCATCCAATGTTTTTGAGGCATAAAAGATGACATGAGGAATGTTTTCTCTTCTTTGACCAAGAACAGCCCCAATGGACCTATCAGAAGCATCACACATCAATTCAAATGGTAAGGACCAATCTGGGGGTTGGATTATTGGAGCATATGTGAGAGCAGATTTGAGTTCAATGAAGGCTCTCTTGCAAGCCTCATCAAAATTGAATGTGACATCATTTTGAAGTAAACGAGTGAGTGGGAGGGAAATCTTGCTGAAGTTCTGAATGAATCGCCGATAGAAACCGGCATGACCAAGGAAGGACCGAATGTCTCGAACTGATTTGGGTTCTGGAAGTGATTGGATCACCTCAATTTTGGCTGGATCAACTTGGATACCCTCTTGAGAAATTATGTGCCCTAGAACAATCCCATTTGAAACCATGAAGTGACATTTTTCAAAATTCAGCACAAGGTTGCACTTGACACACTTTTGAAGGACCAAAGAGAGTGAATGTAAGAAAGATTCAAATGACTCGCCATAAATGGTAAAGTCATCCATGAAGACCTCCATGCAATTCTCAATGAATTCAGAAAAAATACTCATCATACACCGCTGGAATGTTGCAGGAGCATTACAAAGGCCAAAAGGCATTCGCCTATAGGCATAGGTTCCAAAGGGGCAAGTGAATGTGGTCTTTTCTTGGTCTTGAGGTGCGATTGGAATTTGGAAGTAGCCAGTGTAACCATCAAGAAAGTAATAGTGTGACTTTCCGGCCAATCTCTCAAGCATTTGGTCAAGGAAAGGAAGTGGGTAGTGATCTTTTCGTGTTTCAGCATTCAATTTGCGATAATCGATGCACACACGCCATTTGTTTTTCACCCGAGTTGTGACCACTTCTCCATGTTCATTTGTGACAACTGTTATCCCGCCCTTCTTAGGAACGACTTGAATTGGACTAACCCATTCACTATCAGAAATTGGGTAGATAATACCAGCTTTAAGAAGCTTGGTAATCTCTTCCCTAACTACCTCAAGTATGAGTGGATTGAGTCTTCTTTGAGGTTGCCTAATTGGTTTGGATGATTCCTCTAGATGGATGTGATGCATGCAAAGGGCAGGGTTGATTCCTGGAATATCATCTAGGGTCCAACCTAAGGCATTTTTGTTTTCCTCTAACACTTGAACAAGTTGGGACTCCTCAGTTTCAGAAAGTGCAGCAGAGATAATGACAGGGTAGGAGGGATCATGGAAAAGGAATGCATACTTGAGGTGTGAAGGAAGTGGTTTTAGATCAGTTTCAGCCTTGATTGGAGAGCTAGACAAGTTAGGAGTAGGAGAAGGGATTCTAGATGGGTTTGGATCATTTTCCTCAACACTGTCCAAGGTGGAGCAGTAGAGATCAGAGTTGATGTGGGATTCAAGAGAGTTTTCAAGTTCCTCTAGATTGATGGAGTCTATGAATGAGAGGTCCACATCAACTTCACCATTTATGACTTTGTTAATCATGGTGCATATTTCACAAGATCCTTTATCATTAGAACATGAAGAACATGGTGGATTGGGGTTCGATTGAATCTTAGAAGTGTCCTCAAAAGCATGGATTGAGAATGCAGAGTGATCCTCAGATGGGTATCGCATGGCTTGGAAAATGTTGAACTTGACCAGTTGGTCACCGAATTCCATGGATAAGATGCCTGAGTGGACATCAATCTTGGTTCTCGCAGTCATGAGGAATGGTCTTCCTAGAATTAGGGGAGATCGAGAAGAGGTCGTCTCACCTTCCATGTCAAGGACATAGAAATCAGCTGGGAAGATAAGATCATTGACCCGAACAAGAACATCCTCAATTATCCCCTCAGGACTGGCAGTGCTTCGATTGGCTAATTGAATGACAATACCCGTTGGGTGCAAGGGACCTAGACCAAGGTTGGAGAAAATGGATTTGGGCATGACATTAATTGAGGCTCCTAGGTCTATGAGTGCATCATTAAAGTTGGAACTCCCTATTTGACATGGAACCGTGAAGGTCCCTGGATCTTTGCACTTCATGGGAATGGACTGTTGAGTTGAAACATTTTCAATGTTCCTAAGTTTCCTCTTATGGGTGCACAATTCCTTAAGAAACTTGGCATACTTAGGGATTTGTTTGATGGCATCTAAGAGGGGGATGTTCACTTCAACACGTCTAAACATGTCAAGCATTTCCGGATCAGGTTCAAAGGACTTCTTAGGCTTGGAGATGGCTTGAGGAAAAGGAATCAGGTTCCTAAGTGGAATGGAAGAAGGTGAAGGAGTGGATTCAAGTTCCTTTTCCAGCTTTTTGTTCTTTTCATTTTCTAGATCAACATCGAAAGGGGGGTTTGAGGATTTATCTTGAGGCATAGCAAGTTGCTTTCCTGATCTAAGTGCAATTGCACTTACATTACCCTTGGGGTTGGGTAATGGTTGAGCTGGGAGTTGGGATGAATTGGATGGTTGTTGCTGGCTAAGGTGGGATGCAAGTTGACCTATTTGGGTTTCAATGTTCTTTAGGCTAGAACGGGTGAAGGAAGCAAGATCCTCTACAGCACTTTCCCATGGTTGTTTAGAAGAAGAGGCATGTCCCAAATTGGGTTGGCCTTGATTTTGGTTCTTGGGAAAGCGATTGTATTGGGTGGGGAATTGGGAAGGCTCGTTAGGATAGTGGAATCCAGGAGGAGGATTGTTCCTTTGAGGTTGAGGAACAAAAGGATAAGGTTGATGGAAGTTACCACCACCTTGACCATATTGGAATTGGTTTGGGTTTTGAGGAGGGAATTGAGGAGGATGAGAAATGGGATTACCATACCTCAGAGGTGGGTTAAAGGTACAAGAGAAGGGCTCAGAGTGGGGTTGGTTGAAGTTTCTAACAAACTGACCTGATTGTTGAGGGTTGAAGTTTCGCTGAGCATATGCCGCATTGAGCTCCATTGGACTAGATGAATCAGATGGATCATCTTGAAGTTGTGGACATGTGTCAGTCGGATGAGATGGAGAGTTGCAGATTCCACAATTCTTGATAGGTCCAGGGAATAGTGACTGTGGAGAAGATGAGGTTGGGGCTTTGGTAGCCACCGCTAGTTGACGCACAAGACCTGTAAGTTCACTCATCCACTCAGTCATCTTGTTGGGCTCTATGGATTGATTATCTTGGGCTTGTTTCACTTGAGCATGTGCTCGAGTATGGAATTGCTGCGTGTTTGCAGCCATGTTACTTATGAGATCTCTTACAGCTGCAGGAGTTTTGTCAACAAGAGCACCGCCACTTGCGGCATCAATGAGAGTTCGCTCCATAGCCAATAACCCCTCATAGAAGTATTGGATCAGGAGTTGGTCAGGGATTTGATGGTGTGGACAAGTTGCCACAAGCTTTTTGAACCTCTCCCAATACTCATGGAGTGATTCATTAGGGAATTGACGGATGCCGCTTATTTCCTTTCGGATAGAAGCTGTTCGGGAAGCGGGAAAGAACTTCTCAATGAAAAGTCTCTTCATGTCAACCCATGAGTTTATGGAACCAGGTGGGAGGTAGTAGAGCCAAGACTTGGCAGAATCCTCTAGGGAAAAGGGGAAAGCTCTAAGCTTGATTTGTTCTTCAGAAACCCCTTGAGGTTTCATGGTTGAGCAGACCACTTGGAACTCTTTGAGGTGGAGATGAGGATCCTCACCGGCTAGCCCGTGAAAATGAGGTAGAAGATGAATCAAACCCGATTTGAGTTCGAAGTCAGCTTCAATGTTTGGATATTGAATACCAAGAGGTTGGTAATTCATATCAGGGGCAGCAAGTTCTTTCAATGTTTGTTCCCTAGGATTGGCCATATCTAATTCAATTGGTAGGGCAATGATTGGTTCTTGAATTATTTGAGTATCTCTTATGTTCCTCCTAAGTTGGCGAAGTGTTCGCTCAATTTCAGGGTCAAACAAATCCGAGGGATTGTTTGGAAGGCTACGGGGCATTAAGAGAGATTTTGGAAGAAAGAGGAAGACGGGTTTTTCTTTGTATTTTTTCAGTTTATGATTTTTATGAGAAGACGGGTTTTTCTTTGTGTTTTTTTTTTCAATTTTTTTTTTAAAAATTTGTTTTTTTTTTGTGTTTTCTTGACAATAACCAGAAACTAATGACTACTTAAAGCACCATCCCCGGCAACGGCGCCATTTGAAACGCACGGCCGATTGTCGCCTATCGACCGGTCAAAGTTCTGGTGCTCTGCTAATGTGTATAGCAGCACTCGGGTCGAATCCTCGGTGATGGTACTTCGTAATAGTCGATTGTTTTTAGTTGATTGTATTTTGATTAGGGGGGTTTGTTTGCAGAGCTTAATTGAAATGATTTATGGATGATGTTTGATTTACCAAATTGATAAATATTGGGGTGAGTTCATCATTGGGGAGTTAAGCATGTGATATCCCTGAGCCTTACTTTGTATTGCATTAAATTAACACCCATGTCATAAGTTGACGTTGATTGGAATTCCTAAGTGTGAAGGCTTTAATCCAAGCCTTAACTTAACTTAGGGTTCTAATCTCAATCAAAACTTATTTATGGTAGTGTATTTATGGTTCCAATAATCCATGGAAACCACTTGTTAAACAAAACATATCATTAATCCATGACATATTAAGTTTAACATACACAATATTAATTTAAAGAATACTCATCGAGCAAAACTCTCAATCAATTAACATCCCCAAATTATAACTCACCCCAATGAGAGATTTACTCAGCCATTTGGATGTTTAATAATCTGGTAATATATGTTTATGGTGATGAATTATAAAGAGAAGAAAAAGAAAGGGACAAGATAAGAGTAGTGTGCCGAACACACACACGAAATAATTTAAGAATCAAAAATGGAATTTCGATTGAATGAGGAAGCTTAAGAAGGGAAGGGGATTGAACTGAATTTAAACTATTTTAAGAACATTAATATTAAAATACAGAAGGTGGAAGAGAATAAGAGATATTGAAGAAGTAACTTGCATTAAAACAAAATTACAAAGAAAGGGAATTACAAGATTACAAAAATGAAGAACACAAAAGTAAGTGAAAAGAAAGAGAGGAGGAAAGGTCTCTCAAGTGAAAACTTGAGTTTGGAAGGTCCTCCCAAGCCTTTGGCAAAGCTTTGGTCGTGCCAATATGATCTCCTCTCTCCTGAAATGCCAACCCCTCTCAAGGAGAGAAGGGGAGAGTATTTATAGCCCAAGGAGTGGACTGTTTGCATTCCCAATCTGTCTCTCCACTTGCATCGCCAATTTGACAATTCAGACAGCCGAATCTTCAAATATCTTCTTCTTCAAAGTTGTAGGCAATAATGTTGGGCGACTACTCTTAAAATTTGGAGTCATTTGGACGTAACGATAAAAAGTTATGGCCGGTTTAATAAACAAACTTAAACTGTCCATTTCAATCCAGTCTTTTTGAAGTCCATAATGTGAAAGGGTTTTTGAATATTAAGATTCCTTCAAATCCGAATGGTTTCTTCAACAAAGTCGGCCGAATATATCTCCTCTTTCACACTGAAAAATCTCAGCTCGATTGGATGCTTACATCAGGAGATATGTCATGCATACTATACTGATTTTAATTCTCGGCCAAAATGGTGGGCTGGACTTCAAAGGTTTATTTGGGCCCCTTGTACTTGGATTTGGGCCATGAAATTTTTATCCAAGATGCAATGTAGTGTCCCCCGAATTATGGTGGAGAGTTAAGGTTTTTGAACTTCTGGATGGAGCCCAGTAAATCAATCTTCATGAATAGTCCAGTTTCTTCACAGATTCTTTGGTCTTGTTTGTGAGGACCATATGACCCTTCAAATGGAAGAATTGGATCATGGTTCCTTCTAATTAAATGTTGTATATTGAAAGGAGAATCCTACAAAACAAGAACCACACAATTTGGATCAGTATAGTGATAGTTATAATTAAAACATTAAACTGACTCAATTTGACTACTTCTAAAAATGCTCAAATATTATACTTAATATTAAAACATTAATATTTCACACAAATTATGCACATTTCATATAAAATAAGTAAAGGGGGAATATAATAAGTCGTGAAAATATTAATAACATCAAATTCTAACAAGTTATAATGGAAGAAACCATGTTGGGGTGTATAACCAACATGGCAAGGACGTAGGCCTTTGGTGCCGAACCTTGTAAATACTTGTGTCCAGTGCCTTTACATTTACTGCATCATTCGTGGAAAGGTGAGAGATACAAGAAGAGTGGATCGAGGCTTTAACCAGCCATAGAGGTTTAATTGATTAAGAATCAATTAGTAAAAAGTTTTAAAGGATCACTGATTCACCCCCTCCCCCTCTCAGTGATTCACACTGATCTGGGCACTTCAATAATGGACATTATAATTTATTTTTTATGTTTTTTATTTAATAACTGATGTAAAAAATTATTTTTCAATACCAATTATAGTAATAAATGACATTGAAAATCTTTAAAAAACATTGAAATGCAAAACCTAAAATTTTATTTCATTTCGATTTCTAGACCTCTATTGAATTTTTATCTCAAAACAAACCCAAGCTATCATTCAATGACCCTCTTGACCTCCAGTCTAATTCCTATGTCATCTACCACTACCCTTATCTTCTCTTCATCATTCTTGACCTTAATTAACCACTCTCTTCGGCTGTCTGTTGCATCTTTGGTTATTTATTTTCTATTATTTTGGTTTTTACTTGGTTTATTTTTTTTCTGATTCGCGTATATGAATTATGTAGTTACTAGGGATTTTCTATGGTCCATTATCCACATGTTAGTTTTAATATTTTGATGTTATTGATAATTTTAGGGTTTTTTTATGTTTTTAGAGTCATTATACCTATATCATTGGATATCTATTATACATTTTACATGCTTTAATTATAACTTATAGTTTAATGAGGTAATATTTTACCATTATTTGGTTTTCAATATATGAAAATTATTTATATAATAATTTGTGTTTGTTTGTTGTGTTTTAAAAAGTTAATTTTTTAAGAATAAAACATTTTATTATGAAATATTTTATATCTTCTGAAATGAATATTATTTAATAAATAACACATATTCTATATGGAAGAGAAATTAAGTTTTTTATATTAATAATCGTTATATTTGTTTTTTTGTTTATCATTTTATTGAATAAAAATAAATTTGATTTCACATAAAATTTTGTTATGGATAAAGTATAGTGTAACCAGTAACATATAAATATAGTTCTATTTTTTTTAAATATAATATATTTATTAATTATATTAGTTTTTTCAATTGTTTTTATCATTATATTTATTTATTTTAAAAAAATTTTATTTTATATTATTTATCATATAAGTAAATTTGAATTTATTTTTTAAAATACAGTTACTTATATTCAATACCTAAAATTTGTTATAGGTGATAATGAATTGTAGTTGGATTACAACATAATAACAAGTGATAAATATAGGGAAATATTTGATGCTTTTTTGGAATTTACCAAATGAAATGTTCTAAAAAAAACTTGTTTTTTTGTCCATTCATGAAATGTTTAAATATGAGAAAGTTTCAAAGAAGAGAAATCAAAGATAATTTAATTTACAATGGTTTTAATCCAATTTATAGTTCTTGGATTTGGCATGGTGAAATTGGGAATAATTAAATATTTAACGATGATAGAGATATTCAAGATGATAATTATGATCAATTTTAAGAAATGATTCATGATATTGAAGTGGAAGCAACCGAGAAAACTCCCATGATCAAGCATATATATGGTGATGAAAAATAACCACTAATCTAGGTTGTATAAAATTTATTATTTTATCAAAAGTGTTAAGATTGTTTAACTTAAAATCCAAGAATTGATAAGGTGATAATAGTTTTATAGAGTCTCTACAGCCGTTGAAAGACATACTTCTTGAAGATGATGATCTTCCAAATTCACATTATAATACTGAAAAAATATTATGTGAGTAGGAATTGGGGTATAAAAAGATACATGTTTTCCCTAATGACTATGTGATATATATGAAAGAACATGAAGGTCTATTAGAGTGTTATAAATGTGGGATATCATGGTATAAGTTGAAAGAAATATCATAGGTTGATTTATCTATTATACCAAGTACCAAGATCCCTACTAAGGAAATTTTTTATCTTTATATTATTCATTATCTAAAACATTTTGGATCATAAGCAATGAAAGTTAATACTATAGGGGGGTGAATAGTCATTTTCAAAAATTAAAGAAAAAACAATTAGATTTTTATTAATTAAAGATTCTGTAGTGAGTTCTATGTTCACAATATGAAATGCAGTAGAAATAAAAAGAAATAACACATAGATTTATAGTGGTTCAGATCACCAAGATCCTAGTCCACTCTTTAACCTTCTATACTCTGTGAGAAGATTGGTACCCACTAAGAAACTCACTTTTATAGTTGTGAGAACTTGTTATAGACTCTACCTTTTAGAAATACCCATATGCACAACACAAACTTTTTATAGGATCCTTGAACCTAGTCTGTAACTTGACTCTTAACAGGGAGTCATAAACCAAACTTCCTTTTAGGTGGCAGAATAACCAAAATAAACAATACTTGATTTTTATTAGGGAAAGCATAAACTATCCATGAATAGATTACAAATAGATAAAGAAAAGAATAATAAAAAGAAAAAAATACAAAGAAAACCCAAAAGAAAGATCTTATGATGGGAAAATTGAGGTTTGATGATCTTGGTCACTAAAAAAGTATATGATAGTGCAGTAGAAGTCATTTCATGATCACAACAAGGAATAAAAATACATAGAGCTTCTTGATTGAATGAGCAGCAAGAATGTATCACAAAAATGTTTTCCTAGTTATATAGAATATTATGTATATATATATTTTTATTCCTTGATCACATATTTAACCAATTAATCCCATAACATCATTAATTGAAAGATATTCTCAGATCATAAAGAGATCCAATCACTATATTCCACTTGTTAGCATATAAAAAAATATAACGTTATTGTTTACCATATTTAGAAAAACCATGATAAATATAAAAGAACTTTCATTCCATTTAATTATACATGAAATAACATTATAAAGCTTCCAAAAAGGATAACATAATAAATATATATAATACATATTTATAAAACAATTAAAATAAAATCAATAAACACCAAGTTTATTAAAAAATAAAAAATGTCATAAAATAGAGCATCGTATAAACATATTGTATATATGAAATTTACTTCATGTGTTTATTATAAACATTACATACACTCAAAATAATTTTAACACAATATGTAATTACATTTCTAGAAAAAATATAATATTTTTTTTAAAAAATATTTCTTCCAAAAACATCAATTAAAATTAGAAATTATATAAAAATAATAATTTAAATTAATGGTAGATGGAGAAATACCCAGTGGTAGAAAGATTTTTCTACCATTATCATCAAGAGGTGCTACTATTGAAGTGTAGCTACCTCTACCATTGAAAAACATGGGAGTGGTCTACCATCGCTTTGATCTACAATGAAAGAGATTCTATCATTAGATGAAATTCCTGATTCTACCATTGAAGTGAAACAAAGGATCTAACATTGTTGTGTAGAATAGTAGATGATACTATAATGGATTCACATGAAGAAGATACCATTTTAGCATGCAGGAGTTGTGGTCGGTGCCACCACCACCGTGAAGTGCTTCGAACAAGTAATAGGATGCTACTGGTAGTGTATCTTGCTCCATTATCATCCAAAAGGAGGGACCGATGCTATCATGAGAAGATGATATGCCATCATAGATACATGCTACTACCATCATAAAGTGAGGATGGTGCTACCATCGGCTTATGGTGCTTATATGAAGGAGAAGTGAACTAAAAACATTAAGCAGTAGAAGAGCTACCAAAGAATGGTACTACCGCTACCATTGCAGAATCAGAAATTGGTTGTAGAAACTGTCATGGTTGGTGAATGGTACTACCATTGAGGTTGAAGCTAACGTTACCATTCATTAAAATGGTACCACCATCATTAAAGTTCATAGTGATGCCATTATATGAAAGCTTACGATGCTACCATTTGTTTCACACCGTATCTCCTCGATTTGATCTTCGTTTAATCATGAAAATGAAGTTGCATGATGCATCAACTATGTTCAGATCAAAAGTCAAACACATACCACCAGAATTATTTTCCTTAAACATGAGGTCGATTTCACATGAATAAAAACTGACAAAATCAGGCACACATAACATTCCCTTGATTGAATAAAGAATAAGATGAGATTATTTAAACTTACGAGGCATGAGAGATCTTGATCGGGTGGCGACCTTTCTTTATGCATCATTAAAGGTGAATCTAGAGTACCATGTGCCACTTCATCCCAAATTTATTTAGAACATTTCATAGCCTCCAATATAATACAAAACTTGTGTAGTATATAGTTCGAGCTAGCTATGTGGGATCAGAACTTGTTACACATTGCACACACGACAGGTTGCAGCCTAGATGCCCTATTTGTTCCATCCTTATGCTCTTTTATGGTAATTATTCATGGGATCTCTATTACACCTACAGTTGTGTGGGCTCATCAAGCCTAACCTCCCATGAGGTTGACTCATGGGTCCCTTATATGTGGTTGATGGGCTGACCCTTTGGGATAGTCACGACTAGCCTATTTTTTACTTAATTCACCACTAAAGTACTTAGTAAAAAAATTTAAATAAGAGATGCACTTAAAGTACTTAAAGGAATGAAAAATAAAGAAAATTAAAATTACAAAGAATCATTAAAACTTTCAAACAATAATACTTGTAAATAAGAAATCATTATCATGTTTTAAACAATTTGAATTTAATAAATGTAATAAAATAGTAATTTAACAAAACAAAACTATTAAGGAAGAAATAACTAGATTCAAACTCTAACAAAATCCCCCTTTTTCTAAATTTCAAAACAGAACATTTATTCCTATTTTCAAAAAAAATTCATCATTTTTAAAATTTATCAAAAAGTACATTAAAATTAAAAATTTAAAACAATATCCCTTTTAATCATAATCAACCAATTAGAAGTAAAACGATATTATTTTTTCATAAAAGTTAATAGTTATTTATAGTATACAAGTAAATAGAGATTTAAAATAGAGTAAAATTTTAATAAATCACTAATTATATAAAACATAAATGTTAAGCTTCAAGTATTCGTAGTTCAAATTTCATTTTCTCAAGTTTTACAGAATCTAAAGGTTTAGTAAAAATTTCATCCAATTTTTTTTTTCAGTAGGAAAAAATTCTAAACATATATCACCTCTATTTACTCAATCCCTTAGAAAATGAAATTCAACATCTATTTTTTTTATTATAGAGTGTTATAGAGGATTTTTAGAAATTTAAATTGTACTAGAATTATCACAGAATATTGTAATTTTATCAAAAAATATCAAAATCATATAGTGTTTGTTTAATCTATATAATTTATGAAAAGGATTTAAAAGAAACAACATATTTAGCCTTAGATGTAGAAAGTTCAATTAATAGTTATTTATTATAATTGTATGAAATTAAAATTTTATCTAGAAAATGAAACATACCTGTTGTGGTTTTCTGGTCAAGACTAAATCCTCCAAAGTCAGAATCAGAATAAGATAATAAATCAAAATAATTTTTATTTGAGTAAAATAAACTAGTGCTTAAATTAACCTTAATATATCTAGTTACTCTTTTAATATATTTAAGATGACTTTCCTTAGGTTTGGAATGAAATCTAGCACATAAAAAAACTGAGAATATTATGTATGGTCCAAATTCAAGGAGATATAATAAACCGCCTATCATGCCTCTATATAGTTTAATATCATCCGTATTTCCAGATTTATTAAATTGTAATTTGGAATTGGTACTCATTGGTGTTTTCATAGTCTTACTAGAATCAATCCTAAATCTTTTAACAAGTTCTTTAGCATACATATCATGATTTAAGAAAATACCATATTTTCTTTGATTAATTTTTAAACCAAGTAAAAATTTTAATTCCTCCATTAAAATCATATCAAATTCACTTGTCATTAGTTTAGAAATATCATTACATAGTGAATCATTTATTAAACCAAATATTACATCATCAATATAAATTTTTATAATTAGTATATCATTTAAAATTCTCATTATAAATAAGGTAGGATGAAAATTTCCTTTACCAAAATTATTTTTTTATTAAAAATTGAGTTATCCTTTCATACCAAGCCTGAGGAGATTATTTAAGACCATAAAACGCTTTATTAAGTTTAAAAACATGATTTAGAAATTTTTATTTTTCAAATCTAGGGGATTGTTGAACTTAGACTTCCTCTAAAATTATTCTTTTTAAAATTTACTTTTTACATCCATTTGAAATAATTTTATATTTTGAAAAAAATCAAAGGCTAATGGAATTATAATTTCTTATATCCTTTCAATAGAATAAAAACTATCTTCAAATTCAATTCCCACTTCTTGGGAATAGCCTTGAACCATTAGTCTTGCTTTATTTTTAACTATGTTTCCAGCTTCATCAATATTATTATAAAAAATCCATTTAGTTCTTATTATAGGTTTATCTTTTAGAAATTAAAACAAATTCCACACTTTATTCCTTTTAAGTTTATTTAATTCATTATACATAACATTAATCCAATTTGAATTAATTAAATCATTATCAATGTTAATAGGAACAAAATCATCAACAAAAGTAGAGTTTTCATAGTAAAGTAAAACCAATTTTCTAGTTTGTATACCAAATACTATATTACAATTACTTTTTCAATTTTTTAATATTCAAGAGTTTTACAATCTTTAGGACCTGTTGGATAAGAGAAACACTCCCCCTTAATTGATGCATTCTCGTTTTCTTGGTCAAAATCTTTACCAAATTTGAATTTCCTAAATTCATCATTATCATTGTCTAAAATAGAATTATGATTTTTATTTATAATTTCATTAAACTTAACACATACAGATTCTTAAACAACTAATATTCTCATATTGAAAACTCCTTATGATTTTTTAGTATTGAAATATCCTAATAATATTCCTTAATCACTTTTAAAATCGAATTTTTCTAAATTATCTTTTGTGTTTAAGATAAATACTTTGCAACCAAACAACCTAAGATATCAAACTTTAGGTTTAAACCCTTCAAATAGTTTATAAGGAGTTTTATTTAAAAATGGTCTAATATAAACTCTTTTTAAAACATGACAAGCTATATTTACATATTATACCCAAAAATATCTAGGCATATTAAATTCCAAAATCATTAATATAGCCATTTATTGTATAGATATATTCTTTCTTTCAACCACACCATTCTGTTGTGGTGTCCTCGAGGCTGAAAAATAATATTTGTACCCATTTTATTCAGATAATTTATCAAATTTTAAATTAAAAAATTCACCACATCTATCACTTATGATAGATATGATTGATAAATTCTTGAATTTTTAATAAGTTTATAGAAAATATAGAACTTAGTTAAAGTTTCATTTTAATATGATAAGAAATAAATCTATAAAAATATACTATAATCATCTACAATTATAAATACATACTTATTATCACAAAAAATAACAGGTTTTATAGGTCCAAAAAAGTCAAGATATAAAAGTTCTAAGAATCTCATAGTACTAAAATTATTTACATATTTAAACATTTATTTGTGTTTCTTACCTTTTAAATAAGAATCACACAAAAGTACATGCTTGTATGTAATTTTAGCAATTATATAACTTGTTCATGCTTTGAATGTTTTTGCAATAGTCTGGAATTTGTATGCCCAAGCATCCTATGCCACAAAAATGTTATATGCTTCTACAACATTTAAACACTTAACCTTTTGTTTGGTTAGATCAAAGAAATCAATAGTATAAACATTCTCTTTTCTATTTGCTGAAAATAAAGAATATTTATTTTTGAAAACTATACATTTACCATTTTTAAAAATAATATTTAATCCATCATAACATAGCTATGATATATTTATTATATTATGTTTTAAACTATTTATATATAATTCTTTTGAAATAATAATAGTTTTAGAAAACCCAACTTCACCAATACTTTTAATCTTACCTTTAGACTTGTCTCAAAATATGAAAAGACACCATTACTTTAATTAAAGGATATAAATTTAGAATATCACCTTTCATGTTCCTATATCAAAAAATGTCTAAATACCACGAGTCTTTGAGACTTATAAGGTAGATTTATTGAAATTAAATAATAAAACAAACTATTTTGGTACCCATGCTAGCTTGGGTCCAATTAGATTAGTAGCAAAAAAAAAATTAGAACCTAAATAGATTTAAAGCATACATTAGTGAGTTGAGAAAATAAATCTATAATAATTAAATTTCTAGTATGAACAAATGATTGTGTAAATATTAATGAGCACTTATTGGCATAATTCCCTTTTATTCTACATTTAAAATAAGTTACACTAGAAATAATTCTTTTTTATCTTTTAACAAATTTAATCTTATTTAACCTTAGAGATAAACTATTATAATAAAAACCTTTCTTATTGGTTTTTAGTTTCAAAAATGACATAATTTTATTGTATTATTATTTACCTTGAACAAATGTAGATAAATTATATTTAATATTGACAACTTCATTTTTCAAATTCATATTCTTTATTTGAATAGTCTCTAAATCTGTATAAACTTTCACATTAGATCCAAAAGTTATATTTCTTAATTTCTTATTTTCTTTATTAAGGTTCTTATGTTCATTTTTAACTTTAGTTAAATTATCCAAAAATAAATTAAATCTTCTTTCTTAATCTTTATCATTCACTACCAGAAAGTTTGTAACTCTTTTATTTTTCTCTTTTAGATTTAACAACTCAAAATCACACTTCCTTTTAAATTCATATTATGGGAAAAAAATTATTCAAATTATAACATTCCCTTTTTTAGTTTCTCATTTTATTTAACCAATTCCTTATTTTAAATTTTCATATCAATATACTTTTCAATTTTCATGACTCCATCATTTATTAATTATTTATTTTCTTTAAGCAATTGTTTAACTTTAGAATTAATAGAATCAGAATCAAAACATGAATCAAAATAAATTTCATTTTTATATTCAAATATAGAATTATGATCTACATTAGAAAGAGTAATTAATTGAGTGAAAATTGAATTAGTTATTTCACACTGTATACCCATCAGAGCAAGGTTCCATGTCTCCTGTTCACTCCCTTAATCACTTCTTGAGTTAAAACTGTCTGAGTAGTCCCAACCTACAATCAAATCTTAATTTTATTTTCTCATTTCTCTTTGTCTTTATTTGGATGTTTGAGTTTGGGGTAGTCTATTCTAGTGTTCCCTTTCTTCCTGCACTCATAACATGTTAATTCTGATACATCATTAATATTATTAGAATTACCTTTCTTGTAATCCTTTTTCATATTTCTTTTGAATTGTCTCTTACCACCTTTATATTTAATGAACTTGAAAAACTTCTTACTAAATTTATCTATCTCTTTATCACTTTACTAGAAATAAAATTTATAAGTGTTATAGATTTCATTAACATTATACTTAAAAGATATACCTTTTTTATTTGTAGTATCTTCATCAGTAATGTTTTTAAACTCTAACTCATACTGCAAAAAAGAGCCTATTAGTTCATCTAAGGTATACTCTTTGAAATTATTACTCTCATTGATGACCACATTCTTTGAATTCCATATTTTTGGAAGATCTCTTAGTACTCTTTTAACTTGAGCTGTATTGTCTAGTAATTCTCTAAGGGCACTCATACCATTTGAAATACATGTAAACTAATATAACATCTAGTTTACTGACTATATCTCCCATATTTAATTCCTGGTATTCTATTCGTAGAATTCATAGCACGATTCTCTTAATATTTTTAGTCCCATAATGAGTCACTTGAAGAATTCTGTATATATCATGGGTTTTCTTACAAGTTGAGTCATGGCTATAGACACCTATACTTATAACATAATAAAAAATACTTTTAAATATTGAATTCAAAACATATTTTACCATGTCATTACCTAAAAGTGTCTCTAGATCAACTTTGGGTAGCTCATATGGCTTATAAATGATAGTCCAGTGACCCAAGCTTAATTTTTTCAAGTAATCTTCCATTATGTCTTGCCGATAGCCATAGTCACTTACATAAAATAATAGGAGTTTTTTTAGAATCCATCCATCATTGGCATTGACAGCTACCAACTTAAGAGAAACTTTTATTTTATTCCTTGTACTGTTAAGTCTAGGATATTAGGTTAGCAAAAATTAAAAAATAAAAAACAGAAACAATTATAGACTCTAAATATCCTTTTAAGGAACCACCTCCTTTGATACTAATTGATTGGTATCAGATTAAAAAAAGTAGAGACTCTGACTATCCTTTAAGGAACAACCACCTATAATACCAATTTTTGGATCATAAGTGATGAAAATTAATACTAGAGGGAGGGGGGAGTGAATAGTCATTTTAAAAAAATAAAGAAAAAAAATAGTTTTATTAATTAAAGATTCTACATTGAGTTCTATGTTCAAGATATGAAATATAGAGGAAAAAAATAAAGAATATAGAGATTTATAGTGGTTTAGATCACTAATATCCCAGTACACTCCTCAACCTTCTCTACTCCATGAAAAGATATGTACCCACTAAGAAACTCACTTTTAAAGGTGTGAGAACCTATTATAGACTCTTCCTTTTTCAAATACCTGGAGGCACAACCCAGAATTTTTATATGAGACTTGAACCTAGTATGTGACCTTAATTTTGATGGGGAGTCACAACCTAGAATTCCTTTTAGTTGGTAGAATAACAAAAATAAACAAGACCTAATTTTTATGGAGAAAATCATAAACCAGACACAAACAAATTAAAAATTGATAAAGAAAAGAATAAAACAAAGAAAAAAATAACCCCCCACCAAAAAAAAGATATGATGATGAGAGCATTGAGGTTTGATAATCTTGATCACTATAGAAATAGATGATGGTGTAGTATATTTCATTTTGTGATCACAATAAGGAATTATAATTCTTAAATCTTCTTGATCTAATGAGCAATAAGAATGTATCACACTAATGTTTTCCTAGTTATATTGAATAATATATATGTAGTTGTTTTTATTCCTTGATCACATCTCTAACTGATTAATCCTATATGAACATTAATTGAAAGATATTCCTAGAGCATCAGGAGATTCAATCACTGTATTTTACTTGTTAGCGCATAAAAAAATATAATATTACCATCTCCTGTATTTAGAAAAACCACACTGAATATAAAAGAACTTTCATGATCTTTACCTATACATGAAATAACATTATAAAGCTTCCAAAAAATATCATTAGAACAAATATATATAATACATATTTATAAACTAATTAAAATAAAATGAATAAACTTATAGTTTATTAAATCATTGAAAATATCATAAAACAAAGCATCATATAAACAGACTGCATGTATGAAATTCACTACATGTGTGTACTATAAAAATTATATACACTCAAAATAATCTTAACACAACATGTAATTACATTTTTATAAAAATATAATGAAGCAATATTTTAAAAATATTTATTCCAAAAACATCAGTTAAAATAATAAATTATATAAAAATAATAAGTTCAACTAATGGTAAATGGAAAAATACATGGCAGTAGAAAGATGTTACTACTACCACCATTAAGAGGTTCTACCATTTAAGAGTTGCTACTGCTACCATTGAAAAACATGGGAGCTATGCTACCATTACTTTGATCTACCATGAAGGAGATTCTACTATTAGATGAAATTACCGATGCTACCATTACTATGAAATAGAGGATCTACCATCACTATTTAAAACAATAGAAAATACTACCATGGATTCATATGAAGTTTCTACCATTACAGTGTGAAACCATTGTGGTTGGTTCTAGTTCCACTTTAAAGTGCTTCAAACAGGGAATAGGATGCTACCAATACTGTAGCTTGCTCTGTTATTGTCCAAAAGGATGAACTAGTGCAACCTTGATAAGATGATTTTCCATCATGGATGAATGGTACTATCGTCATGAAGATAAGATGGTGCTACCATCAACTTAAAATGCTTATGTTAAGGAGAAGTGAACTACAAACATTGAGCCATAGAAGAGTTTCCATTGAATGGTACTACTGCTACCATTACAGAATAAAAAATTGGTTGTTTCTACCATCATGGTTGGTGAACGATACTACTATTGAGATCGAAGCTACTACTACCATTGCTTCGAAATACCATCATCTATAAGGTGCATAATTCTATCATTGGATGAATTCTTATGGTCCTACCATTTAATGTACACTATATCTCCTCAGTTTAGACTTCTTTTAATCATGAAAATTAAGTTACATGATGTATCGACTATGTTTGGATCACAATTCGAACAAATAACATTAGAATTATTTGTCTTAAACATATGGTCAATGCCACATGAAGAACACCTGATGAACTCAGGCACATGCAACAATCCCTTGACCAAAGAAAGAAGAAGATGATATTATTTAAACCCGTGTGGTGTATGAGATCTTGATCGGGTAGTGGTCATTAATTACATATCATTAAATATAGATCCATAGTACCCTGATCCACTTCATCCTTCATCGATTTAGCACATCATCTGGCCTCCAGTATAAAATATAACTCATGTGATATACGACTTGAGCTAGCTATGGGGGATCAACACCCATTACTCCTTACACACATAATGGTCTATGGCCCAACTAGACTATTTTTCCCATCCTTATGCAATCCTATAGTCTTTTTACATGGGATTGCTATTACACCCTCCACCTTATAGGCTCATTGAGATGAACCTCCCACAAGGTTGACCCACGAGTCCCCTATATGTAGTTTATGGGATGGCCCTTTGGGATAGTCATGTTTGAACTATTTTTTTCTTAAGACACTACTAAAGTAATTAGTAAAATAATTTAAATATGATATGCACTTAAAGTACTTAAATAAATGATTAATAAAGAAAATTAAAATTACAATGAATCATTAATCATTTAAAATAATAATACATGTAAATAAGAAATCATTACTATGTTTTAAACAATTTGAATTTAATAAATGTGTTGAAATAATAATTTATCAAAAAAAATTATTAAGGAAGTAATACCTAGATTCAAACTCTAACAAAATGTTTATTTGAAAATTCAAATGGCACAAAAAATGTTATCATGATACACATATGAGTGAATCTATGATGGAAAATTAAACTATCCACCCGATTGTTCATGATGGAAGAAAATTGATCAATAATTTTTTATATTCAAAAATGAAGTAAGAAATGTCAAACTTAGACTATACATAGATATAATGAATCCACATCAGATCCTTAATAAGAAACATAGTTTATGGACTATGTTAATTTAAGGTGTCTTCAATTTGAATTTTCCTTGTTAACTGTTTTCCATTTATACTCTTTTTTCTACATACATGTAAAGTGATTATAATTTTTCTTTTATTATTATTATCTAAAGCTTTTGATTCTCAATTTTAAGGGTTACCCTTACATGGGTTTGTTTTGATGAATTTACCCTTATGTGAGATCTTCTATACCTTTATGTGGATTCTAGATTACCCTTACATAGGTGTAACATCTCGAGATTTTACGATTTTTTTTCAAATTAATTTAAATTTTTAGATAGCCTGTTTTATAAAAAACACCATGTCTTTCTTAAAACAATGTGTTTCTTTGATAGCATGCATGACACATGACATCGAGCATCAGTGAACCATGAAATAATATTATTATAAATATGACCATTATAAACTAACCATTAAATAGGATGGTATGAATAGTATTAACTACTTTATGAAATATGTATATAAATTTCCCACTCAATATAAATTTATTTCTAAATTCTTAGAAATTAATTAATTAATTTTTAGTAAAGTAATTATATTTTTCAAAAATATGTTTTCTTCAAAAATATTTTGATAACTTTTTATGAGAAAATATTATAATTAAATTATAAATATTTTAGAAAATTTATTTGATAAAATGAACTTGATTTTTTAAATTATCATATCTAAATTATTTTATGCTGAAATTTTGGGACTTTTCAGAAAATATTGATTTTTTAGTAAATAGTGAAAATACTGATTTTTGTAAAACCATCATTTATTTCCAAAAAATTAAGTAATTTAAATGAACCATTATGTTTTAAAGTAACATAATTATTAATTAGTTATATTTAATCCACTTAATTAATTTTTAATCAAATCTATATTGGATTTTAGTATATGTTTATTTTGGGGTTTTAATTTTTTTTTCCTAAAAACTATTTTAAAGGGCATAATGTTTCTCCATTTTAATTAATTAAAATAATCTCTAATGAGGAATATTTTAAATAAAATTTACATATTATATGTAAATAAATTTTAATTGAGATTCATATAATGATTATTACTAGACATAAAGTTAATGTAAAATCATCTTGTGCTTGAAAAATACACTTCTCGAAAACTCACTTTTTTGTTGCATTTATGGGTTTTGTTTTAAATTTAATTTTTGAAACATTTAAAAAATTATTTAAAAAAAATAATATTCCTTTTTTAAATCAGAATTTAAAAAATTATATTAGGCTTAATTTTTGATATTTTTTTGAAAAGATTAATTTTTTGATGAATAGTAAAAAACAGAATTTGAATTGAAAATTTCCTTTTCTTTTAAATTATTTATAAAGTTGATTTTTTTTAAATTTGTTTTAAAGTAAAATTAGTAAAATTATTAAAATTATATATATATTAATACAATTTAGTTCAATTTAATCAATTTCATATTGAAATTGGATATAAAAAGTTTGTAAACTTTTGAACATTTTCTATTTGAATACCCACTTCTTCATTATGTTTGCGGGATTAATTTTAAATTAAAAATTTTTACTTCTGTGAATTGAATTTTAAAAAATGGATTAAAAATTTAGAATAACTATAATTTATATTATATAATAAGGTGAACTTAATTTTTGACCAAAATGAATAGTGAAAATAGTAAAAATTAATTACCATGGTTAAAATAAAAATGAGTTTACCGAGGGTTAAACTAAAATGTCAAGGGTTAAAATGACCCAAATATTTGTCTAAAATATATTTTATGGATATATTTAGACTCTATAATGTATAATTCTCAATAATAATCTATTTTGGAGCCTTTTTTCATAATAAAATTGTGGTTCCCCCTTTTTCTTTTCAAAAAATTACAAGTGTGCCACTCACCTCACTTATAAAAGGGAACCCCCTATCCTCTATTCTTCACACCTTAAAACCATTTTCTTCAGCTAACACCTACCCAAATTACTTAAAAAATTCACTAATATCATCATAGAAGCCTTATTTTAGGAATAAAGTAAACCTAGGAAGGATTTTTGTGCAAACCTAAGGAGGTTACCTGAAAAAGAGGCAACATTTTTCAACGAGCTTTTTTATTCTATTTCTTCCTCCATATCATTAAATTATTTTTAAAAAATGATAATATAATATAATAATTTTATTATATATTATTATATATTGTTATGTTAAGTACATGACCTAAAACTAGTAATGCGAAATGGGCGGGCTGGGGCGGGGCGGGCCAAGCCTGCACGGGTTTGAGCCCGTGCGGGTTTGTCCGCAAAAGCCTGCATATAATGCGAATAAAAAATTTCAAGCCAGCCCTGCCTCACATAAACCCGCGGGTTGCCTGCGGGTTTCCCGTGGTCTTACCCACATTTACAAAAAAATACTATTTATAATCATTTAAATACTGTATTTTTTATCATTCTTAAAGGTATTTGGGGGGAGAAGTATGAATTAATAATAACTAAAGGTTTAAAGGATGTGATGTAACATTTTTTGTGGGTTAATTGTGGCATGTGGTGGCACCGATGTGGTGGCGAACTATTGTGATAAAAAGTAGGTGCGTGATCAGTGATGGGTGATGAATGATAATGTTGGTTGTGTGGTGATATGAACAACTAAACCTGTGAATGAATGAAGTCTCTCCAGAAAATGATCAGTTTTAGAGGAAGCTATTAATAGTGCTTTCATGAGGTTTTATCCTATTCTATTAATAAAAAAATAAAATTAAATAATAACAAAATTAAATCGACCTAAAAAATATTATGATTATAATAACTCTTATAGAATTGAAACTACGCACAGGGGTGATGAGTTCCATTTTTTGAGAGATGGGTTAACACGCCATGTGAATATGGTTAATAATTACTATATAAATAATATAATATAATATTAAAATAATAAATATAGGCCTATTTAAAATTCACATGTGAATAAATGGTGAATTAATATGACTATTACAGTGAGAAATCATATGTCACCGTTTAAACATGATTTTTTATTAATAAACTAAAATGTTAAAGAAACATATATTGTAAAAATAATATATATATTTTTAAATCAGGCCTGCGGGCAAGCCCGCACCCACGGGGGCTCAACCCGCATTTTCCCACACCCGCGCGGGCCTAACCCGCATTGTCCCACACTCTAAATGGTCAAAATTTTTAGGCCCGCCCCGCCCCACATCCAGCCCATACCCATAAAGACCGCGGGCCATAGGCCCACTTTGCATCGCTACCTAAAACCATCTCTAATTCCATAAAATGGTTACGAAATCATCGTCTATGTGTACGATGGACTATCGCCTCACAAATCGATGTCATTTGTTTTTCCATTACTACTTATAATTGTTGGGTATGATGATGGATGTAAAGTATATATAATATATTTATAATATAATTATTCCCCTTTATTCATAATATTATATATATATTTTTACTTTCCATTCTGTAGGGGACATGATAATGTCATTCATGTGTACGACGGACTACCTCCTCATGAAGTGGTGTGATTCGTTTTCACTAACGATTTACATGGAAGATAATAAGAATAAATTTAATAAAAATATATGATATACATAAAATAATTATGATATTAATGACATATTTATAATTATTATAAGATAATATATCATTTTATTTCTTACCTTTTCACTCATTGAAAGATGATAACATCGTTCATGTACGTATGGACTACAACCTTCACGAAGCGATGTGACTCTCTTTTTTTCACCACACCACATGGATGATATGTATAAATATATTTAAAGAAATAATATGATATTTATTATATTATGTTAATTATTTAAATATAATATATTACTTATCTTTTTCCATAATGATTGTTGAAAAATGGAAATGTTACTCATGCGTATGTACGACCTACCGTCTCAATGATCGCAATACACTTCATTTATTAAAACCATCATTTTTATTGGCATTAAAAGTATAATTTATGTATAAATATGATAATTATTTCATGATTATTATTCTAGAGATTATTAAACCATGATCAAAGTAAGAGGACTGAAAATAACAAATCAAAACGTATATGAAAAACAAAGTAATTATTACCCAAAACATGATTTTAACAAGGAATTGTTAATAAATGGGTAATAAATGGTCATAAGTAAATAATATATGGTATGAAATATATAATTATGGTTATATAATATATTTATAATAAAATTATATTTATTATACATGAGGTTTGAATATGTATGAAAGAATTTGGGACTTAAGGTAAGGGTTTTTTAGTCTTGATTTTATTTCTGGGAGACACATGCAAATTTACCACTAATTTCTTTTGTTTAGTGTATATAATACCCCTTTAAATTATTTTATAATTAATATCATTATTTTAATGATATTATAAGTTTTATTTAATGCTATTATTTTATGGGGATTATGAATCAAAGTTACCAAAGTAGTAAAAGTTTTATGTTACAATCCCATTGTTTATCAGAATTGTTTTTGATTATGATTCCAATAATAAAATATTATGATATATCTCTCAAGAAACTAATTAATTTTATTATAATATATTTATTTCATGGGAATACATTTTTTCCTTCATTTTCCTCTATTTATGTACTCAATGGTTCAAAATAATAGTTTTAATAAAAATCATCTTTATTTCCCTCTTCAGTCGAAAACTAGTTTTTCATCCAAAACCATATTTATATAAGTGTTTTCAAAAATGTTTTTAAAAATTATATAAATTATTTATTAAATAATTTTTTTCTCATTTTTTACTTTTTAAAAAATATTTTGAAAGGAATATTCATTTCATTTTCCAAACAATGCCCGTTTAGATTTTACCAAAATTGTGAAAGGAATATCTATTTTAACATTCAGAGCATGAATAATATTTCATTCTGTCATAAACGTTAATTGGTTTCAAGCTTCCATGATAAGTTTTAAAGGTTATTTTCAGAAGAAAAGGATTTTAAAAATGTTTTATTTGTTTTTCAAGTGGAAATGATATTTTCCACAAGAATTGTTTTAAAAAGATATTTAAAGATTCTTTTCAAAGAAAAGGATTTTGAAAATGTTTTATGTTTTAAAAGTTTTTTTTCAAGTGGAAAAGGATATTTTACTAAAGAAATATTCCTAGTTATATTTCAAAATCATTTTCCATGTAAGATGATATGATTTGATATTACTTATAATTTATTGGGGATATTATCCACGAAAACTATTCTTATCCTTTATCTAAATGGTTTATGTTTTGATGACAAGATTTTTATAAAACCCATTGATTTTACATGTGTTATGATATGATGAAGTGATGAATGGATTATGAAACCTTATTATTTTCCATGGGTTAATCTGTGATGATATGATTATGAAACCTTTTAATTTTCCACAGGTTATGATGAAATGTTTATGAAACCCATTTCTTTTCATGGGTTATGATATGATTAATGTTTTATGATCATGTGGAACACATATATATGATTTTAATTACATTAAGTGTGGGGACTATATATCCTTATAATGCATTGGGTAATGATTATTTTTATACGAGCTCAGAGGGTACATGGGTGGTTAGCCTAAGCCTAAAAAGGAGGGTACATGGGTGGATAACCCAAGACTAAAAAGGAGGGTACATAGGTGGTTATCCCAAGCTTGAAAAATAGGGTATATGGGTGGTTATAACAAGCCTAAAGTAGGTACATGGGTGGTTATCCCTAATCCCAACATGTTATGAATGTCTTAGTTAGTAACCTTGACATAAGATTTTATATTATTATGTGTTTTCCACATATCTATGTTTTATGCCAATGTTATGATCTCATGGATCATATTATTTGATTTCATTATGATTAATGTCTTATAAACTGTTAATATATATGCAATGACTCAAGATTATGAGATTTGATATGCATGGTATGGTTTTCAAATGTTATGCTCATGTACCCTTATGTTCATGTTATACTTATGTATTTCCTTTTTTTACCTTTACTGAGAATATAATCTCACCCTTTCATATGTTTCCTTTCCCCAAGTTATTAAAAAATGTTTTAAGTAGGGTATGTTTGTGAAAATTATTAAATGGGAAGATCTTTACGGGAGATATTGAAGATCTTTCACCAAATTAGAAGATCGTATACCTAGTATCCAAAGAAACTAAACTATTATGGTCCTCAGGTGTGTGTTTGTGTAATTTATTGACTATTAATATAAAAATATGTAATATATATATATAAATCCTGATTTTCTATAATATATATTCCTTTACCCTTATGTGTGGGGTTACCCTTACGTAAGTACCCTTATGCAGGGTTGACCCTTTTGTGGTTACCCTTAAGCATGAATGGTACCTTTACGTAAGTACCTTTATGTTGGTCTCACCATTATTTAAGTACCATTATATGGGGTTTATCCTTACATAGTTACCCTTATACGCATGTGGTACCCTTATGAAGTTACCCTTATGTGGGTCTTACTTTTAAGTTGGTACCCTTACGCAACATTTACCCTTACAGGTTTACCTTTACATGGGTATTACCTTTATGAAGTTACCTTTATATATCTAGGATCTAGCTTGGTACCTTTGTATAATAATACACTGAACTATTAGGGATACTACCCTAAAAAAATGGTATTTCTAATCATATGAATAAAACCATTCATTAGAAATTTAGAAGCATGCTTTCATGCTTGGGCCTGCCTAAATCCTTTTGGGAAGAAGCTACCACTACAATAGTGTACCTAATTAATATTTCCCCATATAATAATAATAAATTTAAACCCCTGAATGATCTATGGAATAGTTAAAAACCTTTATAGAACCACCTAATATTTTTTGGGTTTACTTCTTATGCCGACATTAAAACTAATAAGTTGAAACCAAGAGCTATTAAGTGTGTTTTTGTGGGATACTATAATGGTGTCAAGTGGTATAAATTGTGGGTTAACAAACCTAGATGCCAAATGTGTATAATTAGTATGGATTTTTTCCTTCATGAATCATATTATCCTAAATCCAAATGTACTCCACTTGATAGTCATGATATAACCCATAATGAGGCTATTAATCCTCATTCTTCAACTTAGTTTGAGGCTACTGATGAGCCTCCTCAACCCGATCCTCACATAAAAATATAGAATGAGTCCAGTTTTAATTCATATTTAGACTCTAATCCTCATAATGCTAATAGTGATTACCCATTAACTCGAGAAAGATCCTGAAGTCTCATAATACCCCCTAATCATTTTAGAAAATATGATATGGGTTATTATTCATTTCATGTTTCCCAAGATCTCATTGATAATGATCCCAAAATATATAATGTCAGAAGTTCCCAAGAATGGATCTCTTCCATGCATAAAGAAATGAAATCCTTGAGTAAAAACCATACTTGGTATATTATAGATTGACCTCCTAATGCCAAGGTAATTAGGTTTAAATGGATTTACAAAAGGGTATTGATTATGATAATATTTTTTTCACTAGTTGATAAGCACTCTTCTATTCGGCTGTTCTTTTCTTTTGCCGCTTTTAGTGATTTTCACATAGAAAAATTGGATGTGAAAAATACTTTCACACATGGTGAACTTAATGAGAAATTATACATGAAACCTCACAATGGTTATAAAAAATAGTTCAAACCCAACCATATTTTACTTTTAAGTAAATATATGAATGGTCTAAAATAATCCTATAGATAATGGTATAGGAAATTTGAATCTTTTATATTATATATCCAATTTAATAGGATCCAACATGATGCATGTGTTTACTTTAAATGTGTTAAAAACTACATTATTTACACATTAATTTATGTAGATGATATATTAGTTATGTGAAATAATATGAAGTTCATTAATTCCATTAAGTATCAATTGAAAACTATTTTTCAGATGAAGGGATTTGGAGCAGAAAAAAATAATAGGCATGAAAATTATAAGGGATAGACCCAAACAACTATTATATTTGTCCCAAAATTCTTATATCTTGAAAATTACAAAAAGGTACTTGCTTGAGACCTTAAATCTAGTTAATGTTCCTTTTGTTAGGTACTTTAAACTAACTTTAACTGAAGCCCATTCTTTTACTATAGATATTGAATATATGTTAAAAATACCTTATACTAATATTGTTATTAGCCTAATGTACTCTATGATTTTAACTAAACATGACATAACTTTTATTATTTTCACTATAAGTATATTCATGGAAAATCTAGGGAAACCCCATTGATAGAACCTAAAATTGTTACTTATATATGTTTCATATACTACTGACCTGTCTTTTTATTTTGGTAGAAATGTAAATAATGATGAACTAGTTTCTAGATATGCAGATAATGATAATTTAGGTACTTTGGATACCAGAAAGTCACTCACTGGACATGTTTTCACTACTTGTGGAGGACACATATCTTGTAAATGAATTATACATTATGTGGTTTCTCTTTCAACCAAAGAATCTGAGTACATTTCCTTTCCTAAGGCTATCAAGGAGGTTTTATAGTTAAAGGGTTTGGTTTCTGAACTCAATTTACACAATTCTGTTATTTTAATTTATTTTGATAGTCGATATTCTTTTCACTTGTCCAAAATTTTAGTTTTTCATTGGAAATCCAAACACATAGGCATAGAGTTAAATTTTATTTGAGATATAATTGAATTTGGAACCATATGTAATATAAAGATATATACTGATAATAACCCAGCCAATAGTTTGAATAAAGTTGTGGTTTTATCAAAATTGAACTTTTATTTAGATAAGATGAATTTGATTCCTGTTGAATGAAAACAGGTTCAAGAGAATTTCTAATTTCAAATTAAAATCATGGATATTTGTCAATTTAAGGTGTTTCTATTTGAATTTACCTTGTTAATTATTTATTCCATTTATACATTGTTTTCTATATAAATTATAAGTGATTTTAATTTTACTTTTATTATTATTCTCTAAAGTTTTTGATTCTAGATCTTAAGGGTTACCCTTATGTGGGTTTTTTGGTGACCTTACCCTTACATGAGTTCTTCTCTATCTTTACATAGATTATGGATTAACCTTACATAGGTCTTACTTTAACCTTACATATGGGGGAACCCTTATATAAGTACCCTTATGCAGGGTTGACCCTTACATGGTTACCCTTATGCATGAATGATACCATTACTTAAGTAACCTTACACAAGTTTCACCTTTATGTATGTGCCCTTATGTGGAATTTATCCTTACATGGTTACCCCTAAATGTGGGTGGTACCCTTACATAAGTAACCTTACGTTGGATTATTTTTACATGGGTACCCTTATGTGGATGTTACCCTTATGAGTTTACCTTTACATGGGTATTACCTTTATATAGTTACCTTTATGTATTAGAGATCCATCTTGGTACATTTACATAATAGGTTTATTAACTTGACACCATAGTGGTTTTAATATTACATCGGTTTTCCATTATGTGGGTGTCTTCCAACCCTTATGTAGGCTTTCAAATATTTTTGCACAATTTTATTTTCTATTTCATATGGATTCATGGAATGATCTGATTGGATAGCCTATTGTGATATACTATACACTTATTAGAAGATTTAATTACCCTATAGCGTCTTCCTTCTAAGAATAAACTGAATTTATCCTATCATCTTTATCCAGTTATCAGTGTGGAAAAAACCTATTGGTTCTTCATTCATTTATTTATAGAAGATATAGTTTCTGGTCTTCTTTCATCCATTGGAGTTGTTTATGCTACATTTGTAGTGGATATCATCGATGTACCTTCATGGAGAAGAAGTTTGGCCTCCTATCCCTGATATAGAAGTGGTTGATCTAGTACCAAGGAGTTCCAGAAGAAGAAGGATTCAAGAGCTCAATGTGATAAGTGATCCATACTACTAGATAGAAAACCTATCTAGCATTATATGTTCTTTTTATTTTTTATGATTCATTCTAAACTTCTTATATTGTACCTATTTCTTTATTTGGGATTAATAAAATGAATGTGTACGATAGTGGTGTTCTTTCCGTGCTTGTAGACTCTAAATGGACCAAATCATTTTAATTATTTTTTTTAAATTTTTGTATTTTTGTCTTTATTCAATTAAATTTGTATAATTGTATTGATCAAAGCTTTTGAATAATATTCAAGTTTGGTTTTTATTTTTATTTCCTCACTTGTCTCAATTTCTCACTGTTCACTTATATTTAAAATTGAAATTATTTTAACCAAAAGAAAGCTTTCTGATTCCAATACTTAATTTAACTTGAGTATTAAACCAATGATATTGGTTTTTTCTTAGGAGAGTATGCTTCATGTTTTCCCAACAACCTATTTTTTTGGTAATTTACAACTTACCTCCTCAATTTTGTATGAATTGGAAATATGTCATGTTGAGTTAAATTATTTCATGATCAAAACTACCTAAAAACAATATTGATGTTTAATTTTCACTATTAATTGATTATTTGAAACTCTTATAGAATAAAGGTATCAAATTATATTATTATTATAAAAAAGAATATTTTGAATTACATGAAATGATTTTGTTCACTATAAATGAATTCCTAATATATGGAAATTTTTCTAGATATAGTGTTTAGAGACATAAATCTTGTCCAATTTATGAAGAATGAAATTCATGTTACCCATTACAATATGGGAGAAAAATATCATACATGGGATATTAATTTTTTTTCTATGGATCACTCTTATAAAAGATAATAAAAGGAATTCAATAGATCGAAATAATTTTATATTGTACCAAATACTTTGTTAACTGATTAATATTTTTAAAGGGTTAAAATCATTAATTCCACTTTTTTAAAGACACAAAAATATAGTAATTACATAAATATATGGAAGAAATAATCAATATTTTTTAAGCTTCTATATTGGAAATATTATGATGTAAAACAAAACATTTATTCCATATATATTGAGAATAATATATATGAAAATTTGACATGAACATTGTTAAATATTAAGTGCAATACTCAGGATGGTTTGAATGTAATATTGGACTTACTTTCAATGAGAATACATTTGAAGTAAGCTCCCAATCCAAAAGAAAAACAAACATACCTACCTATTACTTTCCATATATTATCCAAGAGGGAGAAAAGCGTTTTTTTTTCAGTTCCACCATGGTAGAAAAGTGCCTTATTTTTATTCTTAAAATTTTAAAAATTTCATGTCAGTAAAATATTTGAAGTTAATAGGGATGAAATCTCATGACTGTTAGGTTATGATGCAAAAAATATTACCAGCCACATTATGTGGAATACTACCCATCCACGTTAGATTAAATATCTTCAAGGTGTGCTATTTTTTTAATTTCATTTGTAAAAACGTGATGGATATGAATTTTTTGAACAATTTAGATAATCATACAGTCGATATAATTTTTCATCTAGAAATTATACATTCCAATATCTTTTTTTGATATCATAGTACATTTAATGGTTCATTTGGTGCGAGAAATAAATCTTTATAGCTTCGTATGTTTTTTTTGGATGTATAATTTTGAAAGGTATATAAATACATTGAAGGGGTATGTTAAGAATCCATATCAACCATAATACTCAATTTTTGAGAAGTATATTTTTCTGAGGTGGTGGCTTAGTTTTTTATATACTATTTGTTTATAGTAGATCATGTCTGTTTGAAAACATCTCAATATTAAAAAATTAATTTTTGGGAAAGGGGATCCATATATTAAAAATAAAGTCTTTGATAAGTGTTAAAATATTAAAGGTTCATTTACACATCTTAAATAACATAGGTGATGCTTAGTTATATATAACATTGCATATTAATGTGTTAAAAAAATGTCATATGATGAAGAAATATATGTTGGTACTAAATGAGCATAATTTTTTTCCATGGTCTAAAGAGACTTTGCATGGTCATATACTAAATTAGATTCATTGAGATGGTTAATGGGCATCCCAAGTTTAAATATTATAATATGTTCTGGGTATGGCATTAGTGATTATACATTTTATACCAAAGACTATATTAACAGAAGTATAATTCAGAATATCAGTGTATTAGGGTTCACTAATACAATGCATTTTTTGAGTAAAAAATACAAAAAAAATTCTCCATGTCAAGGGAATATTAAATAATTATTGAAGAAATATGTGATATTGATTAGATTAAATTTTGAGTTCTTGTGTTCAACTTTAGAATGATTTTTGATAAAAACAGTGTTAAACATGATGGATTCAGCATAACACTAGTAGATATGATTATATTGGAATAAAAATATGTCCCTTTTATCATGGAAACACATGATTTTTTTTATATGTTCTTGATCCATCAAATGTGTAGTGGTGTATCATTTTTCAAGGAGAAAAACAATATTTTGTTGATGAAAAAGTTAACAATGATGATGAATTATGTAATATACCTACTTCTATGGAATTATTATTAGTGGATATTGATGAACATGATGTAGTTATGTTTTGCGCTATAATGAATGATCATGAATAAATGATATAAGGAAACAATCCTTTAGTAATCTTCTAATATTATAGATACCATATATTTATTTCCTATTTAAATTTTTGAATTTTTAAAAATATGATATATATTATATCTAATTGTATTTTTTATTTAAGTCACATATTTTAATAAATATTATGAATTTATTTTTTAGTACAAAAGAATGAATTACATAAAAATATTAAAATTTTATGATATTTTAATCATTTTAAATATTACTTATTTTTTTTCTTCATCTTATATAATTTCATGTCTCATAATTGTTGTTAACATTTTTTATCACTTTAGTAAACTTATTTAATAAATACGATAAAAAATATTTTTAGTTTAGTTTAGTTTAGTTTGTATAATTTTATAATTATTTTATTTTATATGTAATTGTTGGATTTATATATAATTTTTCTTTAGTTTTTTTCTATAGTCTATATCATTCCATATATCATAAATATTTTCAGTGTATTTTATCATTGTAGTTAGATACTCTAACAAATATGATACAAAACATGTTTAGATTAATTTAGTTTTGTTTGTATTATTTTTCAATTGTTATTCAATTTTATGTGTAACAACATGATTTGTATACAATTTTACTTAAGTTTTTTTCTTCTTATGTCTATATCATTTTATGTCTCATAAATATTGTGAGCATTTTTTAGTATTTTAGTTAAATTATCCAATGAATATGATAAAAAGTGTGTTTATATTAGTTTATATTTGGTAATATAATTTTTCAATTTTTTATTTAATTATATATATTATTTGAATATATATATTATTTTATTAATTTTTTTGTTAATTTGATTTTTAGGATCATGTCATATCAAACAGTTGAGTCATATCAATATTTTAGGGAGGACCCTACACATACTTCTATTGAGGATACTCCTAATTCCTTTACACCATAGCCTTCTACTTATATATGAAAAAAGAAGGCATATAGTGTTGATATGTGTGGTAATACACATTTACCTAAATTATTACTTGGTCATAGTAAGAAATATATGATATCTATTGAGTTTGATGGTAATTATAATACTATGATTCTAAATTAAAATTAATTTATAAGCTTTATGGATATGTAATCTTGAGAAAAAAATGATCATTTTTATTTTTGATTGGATAAGTGTTGACCAAACAACACTAGATCAAATATGAGATACCATTTTGATAAGATAATTTATTATTATTTTATTTATCATGAATTTTTTTTACTAATATAGGTTATCTTTTTCCTTCTCATCAGATTACATATGATTTAACTAATACTAAAGAAGTTAGGAAGAGATGTTTATATTTTACTATAAGAAGATGTAGGGATTTTAAATCAAAAATAAATTTAGATTTCATTTTTTATGGAAGGAAAAAATGAAAATCCATGTGAAATATATGGTTTTCTAGATAAATATCCATGAATAAATTTTGTTGAAAGTATACGACATGAATTATTTTTGGTAAGTGGAATATCAACTATTTGAAGTGTTTTTCTGTATAATCATAAAAAATGACCCTATTAATGATTTTTTCATCCTTAATTTACATTAACTAAGAATATATAATCATAAGATTCATGCAAAAAATTTATACCCTCATAATTTATCTCATGAAGAATATTCATTACTTAGATAACAAATGATGGCTATTTTTTTTTCTGAAAATTGATAGATGATTCTTCAGGATCCATAGATACTTATCCTCTTTTACACTTAGTGGGACATAAAAAATGTAAAATGGAATGGATGATGAAAAAATGAACATATCTAAGAGAAGATTCAAATTCATAATTGAAAATATAGTAAGAATACATTTAAATTATTTCCAAACTCTTTATATTTTCTAATTCACTAATAAAATTTACAAATATTCTTTATAGGAATCCCTTTTGTAGAAGATCACAAATTAGGTCTTCATATCCGAGGGTAGGAAGGATATTTTGGATACTACATTAGAAAATCCAAAACAACTGGGTCACGTATGAGGATAAAAGGTGGTCGTATCTATTAAATAATTATTTCGACATTCTATAACTTATTCAAAGGAGGATATATATAAAGGAAAAATAGATTCTCTATAAGCTAAAGTTTAGGAGATGGACATGATGATTAGATAGTTGATACAATCAATGTTTATAGATAGGAAGAGATAGTTCCAAGATGTATATCCCACTCCTCCACCTCTGCCTACATATCCCACTCATCCACCTCATCCTACATATCTTACTCCTCCTCCTTCACAATCTTCCATATAATATGAGTTATATATTGAGGATACCCAATATCATATTATAGCATATGGGGATATATAATATATTATATATACCTTACATCATCAGTAAGTTGAGATGTATCAAATTGGGGTAACAATATAGGATACTATATATGAATCAAATAGAGTATATTTCTCTACTTATTAGGTTTATACAGTTGAAAAAAGTATCAAACATTTTTTACTTTGGCCATATAGAGTTTTCAGAAAACTTACCACTGAAGCCTGCATATATTATATCATTTATTTTATATTATTGTTAAATTTGTTTTAATATTATAATATATATATATATATATATTTCTAGGAATATATTAAAGGTAAATACATGTTATATATAAATAAAAAATATGTTGACCCCCTTCAACTTTTCTTACTACTTTTTCTAAAGGACTTTCTAAATTATCATCGAATAAATTTATATTGTTGGGTTTTTATGAGATGAAAACGATTTATGATGTTTATGGGTGTCATTATATACTAATAATTTATAATATAGGTATCTTGGAGCTTGTAATTATAAATATGTTGGGCCTTATAGCGATGCAAGCCTTATCTATGTAATTTGATTATCATATATCTTTCAATTATTTAAATTTGATCTAACTTACTACTTATGTTTGTTTTTTATTAAGCATCTTCAAAAAATTTTAATCTAGTATGATACAAAACCCATGTATGTATTTATAGACCCAAAATTTATTTATCCAAACATGAATACAATATTGGATGAAGAGAGAAAAAAATATGTTTTCAAATATTTCAGAATAATGTAATTAAGTATTGGATGATTTATTATTTTGATGAGTATGAAATATATATTCCACAAAGTTTTATTTATCTTAATTAAATAACCACTCAAAATATTTTTTTTATATCAGTGGACATTGGATGTTGTGTGTTTTTTATTCATAAGAAAAACTTCTTACTCATTATGCTCCAGACATGGTGACATGCGAGAAAACTTTTAAGAAGTATTAGAGAAGTAAACTTGATTATTTTATTAATTATATATTATAATAAATTTTTATTTTACTCAATGCTTATAATTTTTAAATAGTGTATAGAATCACCATAATTGGTCAATAAAAAAGAGGAAAAAAAGATCAAATATGTGTGCACAAAGGTGAATTCTTTTATAAGTGTTTCACTTTAGCAAATACTTACAATGTTTTTTTCAATTATTAGATTCTTTTGAAATAGAATTTTCATCATAAAAGGGTAGTCAAATGTGGGTATTATGTTATAAGATTTATGTATGAAATAATTATAATTTGTATAACTATATATTTTGATAAGGTTATATTTTATTTTAACTTTTCCTTTTATTTATCTTATCATTTTATTGATTATAAATGATGAATGTTTTATTTTTAATTTTTATCATTTTGATGATCCTCACCCTTATAATATAAATAAGCTAAATCATCTATGAAGAGGATGGGATAAATATTTTATAATTTTAATTCAGTTTTAGTTTATATCTTTATATTTATAATATATATTTTGAAATTTAAATTTGAAATTATAAAGTTTTTTTAATTTTTAAAAAGATATGATATAAATAGTTATGATTTTGGATGGATTTTGGGATGACTATTTTTGGGCTTTGATTCAGCGATGGTTTCGGTGGAGGTAGGGTAGACTTCCTCTTGTCATCTGTGAAGCGCATGATTCTGGTGAAGTTTATATTTGATTTTGGATTATTACGGTTTGGGGTGATTCGGTTTTTGGATCAATCTTCTATTCTTGGATATTTTCTTGTCATTGTCCTGTGGTCCACGGTTCAGTGTGTTGGCTGGGTTGATTTGGTTCCCCACTGCCGGAGTGATGGGCCCGTAAGGGGCGATGCTATGCTAGGTTTGTTTCTTTGGTTTGGAGAATTTGTTCTGCGATGTTTTGTTTTGATCTGGTGGTGGATTTAGTGTTTTGATTACTGATTTCGACCTAGTTTTTCTTGTCCATGGAGGGTTGGTTTTTTGGTTCTGAATCGTCGATGGTGGTGACGACAGATGATGGTGAGATTACCCGTGCTTCGATTGATGCGGATGAATATGTTTGTTGTTTGGCATCGAAGCAGTCTGTGGATCATGCATATTTGTTTGTATCCCCGGTGGACGTGATAAAGGTGGTGGTTTGACAATGCTTTGGTGACGACAACGACTGATGGTCCTACTGACATTCTGCTGTGAATGGTGGCGTGTGGTGATGGATTTCGAATCGAGGCAGGTGCGCGGTACGATGGTAGGTGCGTGAATCGAGGCAGCTGTCTCATGATTTCTGTTTTGGAAACTTGAATTTTTATTTTGATATGGATGTTTTGAAGTGGTGAATTGGAAGTGGTGAAGTCTTGTATTGGGTACCAGAAACCCTTAAACTGGCCTTTAGAAAATGAAAAAAAATGAATTGTAGCAGCAGTATTAGATTTTTTTTGTAGTTTTATGTTGTTTGTTTTAGGGTTTTTTGATTTTTTTTCATTTTTTCAATCTATTATAAGTTTGGGTAGTGTGTATTTTAATATTTAAAAATAATAATTTTTTTCATCAAATATTTTTATAACAGATGTAAAATATCAATTGCCCCTTAGTTTATGTTATCTATTTTATAAAATCAATGTAAAAAACTAACTTCCACATCAATTATTTTATAACAGATATGAAAACCCCCAAACTTTTCATTTTGGGAGGATTTTCAATGTCAGTTATTATTATAAAAGACATGGAAGTTGATTTTTACAATAATTAAAATAACCAGTGTTAGAGATTTATTTACTATGTCACTTACAAAAATGGAAGTTATTAACCAACATTAAATGTTAGGAAAAAATCCCTCATGTTGGAATTTGAAGGTTTTTGGGTTATCGTGTTTGTTGAAAAAGCTGATTGATAAAGTTACTATGTATTTGTTAATAAAGTGTTGAAAAAGTTCTAGGTCCATGGAGACCTTGAATAATTTATAAATAAAGGGTCAAGAAGACCTGGAAGGTGTTCAGGAATTTTGTAAGAACCCGATTCTTCTTTGAGGTATGGATTCTTTGTTTTTCTTCAATTCTCAGTTGAAATGTTTAAATATGGACTAATGTGAATGAATATTGATTTCATGGAGGTCTCAAGGGGTTTCCATGGCTAGTTCAGAGCCTAGAAATCATCTTTTGGGAAGGAAAATGCTTGTCACATGGTTAGTGAAAATCGCGAGAGGGATGAGCAGAGATCAGGAGGAGTCCACATGGTTTGAGGAAACTGTGTGCGAGGAGGCACATATCCATGCAGGTTAGTCTATAGTTTTGATAGAGGGTTTTTGCAATATTTCTGCATGGTTAGTCAAACTATGTGAGAAAACTATTTGAGTTCCCCTTACCTACAGATAACCATGCATGGTTGGTGCACAGTTTGAAAAACCATGTGCCTAAACCATGCGACCCCTTAAATTTGGAAAATTTAATGATTTTAAATTAAATTAAAAGCCTTTTTATAAAACTAAATCAGGTTTCTTATTCTTACCCAAAAAGATCAACTTTGAGATCTCCTTCTTGGTGTCTAAACTAGGAATTGAGGTAACTCTTCCATCTAAGATTGGAATCAAAGACTGTTAATCTCATTGGATCTGCAATGGTAAGACCTTGATTCCTTTTTATCCTTTATCCATTCTTCTAGATATAGGTAGTACTATTTAGGTGAAAGATGATTTTACTTATTATTATGTTCTTTTTCCATTCTTCAAATTTCTACTGATATGAGCCAAATCAGGAGCTGATACTGGACGAGCTATCACCATGAACCTAAGGTAGGTGGTCTAATGCCCTTTTCTTAAAGTCAAGCTATTTATAAATTCCGTCATGATGTGCTCAAAATTTTTGGGCATCACCTTAAATGAATTTAACCCTTGAATTGTTGGGATTTTCCTTTTCAGTTAAAGATACATGTTAATGTCTGATTGTTGGTAAATAACCATGAAACGGAACCACCCTTAGGTGTGTTGATTATTTAACCAGGCCCCATGGGTGAATTTTGAATCTTAGATTCCCTTGAGGTATGAATTTTCCTTTCCATGGGTTTTAAATGGATGAATTAAATTATAAATCAATTGATGAATTTGTTTTTTTTAATAATTAAAATTAAATTGATAATAGTTGTTAAATTTTCAATTAATGAATTGATATGTGAGTTAGATGGAAATATAAATTGTAAATGAAATGGATTAAATGGGAAGGGATTAATGACATGGACCTTGGCCTAGGACATGTAGTTTATTGATAAAGTAAGGAATTATCTTTTTATTAATATCCCCATGTGAGTATTTCAAAGGCAAGCCTTATATGCCTGTCCCTTTCTTGTTGTCACCTTGTTAGGTGAGTGTTAAATGAATCATTCAAGGTGTTAGCTTTTACATGTTAAATGATATTGATAAATGGAATTAATTATTTGGCTGTAATTGATTAAATGCTTATTATCCATGAGTGAGACATGGATTCAAATGAAGAGTTCCATGGATAGACTCCTTTGGGATATTGACTTTTATGCCTGAGTGATACTTGGTTTCCAATGACAAACTCATAGGGGCTTGTCTGTTATATGCTGAGTGACACTTGGAATCCATATGGATATCCAAGGATGGAATCAAGGGTATTTTACCATGTATCCCTTGAGTGATACTTGGGATCCCTTAGTGGACCACCAATAATGGACTCAAGTGGTTGAGATGTTATACATAACCTAGAGTGATACCTGGGTTCTTGAGAGGTTTACCATGGACAGGCTTGTAGTGCGTTGGTTCATATTATACTAAGAGTGATACTTGAATTCCAACATAGGAATTTTGAGGATGGGCTTAGGTTAAAAATTGAATTAATAATGAAATGAATTATATGACACGTCTACCAAGACAAAGCACAAGCTTGGATTTAGTCTTTACCTTTCATTTTAAGGATGGTCAACTTAGGAAACTTTGGTTACTTGTTATCATGGGGTATACTAGGCTATATACCAGGTCTTTATATTTATAATATAAATGGAATTTAATAATTAAATGAGTTTATTTATAAAATGATAACCTGGTTTTTATTGGATGATTACTCTTATCAATTCCTTACTTATTACATTACTTCCTACACACTGTGACTGATATATTTTCAATGATTGATTATAACTTGACCTTGGGTGGTTACCTACTGAGATTTTATCTCACACCCTGTTTGTGTCACCTTTGGGTACCCAAATAGACTATGTGATTGTAGGTATTGATAAGGGAAATTTCCCTACTACAGGTACTTGCCTACTGCTTAGGAGCATGGGAGAATGGGACTGAGCTAAGGCTCACAATGCTAGATTGATACTTTTTTACTTTTGTGATTTTGTTACATGTATTGTATGACTACCTTGTATACATGTTTTGGCTACTTTATTAGAGAAATATGACATGTATCATCATTTTGTATATGAGATGATTTATGGTATTTTTTATTTATCATCCTTATACTATTTACTTCTTGTATAGATATTATACTGATTCTAATACTTGTATGATATTGTCTCAACTATGTTATAATCTGGTATTGATGGTATAGTCTCCCTACAGAATCACCTAGGCCCTCACTCCTAGTTGAAATCTTCTAGAGTTTGGGGAGATGCACTTGAGGCCATGTGTCCAACCAAGCCCAGGGCACTATTGAGTGGCATCTGGGTTTGGGATGTTATAAAGTGGTATCAAAGCTATCTTTTCTAGTTTTATTTACTATTTGGTGATAATAGAAAGTGATAGGAAATAATAAGAGTTTAGTAATGAGTTGTTCTTGAGTGTAGCTAACCCACGTATAGGAAAAAGTCAAATTGCCTTGAATTGAATTACTATTTTCTGAATTTTGACTATTACAATTGATTTGATTCCACCATAGGGTGATGAACTTGATTTATGATGTTATTATTTTTATGATTATGGTATTTATTTTCTTGAAACCTAATGAGACGAGGTTATTCCATCTCATTCATCACATTAGGCACTTGATAGAAATCACATGCCATGTATTTTTCCAAGCCATTTAGGATGCATTACTTATTGAATACTGTTGTGATAGGTTCTATGATAGATATTCCTATTATTTTGATAAGTATATTGTAATGTGTTATAGTATGGATTGGATGGATTCCAAGATTTAGTCCCTGGGGAGTATCGGCCCTCATGGATCATAATTTGGTGAACCATGGTTCAACCTTTAAATTGAAATTGTAATAAAATATGAAATGGGTAAGAATTCAAATGTTAAATTGAAATGAATTCTAGTGAAATGGAAAAATGAAACTGGAAATGGAAATGAAAACTTGAGTTGCTTATGGTAGAGAACTGGACTAGAATTGACATTAGTAGTTGGTTATTGATAGTGTCTCTTGCTTATAACTAATATATACATTGCCTATACCTGACTCATGGAGCAGGAGGAGGGGTGTGTTTTATAGAGGAAGGATTTTACCTATCATACTTAAATATATGTTATTTTGAGATGCGAACCTTGATAATGATCTTGAAATGAGGCATGTGTTTGGAATTATAGATCTGTTCCACCACGACGTACTCTAGTGGTATGCCAAGAGGGTGGAGATGATCATACTCCAAAGGTGGTGGTCCATGGGTTACCAGTGGATCCTCTAGTTATGCCTACTATGACACTAGTAGTTGTACCAGACACAGGTGCTGAGGCACAGTTTTGTGAGAGATTCTTATGATTCATTCAGACCATTCAGGGAGCATTGCGACCTTCCCTAACTATGGAAGAGCTGACTTATGAGTTTCAGCAGTAGCATCCACCCACATTTTTAGGGAATTGTAGACCACTGGCTACGGATTCATGGCTAGAGGCCATGCTATCTATCTTTGAGCACCAAGAGACACTTCTTGAGAAGAGGTTAAATCCCTCTATGCATATGCTGTATGATTCCACTAGGAGATGGTGGGATGTTATCACTTAGTCAAATCTTCATCAGAAGATGGCATGAAGGTATTTTTATACAGCCTTCTATTATTATTTATATCCCGAGACATTGAGGGATGATAGAGCTTGATAGTTTTTTCATCTGGAGTAGGGTGCACTGTTTGTTATGGAATACTTAGCCCATATTATAGAACTCCAGTGCTTCACACCTATTCTGATGGGTGATGAGAAACCTAGATCCAGGAAGTTTGAGGATGGTCTCAGGCATGAAATCTGATTGTAGGTTAATATCTTTCAGCTAACTACCATTTCTGGGATAGAGAATAAGGCGCTAATCATAGAGCATAACCTAAGAGAGGATGGAGGTGTGATCTAGGGCAGTTCAATATCTCTATCTAGTAAAACATTGAACAGTAGTAGGTTGTGTTGTCTAGAGATTCCATGTAGTGATATTAGTATTCATAGCACATCTTTAGGTATCCAAGTGACGTGATACCAGTATGGTAGGCTGGGACATATGTGGTCAAAGTGTATGAGGGACCCAGTTGAGTGCTTATCTTACAGCAAGATGGGCCATCTATAACACTTCTATAGAACGTTTCCACCACCATCAAATGAGATGGGGTCTACATAGACTCTATGTTCAAGAGTGGGGTCAACAACTTCTCATCAGGAAGGGAGATGGAGTACAGCTGGCCAATCAGGCTAAGGTGGTGGTCATGGCCATGGTAGTTAGACCCCAGTTTTACAGCAACAACAAGGTGGATCATCTCAAGGTATCCATGCAATGTCACAGGGTTGTAGTACAATCCATATACATGCAGTGCAACAAAACCATGAGTAGTAGGATCCCAAAACTTTTACTATAATAGGTACTATTCTATTAGCCTCCACTTTAACTACTACACTTTTTGATATAGGGGCTTCACATAGTTTTATATATGTGCTCATTGTGAAGAGCCTTGGGATTTTTTTATACTTCTGATTCCATCATGATGTTGGATACTCCGTTGGGAATCAGAATAGAAAATGTGAGTCAGTACAGGGAGTGCCCCCTTGAGGTTGGTGGGTGTTACTTTGTATGGTACCTCTTTGTCCTTGAGATGAAAGGCTTTGATATCATTGTTGGGATGGACTGGTTGGTTCCTTTTCAGAATTTTATTGATTTATATCACTATAGGGTGAGGTTCACATCACTAGAGGGTGGATAGTTCATTCACAAAGGTGAATGGGATGTCTAGGAGAGCCGAGCTGGACCCAAGAATTGTGGGATGACAACCTAGATTGCGAGATTATATATGGATGATTAGGGAACATGTCAGATTGATTTACGTCTAGTGTTTGATCATTTTAAAGATGTCTTATTTGATGAATTTTTAGGATTACCACTGGTGGTAAAGTTAGTGTTATCTATCAAGATAATTCTAGGAGCTACACTGGTATCTATTCCCCCTTACAGGATGGATATGACATAGTTGTAAGAGCTCAAGAGGTAACTAAAGGATTTAGAGACAAAGGGATTCATCTGAGCTAGTACTTTCTTTATGGGGTTCACCAGTCCTTTTTGTGAAAAAGTTGAACAGAACCCCCAGGATATGAATGGATTATCCTAAATTAAACTAGATGATGGTTAAGAACTGTTATCCTCTACCGTAGATAAATGATCTCTTTGATCAGCTCTAAGGAGCTCAAGTTTTCTCAAAGATTTATTTGAGATATAGTTATCATCAAGTGTGTGTTAGACCATCATACATACCTCACACAACCTTTCATAGTAGATATGGTCTATATGAGTATTTGGTTATGTCATTTGGTCTTACGAACGCTCCAACGGTCTTCATGGCACTGATGAATCGAGTGTTCCATCCATATATTGATTCGTTTGTGGTGGTTTTCATGGATGATATCTTGGTGTATTCTCAAAATCTATATAAACATGCCAAACATATTGATATCACATTGAATACATTGAGATAGCATCAGTTATATGCTAAGATCACAAAGTTACACTTCTAAATAGATCAAATTCACTTCATGGGTCACATTATCTTAGTGAAAAGAGTATAAATGGACCCATAGAAGGTGTGAGATATAGTCTCTTGGGAGTATCCCGAGAATGTGTTTAAGGCATGATATTTCTTAATATTGGATGGTTACTATAGGAATTTCATACAGGACATATCACACTTAGTAGTGCGGCTGATAGGCTTGACTAAGAAGGGTGTGAAGTATATATGGACAAATTCTTAGGATATTAACTTTTAGGAGTTTAAAGGGAGATTGATTTTAGTGTTGATACTAATTTTTCTAGATCTAGGAATAAGTTAAACTATGTACCGTGATGCATCATGTATCAATCTATGAGTAGTTATTATGCAGGGTGATCGAGTCGTGGTGTATGAGTCTCTATAGTTGAGTCCACATGAGAGTAATTACCCAACACATGATCTCAAGTTAGCTTCTATTGTTCATGATTTGTGCTATTGGAGAAATTAATTACTGGGAGAGAATTTTTTTGTGTACATGAACCAAAGAAGCCTCAAGTACATATTTACATAGTGTAATATGAATTTGATATAACAAAGGTGGGTGGAATAACTTTAGTCTTTCTACTTAGAGCTTGCCTACATGTATGGTAATGGAAATGTAATGGTTGATGCACTGAGTAGGAGGACTTAGATACAACTAGTGAAACAGGCCAGTTGAAAGTGGCATCTCATATTTTTTTCTCTAATATGAACTTGGAGGTGCATGACAGTCAGGGGTAGACTTTCCTTTCTTCCTTAATTGTTACCTCTACCCTTCTGGATGGAGTTCTGATAAGGAAACTATCAAACTCAGAAGGACTAGTTCTATGGGAGAGTGTGGCAAGTGAGTACCCTCCTCCTAGTTGGACTATAGTCAAAGATGAAATCCTATAAGTACCTAGTAACATATGGGTTTCAATAGACATGCATGAGGAGATGATGTAAGATTTTTATTCTTCAGCTTGGGCAGTACACCTGAGTGTCACCAAGATGTATGAGTATTTACATTTCTATTACTGGTGAATGGGTATGAAAAGAGATTTAGATAGGTTTTTTCATGATATGATCCACCTATCATTAGGTGAAGGTGGAAGACCAAATACTAGATGGACTTTTACAAAAGCTGCCTATTCCCAAGTAGAAATGGAATGATGTTGTGATGGATTTTGTGATAAGTTTACTGAGGTTTCCTTGAGGTAATGATGTCATATGGGTGGTTTTTTAAAGGATAAAAAAGGTTTTACATTTCTTACCTATCAATGAGAAATTTTCAGTGGATGTGCTTGGGATGTTGTATATCCGTGAGATAGTATGACTTTACGGGGTCCTCCATACTATAATTTCATATTGGGAAGCACAATTTACTTTTCAATTCTAGAAAGGTCTGCATAGGGTATTGGGTACATAGGTTCTTCTAAGAACATCATACAATCCCTAGACAAATGGCCAGTTAGAGTACACAATTCAAGTTCTTGAGGACATGCTACAAGTATGTGTACTAGATTTCAGGGGATCTTGGGAGGGGTATATACCACTGGTTGATTTCTCCTACAAAAATAGCTTTCATGCTACTATTCACATGGCACCATATAAAGATTTTATGTGGTAGGACATGCTGATCACCCCTATATTGGTTAAAAACAGGAGAGGAAGCTATGATTGGACCTTATCTTGTTCAGGAGACCAAAAAACAAGTGCATTTGATTTAGAAGTGGTTGGATACTGTGCAATCTCATCAGAAACCATATTCCAATCATTGTAGATGAACTCTAGAGTTTTTGGTTGGGGATTAGGTTTTATTACATGTCTCACCAAGGTTGGGACATAGGAAAATCAGGAGACAGGGTAATCTTTCACCACATTTTGTCAGGCTATTTGAGATTTTGTAAAGAGTCGGGCTGGTAGCCTATTGGTTGTAGTTACCTTAGAGGTATCATGATATGAATGAATTATTACATGTTTATTAGCTATGATGTTAATATTTAGACCCTTCTCATACCTTTTAGCACTAGGAGGTTGAGTTATAGGTAGATGCATCCTTTGAGGATCATCCTATACATATTGTGGATCAGAGCATGAAGGTTCTCCATGGATGGTATACTCCTTTAGTACGGTCTCTATAGAATCAGGATCGAGTACGGGATGTGAACTGGGAGTGGGAGGCCGATGAATGATCATAGTGGTTGGAGTTATTCATAGATCATGCTTCGCTACCCTTAGAAGGGAAATTCAAGGATGAATTGCTTTAAGGGGTGAAGTTTTTAAGAACCTGGTTCTTCTTTAAGGTATAAATTCTTTGTATTCTGTCAACTCTAAATTGAAATGTTTAAATAGTCTAATGCGAATTCTCATTAAGGTCATGGAGGTTTAGGTGGTGTTCGAGGCTATTTTGGTGTGCAAAACCTAGCTTTTGGGAAGTAAAATGCCCGTCGAACGATTAGTGCAAACCCTGCGGGGCAGGCCACATGGTTTGGAAAACCATGTGAGGCTTGAGCAGAGAGTAGGAGGACTCCACATGGTTTGAGAAAAACATGTGATAGGAGGTTCATATCCATGTGGATTGGTCTGCAGTTTTGACATTGGGTTTTTTCATAGTTTGGGAATGGTTAGTCAAACCGTGCAATCAAACAGTATGGGTTCCCCATGCCTATAGATAACTATGCACGGTTGGTGCATGTTTTGAAAAACTATGCACTAAACCGTGCAACCCCTTAAATTTATTAAATTTAATTATTTTAAATTAAATAAAAAAACTTTTTATAAACCTAAATTATGTTTCTTCTTCCCATAAAACAAGATAAACTTTTAAGAGATACTTCTTGGTGTCTAAACTAGGAATTGAGGTAACTCTTCCATCCGAGCTTGGAATCGAAGGCCGATCATCTCATTGGATCCACAAAGGTAAGACCTCAATTCCATTTTTGACTTTCTTCATTATTTTGGATATCAGTTGCGCTATTTAGGTGAAATATGATTTTCCCTATTATTAGGTTCTTTGTCTATTATTCAGATTTATTATGATCTAAGGAAAATCAAGTTCTAATACTGGAGGAGCTATAAACTATAGACCTAAGGTAGCCGGTATCATGCCTTTTAATTAAAGTCGAACTATTTATAAATGTTGTCATGCCACACGCCCAATTTCTAGGTGTCGCCTTAAATGAATTGAACCCTTGAATTTTTAGGCTTGGAATTTTTAGTTAAAGATACATGTTAATGTTTGATTTTTGGTAAATAACCATAAAAAAATCCACCCTTAGGTGTGTTGATTATTGAACTAGGCCCCATGGGTGGATTTTTACTCTTAGATTTCCTTGAGGTATATATATTTTTTTCCATGGGTTTTAAATGGATTAATTAAATTCTAAATCAATCCATGAATTGGTTTGTATTATTAATTATAATTTAATTGATAATGGTTGTTGAATTTTAAATTAATTAATTTATATGTGAGTTGAATAGAAATATAAATTGTAAATTAAATTTATTAAATGGGAAGGGATGAATGGACCTTGTTCCATTCCATGTAGTTTCTTGATGAAACATGAAATTATCTATTTATTGATATGCCCATGTGAGTATTTGAAAGTAAAGACTTCTATTCTTTGCCCTTTCTTGGTGTCACCTTCTTAGGTGAGTGTTAAATGAATCATTCAAGGTGTTGGATTAAACATGTTAGATTATGTTCATAAATGGAATCTATCATTTGGATATAATTGATTAGATTCTTATTATCCATGAGTGGCACATATTCAAATTAAGAATTACATGGACATACTTTTTTGGGATATTTACTTTTATATCTAAGTTATACTTGGTTTATAAGGATAGACTCATAGGGGTTTGTCTGTTATATGCCGAGTGACACTTAAAATCTATATGGATTGCCAAGGACAGACTCAAGGGAATTTGACCATATATTCCATGAGTGATACTTGGGCTCCCTTAGTGGGCCGCCAAGGATGGAATCAAGTGTTTGAGATGTTATACCTCACCTATAGATATACTTGGGTTCTTGAGAGGTTCTCCATGGATGCGATTGTAGGGTGTTGGTTCATATTATACCTGGAGTGATACTTTAATTCCAACTTTGGAATGTCAAGGATAGACATAGGTTCTAAATTGAATTAATAATGAAATTAATTATATGAAGCACCTTCCAAGACAAATTGCAAGCTTGGATTTGGTCTTTACCTTTCATTTTAAGGATGTCGTACTTAGTCATCTTTGTTCACTTTTTATCATAGGGGATACCAGGCTATGTGCCAGGTCTCTATATTTATAAGTTAAATGGATTTAAATAATTAAATGAGTTTAATTATAAAATTAGACTATAGTTTTTATAGGATGATTACTCTCAGAACTTCCTTACTTATTTAATTACTGACCACACATTATGATTGTTATATATTCACTGACTTATTGGAACTTGACCTTAGGTGACTGCCTACTGGGATTTTATCCCACACCATGTTTGGACCACATTTGGGTACCCAAAAATAATATACGATTGAAGGTGTTGATAAGGGAAAATTCCATACTATAGATACTTTAATGCTGCTTATGAGAAAGGGAGAATGGTATTGAGTTGAGGCTCCTGATGCTAGTTAGATACTTTTTTAATTTTGTACTTTTGTTACATGTATTGTATGTATGACTTATACACATGTCTTGGATGATTTATTAGATACATATGACATGTATCATCATTTTTTACATGATATGAATTCTGGTATTTCTTATTTATCAGTCTTCCACTATTCAATTCTCGTATGGACATTATACTACTTCCGCTAATTGTATGATATTGTATAAATTATTATAAAATTTGGTATTAAGAGAACAGTCTCCCTATATAATAACATAGGCACTCACTTATAGTTGGTAGCCTCTGGCATTTGGGGATATGTGCTTGAGGCCATGTGGCCAACCGAGCTCGTGATACTGTTGAGTGTCATCTGGGTTCAGGACGTTACAAAGTTGACCAGAAAAAATGGAGAAAATGAAGGTTTTTTTTGCAAGTGAAAAACTATCCAAACATGTAAAAAGTTTCAAGAAAAAGGTTATTTGAGGTTACATCATCAATATTTTCAAAATGAAAGATTTTTTTAAAGATTGATGAATTTGTGAATGAAATTGAGTTGTTAAAATGAAATGGAGTTTAAAAAACATAATAAATTTATATGGGAAGTTTATTGAAGATAGTGAGTTGCTTGTGAAAGGCGGTGAAAAATGTGACATGTTTTTTTAGTAAAAACAGTTTCATGAAGGTTTGGTTGTAGGCATAAAATTTGTGCAAAATTATGGACATGATTATAAATAGGACACTACACCCTTAATTAAAGTGAAAAATACATAGAGAATATTAGGTCTTTGTTTTCACGTAAGACTTATGCAAACATACTTCTTATACAAAAGTATTTACAAAAACATCATATGTAAGAAGAAAGGGACATGTTTTTACATGAACAAGTGACTTTTTTGAAATATTGGGAGCTTTATTAATGATTGCGAGTTGCAAAAAAGTGGAAAGTCATGTGGAAGTTTGGAAGTTACACAAATCTTGAGCAAAGTTTTCATGAAAAGGTAAAGTTAAATGAACCACAAGGAATTTCCAAGAATATCTACTATAAATTGGAATTCATCATTTGGATGAAAAAATAGATTCATGAAACACCAATTATGGTGAAATTTGAGGTGATAAAATTCATCAAAGGTTTTATATAGAAGGAAAAACGAGTACACATCAGTAGAGAGAACAATTAGCTTTCAAAGAGTGAATAGTTGTAAACTTGGGGGACAATGAGTCCGCTCTAAACATTACAACTATAGTTCAATTAATGATTATATATATTATCACATTACCTTTGTGTTCTCATTATATTAACTTATTTATATTGAACCAATAAAAATGGTTTTTCCATTCATGCCTTTAATTCACTATTTACATTATTGTTAGAATAAGAGAGAATTATGTCTTGTTTTAAAAAATTAAGATCAAAAGAAGAAATTGTTTTAATCTAACATACCCTGATTTATCCCCCTCTTAGTTTATTTAACCTAGTGGGTCAAATAATTGGTATTATAGAAAATTGTTATAGTCTATGTTTTTCTCTCTCAGTAGAATCCATGACATCAGTCAATTATAAAGGGAATCTGATATTTAAAGGAAAAAAATTTCAATTATGGAAGAGTCAGATGCAACACTACTTCTAATCATTAGGAATGGATGTATATAAAACCATAATGTATAATATTTTGGTTATTATGAAAAATGATCTTTATCAAAAGTATACTACAATGAACTAAATGTTGATACCAGAGGAGTTAATGCTTTAGGGGGTTATTTATCCAAAAAAATCTATATGAATATTATATCATGTAAATACACACATTTCATGTGGGTAAAATTATTAATATCTATATAGAAAAATCTAAAGTTTGAGAAGATAAGTTGAAGTTATATAGAATAAGTATAAGGACTCGACGATGCACCTAAATGATTTTTTTGATGATTTATTTGATCGAGTGAATATAATTGTGGAGGAAATGAATGGTATTAGAGAAACCCTTAATGATGGAAATATTTAAAAGCACATACTAAGAATATTTCCACCTGATTCAATCTGAAAGTTTATGTACTCTATAAAAAATATCCAAATGAGATGAAATTGGACAATTTTCATAGTACTCTTATCACACATTAGATGAGAAACAATGATAATGAATATATGAAAAAAGGGAAGTCTAAAGAGTTGGAAATAAAGTCCATACAAATGCTCAAAATAGAGGATGTACAAGAAGAATAATAGGTGGATTATGTCATGTATTTATTTTCCTCAAATATGGAAAGTGGAAAAGGAAAGTTTAAATAAAAAATTCCTCTCACATGATTTTGATGTGGAAAGGTTGGGAACCTTGCAACAAATCTTCCCAAGAAGTTTCAAGATGATGACGAGGATGATGAATTCCCTATAAATAAATCTTCATTCAATGAGAAATTTAGAAGAAGTACAAAACACAAATTCTTCAAGAAGTATAATTTTATTTTATTAGAAGATAATAGTTTGGAAGAAGGTGAGGTATAAGAAATCAAGGGATGAAATTTCCACAAAGAAGATGCTAAAATGGTTTTTGTGGGAAGTTCCCAAACAAGGTAAGAGAATGATGGAAAATAAGGAGAAGTAGAAGTAAGATTAGATCAATAGGTGTAATTAATGTCTTCTCTTGAAGATATAGATTTTTGGAGATCCAAAACAAAGAAAGTTAATAGAGTGGTTCATGATTTAAAACTTTATATATAGTAACAAGAGGATAATAATTCTGAGATAAAGATAAAGATTGAAAATCTTAAATATGTGAAGATAGGAAACTAAGAAAATGTTGTTGAGTTTAAGATAAATGTTTTAGAACAAACTATGGTTATTGATAATTTGACTAACATAGTGAAATTTGAAATCAAACATATCAAAGAGCATGGGGAGGAATTTTTCATCCAGTGAAGAAAAGTAGAATATTAAGAGAGACTCATGACTCCTTGTTTGAGATCAGTAAAATAGATCATAAAAGTGATAGAAAATCTGATAATATATCATGGATGTCCAAAAAATAAGAAAATGATTTTTCATAGAAGTAAAGGAAACATCATAATGACAAAGATGATATGAGGTTTGATCATAAAAAAATGGAGTGATGGTTGATGCCAGAACTCAAGCACCCACTCTGAAGTTTAATGTTGATTTGATTATGAATTAGAATTGAAATACTTATAGAACTCAAGGGAAAACAATGTTGTTGCAAAGGAACATAATAATTCACCTTGTATCAGGTATTATTATTTTGGAAATATGAATCATTTTCAAAATGTATGTTTCATATCTAAAAGGTTCAAAAGGACACAAGAGAAACAAATAAATCAAGGTAGATTTCAACATTATATGCATTATTTTGATGACCATTGTTTCTAGTGTGAATTATTTAGACATATGGTCAGGTATTGATCATAAAAAATACCAAGTAATGTGTTGATGAATACCCAAAGTGTTCATATGTAGCAGATTAAGGAATCAACAAGTGTGTTGAAAATTCAAAATCAATTTATATATTTTTAAGATGATGTTGTTCTATCATAATTTGAATAATATCAAGTATGTCAATCAACACTAGGTGTGAATCCAAATATATGGATCAAAAATAAAAGATCTGAGTAGGTAGTTGTTTTAAATATTTCTCTAGAGGAATCAAATCATTCTAATGTATAGATACTTGATATTGGATGCACTTCCCACATGATGGGAAATAAAGATATTATCATGGGAATAAAGTATTACAAGGAATGTATTTTGGATTTGGAAATAATGAAGGGCTAAAGATTATTGAATCAGGAAAATCCAAGTTTGAGGGAAAATATATGATATGTGCAGATGTCTTGGTTGTGGAAGGTCTGAGTCAAAGATTGCTAAGTGTTAGTCAAATATGTGACTTAAGGAATGTAATAAAATTTACTAATAAGGTATTCATCATCAAGGTAATATATAGTGTGGTTGTTTTTTAGGAGAAGAACATAAATGAGAATCTCTACCATGTCACTAAAGAAGAAGAGATGCACTTACTATCTAAGGAATAGGAAAACAAGTTTTGGAATAATTTTTTTCCTTTGAGCCAACAATCCTTTAAAGATCTGACAAAAATTAATATATCTTAAGATATTCCTAATTTATAATGTGATCATACATGTATATGTTATGTTTTCCAAAAATGGAAGATTAATCAAAATATATATAGGGAAAAATAATAGAAATAATTAAGAGTGCTTGGATTAGTTCATGTTGATGTACATGGACCTATATATCCAAGATCTATTTATGGTAAGAGATATTATATTCTTTTAATTGATTATTATAGTAGGATTCCATAGAATATGGTCATTACTCACAAGTTTAAGGTGTTCAGTTGAATTCATCAATATCAGATGTAGGCTAAAAAATTATTAGATAGAAAATTATGAAGTTCTATATGGATAATGATATGGATTTTACTAATATTTAAATGGAGGATTATCTTGGAAATCATGGGATAAGGAATCAAGTCTTAGCAGTGAGAACTCATCAATAAAATGGTGTGTTTTAGATAAGACACCATGTTATAAAAAACATGGACATAATAATTATTATTGAGAAAGACCTACTACAATTTTTTAAGTAAAAGTGATGACATTGATCTATATTTCTAATAGATATTTTTTGTGTTCGAGGGAAAGAAAATACTCCATACAAATTGTGTATATAAAGAAGTCAACATTGAAGTTCTGTAAAATCTTTGGAAGTAAGTGTTTAATTATCAATAAGGAGAAACAAAAAATTTTTGAATCCTATGGAGATAATGGGATTTTCGTTTTCTACTCTGGAAAAATTAAAGCATATAAATTATTTAATAAGTGGCTAGAAAAGGTCATTGAAAGTAATGATATCACAATATTGGAGAATGAGCAGAATCTTTAGAAAAATATTGAGCAATTTCATGGGGACAACGATAAAGAGTAGATTAGATTATGGGTAGCACAAGTACCTGAGGAAAATTTAGAAGAATAAATTGATGATGAATAGGATGAAGACTGACCTGCATCTGCATAGAAACCAAATAATTGAGATAAAATTGATATACAAAATATCATCACTAATTAGACATCACCTATATAGACATTGAGAATTAAGTCTATAAAAAACATATTTCTTGTCACAAGTAAATCCAAAATTCTTTAAAGAATCTATAAAATATTAGAATTGGGTTCAAGAAATGAATAAAGATCTTAACCAAATCAATAAGAATCATACATGAGATATTTTTTTGAGGTTGGTAGATAATAATGTCATCAAGACCAAATGGTTCTTCCATAAAAAGATGAATGAAGATGAATGGGTGATTCAAAAAAAATCATGAATCATGTGAAAGGAGCACTCCTAGATAGAGGTCATTGATGTCATTGAAACATTTTAACCTATTACAAGGATGGAGAAAATTCAACCATTCTTAGCCATAACAGTGCAAAAAAAATCAAAGTTTTCCATATGGGAATCAAGTCATCATTTATAAATGGTAATTTTGAGGAAGATATGTACATAAAAATATATATGGTTTTCCTAACCATGAAGATGGGAATAAATTTTATTGATCAAAGAAGTCACTTTTTGGACTTAATTAGGCATCATGAGTGTGATATTCAAGACTGGTTTAATACTTAAAGAAGATCTGTTTTCAATATAGTAGATTTGATTAAAATATATATGGTAATAATAAATATGATTGAAGTATGAATGTTTTGGTTTATTGGATGATATAATCATTATTGTATTAGGTGAATCATAGTGAAAATATTTTTTAGATTTTTTGAAGTGTGAGTTTGAAATATTTATGATTATAGAATTTACATTTTTTTCCTTGGTCTATAGGTATCACAAGTAAGGAATATTACACTCATCTCTCAATATAAATATTCAAAGCAAGTTTTATGAATTTTTTTAATGAAGTATTCCAAGGTGATAATGACACTAGTTTCTACCTGGATGATCTTTTCAAAGACTGACAATGAAAAAGTGGTCAATTCATAGAATACAGAAAGATCATTGGGAGCTTGTTGTACTTAAAAGTGATATGAATTAAATTATTTACCATATGTTAGGTGGCATGGTATCAAAGTAATTCCAATGAAAGTCAGTTGCTTATAGTGAGAAGAATACTACAATATATCAAAGATATAAGGTATTTTAGTTTTATGTATAATGAAACATATCAGAAAGAGTTATTAGGATATACAAATATATATTAGGTTTATTCAGTGGATGCTAGGAAGTTAAAATCAAGAAGTTCATTATAAATTGGTATATTGTGGATTTATTAGCTAAGAAGGAAACAATACTACATTTTTCTAAGCACTATAGAAGATGAATATATTATGAACACTCAAGCTTGCACATAATTATTGTGGATGAAGTAGCATCTTGAAGATATGGGAGTTGAAATGAAGTCTTCCATCAAAATCCATTGTGATAATTGAAGTGATATTGATATTATAAAAAAATAATTCCATAACTTAAGGATAAACCACATCAAAATTAAGTATCCATTTATTAAGGAGAAAGTGAAGCATGGGTTGGTCAAGTTAGAGTATATTCCTACAAAACTTCAAGTCATAATCATCCCGATAAATTTCTAACATAAAGAAGCATTTAAAAGGCATCAAATAGATATCATATTCTATTTGACTTCCTATACTTGAAAAGTGCGAATGTAGAACCCTAATCCCTAAGGTTTTTTAGAATTTCCCTATGTTATGATAACTATTATTTTCCTATTGTAGATCTTTAAAGGAGTGACCTTTGGGTTTATTGACAAAATGGGAGAGACATTATTCGTGAATTGGGAAAAGTTTTATCAAACTTTTTATAGGGAAGAGTATGAAGATGAAAGGGGAGAGAGATTTATTTTATTGAATCGGGGGGAGAAATGATATTGGGAGAGTTTTAAATCTATCAATGTTGAAATTGTTTGATCATTGAATACATATCATAAAAGGATGAACTATGGGTTTATGATAAAATAATTTTACCAGGTATGGTTGAGGAAGTGGTCTTCTCATGTACTACTCTATGTGGAACAATTAGTATCGATCACCAACAATAATTGGTATCATATTTCAAGAATATTTTTTATAAATAAATATTCAACAAGTGGGATCGAGAATGAATTTTTTCATTGATGAAATTTTTATATTACTCTTGTTTATCACACCAAGCTTGAATCATGTGGGATTAAAGTATGTGTTTATTAACTCTTTTATTATTATTTGGAGTTATAATGTGTGAAGCACATGAGCCTCAGCCCGGTTGGTGAGGACTCTCCAAGTGCATCCAAAAGACCCGAGTTCAATTCTGGGAGGAGGAATATTTCTAGGTTACTGTAGCAGAAATGTAGCAGGCACTGTAGAATATACTATAGAAGGTACTGTAGAAGATACTATTTGGTATTGTAGAAGCTAGAACTATTCACCCATTTCAGCCTTCAGGCCAGTGGTTTGTTCCTTGGGTCCTGTAAGGCCTTTAGGCTAGTAAGGATTTTTGGCTAACTCAAGGCCTTCAGTACAAATATAATGCAAATAAAACCAGATAAACTTCAAGGAATAGGGCTCTAGATGAGGATTCAAGAGAAGGTGTATTCACCAGAGTAGATCTAACTGTAATTTGAATAATGAGAGGGTATGGAATTTCCATCAGTACCGAGCCTATAAATTTCTACATATGACAACTAGCCAACCAGACTTGTGAAGGTGGAGAGTTGACATGAAGATATTTGCTGGGGATGGGCAGTTTCAATTAGTCTGTTTGGGATGAATTCCTCTAAGGCCTTCGGGTCATGTAATGTGTTTCTAAGCCTACAGGCCATGTAAGGGTTCCCCCTCATCCCTAAAAAGGGGGATTATAAAAAATCAATAAAAATTAAAGGACTTTAGGCCATTAAGGCATGTGTAATGTGTGAATGTTGGTTGATGAATAAAGTGAAGAAGTATTTCCAATAAGTTGGTATTAAAGGGTTTAAATTGGTTTAAAAATTTTAAACAAACAAAAAGGTGGAGATTGTTGGGAAAAAATACCCCCATTGGTGTTTCAAGGTTTTTGGGTTATTTTGTTTATTGATAAATTTGGTTAACAAAGTTATAGTGCATTTATTGATAGAGTGTTAAAAAAGTTCTAGGACCATGGATACCATGCATCATTTACTAAGAAGGTGTATGAAATCACTGGAAGGTGTTCATGAAGTTAAGTAAGAAAATTAAGAAAAGAAATGATTTTCATGAAAAAGAAAAGTTGTGAGAACATGTGAAAGTTTTCATAAATGTAGCGATTCAAGGTCTCCTAATTAATTTTTGGAAAAGGAAAGAGTTTCATGAAAGTTTTATGAATTCAATAATGAGATATAGTTGTATGAATGAGATGGAGTTACATAAACATGGTATATTTTGATGGGAAGTTTCAAAAAGATAGTAAGTTATGCGTAAAAAGAGATGATAGAGGAATTTTTTTTCTAAGAATGGAAATTATAATTAAGGGTTGGTTATAGGCATATAAGGTTCAAAAAATTATGAAAAAACCTATAAATAGGCTATTACCTTCCTCAGTTGATTTTTCTAAGCCTTAGAGAATATTATGGATTTTCTTTTATGTAAGACTTAATCGAGTGTACTTATTGCATAAATGCATTTATGTGAACATAATTTGTGTTATTAAAGGGACTTGTGTCTATATGACCAAGTGAGTTATGTGAAATATTGGTAGTTTCATGTAAGTTTAAAAGTTGCGCGAAGTTTGCACAAAGGTAGCATGAAAAGGGAAAGTTACATGAACCATAAGAAATTTCCAAGAATATATATTGTAAATTTTAATTCATAATTTGGATGAAATAATCGCTTCATGAGACACCAATTTATATGTAATAAAAGTTGATATAGTTCATCAAGGGTTTCTATTGAAGTAATAGTGAGTACACTTCAGTAGAGAGAGAAATGAGCTTTCAAAGAGTGAATGGTTGTAAACCAGGGGGGATAATGAGTCCACTCAAATAATTATAATAGTAATTATCTTAGTGATTATAGTATATTTTCACATTTTATTCATATCATCCTTTTATTAGCTTATCTAGGGTGGATCAAGTAAAATTATTGTGTCTCATTTATGCCTTAAATTTAGTCTTTACTTTCCTATGAGAAGAAGATAAAAGAGTGTTTTGTATAATGATATAACAAGATCAAAAGGGGATTTTTTTAATTATACATACCTTAATTCACCCCCAATCTCAGGTTATTTAACCTAGTGGATATAATATTTAAAATAAAAAAATATATGAAAAACCCTTTTCTATAATAGTATCCCCATCATTTATATAGAACCCCTTTATTCAATGAAGGGAATTGTAGGCCGGCTTCCAATGCTTGGCAGCCAACACACACAAACCATAATGAATTCTTGTTGAGTATAAACCTTTGAAAATTTCAAATTATTTTTCATGTAATCAATAAATCAACCCTTTGATTCCTAACCATAGTTATACTATGTAGATTAATTGGAAATGAATATGCACTTGATATCCCATGTCGCAGACCCATCATACACATGATAGATGTATCCACGATATGCATATCATAGGATACAACTCAGGGTGTATCATATGATATGATATAACCATTTTATTTCATATCCAACAATCTCTCACTTTCACTAAAATACCATAAGGTATTTATCTAAAACTTCACAATGCTTTTTGAATCCATCCAGACTCTTGTATACGTGTTATCAAAATCACTTCATTTTGGAATAAAAAATCCATCCAAAATTTAATCCTTATTATAAGGCCTAATTGTATGACCCTATGGTCCTTTTTAAAATTGATAACAAATATAAAATCTCAATTTCATATATGTAATCAAAGAGCAGTCTCTATCAAAATGTTAGTGCTACTCAAACTATAAAGGGGTATGGTGCGACCGCGATCAAACGTAATCATATCTCCATTTGAACATTTTCACCATAAGATGTATCATATAAATCATATATATATTTATATAATCCCTTTATTCATATCACTGAGTGACCACTATACATGGTATATATCAATTTAGTATTGGAAAACTCATACATTCATGATTCTTTAAGATAGATTGACCAAAATGAATAAATCACATGTTATTCATTCAAATAGCTGGGCACATCATATGTAACTCAACTAAGAATGGTCATGAATTTCCTCAGTATAATTAAATTGAGGTCCCAAATGTCTTTTTTTCTCATACAAGTGGAAAAATCTTATCTTGGTTAAGCTTTAACCAATTACATTATCAATAACATACCCAACCACACCCTAATTAGCTAAGCCTCAAGTATTATGTAAAAAAGGTATCAAGTTATAAATGTTCTCATGATAGGTATCTCTCCAACCTCATGTAAAGGGAATCCAAAATAATCATAAACCCCTAAGTATATCAATGACCATGTGATATTCCATGTGATAATCTTTAGTGGGTTAGTCTAGATAATAAGTCTCAATTTATTATCTAATGAGTATATTATTTGTATTATATAAAACTATTTGTATTGAGTATAAGATTATAATCACACTAATATTAACATATCATCACAACTAATAATACTCCATGATGGTCATCAATTAGTGAAAACTCAAAGTCATACTTTGAGGAGATATTATCATTCCACTATACATGTAAAATAAATACAACACACATGAATGAATGATAAATGGAGTTTTCCTTTATTATAAAACCATGATACATTTTAAAATCATTAAATCCCATCTCTCATGTATCAAATAAAAATATATTCAACATGAAACACATGATTTTACTTTGATAATAGTTTTGTCAAAGGATCTACAAAATTTTCATCTGTATCCACCCAACAAATCATTACATTACCCCTATCAATAATCTATCAAATGAGATTTTACTTGTGCAGGATGTGTTTTGATATTTGGTGAGACCAAGGTTCCTTAGTCTAAGAAATAGATGCCTTGTTGTCACAGTAAATCTCAATTTTCCCCTCATTTTAGGAACCAACCTAAGTTCAGAAATGAACTTCTATATCCAAACAGCTTCATTAAAACATTTGATGTAGCGGTATACTATATCTTTATTATCGAGTCTTCTATGGTGGTATGTTTGGAACAATTATAACCAATTTCTCCACCATTTAGGAAAAATAAGAAACTATATATTGATCTCCTTTAATATTTATTAGATTATAAACTAGCATCGATGTAACCCCTTATAATGAGATCATCCTCTCCTCTAAAGACTAAGAACATTTCCTTGATTCTTCTCGAGTACTCAAGGATATTATTGAAAGTAATATGGTGACTCTTAATAGGTATGTATTGGTATATACTAGTTATGATCAATGTATAAGTGACATCAATTTGATTATACAACAATGCATGCATGATAGATCCTATGGTGGATGCATAAGGAATCCTATCCATCATTTATAACTCTCTATAGGGATTTTGAATATTCATAAGACTCATACCATGAAACACTGGTAAATACCCCTTCTTAGAGTTCTCCGTGATAAAATATTTTAGAAATTTACCAATATATGTGTTTTTACTCAGTCCAAGAAACCTATTATATCTATATCTATAGATCTTCATACCTAGTATGTAGGATGCTTCACCCATGTCTTTCATTGAGAAGCATTTTCCCAACAACTTCTTTTCAGAATGAAAGTTGAGTTATAATTTCCAATAAGTATATTCTATCCATATAAAATATCATAAATATAACAAAAATTTCACTAATTCTCTTATATACAAAATAATTATTAACATTTTTTATGAAACTAAAATCTTTGATTGCATTATCAAATCGAATGATCCATCTTCGAGAGTATTGCGTTAATTTATAAATGGATCATTGCAACTTGAAAACCTTCAGGATATATCATATAAACATCCTTAAATAAATTCCTATTAAGGAAAGTAGTTTCGACATCCATTTCATATATCTCATAATCATATTGTGATGTTATGGAATGAAAAATATGAATGGATTTTATCTTCACAACTAGAGAAGAGGTTTCTTCATAGTCATTACCATTAATTTTTTTAAAACCTTTATCAACTCAATGATCTTTATAGGTATAAACTCTACCATCCATGTTATTTTTATTGTGTAAAACTCACTTTCACCCCATGGGTCTCATCCATTCAAATGCATCCACGAAGTACCAAACTTGGTTTATGTACATGGATTCCATTTCAGATTTCATAACATCTATCTATTTATCATAATAAAAACTCTCAATGGTATCTTGGTGGGTAGTAGGATCATCATATATTAACATTACTTAATCACCATTTGACATAATATATACATATCTATTGGGACCCAGATGAAACCTAAAATACCTTTAAGATTATTTTGTAACCTGGGTTAGTTCTTGTTCCAAAACTTCTTGTGGAACTGATTCTAATTCTATCTAAACAAAATTCATGTTGGTTGGTCTTGACCATCTCTAAGTTAAACTTTCCTAACACTAGATCATAGAGTAATATATTACTTCTTGATAAATATATTATTTAGAGCCACAAGAACTTTTTCTTAGTCAAACTATAGAAATAATATCCCTTTATTTATTTGGAATAAATAATAAATAAAAATTTACTATATTTAAAGTCAAGTTTATCAGAAGCTAAATGTTTCATGTATTATTTAAAAACCAAAATATTTATAGAAGAATAATTATTAGATTTATCATACCATATCTTATATGGTGTCTTTAAGACCACTTTAAATAGAACATAGTTAAGTTAAAATGAAACAGTTTCCAAATCATATCCTAAGAATTAAATAAGAATTCCACATCGACTCATCATAGATTGTTACATGTATAAAAAGGTATGATTAATCATCTTAGATACATCATTACACTATGATATTCCAATAGGAATGAGTTATGAAATAATTACACAATCTCTTAGATGATCAATGATTTCCTAGATCAAGTATTCACCACTCCAATCTGATCATAGAATCTTAATAATTTTTCCTAGTTGATTATGTAGTTCATTAGAAATCTATTTGAACTTTTAAATAGTTTCAAACATGTTTCCCATTAGGAACACATTACCACACAAAATATATTCATCAGTAATGGTTATAAATTTCCTATAACCATCACTTTCCTAAGTACTCATTAGTCTACATACATAACTAAGATCCAATAGTACACTAACCCATTCACCATTTCCACTAAAATATTCTTTGGTTATTTTTTCTAATAAAAAGATTCATAGTTATAAAATGATTCATAATGCAATGATTCTAGAAATCTATCTCTATGTATTCTTTGAATGTGTTTTTAATTTATATTCCATGGTGACAATGCTAAAGGTACGTGAGATTAGAATCAACCTTTAATTTCCTATAGTAAATATTATAGATAGGATTATCCATGTCTATAATATATAAACTATTTACCATATTCACAATACCATAGAACATTCTAGTCATATATATAGAACTACTCTTATTCTTAATAATGAACGAAAATCTCATCTTGTCTAAATAATATATAGAAATAAAATTTCTATTTATAGTAGGAATATAATAAAATTTAGCTAATTATAAAACTAATTAACTAGGTAGAATTTGATCATAAGTACTTATCACTAATGAAAATAATATTTCCCCATCACCAACATGTATATCCACTTAAAATTTCTTCAATCATCTTATATCTTCAAGTCTGTGTTTATCAACATAAATGTATGATGCACACCTCATTTCTAATGCCCAAAAGTTAGAGTTGGAGAAATTTATTTCTACAATATTCACATTAATATACTCAGAATTATTCTCTTTTATAAAACTTATCAAAATTATATACTACTCTATAATGATTTTATAACTCATGTCTTTAATAGAACTGAAAAAAGTAAACATGATTCATGATAAGATTTATAACAATGATATATCTATGGGTGAGTACCATGATTTATATCTTTTAATAAAGAACTTTTAATGAAATCACTCCCACTAAAATTATAACCCCATCAAAATTTTTATTGGGAAAAGATATATATTTTACTAAGTAATGATCCCGATATGGAATTTCTCCAATAACTTTTCTATTTAGGTAAGCAATAATGTGAATCATATCACATATGAATCTTAGATAGTTAAGTGGACAACGATTTGACCAAAACTATCATATTAAGAATACTAAACTCTATACCTCTGATATCCTAATCCTATTAGGGTTCCCCATATAAGTGTAACCCAAATATGAACATTGAATATGGTCACATAATCCTATTAGGGTCACCCATACCCAAAATGACTTATACAAGATAATCCATGGGAACCTAGCCATGGCATGACCTACCTGATTCGATGATTGAGGTCTTGAAATGTGTTTTCTTTGTAAGGAATATCACACCTAATTTTTGACATATTATCTTTTAATTTCATAATAATTTTATATACATCAAATTCATATTAAATCCATAACAATTACATCACATGAAATCTTTATTATCTCATGCTTTATTTCTTTATGCATGATTGCTTCTAACGATTTAGTTTTGGAATCCATATTCCATCCACCAAATTAATATGTTTAAACCATATTAATGTGTAAATATTTACATAAATCACACCCTTTGTTACTCACTAGAAATAGAAGTAAAAAATATTTAAATAAATATAAATTCATTATATTCATAAGGTATATGAACTTTTTATATAAAGGTTTATAATTATATAAAATTAATAATACCCACATGGGAAATCACAGAGCCATGGATACCCAACCCTAACTTTTATAGAATAAGGAACAAGCCTCCAGGCCAGTGGGAAGTCCAACCCAAAGTCCCTTTACCCAAGGATACATTACTCAAGAGAGATTTCAATTGCATTATAACTCTATCACCTAATATGTATGAACTATATTCAATAACTAAATTCAATCTAATAACTTTATCAAAAAACCAAAGTCAAGGTAGATGAAAACTAAATCCTATGTTGTTATACCTATCATGTAATACATGACATGAAAATTTTATAAGAATTAATTTATCATATAAATAAAAACAAATACAATATTCATATTTCATATTAAAATTATAAAAATGAATTAAAATGAATAAATAAAATTTTATTTATTTAATCAACATGGTATATTAATAAAAAAAAATCATATTTAATTTAGGCATGAAAATATATTCTTTATAATGCCTAACAATTAACTTTTATAAATAATTTATAAACTATAAGCATTTTGACCAAAATATTTTTTTTCGTTTTTTGGATTGAATCATATTTTATGAAAAATAGAGGGTAATTAATAGTTTTAATCCATGATAAGGTCTGTATTTTTTCCTTATAAATATCTCTATCATAAGTCATGATAGGGTCACGACTGAAGATTAGTGATATTTTACATAGGTCACCTATGTTTCATATATATAATTATTATCGTAAGTCACAACTCACTCGTTTAATCTCACATGAGTCACATTATCTTCCTTATGTGAGTTCTGAATCATAGTCAATAATAGGGTAAGTGATAACAACTAGAGATTGCTTCACCTTATGATGATGGTTCTATGACTCTTACACAATTCCCAATCATAATTAGTCATATCACCTATATCACCATTATGATTTGATGCACTATGTTTAAAAACCTAGTATTAAATCATAGAATATAATATCACCTATATCATAGATTCCGATTCAAAGAAAAATTGAGGTATTTCAACATATCATACCTTATGATATGAACCATACATACCCTATTACTAAACAAAAACAGAATTTTTCAAGTGATTGAATGGTTGATATTCAGCCATGTCATATCATACACTATTATATAGCCCCAAGAAACTTAATATATGCATGTTTTTCATGAAATAAGTACACAAAATATTTTTATTTAAAAATAATCATGGATTTGATACCACTAATGATTGTTTTAGGATTATCACATGATTAATGCAACAAGAGAAACCCATTTTATTACTCGATCTATCAACCAAAATCAACATACAGTGAAAAACATAAATAAAATAGGTGCACCTCAAATGAAGTTATCTCTATATGTTTTGATCATGATGGATTTATTTTGATGGAGATCATAAAGTGACATTTGATAGAAACTCACTTCCATAGGGATGACAATGACTACCAGAATCTCCATACATAATAAAAGGACACCATGATCTACAATGATGTGTCAGCACCTTCTTAATCAACAAAACAAGGATAACCAAGAGTGAATAGGGCTTTGTTTATGGTGACACAATGTCATATTTCCACAAACACACACACACACTGGATAGGAGGATCCTCATTGTTGATATGGCTCCCTTTATTCAATGAAGGGAGTCAAGGGCTGACTGCTAACACTTGGCAGTAGACATGTGTTTACCATAATGAATTCCTTTTGAGTATAATTTTTTGAATGTTTTAAATGATTTTTTATTCCATAAATGAATCAATTTTTTGATTCAAAAATAAAGATATACCATATGGAAGACATGGCAGTGGATACACACTCGATATCCCATGTCATAGGCCCATCGTAGAATATGATAGTGGCATCAGAAATATGCATATGATAGTCTATGAATTTGGTTATATATTATATTATGATATTCCCAATTTAGTGTGAATCCAAAACAATTAACATATATAAATGATATATCCAAACCATAACCATTCAAATTATTTACCATTGAAATAATATAACCAAAAACTCCATCATTTTCAGTTGTATTATCAATAAATAAATAAAAAACATAAATAATCTTCTATTCAAGAAAGAATTTCTCTATAGTTTTACCAACCATGTCACATTTAATGTTATAAATTAAGAAAAATTAAAAATTATCTTACAAAATTAGAAATTTTCATTAATAAAATGTATAATAAGACACAAATACGATTGATTTTTCACAGAAGTTTGACAATCAATAGTCAATTTCACCCTTTTATTATGTTTTGACAAATAAATCTTTAATTTAATTTTTTTATCTGAATAAATATTCCAAATGTCCATTTCAATTGTACAATGGGATAGAACATTCACTACTATAAATATGTATTTTTACAGCATGATGACTTGAAAAATCTCCAAAAATGGTTACTAATGATGGCCTTTAGTGACCAATTGTTGTGGCCACTACTTATACCACTATAGACTACTAATGGAATTCACTATATTAAAAAAACAAAAAAAATCCACCCATTAAACCCCTCTTCCAAACACCCCTCCACCATGAATCCTATCCTTTCCCTGTGTGCAAATGTCAAACCCCTTAAATGTCCCTCTCCTAATCACACCCCATGCACAAATGGCCCCCTCTACCAACATCCCACTGAACACTGAAAACACTCCCTAATCATCAAATACCATACCCACTTTAGAAACCCCTACCACCATATGACACTCCCTATGATTCCTCCCTTAATGATTCCTCCATGTTGGGGAGTGCCACTCATCTTATCCAAGCATACCATGCCTTTCTTGTCTAGATGATCTTCCACTACTGGGTTTTGTTTTAATTGTCTAAAAAATTCAGGAATTTTTTGATTGAATAATTTTTATAAATGAATATATTTAGGTTTATGATATATTCAGGTAAAAAATTTCAAATTCTTAAAATATTCATAAATTAGGGTTTTATAGATAGATGGTATTAAAGTATGTCTTGAATCATTCTTTTGATTGAATAATTTTTTCAAAATTAGGGTTTTTTAGGTTAATGGTATTTAGGTATGCCTGGAATCATTTTTTTGATCATTTTTTTTTAAAATTAGGTTTTTTTTAAGTTTATAGTCTCCAGATAAATTTTTTTTGGAGTTGGTTCCCTAGAACCAACTTCAAAGTACCATATTATTACTTGTATTCATGTATTTTAATGTTAATAAAAGTTATTATCACATTATGATTTTTCTTTTCATGACATAATATGTGATAATTCCCTATGGGTACTTTTCACACTGAAAGGTTATATTAGTTACCCTGTATGATGAGAGCCTAAAAGTGCCATGACAATTTTCTTAAAAATAATTTCTATATCCAGATGATATAATTTGATGAAACAAAGATAATACAGGTTATCATGGGGTGAGACTCATAGGAATTTGAGATGCCTTCTCATGGTGTACCCCCTTGAAAATATTTAGTTTAGGATATTATGAGAACATGACCCACCAATAGGAAATCTATATTTATAAGTGTCATAGGATATTACTATCTACATATGTGTATGATTATCCTTAAACTTTAAGATTATTATTAATGCACATCATGATTCACATACTTTTAAATATTGATGAAAACCATGATAACATATGCTCACAATGAGGTAGGATATGTTGGGTGTTTCATGAGTGATATTGTATTAATGAATAATTAATGGAAAGATCTTTCCTTTCTATTCTTTAACAGAATTTGATTTCTTAGTCCATTTGATAGAAATTGAATTTCTAGATTAATCTCATGGACATGGCAGTGTTGTCCACAAGTTCATTTCTGGAAAGTTAAAGAAAGAGACATCAAACATATAGTTTGATAATACTAACATTCAATCTCCTTGATTAGAGATATTGAGATAATAAGGTTATATCACATAGTGTACATTCGTAGGAGGTTACATGTCATTATGATATTAACTTTTTTTTAGCTATATGATCCTTGGAACATTTCTAGATACTGACCTTGGACTTTAGGAAATATAACCTAATACCACTAAGAATGAGACCTAGGGGGTAACACATTAAGTGTATTCAAAACCTCAGTTAAATTCTATACGAATTTAACATGTTGGATAAATATTATTCTCATACATGGTTTAATAATTATTCATTATTTTTGATTATAAATATTCAATAATAATTTATTAAAGAGTATATATATATGAGTTGAATATTTAAAAAGTATTTATTCACTAGTTAATTATTTATTTAATTACATGAATATGAAATATTTATTTATTTTGATTTATTCACAAGGTAATTTTTTAGTTATGTGAATATGTAATAAATATTTATTTACCAATTTGGTGATTTTAATATTTATATATTTATTAGAGAATAATTAAGTGATATTTATTTAATTAAATAAATAATCATTATTTAAGGCCTAATAAATATTGAGGAGGATTGAAAATTGAGTTTTATGGTCCAATGAGAAATGACATATTAAATATTATTTGAATAATTTTAATTTATTTATTAAAGAAAATAATATTTATTTTATCCACAAATTTAGCGCATGTCAACTAAATAATAATAATAATATTATTATTTAGGAATGGGGTTCTCTGAGAATAAATAAAAAATAATAAGGGGTCTTGTGTAATTATTATTTTCCAACCTTAGTGATATATAAACCTGTCTATGACATTTTATACAAGAGTAAAAAATGTTCCAGCTATAATCCATCATTGTGAACTAAGAATTCTAGAGAGGATTCTACCAATCCCTAGAGATATCTCTCCTTATAATACTTTGAAGAACAATGATAAATTATCCTCCTCCATTATAATGAATTATTATTCACTAGAATAATTTATTTTCGATCAATGATGATCATCACAAGAATTAGATTCATCCATGCTTGCACCTAGAGAATTCTATGATGAGAATCAGAAGTTTATGAAATACATGTGGATCACATCTAGAGGGAATCTACCCTTGATTCCTCTAACACAATGATGGTTCAACAAGATTGGTCTACCAATTCATTGATGAAGAAAAAATTACAAGATAAAGGTAACTCTAAATCTATCTATAAATTAATTATAAATTACATGTGATGATCCTCCATTTTGGTTCCAAAATTGATGTCGAAATTAATCTTTAATTTTATTCCATTTCTCATAAAATTATTATTCATGTACATCATGGATTATGCATTGATTATGACTAAAATATGATTTTTCCATGCCCAAATTGACACTTATACTCTTCCCAAAACCTTCAAGTGGTATTAGAGTGGTTACATGATAATTTATAATTATTTATTATTCTTTGATCAAGTATATAAAATCATTCTTAGTTTTCCATTATATTTTATTCATTATTTAAATATAGAAGTTTAATAAATTTTTTTACATATTAATTTTCTTCATTCAAGTTTTATATAATCTTAAACAGTTTAATAATGGATGAAGAATGATTAGAGATTCCATTGGGAGATACTAAGGATTATAGGTAGTAGACATGGATATATGGTGTGTGATCATAAGTATATGTCATGTACCCAAGTTCACTACACCTAGATGTGTCACGAGTTACATGATACACTAATTAATAATAACATAGAGAGCGTTTAATGCATATCGTGTATTGATCCGGCCAACCTGGAACAGATTTTGTCAGACCACATGGTATGTAGCTAGTGTACATTCCATGTTTTCTACACAGTTTAACAGTGAAATTCACACTAACCTTGTGGTAAAATACATGGAATACACTATAAAATACTAACAAAATATATCATTAATAAGAGACATGACATGTAATCAGCGTACATGTCATGCGACTCATTAATTCACATGTTTAAAGAATACATAGAGTCCACAGGCATGTTATGCGGAAACACAACAATAAGAACACATGACATATAGCTCATTAGTACCCACTGTATAACCTAGCCGAGATACATGCTGAGTCCCTTGTCATTTATCTTGGATACATAACAAGTGATGAACACAATGTGTAGCTAATTAGTTTACATAGTGTAGTTACCCAATAATGAATATAATCAAATTACATAAATAATAATTAATTACAACATTAAACACCTAACTATACTATTGACATATGATGTGTTGACTATGTAATGAAGTTTGGATAATTAATAAATTATCAATTAATTCCATGTAATTATCAATAGATATTGGTCAATACATTTATTTTACATATTGTATTTATGATGGGTATCTCTAAGAGACTTCCAGATGATCATTAAGATTAAAGGAATTAATTAATTAATAGAATTAATTCAATATTGTTTACATTAATAATAAATAAAAAATTAGAGTGAATGATATCTAGTGTACTTTTTTATATTCGTCACATGCTATATAGATGAACATGAGTTTAGACCAACCTTTGTATATGATATGTTTATTTAATTTATTATTTCATGGATTTTGTAATAATTTATTTAATTAAATAATGGTTTATAAGTAATTTATCTCCTCTCATTATGTGAGGGTCTGTGTTCCCACAACTTATTTTATATAAATTCCCTTAACTATTCCTCTAGTTATCCTCACCTATTTGTGAATAAAATTATGTAACAGATGGAGCTCCCAAATGAGTGGAGGCGGTTTAAGTTTGGAGCCAAGGTGAAATCAATCCCGGAGGTACACATGAGCAAAGGTGGAATGATAAAATTTGAACCATGCTTGGATCCAGAAGTTAATTTCCTAGGTTTAGTGGTTGAGTTATCATTTGTTAGATAAAATAACCCTTAGATAAGATCATGGTCATTCCACTTTATTTATTTTATTTTTTTAGTTGCATGTTAACTTATTTATGAATGTTTAAATAATTAAATAATTTAATTAACAAGCATTGAAATATGGAATTAAAATAAATATTATAATATGTGTAAAATTTATCTAGACATGGTTAATCACTTAATTAAAATACATTTAATATTAACAAGCATGTAATAAGATAAAATGGGTAGTTTACACGTAAAGATAAAAATCACTCAAATAAAATACTAAGTTAGTATAAACTTTAAATACTTGTGTATAAATTTAACCATAGTAAAAAGTTTGTGGGAAACCTCTGTTGGAGTGATTTAAATTATCATAGAATCTCTATCTTGAGTTTTAGGTAGACTTAATGTAGCTTTCATTAAGGGTTAATCACCTCTGTCAGACTTAGTGCAACTAGTAGGAAAAGTGTTAAGGAAAATATAATCTAGGATTTTAGGATTGGGGAGTCCACTAAATAGATCAAGGAGATACAATTTAATGTAATTGATAGGTTATTCCTACCTAAATGACTTTGAGTAGCTTATCTAACCTCAATCTGGGTTATGATAAGGGGTATATGGATCCTTTCCACTAGGATATTAATGTGATAGGATTTTCTAAAACTAATGGCAAGGGATATTAGGTTTTGATAAAATAGTGGGAGATTAATAAATTAAATTAAATTTATTATCTAATTTTATAATCTATTTAAATTATTAAAATTCTTCTCTTATTTATTATATAAATGGAAACTCACAAGACTTTGACTATATCACTATGATCCATATTAGAGAAGGATAAACTTTTCATGAGATCAATTTCTTAGAATGGTATAGGTTCTTACACATTATACAACACCATGAATAGAAATTATATATACTAAAAAAAATCTTCCTGATGCTCCTAATAATGAGGTCAGTGAGTAAGAAATGTCTCTCTATATGAAACATTTGGATGATGCTAGAAATGTCCATTGTTTTATGATATCATCCATGTCCATTGATATTTTAAAGAAACATGAGGATATGGATACAGATAACATTATGTCTTACCTTTATGATATTTATCAAGATAAGGTGAGACAAGAGATATATAAGATATCTAATGCACTATTTATGTGAAAACTTAGAGATTCAGTGCTAGATGGGCCTCACTTAGTCATGATGATTGGATACATTGATCACTTAGACATATTGGGGTTTATAATCCCTGCTGAGCTATACAAAAATATCATATTATCCTCACTGCCTATGAGTTTCTATAATTTTTTTAATTATAATATGATAAAGAATGAGAAGAAAATTTTATATATCATTACTCTTATTATCTATGTTGATAATGACATGGGTGTAACAAACCTATGGTTCTTATGGTGAATAAGAAAAGGAAGAATGAGGTAAAGGGGCCTAAGAATAATTATAATTCTAATGATATTGAGAATTTTCCTTCCAATAAAAGTAAGATAAAAAGATTGTAAAATTAAAAGGATATAGTATGTTTTTCATGTGTAATGATGAGCCACTATAAGAAGAATTGCAACCAGTTCAAGATACCAGGGGAATCTTTAGGTTTGTTCATTATAAATTGAAATATTTATATATCTACACATTGGGTATTAGATATATATGGTAGTGATTGCATATATATTAAACTATAATAACCATGTATATTTAGGAATATTTCCAGAGGAGAGGTAGAATTACGTGCTGCCAATGGTGCAAGGATGACTTCTCAAGCCATTGTAGATTAACACCTTATATTTCAAACTAAGATGGTCTTGGTTTTAAAAGAATGTTATTATTTACCAACAACTACCAAGAACATAATTTATGTATCTTGACAAGATATATATGGTTTTATTTTTATTTTTGTATTTTTATTTTATTTTATAAAGAAAACATATGTTATAGTATAGAGCATTTAAATAATGCTTTTTATGTATTAAATTATGAAACCAAGTATTGAAAATTGATAAAGAATCAAGTTTTCATGACTCATTTTAGATCCAAATGTTGGATCATCATCTTGGTCAAGTAAATGAGAATCATTTGATAAATCTCTATTAAGATGATTACTTATAATATTTTGAGCTAAAACCACTTGATAACTTTCATGATTGTTTAGAAGAAAAAATGACCATGAAATCATTTGGTGGAAAAGGTGTAAGGGCTACAAATATTATAGAATTGGTATATAATGATGCATGTGGACCTTTTCCAATTTAATCTAGAGGTGGGTATTCATACTTCATTACTTTTATTAATTATTTGATTAGATATGGATATGTCTACTTAATGAGGAATAAGTCAAAGTCCTTTGAAAATTTCAAAGAGTTTAAGAATTAAGTAGAGAATTAACTTAGTAATAAGATAAAGAATCTTATATTTGATTGATTTAGTGGGTACCATAACCAAGAATTAATTGAATTTATATGAGAGTGTGTAATTTTATCCTAACTCATTACTCCTTATAAACTATAGTGAATTGGTTTCAATGAAATGGGGCACCGTACCATAATTGACATGGTAAGGTTGATGATGATCTATGCGTATCTTACATTATCTTTTTGGAGATATGAATTACATGATGAAACACACATTATAAAGTAAGTACCGACTAAGGTGAAAAATTGGATACCATATGAGATAATGTATGGAATGAAATCTGTGTTGTCACATACTCATGCATGGGTTTGAGAGGTATTTGTTAAGGCCAAATCTAGAAACAAACTATCACCCCAAGGTATGAAGTATAATAAACCAACCAGGAATACCATCTAAACTAAAATATAATCTAATTAACCACTAACCCAAAGAGAATTATCGATCTACATGGGTCGATGACAAACACTCGAGTATAAATAAATAATTTATGGGAACAATTAATCCCTCAAAAGATTACAATAATCAAATTACACTATGGAAACAATATCAGACATAGACATCAATATAAAATATCATGTAAAAGGTGATGATACAAAACTATAAATAAAGAAAAGATGCCAAAAACCCATCTCTTGATGGTATATGACCACCCACCATGTCCCCAGTCACCCACCTTTGGTCATCCTAAATCAAAAGTAAAAAGGAATAAGAGAGCACAAACACCTGTTATAATATTATAAAGGTTGCAAACACCAAATATCACAAGCAAGGTGTGAGATAAAGATCCCAATAGGATTCCACCAAATATTATATACAATTGCTTTATAAGGTAAGTCAAATATTCTAAAAGAGGAGTATAATAAAGAGAATGAGGATTAGTTTAAAAATAGAGTTTTAAACATTTAAAAATCATTTATCAAACCAAACCTATAAAACATGCCATTTAACCAATTTAAAACTAAAAATTTTATTGAAAATATTTGAAAACAATTTCACAAGATAAATTCAGATAATCAAGAAAACATAAGAATATGAACAAGGTATCAAAATACATACAAAATTTAATACAATAGTGTAAAGGTGCATAATAAAAATAAATAGATAAATCAAGTAAGGAAACTTCGGTGCCAAGTAGTGACAATGATCGCTGTCATGGATTGAGATCAATTATATGGATGTCATGGGTATAAATTAAGTATGATAGCGAGTCAATCATATAATAGATAATAAAAAATCATTATGACTAATAATTGGGTGTATATATAGTCTCACAGGTCTCAAGAAAAATAGTTCCACACGCACATTATTTCCTGGCCGCACATGTAATGCCCCAACCCCAGAAGCCCAGATCTGGAGAGTTACTTTATTACATTGGCATGATTACAAGGAATCAAATCTCAAAGGACTAATTAGTTTAGAAGTTTTAGAAAACCATATTACATACATGATTCCCATATTACATTGGAAAATAGAAAATAAAACATAATACATAACAAATACTAATAAAATACATCCTTGAAATTCATTCCAAGAATTCATCTTCATATCTTGGGGAAAGGAAACAAAATAAGAGTGAGGTCAAATTATTAGTAAGGGTAAGCATATAATAGAAGTAATCATGAATCAATTAGAATAAATAATATGGAAAGGTAAATAACTGAACACGCTTTCCATTTAAACAATTGGATAAGGCATAATGAATATGGAAAGGTATGTAATTGAAATACATTCCATTTAATCAATAAAATGAGAATTAAATATATCCATAGATAATTTCAAAGAAAAAATATCATGTATAAATAATAAATGAATATGAATGAAGGGAATAATTGATTATTGGATGCCATGTTTCCTAGGTACATGGTACGTTTACTATAAAGATCTATTCTCAAGAAAATTTAAACTAATTTGATTTATAAAAATGATTCATCTAATGAGACTACTGATGAATCAAGGGGTTTACATTAACCAGTCTGCAACCTCTATCATACCTATCTATTCTTATTGGAAACAAATGTGAAGGTTTTGTCACCAACTAATTTCATCCCACGAGGCTACCGATGCATCAAGGGTCTATCTATAACCAGGACTCACCCATGTCATACCTTTCCAAATAATTCATCATATATAAAATAATCAATTTAATTAATAAACAATGTTCTTTATCATCAAATATTTTTATTGAATAAAGGATAAAGATTTATCAAAATTTCCCCAGTTAATCAAATAATTGTCAAAGCGAACACCCTATGTAAAAATGATATAATGTTTAGGAAATAATAATATCCATCACACTAGAATATAAATATTTAAGATAAATTTAATGTATTATAAAAATGATAATAATTAAGTTATTTTTTCAAGGGAAAGTTAACAATCATAAAAGGAAGTGAGATTTCAAAGATAACTTTTACCACTTGGAATTTTCAAGTCAAACCCCTTGGATGAGATAATTCATAGTATAACATATAATACCATGAAATATGAGTTGATAATGATATTAAATGAAAAATGGGAATTATATACACCACACAAAAGAATTAAGTGGTGAATATGACATTTATCTCACATATGTAAAAAGTGATATGAAAATTCCTTACCTTACACTTAATTTTTGTGAGACTATCCTTAAACTAATTAATAATGGTTTTAATAATGTTATTAAATTATACCATAACCATAATAATATTTATAATATCATATATTAACTTTTTATAATATCTTATTACCTATTTGTTAATAATCTTTCATTATTTTCACTCTTTCAGGTGTTAATTGTCGAGTTTATTGAGTCTGTTTTGACTTGTTATTTATTGTTCATATTAGATAGATAATGATTTAATAATATAAAAAATATAATCCATGATGTAATTATCATATATGTTTAGTATATATGTATTTATAATAATCCAAAAAATTTGGATATGGGAAATAAAATGCACAGTTTATGGAGACAGTAGGTTGTACGTACGCATGAACGCTACTTCCATTTCTTTGTCATATTTAAAAGAATGAAAAGTAAATTATTTATATGTATATTATAATTATAGTATCATATTAATTTCATATTTATCACATATTTTTAATTAAAACCATCCTTAATACATTCCATGTAATGTGAAAATGTATCACATTGCTTTGAGGAGACGGTAGTCCACACATCCACAAATGATGTTATCATATTCCCACAAAATGGAAATCATAAAGGTATGTATTATATAAAAATTACAAAATCATAAATTCATAATAAATATCATATATATCAAATAAAAATAGATTTTCTTCATAATTCCCAACCATGAGAGGTGGTAAAGGAAAAACGAATGACATTATTTCTTGAGGTGGTAGTCCGCCGTACACATGAAAGGAAAATTCATTACCCATTTGATGGAAGTGTGAGTAGGTGTAGGTAAAAACCTTAAAATAATATCCTATAAGTATATTGAGGATACTTATGTTATTATATAATCATGTAATATGAAAAATTTAATGGTTTGAGAAAGAAATAACAAAAAAGTGATTGTTGAAGAATGTTACCTATTTTTTGAGTAACTCATTTTGGTTTACACAAAAGGACTTACTTGGATTGAATTATTCAAAAATAAAGGATTATAGGTTTAGGGGATGAATTTTGGGAGATTATTTGGGTATAGTATTGATTATCCAAAGAGGCTTGAGAGGTGTGAGTAAGGGGAAGAGTGAATTCCATTTTATAGTGGGGGAAGAGTGGTATTCTTGTAAATATAAAAAGGAAAAACTATTGGGAGGACTACCTTAACTCATTTTTGGCACTAGAAAACATGTCCAAGTAATTGAACAAATTCTATGAGACACGATCATAGAGAAAATATCGTTCCACAGGCTTCGATTTGACTGGTTGTGGAGCCTGAACGGAGTTACGGATCAGAAGTTATGGATGTTTGAAGGCAGATTGCTGGGAATGTCCATTGAGGACGATTTTGGGGCAAAGTATGGATTTGCATGAAAAAATGAAATCTTTCATGAAAAAATGGAATCTTTTGCACAAAATGGACTTGCATGCAAAATTGGAATGGAATTTTACGTGCACCATCATTTGGGGTTTTGCCTATAAATTCATGTGCACCCCCTTCTTCCCAAAGGGTACCCGGAGGTCGGCTGCCACTCTAATGCACGTAAGTCTACATCTTCTGCGCCTGCATGCAAAACCCCCCATTTTGTGCGCAAAACATCACTTTTGTGCATAAAGGGGGCAACATGCCCAATTTTGTGTGCAAATCATCATTTTTTCATGCAATAGTGCCACTGTGCCCAATTTTGCACGCACCAGTGCTACACTTGTTCAATTGCATGCACACCTCCCTTATTGCGCACAATCCATCCCTATTGTGTCCCAAACTTACCTATTGTGCGCAATACTTCCTTATTGCGTGAAAAACTTCCCTATTTCATGAAAAACTTCCAATATTGCATGAAATAGTTCCACGGTGCCCAATCCTGCGCGCACCTATGCCGCAGAGTGCAATCTTGTGCACAACCCATCCTGCATATGGCGCACAGTATCTAGGCCTGCATATTTTGGTCCATACTGCGGGAGCTGCACCCCCGCACCCCCACTTGGGAACAGTGTTGGGCTGCAGTTCCGGCCCTCCGGGCTGGTCCCTTTACTTCCGTCACTGACCCCCATGAAAAATGGACAGTCGCACCATGAAGTTTTCGGGCCGGGATACCGACATTTTCCATTGCGCCCTTATGCACACCCACCTTCCACCTATGGAATACCATGATTTGAGACACTCCTCCAAACACCATAAAATACCTTGAGTTGACATATTCCTGGTACCTATCATGTGTCATGATTTGAGATTCTCATCATCAATTCCCCTATTACCTTGAGTTGAACCATCCCTCAAGTAACTCATCCAAACCCTATCACCTGAATCTTATGTCAGGATACACTAGAAAGGGTTGCTCTTGCTTAAGTCCCAACACCAACCATTGCTAGGTGCCTTACGCCTAATATTCCTCTCTACATGACTATAAACTATAGTACACCCTATACCACAAACATATGATGACTCTTTATACAAACAAGAGATGACTTATGCACCAAGCATAAGATGCCAACAGTCCCTACTACATGACTATAAACTATAGTACACCCTATCATTCAATAATAGGATGACTTTTGTTCCAAATAAGAGATGCCTTATGCTCCAAGCATAAGATGCCAGTAGTCATATCTACATGACTATAAACTGTAGTATTCCCTATCATTCAATAATCAGATTACTCTTGTTCCAAATAAGATATGCCTTATGTGCTGAGCATAAGATGCCTCCTGCCATGATTACAATGGCGTAATTTCATAAGTGTTGGAATTAATTTGAGAATTACACCACTCCACATCATGCTTAATGTGTCTTAAATTTGGATCTTCATCCTCTTTCATGTCTAAAGGGACCACCCTAACGACCTGGTCCCATGCCGCATCGACTCACCTACTGTTCTGGGCCAACGCCCTGAAATTCTTCAGATGACACTTTGAGTTAGGACCTGTGTTTCAAACACAGTCAACAATTGACCCTTATTTTTTTGTCCCCATTTCAGGCTAATGCAATATGGATTATGTGTTTTGAACATGGTCAACAGTTATCCTCCATTGTCATGCCAAACTCACTGCGTTTCGAATATCGGGCATGTGATTCACACTTTTCATCTCCCTTTGTTCGGACTGATTCCAATGCCATTGGCGTTATCCCACTTGTGCACTAGCACATAGGTGTAGGCCACAATTATATGCCTCAATCCACTAGGGATTTGGGATGCCCTCATGGCCAAAAATGAGGAATACATCTGGGTGGCTTCCATGCAAAATCCCCATTCACTATTGTCTCTCCTTAATGGCACCCAGGCAAGCTAACAATTATTGATTTTTATATAGCCACGCTAATGTGGACCCCTCAGCAGATCACTCCATGACACCCCCTCACCACGAAATTGCTGATGCCTTCCCTTCCTTAAGGGTGGGTGAGTATCAGTTATGTAAGTCCTAGGGGTGGGGAGTGAACCCGACTCATCTGAGATACATGACATTAAACTGCCAAGCGCCACCGTCCTTAGAAAATGACGTTAAAATATAGCCTCACTCCGTGCCTTCTACATGGGGGAACCCATCTCATACATTCTCTATGCCCACTCATCTTCATGGGAGTGAGATATTTCTCAAATGGAATGAGATCCTCTTTGACGGAGCGATGCCTGTCTGTGGGGAAGGGCAACCACCTTGGTGTAAGCCCCTAGCTTTCTCGCAAGAGGTAGTACACTTAATCCTAATTTCTTCTTCTGTGCCAAGGACCAGAGGGGGGGATTGGCACCAGAAACCTCCTCTCTTCAGTGCCAAATCCTTCTCCCACTAGGCCTTTCCACCACTCTGGCCTCCATCCTGGAGTAAGTCCCAATCTCCATCTCTCTGGGCTGCTAACCACACGTAAGCCCCTGTTTCCTCTTTGGGCCACTAACCATGTGTAAGACCCAGTTTCCTTTTTGGGTGACTAACCACGTGTAATCCCCACTCCGCTTCCCATGGATGCACCTTTCATGATGTGACCATCAAGTCTCTGCTGCCTCTTGTTTCTCACACGAGCATGGATCATGTGGGCTTAGAGTAATCATCAACCATGACATCCTCTTTGGACCGCCTTAGAGTGTAAGCCCCAACCCACTCCAAACTATGTGGACTTTGATCCTTGCCAAGGAAAGGTATGTAGGAAGCCTCCCTGAGGTTCAATCCCAACAACCATTGGACCCGACCCCCTTCACATCAGTTCACCAAACTCCCGAACTATGTGAACTTTGATCCTTGCCAAGGAAAGATATGTAGAAAGCCTCCTTGAGGTTCAAGACCAATAACCATTGGTCCCAACCACTTCACGTATGTTCACCAACACCATACCCAACTGCATGGACTTTGATCCTTGCCAAGGTGAGGTACGTAGGAAGCCTCCCTGAGGTTCAAGACTAATGCCTATTGGCCCCAACCCCCTTCATGTCAGTTCACCAAACACCTCTTCTAAACTATGGGGACTTTTATCCTTGCCATGGAAAGGTACATAGAAACCCTCCCTGAGGTTCAAGCCCAAAACCCATTGGTGCCGACTAATTCACATAGGTCCACCCCCGTCCTTCATGATGTAAAACTGTACACCCCTTTTTGTCCCACATGACACTAAACTATCCCCCAATCAGCGGTAAGCCGTTGTCAACCCCAATCAGCAGTAAACTGTTTTCATCCCCAATCGATGGTAATCCAACGTGTTCCCCAATCTATGGTAAGTTGTTGTAGTCCCCTTTGTTGGGAGCCACATATCTGGTCAGCCCTTGAGCGTCAAATCAACCTTGGGCTTCTAACCACGCATAAGCCCCAGTATGTCATCGGGTCGTTGCCCCCTGTACACACCCTAATCCTATACCCCATTCTGAACTACATGGACTTTTATCCTTTCCAAGGAAAGGTGCATAAGAAGCCTCCCTGAGGTTCAATCCCAACAACCATTTGTCCCAACCCCTTTCACGTCAGCTCACCAAACTCCCGAACTATGTGGACTTTAATCCTTGCCAAGGAAAGGTATGTAGGAAGCCTCCCTGAGGTTCAATCCCATCACCCATGTCTCATCTTGGTATTTACCTCGAGCCTATGTGTTTTGGGAAGGTCTTGCACCAACCTAGAGGTTACACTTCCTCCATACCCCCTTCATACGGGTCACCTCCTTAGGTGTCTCATCGCCTCACCGAACTACGCAGACTTTGATTCCCTACCACGAGGATACGTAGGAAGTATCTTCAAGGCTCAATCCCAATACTACCATCACCTTCATGATGGTTCCATCTCATTCCCCCACAACTTCATTCAACTCTCCATCATTGATCCTGATTCTTACCCAGGCCGCTACATCCCAGTGAGATCATGCCAATTCACCTCTTCACTACTCTTAGCAGCACTCGGGTAACTAACTACGTGTTATCCCTAGCATCGGTGTTCCCTCCAAGGGTTTCACCCATCTGATCCACTCCAGTTAGTGTTTTGATCCGTCTAATCCATCTCCGTTAGACATTAAACTCACGGAATACCCTGTGTCAAACATGGGAAGCTGAGGAAAACCTCAGAGACATGCTTATGGCATATAATTCCCCACATTCGACATGGGATGCCTCAGGCTTCCATGCCTTCGAGATGCCCTATAATAAGGGGAAGAAACCCAGACATACCAGTGTTCTAGAATCTAGACATGCCAGTAATGTCCAATGTGACCACTCCCCTGGTCGAAGGTTAATGCCCTAACCAGACCCCTTGAAATGCCTTGACAGAAGAAATATAATTAACCAGCGTCTATGAAGACATGGCATTGGGAAGAGTTTCACGAACAACTTCTTAATCTATTAGGGAGACCCGAACTAGGTAATGAGTTCCGAGGAGGAATCCACATAAGGAGGAACCGACATCCTATCATCCTGTTTCGATCAAGGAGAAAATTTCCTTGAATAGGCGATGGATGCCGCCCGCCTTTGGAAAGTGGGAATGCAGGGCAGCAGTCAGCGTGTCCTCGTCCTCTAAAAAAGATGGATGTACGCGCCCCGGTGAGAGCTTCAGAAACACTCTTCTACCAAATAAATTAAAAAATAATGGATTAAAGTGAATTTAAGGTCGTTTCAAATCTCCACCATACAAAAATATGTGCATTTTTATAATTTTGTTCCTTAGTCTTTATGTTTCCTTATATTTATCATTTTGGTTTTTCATTTAGTAACTATTTTTATAACCTATGTAATTCATCCATTAAGAATAAATTAAAGTGATAATTATTAGAAAATTTAGACCCAATAAATTATAAATATTATATATAATTTACAAAATAAAAATCTCATGTGTGTTGGATATTAATTTTAACAGAAACACATGTAACGTGCAAAAACACCGCTTTAACCCGAACCATGCTAATAATGTTTTTACTAATTACGGGTAAATAAGTTCATTATAGAAGATCAATTGGTCTATAAATAGACCATATTTTATATTTAATAACATTTAAAAATTAATTAGAAGAATATAGTATTTTTAGTAAATTTTGAATGTTTAAATAAAATATCATTTATTATAAAATGACATTAATGTCAATTTTGAGATTATTTATCTAATTTAAATTTAAAAACATCAAGACAGTGATGTAATTAAAATATATTAAGTTAAAATCTATTTAAAATTAAATATTAATCAAAAATAATAATTCAAAAAAATAATTAATTTAATTTTATTCACTTTTAATATTTTTAGTATCATTTATTTTATTTAATTATTAACTAAATAATCATTACGTTGGCGTTTTTTAAACGTTTAATGTAATTATATCATCTTTAAAAATTATATTTAAATTATAATGATAAAAAACTCATTTAAATTTCAAAATAATGTTTATAACCAAAACTATGTGGGTTGTTCTATACTCCAAATCTTTATAGGAATTAAAATCAAGGATGGTACATTTTTTGTCCTTTTCTTTACTTAACTTATTATTTTTGTCAATTTCATGAACATGTGTCCCAATAACACATTAAATTAAAATATATATGGGATATAGTTTAAATATTTTCATAAAATTGATTTTGGAAAAGTGCCTAAGTCGTTTTGGCCCTTAAGTTTAAGGTTCAGTCTCTTGTTAAGATTAACTTTACCTTAATTGATGTAAATAATTTTAACTTCATTCAATAATATTTTTTCTAAAAAACTAAGTTTAAATTTTTAGACATTATAAATTATTATTATTCCAAATATTTAATACATTTTTTTTCAAATTCCAATATTTTAAGTGGCACAAATTAATTTAAATTTAATCTTGTAGATGGTACGACAAAGTGGGTTTCTAAAGTAAAAATGTTCAAAAGTTTGAGATGTGTTTATATAAAATTTCAATGTGAAATTGATTCCAATAAAAAAAATTGGATTAGTTTATGTAAAATTTATCTAATTTTACTTTTAAAACCAATTTAAAATATAATTTATCCTTATAAATAAATTAGACAAAAAAACAGTTTTCAATTAAAATTCAGTATTTTTTCACTATTTATCAAAAAATGAAACTTCTCAGAAAAGAAAAAAAATTAAACCTAACCTAATTTTTATGTTTATATTAAAATAATGATGGTTATTTTTTTATATTAATTTTATAAAAGTTTAAAAATTTATATTTAAAATAGGTGTGCCATTAAAAGTCAGAAAAATTACTTTTACAAAAAATATAGGGTTTTATGTGTAAAATTGCCTTTGATATTATCTTATGCCTAAATATATTGGAATAATGTCAAAATATTTGATTGGATATATAACATATAAATATACTATATAAATTCTCTAAAAGTGTTATAATTTAATTGACTGTGAAAAACATGACTAAATAGTTTTTTGTTTAAACCCGATGTTGTGTGCATTGTAAGCTATCAACAAAATTAAATTTATTATAAAATGAAAATATTGTCAAGTATTGGGGTGTTAAATTCTCCCCAAATTAAGTAAATTGAGTCCTCATAATTTAAACTTGATCTTAGTAATTGGTGGTATGATAATTGAAAATACTATTGTTGAAAAACCCATAATGTAAATAGGCTTAATAAAACATATTCTTATTAAGAGAGAAAGGAAAATGTAAAGTTCACCACAAAACTATTATTTCAAATAGGAGAATGTTAGTGAAAACATGGAAATGGAGGAAAAATATAACTATCATGTTCTTATTGAGAATGATAGAGAAAATGTTCATGTGAAAGTTATTGACCACAAATCTATAAACCAGAGGTGTGAAAAGGTCATTAATATAATCAATAATGATGATAATAAGATAACATTTTTTTTCAAGACCTTTTTCCTAGAGTTGAATTTTTTTTTTTCACTCTTTTTGAATATAAGTAAATATACTTACTTGATAAATTTATCTTTCATAAACACAATATTATCCTTTGGTTGTTCCTTGAACAATTTATACTTCATCTATTAGAAAAGGTTCCATAATATGGTGAAGTAATATATTGACCTCTAAAAACTTGTCCAAAGTTCAAAATAAACCATTTCATAAATGGTTATCCTTATGACCCTTATAAGTATTACGACCAAAAACTTTAGAATTAGTTACAAGGCAGTTAGTTTTATCCAATTTACTTTATCCATATTAATCATCTCTTTATTCCAGAATCATTATCTAAGTATCAAGGAAATATTAATGGTTATCTTTCCATCAAAAATGTATTTTCCAAATAGTTTAAATTTCCACAAAATCATTTTTTCCTTGGTAATATTCAACATATTCTCTCAAATCCTTGATGAAATAGTTCTGTATTACAATCCTTATACATTTTATAATTCTTATAACTAAGACATCATTGATAAAATACTTTTAAAACATTAATAAATGATCCAAATAAATAGGCACATTAATCATTCCTCTTTATCTATGATATTCTCATAATCTTGACCATGATCCATTAGCCTCTTTTGGGGTATATTCCTTTTAATCTTAAGACATTGATTTTCTTAGCATCTTATCTCTTTGCAGTCGAAGCATTGTACATTGGATTTTTTTACCCTTGCAGTCACAAGAATGGTGGCCTTTCTATAAACACTTATAGAAAACACCAATTCCTTTTAACCATGTACTATAGTGTTTCTTTCCACAATTATCCCATGTGGGGAAATAATTCTTTCTCTTCTTCCCTTTGTACATCTTTTTTTTCTACCTTCCTCTTATTCTCTTGCTTCCCTTAGAAGCCATAGAACTTGGATAATTCCTTACCAATATCATTAACACATGATACTATGTCTTAATATGTTGAGAATTGGGAGAATATTTCTCTTTGAAATATTGGATTAAGACCATAACAGATATGATCATTATTACTCTTTGGGTCATGTGAATTGGCGAGGTTCACACTCCTTCCACTAGGTGCCATTTCTAAATGATGACATATACTATATTAGATCATATCATTATAAAACATAATGTATAATCCCAAAGCTAGTAAAATACTTAATATAAATTGAAGAATTTATGCGTAGCTAATCTAATAATCATAAACATGGTTTCGTTGAGATGTTATTCTATACTTATCCTCAAACTTTAGAATAGGGTTATGTTACCTAATCTATGTTTTATAAATATAGTTTCAAAAGTTTCCACTAAAATACATTTGATACCAAATGTAATGCCCCGGCCCTAGAATCCCAGAGCCTGTGCATTACTTTATTACGTTAACATAGTTACACGAAATCAAATTCTGAAGGACTTATTAGTTTAACAATTTTGGAAAACAATATTTCATACATGATGCCCATATTACATTGTGAAATAGAAAATAAATCATAAAACATAAAAAAGGATAATAAAATTCATCCTTAAAACTCATTATAATAATTCATCTTCATATCCTAGGGAAATGAAACAAAATAAGGGTGAACTAAAATGCTCAGTAAGGGTAATCATGTAGTAGAAGTAATCATGAATCAATAAGAATAAACAATATGGAAAGGCAAATAACTGAAAACACTTTCCATTTAAACATATGGATAAGGAATAATCAATATGTAATGATATTTAATTGAAACATATTACATTTATTAAATAAACTAAGAATGAACTATATCCATAGATAATGTCAAAGAGAAAATCTCATGGTTAAATAATAACTGAATTTGAAAGAAGGCAATGCTTGATTATTATACGCCATATTTCCTAGGTATATGGTATATTTACCATAAATATATATTCCCAATATAGTTTAAAATAATCTAATTTGGAAAAATTATTTATATAATGGCACTATCGATGCATCGAGTGTGTTACATTAATTGGCCTCCAACCCGTATCATACTGGTCTATTCTACTTGGAAAAAGTACGAAGGGTTTGTTGCCAACTAATTTAATCCCATGAGACTACCAATGCATCGAGGGTATATCTATAACTAGGAACCACTCATGTCATACCTATATAAATCATTCCTCATATATAGAATAATTGATTTAATTAATAAATAATATGCCTTATCATAAAATATATATATTTAATAAAAGACACATATTTATCAAAATTTACCCAATTAATCAAATAACTTTCAAAGTAAACACCATATGTAAAAATGGTATATGGTTTAGGAAATAATAATATCAACCAAACTATAAAATGGATATTTATGATGAATGTAATTTACTATATAAATGATCATAAGGAAGAAATTGTTTCAAGATAAAGTTAACAATCAAAAAAAGAAGTGAGGTTGCAAAGATAACTTTTTCAACTTGGTAATTTTCAAGTCAAACCCATTGGATGAGATAATTAAATGTAAAACATATAATACCTTGAAATATTAGTGAATCATGATATTAAATTACAAAGGGGTAGTATATACACCACAAAAAATAAGTAAGTGGTGAATATGACATTTATCTCACAGATATAAAAAGTGAGATGAGAATCCCTTACCTTATATTTCCATTGGGTGAAAATATCATAAAACTCATGTATAATGGTTTTAATCATATTTTTAAATTATAAAATATCTATACTCACATTTATAATATCATATATTAACTTCTTATAATATCTTATTACCCATTTGTTAATAATATTTCATTATTTTCACTATTTCGGGTGTTAATTGCCTAGTTTATCTACCATGTTTTAACTTTTTTATTTCTTGTTTATATTACATAGATAATGATCTAATAATATATAGAATGTAAAACATTATTTAATTATCATATATATTTATTATATATTTATTTATAATAATCCATAATATTTGGAGATTAGAAATAAAATGCATTGTTCATGGATACGGCAGGCCGTACGTACGCATGAACGCTACTTCCATTTCTTTTCATATTTAAAATAATTAAAATTAAATGACATATATGTATATTATATTTATATTATCAAATTAATTTTATATTTATCACATATTTTTAATTAAACCCATCCTTAATAGATTCCATGTAATGTGTGAACGTATCACATCGCTTTGAGGAGGAGGTAGTCCACATGTCCTCAAACGATGTTATCATATTCACACAAGATGGAAAGCGTGGAGGTATGTATTATATTAAAATTATATAAGAATAAATACATAATAAATATCATTTATATCATATAAAAATAGCATTTCCATCATAATTACTAACCATGAGTGGTGGTAAAGGAAAAATGAATGACATCATTTCATGAGTCGATAGTCCACCGTACACACAAACAGAAAATTCATTACCCATTTGATGGAAGTATGTGTAGGTGTATATAAAAAACTAAAATTACAAAATATTAGCATATTTATGATACTTATGTTATTATATAAGCATGTAATATGAAAAATTTAATAGTTTGATAAATAAATAACACAAAAGTGATTATTGAAGAATGTTAACCCTTTTTCAGGTAACCCCTTTTATTTTTCACCAAAGGAATTCCTTGGATTAATTTATTCCCAAATTGAGGCTTCTTGGTTTAGGTGAGGTATTTTTTCGAGATTAATTTGGTATATTTTGGATGATACAAAGTGTCTTGAGATGTGTGAGGAAGGGGAAGAGTGATTACTATTTTGTAGTGGAGGAGGAGTGTATTCTTGTAAATATAAAAAGGAAACACTATTGGAAGGTCTCTATTACCTCATGTTCCACATAAATTTACAAATAATGGATTAAATTTAAATTATGGTCGATCCAAATATCCACCACACAAAAATAAGTACACTTTTATAACTTTTTTCCTTAGTCTTTATGTTTAATTTTATTTTTCATTTTGGGTTTTCATTTAGGTAACTAGTTTTCTAAACTACGTAATTAATATATTAAGACTAAATTAAAGACATATTTATTATAAAATTTATAAAAAATGAATTATAAATATTATATATAATTTATAAAATAAAAATAGCAATTTTTTGGAAATAAATTTTAACATAAGCGCATGTAACTTGCAAAAACACTGCTTTAACCCGAACTGTGCTAACAATGTTTTTACTACTTAGGGGTCAATATGTTCATTATTACAGATAAATTGATCCATAAATAGACCATATTTTATATTTATTAAAATTTAAAAATAAATTTAAATAATATAGTATTTTTATTAAATTTTAAATCTTTAAGTACAATATTAATTATTATAAAATGACATTAATGCCAATTTTGACATTATTTACTTAATTTAATTTTAAAAATACCAATAAAATTATGGAATTAAAATATATTAATTTAAAATATATTTAACATGAAATATTATTATAAAAAATAATGTAACAAAATAATTCATTTAATTTACTTCACTTTTAATATTTTTAGTATCATTTATTTTATTTAATTATTAACTAAATAATCACTGTGTTATCGTTTCTTAAGTTTTTAATGTAATTATATCATCTATAAAAATTATAGTTAAATTATCATTATATAAAAAAAATTATTTAAATTTAAAAATAATGTTTATAATTGAGACTATGTGTCTTATTCCATACTCCAAATATTTATAGGAATTAAAAGTAAGGAAGAAACATTTTTTGTCTTTTTCTTTACTGAAATTACTATATGGGTCACTTTCATGAAAATGTTTCCTAATAACTCATAAAATAAAAAAAAATATGGGATATGGTCAGAATATTGGCATCCAATAGATTTTGTATATATTTATAGGTCATTTTGGCCCTTAAGTTTAAAGTTTAGTCCCTTGTTAAGATTAATTTTACCTTAATCACTGTAATTAATTTTAAGTACATTCACTAATATTTTTGTCAAAATATAATTAAACCTTATTAGAAATTAGAAATTATTTTGATTCCAAATATTTAATCTATTTCTCCAAATTCTAATATCAGAATTGGTAGAAATTAATTTAAATTTAATCCCGCAGATGGGAAGACTAAATGTCCAAAAGTTTGAGATGTGTTTATATCCAATTTAAGTGTAAAATTGATTCAAATGAAATAAATTGTATTAATTTATTTAAAATTGATCTAATTTTACTTTAATAACAATTTAAAATATAATTTAACCTTATAAATAAATTATATGAAAAAGAAGTTTTCAATTAAAGTTTAGTATTTTTTCACTATTCATTAAAAAATGAAACTTCTAAAAAAAATACAAAAATTAAACCTAAACTAATTTTTATGTTTCTATTTCAATAATTAATTTTATTTTTTCATGTTAAATTTATAAAAGTGTCAAAATTTATATTTAAAATAGGCACACCATTAAAAGGTGGTAAAACTGCTTTTATAAAAACATAGGTTTTTATGTGTAAAATTGGGTTTGTTATTATCTTATGCCTAAATATATTGGAATAATGTAAAAATATTTTATTGAATATATAACATATAAAACTACTATATAAATTCTCTAAAAGTGTTAAAATTTAATTAACCGTGCAAAACCCAACTAAATAGTGTTTTGTTTCAACCTAGTGTAGAGTGCATTACAAGCTATCAAAAAAATTAAATTTATTATAAAAGGAAAATATTTTAAAGAATTGAGGTGTTACAACACATCTATATACTAAATATTTCATGTTCTATATGGATTCACTAGATGGGGTGTGAGTCTGCTAATGAAGCATATATCTAGGTCACCCCATTTTACTATCAAGTTTCCCATGACTAGTCAAAAGAGGTGAATGAGATAATCAAGTTATGAGGATTGTAATGGGGATCCTTATCAATATTAATCATTAGATCAAGCCCTTAATATTAAAATCATGGAAACATGCCCTCAATCACATCTCACTCTCACCCCAAACACTCTCAAAGTAAATAATCCCTTTTTCAACACCCAATAATGGGAAGTTTAAGAATAAAACAAGTTACAATAAGGTATTATTACATGATATAATTATCATAAAGTTCCAATTTATCGATCATGAATCATAGATTTCAATTCAAACCATTTTATACAATTCAACATTCCAAAGGGTAATTATACCCGCTTCCTTTAAAAAATAATCATAATAATTCCAAACAAGCATTTAAAATAATTATTTATTTTAAATCAACCCTAAACCATTTAAAGGAATTATTAAAATTTTAAAAGCTTTGAATAAATTTCAAAACATGGGTTTACACCCTCTTTCCATGTGAATAAATCAACCCTTTCAAATCACCCAAGATGACATATTTTAAAAACATAGGTAAAATCATTCAAAGAGGGATCTTAGTAATTCAAAAATTAAATCATTTGAAACTATTTAGAAAACATCAAATTGTTCAACTCATTTCATTTGAATCAAGTAATTTCATTTTAGAAATAAAAAATATAGCCAAAGTCCTCAATTTTAGAAAAATACCCTTTAAAAGATCATTGAAAATAAATCCAAACAAACATAGAATTTAAAAAATTCAAAAAATATTGTGAGAGATCATAATCATAGCCATATAAATCATACCATGTTCAATTTAAAGAGAATAGGGTGAAATAAGCTTTCATAATAAATTTAAGGAATAATTTTCATAGAAAATGCGTTAAAAATTAAGAAACATGTATCTATGAATTCTCAAGAAACAATTAATTAAAAGGAGAATGAAAATAATAAAAATACCCACTTGGAAAATAAGGAATCCAACCTTAATAGATCTAAAACGTGTCACATTTGATGGAGATCATCATATCTAGGTAGAAGGATCTTGAGAGAACATATAAAAGACTATAGATTCACAATTACACATCAATCATCCAAGATCCAATGAAACAAAAGGCCATCATAAACTATAGTAATAATGAATCAAAATAATAAGAGAGATCTAAGATCAAGGAGAAATGAACTCATTGGAATAGGATCACTGCTTTGATAAAAAAATTCAATCCTCTATGAAACAAGGTTGGGAGAGCCAAAACACCTATAAATGGATTCCAAAATCCAAAGGATCAAATTAGGTTAGAGTGGGAGAAGTTGGATTTAATTAGGAGGGTTTTAGTATTTTAATTAAGATTTTAGGGGCTTTTATTATTGTTCAAATGGTTTCTTAGGTTATGTCTCATGGTTTGTACTAATCATGTGCCTAATCATGCGCCTAAAACAAAGCCATTAGAAGAGCTGCATGGTTAGGCTGCATGGTTAGTTTAACCATACAAAAAACATGTGACCCTCTTCTATCTAGGTTTCATGTTTTGAAAAACTGTGTGCAAAACGTGTGGAAAATGTGTGCAAACCATATGACCCTCTTCTTACCAGGTTTCATGGTTTGGAAAACCTTGCACAAACCATACACAAACCATGCATAAGCCCAGAAACCACAATAAAAAGAATGAAAAAACACTATAAACAACCCAAAAAGAGATCCAATCATTAGATACCCAAATCAATGGGTAAAAACACCTAAAAAAAGTAATGCGATGTTATATGAATTTTGTATTTATAGGTTATCCCAAGAAAACAAGGGGTACTATCTATACAACCACTATAACAAGAAGGTGACCATTATAAGACAATATATTTTCCTTGATAGGGAGTATATCCTCAAGTTGGATAATGTGAGAAAGATTTACTTTTATGAAGTAGATGATCAAGATACATAATAGTTGGTGTAGTAACTTGTTCTATAGGTCCCCATGAAATATGTTGTTCCTAAAACACAAGTACTGCATAGGAGCGCTAGAGAGGACAGAGAACAAAAAAGACATGTTTTTCTAGTCACTGAATATGGTTAATTATTATTTTTTGAAAATAACAATTCTATTTCCTATAAAGTGATAATAGATAATTCAAAAGTTAAAATTTTGAAAGAATCCATGAATTCTAAGAAGGATTCTATATACCAGAACTAAGTTTGGGTTTTAGCCAATCTACCAGTTGATGTAAATATCATTACGTGTAAATGGGTATTTAAGAGAAAATTGTACATTGAAGGTAAATAAAGTAATTAAAAATCAAGGATGTTAGCGAAATATTTTAAAAAATGTTATGGAATTGATTATTATGAAACTTTTTCTCCAATTTACATGTTTAAATACATCAAAATTATACTTTTCATAGTATATTACCATGACTATGAGATTTAAAATATGGATGTAAAAACAAATTTCCTTAATGGTAACCTTCAGGAATATGTCTAGATTCTATAATATAAAGGGTTTATAAAAGTTGCACAGATCCATTTATGGGTTAGAGAAATAATCTAGGTCATAGAATATTTGGTTTGATGAATCCATAAGAGATTTTGGTTTCATAAATAATGAATGTGATCCATGTGTTTACAAGTGATTTAGTGGGAGTGAATTCATATTATTAATAGTATATTTTGATGACATATTAATTATTATAAATGATATATTGGTCTTATAGTTAGTTAAGGATTTGTTAAAAAAGTGTTTCTCCATGAAGGAATTAAGTGAAACAATATATATCCTTATAATCAAGATCATTACTGATAGATCAAAAAGGATCCTTGGACTAAGTCAAAGAACATAAATTAACCAAATACTATATAGATTTTGTATGGAATAATCCAATAGGGGATTGGTTATAGTGTTACATGATATAAATATCTCTAAGAAAATGTTTCCTTAGACACAATAGGAGAGAGATAGAGAATGAGTATGACACCATACACATTTTTGATAGGATCTATCATGTATTCCATGTTGTGTATTAGTATTGATATTTCATATGATTTAAGAATGATTGGTAGATATCAAGTTTATCAAGAAGAACATCTCTGGTTTCATGATATATAGAGTCAACAAAGAACTAGTCATCAGAGGATATACAAATGATAGTTTCTAATCAGATCAAACTGATATGAATTCATGGTCAGTATATGTATTTTGTATTAATAGAGGAGTTATGATATGGAAGAATTTAAAACAACTAGTTTTCACTGATTCTACAGTGGAGACTGAGTATATAATGGCTTCTAATACAACCAATGAAGCTGTTTGGATTTGCAACTTCATTTAAGAGATTGATGTTACACCTAGACTTAAAGATCCCATCACACTGTATTGTGATGATACTATAATGATGGTTCTCATAAAGGATCCAAGTTCACATAAATAAAAAATCACATACTACTCAAATATCACATCTTAATAGTTTTTTCTCAAAGGGGTGAAGTCGTTATAGATACCCTAGCCTTTTACACATATTATTACATGATTTTAAGAATAATTAAAGATCAAATTTCAAGCTAAGGATCATAAAGTCTAGTGTCCTTGGGAGATAAGGTACATAATTAAACATCATGAAAAAATATTTTATTTAATTATAAGGCCCCATCCTTAATAAATTACATAATATTGAGATAATTCAATAATTTGACTTTAATACACATTGAGGATCTTTTCAGGTTTAGAGTTTTAAATAATTAGGCCATTATTAATACATTACATCTCAAATATTACAAAGTAGACAATTATACTCTATCCAATTTTTTTCACAATAATAAAAATCCTTAAATAAAACAAGAATTCATTTCTTGATAAAAATATTCCTGAATTATTTATTTCTCTTAACCTTCCTTATACCCTATGAAAAAAATTTCAAACACTTAGGATGAGAAAAAAAAGATCATTAAGGGATATAAAATAAGAAAATAATACATTAGTCCATGAATACATAAAAACCAATGAAATCATACTTTTTCACTCATAAAACATAATCTTATTAACATAACTCATGAAATCATAATATTTATGAATAACTAATAGAAATCATAAATCATAAAGGTAACTTGTGGCATCCATAACATACTTACATTGTAGCTTTGACAACTACAGAGGGAGTAACCTTCATGGTTACGTTTAAAATACCCATCATAGTATATTTCCCAAATATCTTAGGAGAAACCTTAACGTTTAGATTTTTCATGTTACCCAATGCGTTAGAGAGCTATCATGGGCTCACCCACCCTGGGTTTATCATAGAACCAACCATATAGATAAGCAATTCCCAAGAACCGTAACATAATCATAACATATGAACAAGTATAAAGGAAAAATAACATTTCCACATTGCAATCATAAGTCATCATATCAAGATATTGATATAATCAATCCATTATCAAAATCATTTTCAATAACAAAACACCTAAAAAATAATATGGTATTTAATTTTTTTTAAAACCATTACGACTTTTAGAAGAATCCAAATATCAAATAATTCTCACAACGACAGAAAGGTTGTTGTCGCTACGTACGTTAAAAAAGAAACATTCCTTTTGTTGTTTAGTAAAATGATTTGTAAAAAAATATTCCTTTTGAATTTTTTTAATGAAATTAAAATTAAAATTATTTTATTATACACCCTATAAAACAAGGTTGTATATAAATCAAAATATGTCTCAATGAGAGGAGATTGAGACAGAGTCCCTTACCTTGAGTCCGACTTGTCTTGTACATTTTTTATCTTCCTGAATAATAAAATTAGTTTAATTTATACTTGATTCAGAAAATTTTTCATGTTTATTATTCCCATTACATCACTTATGAACATGTTATAATAATTAGTTAATTATTTGAGTTCATGTCATATGATTTTTCGATAATCAGTTCTTGAGTCGAAAATGAACATGGTATGATGTCACTAGTCCATGTTGTCATAAGTTCATCATCTCCAGAATAGTATTCATGATTTAAATATAATATATATACAATATATATGTATTTATAATATTCCATAAAATTTGGAGATAATAAATCAAATGCACCGTTAATGGAGACGATAGGGTGTACGTATGCATGAACGCTACTTTCATTTCTTTGTCATATTAAAGAAATGAAAACCAAATGATATATAGGTATGTTATAATTTCAGTATAATATCCATGTTATATATGTTACATAAGTTCATTAATTCCACACTTTATACATTCCATGTATGGCATGGATGATTCATATCACTTTGAGGGGGTGATAGTCCACACTTCCTCAAATGAAATTATCGTATTTACACATTATAGAAAGCATAAAGGTGTGTTGTAAATAAAAATTATAGAAGCATAGAGTTAATATAAATATAATATATATCATATTTATTCATTAAATTAATTTATATAATCATGGTTTAATGAATATCATGTATAATTAATTGCATCACATCATGGATACGGTAGACTGTACACACGCACGAGCAATGATATTATTCACTTAATGGTTAGACAGTATAGAATTGGATGGTATATTAATTATACTTAATAATTATCATGATATATTCATTATTTACATCCATTATACTCATCATTATACCCATCCAAATTATGTCTTATTGAATAAAAAATTTCACCATAGTGTGGAGACGGTAAACCGTACATATGCACGCATGGTGATATTCTTATTCATATGATGGATAAAAGGAGTTATAAGGTTATACCATAATTATAATAACATATAAGAATGTATAAGATAGTGTATTTATTACTTTATTATGGAAATTACATAAGAAGAGTAAGTAGAATAAGAAAATAATTTTGAAAGAGGAGATGAAATAAATACCCATTTTTCGAGTAAATCCTTTTGATTTTCACAAAAGGTCTCCTTAGGATGTATTTTTGCTCAAATTTTGGCCTATATGATGAATTTATTGATGTTGGGATCTTATTTGGGTATAATTATTATGAGTAAAGTGGCTTTAGAGGTGTGAGTAAGTGGGTAGATGTGGTGTCCTTTTATAAGAGAGAGGAGGGGCACTTTAGGAAAGTCTTGAAATATTATTTTATTGTAATTTTTTTTCAAATTATAATAGTTAAAAAGTGATATATTTATAGGATAATATGAGTATGGGTCGAAATCCTCTCAAACAATAGGTTTTAGGTATGTTTAGGTTGCAAAATTAACCTTATCTTTTAGCTTTAACACTTAGTTAAAAACATTAACTATTACCATGTCTTCTTGTATTTTCACAATATATGATTACTATAGTTACTATAAAATAAAAATAGAACCATAAGTGGAAACATTATATAAGTCAGTTAGATGAATATTAGATTTTTAGGACTAGTATATCATTTAATAAAATAGTATTTTTTTAAAAACCCATTTATGTCAATTTTAACACTATTTATTAATTGATTTTTGTTAAAGTCATAAAAAATTGATTCCTTCGAACCAAAAGAATTAAATAAAATATAACATGTCATAATAATCCATATAATTCATGGATGACATCAAAATTTTCAAATTATATTTATTTCAATATTTATAATATCATTTATTTGAATCCTTTATTAATGAATCAATCACTGCATCATCATTTTGTCATAATTAAATTCATTTATTTAATCTATAAAAATTATAAATAAAATACCATGATGTAGGAAATATTTTCCCCAAATTAATTTTTTTTAGTAAAAAGATACATGTTTATGTTATATTCCCCTTTACTTTAAATTAATAATTATAACATGTCATTTTCACACCCAAGTGGTTCCCAAATGACAAAAGTTAGGCCTAAGGATTATTTAGGTCACCCATGAATCATCTAATAATACTAGGAAAAGTATTAGGATAGTTTTATATTATTATAATATTATTTTTACCCTTATTTGCCTAATTTACCCTTTTACCATGGTAAATAAAAATAATTACAGAAGTTATTATTCATAATATCAAAAAATAAAAGGTAACTATTTACATAATTTGGAACTTATGATTCTAAATATGGAATCCATTTTTCTAAATTCAAAAAAAATAAGTTTCATTAGTTAATTTAAAATTAATTCATGTTGTCAAAACTAGAGAGCAGGTTTTTATGAAATAAAAACTATCAAAAGATCGACGTGGGTTTATATCCAATATAAATGTAAAATTACTGAAAATTACCAAAATTAGATTAAATTATAAAAACATAATACAACTAAAATTTAAAACCAATAAAAAATATAATATAACTATATAAATAAATTAGGTGAAAAATCATTTTTGACTTAAAATGTGGTATTTTTCACTATTCATTAAAAAATAAACTTCATTAGAAAATTACCAAAAATTTATCCAAAGTAAATTTTGATGCCCCAATTCTATATAAGAAGTTTATTTTTTCAAATATAACATATAAAAGCGAGAAAAACTATTTTTAAAAGGTCTCACCATCAAAAGGAGGTAAAACTAAAATTTAAAAATATTAGAGTATTTTATGCTTAAAATTAGATTCATTCTCATTTTAAGCCTATAAAATTCATTGGATAAATGTAAAAACATTTAAAAAATATTTAAAATTATAATATAGTTAATTATATTCATTCCCGCCAATAAAACGTCTAGGTGTTAACTACCATTTAAAATAATAATATTATTGTCGTATTATTTTTTGGTATAACTCAGTGTTGTGTGCAACATAAGATTTCAGAGAAAACCGTTGTTGTGTGTCAGGTTTTCTATCATACATAGTGTCCCCTTTAAAATAAAATTAATATTAAATTCAAAAATATTAATAGATATGAAAATGTATTATTTTATAAATACCTGGGATGTTACATCATTACCCCCTTTTTGAAATTACGTCCTCAAAATTTTATTTACTTATCAAATAAGTGGGGGTATTTATAACTCATAGTATTTTTAGATTCCCATGTTTCCTCTTCAACCATAGAGTTTTTCCACAAAAAATTTACCTGATAAATCACCTTATTCCACAACACTTTTTCTCTGTGGTCAAGAATCTGCATTGTCTATTCCTCATAAGAAATATTCTCTTCCAACTGGACTACCTCTGAACTCAAAACTTGATATGAATCCATAATATAATTTCTCAACATTGAAACATGAAAAACATTGTGTAACTGGGATAAAGTTGGAGGTAAAGCCACCCTGTAGGCAACTGATCCAAATTTCTCTAGGATTTCATAGGGTCTAATGAACTGCACACTTAGCTTTCCCTTCTTGCCAAATTGCATCACACTTTTCCATGGAGAAATTTTGAGAAAGACATGATCACCTACCTCGAAAGAAAGATCCTTCATCCGGTTATCTGTATAACGTTTCTGCATGCTCTGAGCTTTCCTCATGTGCTTCTGAATCAATTGAACCTTTTCTTCTATCTCTTATACCAATTCTGGTCCCATCAACTTCCTTTCACCTACATCATCCCAAAAAGTTGGAGTTCGACACCACTTTCCATATAATGCTTCAAATGGTTCCATCTGTATACTAGAATAAAAACTATTATTATAAGAAAACCCAACCAAAAAAATGTGTTGATCCCAACTTCCCTAGTAATCCATTGAATAAGCATGTAGCATATTCTATAAGGTCTGAATTTTTTGTTCTGAATACCCATCTGATCGAGGATGAAAAGATGTACTAAAATTTAATTTAGTACCCCACAACTTCTGAAGGCCTTTCCAAAAGTTAGAAGTAAACCTTTGATCAAGACCAGATATAATGGAGAGTAAAAATCCATGTAACTTGACTATCTATTTAATATACAATTGATAAAGTTGATCTAGAGAATGTGTATCTCTAATAGGAAGAAAATGAGTAGATTGAGTCAATAGATCAACAATAACCTAGGCTGTATTATTACCTTGAGATGTATTCAATAATCCCACAATGAATTCCATGGATATATTTTCCCATTTTCAATCTGGTACTGGAAAAGGAAGAAGCACCCCCTTCGGAAATTGTCAATTTTCTTTCACTTGTTAACAAGTCAAACACTTCACAGTAAAGTTAGCAATATATCTTTTTATTCCATCCCACTAGTAATACTCCCAAAGAACTTTGTACATCCTAGTACTTCCAGGATGAAATAAAACAAAGAACTATGAGTTTCACACAAAAACACTTTCTTTAATTTGAAATCATAAGCCACACATAATCTATTTACAAACCTCAAAAAACTATATTTATCAATGTTAAATTCAGGAAAATTACCCTTCTAAACTAATTCTACCTTTTCCTATAACTCACTATATTTATTCTACGCTTTCTTTATTCTATCTTCTAGAGACTATTGTACTGAAACCTAAAACAAAATAGAGGAATTTATTGCACCAAAAAATTCTATGCCAAATTATATCAAATCATTAATCAAAGGGTCATGTTCCAAATGTAACATGGTTAATGTAGAATTACTTTTCTAACTCAAAGCATCAACTACTTTGTTTTCTTTTTCAGGATGGTAATGAATCATGAAATCATAATCCTTGATTAATTATAGTTATCTTCTCTGTATCATGTTCAATTATTTTTGAGTAAATATATACTTCAAAATTTCATGGTTAATATATATTTCACATTTTACTCTATACAGATGATGCCTACAAATTATTAAAGCAAAAAAAACAACAGTTAATTCCAAATCATGTGTAGGGTAATTTAAATCATGAGTTTTCAATTGAAATATAGCATAATAAATTACCTGATCATTCTGCATTAGTAAACAACTAAGTCCTTTCAAAAAATATTCATTGTAGATAAAAAATTCACCATTTTTGGAAGGTAGTTGTAAAACTAAAGCATTCTCCACCCCTTTCTTCTTGTAGTCTAGCTACTTTCCATCATTTGAGTTCTTCATCAGACACTAATTTTCATAATGACCCATATCATTACACTTAAAAAAATTTACTAACTGTAAATAAGATTTTGTCTTACCACTACCTTGATATTTTTTTGTGAAATTTTGAGCCTTATGTCCCATTTTACTACATCAGAATCACTTAACAGAATTTAAAAGGCATTTCCCAGTGTAATTTTTACCACTATTTTCACAAACTATAAACTTAAGTTTCTTACCATCAGAACTTTCCTTTGAAACCTCGACCTATTATTCTATTGTTTTTCAAAGAACACCTAATCAATAGAAAACTCAATTTCTACCTTCTCCGAACATCGAACAAGTTTTTCATAAATTTTGAACTCATGAGAAGCTAATACCCTTAGATAATTTGGATTTAATCCTAAGTAAAAATGATAGATTTTACTATCAATATCCCATATGAAATTTGAAGCATACCTTTCATTTCGAGTGAATATTTCTTTATAAGCAGCCACTGAGTCATCCTCCTGCCTCAATTACAAGAATTGTTTTTCCATTATAAGTTGAATCACCTTAGGAAAATATTTATCAAGGAACATACCTTTGAATTAATCCCAATCAAGAGAATAAATCTCCTCACTGTCCCTGATATTTTAACCATCGACCACCACAGACCGACTTCACCTTAAAAACTAGTAAATAGAAAGACATTCCTTTTGATGTTCTGAACACCCCATGACATCAAAAATCTTTTCTAGTGATTTAATCCACCCTTCAGCTAGCACATGGTCAGATGATCCTATGAATGATGGGGGATGTTGCCTCATGAAATTTTCCACTACTGATATATTCCTCTGTGGTTGATATGGATAATCTCGTTAATGGATATGACCTACATTTATATCCTAAGTCAACTGTTCCATTACTACAACAAACTGTTCAGTTCTGATTCTGACCATCTCAGGTTACTGGTTTGGAAGGTTGTTTTCCTCTGGATTTCATCCAAGCACAACTTCTTTGCTTCCTCTATTGAAAACCATTCTGAACAGACATATCTTAGATGAAGCAACATGGTAATCCTTAAATGATATTTCAATTTTACCACAAAGTAAAAATAATTTATGGATATTCTATTAACAATATCCTAACCCTTAAAGTCATCTAAACTAACCTCTGATACCAACTACAAGGTCCCATCCTTAAAACATTACATAATCTTGAGATAAGTCAATAATTTTACTTTAATACACATCAAGGATCTTTTTAGGTTTAGAGTTTTAAAGAATTAGGTAATTATTAATACATTACATCTCAAATATTACAAAGTAGACACTTATACTCTATCCAATTTTCTTTAAAAATAATAAAACTCCTTAAATAAAACAATAATTATTTTCCTGATAAAAATATCCTTAAAATATTCCTTTTTATTACCCTTCCTTATACCCTGTGAAAAACATTTCAAAAAATTGGGATGAGCATAAAAATCTCGGTAATGGATATACAATAAGGAAAGTAGACATTAGTCCATGAATACATACAAATCAATGAAACCATACTTTTCACTCATAAAATATAAGCTCTTTAACATACCTCATGAAATAAAAAGATTTATGAATAAGTTATAGAAGTCATAAATCATAAAGGCAACTTGTGACATCCACAACATACTTACATTGTAGCTTTGACAGCTATAGAGGGAGTAACCTTCATGGTTACATTTGGAATAACCATCCCAGAATATTACCTAAATATCTTATGAGAAACCTTAACGTTTACCTTTGTAATGTTATCCAATGCATTAGAGAGCTATCACAGGCTCACCAACCCTTGGTTTATCATGGAACCACCCGTATACATAATCAATTCCCAATAACTATAACATAATCATAACATACGAACAAGTATAAAGGAAAAATAACATTTCCACATTGAAATCATATGGAATCATATCAAGATATTGATATAATAAATCCATTATTAAAACCATTTTCAATAAAAAACCTAAAAAGTAATATGGTATTTACTTTTCTTTTTAAAACCATTATGGCTTGTAGAGGAATCCAAATATCAAATAATGCTCGTGGCGGCGGAAAGGTCATTGTCATCACGTACGTTAAAAAAGAAATATTCCTTTTGTAATTTAGTAAAATGCTTCATAAAAAAAAGATTCCTTTTGAAAACCATTGAATGAAATTAAAAGTCAAAGGTGTTGATTATATATAGTATAAAAGAAGTTTGTATATGAATCATAATATTCCTCAATGAAAGGAGTTTGAGACGAAGTCCCTTACCTTGAGTCTGACTTGTCTTGTTATTTATTTATCTTCCTGAATAATAAAATTAGGTTAATTTATACTTGATTCAGAACATTTTTCATGTTTATTATTCCCATTACATCACATATGATCATTTTATAATAATTAGTTAATTATTTGATTTCATGTCATACATTTTGTCGATAATCGGTTCTTGAGTCGAAAATGAACACGGTATGATGTCACTAGTCAATGTGAAAATAAGTCCATCATATACAGAATAGTATTCATGATTTAAATATAATATATATCCATTATATATGTATTTATAATAGTCCATAACATTTGGAGATAAGAAATGAAATGCACCGTTCATGGAGACGGTAGGCCGTACATACGCATGAACGCTACTTTCATTTCTTTGTCATATTAAAAGAATGAAAACTAAATTATATATAGGTATATTATAATTATAGTATATTATCCATGTTATATATGTTAAAAAAGTTTATTAACACAATCCTTTATATGTTCCATGTATGGAATGAACAAGTCATATCACTTTGAGGGTGCGGTAGTCCACACATCCTCAAATGAAATTATCATATTTACAAATTATGGAAAGCATAAAGGTATGTTGTAAATAAAAATTACAGAAGCATAGAGTTAATATAAATATAATATATATCATTTTTATTTATTCCATTCATGTATATAATCATGTTTTAATTAAGATCAATTAGGATGAATCACATCGCATCGTGGAGACGGTAGGTCGTATGTACGCATGAGCGATGATATCATTCACTTAATGGTTAAAAGGTATAGAATTTGATGGTATATTAATTATAAAAAATAATTATCTTTTTATATTAATTATTTAAATCTATTATGCTCATCATTATACCCATCCAAATTAAGTCTTTTTGAATAACGAATTACACCACGACGTGGAGACGGTTAGCCGTAAGTACGCACGCATGGTGATATTGTTATTCGTAGGATGGATAAAAGGAGGAATAAGGTTGTCCCATTGTTTTAATAACATATAATATTGTATAATATACTGTATTTTTTACTTTATTATGGAAATTAAATTATAAGAGGAAGTATAAGAAGAAAATAATTTTGAAAGAGGAGATAAAACAAATACCTCGTTTTCGAGTATCTTCTTTTGATTTTAGCAAAAGGTATTATTAAGATGGATTTATGCCCAAGGTGTGGACTCTGGTAGTAAGGAAGGGATGTTGGGAGCTTATTTTAGTAGAAGTTAGATGATCCAAAGGGCTTTATATTTGTGATTAAGTGGGTATATGTGGTGGCCGTTTATAATAGGGAGGAGGGGCACATTAGGAAAGTCTTGAAATATTATTTTATTATAAATTTATTTTCAAATTATAATAGTTAAAAAGTGATATATTTAGAGGATAATATGTGTATAGGTATAAATTATCTCAAACAATAGGTTTTATACAAGTTTAGTTCACCAAATTAACCTTATCTTTTATCTTTAACCCTTAGTTAAAAACATTAACTCTTACCATGCCTTCTTGTATTTTCACAATATATGGTTACTATAGTTTCTATAAAATAAAAATAGAACCATAAGTGGATCATTATTGAAATTTTTATCATTTTATAAGTCATTTTTCTGAATATTATATTTTTATCACTATTATATCATTTAATAAAATAGTATTCGTTTTAAAAACTCATTTATGTTAATTTTGACACTATTTAGTAATTGATTTTTGTTAAAGTCATAACAAATTTATTAATTCAAAAGAAAATCATTTAATAAAATATAACATGTCATGATCATCCATAAAATTCTTGGATGACATGAAAATGTCTAAATTAAATTTATTTTAATATTTATAATATCATTTATTTGAATCCTTTATTAATGAATCAATCAATGCATCATCATTGTGTCATAATTAAATTTATTTATTTAATATATAAAAATTATAAATAAAAAAACTATGATGTTGGAAATATTTTTATCTTTATAATTACTATTTATAGTTTAATATATCACTTATATAACCCCACCTTAAAATTATTTTTGTAAAAAGATACATGTTTATGTTATATTTCCCTTTACCTTAAATTAATTAGTATAACATGTCATTTTCACACCCAAGTGGCTCCCAAATTCCAAAATTTTGGAATAAATATTGTTTTGGTCTCCCATGACTCATCTAATAATATTAGGACACATTTCAGGTTAGTTTTATATTATTATAATATTATTTTTACCCTTATTTACCTAATTTACCCTTTAACTGTGGTAAATAAAAACAATTACTGAAGTTACTATTCATAAAATATAAAAATAAAAGGTACCTATTTAAATAATATAAAACTTATGATTAAAAATATGGAATCCATTTTTTCAAATTAAAAACACAAATGTTTCATTAATTAATTTAAAATTAATTCCCGTTGTCAAAACTAGAAAGCGAGTTTTTAAGAAATAAGAACTATCAAAAGATTGACATGTGTTTATGTCCAATTTAAATGTAAAATAATTTACAATGAACAAAATTGGATTAAATGATGAAAAAATAATACAATTACACTTTAAAATCAATAAAAATGATAATCTAACTATATAAATAAATTTGATGAAAAATCAGTTTTGACTTAAAATGCAGTATTTTTCACTATTGATTAGAAAATGAACTTTATCATAAAATTACCAAAAATTTATTTAAAGTAAATTATAATGTAACTCTTCTATAGAAGAAGTTTATTTTTTCAAATAGAACATATAAAAGTGACAAAAACTTTATTTTAAAAGGGTTCCCTATCAAAAGGTGATAAAACTACCTTTTAAAAATATTAGAGTATTTTATGCTTAAAATTGGATTTATTCTCATTTTAAGACTCTAAAGTTCATTGGATAAATGTAAAAATATTTGAAAAATATGTAAAATCATAACATAGTTAATTCTATTCATTCCCTCCAATACAACAGCTCGACGTTAACTACTATTTAAAATAATAATATAATTGTCGTATTATTTTTCAGTATAACTCAGTATTGTGTGCAATGTAAGATTTCAGAGCAATCCGTTATTGTGTGTTGGGTACGCTATCATACATAGTGTCACATTTAAATTAAAATTCATATTAAATTCAAAAATATTAATAGCTATGAAAATAAATTATTCTATAAATACCTGGGATGTTACATTAATCTCCATAATGAGCTCCTAACTTCTATTGAGCTCCTATAACTACATAGGATAACCTAGAGAATACATGAAAAAAATGGATGAGCTAAAAAAAATAGTAAGGAAATAATCATAGGAATAATACAGAGCACAAGGGTTAGAAAGAATAACATGATGACATAAAAGACATTTAACATGAATAAACATAAGGAAGAATAACATGTATAACATGGGAAAATATAATCATGGTATTTTAGGAATGTGGAAATACCATATAACATGACATAAACATGAGTGAAGACTAACCTCCAAGACATGGTGGACAAAGTTTCATAAAGGAATCATGTTCACTCTATATCCCATCATGGCATCTCATGAGACTAAACATTACCCAATGCATTAGAGCACTATCTGGGTGAAACCATCATAACATGTTCATGAATATGTATTCCACATGAATAATCATACATAAGGAATAAAACATATACATAAGGGTTACCCATGGTAGGAATTGAGTATCATAATCACATCAAAAGGCATAACATAATGGAATATCATAATGGCGTCTGTGAAAGAAAGTATTTAAACCATGTGTAGATATTCATAAGGGAAAATAGGCATAGATCATGATAAGTGATGTCAAATTGAAGTTAATACATGTAAAAATAGTGTTTAATGTACTTTATAAATAAAATATTTTAGTGCGGTTTAAGGAAAATATTTAAAGATTATTTAAAACTAAAAAGGCATAATTGTTTGTATAAAACCAGAAATGAACCAAGATATATTTTCATGATAAAATGAGTGATTTTATTAAACTGATAGCGTCTTAAAAAAATTATGGAGTGCACTTGAAAATGGGTAATAAATAAGGAATTTCCCTTGAATCGGGTTTGCTTTTCAAGAAGATTTGAGAAAGGAACCCTATTAAAACATATATTTCCCCATAAAAGAAGGATGATACGACATGGATACAAGAGTTTGGAACATATAAATAGAATTTAGAATAATTACATAAAAATAAATTGGAATTAAATTGGGGTAAAGATAGAGAATGATTAACCTAAAGGAATTAAATTGGGGTATAGGTTCCTTAACTTCTATAAATACTTCTTATTTCATTCCTTATTCATTTATAAAGTTTGTATTGTATTATTAATTTGATTTTATGTGATTTATAATATATAACATAATTATAATATGTTAATTTCTATTGGTACAAATTTTAGGTTGTTATATTCTTCTCTCCTCTTCATACTTATGATTCCACCACAGTATTTTGACTGGGTGAGTAGTCTTATTTCATAGAAATTTATCTCCACGATCCAAGATATTAACTATTTGTTCCTCATATGAGAGATCAATTTCCAACTATACTACCTCTAAATTCAGTACATGTGTTGGATCTGGTTTGTACTTCCTCAAGAGGGATAAATGGAATACATCATGTACTTGAGACATGGTTGGTGGAAGTTCTAGTCGATAGGCCACAGCTCCGACATGATCAATAATCTTGAAGGGGACAGTGTACCTAGGGCTTAACTTTCCTTTCTTACCAAATATCACAATCCTATTCCATGGAGATATGTGGAGGAATAACATATCTCTAACCTTAAACTCAAGGTCTCATCTATGATTATATTCATAGCTATTTTTTTGACTTTGGGTTGCCTTGATGTGATGTTGAATGGTTTTCACCTTCTCCACCATTTATTTGACCATTTCAGGTCCTACCAACTTATGTTCACTAACTTCATCCCAACATTACAATGTTCTATATATTTTCTCATAAAGGTATTTATATGGATCCATTTGGATGTTAGAGTGGAAACTATTATTATAAGAGAATTCGACCGAAGGTAGATGTTGGTCCCATCCTCCTTTGAAGTCTATAGAATACACTCTCAAAATGTCTTCGATCATTTGAATATTTCACTTAGATTAGCCATCAGTTTGAGGATGATAGGCCATACTGAAGTTTATCTCAGTGATTAGATTATATTGGAGACTTTTCTAGAACTTCAAGGTGAATCTCAGATCTTGATCAGATACAATAAATAGTGGTACTCCATGCATCATTAACACTTCTTTGATATATATTTGTGCAAGTTTATCCAATCAGAATTCTTCTCAAATTGAGATAAAGTGAGTTGTCTTTATAAGATGATCCACAACAACCCATATAGCATTGTTTCCTCTGGATGTATTTGGAAGTCTAGAGAAAAAGTACATGGTAATTTTCTCCCACTTCCATGTTGGTATGGATAGTGGTTACATCACCCCTTAGACTTTTTCATTTCTAACTTCACTTGTTGACATACCAGGGACTTTGATGTATAATCAGCGGCATCCTTTTTCATATTATCCCACTAATTGTTCTCTTAGAGCCCTTGATACATTTTTGTGCTCCATGGGTGAATATAGAAGGTTGATCTACGTGCATCATTCAGAAGATCCTTCTTTATCTCTAGATTTTATTGTACACATAGTCATGACCGAAATCTCAGGACTCCTTCCTCATTCATTTTATATTCTGAGTACTTCCCCTTTCTCATAGCTTCCACATTCTTCTATATTTTCACATCATTCCTTTGAGCATCCTTTATTTTCTCTATAAGGGATGGTTGAGAAATAATTTTAGAAAGGATTGATGATGTTCCTTCCTTAAGAATTCCCATGTCCATCCTTTGAAGGTCTAAGAAGATTGGATCCTTCTCAATTCTCATCATTAATAAAGATGCAAGATCCTTTAAACTTAGAGAATCTGCCACTTTATTTAATTTAACAGGATGATAGTGGATTGAGAAGTCATAATCCTTGATGATATCTGACCATATTAATTGGAACATATTAAGCTCCTTCTGTGTGAAAATATATTTGAGAATATTGTGATTAATATATATCTCACACTTCTCCCCATAGAGATAATGCTACCAGATTTTCAATAGAAAGATCACAGATGCCAACTCCATATCATGCATGGGATATTATTTCTCATGAATTTTCAATAGACTTGAGGTGTAGAATATCACTTTATCATTTTTCATTAGTATAAAACCTAAGACCTTCTTTGATGCATCACTGTGCACCACAAAGAGTTCCCCACATTTTGGAAGTATGAGTACTGATACAGTGATGAACCTCTTATTCAACTCTTTAAAGAAATCTTCACATTCACTGGTTCAGAAATACATTACTCCCTTCAAATTCATCTTGGTTAGTGAATTTAAAAATCATGATAATTTCTACACAAATAATCGGTAATACCCTTATAGACTAAGGAAACTACGGATCCACATTAAAAATGTTTTCTTAAGCCACTATTTGATTTAATTTATCTTAGAAGGGTCCACAAATATTCCTTTACTGGTGATTACATTCCCCAAGAATGATACTTACTCCATCCATAACTCACATTTACTATACTTTGCATAAAGTTTCACCCTTCACAAAGTCTTCAACACAACATTAAAATTCTCCTCATGTTCCTCCTTTATCTTAGAGTATATCATAATATCATCAATAAACAATATAAAAAATTTATTGAGGTAATATCTAAAGACTCTATTAATTAAGTCCATGAAAATTGCTAGAGAATTAATGAGTCTGAAGGGAATCAATATGAAATCACAGTGTCCGTACCTCGTTCAAAATATAGTCTTGGGAATATATTCCTTACTCACCTTTAATTAGTAATATACTGATTAATTGTCCACCTTAGATAAATAACTATCCCCACGTAGCTGATCAAACAAATTATCTATCTGTGGCAGGGGATACTTGTTCTTTATTGTGATTTTGTGGAGCTCATGATAATCAATGAAGATATGCATTGATCCATCCTTCTTCTTGATGAAGAGGATTGGTGAACCCCATGGTGAAGAACTCAGGCATATAAAACCCTTGTCCATATTCTCTTGTAACTACTTATTCAGTTCTTCTAGATCAATGGTGGTCATTCTATAAGGTGTCATTGATATGGGCAAAGATCCAAGAATCAGTTCAATTGAGAAATCAACCTCTCAATTAGGATGAAGACAGGAAAATTCATCGGGGAATACATCAGTGTAGTCCCTAACAATATGCATGTATTATAGATTCTCCTCTATTTCAATCATTTGAGTTAGATATTCTTGCTCATAAGGAAACATTATCCATAATAGAGATGATGTTTCTGAAGGAGATTCACCTTCCTCCTTACACTTGTACAAAATAGAAGGATACTTCAGGATGTGAAGAGTGATCTCTCATTCTCAACAATTGATGTTGGATTTATATAAAGATATCCAATCCATGCCCAATATATCATAAAACTCTAAGAAAGGGAGTATGATAAAATTTTCTAGAAGTTTCAGTCTACAAAACATTAATTGGGGAGGAGTTATAAAATTTGGATGCAATAATTTCCCCATTTTCGGTTCTCATATATAACTCAACCTCCAAATTTTTAGGGGGTGATTGAATAGTTCTACTAAACTTACAATATATGAAATAATGCATAGAAGTAGAATAAAATAGTACATTCTCTGTTCTTGAATGAATAGACATCATACCTATCACCACATCATTGTCGGGCTCTACCTCAGTAGTAGTGATAGAATATACCCTTACTTACTATCTTGGAGGTTATTGTTATTGATTAACTCCAACAACACTTGGCATAGGGAAATGGTTTGCATAATACCCATGTTCCTTGTAGTTGAAACACTTCACTATAGGCTGAGGGTTGATCTAAACCTTACTTTCTCCTTCTATGTTAGTGGGGTTCTTCATATCACTTCAAAATTTATTAGCCATATTACCTTCTCTTTCACATTTGAAGCATCTCTTGGTTCCCTTTAGGAAGTTTCTAGGATGCTTCTTCCCACACTTTTGACACATGGTATGTAGGGTCTTATTTCGATCATTGGATTTATCACCCATTTTAAACTCAATTTTCTTCTTTTTATCATTAGGCCCATGAGACCACTGATAGTCTCCGATATCCATTTCAACCTTGAGGGCATAATAGACAATATCCTCATAACTGTTAATGTCTCAAATCACCAACACTTTTCATAGACTCGACTTTAGTCTACTAAAGAAGAAATCCACATTTATTTTAGTGTTCATGAAAAAGGCATAGGTGTATCTTACAAGCCTTATGAAGTTTACTTCATACGCCCTAATAGAACTGTCTTCCTTCTACTTCAGTTCGAGGAATTTCCTTTCCATATTGACAGAGTGGGTTCAAATAAAATATTTATTGAAAAATATTTTCTTGAAATCTTCCCATTCCATGGAATCAATTTCCTCTTGCGACTTTGTGTTCTTGATCAGTTTCCACCACTAATCAGCTTCCCCTTCAAGATAACAGACCTCCAACACAACTTTATCTTCTTCTGATAACTGAAGGACATAGAATATATTCTCAATGGAGTTAATCCATTTTCCTCAAGGAGGGGATATAAAGATCCACTGAATATGGGAGACCTTTGCTACATAAAGGATTCAATGACAACATGTTCTTTCTTTGGAGAAGGGGGAGTTCCAAATGATTCACGTTATTATTAATAACTTGAGCCAGCTGAGAAAGTACTATCATAATGTTTTGATCACCCATTCCCATCATTTTTGGTATATCATTTGGGAAATCATCACATTTACTATCACATTGATTATTGGAATGGGTTCTTCTATTTCGATCCATTAAATATGAAAAATAAAGTACAATCATGGGGATTTAATACTTAACTAATAAGCATATAAAAAGAAAATATTGAACATAGAAGGATACAATGGTAAATGAAAAGTATATCCTAACTTGTGATTACTTAGGTTTAAATCAAGGTTATCCATGATCCATTTCCTAGAATATATTCTTATGTGAAATTTTTCCCTTAATAATGGTTTATAATGATCTTATGAATTTACCAAAGCATATCCCCTAATAGTCTCAAACTAGGAGTGCAGTAAGGCCCATTTTTGCATACCAAGTTACCCCGAGTTAGTCATATAACACCTTGTCAGATATGTTACACCTAGGTACATATGTTCCAGAACCACTTCCACATATAGTATCTAGACAAGGATGTATTTTCTTGATAAACCACTTACTCTATACTTACAAAAATTTAGGAATGTTTTATTATACTTAGTGTTATCCCTAAGGTTAGGTACATAATTAAACATCATGAAAAAATATTTTATTTAATCTCCATAATGAGATCCTAACTTCCATTGAGCTCCTATAACTTCATAGGATAACTTAGGTAACACATTAATAGAAGGGATAATATAAAAATCCCAATAAGGAAATAAGTATAGGAATAATACATAGCACATGGGTTAGAAAGCATAAGATGATGACATAAAAGGCATGGAACATGAATAAAAAGAAGTAAAAATAACATGTATAACATGGGAACATCTAATCATGGAATCATAGGAATGTGGAAGCACCATATAACATTACATAAACATGATTTAAGGCTAACTTCCAAGACATGGAGGAAAAAGTCCCATAGAGGAATCAGGTTCAATCCCTATCCCAAGATGACGACTCATGAGACTAAACATTACCCAATGCATTAGAGTGATATATGGGGACAACCATAATAACATGTTTATGAATATGTGTTCCAAATGAAGAATCATAAATAAGGAATTAAACATATATATAAGGGTTACCCATGGTACGAATTGGGTATCATAATCATGTCAAAAGGCATAACATATGGGAATATCACAATGGTGTCCATGAAAGAATGGATTTAAAAAATAGATGGACATTAATAAGGAAAAATAGGAACATATAATGATAAGTTATATCAAACTAAAGTGAATACATGTAAGAATAGTGTTTAAGAAACTTCAGAAATAAAACATTTTAATGCAGTTTAAGGAAAACATTTAAAGATTATTTAAAATAGAAAAGGAATAATTGTTTGTATAAAACCAAAAATGAACCAAGATATATTTTCATGATAAAATGATAAATTTTATTAAAATAATAGTGGCTTAAAATATTTTATGGATTGCACTTGAAAACGGGTAAGAAATCAGGAAGTTCCCTTGAATCGGGTTTTCTTTTCAGGAAGATTTCAGAGAGGAACCTTATTAAAACATGTATTTCCCCATTAAAGAAGGATGACACATCATGGATACTTGATTTTGGAACATTTAAACAAAATTTAGAATAAGTATATAAAGATAAATATGAATTAAATTTGGGTAAAGATAGAGAAAGAGTAACTCGAAGAAAAAATGGAGGTTCAGGTAGAATCGCTTACCTTATATATGAAATGGTTTTACACTTGATCTTAATGTCCCATTTACTTCATCCTCCTTAAAAACCTTCTTTTGGAAAAGGTTTTGGCCTTTTTATGAGACCAAAATCCCTTGTATGTGGGGGAGACATTTGGGAAGAGTATTGGGCAGAATTTGGATAAGGCTCAAAGATTGGAAGGTGTGAGGAGAAGAGGTGGTGAGGGTTGATATTTATGGTGGACAAGAGGAGTGATTTCTCATTATTTTATTCATTAGTTTATTATTTTTCTTAGGAAAAGAAATAGTGTCACTATAAGAAAACCGCCGTTTAGTGGTGGTTTTTAAAACCGCCGCAAAAAAACAGCCGCTAAACGGAAAAAAAAATTATTTTTTTTAATTTTTTTTAATTTTTTTTAATTTTATTTGAGGATTAGCGGCGGTTTTTTAAAAAAACCGCTGCGAAATAGCGGCGGTTTCGGTAAAACCGCCGCGAAATGAAATGAAAAAAATAAAAAACACGAGAGACCCCA